>CM029023.1:135146279-137578083 GCA_016801055.1 Panax notoginseng
GGGGGGGTTTTGGAGGAGGAGTTTGCGAGGAGGAGGGAAGTTGGTGAGGAGCCATGGAGGAATGGGGAGCTGAGCTTGAGAGATTTTAATTGGGATAAAGGGAGTTGCAGCAGAGGTGAGGTGAGAGACATTTGTGTTAGATGGATAAGAGAGATCCAATTGGGGAATGAAAAGCGGAAGCTGGGATCGTGTTTTTTCTCTCTTTAAAAACTTCAAAAATTCTCCAATTTTTCTCTCTCTAAACCCACTAAACCCCTTGTTTCCAAACTATGTTATGCGTGATCTTCCCATTAATTTTAATTTCCGAAGCTAATTCTTAAATTTCCACTAAGAAATTGGGGAAATGCCGGAGGCACTGGATAGTTCCGTTGTCAATGGTGGATGAAATTCTTCTCAATTACAACAGAGTTGTTGGGAGAGTAATGAAGAGGAACACTAATTTTGTAAATAAAATATTAAAAATGTATTAATTCTGTAAATATTTTCTGGATGCACTTTTGTTGTAATTTTTTCTAAAAATATGCTAGAAAGTGTAAATAACCCATCTTTTAAACCAAACCAATTGAACCAACACATTTATTGGTTTTAATTGCAACATATAATATATTTATCATATATACGTTTTAGATTTGAAAATATCTAACAATCCTCCCCTATTTTCACAATCTTGCAATCATTTTCATTTAACATTCTTCTTTCTCTTATTAGATATAACATACATAAATAAAAAGTGTCTTTCGACTTGAACATTTACATACTCTATATCACAAAATATTCGAATTCTTAGTAGCGTTAACTTTGAACTAAGAAATCTTAAAGTGATATTTTGCTCAATAGATATATACTATATCTCTTATAGTTTAAGAAAACACAACACATTTATGGTCTTGTGTTTACCTCTTGGGTTTCGCAAGTGACTTAGAGACAAGTCTTGAGTCTCATAGAAGCGGCCCAACTTCACTCACTTACATAGGTGAATATAATTAAATGCACTTTTACAACCTGCATCCTCCAAACCGGATATAGATTCATTAAAGTTTACCCTACCCACTTTGTTCTCCATACAAGATGGTTTCGAATAATTTCTTCTTTATACTTGTCTAGTGTATAACTATTTATTACTATAAATATTTTTTCATTGAACTAATATACTAAATTGGGTTCCACTTATAGTTTACCTCTTATTCAAATGTTTTAAACTTGTCTTCCTGAATATCTTACATATTACATTTTTGCTTAAACTTTTTGTAAAAGGATCTGCCAAATTTTCCTTTGGCATGACATAGTTAAATGTAACCCTTTATTGATTTTCTCCCTTACATAACTACGTCTTAAACTTATATGTCTAGATTCCCGTTATAAACTTTATTTTAAGACTGTTATAAACTTATATGTCTAGACTTCTCTTTAACATATATTTTTTTGATAATTGTACATAGTATTTCTCTCATATGAAAGTAAAATAAATTCTATTTTCATGTGAAAAAAATACATATAAATTTTTTAAATAAACCTAAAAATATCATTTTTCTAAATCAACCAGGACTCCCATGTCCACAATGACACAACTCTCTAACTCATATCCAATAAAGGGTAATTTTATAGCATTACACAAAAATTTACATAAATTACTCTCTTTTAATATGAGAGTATTCTTATAAATTATACTTTGGTTATTAAATTTTCCGTAGATATAATTAGGCAATTAATAAGAAATTCTTTTATTAAATATTATTCTTTAAAATTTTATATTAAAAAATTATATGCGCAAGTGTAGCTTAATATTTGAGAAAAAAAATATCAACATGAAAACTAGGATTCATCTCCAAATGAGTTGAGTATCTAATTTCATTTTCTTTTATGCATATTAAGATTTATTTAGAATACAATTAATTTTTTTTTAAAAATAAGAAATCTTATAGTCCTAGTAATATTAAAAACTTATTAAAGATATCATGTCCAAGTACGTTTTATATATGCTTATAAAATAAATTAAAAAATCAAATGTGTGAGCCAAGTATTCATCTTCCTCGAAGGTGAGGTCAAAGACCTCAACCATTTATTTAACAAAATACAAATAATTTTGATTTTTTTCGCTCACCCTAATAAATCATTTGGGTCGTCCAAAATTTGAGATAAATCCCACCGTACATGTAGTGTCGGAGGTACGAAACACAACTAATAATAAATACTCCCCCCGTTCCTTAATATATGTCATTTTAGGGTTATGCACAAGTATTAAGGTAATGATTATATAGCATTAACTATAATATCAATTGTCTATATTACCCTTGTATTGAAATAAGAGATTGTTATTTATTGGACAAAAAATAGTGAGAGAACCAAAGTTATATTTAATATTTGGGGTAATATTGGAAACTAAGCAATTAATGCTTACTTGAAATTCTAAAACGACTTATATTAAGGAACAAAAATATTTCTCTAAAACGACCTGTATTAAGGAAGGAGAAAGTATTACTTTATCACTAAGTACTTAATTTCAGAACCAACTACTAATATCCAAACAAATATCTCTTTATGCTTTGTAGATCATATATGTGCTTATTCGACTTAACTTTGCCAAATCAAAGATCTAGAACATCGCATCAAGTTACTGTTTTGACCCTAATAAATCGATTAGAACTAGTACCATTTGTAATTTAAATAAGGTTGACAACTTTCGAATTTAATGATATATTGTCAGTCAATCTAGTACATCTAATTTGTTGGGATGTAATTATTTGGGTCTAGCCAAGTGTAGCCCGATTTATTTAATGGACTGGATTTGATGTTGACCCATATACGTTTATTTTGACGACTAGTGGAAGAGTACTTGTTAAAGTAAGATTGTGTTTCCTTATTTGGTGGGATAAGGTGATCTAACTTGGGAATGAGACGATTAATCATTAATTACACTTATAAGGTGATTCTAAAAATGATTTCTACTCCTAATTGGATTCAGGTGGACATCACATCTATAAATACAACAATAAACAAGAGTTTGGGGGGGACGATACAAGTACACAATAGCATACGACACAAATAAACACTTTGTACTCTCCATATTATTATAGTGGATTTGAAACAACCTGGGTCAAATCCTGAGTCCGGAACAAATCTCGAGTCAAATTCCAAATTTGAATCGAATCAAATCCATCAAAATAAGGCCTCAAACTACTGGCCCAATAGTATCTTCTTGGGTCATCTTAGCCTACCATAAGCTCCCAAAAGGTCATGACTTAAAGGTACTATTGGTAGTAATTTTTTTCTTATATGCAGACAAATTTTTTCCCTATCTTTCGATGTGGGACTGGGGTGTTACAAACTCCCTCACTTAAATTTCTGACATCCCCGTCAGAACCGATTACACACACGGCCCAAAGATCTTTGCCTCTCTAGCCATTGTGGGATAATACCGCCTATCTGGCTTCGTGTCCCCACCTCCGGACCTCCATCTCTCTATTATGGGATAATACCCCCAGCCTTCATGTCCCCACCTCCGGCAACCCGATCGGATGACCCAACCCGAGCTTTCGAGAGTCGGCTCTGATACCATATGTGTAACACCCCCTTCCCGAAAAGGAAAGGGAGGTCACGTGCAAATCACAACAAACCTCAAAATTAGAAAATAGAGCACTGATAACTACAAAATATTAATAATGATATCCATCAATGAAGTACTAATTATAATTCTCCAACTAGAGTCAAAATAATAAAAACCAAAAATCGAAACAACATAGATGGTCAAAGGTAACACTCTCATCACACTAGCACTGAATCACCCCTACAAACCTGCCGGAAGAAAAACACAGCATGAGCCAATTGCCCAGTACGGATATAGATATACAATTGATATACGAAATCAACTGAGACAAAATACTGAACAAAATCTCAAGTGTATATACTGACAAAAAATATAATCTCTAAAGATCTGAATGGAATATATCTGAATCAACAGAATTTATAAAACAAATAGAAGAATAAAGAAATAACGAACTGAAGTAACTAATTCAATGAATTGAACTTAACAGAAACAAACAAAACAAATACAATGAAATAATAGGTTGAATCAAATGGTTGGGTGTTATTTCATACTAAATGAGCTCAGGAATATACATTGTCACACATGCAAGTCAAAATAATGCCACACATGCAAATCAAATGATACCACACATGCAACCAAAATAATGCCACACAGGCAAATCAAACATTGGATCGCGAATCCAAATGTATGCAAATCGAATAAGTGTGTTTGGCACAACATCACAAATCTAAAAAACAGAAAACTAAGGTTAACCCATACGCCTCCAACAACAAAACACCAAATGTCCCATTTCCTCCGGAGCCCAAACGGAGACGCCGTGGACTAATCACACCGCCACGAAAAGTGTCATGCCTTTCGTGCCAAGACAACATGCATGTGGTACCCCCACAGGTGGTTATAGCTCCGGTATACCCTACGGTACATTCTAACAAAATATCATATTACAACACATGCGGCATAATACCATCAAAATAGGTATCGTGTCACAACACATGCGACATAATACCAATAAAAATAGATACCGTGTCACAACACATGCGACACAATATCCACAAAATGGGGTTCTAATGTATATGTTGAACCGGATCAAATTATAATGTCTCCAAAAGAAGGTAGCAACATATATCACTTTACAAATATCAAAATAAATACTAGACATGATATCAAAGAGTACAAGTACGAGTTCAATGTGTCAACTCCAAAATAAAATAAATATATGAATTTCACAATAAATAATTATGTGAAATAATAACAAAATTCGAAACGAGAAACAAAACGAACAAATCAAATTTAACAAAAGTATCACTGAAAGAGTACGAATTCCATACCTAAAATAAGTTCTGTAATACCCAAAGTATATTTCAAATATGACTCGTTTAAACTCCCTCCATTCGAACTAATTACACAAATTAATAATACTAAATGTAAGTACATTTATAAAAATATGAACACTTCTATTTGGTACGACTATAAAATATAATTACTTATAATATTAAGATTTAATTCATTCCATATAGTCTTACATATTTATTTGTATAACATCTCTTACAAGTTATGCAAGTTTTTCGTAAACTTTAATTACTATTGCCATATATTTTTTTATTTAAAGAAATCATCAATTTATTATTTTAGGATCTCCAAAATCAATCACAGACTACTCCTTCCGTTCAATCTGATTGAAATAAAGTGATAATAATAATAAGTACATCCGTATAAGTATTACATTAATAAATAAACTCTCCCATCTTTAAAAACCATTCTTAGTTCTTGAATTACAAAATTACTTGCTCATGATGAAAAAAAAAACAACATGCTAACTTTAATAATTTAATATGGAACCACATGATTTACCCCCACTTTATATAATGTATAATATACTTACTTGTTACTGATGAAATTTTCTCACTAGTGATCAAAATCTCTAGTCTTTCTTCACCCGAGCCCCCTTTGTAGCTGTTCCCTTTCTGTCCAAAGCAGCCACCTCTTCTTATTCAGTTTTTGTAATGAAGTAATATTAGGTTTAGCTATTTATTAATTAAGTTGCCCTAATAAACTTCTATTTGGGTTAAATTGATATTAAGTGTGACGCCCCCAAAATAGGTATACAACACCCATTCTGAGTCGCCAAATACATGGTACAAAAAGCAAATTACAACTTCAATAATACAATTGTCGTGCAAAATACGACAACACATACTGTGAGTTTAAATACAAATATTGTCTTCTAGACAATATCCACACTCAAATAAGTCCTCAATACAATTATTCAAACACAATTTTACAGAAATAGTGAGGACTGCTAAAATATCTTTCTAGAACCATCACTACATACCCCGACTTGATCCTGCTATGTTCTCACCTCTTGAGAAGAAAAATGAAACAAAAAGGACAAGGGTGAGCTCAACTAGCCCAGTAAAGAATATTATAACTAAGATAATATACAACAAATTATCATTAGTATTCAACAGGGAAAAATCTGATAGAATATAATCGACAACAAGTTTTAGATCAACAACTGCAGCGGAAACACCAAACCATTAGAAGAGTCAAGTAGAGAATGAATTCTACTATCTATCTAAGATTTAAAAGTCCATCCTCAATATTTTATCCCTGTAACATCAATTAATAATCATCTTTATCTAAATATTCATCTTTACACTACATGCCAAATATATTCATTTGTATCACCTGTCAGTCATGTTCATCTCAACACCTGTTCATCTTTGCACTACAGGCCAAAGATATTCATCAGGTAATTATACATCTTTGCACTACAGGCCAAAGATATTCAGTAGTATCATCATTTAGGACTGAGGATGATGAAAAATATCTTAAAGAGAACGAATCCAGTGAGACAGAAGGACAAATAGTAGGGATTCGTATAACAGTTTATCCAAGATCAATAATACTTCATAATAATCAATTGTGAAGCAGAATTAAAAAATAAAGATCAAAACATGGATACAATCAAAGATACTAACCATAATAGACATCTTGGATAAAAAGGTGAAAATTTTATTTTTTGGTGAATAGTGTCGTATTCGTGAATAGTGCCGTATACGTGAATAATAACGTATACGTGAATAGTAACCCCGACACAAAAAGTTCTAAATTTAATAAAAAGTTCATATCAATATTTCAGCATAATGATATTGAAGAAAATAATATCCCTTACCTCAAAATATCAGTACTTCTGGTCGGAATATCGGTATAAAGCTGAAAGAAACTTGCTCTGATGAATAGAAACTCTCAAAGTATCTAAATACTCACAAAATACACTCAATAATCTAGAGAGAGAAATAGAGAAAACTTGTTTCTGGTGTAATTTTTAATTCTAACTTAGCCCTCTATTTATAGAAAAATGTTAGCACGCCGAAGCAGACTTAACCTGTAATCTGATGGCTTTACCTGCTACTATTCCCACCCACCACATTTGAATAAAAATCTCAGCACATTTCTTCACCAACCAAGAGTGGGGCCCACCAATTCTAGAATTTTTCCACCAAAATGATTAACTCCGAAAATTCAATAATTTCTGAACCAGTCATCTCGTAAAATTCATAATAAATCATACGTTCATTTTTAACGGTTCAAAATTTGTGGAAATATACTCAACTTATATATGTATAACATATCCAAAAATTACCATGATCCAACGGTCGGATTAAAAATTATAACCCCCGTAAAATATCTCAAAAACCCTAATTTTTAATACCTACATTCCGACAAAAATACTGATAAAAACCTCAACATTAACTCCTTTATTTTTAACCACAAAAATATATCCCTCATTTATATCTACATAAAATAAATATTTTTTTATCATATGAATCAATAATTAATTATTCACAAATAATATTACAGAATCACATTTATGACAACCAGGTCGTTCCCAGGAAAGAGGGGGCTTTCCAATAAGGATTTCTCCTTACTGGCGCGCAATTAGATGACCAAACCTCTCCTTAGACAGAACTTTCTAGATATTGCCAATAATGTTATCTAATAATATTATTCAAATAATATGAATTATTGATCTGATAATGAAAAATACTGTGCAGCAACAATTATTGAAACAACAATAATATAAAATATCAACGCATCAATTATTGAATTAATAAAATATTGAACAATAACTACCGTAACAATTATTGAGTAGTGCCTTCTTACGTAAGAATTAATAATTGGTGCAATACCGTGTGCTACTGTATTTTAATCACCGGATATTCTAACAGTATTAACGGTAACAACTACGCCGTTGTTTATAAACAACTTATACTTGTCGTTTTCTTCATCCAATCGCTTTCCGTTATGGGGCCCACACAAGGCTGCGCCGTCGTACGAATATTCTCCGACAGCAAGAATATTCCACGACTAAACGAATATTCCCCGACAAAATGAATATTTTATAACCACTTGCTTATTTTACAAAATTTGCACATTTCACCCATAACCAAAGTATTATATCAAATTAACCCCTTATTATTCACAATAATATTTAGAGAAAATTTGATTTTATTCATTAATAAGTTGGGGTCTTACAACCTCCCCTCCTTATGAAATTTCGTCCTCGAAATTGACGTACGTACCTGATATTTCGAAAAGGTGAGGATACCTCGCTTTCATTTCTGATTCCAACTCTCAGGTCATTTCTTCAATAGCGTGGTTTCTCCACAAAACCTTAACTTGTGGTATAACCTTCGTGCGTAGGACATGCTCTTTCCTATCCAAGATCTTAACAGGTACCTCCTCGTACGTTAAATCTCCAGCTATCTCGTCTGGTTCTAACTCAATAATGTGGTTCGGGTCTTTAACATATTTACGAAGCATAGATATATGAAAAATTTATGAACATGAGACATGCTTGGAGGTAATGCGAGTCTATATGCCACATTTTCTATTCGCTCAAGAATCTCAAATGGACCAACAAATCTTGGATTGAGCTTTCCTCTCTTTCCAAATCTTGTAACTCCCTTCCATGGTACAACACGTAACAATACATGATCCCCAATATTAAATTCCACGTCCTTCCGATGAAGATCCGCATAACTCTTTTGTCGATCCTGTGCCGTTTGTATACGTTGTTGAATCGTTTGGATCTTCTCTGTAGTCATGCGTACCAACTCTGGTCCCAACAATGTTGCTTCACCCACCTCGTCCCAGCATACTTGAGAACGACACTTTCTTCCATACAACGCCTCGAATGGAGCCACACCTATGCTCGCTTGATAACTATTGTTGTAGGAGAATTTCACCAATGGTAGGTACTTATCCTAACTCCCTTTGAGATCTAGGACACAGAGTCTTAATAGATCTTCAAGAGTTTGAATAGTCCTCTCTGATTATCCGTCCGTTTGAGGATGGTATGCCGAACTGAATCGTAAATCCGTGCCCATAGCTTTTTGCAAGCTAACCCAAAATCGTGAAGTGAATCTTGGGTCACGATCCGAAACTATGGATACTGGCATGCCATGCAATCTCACAATCTCATTCACGTACATACTAGCAAGACGTTCAAGGGAATAAGTCTCACGTATAGGCAAGAAATGGGCAGACTTGGTTAATCTATCAACAATAACCCAAATCGCATCTATGCCTTGAGAAACCTTGGGAAGACCTGTAACGAAATCCATAGTAATGTGTTCCCACTTCTATTTTGGAATCTCAAGTGGTTGCAATGGACCCTTTGGTACTTGATGCTCCGCTTTTACACGTTGACAAGTTAAACACCTCGAGATAAACTCCGCGATCTCTCTTTTCATATTGCTCCACCAAAATATATGTCGAAGATCGTGATACATTTTGGTACTCCCAGGATGGATTGCAAACTGTGTGTTGTGTGCCTCCATCATTATTCTATGCTTCAAGTCAAAATCGTTAGGAACACAAAGTCTGGAGTTGACTCGAAGTATTCCTTCTTCATCGATTCTTGCTTCTGGAATAGCACATTCTTGCACTTTCTTCTTCATACGCATCAGCTCTATGTCCGTAGCTTGAGCAACTTTAACTTTATCGATTAAAGTCGGTTCTACTCGTATATTTGATATCAACATATGGGTACTTGGAGCCTTTCTCTCTATCCTTTGCAAGTCATACAAAATGGGCCTTTGTGTTAACAACATTGCACTCGTACCCGCATATGATCTTCTACTCAATGCGTCAGCTACTACGTTTGCTTTTTTAGGATGATATTGGATGGTATGATCATAATCTTTCAACAGCTCGAGCCAACGTCGCTGCCACATGTTGAGTTCCTTTTGGGTGAAGAAATATTTGAGGCTTTTATGATCTGTATAGATCTCCACTTTCTCCCCATACAGGTAGTGTCTCCAGATCTTTAACGCGAAAACGACGGCTGCCAACTCCAAATCATGAGTAGGATAATTTCTCTCATATTCTTTGAGTTGTCGCGAGGTATTGGCTATGACTTTCCCATGTTGCATGAGAACACATCCTAACCCTTTGCCTGAAGCATCGCTGTAGATAACAAATCCATCCGAACCAGGTGGTATTGTCAGAACAGGTGCCGAAATGAGTCTCCTTTTGAGCTCTTGGAAACTCTTCTCGCATTCCTCGCTCAAACCGAATTTTGTATCCTTCCGAGTCAGCTGAGTTAACGGAGTAGCGATTCTAGAAAATCATTCCACGAATCTCCGATAATAACCAGCTAAGCCCAGAAAGCTACGTACTTCGGTTATCGACTTCGGTTGCTCCCAACTTTGTATGGCTTCAATCTTCGTCGGGTCGACAGATACTCCATGTTTTGACACCACGTGCCCAAGGAATGCTACTTCCTCAAGCCAGAACTCGTATTTCTTTAGTTCGGCATATAGCTTGTTTTCACGAAGCCTTTGCAATACCAGCTTCAAATGGCGCTCATGATCTAAAATATTGAACAATAACTACTGTAACAATTATTGAGTAGTGCCTTCTTACGTAAGAATCAATAATTGGTGCAATACCGTGTGCTACTGTATTTTAACCACCGGGTATTTCAACAGTATTAACGGTAACAACTACGCCGTTGTTTATAAACAACTTATACTTGTCGTTTTCTTCATCCAATCGCTTTCCGTTATGGGGCCCACACAAGGCTGCGCCGTCGTACGAATATTTCCCGACAGCAAGAATATTCCACGACCAAACGAATATTCCCCGACAAAATGAATATTTTATAACCACTTGCTTATTTTACAAAATTTGCACATTTCACCCATAACCAAAGTATTATATCAAATTAACCCCTTATTATTCACAATAATATTTAGAAAAAATTTGATTTTATTCATTAATAAGTTGGGGTCTTACATTAAGGCCCAAATTTTAAACACATAATATTATTTATCACTTATTAATATTTATTAGTCCACATAATTTAAATGACTACTTTGACCCAATTTAAAGACAAAAAAAATTCAAACAATATATTTAAAACACAAACATAAATACTTTTTTTTTCGGGTATTACATTACCTCACCCTTAAAAAGGATTCCGTCCTCGGAATTAAAAGAATGGAACGTACCTAATTTTCAAAGAGATGCGGACACTCCGCTCAAATAGACTCCCCCATCTCCCAAGTAACTTCGCGCTCCAGATGATTTTGCTACAAAACTTTAACAAATGAGATTGTCTTCCTCCTCATAACCCGCTCTTGATGATCTAAAATTGCCTCAGGCTTCTTCCTTCTTCCAAATTATAGAAGACGAAAAATTGAAGAAACACGCTTTGGATTCACTCAATTTCGACATCGGATTATTTAATTAATTATGATTTTTTTATGGACTGCAGTGCGTACAAGTATTTTACTCCAAAATTCAACTAATCAAATTATAATAGGATTAAAGTTACACATTCACTCTTTAAAAATAAATAGGAATCAATATAGTAGTTATCAAAACCCTAATGGACTCCTCAATTTTATTTTAAACAATGATTTAATTATCTACAATTTTTTTTTTACTTTCCAAATGAAAAAAAAAACTTATCTTTTCCAATTCAAATACAATTTTATAAAATAAAATCAATTAATATTTAATTATTAACAAAAAAAATCTGGGTTATTACAGGATTTCTCTCTGTCTTCGTGGTTTTTTTCCCAATTGGTTTTCACGTAAATTCTTGTGTTTATATTTTATATCTCTTTGTTTATGTTTATGTTTATGTGAGTGTATTTCGTGAATTTGATTTCACAACAATACAATCAACCATTAGCACGATTTTGGCCTGTTGTTTTGGTGATTTCGTCAGGCGTACAAAATTTGCATTAACATCGGCGCCGTTTGTGAGAACGCAAAATTCTGTTCAAAAAATCACCAATATAATTAATCTATCTCCGTATCGGCCTGACTACCACAAGAAAGCTGAGCCTACATATAAAGCTAAGTTACTCTCTTTTATTTATATATATATATATATATATATATATATATATATATATATATATATATATATGCAGCATGTGCATCTACTTCTATGAATCCGTTTGTGAAAATTAAAATTGAAGAATCAACATACACAACATATTACATGATGATGCATACATATGTATATGAAATTTCTCATCTAGTGGAGAGAGAATTACCTACAGGTTTCTTAACCTATTTGTCATAAGAATATACACATCTATGTCTAGAACTATAGGAGACGTAACTCTTGAAAATAACAAAGCCTTTTTTTGTACTTAAAAAAACATAGGAAGAATTCAATAGCAATGCTAATTTTTTCTCTCTCTTGTTTTTGCTTAAAATTTTCCTTTGCATGTTCGTTTTCTCAAGCTGCTGAAAACATCGCGGGGAAAGACAAACAGAACTGGCCAGAGAGTGTTGCCAAATGGTCAGATATCGACACACTAAAAATTACTCATCTTTAGTATTGAAAAATTAGCATAACATGTTCGGTGCTCCCGTTGGTGGTCTTATATAGTCTTCAGTCGGCGGAGGAGAAAATATTTTTGGGTAAGTCCACTTCGGATAATAGCAGCTCACTTCAGATTATATTACACCGGTTTCATCATGTCTTCGGCTGTTTACTTTCGACAGATATAAAGTCCGATCGAATCCTCCCACAGGGGTCGGAACGGATATTATGGCGGCATAAGGTCGGAGAGGCTATAAGGTCAAACAAGCGTCATTCGGAAGTGACTTTGATCCCCCCAAACTAACAAGCGTCCATCGGAAGTGGCTTTGTCCCCCCGAACGAACAACCATCTATCGAAAGTGACTTTGTTCCCCCGAAAGGACAAAAGTCCTTTGAAAGTGGCTTTTTTTTTCCCCGGAACGGACAAAAGTCCTTCGGAAGTGGCTTTGTTCCCCCCGATCGGACAAACATTCTTCAGAAGTGGCTTTGTTCTCCCCGAACGGACAAAAGCTTCCCAACGGGTTGGGAAGACAATTTTGGCGTTAAGGTCGGTTGGTATTATAAGGTTGAACAATTCTTCGGAACGAGTATTTTCATTATTATTTGTCTTCAGTTGTGATAAAGTTGGTTATTTATCTTCGGTTCTGATGAGGCTAGTTATCTGTTCGGCGTATGGTGTTTTGGTGAGACAGTTCGTCTTTGGCAGATACATATCTTTTTGTTGGGATAAATTTGTATACTCTCTTATTTTAAGTTCCTTATAAATAAGAGATTGGGGGCAATGTTGGGATGTAATTATTTGGGTCTAGTCAAGGTGTAGTCCAATTTATTTAATGGACCGAATTTGGTGTTGACCAATATATGCTTATTTTGACAGCTAGTGGAAGAGTCCTTGTTAAAGTAAGATTGTGTTTCCTTATTTTGTGGGATAAGGTGATCTAACTTGGGAATGAGACGATTAATCATTAATTGCAGCTATAAGATGATTCTGAAAAGGATTTCTACTCCTAATTGGATTCAGGTGGACATCACATCTATAAATACAGTAATAAGCAAGGGTTTGGGGGGGGGGGGACGATACAAGTACACAATAGTGCGACGCCCCCAAAATTAGGTATACATCACCTATTCTGAGTCGCCAGATACATGGTACAAAATTCAAATACAACTTCATTTATACAACTGTTGAGCTTTCATATAGAATACGACCACAGTTAACTATGAGTTTTAATACAAATGTATGTAACTCTCATGGTATCTCGACCACAACCTTACAATGATACTTTACATAAAAGTATAGTCAAAAACTGTTTTAGAAATTAAAATATTTGGGAAGTGCTCAAGGAAACCTTCGTACATGGGAGGCCATGCGTCTAGGTTATGATAGATATCATATGTCCACAGAATTATCCTTGGTTGACCCAAAAGTCCCCAAATAAAAACAAGAAGATTACTATCATCTTCTTTCCAATGGTGAGTCTTCTCTTGATAAATAAATATCTTCGTTGTCTCCAAGTGAAAATTATTCTTCAAATAAACTCCAAGATCATATAGATAGTGCTCGTAGATATATTTAGTAAGTGGATGTGCACAACCATGTCCTATGAGAACACGAGGTTGTATGTCATTAGACATCTTGTATGATAGTGGCAAAACACCCTTTCAAAGTTGGGTTCTCCTCACCCTATTTGATTCACCAAATATAACTACTAAATGATGTATAGAATACAACACACTTTTCTATACTGCTTAGGGAGAACCTCCACAGCTATCACACTATTTTATAGAATAGTGAGGACTACTAATGATATCATCTAGACCGTCACTCCGTTTCCCGACTAGTCCCTGCTGCGTTCTCACTTCCTGAAGAGAACAATGAAAGCAAATGGGTGAGCTCAACTAGCCCAGTAAAAAATATCGTAATTAAAGCTAATTTACATCATCAATAGCCTTCATCAATAATAAATCAGAGATTTAGAACATATGGTAGCTGATAAAACTTTTCAACCATAGTTGCAGCGGAACGAGCAATTCATTAGAAAAGAGTCAAATAGACCATTAGGTCTATTATCTTCTCCATGTTAAAAGTCTACCAATAATGTTTTATCCGTGTAACATCAATCAACAATTCCTATCCATAATCATATGAATAACTCATAATCATAATTGTGATTCTAAATTCCTCTTCGCACCCAGGACGAAGATAATTTTCATTACCTATATTCAGCTGAAACATCAAAAATCATGGTTATACCAAATCACAATTCTTGTTCATAATCATACTAATAAATTCATCTTTGCACTACGGCCAAAGACATATAACTGTATTTTAGAAGAGTCAAGTAGAGTATGATATCTACTGTCTTCTACAAATTAAAAGTGTATAACCAATATTTTATCGCTGAGACTCAGCTTAATAAATAATCCACACCTTCGAATTATCCATGCCCTATGGCCAAGGATATTCGTTAGTATCACATACATGAATTATCCATGCACTACGGCCAAAGATATTCATTATTATCACATCCATGAATTAATATTTCATCGCTGAGACTCAGCTCAATAATTAATCCACATCATCGAATCATCCCTGCACTACAGGCCAAGGATATTCATTAGTATCACGACCACGAATTATCCATGCACTACGGGACAAAGATAATCATGTTTTTATCAACGGTCCTGATCATGCCATAAAATAATTCACCTTTGCACCCTTGGCCGAAGAGAATCCATAGTCATAATCATACCAAAAACTGTCCATCAATGCACTACGGGCTAATGAGGACTTTTCCACTTCATTTGTAACATTACGGTCATGATTATACCGAATAATCCCTGATCATAATCATACCAAGTCCATCTATGCACTACAGACCACATATGACTTTCAACATAATATAAACATGAGGATGATGACAATGACATAATAATTCAATAAAACAAGTTCAAGAATTAATTTATCCAGAAATCAATAACATCCAAATTGTCAACATGATACTGCTTTGTAGAGTAAAATTCAAAAATGCTCAGAAGAATACTTCCATGAAAAGATACTGGATGAAGCGCAAATATCAAGGATATTCCACTAATTTCATGGAGTATAAAAGTCAAAACTTTAACCAACTGAGTATAATAAAGAATGGAATAACAAAAGAAATTACCAGGCATGCGATAGACCGCACAAACAGGTTATTCAAACAGAAAAATAAATAGTGGAACCAGGTCATGCGTAAATGCACCGACAGGATATTCTGACAGAATAATAAATAATAGAACCAAGTTCGGCGTAAACGCACAGACAGAATATTCTGACAGAATAATAAATAATGGAACCAGGTCCGGCGTAAAGCACAGACAGGATATTCCGACAGAATAATAAATAATGGAACCAAGTCCGGCGTAAAGCACAGACAGAATGTTCCAACAGAATAATAAAAATGTAATAACAGAAGAATTTCACCAAGTATAGGGTAGCCCGCGTATATAGGTTATTCCAACAGAATAATAAAGAATGGAATAACAGAAGTTCTCTTCATGAATAAGAAAGAAAGAATACCCTTTACGAGTACAACAAATAATATCCCTTACCGTAAAAGAAACTTGATATCGGAGTAGTGAAGTAGCAGAATACTTTTCTTCTTTCTCTCTATAGTTTCTCTCTCTAGAGTTTCAGTGAATTAGTAAGAAAATAATGAAGGAATGAGCTTCTATTTAAAGAAAAATGGACTGCATAGTAACTAACTCATGAACGGTCTGGATTAATTTACTTTAATCTGACGGTCTATATTTAAAGCAAAATCTTTTAAATAAAATATAATATATTCTATTTATAATCTAATAAAACGAATAACTTTATAAAAGATTTTACTATGCAAACACTATACAGGCACTATGCAAACACTATACAGGCACTATGCAAATACTATGCATAATAAAATATAATATATTCTAATTATTGTCTAATAGAACAGATAACTTTATAAAAATATTCTGTTTTATATAAAAAGATTTTACTATTAGCTTAATAAAACTAATAACTTTATAAAAGTATTCTGTTTTATATAAAAAGCTTTTCTGTTTTATTACATTAATAATACTAATAAAACAAAACTGAGTGACTTCTAACGTAAGCATCAATAATCAATACTGTGTGCTACTATACAACCACACGTATTATTGTACTTTTAACACCAGGTGTTTCAACAGTTAACGGTAAAACTTTCGCCGTTATTTTCATAAAAATATTTTTGTCGTTTTCTCAATCCGATAATAATTCCGTTGTAGGATCCACCAATGATTGTACCGTCGTACGAATATTCTCCGACAAAAAGAATATTCCCCGACACAACGAATATTTTATATCAACTTGCTTACTTTGAAAAAAAAATCACATATTACCCTTAACTTTAAACTTTTATCAATTTAACTATTTACCAAAATAGAAAAATTGAATACTTTTATTTCATAAAATTCGGGGTCTCACAATCACCCCTACTTATGAAATTTCGCCCTCGAAATTTACGTACGTACCTGATATTCGAAGAGATGAGAATACCTTGCTTTCTTTTCAGATTGTACCTTCCCGGTAATTTCCTCGCTATCATGATTTTCCCATTTCTCATCTTCTGTATTTCAGATATCATTCTAGAATATAGCTTCAAAACAAAGGTTAATTGACATATCATAATTTGTCAACTTATCAAGTAAACAATTTTAGCTTATGTAAGTCACACATTAGCAAAGTATATAAATCGTCTCTCCCCTCCTAGTTCTAGACTCTTAACTCCGCCAGCGACCATATCCCTAAGCTCTGATACCAACTGTAACGCCCCCAAAATTAGGTATACATTACCCATTCTGAGTCGCCAGATACATGGTACAAAATTTAAATACAACTTCATTTATACAACTGTTGAGCTGTCGTATAGAATACGACCACAGTTAACTATGAGTTTTAATACAAATGTATATAACTCTCATGGTATCTCGCCCACAACCTTACAATGATACTTTACATAAAAGTATAGTCAAAAACTGTTTTAGAAATTAAAATATTTAGGAAGTGCTCAAGGAAACCTTCGTACATGGGAGGCCATGCGTCTAGGTTATGATAGATATCATATGTCCACAGAATTATCCTTGGTTGACCCAAAAGTCCCCAAATAAAAACAAGAAGATTACTATCATTTTCTTTCCAATGGTGAGTCTTCTCTTGATAAATAAATATCTTCGTTGTCTCCAAGTGAAAATTATACTTCAAATAAACTCCAAGATCATATAGATAGTGCTCGTAGATATATTCAGCAAGTGGATGTGTACAACCATGTCCTATGAGAACACGAGATTGTATATCATTAGACATCTTGTATGATAGTGGCAAAACATCCTTCTAAAGTTGGGTTTGCCTCACCCTATTTGATTCACCAAATATAACTACTAAATGATGTATAGAATACAACACACTTTTCTATACTGCTTAGGGAGAACCTCCACAGCTATCACACTATTTCATAGAATAGTGAGGACTACTAATGATATCATCTAGACCGTCACTCCGTTTCCCGACTAGTCCCTGCTGCGTTCTCACTTCCTGAAGAGAACAATGAAAGCAAATGGGTGAGCTCAACTAGCCCAGTAAAAAATATCGTAATTAAAGCTAATTTACATCATCAATAGCCTTCATCAATAATAAATCAGAGATTTAGAACATATGGTAGCTGATAAAACTTTTCAACCATAGTTGCAGCGGAACGAGCAATTCATTAGAAAAGTCAAATAGACCATTAGGTCTATTATCTTCTCCATGTTAAAAGTCTACCAATAATATTTTATCCGTGTAACATCAATCAACAATTCCTATCCATAATCATATGAATAACTCATAATCATAATTGTGATTCTAAATTCCTCTTCGCACCTAGGACGAAGATAATTTTCATCACCTATATTCACCTGAAGCATCAAAAATTATGGTTATACCAAATCACAATTCTTGTTCATAATCATACTAATAAATTCATCTTTGCACTACGGCCAAAGACATACAACTGTATTTTAGAAGAGTCAAGTAGAGTATGATATCTACCGTCTTCTACAAATTAAAAGTGTATAACCAATATTTATCGCTGAGACTCAGCTTAATAAATAATCCACACCTTCAAATTATTTATGCACTACGGCCAAGGATATTCGTTAGTATCACATCCATGAATTATCCATGTACTACGGCCAAAGATATTCATTATTATCACATCCATGAATTAATATTTTATCGTTGAGACTCAGCTCAATAATTAATCCACATCATCGAATCATCCCTGCACTACAGGCCAAGGATATTCATTAGTATCACGACCACGAATTATCCATGCACTACGGGGCAAAGATAATCGTGTTTTCATCAACGGTCATGATCATGCCATAAAATAATTCATCTTTGCACCCTTGACCGAAGAGAATTCATAGCCATAATCATACCAAAAACTGTCCATCAATGCACTACGGGCTAATGAGGACTTTTCCACATTATTTGTAATATTACGGTCATGATTATACCGAATAATCCCTGGTCATAATCATACCAAGTCCATCTATGCACTACAGGCCACAGATGACTTTCAACATAATATAAAAATGAGGATGATGACAATGACATAATAATTAAATAAAACAAGTTCAAGAATTAATTTATTCAGGAATCAATAACGTCCAAATTGTCAACATGATACTGCTTTGTGGAGTAAAATTCAAAAATACTCAGAAGAATACTTCCATGAAAAGATACTGGATGAAGCGCAAATATCAAGAATATTCCACTAATTTCATGGAGTATAAAAGCCAAAACTTTAACCAACTAAGTATAATAAAGAATGGAATAACAAAAGAAATCACCAGGCATGCGATAGACCGCACAAACAGGTTATTCCAACAGAAAAATAAATAGTGGAACCAGGTCATGCGTAAATGCACCGACAGGATATTCCGACAGAATAATAAATAATGGAACCAGGTCCGGCGTAAATGCATAGACGGGATATTCCGACAGAATAATAAATAATGAAACCAGGTCCGGCGTAAAGCACAGACAGGATGTTCCAACAAAATAATAAAAATGTAATAACAGAAGAATTTCACCAAGTATAGGGTAGCCCGCGTATATAGGTTATTCTAACAGAATAATAAAGAATGGAATAACAGAAGTTCTCTTCATGAATAAGAAAGAAAGAATACCCTTTACGAGTACAACAAATAATATCCCTTACCGTAAAAGAAACTTGATATCGGAGTAGTGAAGTAGCAGACTACTTTTCTTCTTTCTCTCTATAGTTTCTCTCTCTAGAGTTTCAGTGAATTAGTAAGAAAATAATGAAGGAATGAGCTTCTATTTATAGAAAAATGGATTGCATAGTAACTAACTCATGAACGGTCTGGATTGATTTACTTTAATCTGACGGTCTATATTTAAAGTAAAATCTTTTAAATAAAATATAATATATTCTATTTATAATCTAATAAAACGAATAACTTTATAAAAGATTTTACTATGTAAATACTATGCAGACACTATGCAAATACTATGCAGGTACTATGCAAATACTATGCATAATAAAATATAATATATTTTAATTATTGTCTAATAAAATAGATAACTTTATAAAAGTATTCTGTTTTATATAAAAAGATTTTACTATTAGCCTAATAAAACTAATAACTTTATAAAAGTATTCTGTTTTATATAAAAAGCTTTTCTGTTTTATTACATTAATAATACTAATAAAACAAAATTGAGTGACTTCTAACGTAAGCATCAATAATCAATACCGTGTGCAACTATGCAACCACGCGTATTATTGTACTTTTAACACCGGGTGTTTCAACAGTTAACGGTAAAACTTCCGCCGTTATTTTCATAAAAATATTTTTGTCATTTTCTCAATCCGACAATAATTCCGTTGTGGGATCCACCAATAATTGTACCGTCGTACGAATATTCTCCGATAAAAAGAATATTCCCCGACTAATCGAATATTCTCCGACACAACGAATATTTTATATCAACTTGCTTACCCTTAACTTTAAACTTTTATCAATTTAACTATTTATCAAAATAGAAAAATTGAATACTTTTATTTCATAAAATTTGGGGTCTCACAAATAGGATATAACACAAATAAACACTTTGTACTCTCCATATTATTATAATAGATTTCTCTCTCTCTCTCTCTCTCTCGTGATTTTTTTCTAATTGGGTTTCCACGTAAATTCTTGCATTCATATTTTATATCTCTTTGTTTATGTTTATGTGAGTGTATTTCGTGAGTTTGATTTCACAACAATACAATCAACCATTAGTGCGATTTTGGCATGCTATTTTGGTGATTTCGTCAAGCGTATAAAATTTTTCGTTAACATATTCCATAATAATAGTCCTTTTAAGTTCATGTACATAAATAAGAAAGTCATTCAATACTACTCCCTCCGTCCCTTAATATAAATCGCTTTACATAAATATTTTTGTCTCTTAATATTTATCATTTGAGAATTTTAAGTAAGTATTAATTCCTTAGTTTTCAATATTAGCCCAAGTATTAAATATAAATTTGGTTTTCTCACTATTTTTCGTCTAATAAATAACACTCTCTTTTTTCAATAAAAGAATAATATATGTAATTAATATTATATTTAATGTTATACAACCATTTACTCTCTCAATTTCATAATATATGACGTTTTAGAGTTGTGCATAAGAATTAAGGAAATGATTGAAAAACAATAAAAATAGTATCAATTGTCTATAATACACTTAAATTCTCATTTATTACGATATTTATCTTATACTCTCTTTCATCTGTAATATTTTCCCATGAGGGGTAATTTTGAAAAGATTATAATTAATTCTCCTACATTTTCTAAACCGTTAAATAATTTGGGACAAATAAAATTACCTAAAACGTCATATATTATGGGACGGAGGGAGTACTTAATACTTGTGCACAACTATGAAATAACTTATATTAAGAGACATAGGAAGTATCATTTAAAACTTAGAATTTGTATGAAATTTCATCACTATCTTTTTATGGGAAGTTGAAAATAATTAATATAAAGGAACAGATTTTTTGGGACAATGAGAGAAGTTAGATGTGATATAAGAAAATAAATATTTAGTCTCCTAGAAAGTTGTAAATGACAAATAAATTGAAATAAATTTTGTTTTCTAAAATGTAAATTATTATGGAATTGAGGTAGTAAGAAATTGTGATTGTAAAATAGTGTAGTTGGTGCGACTTAGGAAGCACTATTTCCACATCAATACTTGATATTTTGACACATATGACCCACCTCACACGTTTTTGGGGTGTTGTCATGATGTTTAGGAGTGAGTATTCGGTTATAACCGAATAGAATTGTCTATTCGGTTATAACTGAATAACGAATTTCATATAATTTTACTATTCAAACAAATATATGAAATTAGCATTAACTGAATAATCGAATTATACTTTATACTATTTGGTTGTTCGGTATATAATCGAAATCTGAATTTAATTCTATCAAACAAAAAATATTATTTCAAATTTCTCATTAGAGTTTTCAAACAATATTTAACCACAATCTACAACCATAATAATTCATAAACTAATTTAATAGTTTTAAATTAACAATACATAAATACATAATCATAGGACAAAGTTAATTTTTTTTAATATCTAATTCTGTTATTCGGATATCCAAATAATAAAATGTTAAAAATCGTAAGCGAATCAAAATACCGAATAAGTAAACGGTTATAACCGAAATAAACAAAATAATTAAAATAATCCGATTAAAAAAATTTCAGTTTGATTCGGTAATTCAATTTTACCAGTTTTTTCCTCACCCTTAATGATGTTGAGGATAAAAAAGAAAAAGAAAAACAAATGTCTAATTTGTCGTAAAAAAATTAATGTTATTTTCCTTAATGCCTTTTAGCCATGTCCATGTAATAGGAACATAAACATTGAAGAGAGTAAAATTGATTTTGTAAAAACTAAAACTTCAAAGTGTTCAAATTGAAACTTTAAAGGGGCAAAGTGAAATTTTATGAAAACCTTAAGGAACACAAACCATTTATTGCACTTAAATTTCCATAAGTGGGTCCATTTCATTGGTGGTCTGAGGTGGCAATTAGGCTTACATGGAGGAGAGGCCTCTTGCCATTGGAGTATTGAGAACCGATAAGTTTCAGCGGACAACCAAATTGGACAGTAAAATTGTACTGTGGGTCCCCCCAAAGAGAAAAAGCCATCGTCCACAATTATCAAAAGAAATGAGTATGGAAAGACACCAAAGGCTTCACCCCCACCAAAACATTCTTATGAAATATAATCCTCCGCCAATCCCAAACATCTCCTATGAAAATTTAATCCTCCCTCTCCATCCGAGGGATCTCGGGCATTCTGTTCTCTCTCCCAAGTTCGACGATCTCCATCTCAGGTAACACTTTTTTCCTCTTAAAATTTAGATCTAGGTTTAATTTTGCGCACAAATGGATTAATTGATATCGAAAACCATGGTTCACCAAACAGAAAACATTCTCTCTTTTAATTGATATCATCTTACCCTCTCTATATATAGTTCAAAAAAAACACTACAAAGAAAAAAAAACCCTAATTTTGGATTAAGTGTTCTGGTTTTTTTTTCTGTACAGGTTTTTTTGGGTCAATATTGGTGTTGCTTTGTTGTTAATCTTGTGCACAAATGGAAACAGAATCATTGAACATATCTCTAAATTTAGATATGAATGAACACATTGAGGAAAATGATATGAATGATAATTCAGAATTTGATGAGTGTGTGGAGAGTGTAGTAGCTGTAGATGACATAAGAGATCTGAAAATAGGAATGGAATTTGACAATATTGATGCTTGTGTAGAATACTACATTAAATATGCTAACAAACAAAAGTTCCCAATGAAGAAAAGATCTTCAAAAAAGGGAGATGATGGGGAGGTTAATTGTGTGGTTCTTTCATGCTCTCGGACCGGTAAACAGTAAACAATTCAAAGAATGTCTTAAAAAAGTGTCCAAACAATAAAACAGGATGTAAAGCTAAGATTAGGATTGTATTATGCCTTGATGGTAAGTGGAGAGCCTCACAAATAACCCTTGATCACAATTATGCTTTGATCCCAAAAAAATCAAAATTTTATAAGAAGAATAGGGTTATGAGGATGTACATTAAAAAGAGAGTTGAAGTTAATGATAGGACGGGTATTAGACCAAATAAAAGCTTTAGTTCATTTTTGGTTAAAACTGGTGGTCATGAGAATGTTCCATTTTTAGAGAAAGATTGTTATAATCATATTGAGAAAATGAGATGATTAAGGCTGGGTGATGGGGATGTTACAACAGTTCAAAACTACTTTTGTAATAACCCTAAAATAGGTCTATTCCACCCAACCTATTCTGAGTCGCCAAATACATAGTACAGAAAATAACTATAACTTCATTATCACAATTGTCGTGCAAAATACAATAACACATATACTGTGAGTTTGAATACAAATATATACCAACTGTGACTCATGTCCCAACCTTGGATAGTATGTCACAATGGCTCCTTACATAAAGGTACAGTCAATAACTGTTTTAGAA
Source organism: Panax notoginseng (assembly GCA_016801055.1). NCBI lineage: Eukaryota > Viridiplantae > Streptophyta > Magnoliopsida > Apiales > Araliaceae > Panax > Panax notoginseng. The sequence goes on from CM029023.1 coordinate 135,170,321, forward strand.
ATTAAAATCTTTGAAAAGTGCCCAAGGAAACCTTCGTACATGGGAGACCATGCGTCTAGGTTATGATAGATATTATATGTCCACAGAATTATCTTTGGCTGACCCAATAGACCCCAAAGAAAAACGAGAAGATTACTATCATATTCTTTCCAATGATGAGTCTTCTCTTGACATATCATTATCTCCACTGTCTATAATTAAGAATTATACCTCAACCAAACACCAATATTATAAGACCCCGAATTTTATGAAATAAAAGTATTCAATTTTTCTTATAATTACTATTTAGTAAATGGTTAAATTGATAAATATTAAAGTTAAGGGTGATATATGAATTTTTTTTCGAAATACACAAGTGGTTATAAAATATTCATTGTTGTCGGGGAATATTCGCTTGGTCGTGGAATATTCTTACTGTCGGAGAATATTCGTACGACGGCGCAGTCTTTTGTGGGCCCCATAACGGAAAGCGATTGGATGAAGAAAACGACAAGAGTAAGTTGTTTATAAATAACGGGGTAGTTGTTACCGTTAACACTGTTGGAATACCCGGTGGTTAAAATACAGTAATACGCATTGTTGCACAGTAGCACACGGTATTACACCAATTATTGATTTTTACGTAAGAAGGCATTACTCAATAATTATTACAGTAATTACTGTTCAGTATTTTATTTTATTGATTCAATAATTGCTGCGTTGATATTTTATATTTCTGTTGTTTTAATAATTGTCACTACATAGTATTTTCTATTATCGGAGCAATAATTCATATTATCTGAATAATATTATTAGATAACATTATTGGTAATGTCTAGAAAGTTCTGTCTAAGGAGAGGTTTGGTCATCTAATTGCGCGCCAGTAAGGAAGAGATCCTTATTGGAAAGCCCCCTCTTTCCTGGGAACGGCCTGGTTGCCAGTACTGTGGTTTTGTAATATTATTTGTGTATAATTAATTATTGATTTATATGATGAGAAAAATAGTGATTTTATGTGGATATAGATGGAGAAAATTTTTAATGTGATAAGGTGGCTGATTTTATGTGTAAGGTGGCTGATTTCAGATTTTATAAGGTGGGCTTGAAAATTTATATATATATTATTATTATATTAAATTTTCTGCTTTGGTGTTCTAAGCATTTTCCTATAAATAGGGTGCTTAGGTTAGAATTGAAAATCACACCAGAAACAGAAGTTTTCTCTCTATTTCTCTCTCTATATTATCGAGTGTATTTTTGTGAGTATTTTGATATCTTGAGTGTTGCTATACGGTGCAAGTTCGTTCAGCGTTATTCCAGTCAGGAGTACTGCTCTTTTAAGGTAAGGGATAGTAAGGGATATTGTTGTAAGGGATGTTATTTCTTCTTAAATGATATTATTTTCTTCAATATCATTATGCCGAAGTATTGATCTGAACTTTTTATCAAATTTGGAACTTTTCATGTCGGGGTTACTATTCATGAGTTACTATTCATGAGTTACTATTCACGAGTTATTATTCATGAGTTACTATTCACGAGTTATTATTCATGAGTTACTATTCACGAGTTACTATTCATGAGTTACTATTCACGAGTTACTATTCATGAGTTACTATTCACGAGTTACTATTCACAAGTTACTATTCATGACAAAATTGGTTTCTTTTTTTAACCAAATTATAGTTGATTTATGAATATTACTCTTGAGATTAAAACTATATGTTGATCATATTATTTTTTTATCATATATAACATTTTTATAACCCTAATGATGATATTTCTCTTTGACTTGAGTGTAAAGATGGGTAGATTATTGGTATGATCATGACTAGGGTTCTCTTTGTCCAGTAGTGAAAAGTTAAATTGTGACTGGTATGATCATGACCATTGAATTTATAATTGAATATCTTTAGCTTAAGTGCAAAGGTGAAATGATCAACATGGTTATAATTATTGGTTATATAAATTCTGAAATGATTATATATTTCTTTGAGATAATAATATATTTGGCCTGTAGTGCAAATATGAACTATTGAGGAATATCTTTGGCCTGTAGTGTAAAGATGAGTTGTTGATGAATATCTTTGGCCCGTAGTGCAAAGATGACTTGTTGTTGAATATCTTTGGCATGTAGTGTAAAGATGAACTGTTGATGAATATCTTTGGCCCGTGGTGCAAAGATGAATTTTTTAGTATGATTATGAACATGAACTGTGATTTGGTATAACCATGATCTTTGATGTTTCAGGTAAAGACAGGTGATGAAAATTATCTTCGTCTTGGATGCGAAATTTAGAATCACAATTATGATTATGAATTATTCATATGATTGTGGAAAGGAACTATTGATTGATGTTACAGGGATAAAACATTGTTGGTGGACTTTTAACGTGGAGAAGATAATAGACTTTATAGTCTATTTGACTCTTCTAATGGATTGCTCGTTCCGCTGCAACTATGGTTGAAAAGTTTTATCATCTACCATATGTTCTAAATCTCTGATTTATTACTGTTGAAGACTATTGATAATTTATCTTTAGTCATGATATTCTTTACTGAGCTAGTTGTGCTCACCCTTTTGCTTCACAATTCCTTTCAGGTAATAAAAGTGTAGCTGGGTCGAGCGAGGGATAACAAGGGAATAGAACAGTGGTCTATAGATATTGAGGGTGAGGTGAATTTAACTTGGAAGGGTGTTTTGCCACTATCTTACAGGATGTATAATGACACACAACCTCGTGTCATCATAAGACATGGTTGTGCACATCCACTTATCGAGTATATCTACGAGCACTACCTATATATTCTTGGTGTTTGTTTGAAGTATAATTCTCAGTTAGAGACAGTGGATATAATGATATGTCAAGAGAAGACTCAATTGGGAAGAATATGATAGTAATCTTCTCATTTCTCTTTGGGGTCTATTGGGTCAACTGTAACGCCCCCAAAATAGGTCCATTCCATCCAACCCATTTTGAGTCGCCAAATACATGGTACAGATAACAACTACAACTTTATTACAACAATTGTCGTGCAAAATACAACAACACATATGCTATGAGTTTGGGTACAAATATATACCAACTGTGACTCATGTCCCAACCTTGGATAGCACGTCACAATGACACCTTACATAAAGGTATAGTCAAAAACTGTTTTAGAAATTAGAATCTTTGGGAAGTGCTCAAGGAAACCCTCGTACATGGGAGACCATGCTTCTAGGTTATGATAAATATCATATGACCACAGAATTATCCTTGGTTGACCTAATAGACCCCAAAGAAAAATGAGAAGATTACTATCATATTCTTCCCAATGGTGAGTCTTCTCTTGACATATCATTATCTTCACTGTCTCTAAGTGAGAATTATACTTCAAACAAACACCAAGATTATATAGGTAGTGCTCGTAGATATACTCGACAAGTGGATGAGCACAGCCCTGTCTTATGATGACACGAGGTTGTATGTCATTAGACATCTTGTATGATAGTGACAAAACACCCTTCCAACGTTGGGTTCGCCTCACCCTATTGGATTCACCAAATATAACTACTAAATGATGACCACCGTTCTATTCCCTTGTTACCCCCGCTCGACCCAGCTACACTCTTATTACCTGAAAGGAATTGTGAAACAGAAGGGTGAGCACAACTAGCCCAGTAAAGAATATCATGACTAAAGATAAATAAATTATCAATAGTCTTCTACAGAATTAAATCAGAGATTTAGAACATATGGTAGATGATAAAAATTTTCAACCATAGTTGCAGCGGAACGAGCAATCCATTAGAAGAGTCAAATAGACCATAAAGTCAATTATCTTCTCCACGTTAAAAGTCCACCAAGAATGTTTTATCCCTGTAACATCAATCAATAGTTCCTTTCCACAATCATATGAATAATTCATAATCATAATTGTGATTCTAAATTTCGCATCCAAGACGAAGATAATTTTCATCACCTGTCTTTACCTGAAACATCAAAGATCATGGTTATACCAAATCACAGTTCCTGTTCATAATCATACTAATAAATTCATCTTTGCATCACGGGCCAAAGATATTCATCAACAGTTCATCTTTACACTACATGCCAAAGAAATTCAACAACAAGTCATCTTTGCACTACGGGCCAAAGATATTCATCAACAACTCATCTTTGCACTACAGGCCAAAGATATTCCTCAATAGTTCATATTTGCACTACAGGCCAAATATATTATTATCTCAAAGAAATATATAATCATTTCAGAATTTATATAACTAATAATTATAACCATGTTGATCATTTCACCTTTGCACTTAAGCTAAAGATATTCAATTATAAATTCAATGGTCATGATCATACCAGTCACAATTCAACTTTTCACTACTGGACAAAGAGAACCCTAGTCATGATCATACCAATAATCTACCCATCTTTACACTCAAGTCAAAGAGAAATATCATCATTAGGGTTATAAATATGTTATATATGATAAAAAAATAATATGATCAACATATAGTTTTAATCTCAAGAGTAATATTCATAAATCAACTATAATTTGGTTAGAAAAAGAAACTAATTTTGTCATGAATAGTAACTCGTGAATAGTAACCCATGAATAGTAACTCATGAATAGTAACTTATGAATAGTAACTCGTGAATAGTAACTCGTGAATAGTAACTTGTGAATAGTAACTCATGAATAATAACTCGTGAATAGTAACTCATGAATAGTAACTCATGAATAGTAACTCATCAATAGTAACTCGTGAATAGTAACTCATGAATAGTAACCCCGACATGAAAAGTTTCAAATTTGATAAAAAGTTCAGATCAATACTTCGACATAATGATATTGAAGAAAATAATATCATTTAAGAAGAAATAGCATCCCTTACTATCCCTTACCTCAAAAGAGCAGTACTCATGACTGGAATAACGCTGAACGAACTTGCACCGTATAGCAACACTCAAGATATCAAAATATTCACAAGAATACACTCGATAATATAGAGAGAGAAATAGAGAGAAAACTTCAGTTTCTGGTGTGATTTTCAATTCTAACCTAAGCACCCTATTTATAGGAAAATGCTTAGAACACCAAAGCAGAAAATTGAATATAATAATAATATAATTACAAAATATTCAAGCCCACTTCTATATACTTGAATTCAGCCATAAACACATGCTAACCTTCTAGAAAAAGTAAGAAAAAACGTTTTTCTCAAAATAATTAACTTAAACTCCCAAAAATCAATTATTTCGGAACTTCAATAATTCATAATAAATAGCTCTTTTATCAGAAAATTCGAATCTCCCTAATTTTTATAGAAAATTCAATTCTCTACAACTTTGCAGAAGAAAGTTTTTCCAAATTCCAAACAGAAATTGACCGAAATCCACAAACGGACAATTTTACAGTCAATAATAAATTTTCGGTCAAGAATTGTGTCCACCAACACACAAAACATGCGTTAATCATTTAATACCACAAAAATACTCTTCCTCCTCATATACTCATATATCCCACATTCATTGTAAAAATATCACCATCAATATATTATTAAAATAATATATTTAAATGAATTATTTTATCAAAAAAAGATAAAATATTAATTTTCAACAATTGTCACATTAAAAATTTTCTCCATCTATATCCACATAAAATCAATATTTTTCTCATCATATAAATCAATAATTAATTATACACAAATAATATTACAGAACCACAGTACTGGCAACCAGGCCGTTCCCAGGAAAGAGGGGGCTTTTCAATAAGGATCTCTCCTTACTGATGCGCAATTAGATAACCAAACCTCTCCTTAGACAGAACTTTCTAGACATTGCCAATAATGTTATCTAATAATATTATTCAGATAATATGAATTATTGTTTCGATAATAGAAAATACTGTGTAGTGACAATTATTAAAACAACAGTAATATAAAATATCAACGCAGCAATTATTGAATCAATAAAATAAAATATTGAACAGTAATTACTGTAACCATTATTGAGTAGTGCCTTCTTACGTAAGAATCAATAATTGGTGCAATACCGTGTATTACTGTGTTTTAACCACCGGGTATTCCAACAGTGTTAACGGTAACAACTACGCCACTACTTATAAATAACTTATACTTGTCATTTTTTTTATCCAATTGCTTTCCATTATGGGGCCCACAAAAGGCTGCGCCGTCGTATGAATATTCCACGACCAAACGAATATTCCCCGACAATAATGAATATTTTATAACCACTTGTGTATTTCGAAAAAAATTTCATATATCACCATTAACTTTAACATTTATCAATTTAACCATTTACTAAATAGTAATTATAAGAAAAATTGAATACTTTTATTTCATAAAATTCGGGGTCTTACATCAACCAAGGATAATTCTGTGGCCATATGATATCTATCATAACCTAGAAGCATGGCCTCCCATGTACGAGGGTTTCCTTGAGCACTTCCCAAATATTCTAATTTCTAAAACAGTTTTTGACTATACCTTTATGTAAGGTGTCATTGTGACGTGTTATCCAAGGTTGGGACATGAGTCACAGTTGGTATATATTTGTACCCAAACTCACAGCATATGTGTTGTTATATTTTGCACGACAATTATTGTAATAAAGTTGTAGTTATTTTCTGTACCATGTATTTGGCGACTCAGAATGGGTTGGATTGAATGGACCTATTTTGGGGGCGTTACAAATATTATATAGGTAGTGCTCGTAGATATACTTTGCAGGTGGATGTGCACAACCCTATCTTATGATGACACGAGGTTGTATATCATTAGACATCTTGTAGGATAGTGAAAAATCACCCTTCCAAAGTTGGGTTCGCCTCACCCTATATGATTCACCAAATATATCTACTAAATGATGTAAAAAATACAACACACTATTCCAAAGTTCTCAATAAAATTATTTTCATACTGTTTAGGGAGAACCTTCACAGCTAGAGACTACCGTTCTATTCCCCTGTTACCCCTGTTCGACCCAGTTACACTCTTATTACCTGAAAGAAATTATGAAGCAAATGGGTGAGCACAAATAGCCCAGTAAAGAATATCATGACTAAAGATAATTAAATTATCAATAGCCTTCATCATTAATAAATCAGAGATTTAGAACATATGATAGATGATAAAACTTTTCAACCATAGTTACAACGGAACGAGCAATCCATTAGAAGAGTCAAATAGACCATAAAGTCTATTATTTTCTCCATGTTAAAAATCCACCAACAATATTTTATTCATGTAACATCAATCAACAATTCTGATCCACAATCATATGAATCACTCATAATCATAATTATGGTTCTAAATTGCTCTTCTCATCCAGGACGAAGATAATTTTCATCACCTGTCTTTACCTAAAACATCAATGATCATGGTTATACCAAATCACAGTTCCTGTTCATAATCATACTAATAAATTCATTTTTGCACTACGGGCCAAAGATATTCGTCAACAGTTCATCTTTGCACTACTGGCCAAAGATATTCAACAACAGATCATCTTTGCATTACATGCCAAAGATATTCAACAACAGATCGTCTTTGCACTACAGGCCAAAGATATTAATATCTCAAAGAAATATATAATCATTTCAGAATTTATATAAACAATAATTACAACCATATTGATCACTTCATCTTTGCACTTAAGTTAAAGATATTCAATTATAAATTCAATGGTCATGATCATTCCAGTCAACAATTCAACTTTGCACTACTGGCCAAAGAGAACCCATAGTCACGATCATACTAATAATCTACCCATCTTTACACTCAAGTCAAAGAGAAATTTCATCACCAGGATTATAAAAATGTTATATATGATAATAAAAACAATATGATCAACAACTGCATTTAATTTTAAGAGTAAGATTCATAAATCAACGATAATTTGGTCACAAAAAGAAACTAATTTTGTCGTGAATAGTACCTATGAATAGTAACTCATGAATAGTAACTTATGAATAGTAACTCGTGAATAGTAACTCATATTCGTATATAGTACCGTATACATAAATAATGTCATATACGTAAATAGTGTCATATACATGAATAGTGTCGTATACGTGAATAGTAACCCCGACACGAAAAGGTAGAAATTCCATAATAAAATTCATACCAATATTTCAGTATAATGATATTGAAAGAATAACATCATTATGAAAAAAATAACATCCCTTATTCCTTACCATCCCTTACTATCTCTTACCTCAAAAGAACAGTACTTCCGGCTGAAATATCATGTATAAGGCTGAAGAAAACTTGCACTGTTGAATAGCAACTCACAAAATATCTAAATACTCACAAAATACGCTCGATAATATAGAGAGAGAAAGAGAGAAAACTTGTTTCTGGTGTGAATTTCAATTCTAACTCAGTACCCTATTTATAAGAAAATGTTAGAACGCCAAAGCAGACTTGACCTGTAACCTGATGGCTTTACCTGCTACTATTTCCACCCACCAAAAATTTCAGAACATTTCTTCACCAACCAAAAGTGGGGCCCACCAATTCTAGAAATTTCCAAAATTATTTATAAATTCAGAAACTTCAACAATTTCTAAATCAGTCACCTCTTAAAATTCATAACAAATCATACGTTAATTTTTAACGGTTCAAAATTTGTGGACATATACTCAACTTATATATGTATAACATATCCAAAAATCACAACGATCCAACGGTCAGATTAAAAATTATAACTCACGCAATATATCTCAAGAACACTGATTTTTCGGATTATGAGTCCTTCGGACCAGTTTCACTCAAACAGTCACCACAAAAAATTCACAAAGAATTTTTTGGGTGATTCAAATTTTTACGGTTAGCTTACTTCCAGGGCTTTCTTTTGATATATGGCTCATCTCCTAACTTATTATACACAAAGAGTTATGGATTTTACAAAATCAAGTAATAAATTAATTTTTCTGAAAATCCCATATTTCGTTCTTCATTTCGATAAAATACTTATAAAACACCTCAGTATTAATTCCTTCATTTATATCCATAAAAAAATATATATTTTCTTATCATATAAATTAATAATTAATTATTCACAAATAATATTACAGAATCACAATTATGACAACCAGGTTGTTTCCAGGAAAGATGGGGCTTTCTAATAAGGATTTCTCCTTACTGGCGCGCAATTAGGTGACCAAACCTCTCATTAGACAGAACTTTCTAGACATTGCCAATAATGCTATCTAATAATATTATTCAAATAATATGAATTATTGATCTGATAAAGGGAAATACAGTGCAGTGACAATTATTGAAACAACAATAATATAAAATATCAACGCAGCAATTATTGAATCAATAAAATAAAATATTAAATAGTAATTACTATAACAATTATTGAGTAGTGTCTTCTTACGTAAGGATCAATAATTCAAAATTAAACAATGTGCAATACCGTGTGCTACTGTGCAACCACGCGTATTACTGTATTTTAACCACCGGTATTCCAACAGTGTTAACGGTAATAACTACGCTGTTATTTATAAAAACTCAAACTTATCGTTTTCTTCATCCGACAGTTATTCTGTTATGGGGCCCACAAATGGATGCGTCGTCGTACGAATATTCCCCGAAAACAAGAATATTCCACGGCCAAACGAATATTTACCGACAACAATAAGTATCTTATAGCCACTTGCTTATTTTGAAAAAATTTCATATATCACCCTTAACTTTACTTTTCATCAATTTAACCATTTACTGAATAGTAATTATAAGAAAAATTGAATACTTTTATTTCATAAAATTCGGGGTCTTACAATTTTCCATCCTTATAAAATTTTGTCCCCGAAATTTACGTACCTGGTATTTTAAAGAGTTGAGAATACCTTGCTTTCATTTCAGATTCTATCTTCCCTGTCCTCATTATTTCTCCATTGCTTATCTCCTGTATTTCAGATATCATTCTATAATACAGCTTCACAACAAAGGTTAATTGACATATCACAATTTGTCAACTTAAGTAAAAAAATTCAGCTTAGGTAGGACACACTAGCGAATGATTTACTCGTCTCTCCCCTTCTAGTTCTATTCCCCGATCTCCGCCAGATACCATATCCCTAAGCTCTGATACCAAATGTAACAACCCCAAAATAGGGTCATTCCACCCAACCTATTCTGAGTCGCCAAATACATGGTACAGAAAACAACTATAACTTTATTATCACAATTGTCGTACAAAATACAACAACACATATACTGTGAGTTTGAATACAAATATATACCAACTGTGACTAATGTCCCAACCTTGGATAGTATGTCACAATGGGTCCTTACATAAAGGTACAGTCAATAACTGTTTTAGAAATTAAAATCTTTGGGAAGTGCTCAAGGAAACCTTTGTACATGGGAGGCCATACATCTAGGTTATGATAGATATCATATGTCCACAGAATTATCCTTGGTTGACCCAATAGACCCTAAAGAAAAATGAAAAGATTACTATCATATTCTTTCCAATGGTGAGTTTTCTCTTGACATATCATTATATCCACTGTCTCTAATTGAGAATTATACTTCAACCAAACACCAAGATTATATAGGTAGTGCTCGTAGATATACTCTGCAAGTGAATGTGCACAACCATGTCTTATGATGACACGAGGTTATATGTCATTAGACATCTTGTAGGATAGTGGCAAATCGCCCTTCCAATGTTGGGTTCGCCTCACCCTATATGATTCACCAAATATAACTACTAAATGATGTATAAAATACAACACACTATTCCAAAGTTCTCAATAAAATTATTTTCATACTGTTTAGGAAGAACCTTCACAGCTAGAGACCACCGTTCTATTCTCCTGTTACCCCTGCTCGACCCAGCTACACTCTTATTACCAGAAATGAATTGTGAAGCAAAAGGGTAAGCACAAATAGCCCAGTAAAGAATATCATGATTAAAGATAATTAAATTATCAATAGCCTTCATCATTAATAAATCAGAGATTTAGAACATATGATAGATGATAAAACTTTTCAACCATAGTTGCATCGAAAAGAGCAATTCATTAGAAGAGTCAAATAGACCATAAAGTTTATTATCTTCTCCATGTTAAAAACTCACCAACAATATTTTATCCCTGTAACATCAATCAACAATTCTGGTTCACAATCATATGAATCACTCATAATCATAATTGTGGTTCTAAATTTCTTTTCTTGTAAGACCCCAATTTTTATAAATAAAGATGAATTTTCTATAAATATTATTTTTGAATATTATGGAGTTAATTTGATATATTGTTATAGTTGTGGGTAATATTTATAAATTTTGCAAAGTAAGCAAGTTGTTATAAAATATTCGTTTGGTCGGAAAATATTCTTTTTGTCGGGGAATATTCGTACGACGGCACAATCATTGGTGGACCCCACAACGGAATTATTGTCGGATTGAGAAAACGACAGAATTATCTTTCTATAAAAATAACGGCTGAGGTGTTACCGTTAAAACCGTTAAAACTGTTGAACTACTCGGTAGTAAAAGTACAGTAATACGCGTGGTTGCATAGTAGCACACGGTATTGATTATTGATGCTTACGTGAGAAGTCACTCAGCTATACTCAATTATTGCTACAGTAATTGCTGCATCATATCTCTTAAATTATTGTCATAGTATCATCTGTATAATATGTTATATTATTAAATCAATAATTGAGACGTTGTGGTAAGTTTGGTTATTTTATGGGGGGCCATATGTCATCATCTAAGAGTCTCTTCGTCAATAGTAATTACCGTCGTCAATAGTATTTACCTTGGTCAATAGTAATTACCTTCGTCAATAGTATTTACCTTGGTCAATAGTAATTACCTTCGTCAATAGTATTTACCTTGGTCAATAGTAATTACTTTCGTCAATAGTAGTTGTCCCTTCAATATTACCAAGAGTCATTTGACCCTTCGTTAAGACCAAGAGTCATTTGACCCTTCGTTAAGACCAAGAGCCACCCTCAGTTTTTCTATAAATAGAGGCCTAGGGCTTCATTATTTTTCACGAATTCATTCAAGCTATAGAGAGAGAAAGTATTGAGAGAATAAGAGAGAGAGAATAAAAGTATTCTGCTACATCACTTTTCCAATATCCAGTTCTTTTAAGGTAGGGAATATTATTTCTTTTATATTCATGAAGAGAACTTCTGTTATTCCATTCGTTATTATTCTGTTGGAATAACCAGTATACGCGGTCTACCCTATACTTGGTGACATTCTTCTATTATTCTGTTGGAACATCCTGTCTGTGTGTTTTACACCGGACCTGGTTCCGTTTATTATTCTGTTGGAACATCCTGTCTGTGTGTTTTACACCGGACCTGGTTCCGTTTTTATTATTATTCTGTTGGAACATCCTGTCTGTGTGTTTTACACCGGACCTGGTTCCATTATTTATTATTCTGTCGGAATATCCTGTCTGTGCGTTTACGCCGGACCTGGTTCCATTATTTATTATTCTGTCGGAATATCCTGTCTGTGCGTTTACGCCGGACCTGGTTCCATTATTTATTATTCTGTTAGAATAACCTGTCTGTGCGGTCTATCGCATGCATGGTGATTTCTTTTGTTATTCCATTCTTTATTATACTCAGTTGGTTAAGTTTTGACTTCTATACTCCATGAAATTTGTGGAATATCCTTGATAGTTGCGTTTCATCCAGTATCTTTTCAAGAAAATATTCTTCTAAGCATTCTTGAATTTTACTCCACAATGCAGTATCATGTTGACAATTTGGACGTTGTTAATTCCTGGATAAATTAATTCTTGAACTTGTTTTATTGAATTCTTTTATCATTGTCATCATCCTCATGTTTATAAAATGTTGAAAGTCATCTGTGGCCTGTATTGCATAGATGGACTTGGTATGATTATGACCAGGGATTATTCGGTATAATCATGACCGTAATGTTACAAATGATGTGGTAAAAGTCCTCATTGGCCCGTAGTGCATTGATGGACAGTTGTTGGCATGATCATGACCATTAATGAATATACGAATATCCTTGGCCGTAGTGCAGGGGTGATTCGATGATGTGGATTATTTTATTAAGCTGAGTCTCAGCGATTACAGTGTTGAAAAACTTTTTAAATCATAAAAGATAGTAGAGTTTATTTTCTACTTGACTCTTTTAATGGATTGCTTGTTCCGCTACAGTTAAACTTGATGTCTATTATATTTTATCAGTTTAACATTGTTGAAGGCTAATGATAATTTATTCTGCATTATCTTAGTCATAATATTTCTTACTGGGCTAGTTGAGCTCACCCTTTCTTTCACTGTTCTCTTCAGGAAATGAGAACGTAGCTGGGACAAGTCGGGGTACGGAGTGATGGTCCGAATGATAGTATTAGTTAGTAGTCCTCACTATTCTATGTAATGGTGTGTTAATAAATGTAATGAGGACTCCTTTTGAGTATGAATACTCTCTAGAAGATAATATTTGTATTCAAACTCACAGTTTATGTTTTGTCGTATTGTACACGACAGATGTATTAATCAGTTGTATTTGTATTCTGTACTATATATCTGACGACTCAAGATGGGTGATGTATACCTAATTTTGGGGGCGTCACAGTTGGTATCAGAGCTTAGGGATATGATCCTTGGCTAAGATGTGAGAATAGAACAAGGAGGGGAGAGACGGGGAATTCCTTCGCTAGTATGGCATACCTAAGTTTATTTGCATGGTATTTAATTGGTCGGTCATAATATAAGGATAATATATGACATATCAATTAATTTTTATTTTGTGACAGTATCTGAAAATGGCATCTGAGAATGTTGAGAATAGCAATGGAGCACAGACGACTGTTGATTCACCACATATCAATAATCAGGATAATGTGCATCAGGAAGGTGTCAATCCTCATGCAAACAACAACACTGACCAAATGATGAATGATCAAATGTTCAGAGGCTTTATGCAATTCATGCAACAACAGGTGAAAGCGGCTCCTGTCCACAACGTAGGTGGAAATACTGGAAACTCTCAGGCGGTCACCGCTAAACAGTTTAAGGAGCTGGGACCACCGGAGTTTAAGGGAGAACCCAAACCACTTGTAGCTGAAACATGGATAAAGCAGATCACCAAGATATTTGATGTCTTGGGTTGCTCCGAGGAGCAAAAGGTTCCCTTTGCCGCCTTTATGTTGCGAGGAGAGGCAGATTACTGGTGGGAATCGATAAAGCGTACTCAACCTGCCGCACTGAAGATGTCTTGGGAGAAGTTTCAAGATCTGTTTAACGACAAATACTTTCCCGAGAGTATTCGTCACATGAAGGAGGTGGAGTTCATCAAATTGGAGCAGAATAATATGACCGTGTCGCAGTACGAGGCAAAATTTGCGGAGTTATCCCGGTTTGCGTCCCACCTGGTGGATAATGAAGAAAGAATGACGCGGATGTTTTTAAGAGGTTTGAAGCCGGAGATACGTCAACATCTTGTTTCTCATAAACTGTGTTTGTATTCAGATGTTGTAAATAGGGCTCAGTTGGTGGAGCGCGATAACGAGACAACGCAACCAAAAGAGAGCAGCCGGCAAAATGATAATACCAGTGAGAGCAGTCATCGAAGCGGTGACAACAAGCGTGGAGGGAATCAACAGGCCAGAAATGGTAACCACTTCGGTGGTAATCAGGGCCAAAACAATAAGAATGGACATTTCAAGAAGAGGAGATTCAACAATGATGGAAAGACGTCAGCACCAGCACCTGTCGTTAAGGAAGGAGAACGACCACCTATCATATGTTTCAAATGCGGAGGGGAGGGGCACATCAGTCCAAACTGCGCGATGCCGTCCAAAGCATGTTATAATTGTGGAAGAGAAGGTCATTTAGCCCGATTTTGTCGTTTACCGAAGACAAATTCAGCTAGGATGGAGGCACCAAAAGCCGTCCTAGAAAAGTCAAAACCGGTTGTGCAAGGGAGAGCGTTTGTTGTGAACTCCCAGAGAGCAAGGAACCCGAATGAGGTCATCACGGGTAAGCTTATTATAAACTCTAAAGAAGTTTATACTTTATTTGATACCGGTTCAACCCATTCTTTTATTTCTCCTACTTGCGCTCATCGATTAAATTTGATTCCGGAGAAATTAGACTTTGACTTATCTGTGGAAACTCCGTTGGGAGAAACCTTCATTACCTCCACTGTTTATAAGTCTTGTTTGGTTCAAGTTGGTACCCACACATTACCTATCGATCTGATTTCATTAAAAATACTTGCATTTGACGTGATTCTAGGGATTGATTGGTTAACTACTCATTATGCAAAAATTGATTGTTTTCGTAAGGTTGTTAGTTTTCATATTCCTAATCGACCTATTATGCGAATTCAAGCAACCAAACCATTAAAATCAATCGTTGTCATCTCAAGCCATAAAACTATTCGTTTATTGAAAAACGGATGTCAAGCTTTCTTAGCTCATGTCACAGATCTAAACAAAAATACGTCAGTTTTGAATGATATTTCTATTGTTAATAAATTCCCTGACGTATTCCCTGAAGAACTTCCTGGCCTACCCCCAGAGCGTGAAATTGAATTTTGTATCGATCTTGAACCCGGTACAAAACCCATTTCCAAAGCCCCATATCGAATGGCTCCTATTGAACTTCAGGAGTTAAAGATCCAACTGCAGGAATTGTTAGACATTGGCTTTATTCGTCCTAGTACTTCTCCTTGGGGAGCTCCTGTTCTATTCGTGAAGAAGAAAGATGGAAGTATGCGATTTTGTATTGATTATCGGGAGTTGAATCATGTCACCATCAAAAATAGGTACCCATTGCCACGTATTGATGACCTGTTTGACCAGTTGCAAGGAGCACAATTCTTTTCAAAGATCGATCTTCGTTCTGGATATCATCAGCTGAAGGTTAGAACTGAGGATATTCCAAAGACGGCTTTTAGAACTCGGTACGGGCATTATGAATTCCTAGTCATGTCCTTTGGATTGACTAATGCTCCTGCTGCCTTCATGGATATGATGAACCGGGTATTCAAGGAATATTTGGATCACTTTGTGGTCGTCTTTATTGATGACATCCTTATTTATTCCAAAAGCCGTGAAGATCATGAGCAACACTTGAGGCTGGTACTCCAAAAGCTTCGTGAATACAAGCTTTATGCCAAGTTGAAGAAATGCGAGTTCTGGCTGGAAGAGGTAGCATTCCTTGGGCACGTAGTATCAAGTCGTGGAATATCGGTTGACCCGGCAAAGATTGAAGCTATTCAAAGCTGGGAGCAACCTAAATCAGTAACCGAAGTACGTAGCTTTCTTGGTCTAGCTGGTTATTATCGGAGATTCGTGGAAGGATTTTCTCGAATCGCTACTCCATTAACTCAGCTGACTCGAAAAGATACAAAGTTCGGTTGGAGCGAAGAATGTGAGCAGAGTTTTCAAGAACTCAAGAGGAGACTCATTTCAGCACCTGTTCTAACAATACCATCTGGCTCGGAGGGATTTGTCATCTACAGTGATGCTTCGAGCAAAGGGTTGGGATGTGTTCTCATGCAACATGGAAAAGTCATAGCCTATGCATCAAGACAACTCAAGGAATATGAGAGGAATTATCCTACTCATGATCTAGAGTTGGCAGCTGTTGTCTTTGCACTTAAAATTTGGAGGCATTACTTGTATGGGGAGAAGGTGGAGATCTTTACGGATCATAAAAGCCTCAAATATTTTTTCACTCAAAAGGAACTCAACATGCGACAACGACGTTGGCTTGAACTGTTGAAAGATTATGATCATACCATTCAATATCATCCTGGAAAAGCGAACGTGGTAGCTGACGCATTGAGTAGAAGATCATATGCGGGTACAAGTGCAATATTAACAACGCAAAGGCCCATTTTGTGTGACTTGCAAAGGATGGAGATAGAGTTGAAGACTCCAGGGACCCATGTGATGATGGCGAATATACGAGTAGAACCGACTTTAATCGATAAAGTTAAAGCTGCTCAAGCTACAGACCTGGAGCTGATGCGTATGAGGAAGAAAGTGCAAGAAGGTGTTATGCCGGAAGCAAGAATCGATGAGGAAGGAATACTTCGAGTCAACTCCAGACTTTGTGTTCCTAACAACCCTGATTTAAAGTATGAAATCATGATGGAGGCGCACAACACACCGTTTGCAATCCATCCTGGAAGTACCAAAATGTATCATGATCTTCGTCATACATTTTGGTGGAGCAATATGAAGAGAGAGATAGCGTTGTTTATCTCAAGGTGTCTAACTTGTCAACGAGTCAAAGCGGAGCATCAAGTACCAAAAGGTCCATTGCAACCACTTGAAATTCCAAAATGGAAGTGGGAGCACATTACCATGGATTTCGTTACCGGTCTTCCTAGGGTTTCTCAAGGTATTGATGCGATTTGGGTCAATTGTTGATAGATTGACCAAGTCTGCTCATTTCTTACCGATACGAGAAACTTATACACTTGAACGTCTTGCTCGTATGTACATAAACGAGATTGTAAGACTGCATGGTATGCCAGTATCCATAATTTCTGATCGAGACCCAAGATTCACTTCACGATTTTGGGTTAGTTTACAAAAAGCTATGGGCACGGATTTACGATTTAGTTCAGCATATCATCCTCAGACGGACGGACAATCAGAGAGGACTATTCAAACTCTTGAAGATCTATTAAGACTCTGTGTCTTTGACTTCAAGGGAAGTTGGGACAAGTTCTTACCATTGGTGGAGTTTTCCTACAACAACAGTTATCAAGCAAGTATTGGCATGGCTCCATTCGAAGCATTGTATGGAAGAAAATGTCGTTCTCCAGTATGCTGGGATGAGGTGGGCGAAGCAACGTTGTTGGGACCGGAGTTGGTACGTATGACTACAGAAAAGATTCAAACGATCCGACAACGTATAAAAACCTCACAAGATCGACAAAAGAGTTATGCTGATCTTCATCGAAAGGACGTGGAATTTGATGTAGGAGATCATGTGTTCTTACGTGTTGCTCCATGGAAAGGAGTTACGAGATTTGGAAAGAGAGGAAAGCTCAATCCTCGATTCATCGGTTCATTTTTAATCCTCGATCGAGTAGGAACTGTGGCTTATAGACTCGCTTTACCGCCAAGTATGTCTCGTGTTCATAACGTTTTTCACATATCCATGTTACGCAAATATGTGGAAGACCCGAACCACATTATTGAGTTAGAACCGGACGAAATAGCGGAGGATTTGACGTATGAAGAAGTTCCTGTTCAAATCTTGGATAAGAAGGAGCATATTCTACGCTCCAAGGTTATACCTCAAGTTAAAGTTTTGTGGAGAAACCACGATGTTGAGGAAATGACTTGGGAGTTAGAATCAGAAATGAAATCAAGGTATCCTTACCTCTTCGACATACCAGGTACGTACCCTAATTTCGAGGGCGAAATTTCATAAGAAGGGGAGGTTGTAAGACCCCAATTTTTATAAATAAAGATGAATTTTCTATAAATATCATTTTTGAATATTATGGAGTTAATTTGATATAATGTTATAGTTGTGGGTAATATTTATAAATTTTGCAAAGTAAGCAAGTTGTTATAAAATATTCGTTTGGTCGGAGAATATTCTTTTTGTCGGGGAATATTCGTACGACGGCACAATCATTGGTGGACCCCACAACGGAATTATTGTCGGATTGAGAAAACGACAGAATTATCTTTCTATAAAAATAACGGCTGAGGTGTTACCGTTAAAACCGTTAAAACTGTTGAACTACTCGGTAGTAAAAGTACAGTAATACGCGTGGTTGCATAGTAGCACACGGTATTGATTATTGATGCTTACGTGAGAAGTCACTCAGCTATACTCAATTATTGCTACAGTAATTGCTGCATCATATCTCTTAAATTATTGTCATAGTATCATCTGTATAATATGTTATATTATTAAATCAATAATTGAGACGTTGTGGTAAGTTTGGTTATTTTATGGGGGGCCATATGTCATCATCTAAGAGTCTCTTCGTCAATAGTAATTACCGTCGTCAATAGTATTTACCTTGGTCAATAGTAATTACCTTCGTCAATAGTATTTACCTTGGTCAATAGTAATTACCTTCGTCAATAGTATTTACCTTGGTCAATAGTAATTACTTTCGTCAATAGTAGTTGTCCCTTCAATATTACCAAGAGTCATTTGACCCTTCGTTAAGACCAAGAGTCATTTGACCCTTCGTTAAGACCAAGAGCCACCCTCAGTTTTTCTATAAATAGAGGCCTAGGGCTTCATTATTTTTCACGAATTCATTCAAGCTATAGAGAGAGAAAGTATAGAGAGAATAAGAGAGAGAGAATAAAAGTATTCTGCTACATCACTTTTCCAATATCCAGTTCTTTTAAGGTAGGGAATATTATTTCTTTTATATTCATGAAGAGAACTTCTGTTATTCCATTCGTTATTATTCTGTTGGAATAACCAGTATACGCGGTCTACCCTATACTTGGTGACATTCTTCTATTATTCTGTTGGAACATCCTGTCTGTGTGTTTTACACCGGACCTGGTTCCGTTTATTATTCTGTTGGAACATCCTGTCTGTGTGTTTTACACCGGACCTGGTTCCGTTTTTATTATTATTCTGTTGGAACATCCTGTCTGTGTGTTTTACACCGGACCTGGTTCCATTATTTATTATTCTGTCGGAATATCCTGTCTGTGCGTTTACGCCGGACCTGGTTCCATTATTTATTATTCTGTCGGAATATCCTGTCTGTGCGTTTACGCCGGACCTGGTTCCATTATTTATTATTCTGTTGGAATAACCTGTCTGTGCGGTCTATCGCATGCATGGTGATTTCTTTTGTTATTCCATTCTTTATTATACTCAGTTGGTTAAGTTTTGACTTCTATACTCCATGAAATTTGTGGAATATCCTTGATAGTTGCGTTTCATCCAGTATCTTTTCAAGAAAATATTCTTCTAAGCATTCTTGAATTTTACTCCACAATGCAGTATCATGTTGACAATTTGGACGTTGTTAATTCCTGGATAAATTAATTCTTGAACTTGTTTTATTGAATTCTTATATCATTGTCATCATCCTCATGTTTATAAAATGTTGAAAGTCATCTGTGGCATGTAGTGCATAGATGGACTTGGTATGATTATGACCAGGGATTATTCGGTATAATCATGACCGTAATGTTACAAATGATGTGGTAAAAGTCCTCATTGGCCCGTAGTGCATTGATGAACAGTTGTTGGCATGATCATGACCATTAATGAATACACGAATATCCTTGGCCGTAGTGCAGGGGTGATTCGATGATGTGGATTATTTTATTAAGCTGAGTCTCAGCGATTACAGTGTTGAAAAACTTTTTAAATCATAAAAGATAGTAGAGTTTATTTTCTACTTGACTCTTTTAATGGATTGCTTGTTCCGCTACAGTTAAACTTGATGTCTATTATATTTTATCAGTTTAACATTGTTGAAGGCTAATGATAATTTATTCTGCATTATCTTAGTCATAATATTTCTTACTGGGCTAGTTGAGCTCACCCTTTCTTTCACTGTTCTCTTCAGGAAATGAGAACGTAGCTGGGACAAGTCGGGGTACGGAGTGATGGTCCGAATGATAGTATTAGTTAGTAGTCCTCACTATTCTATGTAATGGTGTGTTAATAAATGTAATGAGGACTCCTTTTGAGTATGAATACTCTCTAGAAGATAATATTTGTATTCAAACTCACAGTTTATGTTTTGTCGTATTGTACACGACAGATGTATTAATCAGTTGTATTTGTATTCTGTACTATGTATCTGACGACTCAAGATGGGTGATGTATACCTAATTTTGGGGGCGTCACATTTCTCATCCAGGACAAAGATAATTTTCATCACATGTCTTTACCTAAAACATCAAAGATCATGGTTATACCAAATCACAGTTCCTGTTCATAATCATACTAATAAATTTATCTTTGTACTACGGGCCAAAGATATTCGTCAACAGTTCATCTTTGCGCTACTGGCAAAAGATATTCAACTACAGGTCATCTTTGCACTACAGGCCAAAGATATTCAACAACAGATCATCTTTGCACTACAAGCCAAAGATATTCAACAACCGATCATCTTTGCAGTACAAGCCAAAGATATTCAATAACGGATCATCTTTGCACTACAGGCCAAAGATATTAATATCTCAAAGAAATATATAATCATTTCAGAATTTATATAAACAATAATTACAACCATGTTGATCAATTCACCTTTGTACTTAAGCTAAAGATATTCAATTATAAATTCAATGGTCATGATCATACCAGTCAACAATTCAACTTTGCACTACTGGCCAAAGAGAACCCATAGTCACGATCATACCAATAATCTACCCATCTTTACACTCAAGTCAAAGAAAAATTTCATCACCATGATTATAAAAATGTTATATATGATAATAAAAATAATATGATCAACAACTGCATTTAATTTCAAGAGTAAGATTCATAAATCAACAATAATTTGGTCAGAAAAGAAGCCAATTTTGTCGTGAATAGTACTCGTGAATAGTAACTCATGAATAGTAATTCAGTAACTCGTGAATAGTAACTCATATTCGTACATAGTACTGTATACGTAAATAATATCATATACGTAAATAGTGCCATATACATGAATAGTGCCGTATACGTGAATAGTGTCGTATACGTAAATAGTAACCCCAACACGAAAAGGTAAAAATTCCGTAATAAAATCAATACCAATATTTCAGTATAATGATATTGAAAGAATAGCATCATTATGAAGAAAATAACATCCCTTATTCCTTACCATCCCTTGCTATCCCTTACCTCAAAAGAACAATACTTCCGGTTGAAATATCAGGTATAAGGCTGAAAGAAACTTGCACTGTTGAATAGCAACTCACAAAGTATCTAAATACTCACAAAATACGCTTGATAATATAGAGAGAGAAAGAGAGAAAACTTGTTTCTGGTGTGATTTTCAATTCTAACTCGGCACCCTATTTATAGGAAAATGTTAGAACGCCAAAGCAGACTTGACCTGCAACCTGATGGCTTTACCTGCTACTATTTTCACCTATAAAAAATTTCAACGTATTTCTTCACCAACCAAAAGTGGGGCCCAGCAATTCTAAAAATTTTCAAAATTATTTATAAATTCAGAAACTTCAACAATTTTTGAATCAGTCACCTCTTAAAATTCATAACAAATCATACGTTAATTTTTAATGGTTCAAAATTTATGGACATATACTCAACTTATATATGTATAACATATTCAAAAATCATAATGATCCAACGGTCAAATTAAAAATTATAACTCACGCAATATATCTCAAGAACACTGATTTTTCGGATTCTGAGTCCTTCGGACTAGTTTCACTCAAACAGTCACCACGAAAAATTCACAAAATTTTTTTGGGCGATTCAAATTTCTACGTTTAGCTTACTTCCAGGGCTTTCTTTTGATATATGGCTCATCTCCTCACTCATTATACACAAAGAGTTATGGATTTTACATAATCAAGTAATAAACTAATTTTTCTAAAAATCCCATATTTCATTCTTCATTTCGATAAAATACTTATAAAACACCTCAGCATTAATTCCTTCATTTATATCCATAAAAAAAAATATATTTCCTTATCATATAAATCAATAATTAATTATTCACAAATAATATTACAGAATCACAATTATGACAACCAGGTTGTTCCCAGGAAAGAGGGGGCTTTCCAATAAGGATTTCTCCTTACTGGCTCGCAATTAGGTGACCAAACCTCTCCTTAGACAGAACTTTCTAGACATTGCCAATAATGTTATCTAATAATATTATTCAAATAATATGAATTATTGATCTGATAATGAAAAATACAGTGTAGTGACAATTATTAAAACAACAATAATATAAAATATCAACGCAGCCATTATTGAATCAATAAAATAAAATATTGAACAGTAATTACTGTAACAATTATTGAGTAGTGCCTTCTTACGTGAGGATCAATAATTCAAAATTAAACACTGTGCAATACCGTGTGCTATTGTGCAACCACGCGTATTACTGTATTTTAACCACCGGTATTCTAACAGTGTTAACGGTAACAACTACACCATTATTTATAAAAACTCAAACTTGTTGTTTTCTTCATTCGACAGTTATTCTGTTATGGGGCCCACAAATGGCTGCGCTGTCGTACGAATATTCTCCGACAACAAGAATATTTCTCGACAATAAGAATATTCCCCGACAACAATAAGTATTTTATAGCCACTTGTTTATTTTGAAAAAATTTCATATATCACCCTTAACTTTACTTTTTATCAATTTAACCATTTACTGAATAGTAATTATAAGAAAAAATGAATACTTTTATTTCATAAAATTCGGGGTCTTACAACTTTCTTAAAATGCAAGCTAATCATGCTAATTTCTTTTACTTGATGGGTTTGGATAAGGAGGTGAGGTTAAGGAATGTATTTTGGGCAAATGCTAGGAGTAGGGCAGCTTATGAGGAATTCGGGGATGCCATTACGTTTGACACAACATACTTGACTAATAAGTATGACATGCCCTTTGCTCCTTTTGTTGGAGTGAATCATTATGGTCAGTCTACGTTCTTAGGATGTTGATTGATTTCAAGTTAGGATGTTGAGTCGTTTATTTCACTTTTTAAATCTTAGCTCGCATGTATGAATGGTTGTGCTCCTACCGCAATAATCACTAATCAGGACAAAGCAATGAAAAAGGCAATTGAAAATGTCTTTCCTAACACACGTCATCGGTGGTGCTTATGGCATATCATGAAGAAGTTACTTGAAAAATTACGAGGTTGTAATGAATATTAATCAATTAAGTATTTGATGCAAAAAATGGTTTATGATTCTTTGACTTGTGAAGGATTTGAAGAAAATTGGAGTAGATTCATTGAAAAGTTTAAATTTCAAACAAATGATTGTTGACCGGTTTATACAATGAAAGGAGTCGTTGGGTCCCAACATTTTTAAGAAATACTTTCCGGGCGAGAATGTCTTCGACTCAAAGAACTGAAAACATGAATGTGACGCCCCCAAAACAGGTATACATCACCCATCTTGGGTCGTCAGATACATGGTACATAAATTCAAATACAACTTAATTATACAACAGTCGTGTAAAATACGACATAACATAATCTAAGAGTTTTAATAATTATATTGTCATCTAGAAAATATCCACACTCAATGGAGTCCTCATTACATTTATTGTCACGCTATTTAACAGAATAGTGAGGACTACTAATGCTATCATCTGGACCGTCGCTCTATTCCCCGACTAGTCCCGGCTACGTTCTCATTTCCTGAAGAGAACAGTGAAAGAAAGGGTGAGCTCAACTAGCCCAGTAAGAAATATTATGACTAAGATAATGCAGAATAAATTATCGTTAGCCTTTAATAGTGTTAAACTGATAGAATATAATAGACAACAAGTTTAACTACAGCGGAATAAGCAATCCATTAGAAGGGTCAAGTAGAGCATGATATCTACTATCTTCTATGATTTAAAATGTTTTCATCAATTTTTATCGCTGAGACTCAGCTTAATAAATAAACCACATCATCGAATCATCCCTGCACTATGGGCCAATGATATTTATTAAATCATCAATGATCATGACTATACTGAATAATTCATGGTCATAATCATGCCAAAAAATTGTCCATCAATGCACTACAGGTCACTGAGGACTTTTACCACATCATTTATAACATTACAGGTCATGATTATACCGAATGATCCTTGGTCATAATCATACCAACTCCATCTATGCACGTAAGCCAAAGATGACTTTCATCACAATATAAGCATGAGGATGATGACAATGACATAATAATTCAATAAAACAAGTTCAAAAATAAATTTTTAAAGATTTATAAGTTAATTTATCATGAAATCAACAACGTCCAAATTGTCAACATGATACTGCTTTGTGGAGTAAAATTCAAGAATGCTCAGAAAAATATTTCCATGAAAAGATACTAGATGAAGCGCAAATATCAAGGATATTCCACTAATTTCATGGAGTATAGAAGCCAAAACTTTAACCAACTAAGTATAATAGAATATATGAAATCGTAAATAGATTTTTGTCCGCCATGCGGTAATCCACATAGGCAGGTCATTTCCATAATTTAATAAGGAATGAATACGAAGGATCATTCACCATGCATGCGGTAATCCACATAGACAGGTTATTTCAACAGAATAATAAAGAATGGAATAATAGAAGAATTCACCATGCGTGCGTAATCCGCACAGACAGGTTATTCCCACAGAATGATAAAGAATGGAACCAGGTTATGCGTAACCCGCACAGACAGGATATTCCAACAAAATAATAAAGAATGGAACCAGGTCATGCGTAATCCGTACAAACAGGATATTCCAACAGAATAATAAAGAATGGAACCAGGTCATGCGTAATCCGCATAGACAGGATATTCCAACAGAATAATAAAGAATGGAATAACAACAGAATTCACCAGGCATGCGGTAGACCGCACAGACAGGTTATTCCAACAGAATAATAAAGAATGAAATAACAACCCTTACGAGTATTAAAAGAAAATAACTCTTTTCATGAATATGAAAGAAATAATATCCCTTACCTTAGAAGAAAACTGGATACTGAAATAGTGAGGTAGCAGACTTCTCTTCTTCTTTCTCTCTATAATAATTGCTCTTGTGAGACTTAGTGAATTGGTGAGAAATGAAAGAAGAATGAGCTTCTATTTATAGAAAAATATAGTTTCAATAATTGCACATTTTGGGGCTCAAAATATTACAGTATAATATCTCCCTCTTTTTCTTTATTTTTAATTTAGTCCTGCAAGTATTATCAAATTTGCACTACCTCCCATAATAGTAAATCATGTGAATTAATAATTCATTCATGTGAACACATAGTTATAAGCATATGAATTAATAGCAATTAATTGCTCATTTATCCGGTTAATTACTCGATTGGTCAATATAACCTCCAGACATTAATTATTATCGAAATAAATATCGATTTCCATTAACACTAATAATTCTCACACAATGGAACCATCAATTTCATCTTTAATTAACATGAACTTATTCATCATTAATATCATAACTCACAATATTTAACAACCAGATCATTCCTAGGAAAGAGGGGGCTTTCCGATAAGAATTTCTCCTTATTGGCGCGCAATTAGGTGACCAAACCTCTACTTGACAGAACTTTCTAGACATTGTCAATATTGTAAATAATAATATGAATAACTTTATCCTCTCAATTATTGATTTAATAATATAACGTATTATGCAGATGATACTGTGACAATAATTGAATCAATAATATGAGAGATATGATGCAGCAATTACTATAGCAATAATTGAATATAACTGAGTGACTTCTCACGTAAGCATCAATAATCAATACCGTGTGCTACTTGCAACCACGCGTATTACTGTACTTTTACTACCGGATAGTTCAACAGTTTAACGGTAAAACTTCCGCCGTTATTTTTATAAAAAGATAATTATGTCGTTTTCTAACTACGACAATACTTCCGTTGTGGGGTCCACCAATGATTGTGCCGTCGTACGAATATTCCCTGTTAAAACGAATATTTCCCGACCAATCGAATATTATATAACCACTTGCTTAGTTTGCAAAATTTATAAACATTACCCACAACTATAACATTATATCAAATCCACAACATAATATTCAAAAAAATATATTTCGAGAAAATTATTCTTTATTCATAAAAGTTGGGGTCTTACAACCTCCCCTTCTTATGAAATTTCGTTCTCGAAATTATGGTACGTATCTGGTATATCAAAGAGGTGAGGATATCTTGACTTCATCTCAGATTCTAACTCCTAAGTCATTTCTTCCGCATCGTGGTTTCTCCACAAAACTTTGACTTGAGGTATTGTTAGAGTTTATGCCATAGAGGCCAATTATTTGATATAATTGCTTAACATTTGATATTATTGTTGATTGAATAAATAAATGATTTTATTATGGTTTTATTTACTGCGTAATATAATTGTTAACATAATAAAATTCCTTAGAATAGTGATACAAATTATATAGTTTCAAGTATGTGACTTGAACATGAGATTATATAATTACAATTAGTATCATTGTTCTTAAATGTCCCAAGTCGAGTATCGTTGTTGATGGGACAATAATGATGCATTGAGACTAGTATGTGGATTGACTGATGACCAAATCTCATGGGTCATAAATATATGAGATATTAAGTCAATGCATAGGTACATGTTAGAGAACGATGTACTGGATAGACCCACCATGAGAATTCTATATGGAGCATTATGCGAAGTGTCATTAGCAATTCTCATAGTGACAATGATGTAATGGTCCTCCGACCTGAAATTACTATATTACTACACGAGAATTTATGTACTTTGATATCATCAAATGTCACCTTTAATAGGGTGGACTATAAAGGTGATTATTGGGTACATTATGAATCGTGTGAGGAATATGAGTGATCTAGATGGAATTTAACCATCCTATATATTAGGGGTGATATCCATAGGCCTCTTGATTGAGTAGGACTATGAAATACATGGCCATGCTCAAATAATGATTTGTTTCATATAGTCAACTCATTGATCAAGAAAAACTCAGATTAAATTATGAAGAGTATGACACATTCCATGAATCGAGTTTATTCTTGGATATTAAGGTTAAAAGGATTAAATTACATTGAAACATTGGTCACGAAAAGGTTGTATCGAATCATCGATCTTATTATTACTTGGGTAGCAGTGATGTATTACTAGATGCCGCTCACCGTTTATAACTTTATAATATGATTTTAAGGTTATTGCCAACGTAATAATAACCTATAGGGTCACACATAAAGAACGTAATTAAAAGGAAATTAATTTAAATTGTAAAGATTTAAATATGTCAATATGATTGATATAATTTTAAATTACGAATTTAAATTAATAGGATAATTTATATATAGGTATATTAATTAAGTAAGACTTAATTAAGATATATATAAATTCGAATTTTAATAACATTAGGTTTTGATTAATTCCTCCTGACTGCTATATATATGATGTATATCAGTCACTTTAGGTTTTACGTCAAAACAAAAAAAAACCCTAGCCGCTCTTAGAGAGAGACTAGAGAAAAATAGTTTAAAAATCCTCATCCTTGGTGGCTAGTACCGCGTTTCCTTCTTCTGCAGATCGTAGGAAGATTCGTGTGGAGCGTTCATGTGGATACCGTAGAGACGCAGTCCGTTTGAATTGCGTTGGAGATTCGACCGCATCGATTCTAGCTTTTACAATCGGTATAATTTCTTACCACTGAATTAATTATTTTTCGCATGGATCCTATTTTAGGGTTTCGAAATTGCTTTAAATTTTAATTTCCGCTGTGCGTTTCTGTATCGAAACCCCAACAGGTATAACCTTGGAGTATAGAATATGATCCTTCTTATCCAAAATTTTAACAGATAACTCTTCAAACGTTAAATCTTCCTCTATCTCGTCTGGTTCTAATTCAATAATGTGGTTCGGATCTTTCACATATTTACGTAACATAGATATGTGAAAAACGTTATGAACAAGGGACATACTTGGCGGTAAGGCGAGTCTATAGGTCACAGTTCCTACTCGATCGAGGATTAAAAATGGACCAATGAATCGAGGATTGAGCCTTCCTCTCTTTTCAAATCTCGTAACTCTTTTCCATAGAGCAACACGTAACAACACATGATCTCCAATATTGAATTCCACGTCCTTTCGATGAAGATCAGCATAACTCTTTTGTCGATCTTATGAGATTTTTATACGTTGTCGGATCGTTTGAATCTTTTTTGTAGTCATACGAACCAAATTCGGTCCCAACAACGTTGCTTCACCCACCTCATCCCAGCATACTGGAGAACGACACTTTCTTCCATACAACGCCTCAAATGGAGCCATGTCAATACTTGCTTGATAACTATTGTTGTAGGAAAACTCCACTAATGGTAAGAACTTGTCCCAACTTCCTTTAAAGTCAAGGACACAGAGTCTTAATAAATTCTCAAGAGTTTGAATAGTCCTCTCTGATTTCCCGTCCGTGTGAGGATGATATGCCGAACTAAATCGTAAATTTGTGCCCATAGCTTTCTGTAAACTAATCCAAAATCTTAAAGTGAATCTTAGGTCTCGATCAGAAACTATGGATACTGGCATACCATGCAGTCTTACAAACTCGTTTATGTACATACTAGCAAGACGTTCAAGTGTATAAGTTTCTCGTATCGGTAAGAAATGAGCAGACTTGGTCAATCTATCAACAATGACCCAAATCGCATCTATGCCTTGAGAAACCTTGGGAAGACCAGTAACAAAATCCATGGTAATGTGCTCCCACTTCCATTCTGGAATTTTAAGTGGTTGCAATGGACTTTTTGGCACTTGATGCTCCGCCTTGACTCGTTGACAAGTTAGACACCTTGAGATAAACCCCGTTATCTCTCTCTTCATATTGGTCCACCAAAATGTATGTCGAAGATCACGATACATCTTGGTACTCCCAGGATGGATTGCAAACGGTGTGTTATGCGCCTCCATCATGATTTTATACTTCAAGTCAGAATCGTTAGGAACTCAAAGTCTAGAGTTGACTCGAAGTATTCATTCTTCATTGATTCTTACTTCCGGAATAGCACCTTCTTGCACTTTTTTCTTCATATGCATCAGCTTCAAGTCTGTAGTTTGAGCAGCTTTAACTTTATTGATTAAAGTCGGTTCTACTCGTATATTCGCCATCATCACATGGGTCCCTGGAGTCTTTAACTCTATCTCCATCCTTTGTAAGTCATACAAAATGGGCCTTTGCATTGACAATATCGCACTCGTACCCGCATATGATCTGCTACTTAATACGTCAGCTACTACGTTCGCTTTTCCAGGATGGTATTGAATGGTATGATCATAATATTTCAATAGCTCAAGCCAACGTCGTTGCCGCATGTAGAGTTCCTTTTGAGTGAAAAAATATTTGAGGCTTTTATGATCCGTATAGATCACCACCTTCTCTCCATACAAGTAATTCCTCCAAATCTTAAGCGCAAAAATGATTGCTGCCAACTCTAGATCATGAGTATGATAATTCCTCTCATATTCTTTGAGTTGTCGTGAGGCATAGGCTATGACTTTCCCATGTTGCATGAGAACACATCCTAACTCTTTGCCTGAAGCATCACTTTAGATGACAAATCCAGGATGGTATTGAATGGTATGGTCGTAGTCTTTCAACAGCTCGAGCCATCGTCGTTGCCGCATGTTGAGTTCCTTTGGGTAAAAAAATATTTAAGGCTTTTATGGTCTGAATATATCTCTACTTTCTCTCCATATAGATAGTGCCTCCAGATCTTTAGCGCTAAAACGACTGCTACCAACTCTAAATCATGAGTAGGATAATTCCTCTCATATTCTTTAAGTTGTCTCTAGGCATAGGCTATGACTTTCCCATGTTGTATGAGCACATATCCTAACCCTTTACCTGAAGCATCGCTGTAGATAACAAATCCATCCGAACCAGATGGTATTGTCAGAATAGGTGCCGAAATGAGTCTCCTCTTGAGCTCTTGAAAACTCCTCTTTCATTCCTCGCTCCATACGAATTTTGTATCCTTCCGAGTCAGCTGAGTTAACAGAGTAGCAATTCGAGAAAATCCTTCCACGAATCTCCGATAATAACCAGCTAAGCCCAGAAAGCTACGTACTTCGGTCACCGACTTCGGTTGCTCCAAACTTTGTATTGCTTCAATCTTCGCCGGGTCAACAAATGCTCCATATTTTGACACCATGTGCCCAAGGAATGCTACTTCCTCAAGCCAAAACTTGCATTTCTTCAGTTCAGCATATAGTTTGTTTTCACGAAGCCTTTGGAGTACCAGCTTCAAATGGTGCTCATGATCTTCACGACTTTTGGAATATATGAGGATGTCATCAATAAAGACAATAACAAACTGATCCAAATATTCCTTGAATACTCGGTTCATCATATCCAAGAAAGCCGCAGGAGCATTAGTCAATCCGAAAGACATGACTAAGAATTCATAATGCCCGTACCGAGTTCTAAAGGCAGTCTTTGGAATATCCTCAATTCTAATCTTTAGCTGATGATATCCAGAACGAAGATCGATCTTTGAAAAGAATTGTGCTCCTTGCAACTGGTCAAACAGGTCATCAATACGAGGTAGCGGATACCTATTCTTGATGGTGACATGGTTCAATTCTCGATAATCAATACAAAGTCGCATACTCCCATCTTTCTTCTTTATGAATAAAATAGGAGCACCCCAAGGAGATGTACTAGGACGAATGAAACCGATGTCCAACAACTCCTGTAGTTGGCCCTTTAACTCCTGAAGTTCAATAGGAGCCATTCGATATGGGGTTTTAGAAATGGACTTTATACTAGGTTCAATGTCAATAAAGAATTTAACTTCACGTTCTGGAGGTAGACCGAGAAGTTCTTCAGAAAATACATCAGGAAATTCACTAACAATAGAAATTTTATTCAAATCTGACGTGTTTTTGTTCAAGTCCATAACATGGGCTAAGAAAGCTTGACATCCATTTCTTAATAAACGAATGGCTTTATGGCTTGATATTACAGTGATTGATTTCAGTGGTTTAGTTGCTTGAATTCGAATAACAGGTTGGTTAGGAGTATGAAAACTAACAATCTTACGAAAATAATCAATTTTGGCATGATGAGTAGTTAACCAATTAATCCCTAAAATCACGTCAAATGCAAGTATCTTTAAAGAGATAAGGTCAACAGGTAATGTGATGGTGCCAATTTGGATCAAACAAGATTTATAAATAGTGGATGTAATGAAAGTTTCTTCTAACGGAGTCTCCACAGATAAGTCAAAGTCTAATTTCTCCGGAGTCAAGTTTAAACGTTGAGCTCAAGCAGGAGAGATAAATGAATGGGTAGAACCGGTATCTAGTAAGGTATAAACTTCGTAAGAATTTATGATTAGCTTACCCGTGATCACCTCTTTTGGGTTCTTCACATTTTGACCAGTCACGACAAACGCTCTTCCAGGAACCGTTGACTTTGAATTTTCTGGGACAGCCTTTTGAGTCACCATCCCCGCTGGACTTGATTTCGCTACAGTACAATCTCGAGCGATATGTCCTTCCTTTCCACAATTATAACATACCTTGAACTGTTGTGGACAGTTTGGGCTGATGTGTCCCTCTTTTCCACATTTATAGCATACGACCGATGGTCGTTCTCCTTCCTTAGAATCAGTTGATACTGGTGCTGATGTCTTCACATTGTCATTGTTGAATCTCCTCTTTTTGAAACTTCCAGTTGACTCACCTCTCTTATTATCATGGCCAAGATTACCACCAGAGTGGTTACCTCTTTTGTCTGAATTTTTCCCTCCCCGCTGGTTATCAGTGCTCCGATGACTGCTGTCACCGGTATGACCCTGGTTGTGGTCTCTTGGTTGAACGTACTAGTTATCTCGCTCTAATAATTGAGCCCTGTTGACAATATCTGAATATAGAGAAAATTTATAAGAAATGAGATACTGACGCATGTCGGGTTTCAAACCTCTCAGAAACATCCGCGTCATACGTTTCTCATTCTCCACCAAATGAGGTACAAACCTGGATAACTCAGCGAACTTCGCCTCGTACTGGGACACCGTCTTGTTATTCTGTTCCAGTATAATAAACTCCACCTCCTTCATATGACGAATACTTTCAGAAAAGTACTTGTCATTGAACAGTTTCTGAAATGTCTCCCAAGACATGCTGAGTGCGGCTGGATGGGTACGCTTCACAGATTCCCACCAGTAATCTGCCTCATTACGGAATATAAAGGCGGCGAATGGAATCTTCTGTTCCTCCGTGCATCCCAAGACATCGAATATCTTGGTAATTTGCTTGACCCACGTTTCTGTCTTAATCGGATCTGGCTTTCCCCAGAATTCTGGTGGTCCCAACTCTTTGAACTGCTTGGTTGTGACCAACTGTGCGTTGCCGTTGTTTCTACCTGTATTTTGAACAGGAGTCTCCCTTGTCTAGTTTTGCATAAACCGTAAAAAGCTTCTAAACATCTCATCGTTCATCGTCTGCTCAGTGGTGTTGTTTACAGGACGAATATTGCCAGTCTGCTGCACGTTCTCCTCGTTGGTGATTAATGGTTTCTCCACGGTCTCATTTACTCCACTGTTAACATTCTTGGTTTCCATTCTCAAATACTGCCATAAAACAAGGGTTAATTAAAGAAATTAACATATCACATATCCCTATATTTTGACCAACCAACAAATAAGCTTAGGTAGGACACACTAGCGAATGATTTACTCATCTCTCCCCTCCTAGTTCTATTCCCCGATCTCCGCCAGAGACCATATCCCTAAGCTCTGATACCAACTGTGACGCCCCTAAAATAGGTATACAACACCCATTCTAAGTCGCCAAAAATATGGTACAGAAATAACTACAACTTTATTAATACAATTATCGTACAAAATATGACAACACTTAAACTGTGAGTTTAAAAATACAAATATTGTCTTTTAGACAATATCCACACTCAAATAAGTCCTCATTACAATTATTGATACTTTATTTTACAAAAATGGTGAGGACTACTAAAACATCTTTCTAGAACCATCATTCCATACCCCGACTAGTACTCGCTACATTCTCGCCTCCTGAGAAAAAAAATGGAACAAAAAGAAAAGGGTGAGCTCAACTAGCCCAGTAAAGAATATTATGACTAAGATAATATAGAATAAATTATCGTTAGTCCTCAACAGGGAAAAATCTAATAGAATACAATAGACAACAAGTTTTAGATCAATATTCGCAGCGGAAATAATAATTATTAGAAGAGTTAAGTAGAGAATAAAATCTACTATCTTCTATATATGAATTTAAAAGTTCATCGTCAATATTTTATCCTTGTAACATCAATCAATATATATCTGGAATTAAATATTCATCTTTACACTACAGACCAAAGATATTCATCAGTTGGTCATGTTCATCTCAACACCTGCACATCTTTACACTACAGCCAAAGATATTCATCAGAAAATCATTCATCTTTGCACTACATGCCAAAGATATTCAGCTATATCATCATTTAGGACTGAGGATGCTGAAAAATATTTTAAAGAAAACGAATCTAGTGAAACAAAAGAACAAATATTAAGAATTCGTACTTTAAACAATCCAAGTTCAAAAATACTTCATAAATAACCATAGTGGAGTTAAATTCAAAAATGAAGATCAAAACATTGATACAATCAA
This sequence comes from Panax notoginseng, assembly GCA_016801055.1. NCBI lineage: Eukaryota > Viridiplantae > Streptophyta > Magnoliopsida > Apiales > Araliaceae > Panax > Panax notoginseng. The sequence goes on from CM029023.1 coordinate 135,204,664, forward strand.
AGCTAGTATCCATAATAAATATCTTGGACAAAAAATAAAAATTTAATTTTTCTATGAATAATGTCGTATTTATGAATAGTGCCGTATACGTGAATAGTAATCCCGACACAAAAAGTTCCAAATTTGATAAAAAATTCAGATCAATATTTCGGCATAATGATATTGAAAAAATTAATATCATTTATGAAAAAAATAACATCCCTTACCTCAAAAGGACAGTACTTCTGACTGGAATTCCGGATATAGTGTTGAAGGGAACTTTTATAGCAACACTCAAAATATCAAAATACTCACAAAAATACGCTCGATAATATAGAGAGAGAAATCTTTAGTTTCTGGTGTGATTTTCAATTCTAACCTAAGCACCCTATTTATAGGAAAATACTTAGAATACCAAAGCAAAAAATTTAATAAAATATTAATATATTATAAAAAATTTCTTTTACACACCAAAGAAACCGAATTCAGCATGATTTCAATACTAGTGGGGCCCACCAACTTAATAAAAACGCTTTTCTTAAAAAAAATAATTAAAACTTCAAAAATCAATTATTCCGGAACTTCAATAATTCATAATAAATAGCTCTTTTATCAGAAAAATTAGAATCTTATGTCCATTCCATAGGAAATTCAATTTTCTACAACTTTGTAAGTTTAAGTTTTTCTAAATTCTAAACAGAAATTGACCGAAATTCACATACGGACGATTTTACAGGCTATAATCAAATTTCAGTCAAGAAATGGGGTCCACAAACATGAAAAACATGTTTTAAATATTTTTAGTAACAAAAATACTCTTCCTCCTCATTTATTCATATATCCCATATTCATTGTAAAAATATCACCATTATTATATTATTATAATATAATAATATATTTAAATAAATTATTTTATCAGACAAGATAAAATATCAATTTTCATCCATTGTCACATTAAAAAATTTCTCCATCTATATCCACATAAAATAAATATTTTTCTTATCATATAAATCAATAATTAATTATTCACAAATTATATTACGGAATCACAATACTGACAACCAGGCTGTTCCTAGGAAAGAGGGGCTTTCCAATAAGGATTTCTCCTTACTGGCGCGCAATTAGATGACCAAACCTCTCATTAGACAGAACTTTATAGACATTGCCAATAATGCTATCTAATAATATTATTCAAATAATATGAATTATTGATCTGATAATAGAAAATACTGTGTAGTGACAATTATTGAAACAACAATAATATAAAATATCAACGTAGCAATTATTGAATCAATAAATTAAAATATTGAACAGTAATTACTGTAACAATTATTGAGTAATGCCTTCTTACGTAATAATCAATAATTGGTGCAATACCGTGTGCTACTGTACAACAACGCGTACTACTGTGTTTTAACCACCGGGTATTCCAACAGTGTTAACGGTAACAACTACGCCGTTATTTATACTTGTCATTTTCTTCATCCATTCGCTTTCCGTTATGGGGCCCACACAAGGCTGCGCCGTCGTATGAATATTCCCCGACAGTAAGAATATTCTACGACCAAACGAATATTCCTCGACAACAATGAATATTTTATAACCACTTGCTTATTTGAAATATTTGCGCATTTTACCCATAACTAACCACATTAATCAAATCAATCCTTACTATTTCAAAATAATAAATAGAGGAAATTCAATTTCATTAATAATAAGTTGGGGTCTTACAATAGTATTAAATGATTTTCTTAATTCATGTGCATGAAGTTAAAAAGACAGTTATTATGGAACCAAGTCAGTAGTTTAATAGGGGCAATTTAAGTAAAAAATATATTATTAATTAACGTGCTAAAATCAATAGGACATTTAATATGGGATAAGGGGAGTAAAATTTTGTTTTTTTTGGAAAGTTAGATCAAATCCCAAAACATGAGTTTTGTTGGGCTTCTTCAGGTGTTTCGTCCCATGCGGCCCTCATCAGAGAAAAAAAAATCTAAGCAAACTAATTAGATAAACAGATAAAGATTTCGTAAAAAAAAAACTTGTAACACCCAGCTTGACGTCAACGAAGCTTGCTAGGAGATCGGAGAATTAGTGACGGTTGATGGAAGTTATAGATCAGAGGATTTGAGTTTCAAATTATGGTGAGGATTTCAAATGGAGGTGGTGCCGTGGCGGGGTTCCGGTTGTAGGTGGTCGGATTCCGAATGGTGGTTGTGGGGGCTGCATAAGCCATTAGAACCCTTATTTCAATCTCCTGCCACACATTTTCGTAATCTTTCTTGTAGACTACTTTCTTCTTGGGGATGGATTTACAGGCACAAAAGCCGCTGGTGAAGTTTTCAATATATAGCTGGGTGGTCCCAAATTGATCATGGCCAAGTTTTTTGCCGATTGTTGAAAGTTCTTGGAGGCAAAATCCATTTAGAGCCTGTTGAAACTGATGGTGAAATATGAATAATATATAGGATTCAACTATCAAATAAAAGAAGGACAGAAATAGAACTTATCGATTTTGAGCGAATTATGTTGAGTAGAGGCGTGTAGTGCACTGTCCTTAAGTAGAAATTTCGCCCCTCGGAGAACATTTCTCGTTGGTAAGGTCACTGACAAAATCCAACTCCAAGATTCAACGGCTCTTCATCCAACTAATCAGCACTTGAAATAGTTGAATGACCCAGGAACGACTTCTAATTTTTCTTACTCAAACTAAAAAAAATACCACACACACACACACACACACACACACACACACACACACACACACACACACACACATATATATATATATATATATATATATATATGATGATGAACCTTTCCTTTCTATAATTATAAGAATAGAAGGCAACGGTAATATTTATATGGCAACAGTAAAATATGGCCACGGTAATATCCCAATAATAGGTATTTAATATATATTGAACAGTTACAAATCTCCACAAATTAATATGTATATTTTATTTAACTTTGTAATATTTTATTTAACATAAAATACAACAATCCCCCACATATTACAAAGTAAAAATAAAATAAATTGAGTAAGAAATATAAGAATGCAGTGCGTTAACACTGGTGTCTTTTGGACTATGAACCAATGTATAGAGTGAATAAGACTTAATTCATAGGAATTTGGTGAAATAAAAATTTCTATGAACCTTCTTCCTTATTATGAATCAGTAATCATATTACTCACACCACAAACTTTAATAGAAGTTGTTCTACGCGATTTGGCACATTTTGGCCTTGCGCCATACCTGGAATTCATGAGCACTCTAGAAAACCTACCTTGTTTTCATAAGAGGCGTCCCCACCTCTACACTCATATAGGTGTTTCCATCAAATGTGTTCTACAGTTAAACACATCACCCAACAAGACTATGGAAATCATTAAGAGTATATAACTCAACCTTTAACATTGTAGAATTACACTATCTTACACCATAGGGATGAACTCAAATATGTATAAAATGGATAGTGTCTCAACCAATAAACCAATGACTTGTTGTTACCCATATGAACCTACTTCAAGGGATTACCATTCATATAGGTTGGGTTACCATCACTATTGATTTCTGTAATAGACAGAAGTCACATTCCCCTCGATGTATTACTCACTAGCCTCTTACTTAGTGGCTTTGTCAGAAGATTCGCAAGATTTAACTCCGATCTTACAAAGTTAAGGGATATAATCCCATCACATAACAGCTGTCTCACAATATTATGTCTTTGGCGTATATGTCTACTCTTGCCATTATAGCTCTTATTCTTAGCTCTGCCTATAGCAGCTTGACAATCACAATGAAGAGACACAGATGGAACTAGTCTTGTCCATAAAGAAATATTTTCCAAAAGATTTTTGAATCACTCTACTTTAGAACCTGCCTTCTCTAAGGCAATAAACTCAGACTCCATAGTAGAGCGAGCTATACAAGTCTGTTTAGTAAACTTCCAAGAAACTGCTCCTCCTCCTAAGGTAAATATGTAGCCACTCATGGATTTAATTTCATCTGAATCAGAGATCCAGTTGGCATCACTATAGTCCTCAAGAACTGCATGATTACCACAATAATACAAATTAAATCCAATAGTACCTCGCAGATACTTGAGTATTCTACATAAAGCTGTGAGACCCCAGATTTTATGAATAAAAATTTAAATTTCTTGAAATATTTTTTTGAATATTATGGTGTGGATTTGATATAATGTCATAGTTGTGGGTAATATTTATAAATTTTGCAAAGTAAGCAAGTTGTTATATAATATTCAATTGGTCAGAAAATATTTTTTTGTCAGAAAATATCCGTACGACGACACAATCATTGGTGAACCCACAACGGAAGTATTGTCGTAGTAAGAAAATGACATAATTATCTTTTTATGAAAATAACGGCGAAAGTTTTACTGTTAAAACTGTTGAACTACTCGGTAGTAAAAGTACAGTAATACGCGTGGTTGCATAGTAGCACACGGTATTGGTTATTGATGTTTACGTGTGAGAAGTCACTCAGTTATACTCAATTATTACTATAGTAATTACTGCATCATATCTCTCATATTATTGATTCGATTATTGTCACAGTATCATCTGCATAATATGATATATTATTAAATCAATAATTGAGACGACAAAGTTATTCATATTATTAAATTGTAATATTTACAATGTCTAGAAGTTCTGTCAATGAGAGATTTGATCATCTAATTGCGCGCCAATAAGAAAAAATCCTTATCGGAAAGCCCCCAATTTCCTGGGAACGACCTGGTTGTTAAATATTGTGAGTTATAATATTAATGATGAATAAGTTTGTGTTGATTAAAGATGAATTTGATAGTTTCATTGTATTGGGATTATTAGTGTTAGTAGAAATCGACATCTATTCCGATGATAATTGATGTCTGGGGGTTATATTGATAAATCGGGTAATTAATCGGATAACTGAGCAATTAATTGCTACTTATTCACATGCTTATATAACTATTTGTTTACATGTGTGTACTATTGAGTCACATGATTTACTATTAGGGGAGTTGGTGCAAGATTGATAATACTTGCATGACTAAGTTAAAAATAGAGGTATAGTTGAAGGTACTATACTGTAATTCGTATTTTCACATGATTATAACTATTGAGTCACATGATTGAATTATTGATTCACATTATTTATTATTAGGGGAGGTGGTGCAAGTTTGATAATACTTACAGGACTAAATTAAAAATGAAGAAAAAAAGGGAGGTATTATACTGTAATATTCTGAGCCCCAAAATGTATAATTATTGAAACTATATTTTCCTATATTTTCCTATATTCTTCCTTTATTTCTCACCAATTCAGTAAAGCTATAGAGCAATTATTATAGAGAGAAAGAAGAAGAGAAGTCTGCTACCTCACTATTCTAGTATCCAATTTTTCTAAGGTAAGGGGTATTATTTCTTTCGTATTCATGAAGAGAGCTATTGTTATTCCATTCCTTATTATTCTGTTGGAATAACCTGTATATGCGAAGTACCGCATACATGGTGAAATTTTTCTGTTATTCCATTCTTTATTATTATATTGGAATAACCTGTTTATGCGAAGAACCGCATACATGGTGAAATTCTTCTACTATTCCGTTCTTTATTATTCTGTCGGAATATCCTGTCTGTACGTTTACGCCGGACCTGGTTCTATTATTTATTATTCTATCGGAATATCCTGTCTGTGCGTTTACGCCGGACCTGGTTCCATTATTTATTATTCTGTCTAAATATCTTGTCGGTGCGTTTACGCATGACCTGGTTCTATTATTTATTATTCTGTTGAGAATAACATGTCTGTGCAGTCCATCGCACGCATGGTGAATCCTTCTGTTATTCTATTCTTTATTATTCTATTAGAATAACCTATCTATGTGGATTACCACTGGCATGGTGAATGATCCTTTGTATTCATTCCTTATTAAATTGTGAAAATGATCTATATATGTGGATTACCGTATGGCGGGTGAAAATCTATTTGCAGTTTCATATATTCTATTATACTCATTTGGTTAAAGCTTTGGCTTTTATACTCCATGAAATTAGTGAAATATCCTGGATATTTGCGCTTCATCCAGTATCTTTTCATGGAAATATTCTTATGAGCATTCTTGAATTTTTCTCCGCAAAGCAGTATCATGTTGACAATTTGAACATTATTGAGTTCAGGATGAATTAACTTATAAATGTTTAAAACTTATTCTTGAACTTATTTTTTTAAATTATTATGTCATTGTCATGATGAGTTATGTTGGTTATTATGTGAAAATATGAAAGTCAGATTTTGGTAAAAATAGAGTATGAAATTCAATTGAACATATCTTCTATTATATTTCAAATTTTTGAGTGTGGTCAAGTTCTAGAGTTAGATCTATGAGTTTTCTAACTTATCCAAGTGAAATCACTAGAAAAAGTGTTGTAGATTTTCGTGTGGACTAATTTTAGCAAAGGAGTCAAAAACTGTAAAGTACCAAAAAGATCCTACCCATAAATTTAAAAGGGTATTTTCGGCCACTTAGTTTGTGAAATAAATTCCAGCCTTTTGGGACATTAAAATATATGGTATAAAGTACCTCCTGTCCAAAAATGAGCTCATTACGACTTAAAATGAGCAAGTTATGACTATTTCAATATTTAGGTTTTTTCGACGAAAGACGCTATAACCGGAGTTCTATAACTCCGATGACCATGAAATTTAAACTGGAAGCTCACGTTAACATGTGTAAGATCCAGCCAAGATTTGGGAATTTTTGGAGTTAAACTTGAGGTAGCTAATTTCTTAAGGAATTAATTAGAAATTGATTTTTGAAAAATAGTAAATTTCCGAGAAAAATATATGTTCAATATGGAACTATATTCTGCTAAATCCTAAAAAATAAATATTTTTGGGACTGATTTGTATTTTTTATAAAAATAATCTAGTTATGAGTAAATGAGTTAAATATGTTATGCGAAGTAACAAAATTGAAAAATATGATTTTATGGCTTGGGAATCCTATATAGGGTATATGCAAATTTTTGATAAGGAATTTGATCATTGGTGATGAAATCTTATGAGTATGGCATTTTTGAATGATTAAATGCATTATTTGGTAAAGTATAAACAATTGAAATAAATTGTTTATAAGTTTAAGAAGTGATTAAAATATTGTTATAATATTAATAATATTAGATTATGAGTTTATTAAGTGATTGATAATATTTGGAAAAATTTAAAGTCTTTAATATTTATCCTTGTTTTCGTTTGATTAATGCTTATATCATTGTCATCATTCTCATGCTTATATTGTGATGAAAGTCATCTTTGGCTTACGTGCATAGATGGACTTGGTGTGATTATGACCAGGGATTATTCGGTATAATCATGACCGTAATGTGACGAATGATGTGGTAAAAATCCTCAGTGGCCTGTAGTGCATTGATGGACAGTTTTTGGTATGATTATGACCAGGAATTATTCGGTATAGTCATGACCATTGATGATTTAATGAATATCATTGGCCCGTAGTGCAGGGATGATTCGATGATGTGGTTTATTTATTAAGCTAAGTCTCAGTGACAAAAATTGATGAAAACATTTTAAATCATAGAAGATAGTAGATATCATGCTCTACTTGACTCTTCTAATGGATTGCTTATTCCGCTGCAGTTAAACTTGTTGTCTATTATATTCTATCGGTTTAATATTGTTGAAGGCTAATAATAATTTCTTATGCATTATCTTAGTCATAATATTTCTTACTGGGCTAGTTGAGCTCACCCTTTCTTTCACTGTTCTCTTCAGGAAATGAGAATATAGCTGGGACGAGTCGGGAAAAGGAATGACGGTCCAGATGATAACATTAGTAGTCCTCACTATTCTGTCAAATAGTGTGATAATAAATGTATTGAGGACATATTTTGAGTTTCAATACTATCTAGATGACAATATTCCTATTAAAACTCTCAGTTTATGTATTATCGTATATTACACGATGGTTGTATAATTAAGTTTGTATTTATATTCTGTACCATGTATTTGGCGACTCAAGATGGGTGATGTATACCTATTTTGGGGGTGTCACAAAAGCAGTCCAATGATCCTTATTAGGATTATATATGAGTGTATCTGCTGAGTCTATTAACTGTATATGATAAATCAGGTCTTATGCAATTCGTAAGATACATTAAGCAACCTATGATTTGGGCATACTCAGATTGAGATACACTAGGTCCCTCATATTTTTTAAATGTAAACAAGAATCATACGGAGTACTAACAAGATTAACATTATAATGTCCAAATCTCTTAAGCATTTTCTCCACATAATGATATTTAGAAATCATATACCCATTACAAACTTTTCTCAAATTAATTTCGAGAATAAAATTTGCTTCTCCCAAGTCTTTCATATCAAATTTAGAGAATAATATATTTTTAGTCTCATATATAACATCAATATTGGTTCCAAAAATTAGCAAGTCATCTACATAAAGACATATAATAACACCATAATTCTCATTATTAAATTTGGTATATATACATCAATATCCATCATTTATTATATATCCATTAGAAGTCATCACACTATCAAATTTATCATTCCATTGTTTAGGAGCTTGTTTAAGATCATATAAAGATTTAATTAATTTACAAACTTTATGCTCATTGCTTAAGGAAATAAATCCCTCAGGTTGGTCTAAATAAATTTCCTCTTCTAAATATCTATTAAGAAACGCAGTCTTAACATCCATTTGATGAATTATTAAATTTTTAATAGCGGCTAGAGCAATTAAAACTCCAATGGATGATGTTCTTGCAACCGGTGAATAAGTCTCAAAAAAATCTAGGTCTTACTTTTGTTTATAACCTTTAGCAACAAGCCTAGCCTTTAATTTATCAATTGATCCGTCAGGTTTTAATTTCCTTTTCAAAATCCATTTACAACCAATAGTTTTAGAACCAGGAGGAAGGTCCACTAATACCCAAGTGTGATTAGCCATAATAGACTCAATCTCACTATTTATGGCTTCCCTCCAAAAAGGAGCATCGGGAGAGAAACTGCATCTTTAAAGGTTAATTGGTTATTATCTAACAAAAACGTAAAAAAGTTATCTCCCATATTAGTGGGTTTTCTAGTACGTTTACTCCTCCTTCGTTCAATTTCAGATTCCTCAATTGGAACTATATAAGAGCTCGTCGGAAGCTCTGCTATTGGTCGATCCACTTTAGATTTCAAAGGAAAAATATTTTCAAAGAAATTAGCATTTTTTGACTCAATGATTGTATTATGATCTAATACATCACTTTTCAAAACAAGAAATCTATAAGCAGCATTATGTTAAGCATAACCAATAATCAAACAATCAGCAGTTTTAGAACCAATTTTTCTTTTTTTTAACATTACCTTAGCAAGACACCCCCACACTTTAAGGTATTTCAAGTTAGGTAAATGATTTTCCCAAATCTCATAAGGTGTTTTTCCAGTTTTCTTATAAGTGATTCTATTTTATAGGTGATAAGTAGAAATAAGAGCTTCCCCCCACAAATTTGGTGACGCCCCAGAACTTACTAACATAGCATTCATCATTTCTTTTAGTGTTCTATTCTTTCTTTCAGCAACCCCATTAGATTCTGGAGAATAGGGAGGTGTTACCTCATGTATAATTCATTGTTCTTTAGCAACAAGCCTAGCTTTCAATTTAGCAACTTCGGCCTTATAAATTAGAAATTTATCTTCAGTTTCATTTTTATTTCTGAAAAGGTAAACTGTAGTATATCTAAAATAATCATCTATAAAGGTCACATAACAATTTTTCCCACCCCTAGAAGTATTTCTAGACATATCACCAAAGTCTGAATGAATTAAAGTGAGAGGTTCAGATTCTCTAACTAGTACTGGTTTACATGTCTTTTTAGTAGTTTGGCTTCCAGACACACTTGACATTTCTTGGTATTTAAAATTTTAACATCGTTTAAAATTCCCAAAATTTTCATCATTTCTATATAAGAATAATTCACATGACCTAATCCAGCATGTCAAATATCATCACATTCAACCAAGTAAGCAAAAGAAGTACTAGCATTGATATTCATGATTTCAAGTACATTTAGATGAAATAAACCATCATTAAGATACCCTTTTCCCACAAACACCCCATTTTTGGTTAACACGACCTTATCACATTTAAGCATAACCTTAACCCAAACTTTCCCAAGTATCCCAACAGATACAAGATTGTAGCGAATCTCAGGAATATGAAGAACATCGGTAAGAGAAAGGATCTTTCTAGAAGTCAATTTTAAATTTACTTTCCCTTTACCCAACACTGGTGCATGCCTCGAATCGCCCATGTACATATGTTCATCTTTTTCCTCAAGGGGAGTGTAAGAGATGAATGCACCACGATTAGCACAAATGTGTTTGGTAGCACCAGAATCCACTTTACATGCCTCTTTGTCAGTCACCATGTTCACCTCGGAGACAACCGCCACAATAGTATTGTCTGCCTTAGCTACGTTTTCTCTCGGATCAGGAACAGACTGGTTGTTTCCCTTTTTGAACTTGCATTGAGCAACATGATGACCTAGCCTTCCACACACGAAACAATCACCTTTAGGTTTTAAGGTTTTGTGTTTGAACTGATTTGATTTTACCTTCGGACCGGTGTTATACTTATTCACATGTTTAGGATGTTTGTTGAACGGGTGACAAGGTTTGCGATCATCAACCAAATTTGCTTTGGAAGACATCTCTTTAGTTTTTTGGCTGTTTTAGCTAAATTTCTGTTCTTTTCCTCAATACGAATATGAACAATTAACTCCTCTAAGATCATGTCTTTCCTTATATGTTTCATAATATTCTTGTAATCTTTCTAAGAATCAGGCAATTTCTCTATAAGGGAACCAACAATAAAAGGAGCAGGTAAAATCATGCCTTCATTATTAAGTTCGGCTACGACAAGATGAAAAGAATGAATTTGGGAAGAGACATCTTTTTCATTGGTAATGTAAAAATTAAGAAAATTTCCAATTGCATACTTTTTGACACCCGCATCTTCCACAACATATTTCAAAACTAAAGCATCCCAAATTTCAGTAGCATGTTTATATAGACAATAGATATCAAAAAGTTCATTCGACAATGACTTGAGAATGATAGCCTTGAAGTTTTATCAGCAGAAGACCAAATACTAACAGAAGATTCATATTCTTTCTTTTGTTCATCGGTAGCACCATAAGGGGGTTCAACTGGTTTTGGTTTGGTTAAAACATGGTCAACTTTAGCAATATCCATAATCAAAAGTAATTTGATTTGCCATCATTTAAAATTGGATCCATCAAAAGGCTCAACTTTGGTCAAATCAGGGACAGATTTAGTGGAGGTAAGCATAACAGAATTTATAATTTCTACTTAAGATTGATGGTGAAATATGAATAATATATAGGATTCAACTATAAAATAAAAGAAGGGCAAAAATAGAACTTATCGATTTAGAGCGATTTATGTTGAGCAAAGGCGTGCAGTGCACTGTCTTTAAGTAGAAATTTCACCCCTCGGAGAACTTTTCTCGGTGCTAAGGTCACTGACAAAATCCTACTCCAGGATTCAACGGCTCTTCACCCAACTAATCAACACTTGAAATAGTTGAATGACCCAGGAATAACTTCTAATTTTCCTTCCTCAAACTAAAAAAAATACCACACACACACACACACACACACACACACACACACACACACACACACACACACATATATATATATATATATATATATATATATATATGATGAGCCTTCCTTTCCTTAATTTATAAGAATAGAAGGCAACTGTAATATTTATATGGCAATAGTAAAATATGGCAACGATAATATCCCAATAATAAGTATTTAATATATATTGAACAGGTACAAATCTCCATAAATTAATATGTATATTTTATTTAACTTCGTAATAATTTATTTAATATAAAATACAACAGAAACAACTTATAAGTTGGTGAAACAAACTTATAAGTTGATTTTGTTTGGTGATGACTTATTTTTGACTTTTGATAAGTAACAAATTCAGACTTATTAAAAAATGAATTATAAATTATTTTAAAATAAGTAAATTTGACCAAATATAAATATTGTTTTGCTATTATTTTAATAGTGTTTACATCTTATTTTAATATATAAGTCATTTTAACTAAATACTTTCACATGTTATTTTAACTTAATTTTTGACTTATAAGTCAAAAGAATATCAAACACTTTTATTTATAAATTATCACTTAATATAACTTATAAGTCTTTTTAAATTTTAACTTATAAGTTATTCCCGAACATACCCTAATATGGGATTCTAATTGAATCTTGGTTCTTTATCTCTATATCTATATTAATATTAGTACTATTTATATGGTAAATATTAAATCCACTAATGTAACGACCCCAAAATAGGTCCATTCCATCCAACCTATTATGAGTCGCCAAATACATGGTACAGAAAATAACTACAACTTTATTACAATAATTGTCATGCAAAATACAACAACACATATGCTGTGAGTTTGGATACAATACATACCAAATGTGACTCATGTCCCAACCGTGGACAGCACCTCACAATGACACCTTACATAAAGGTATAGTCAAAAACTGTTTTAAAAATTAGAAACTTTGGGAAGTGCTCAAGGAAACCTTTGTACATGGGAGGCCATGCTTCTAGGTTGTGATAGATATCATATGGCCACAGAATTATCCTTGGTTGACCCAATATACCCCAAAGAAAAACGAGAAGATTACTATCATATTCTTCCCAATGGTGAGTCTTCTCTTGACTTATCATTATCTCCACTGTCTCTAATTGAGAATTATACTTCAAACAAATACCAAGATTATATAGGTAGTGCTCGTAAATATACTCAGCAAGTGGATGAGCACAATCCTGTCCTATGATGACACGAGGTTGTATGTCATTAGACATCTTGTATGATAGTGACAAAACACCCTTCCAACGTTGGGTTCAGCTCACCCTATTTGATTCACCAAATATAACTACTAAATGATGACCACCGTTCTATTCCCCTGTTACCTCCGCTCGACCCAGCTACACTCTTATTACCTGAAAGGAATTGTGAAACAGAAGGGTGAGCACAACTAGCCCAGTAAAGAATATCATGACTAAAGATAAATAAATTATCAATAGTCTTCATCAGTAATAAATCAGAGATTTAGAACATATGGTAGATGATAAAAATTTTAACCATAGTTGCAGCGGAACGAGCAATCCATTAGAAGAGTCAAATAGACCATAAAGTCTATTATCTCCTCCATGTTAAAAATCCACCAACAATGTTTTATCCATGTAACATCACTCAACAGTTCCTTTCCACAATCATATGAATAACTCATAATCATAATTATAACTCTAAATTTTTCTTCGCACCCAGGACGAAGAATATTTTCGTCACCTGTCTTTACCTGAAACATCAAAGATCATGGTTATACCAAATCACAGTTCCTGTTCATAATCATACTAATAACTTCATATTTGCACTACGGCCAAAGATATTCATTTGTACCAGTTGGTCATGTTCATCTCAACACCTGTTCATCTTTGCACTACTGGCCAAAGATATTCAACAACATGTCATCTTTGCACTACGGGCCAAAGATATTCATCGACAATTCATCTTTGCACTACAGGCCAAAGATATTCATCAATATTTCATCATTGCACTACAGGTCAAAGATATTCCTCAACAGTTCATATTTGCACTACGGCCAAATATATTCATCAACAGTTCATATTTGCACTACAGGTCAAATATATTAATATCTCAAAGAAATATATAATCATTTATATAAACAATAATTATAACCATGTTGATCATTTCACCTTTGCACTTAAGCTGAAAATATTCAATTATAAATTCAATGGTCATGATCATACTAGTCAATAATTCAACTTTGCACTACTGGCCAAAGAGAACCCAAAGTCATGATCATACCAATAATCTACCCATCTTTACACTCAAGTGAAAGAGAATTTCAACATCAGGGTTATAAAAATGTTATATATGATAATAAAAATAATATGATCAACATATAAATTTAATCTCAAGAGTAATATTCATAAATCAACTATAATTTGGTTAGAAAAAGAAACTAATTTTATCGTAAATAGTAACTTGTGAATAGTAACTCGTGAATAGTAACCCCGACACAAAAAGGTAAAAATTCCACAATAAAATACATACCAATATTTCGGTATAATGATATTGAAAGGATAATATTTCTTAAGCTTATAAACAATTTATTTTAATTGTTTACACTTTACTAAATAATGCATTTAATCATTCTAAAATGTCAAACTCATAAGATTTCATCACCAATAATCAAAACCCTAATCAAAAATCTGCATATACCTCATATAGGATTCTCAAGTCATAAAATCCTATTTTCCAATTTTCTTACTTCACAAAACATATTTAATTCATTTACTCATAACTAGACTATTTTCATGAAAAATACCAAATCAGCTCTAAAAATATTTCTTTTCTGAGATTTAGCATAATATAATCCCATAGTGAACATATATTTTTCTCAGAATTTTTAAAAGTCATTTACTATTTTTCATATGGCCAAAACAGCTGAATATTTAGACATTTATCAAAAATTGTATTTTTGTCCAAAAATTCTAAAATTTTCAGAGTATACTTCTATCATATACATGTACTCCCAATAAAAATTTCATCAATTTTGGAGTTAACCACGAGGAATTATAAGCGGTTACTTTTAAAATAGTCTTTTCTCATAAAATTCATAACTCTCAATCTATACATCCAAAAATCACCATTTTTGGACACAATCAATAAAACTCATCAAAATATCATTTAAAATTTTTTCAGAATTTTTGAAGGTCAGAAAAATTACGAAACTGGAAAATATAACAACCCATAAAATCCCTTACTATCCATTACCTCAAAAGTGCGGTATTTCTGACTGGAATGCAAAGCCGAAGGAAACTTGCACTGAATAGCAACTCTCAAAGTATCTAAATACTCACAAAATATGCTTCATAATATAGAGAGAGAAAGAGAGAAAGCTTATGTTTCTGGTGTGATTTTCAATTCTAACTTAGCCTTCTATTTATAGGAAAATGTTAGCACGCCGAAGCAGACTTAACCTGCAACCTGATGGTTTTACCTGCTACTATTTCCACCCACCACATTTGAATAAAAATCTCAGCACATTTCTTCACCAACCAAGAGTGGGGCCCACCAATTCTAGAATTTTCCACCAAAATGATTAACTCCGAAAATTCAACACTTTCTGAACCAGTCATCTCGTAAAATTCATAACAAATCATACGTTCATTTTTAACGATTCAAAATTTGTGGACATATACTCAACTTATATATGTATAAAATATCCAAATATTACCACGATCCAACGGTCGGATTAAAAATTATAACCCTCGCAAAATATCTTAAAAACCCTAATTTGATTTTCAATACCTCCGTTCTGACAAAAATACAGATAAAATACCTTAATATTAACTCCTTCATTTTTAACCACAAAAATATATCCCTCATTTATATCCACATAAAATAAATATTTCCTTATCATATAAATCAATAATTAATTATTCACAAATAATATTACAGAATCACATTTATGACAACCAGGCCGTTCCCAGAAAAGAGGGGGCTTTCCAATAAGAATTTTTCCTTACTGGCGCGCAATTAGGTGACCAAACCTCTCCTTAGACAGAACTTTCTAGACATTGCCAATAATATTATCTAATAATATTATTCAAATAATTTGAATTATTGATCTGATAATGGGAAATACTGTGCAGTGACAATTATTAAACAACAATAATATAAAATTTTAACGTAGCAATTATTGAATCAATAAAATAAAATATTGAACAGTAATTACTGTAACAATTATTGAGTAGTGCCTTCTTACGTAAGAATCAATAATTTCAAAAATACTGTGCAATACCGTGTGTTACTGTATTTTAACCACCGGGGTATTCCAACAGTGTTAACGGTAACAACTACGCCGTTATTTGTAAAAACTCAAATTTATCGTTTTCTTTATCCGACAGTTATTCTGTTATGTGGCCCACAAGTGGCTGCGGCGTCGTACGAATATTCCCCGACAGAAAGAATATTTCACGACCAAACGAATATTCCCCAACAAAATGAATATTCTATAACCACTTGCATATTTTGAAAAGTTTTCACATATCACCCATAACTTTAACTTTTTATCAATTTAACCATTTACTGAATTATAATTATAAGAAAAATTGAATACTTTTATTTCATAAAATTCGAGGTCTTACAACTAACACCTCTAATAGATAATCATAATAACACTCGCCACCCCTTTAGTTTTTCAAGTAACAGCCAGTACCCTTCTAGTCTACAATATGTAACATTTACTATCCCTAGTGTGGTTGATAAACTAATATCCACAAATATTTTTAATATAATGTCTAATACACCCTTCAAGTTATAATGTTTAATTTATCCATTAATCTAAATTTGTTTATTATAATTTATACTTAATGTGATCTAATTAATTAATTATGAACTTGTGCAATAAATAACATAAATGTTAAAAAAATAATAAAATTCATTTTATCAGGAAAATAAAGTCATATAATTTTTTTCTAATTAAATTTCTCAAAGATTAAAATTTACGTGATATATATTCAAATATATTTTTTTGTAATTAAAAAGTAAAATTTTAATACCCATAAAAGTACAAATTAATGCAATAAAATTATAATTATTTTTTTCAAATATTAAAATTTACGTAAAACAAACTTATTATTACAGAACGAATCTTATTATTCAAATAAAAAAGTATTAAAAATTATATTAACTATTTTTCTCATATATTAAACTAAATATAAGTCACACTAAAATATAATTATTTATAGTAAAAATGACAAATGTCTTTACTCAAAAAAAGAAAAAATATGTTAAAATAAACATCTTTTTACAAAATAGAGGTAGTAATAAATATTATTATATTTTCTTTTATTCAATATTGCACAAAAACAATGTTTAGTGTATACTAAAAAAGTGTAATCAAAATTATAAATATCCCAAATTTTGACATATACTCAAGAAAATTCAACATATAAAAATCATAATATAAAACAAAGAATTCAAATAATATTTTTTGCTGTTAAACACCAAAAACTAAACTATCAACATATTCAATAACTCTAATTAGAATAACTCCATTAATAATTTAATTTAAAAAATTTAATATTTGTATCACTTATCCAAAAATATGTGTTAATTAAACTAAATTATTATTTTTTTTATAAGTTACCAACAATTTAAATGAGTCTTAATTACAAATAAAATTATAATTAAAATATATTATATTAAAAAAAGATAATTAAACAAATATATTATTTAGGAATTAAAATGTGATAACATACAAGGGTAAATATTTAACTTTATCTATTTAGTCAACCTTAAAATTTGCAGGGGTACTAACTGTTACTTAAAAAATTAGAGGATGTGAGTGTTATTATGATTATCTAAAGAGTGTGTCACTATAATTTACTCTAAATGATATTTACACATTAAAATCGTCGCTATAGATCTTATAGCGACGATTTTTACCGTCGTTATACATCTATAACGACACTTTTGTTGTGAAAAATTAAAAATTGTTGTGAAAATATCAATTTCCAATTATATAAGACCTTTCAGCGAAATCATTTTTAGTTTAACATTGTAGTTTTTTTTTCAAATTCGAAATTGATTCGAGTCGAATCTGATCCATACTCGTTTTCTGTTTAATGATACACGAGTCGAATTCGAATATACTAGTGTTCGCTTGTATTAGGATTCGAGTATTTTATTTTTTTTCTCGAATCATACTCGATACTTGTTCGATGGATCATATTCGAATATTGGTCTGATTCATTCTAACAAGCTAAATATATGATATTTGTATCAATCTTTTTAATTTATAAAGTATAGTATTAAATTGTGTAAGCTTTTACTTGAATAAATCAATGAATTGATTGTCAATTTGTATTACATTCTTTGTAATTTTTTTACATAAACAAAAGTAAAAAACGTTTATATATAAATATTAGTTCAATAATCAATTTAGTATGTAGTGGTTTAGTATTAAGTGAAATGGTTCATATTCGAAACTCGATTTGTAAACGAGCCGAGTAGGTCCGAGTAATGATCCGAGCCGAATCTAGGTCAAAATTAGAAATTCCTTATCGAATCTGAGTCGAATTCGAGCTCAATTTTTTCGAGTCAAGCCGAATCTGAACATTAGAGTGTTCGTTGAGATTCGACTCGTTTTCACTTCTAATTCGGATAAGGAATTTAGGTATTCTCTGTAAATAAAACTAAGTCCTACCCGAAGTTAGGATTTGATTGAGCAATGATGAAGATGAAGAAGAAGATGGTGATTTTCTTCCGGAGAGGTTGCTTTGTTGTTGCTCTGATGGGGCCACGACCATAAATTTCTCTAGGTCTACACTTAAAAAAATTTTGTTCTCAAATATTGTTCGTGTAACGAAGTTAAAAGATAAACTGATAGTTCGATATAATTAGAGGGACATTTCTCTCCAGATCCACGTAGGAATGGACCCCACATGCCACCTTGCAAATGTTAGTCTACTTATCATTTTCTGTCTTTTCTTTTCTTTTCTTTTCTTTTTTTTACGAAATCTTAAATAATGACCATTTGTAAATATTTTTTAAAGATTTTTTTTTGTGGGAAAAAAATAGCTCACGCGTTAAATTAAAAAAGAACACTTTGCACAAAAGGACACTACTTGCAAAAAGGTCTCAAATTAATTGGATCAATTTGCACAAATTCCTCACTTGCAAACACTACTTGTATTCAGCGATTGTTTATTCACCACTATTTCCGATGAATTAACGATGGCGTTCTGCGGCGGCGACGAAGGACAAATTCGGAGATTTGAACGGAGTAAGTTTCAGCTGAGCTGCTTGCGGCGGACGGAGGAAGAGAGAGACTCGTTATCCATCAGAAAATTATCATCAATTAACCTGAATTGCTTAGAGGTATGTCGCTCAGGATAAAGGCGGTGGTGGACAAATTCGTGGAGGAGCTGAAGGAAGCGCTCGATGCAGACATACAGGACAGGATAATGAAGGAACGGGAGATGCAGAGTTACATCGAAGAGCGCGAACGGGAGGTCGCCGAACGTGAAGCCGCCTGGAAGGCCGAACTTTCTCGTCGTGAGGTTCGCACATTCAATCCAGTCCTTTTTATTACTTGCTTCTATTTTTTTTCATAGAAATTTCAAATGACCAAAAGTGAGCATATCTTAGTTTCATTTTTTTTTTGTTACATATTGATTTCTGCATAACGTATTTGCTGTGAGTGTATTACTTATGAAAATGACAGAAATTTTATATTTACAAACTGAATGAATTGTGCAGTTGGGAAATTGAAATGGGATGATGATGGTGTGTGGTTATATCTTATCCTCGTAGGAATGGAGTTACGTTCGTTTCACAAAGTATTAGACACAGTATCCTTCCTTTGAATTATATTTTAGAAAGAAAGATAATTAGTATTCTTGCTATGGTTTATGCTGGCAATTGTTTTTTTAGTCTTTGTTTTCTGTTCTCGGCCTTTAGTTTGAAGTTGGTACATTTGGTTATATTCATTTGAAGTGGTAGGATAGTGGATGTAATTACACCAGTAGTCCACTGGGTACTTGGTGATTGGATGGCTTGGAATGTAGTTGTTAATCTTCCTACACGGTGATAGGTATTGGGTTTCTCTGACCGTACAATTCTTAGATATTTTTGTAGGAACCATAGAAATATCTCAGAATTGGTTGATCGTCCAAATTACTACTGGCCCAGACGGTAATTGCCTAGGCATTTTTGGACCCGGGCAGTCACCAACGATACCCTGGAACTATGAGCGTTTGAGCTGTATAATATCAGCTACCATTTTCATATTCACATTTGGTGGATGTACCGGTATTAGAAGAGTTTGCTGCTCCTGCATTACCTCATTACGTCATTATGTTCTTGCAAGTGCCCCCCAGTCAGGAAAAAGCTGGTTCTTGTCATTGTTAGTTTTCATACAAGTGATACGTGTATCATAACAAAGAATGTATAAACAACTGTACTTGTAGAAGTAATGTTTTATGTGCAAAAATCATCACTTGCGCTACTTTGTTATGTACTTGTGTTATTTGACATCTTCTCTTTCATTCATTCCAACTTTAAATTTTCTGGTTTCATACTTTCTTTGCAAGCCACGTGTTTTTCCCTTTCTTTTGTCATACTAGATCTCTCAGCCGTGCATCTAATCAGTCATACATAATAACTAACTTCTTTTCTCCTAATTACGTGTGTTTATCTTTTAATCCAAAACTTATTTTGGAACATGGATCTGAATTAAGATTTTTTTCCCTATGCAAATCTATGTTGTTGCCATGCTATACTTTGCAGTTGTAACATAACTTATTGATTGTTTGGTGGGGGGGAATATATGACATTTTTCTAAAGGGAAATGATTTATATGTCGGCAAATTTGTGACGACATTGAATTGCGACAAACGTGGAAGTCTATGCGATAAGATAGAATAAACTAGGGTGAGACCATTCTTAATTCCTACTTATCTCATGTATACACATGCGTCGCAATTATAATTAGGCTAGAAACTTTCGCAATACATAGCAAAACTCTTTTTTAAAACTCCCTTTTTAGTCCCCTGATAGAAATTTGTTTATCTTTCAGGCGGAGATTGCTCGACAGGAAGCAAGGCTAAAGATGGAGAGAGAAAACCTTGAGAAAGAGAAAAGTGTGCTAATGGGTACCGCATCTAATCAAGATAACCAAGACGGAGCTCTTGAAATCACTGTAAGCGGCGAGAAATACCGATGCCTCAGGTTCTCAAAAGCAAAGAAATGAGGCATTTTAGAAATGCGGCTTGCATCAATCTAGTTCTCGTTAAATATATAGTTGAAGGCAATAGTTATGGAGATGGAGTAAGCATACGTTTTTTTATAGCATGAATTGAACTTGCCTTCTGGCTCATGATTCAATTTTACAAGAAATGAATGACCTGCAACTGATGAAACCACTGTGTGAGAAAGGTGAATTCTTGTTCAATGATTTTGGACTACACTGGTATTGTAGAGTGATTCTTATTACGTTTCTTCTGTTCTTTATGTTGGAGGAAGAAAACACTCTTCAAATATATAATTTCTTGTTTAGCTTGTGAAGATTTTGACTATCTGGGTTTTGCCTCTTCTGTACATTGTGAGATTAAAGTTGATTAGAATTGGAAGTAATCTTCCTGATGGGATCCTCTCCTTCCATAATTGGTACAAGAGTTGCTTGGTCCATTGCAGCTAAAACATCTATTTGGTGTACAGAAGCAGCGAGGAAAAAGAAATGGAAATGCGAGACTATTTGGTTTTGTTTTCCTTAGTTACTTATTTCCAAGTTAAATAGCTTTAAAAATTGTTGCTTATAATACATAGATGTCATGTTTCTTTCCCTTTGAAGTTTACTCGTTATGCTATAAAAATTATACACAATAAGACATAAAAATGTTTTTTTATTTGGGAAATTGGTCGAACAATATCAAACGTGAGGAGATTCTGTAGTCTCAATGATTTGTCATCATAAACACTGTTTGAATTTTATATTTTTTTTAATTTCTCCCACATGATTTGTAACGACCCCAAAATGGGGATTATTTTCATATGTAACGACTTCAAAGTCGGGACTATTTATACCTTTAACTCGACGGAATTTTATTTATTAAATTTTTATTTTAATAATTTTCGAGAAATCCGAGATGTCACATGATTATCAAAATGACAAGCAAATCAAAATTGAAAATCATATTAATGTATTCAGAAAATTATTGTCAATTTATACTTGTAATTTACTGTTAACACAGTAATAAGTGAATGTTTCTCTTTTTCTAAAATATTATGGGAATCGAGAAAAAGCTTGCAATTGACCAGTAAAAAAAAAAAAAAAATCTGAAATTAGCAGGACGGTTTAGAACTAGTGAGTTAGTGGGGGGAAGGGAGTTACTGACAGTTACCATCCCACTTCAAAGTTCAAATTCCCCCGCCCTGTTTTATACTCTGAAACTCAGTAGTACTAATGGAGTAATACACTCCGGAACTGCAGAATTTTGTTTATTTTTACTTGCAGAAATACTACTACTTTTTCAAACTGCTGAGAAGACAAATAATGTGCATCATCAAACTGCTGTTTTTGCTCTGCATCTTGTTCTTATGCTGCAAATCTCTTGTCATGGCCGGGATTCGGGAAAGAATCTTAGGATCCCTGGACATTGTTGGAGGAGGGAGAAGAAATGTGACTCATGATTATCAACAACCAGGAGCAAGAGGAAGCAGTAGCTCTTCTGCTGTTTTCAATGTTAAGAGCTTCGGAGCCCGAGCCAATGGCCGTACTGATGATACCAAAGTGTGTCTGCTATCTTTTCCTTCATTGGAAGAATTGAACCCCTTTATTCATAAAATAAAAGAAAGAAGTAGGAATATGAATAAGGAAAGAAAAGAAAAGGGCAAGAATGGTACAATTCTAAGCACATAACCTCGACATTTGTGGCAGTGGTTTAAATGAGGACTCGGGGCGAGCCGTAAACTCGGACGTCTTGGGATCCAACAGCTGCAAATGTCAAGCCAGAAAGGGTCACAGGGCCACAAACTGCAGTCGGGAAACTCCACATTATCAAAAAATAAAAAGTTCTAAGCACATTTTATGATTTAGATTACAAATAGCAACTTGAGGAAAATGTTAGTACAATATTTCTTTTTTGACAACTTTATAGTAACTGTATACTCTTCACCTCACCTGCATTTAGTAGTACACGACTGTGATTAATTTCGTATTGCTACCTCTGCCCGATATTTTGTGAACTTGTAATGGTAGTTTAAATGTTAATGTTACGATAGTGAGATTTTTTAGCATAGACATTATGCAAGGTATTACTCTCTAATATCTCAATCTCAGTCCTTTAATCCACCCAAATGTTCATAGATTGTAATCATAAATACTCCTGTACTGCGGCTGTGGTTCCAGGCATTCAAGGCAGCATGGAACGGGGCATGCAGATCCAATGGTACAGTATACCTCCTGATACCAAAAGGAGTATACTTGATTGGACCTATTAAATTTTCTGGCCCCTGCAAAGATGTATCATCACTAATCATACGGATGAAGGCGAGTTTCCAATTTCAGTTAGCTCCTAAAACATCTTCACTTATCCATATATGTTGGTGTTAAATTCTTATTAGAACTGTGTGTAATCATATTTTGAGATATCATTAAAATTGCAGGGATATTTGAAGGCTACTACAGACTTGTCAGAGTATGGATATAGTGCTGGTTGGGTCGAATTTGGAAGGGTGGATGGATTGATCTTGACTGGAGGTGGGACTTTTGATGGACAAGGTGCGAGAGCCTGGCCCTTCAACAAGTGCTTCACTAACTCCACTTGCAAACTTCTTCCAACGGTAAGTATTTTAGCTATAATAAATATAAATTACTCGTTATGCTAAATTGCTTATGTAAATTAAGCCAATAAGCATGAACTTTTGGTCCGAGCAAAAATTTTTCTGCCTAAATCAGGCTCTTCAACAGTTCTGAAACAGGAAATAAAGCTACCACAATAGGCAACCCCCTTGCAGCGTTGCTTGTGATGGCGTTCAAATATAAATATGGAGCCTAGAACTGCTAGATCAGCAGCAAAAAATTTGGCTGACTACAGGCTAATAACAAATAAATCCAAAATAGAGAGGGAAAAAACCACTAATTAGAGACCGTCTCTTTGTTTCAGAATCTAAAGTTTGTGGCGATGAATAGAACTATTGTTCGAGGCATAAGATCAGTTAATAGCAAGTTTTTCCACATGGCACTAGTAGAGTGCAAGAACTTTAAAGGCAGTGGAATTAAAATATCTGCACCAGCAAACAGTCCTAATACTGATGGAATTCATATCGAGAGGAGTTCTGCTGTTTATCTCTCTCGATCACATATTGGTACTGGCGACGATTGCATTTCTGTTGGACAAGGGAATTCTCAACTCACCATCACTAGCATCACTTGTGGACCTGGTCACGGTATCAGGTACATAAAACTTTTTTTGGTACTGGTCGTTCTGTTATATTTTCTCAATCCTGACTGATATTGGTTTATGAATATCTAAAAAGTGTTGGAAGTTTGGGAAGATATCCGAATGAAGAAGATGTAAGTGGACTTATCGTCAGGGACTGTACCATGCGCAGCACCACAAATGGCATTCGGATTAAGACATGGCCAAACTCCCCATGTCAAAGTGCAGCCACTAACATGACATTTGAGAACATTGTTATGAACAATGTGACTAATCCAATTATAATTGATCAGTCATATTGCCCATTCACTTCTTGTGCTTCACTGGTAAACTCTAAATCTCTGTTGTTGAATTTGTCTTTTTTATAATTGAAGGGCTTAGTAGTAAGCTAAAAACTGGTAAAATAAGTTAAATGCGCTGCGTTTATGAGTTAAATAAGCTACGTTTCAAGTAAGTTACTCTTAGGTGAACAAGATTCTGAAGTGTGTTTGGGCCTTAAAACACACCAAACGCTTCATAAACTAGTAAACGAACAAGCACTAAGAATAGACTACTACTGCAGGAACCTTCTCGTGTGAAGCTAAGTGACATATATTTCAAGAACATAAGAGGGACTTCATCTTCTGCAGTTGCAGTGACATTGGAGTGTAGCAAAGGGATTCCTTGCCAGAACATTTACATGGAAGATGTGAACTTGAAGCTGACATCTGGAGAAAAACACGCGACTTCGTCGTGTAAAAATGTTAGAGTTAAATACTTTGGCACCCAAATTCCACCCCCATGTGATTAATATTTTGTCTGATTAATTTCTAGCTAGACTTCAAATCGGACAATGCAAATGACAATATGTTTAAACTTGTGTAGTTTCTTCATGTTTTTGGATTGATCGATACATGGCTTACAACAGATTGGCAAGAAGACCATATCATCAGTCTTAAATTTTTTGTCAGTTCAATCAAGCTTGAAGAACTTTGTTAATGGCTCTGAATATTCAGTCAATGTGAACATATGTTTGAGCATGTAAGCTTAACCAAAAGAGTAAAAAAAAAAACAGTCCATTAAATCACGTTTATTGAAATAGCAAGAAAGTTTTAGGGATATGTTAAAAATGTGGTGGCCAATATAAGGTCATCTTTTTTTTTCTTTTTTCTTCTTTTTTTGGTTTGGTAAAAGGTATTTTGAATACTTTATAGAATTTATATATGAGATACCATATTAATACTTCCTCCGTTCAATAATAATAAAGAGCTTATTAATCAATTATTTTTTTTTTTTTCAAAAGTCCTATTTTTAAAAATATAATATAATTTTAATTAGAATCAAGTACATCAAACTCACAAACAAGCCTTACATAAAGTCTAAAGAAGAACACAAGTTTCGAAATAAAAAAAATCACTCGAAGTGAAAATCGAACCTGATACTTAAATGTCACAGTAACTCACGCTTACCTTGTGTTTGGTTGGTGGGAATGAAATAGAATGGGATGAGAATAGAATTATCATTCTTTATGAAATGATTTAAAACATGTTTGATTAGTCGATTGGAAAGATCATTCCATTCTTTTAATTATTTTCTTTTAAATCTGAAAGTTATTTTTCATTCTTTTTGTGAGTTTATTTCATTCCTTGGCCAACCTCATTCCCCTCTTCTCTTGGTTATCTATCATCATTTCTTTTCTTTTTTTTATGCTACTTCATTTTCCATACAAAAACGTTATGTTTATGTTTATTTTGAACTATTTTTTTGTATTGTTTTTAGACTAATATATTTTTGACTTCTTTAATTTCTAATATTGTTTATTAATGATCATATAATTTCAAAAAGGAAGAAGAGATTAAACTATAACTTTTTAAGGTACTAAAAAATTACATGCTATTGTTATTTTTTAAATAAGGAGTTAATTAGTATTTTTATAAAGAAAAAATAATATTCCACAAGGTCTCACTCTCAGAAAAATTTCATGTGAGGAGCGTATTAATGAAAGATTAATTTTCCTTATGAAAATATTAATTTTCTTTAAATATATTAAAGTACTTGTATATACTTAAAAAACGAAAAACTAATATTGACTAAAGAAGGCAAATACAGTGTGAAAATCGTTAATTGACTAGTGGCACTGGAACAAAACTAATAATATCTAATATTAATCGTTAACAAAATGAAAATATATTAACGAATAGTCAGCAGAATGAAAATATTAATTAGTTTAATATTGAACAAAATTAATATTAGTTAATTTTAACGATAATATTGACTAATAAAAATATTAATATATTGATAATATTAATTAGTTTAACAATAATATTGATAATATTGACTAATGGCACTAGAACAAAACTGATAATATTAATATTTACAATGAAAATATTAATATATTGATAATATTAATTAGTTTAATAATAATATACAATATATTTTTTTACAAAATATTGGAACAAAACTGATAATATACAATATTAATCGTTAACAGAATGAAAATATTAATTAGTTTAGATTATTTTTCATTCATTTTATAAGTTTGTAGTATATAAAAAACGAAAAAAATTATTTTACATTCTATTCATAATGTAATTCATATAAACTAAAATATTAATCAGAATGATAATTTTATTCCTAAAGAAATGAATAGACAAACCAAACATAAAAATGAGAATGACTATTCCATTCTCATTCTCATTCTCATTCTATTTCTTTAAGTCATTTCATTCCATACCTGAGAATGGGAACCAAACATAGTAGTCATAATAACTCACTTTTAATTAAGACATCATCGACATTTTCATATTTTTTTAGTCTTTAATGATTATGGTATAAAATGATAATATAACTTCTTGTTGTCATTTTATGATTTTATTGTTATATCACATTATTATATTGACAATTTATTATTATTACGATTATGACATATATATTTTTAATATTTATAAATTTTATAAATAAATAATTTTCATGGAACTAGAAAAGTAGGCAATTATTAAAATTGTTACAAAAATTAATCACAATGTCAAAATTTGGTAACTCAACATTATTCGATCATTTTAAGTTTTTAACTACTCCCCAATACTGATGGTCGATTACTTTTGCCAAGGGACCAAACGGGAACAGAGAAGTATCCACCACCGCCAACAATGGAGAGCTCCGGCGAGATGGTGGCATTCCCGTTGCTGATGACACCGATCGAGACTAATTACAGGGCATGCACAATCCCATACAGATTTCCCTCCGACGATCCAAAGAAAGCTACTCCTACTGAGCTGTCATGGATCAATCTCTTCCTCAATTCCGTTCCCTCTTTCCGGTTTGTACCCCCAACTTCTTTACTCCCTACTACTATTTCTCTAGCAAAAAATGCGAATTGGTTTTATGTTATTGGGTAATTTAGATGATTTAGAAACGAAATCTTATCTGGGTTTGGCTTAGAACATCGAAATTGTTTGTTTGAATGGATTTAAAGATGAAATTTTATCTGGGTTTGGCTTAGAGCATTGAATTTGTTTCTGGGTAATTCTCGTTTTTATAATTTAATGCCAGTTGCCTTTGTCTTGAAATGAAACCGAGTGAAGTAAATGGATGGTACTGACTCACTTGATTACTTATCCTTTGACATATTTTTGGGATCAGGAAACGAGCTGAGAGTGACGATACAGTTGATGATGCTCCTACTAGAGCTGAAAAGTTTGCGGAAAGGTTAATTATTTGTTTATTTATTTATTCTTTTATAATAATTTTATTGTTATTTTACTTGCTTTTTTACAAAAAAAGTTAGCTTTTACTGTTAGAGCAAGCTATCTTTTGCTGCCTTGTTACTAATATCATATTGCTTGGAAGGAATGGTAATGGAGTAACTTAGAGAATCCATCCCTTGTAATCTCGAAGATGTAGTGATGTACGGTACAATTGTACTTGAGAGAGTTGAATATCTCTCATAAATAGAAGAAACCATCCAGAATTCGTATTGACCATAGATTTATAGCGCATTTGTTAATGGCTGGAGATAGCACATTGTTAATTTCTATTGTTGTTTAGGCTACTGTTTTTCTTTATATTGCTATATGGGGTACTCCTGATGCAGTCTTGTATCCATTCTAAAATTAACTGCACCAATGTGACATCTCCATCCTATCAAATTCACATCATTTTGATTTATTTGACTACACTCCCTCACAGAGTCGGGCTATTTACATGATTTGGATTTTTTTCCACATGGAAGGTTTAAGGAGTTGAATTGAGAATACGTCGACATTCGATCCTTTGACAGGTCATTGGCGGCTTCCAAATTCGCTTTATCACAAGAGGATTTCTAACAGAATTATGGATTATTATCTATGGTCAAATAAATTTATGGACATTATAAACATGGAAGAAGCTTGTCTACAATTTAGGGTTTCAGGGGTTCTTCTAAAAAGTCATTTCATTCTGACGTTGTCCCTAGTCTTTAGGATAGACAGTTTACCAGTGTAGCGAACACCTTTGTGTAGTAAACTCTGATGTTGTTGGATTATCGTATCTGGTTTCAAATGCAGTCTTGGAGGAATTTAAATATTCTTTCAGGACTTTTAATAATCATTATAAACCAGGGGAATGTGTAACGTATTAACTATAAGGTTGTCACTTTAAGCTAAATATGTCAATAACCGACACGACTCTTGGCACACATAGTTTTTCCTTTTCCAAGTCCAGACTATGCAATCCTTTTCTAGGAAAGGGATTATGCTGGCTATCATTGCAGACATCTAATTAATTATATATTGAATAATTATATAAAATCATACAGAATTAAAACTTTCTGAAAAGAATTCTATTACTGTTCTCAAGATTATGGTACAACACTCTCTGTTTTTAGGATTGGGGACTTTTCCTTGTGTGTAATTTTAAATGAATAGTCATATGTGACCATCTGACTTATTGTTTTTCTGTGCTTTATTTGTGAAAGATATACTGAAATTCTGGAGGATTTTAAGAAAGATCCTGAAAGTCACGGGGGTCCACCTGACGGCATAGTAAGCCTAATTTTATTTTATTCTTTTTTTTTTGTTTTTTTATTTACATAGCTTCACCAGTTAATGCAGTTTATGATTTGATTGATGACATCATAATACTACAAGCCTGACTTTGATTCTTATTCTGTTTTATATAGCTTCTTTGCCGGATTCGTGAGCAAGTTCTTAGAGAACTTGGATTCAGAGATATATTCAAGAAGGTTAAGGTGAGCACGTAGTTCATTAATTGTATTTGGTAGTAAGCCAGCCAAATGGTTTGAATATCAGAGTGATATCAGTATATCACAAAAAGATGATGAAATCCTTTACAATGGGAAAACTAAATTTACCAGAAGTGAGGTGGGCCATCCACTCAAAGAAAGATTTACCTTAATAGAACTTTTGTTTTTCTGATATGAGACATGAAATCTATATAGATTAAGTTATGCTTTCTGTTTTGTGGTTGAATGCTTTAGGATGAGGAAAATACGAAGGCAATATCTTTATTTGAGAATGTAGTTTGTCTTAATGATGGTATTGAGGATGAAGCCAAGCGCGTAGAGAATCTGGTTAGAGGAATATTTGCAGGCAACATATTTGATCTTGGTTCAGCGCAGGTTTGTCATGATCTTAAATGGAAAATATGTGAAATTAAGAAAAATGTAGTTTCTAGTTCTGATCTCACTTTTGATTGTTAATATATTTGTAACTTCGTTTGAATTGTGGAATCCAAATTCCTGTTCAATTAAATTGTTACACTACTATAAGTTTGTTATCTGACTGCCCTTAGTGTCTTAAAAAATTTGAGCTATGCCAGTTGCACAATATAATCCAAAGAAGGCATTATTTCATAACTTCTCCAGGAGTCCATACCAACCAAAAATATATACCAACTATGAGTTATAAGGTGCCAAGGTGGCCTGCTTAATCTTTTAAAAGTTTGAGGACATTAGAATTTTGTTTATACATGTATGTTTTGTGGACACTATAGATAACACATCTAGTTGTTATTGTACAATCTGAATCATAATATAATCTAAGTATTAATTTTACAGTTTCAGCAGCACATAATTAATTTGTAGCTCTTTCCAACTTTTTGAAGCTCGCAGAGTTATTCTCAAAAGATGGAGTATCCTTTCTTGCTAGTTGTCAAAATCTTGTTGCTCGGCCCTGGGTTATCGATGATTTGGACAACTTTATAATGAAATGGGGCAGGAAGTCTTGGAAAAAGGCAAATTCTTTAATATTTACTATTTCTTTTACATGTACCTTTCCCTTCCACATGGATCTTGAGTATTTATCCTCACTGCACATATATGTTAGCATTTGTATCATTTGGCTGCTAACCCGTTCATTTGTTTGTTATTGCAGGCTGTCATTTTTGTTGATAATTCTGGTGCAGATGTTATTTTGGGTATATTGCCATTTGCAAGAGAGTTACTCCGTCGGGGAACACAGGTTTGTATTATTGATTTAACCTTTTTAAACTTATCTTTATAGGGTTAATGATCAAAGAGTTTAATGAGAGTGTAATGATTTCTAGAGTAAAGTTTTCATAACGAGTAAGCACAACTACTACTTTCTACACCTACAAAAGTTCTTCATTGCCATCTCATTACCCTAATTTCTGGCACCCTCATTTGAGTCGTTCTGTTTTTTGGCAATTGATAAAAAAATAGGCATTTCAGTTGAAAGTATATTTCTGCAAGACTGCAACACTCCAACTCTCTCATTAAGACTGATTGATTTGTATAATTATCTTTCCGACTTGCACCCAAAATTTCTTCAATATGTTAGCCCCTCCCTCGTCATTGTACTTTGTAGAAACTGAATAATTTCTTATTATTGAATGAATCTCTATTACATAGCTGGATATATTTATACACAAGTACCCTAATTACAGTTATGGTAATTCTTAAATTATAGTAATGTGTACACCCTGATTAAGGAAACTACAATCATAAAATAAACTACAATCATGTAATATCTTCTAACACTACAATTAAGGAATCTTCTAACACTTCCCCTCAAGTTGGTGTATAAATGTCTCGCATACCCAACTTGAAACAAATGAAACTTAGTACTAAGACCCTTAGTCAAAATATCAGCAAGTTGATGTTCTGTTTTGACGAAAGGTAAGCAAATAATACCACTGGTTAACTTTTCTTTGATAAAGTGTCTGTCAAGTTCAATGTGCTTTGTTCTATCGTGCTGTATGAGTCGTTTGCAATACTAATGGTTGTCTTATTATCACAAAATAACTATATAGACATTTTAGTTGTAACACCCAAATCTTCTAGCAAGGTTCGAAGCCACATTAGTTCACATACCCAAGACAATAGCTCGATATTCAGCCTCTACACTGGATCTTGCTACCACGGACTGTTTCTTACTATGTCAAGTAACAAGATTACCTCCAAAAAATGAGCAATAACCTGACGTAGAACGGCGATCCTCTATAAAACCAGCCCAATCTGAGTCGGAAAAAGCTTCAACTCTCATATGACCATGTGGTACAAATAATAAACTTTTTTCAGGAGCAGACTTGAGATACCTCAGAATTCTGTAAATAGTTTTCATGTGACATTGTTGGGGTCATGCATATATTGACTCACTATCCCCACATCATAAGATATATCAGGTCTAGTGTGAGAAAGGTATATCAATCTTCCTACCAAACGCTGGTATCTTTCTCTATCAACTGTTGGTCATGTGCCACCTACTAAATGATGATTTACTTCAATAGGAGAATCAACAGGTTTACATCTCAACATGTCAGTTTCTGTTAAAAGATCAAGAACATATTTCCTTTGAGATAGAAAAATCTCAATGGGAGAGATCTTGCAACTTCAATACCAAGAAAATATTTCAAAGGACCAAGATCTTTAATTTCAAACTCTTTGGCTAGATTTACTTTGAGATTAATTATCTCTTCTCTATGATCCCCTGTAACCACAATATCATCAACATAAACGATAAGAATGGTAGTCTTACCTTTTATCTGTTTGACAAATAGAATATGATCTGCTCGACTTTGCCTATACCCAAATCTTATCATTGCCTTGCAAAATCTTCCAAACCAGGCTCTGGGAGACTGCTTCAAACCATACAAAGCCTTTCGCAGTTTACACACCTTACCCTTGGTGACAGATGAAGCGAAACCAGAGGGTATTTTCATATATACTTCCTCATCCAGATCGCCATAAAGGAATACATTTTTCACATCCAATTGTTGAATATCCCAGCCAAAATTTGCTGCACATGAGATTATGGTACGAACATAGTTCATTTTTGCCACAGGAGTAAATGTCTCTTGGTAATCAATTTCATGGGTTTGAGTATACCCTTTTGCAACTAGCCTGGCTTTGAGTCTTTTAACTGTCCCATTTGGCTTCTGTTTGACTGTATATACCCATTTGCAACCAACTGGTTTTTTTCCGTACGGAAGAGAAATTAGTTCCCATGTATCATAATTTTTCAGGATATTTATCTCCTCTATCATAGCATGTAGACCTGGCAAACATGACCCAGGCCCGCGGGCCGGGCCGGGCCGGCCGTGAAGGCCCGGCCCAGCCCGCGACTTTTTTAAAAAAAATAAAAAATAAAATGTTGCTACTTGTGGGTTATGAGGCTTGAACACAATACTTGTAAGTAAATAAATAAGAGTTCAAACCAACTGAGCTACAACAATTGTTTATTTTTAATGCAATCTTCAATATAGAAATATATTTTTATATAAAAATATTATATACTAATACCATACATAGAGGTGGCAAACGAGTAAGATATTATGTTAGTTTCATATGTTCAAGAACATGGTCCTGCCAATTGGCGTGCTGTTCCTACCAATACTTGTGTTACTCGGACTCTTCACTTTGCCCTGAAGTACCCGTGTCCAACACCGTGTCCAAAAATTGGATACTTCACTTGGATACTTCACTTTAGTGTAAAAAATTGGCAAAATTGAGAAGTACCCGTGTCGGATACCGTGTCCAACCGGACACTCCATCCGTGTCCGAGTAACACAGACCAATACTGGTACTTTTCTTTATTAACTTATATTTAACTTTCTCCTCTATTTGTTTGTGTATTGTGTATAGTGTGTATTATTAGTTTAAGTTAGATAATATAATTATAAAAATTTAAAATTATCTATATTAGTATTAATTACAGTATTTATTATTTTTAAAAGTTAAATAAATTATATTAATTTTAAAGTATAATTTTAAAAAATCAAATTTGATTATTTACTTTGAAAGTAATTTATAATACTATTAAAATTTTAATTGATTGAGATATGTAGTTAATGTAGGTAATTACTAATTAGAATTATTGTTTATTATAAATTATTTTATTATTTTTAATATTTATTATTATTACTATTTTTAGTGTAGCAAGATTTTGTAAAAAAAGAAATAGAGAAAGAAGCTCGCGGACCGGGCCGGCCCAACCCGGGCCACGGGCCTTACATTAGTAGCCCGCCAAAATCCGGGCCTTTTGGCCCGCCCCGCCCCGCCCCGCCCCGCCCCGCCCGTTTGCCACATCTAATAGCATGTTTTCAATTCTCATCACTAATTGCTTCTTTCCATCCCTTAGGTACATATATTTAAGACAAGGAAGAAACAAAGGAGTGATAGGATGCAGATAATTTATCACAGGCTAAGAAATTAGAAATAGGATGTTGAGTACAAGCTCTAACCCCTTATTTAAGAGCAATAGGAATGTCAATGTCATTATCTTCAGAAGAAAAAGTAGAAGTAGGATTCTCACCGTTAGCATTATCAAGATTAGGTTCTGAGCAGGGTTGGAGTAGTGGTGCAGAAAAAGTGACATTCTGTTTGCCTCTTCAAACACATAGGTTCTCAACTCAGGCTCATTCTGTAACTCCCCGTGTAGAATTATTCGAAACAACAATAGGAACAGGAGAAGATGGAACATGAGAAGAAGGTATAATAGTTCTTGTAATGCCAACCTCAGGAGGAAGCTTTTCCTCATCAATAACATCCTCCCCCTGAGGAAAAGGAAAAGAAGAATAAAAAGGTTCCAATTCTCAAAAAGTTACATCACTGGTGACAAATATTTTGTGTGAAGGAGGATGATAACATTTATAACCTTTTTGGGTTGGAGAATAACCAATGAAAACACATCGAAGAGACTTGAGATCTAATTTTTTCCGAGTGGGAGATTTATCATGAACATAACACACACAACCAAAGACTCGAGGCGAAGGAGAAGGACTGATGGTGTGTGGGAGAAAATAGATTGGACTTTTGTTCCCAAGAATTCTAGAAAGAAGTCGATTAATCAGAAACGCAGCAATCAAAACAGGATCTCCCCATAAAAATTTAGGAGTGTTCATAGTGAACATAAGAGTGCGAGCTACCTCTAGTAAGTGACGATTCTTTCTTTCCGCAACTCCATTTTATTCTGGAGTTTTGACACAAGAGGTTTGAAGAATAATGCCATGATGAGAGACATAAGATGCTAAAGCATTATTATTACTATATTCCCCACCATTATCTCTATGGAGAATCTTGACTTTAGCGTCAAATTGAGTTTGAATCATTTTATGAAATTCCTTAAAACAATCAAAAACCTCATTTTTGGAACGAAGAAGATAAATCCAAGTGACACGAGAATGACAATCAATATAGCTAACAAACCATGTATAACCACAACGGGAAACAACCCGAGAGGGTCCCCATACATCAGTATGTATAAATTATAATAGCAAAAGACTCAGAATGTCGGCTGTTAATAGAAAAATAAGTAGAACGTTTGTGTTTACCCAATTCACATGGTTCACACAAAAACTGAGTTTTATTTCATTTCTTAACTAAATATGGAAATAAAAACTAATACATGAAAAAAAGGATGTCCCAAACGTCGATGCCATTGATGAAGAGAGGTCAGACTGGAGTTTGAGGTAGAGTGAAGAGCCTGAGTAGGGAACATACCACCAACTGCACTACCACCGCCTATCTTCTTTCCCGTCTCCAAGTCCTGAAAAACACAATGAGATGGGAAAAATGTTACTGAACAATGTAAGGATTCAGGAAGACGTTGAACAGATAATAAATTTGCAGTAAATGAGGGAATATGGAGAACAGATGATAATGTCAATGAAGGAGTACAAACTTCAGAGCCTCTTTCGGAGATAGAAGAGAGAGAACCATCAGCTACGCGAATCTTGTCTTTTCCAGAACAAGGCGTGTATGAAGTAAAAGAAATGGAGGATCCGGTCATATGTTCAGAAGCACGTGTCAATGATCCAACCAGGGTAAGTTAATTAAAAGCACAAGAATGTATACTTGACTGGGCATAATGAGAAGAAGTGGAGTTGGGATAAAATTTCCGAGAAGCAGAGATTTCCTCTGGAGTGAGTGCAGTAGTAGTGTCTAAAGTACTGGATGCATCAACAGGAAGTGGCATAGTCGTTGCATAGGCCTAAGATCCACGACCACAACCATTACCAAACCGTCCCCCTCGCCCTTTAGGACGTCCATGAAGCT
This sequence comes from Panax notoginseng, assembly GCA_016801055.1. Classification (NCBI taxonomy): domain Eukaryota; kingdom Viridiplantae; phylum Streptophyta; class Magnoliopsida; order Apiales; family Araliaceae; genus Panax; species Panax notoginseng. The sequence goes on from CM029023.1 coordinate 135,240,283, forward strand.
TGAAACAACGATCCCTGGTATGGTTCTTTCCCCCACAGTAATCACATTCACGAGATTCCTCAATAGGAGACTGAATAGTGGAGCCAAGCTTAGGATGCGAAGCAACCATAGTTGATCGGTCAACAGGATTTAAAACCATCACCCGGCGTCTACTTTCCTCGTGTTGGACTCTAGCACGAGCCTCTCGCAGTGATGGAAAAGGTGTAACCAATCAACTGTGCCCGAACTTGATCAAATTTTATATTCAAACCTGCTAAGAAATCCACAACTCTATCTGCACTAACAAATTTTTGGTAAGCTGCTGCATCTTCCAGACATTTAGCTGAAAAAACCCGATAATGATCAAGTTCCTTCCAAAGAGCATTAATTTCTGCAAAATACTGAGCCACAGTCCTCTCCCCTTGAATTAGCTCCCGAATTCTTTTACGAATGTCATATGCTTTAGACATATCACCAGAAATAGAGAAATTTTGGGTGATAGCTTCTCAAAGCTCATAGGCAGTGTCTAAGAACATGTAACTACTACGCATACTAGGTTCCATGGAGTTAAAAATCCACGTTTTTACCATGGAATTATCAGATTTCCATTCCTCTTGGGTTAGACCCGGTTTCTCAGTCATGATGGTTGTTCCGTTGATAAAGTGTTGCATACGATTGGCCTCAATTGATATGCGGAATGCTTGAGATCATGCCAATTAGTTGGTTCCATCCAATTTGAAAGGACTTAGAATCAATGCTGAATTAAGAGTATGACTTCTAACAACATATTGTTGTTCCATGCTACTCTTATGAATCCCACTGAAACGTGAAACAACGAAACAACTGAAGGAAACTATCTGCAGTATCACGTTGCCGACAATCCCCACTGAAGAAGATGAAGCCTGTAAACCTAAACCAAACACAACAACGCACCTGTAGATATCAAGAGGGGAAAGAGACGAACACTGGGAAAGAAGCCGAGTCGTCAGACGGTTGTCACAAAGGCACATGCGCCGGATGACAGTGGTGTGTGGCGTCGGGCTGTGGCTCGTGGGTCAGGGATTGGAAACTCCTGTGGTGGTTGAAAACTTTTGGGTAAACCAGTTATAGTTTCAATTCCTTCATACAACTTTGTTCAGCTAGGTTTATGAGAAAAGACCGAGGAAAATCAACGTGAAGAGCTTATGTGTTAAGGACCGAGCTTTGATACCAAGTAGAAACTGAATAATTTCTTATTATTGAATGAATCTCTATTACATAGCTTGATATATTTATACACAAGTACCCTAATTACAGTTACGGTAATTCCTAAATTATAATAATGTGTACATCCTGATTAAGAAAACTACAATCATGCAATATCTTCTAACACTACAATTAAGGAATCTTCTAACATACTTCAAATATTCTCTCTTTAGTAGGTAATATAAGAGTAGACATTCTATTGTTGGTTATCTTTGTCAACCAGTTGACTTTGTCATGGGCACTCTATGAATTGTATAGTTATTTTATATAAGAGTGCACTTCTTTTTTAGACGAAGCAAATTTTCTGGAAAAAGAGTTCCCAGCTTATCCTTAAGTAAGTTACTTATCAGTCAATATTCACATACATTGCATGTTGAAATTTCAGTTTTTAATTTCTAAAAATTGCATAAATTCATGTTAAAATTATTTTTTTAATCCTGATAGTATATTTTCCACTACCTCTTTTGACTGATCAGCTAAACTTTCTGGGGAATAGGTATACATCATATCGTTAAGTGAAGTAGTCAATACACTTACTCTGTACTTTGAAATATCATTGAAGATGTGTCATCTTGTTTCAGTTTTTAACCTTAATTTCATATCAATAAATGTTTATGGGAATTTTTAAAATTCTAATAGTATATTTCCTGCCACACTTTTTGTACTGATCAGACAAACTTTTTGGGAAAAGAGTTTCCAGCATATTCTCAAGTGAAATAGTCAATATTCACATTAATAGTACTTTTTTTTTATGTCACCTTAGATGTGTCATCTTATTTTAGTTGCTGATTCTTGTTTATGGGATTTTTAAGAAAAAACTCAGTGTGTATTAACCTCTACACTTTTGTACTGATTGACCATAAGAAGTTAAGGTAAGGAGCATAGATCAGGGCCTGAGGCCCCCAGAAAATTCATCCATCAACAAGGTGAACAATACTACGGATGGAATAGGACATGGAGCTCTGTTAGGTAATCTTTGGTTGCCCCCCTTGGGCAACATCATATCCTCACAGGTGTGACTAAGTTTATGCTACGTGTCTTTAGTTAGACAAACCTTTTATAAATATTCTGTGAAGGTTAGAGATCATTGATTCATTGCTTCTAGAATAATTTATAAGATGAATTCTGTGAATTCATTGTAATGGATTAGTTCAGGGGCTTGGAGAATACCCTTCAAATTGGTTTGGTTTCTTGCACACTGACATCAGGGAACTTGTATCTCCAAGTTTTAGTGTACAACTCTTGTGTCACATCAGAGTCTTCTACATTTCCAACATTTTATCTTTGTAACATCCATTCTTTTTTATGCTGCTTGTTTTAAGCTTGTTCCGAATTGGATGCTTTTGGTTGCAGGTTGTGTTGGCAGCCAATGACTTACCTTCTATTAATGATATAACTTACCCTGAGCTACTTGAGATTATATCGAAGGTGGTAGAGGAATTATTATTATTATTTTATTTTATTTTATTTTTTATATTTTTTTTATCATTGCAGATTTTTGATCGACTCTGATGTGTTAGTTGTTATTTACTAGTTGAAAGATGAGCATGGGAAGCTTGTGGGTGTTGATACTTCTAACCTTTTGATTGCCAATTCTGGTAATGATTTGCCGGTAAGAAGTTGAAATTTCTTTTCTTGATTCATGCCATTGTTGGAATCCCTCTCTAACATAAGAAGATTGATTGCATAAATTTATCGTTGTAGCTCTGTAATGGCCTTGTACATATGGCAGGTTATTGATCTTGCTAGAGTTTCACAAGAGGTCGCTTACCTGGCAAGTGATGCTGACCTAGTAATTGTAGAAGGAATGGTGAGTGTTCTCCATATCAATTACCTATTGAACTAAGAGAACTGACCAATTGGAACATTGTTCAAGAAAATAGTGTGGCAACTAATACTGTGTTTGTAAGTTTTTTTTTAGGGTAGGGTAGGGTAGGGGAGGGAAAATAATTAAAATCCCTCCAAATCTCATGTTTGTGAGTTTTTTAAGGGATAAATCAACTTTTGGTACCTGTACTGGGACACGACTTATAATTTGGTACCCGAAGTGAAAAAAGTTACAAACTGGTGATTGTACTCGAAAAATGTTACACTTTGTTAAACATTAGGGACACGACTTACAATTTAGTACCCGAAGTGAAAAAAGTTACAAAATGATGATTGTACTCGAAAAATGTTACACTCCGTTAAACAGTCCGTTAAACAGCAGGGTTTCATCTTTATTCTGTTTGAAAATTAGGGTTCTCTTCTTTTGTCTTTCTTCTTCTCTCATTCTTGTCTCGATTCTCCATTGATTACTGGTTCTCATATATTTATTAAAGTGTTTTCAGTGTTTAATTGAAAGGATGAGCTCGTCTTGAAGTGGAATCGTAAATGAAATCGGGGAAGAAGATTGTAGTTCATGCTACAAAAATGAATGGATTACACCAGAGTTCCCAAGTCGGTGCCACTGTAGAGAAACGGTGCGAATGTGGGAGGTAAGAAAAGATGGAACAAAACATCGAGGACCTTCTTCGCGTCGACTTCGCTTCTCTCTTTGTATGTTTGTCTCTTCCGTTGGATCAATTTTAACGATTATTTAAAAATTGGAAAGTACAAGCACTAGATTACAAAAAAATTTTAGTACTTTTTTCACTTCGGATACCAAATTGTAAGTCGTGTCCCTAATGTTTAACGGAGTGTAACATTTTTCGAGTACAATCTCCAATTTGTAACTTTTTTCACTTCGAGTACCAAATTGTAAGTCGTGTCCCAGTACAGGTACCAAAAGTTGATTTATCTCTTTTTTTAGGAAGGGAAGGGATTTGGAGATAAAGTTGATTTCATTTTTGGCTCAAAACTTTCTCCCAAATAGTTTACCTAAAGTAACCTTTCAAAATAAATCAGGTCAGTTATTACATTAATATGTAATGGTAATATAATAATATTGTAGTTTAAAAATAAAAATACTTTTTCCTTCCCTTCCCTCCTTTTAAACTCACAAATAAGGAAAAATATAATTAAAATCTCATCCCTTCCGTTCTTTTCTAAAACTCACAAACATGATAAGGGAAAATTATAATTCATTCCCATCCCTTCCCTTACCTTCCTATACTTTTCCTTCCCATCCATCCCTCCAAACTCACAAACGCAACATAAGTCTATAAAGTCCAATACCCATTGAACCCCTAATGCTATTCAAAAATCACAACACTAGGAATTTTAATACTCCGCAGTTATGTTCTCTCAAACTTGAAGAACTTGAATGATTGGGCCTGCAATACTTTGAATTTGTTTTTAATTTCTCAAATGCAAGGGTGATATAGTCAGTCCACATTCCTTTTATATTGATAAGTCAAATAATTCACTTATTTCGGTACATTCCAATTCCTAAAAAAGAAAGGTGATCACTTGACAAGGGACAAGGAGTATTATAAATAGGTCAATCTTTTAAACATTTAGAGAATCTTAAATTTTTTATTTTTTTTGGCAGGGCCGTGGAATAGAAACCAATCTTTATGCGCAATTTAAATGTGATTCACTCAAGATTGGGATGGTAATCTTCATTCCCCCCAAATTAACAGCTATCACTGTAGATATTATTTCATTTTCATACATTCTTGTGTTCACTTTTCCTTTCCTCAATTTTTTTCCTTTTAATTTTTCCATTTATGTGTATAGGTGAAGCACCCGGAGGTTGCCGAATTCCTTGGAGGAAGACTCTATGATTGTGTCTTCAAGTACAATGAAGTTGGGGGTTAAAAATGTATTCTTCCTAGTATCACCTTTTTATTATATACTAGTGTTTTAACACTTAAAGAAGTAGGCCATAGGTTCTCAAGGAAGCGAGTTCTTTCTCCATTTACAGTCTTCAGAAAAATGTAACTTTCTAACTTCGGAAGTAACATTATGAACTATTTAAAAAGCTCTCTCTCTCTCTGTGTCTTTGTGGGTGGGTGTGCATGAGTTTTTTGCTTGTATGAGCATTCATCTGTTTGTGTCCGTGTAAGTATTGCAATTGTTTGGTTTTTGTTCACTGCAAAAGAAGAGTTATGGGGCGGCATGTGGAGTGCATTCACATGTGTGTTCTGTCGTATAAATATTCCACTGCATCACAAACTTATTTGCTGGGCAATTCCAAGTACACTAGGTCTGTATCGGTTGCTTCTGTCTTTGGTAATTCGCCATTCTCGAAGCACTTTAGTTCCTCAGGAGTTCATATTCTTAATGTTTGAATTCAGGCCAACCTTATCCGGATGCTGTCTATTTTTTCATTTTAATCAGACAAACTATCACACTTATCTAAGATCAAGAAAAGAAAACCTTTGAGCTGCATCCTAGAGAGTCGGTAGCATTTATTGGCAAGCATATGTAGAGCTATAGCCGACTAGCTAGTATATGATATTTGGTGGTAAATATCAATGTGTAGAGCTCATTTTGAGTATATTATATTTGAGTCGAGCTCGAGCCGAGCTTTCAGTCGAGCCAAGCTGGACTATATTCACTAGAGCCAAACTGGACCAAACTCACAGGCAGCTCTGTTCGTTTACAACTCTATACATGTGCAAGTAAATATTACAAATAGTGTTTCCAATCGTACCTTAAAAATAAGCCAGGTAGCTTTGTAGACACAATAGTGTGACAATGTACTTGCCTGAAACCATTTTGGCAAATACTATAAATAACCACAGAGGACAAGGTTAGTATTAGGACTTTCCTAAGTTTTAGATCATTTACAGTGAATAACTATGGAATCTGGGAAATGGATCACACAAATCAGAGGACAATGATCCTCCACAATAAAGTTGTTCATAAACAAAGAATGTGGTTGATCCTTGGCCTGTTAACTAGATTACTACAATATAAATATTTTCTAAGAGAGTTGACTCCTATCAGACCCGAATGCTATCGCTCACCAGATTCCACTTCTTTGACATTGCTTACTACTTCTTCAACTGTTCTTGATAGACATTGTGTGTGTTCCTCGATATATTGCATAACCATATGCAATTGTTCTCGACAAGCTGCCAACTGTAGATTTGCACAATGTAGCTCAGAATTTAGCTCTTTAATCCTCATGTCCTTGTCATCCTATGACAAAGGAAAAGAGAATAAATTTCATAATATAAACTATATGATTTTACAAAAATTAAAAACATTTGAGGAACATATGAAAAGTGATGAGCAGATGAAATGAATTAAATAACAGTAAAAATAAAGGGGCACCGGAAATCACTTGCAACTAAGAACAGAAGTTCTGTTATCTAGTGGAAAAAGCTGACTTGATAGGGCTATAATTACACAAGCAATGACACAAGTGGTAACCTAAAAAAGACGAGCATTCTCTTTACTTGGACCGACTGAAACATGCCTGAAATAGTGCAAGAGCTCTTTCACAAGAGGCTCGCCAACTCAATCAAGGTAGTTGATAATGTTCAAAGGTCATGCTAAACTACTATCATTTAGGCTAGGAACTGAAGCATTTAAAGACTTTAAAACACTTCGAGGTTGGATTTACCCACCTACCCCCCCCCCTCTATATAAGTTGCACAAACATCATCCCACATTCCATCTAGCAGCTACTTTCCAAAGTTTTCTTAGACAGCTGATGTATTGTGATGTACGCAACATTCAAGAGTTTTGAATATATTCAAACTACATGTGACCAACATGGGATAACAGATGAACAGATATAAGACTCAAAAGGTTGTTTCCTTGAGAGATTAACATGGAATACCTAGTAGGCTAGTTGTCACTAGTCAGCTAGAACCTTCAATTCCAATATGACAGTGCCCAAATCAATGCTAAAACATACATAAACTAGATACTTAAATAGATTTACCAGAAGAATAATGGACAAGAAATGAATGAATGGAAAAACAAATGCAACATCCTTTCTGCCATAGCTTTTAGCACAGGCCCGTAATTGCCAGAAACATAAATAGATATATCAACTCAAAATAAAGAGATTCTTGTAGTGGACAGTAGAACTGCTGCATCGTATTTGTCTGAACTCACTCATGCAACACAGTGAGGAAATTGGACATAATCATATATCAGCCTTCCCTAACCAAAAATTGTACACTCATCCCATCATTTGTCTGTTATATACGGCAAAAACATTTGCTTTTTACACCTAGAACCTGAAGAAAACATTGTCATAAAACTTAATGAAATCTAATTTGAATATTTTAATCATTCAAAATAAGGATCTTCAGATAGTTGGCATAATTAAAATATATGGTTCAAAAGGAATCTAGCGAGCAAAAGCCAATACAATAAGAAAAACAAAAACAGGTCACCAAAGGTACCCAAACTAGAATATTTCACATTCAAAGAGATCTATCCTAAAATAACATAAATTATCATGCATCGGTTTCCTTCCTCTCAGATGCACTGTCTTCATGGGCTCAATAATTTTGGAGTTTGAGAAGGCTTGCATATGAAGAGGTCCAGGAAGGCTCTAAAGCTCAACTTTGAATACTATTCCATTACATATATAGGACATCCACTTAAAATCTGTCCAAGTATAGTCATTATTTGTTCATACCTCATAGATAATGGATAGATTGGTTGATAAGGGAAAGAATTGGAAAAATGGATTGCACTGATGTCAAGTTCAAACAGAACTTACTGGAGTTGACCGAGCCTTTTTGGAAGATGTATCTAGTGGATGAGTATGTTCCTTCACAAATTTAGTCACAGCCCACTTCCCAGGCTTCTCCCTCTTCATCAATAACATTGCCATGCAGCCTTCACGTTTGCTCTCTCGCTTTCGAATTCGAACATGCCCTGTTTTTTGACTATTGACATTATAACCCTCTTTGTTGCATGCAAGCCGACGGGAAATAATTGATCCATCGCGCTCCGACTTGCGGGATGATACCATTCGTATCATAAATCCTAGTCGTCTGGCATAGTCATCATAAAATTCTTTGGCAGCTCCATCTGATTCAAAACACATACCCTCAAATGGCTCTTGATTTGTATCCACTTCATGTGAACCTGATTCCTCTCCGACCAAACTTTCAGTGGTTACAAATTTGTCCTCTGTTGAACTATCCATATACACTACAAAAAAAATTATTATAAGAAAGTCATGTGTACCTTGCCAAAAAATAAAAGGTGATAAAATAAATGAGGTGAAACACGTATATGAATTGTGCCAAGCATAGGGACAAGTAGGTAACATACTTTGATGAGGTCCATGAGGAAAAGCAAAGAACATAATACACTCTTAGAATCTTAAAATAAATAGGGACTGATCCCAGGGAAGAGTGAGTGCAGTAGTATAAGGTTTAAGATTTCCGTAGTTTTGGGCCTCATTAACACACGTATTGATGAAAAAGATGCATTTGAAACCAAAATGATCATGTAGTGAAAATAAAAGGCCCTACCATTGTCTATGCTGAAGTATGCGACTTTAATTTTGGCTGCAGTGTGTTTACTCATTTTGAGAGTTATACGATGGCTTCCAAGAAGGATCATTTTCTTCTGCCATACAATGCGGGACTCACATTCCTTCACTCGTCATAACCGTGATTAACAATTCCATTCAAAGTCACAGTTGCTTAAGAAATTCACCAACAAATAACTCCAAGTCTTTTAACACCAACAGTATTTGTGAGACACCGGGGGACATTTGTGTTGGTGATAGGGTCAGTAGATTAAAATTAGAAACGTCAGCCTGGCTCAGTTCAAAGAAAAAAGAACTAAATACCCAGTCCTCATCTAAAGGAAGAGAACTTGCACATGTGATGGTTCAAACTTCACACAGTGGATCTTTTAGGTATGTTCTTGAAACAGTAGCTTTAATGTCGAGGTTCCCAGCCAAAGACACTTAATATCCCCATGTTTGGCATCCAATATTTTATCAACTATCACTCTCCCACATAAAAGTACATAATTACTAAGAATTTCATTAAGTACTTAATTTTCTGCCTTTTTCCTGACTGGGATAGATATTTACACTCCAAATAACCCCCCCCCCTCCAAAAAAAATTCAAAGAGGAGCAATTTTAAAATCAACATATATTGTGTTGATTAATACAATATGAAATCCTATGAACTACTTATTCCAGCTAATAAATCAATTATTGGCATACAACATATACAAATTTCATACTATATTTCATTCTGAGTTTGCTCAATTGAAAAATATATGGAAAAACAAAAACCCAGAAAAAAACTAAACCAAGAAGCAACTGAACCAAGTATTCATAAGCCATAACCATTACAATAAGCTGAGATTGTGGTTCAGTTCAACTTTCATGTGAATCTCTGTTCCTAAATTTTCTCTGGGTTCTTTAATGGCTAACAAAAAAACAGAATAGCAAGACAGAAGCAACATTCACAATCATATATTTGGAGTTTGTTCTTATGATAAGTAATTCAGTGTATAATCTAGAAAATAAGGTTTTTATGAGAGAAAAAAATTAATTTGATGAATGAGAAAGATGAACAGTTTATTGGAGCAAAAAAAATACTTACTCCCAATTTCTAGTTTTCCTTACATGGTCGACCTCAATTATTGGTCGGGTTATGCTGCTACTTTTCCTACAGGCGCAGTGTTTATCGTTATGAAGTTTAATTGGATAAAGAAGGGGTATATATTTTCTCATGCTGTGATATGCCCAAATAGAAAGAAAAAAAAAAGAAGAAGAGAGAGACATAAATATATAATTCACATTAGAAACTATTTATTTGGGCTCTATTATTAACAATTACTCTCTCCGTTTTTTATTTAAAGATATTTTTATAAAACAATGATTTTAAAGATAATTTATATTTTTAAATACAATTTTAATATTAATTAGGAATTTAATTAATGATGTAGATGAACCGAGTCGAGCCGGGTATTAAGTAAGTTGCTCATATTTGGTTTACAAAATTTATGGAGTATAAAATAAAATTCGATTGAGGCTTGTTTAGTTATAGAGTCGACATCTCGAATTGAGCCCGAATAATTTTAACTTTTCGAACTAATATGATCTGAGTATCAATAGAAAATTATAATTTGAGGAGGTTCAAGTATTTTATCGAATTTTAAAATTTGCTCATATTTGAATCATTTATATTTCGAGTCGAGTTCAAATCAAACTTTTAGTCAAGCGAGTACGAATCGAACCTGAACTGTTTGCTCATTTTACACGGTTAAATTCAATAGTGTAATATTGAAAATAATAGTAAAAAATAATAATAAATCATGAACATCATGTCATTTTATAATTTTAAAATAAAAATATATTTCTAATTTTGAAATGAACTTATAAAAAAAATATTTTTAATTTTGAAATAGAAGGAATATGATTTTTCGCATATGTAATACCTAAGTCCTAACTACAAAATATATAAGCATATAGATAAATTATTATATTATCAAAATATATAAGCATATAGATAAAAAATTATATTATTTGATGACGTGTTCCAATAATTTATACTAATAAAAATAAAATTATTTGAACCGTTTGTTGAATTACAATGAATGAATGATACATAACGATCTCATTATCCCTAGTAAAACACAAATCTTATTATAAAATTATTATATTTTAATTTTCTACAATACTTCATTAAGTATATTAGTTAATTTTATTTTTAAATTTTATCATCAAACGTATATTTTTTCTATTTTAAAATTAGAGATATAATTTAATTTTTAAAATCAAACGACGACATATTAGATATGAATTTATTTAATTTTAATTGATACAATTATTATAATTTTATAATATATAACAAAAAATTATTAATCATAAAATTTATTTTATTTTAAATTTTTATGAGTCATACCAATTTTAAAATTTAATATGCTATCATTTTACCTTGAAAATTAAATTATATCTTTAATTTTGTAACGGTGACTATATTTTAGACACTTATAAACATTTCCATTCTTTCATTAAGTATATATTACTAATTCTAAATTACAAAATAACTATAAAAAATCTTAATATGTCATTGGCTCCTTGCTATAATTATTGAATATTATTATGTCATAGGTATTATATTTTTAAAATTTAACTACAGTATGATTTTTTATTTTTTATTTTAAATCTTTAAAATTACATTTGCAAATGCGTCTCTAGACTCAAGAGTGTACTTATTTGTTGGTATCATTTCACTTTTTGCTTCTTCTCAAATTGAGAAACTGTGAGAAATGAGTTGATTATCACCACCAACTCTTAGATTTTGTGAAGCAGTTATACCCAGTTACTGAAACGCCGTGAACCACCACCTCCGGTGAACTCCTGCCGCTGGAAAACCACGCATAGAATATAGAGAGAGAGGTTGAGAGAGAAGTGAAGAAAGCAGAAGCCTAAAGAGCAGATTGAGGCTCGTATTGTTTTGTATAATTGGTACTATGTCTATATTTGCATTTACATTTCCATTTTCATAATTGGGTTTTGCATAATAGGGGTCTAAAGCTAAATTCTTTATACTGTTAATCGGATAGGATTTGAAATTGAGGTGTTTTGGTAAGAACTGAGATTTCCCCCATAAATATAAGAGTAAGAAACCATTAATTTCTTTTAATGATTTGGGAATTAGGAAAACTATCACTTTATTCTCTGAATTGGCAGAATGGCAGAAATATGTGTGTTTGTATGTAAACAGTGAGTTGCAGAGATGTTTATATTTGCACTTTTAGGTGAATAAGAGTGTATTTGAATCTAACTTTTCTATATAATGTCAAATTGAATTTTACTTGGTAGCTGTACTTTGAGAAGAAGATTCATTGTTATTTGATAAGAACACCACATGTTGTTCCATTATGGAATTTTGACTTGTTTGTAATAATTTGAAAGGCGGGGAAGCCTCTTTTTTTATTTTGTCCCCTACAGGGCTGTGTCATGTATTTGTATGACTATGTAAACAGATGCATGCGTAACGTATATAACTTTTGTTATTTTGTCGTCTATTATGTATGTGTTTGGATCATAGTGCATAGGAGAATATGAACTTATAAATATTTATATCTTAAATCCATTAGGACTTATTGGTTTTACTTAACAAGAATGTGCAATGGTTTAGATGATAACTGCATATTTATTCCTTTCACCCATGAAACTAGGAAAAAAAATTCTTGGTAAAACAGAAAAGTTTGGGGGCACAACCAGATTATGGAAATCCTGACTTGGGCGTGATGGGGAGCACATAGGTGCTCCCTCAAGTAAAGTTTGAGCCTTATCCTGAACGCTAGCCCCACCTAAGGCATAGTGGAATAAGCCGGTAGACTAGGATTAGTGAGCATAAGTCTAATGCCGGCAAGGCTCAAACTCCTGACCTCTTTGTTCACCAAACCCATTTGTGATACTCCCAATCCACTAGGCTGTTACTTGATTGTAAAACTAAGGAAGCTTGCAATCAAGTTTCTTCTTCTGCTAATAAAGTAAATTGGCTTGAGAAATTTGATTTTAGAGGCCTTATATGGTTCATATGTATATTTATATACAGATATACATTCTATACAAGCAGATAATGCACACGTGCTGTGAGGTTACTGTTACCCAACTCCATCATCATCATCGTTATACAGCCTCGAAACCATGGAAGCCAAATGTCTTTTCTTGTCCTCCGTTAGCAGTCCAGTTTGTACCCTGCAAGCAAAAAAAGAACGGTCATGGTGATTGGGTGGGTATTGATACAGACTCTCCTCGGCATATGGTAGTTCCTATGGCATCATCATCACTTTCTAATGACGACATTGATATTTGCGCTAGCACAAGCAGCAATAGTCAGATTTTGGATAGAGAGGCTGCTAAAGGGTCAGGAACAACAGCTAGAGGGAGGAGATTGCTTAAAATCCGGGAGGAGAAGAGGAAACGTGAATATGATCGTCTTCACAACTATCCTGCTTGGGCAAAGTCATTTCCCTTCTCTCTTTTCTTGATTCCCAGTTTAGTGCTTTCGAAAGTAATGGGTGTTGCTTGTAAATTTTATCTGTCGATCAACTTTTGATTTCTTTGCTTGCATTAACTTGTGTTCAGGGTCTTGGAAGATGCATGCAAAAATGATTCTGAGCTTCGAGCTGTTCTTGGTGATAGCATTGGAAACCCAGAGTTGATGAGGAAAAAGGTATATATAGTCTGCTGTTCCTCATCTCCTCTTCTACTTTTGGTACTTGCTTAATTAAGGTTGTGTCGGAATGACACATGATGATTTCAGGAGAGCTATACTTGTGCTTTTAATTATATTTTTCCATCATTTTTCCGATTTTACATTATTACATCTCAACAAAATATCACAGTGCAACACTGTCGTGAATACTTACAGATGTGGTTAAACTCATTTGCAATCCTTTTGAGGTTGAAAAACATGCAATAAATTTAGGCTGATGATACTTTTATGGAAAAACATAAAGAAATGTATCTTTTGATTGGCGGGCTTCTCTTACTCCTTACCCTGTAGGTAAGGCAGGAAGGAGTGCTCAAACTCAGAAAAGTTAGGTTCCTCCTGTCAAGGTTATAGCCACATGATCTATAAAACTCAACCTAGGATGGTCATGAGTGATGCATCTTGTAATGCAATTCATTTATATGTGAAGTGTAGTAGAAGAACTCTTGGTGACAAATTTTAGAGATTATCTGTTCCACTCTAACAATTTCTTAGAAAGATTCAGACCGGGGAAGATAGCTGAACCTGTAGTTCTATTATTTATTTTTATGCTAAACTGAATTTCAGATTGGATGCTTTAAATTATTAAATCGTTTTAATGCAAAAATACAATTGATTTACCAAATAAAATAATGATCAGATGGTGATACTGAAGCTATTCTCTATATCGGAACTGAGTTCTCTTGAAAGCTTAAAGGAATGTTAAGCTTGTAAACTTATTCTTTAAACAAAGTCTATACTACAAGTAAAGCAATGTAATAACTGCTTTTAAACTGTAAAAGAATTTTTTTAGGGTTTATAATGGTCAGTCTTCCCCCTTAAAGTCGGACAAACCCAGTTTATGATTTCATTATTTTTCCTGAAATTCTAATCGAGTTGTTAAACTTTTGACAGGTTGAAGAAAGGGTTCGACGCAAGGGTCGTGATTTTCAGAAGTCTAAAACAGGCTCTGTTCTTGCTTTTAAAGTCAGCTTTAGAGAGTAATAGGCCTTTTACAAATACATACATATATATATATATATACACCTCTCTGCTCTAGTCTGCTCTTACCTTTTTTCCTCTCTCATATGCTAATTCGAATGCAAGCACAGAGACACCATTTTTCTCTCTGTCTTTTAACTTTTTATATTCAATTAGAAATGTTTACGAATCTTACTTGGCGAAAAAGGAAAAAATTGTTAATATAGATAATGTCATGCTCACAACATTTATATAGATATTCCAAATTGACCCTCTTTTGGTGAGTGCTTGTGTGCCACAAATTTATTGATGCACCGAAAAAATTTATATAATATTTGTAAAAAATAAATGTACTTGAAAATATAACATAAAAATTATTAATGATACTTAATTTATAATATATTAAGTCCATGCTAAATACACATAACGGCAATTCATTGGCATTACAAATGTTGAGCATGAGTACTACATTCTAGTTTAGTTCCTTTTTTGCTTTCAATTCATTGGCATTACTTTACTGAAGCTATGTTGTTCAAATAATATTACTGTGATTGACAGCTTCAATCCTGTTGATTCCTACATATGGTTTGAGTTATTCGGATCACCATCTGACCGGGACGTCGACCTTATTGGAAGTGTATGTAGGATTTTAACTTTCACTCTGGTTCTTGCTGCTATGCCAACATCATGTTTATTTCTTTCATTTTCTTCTTCATAACTTGGTATTTGATTTTTTCACAGCTTTTACTTTTGGCTAAGTGGTAGTCAAATGATATCAACATAATTTGGGTAAATTATGTGACAGGTTATTCAGTCATGGTATGTCATGGGCCGCTTGGGTGCATATAATTCATCTAATCTGCAGGTAATATATGCAGATGGAGTTTATTTTAGTTACTATTGTTGCTTTTGTCAGATGTAAAAGTCGTTGCGCTTTGTAGTTAAGGGTGTAAACGAACAGAGTCGATTCGAGTATTGAGTTGCTCAGATTTGGTTCACAAAATTTATCGAGTATAAAATAAGGTTTGATTGAGGCTCATTTAACTACCGAGTCGAGCACGATTCCGAATCGAGTCCGAACAGTTTGGACTTTTCAAACGAATATGATCCGAGTATCAATAGAAAATTATTATTTGAGTAGGTTCGAATAATTTATCGAACTTTAAAATGTGCTCATATTTGACTCATTTATATTTCGAGTCGAGCTCGAATCGAACTTTTAGTTAAGCGAGTACGAATCGAGCCCGAACTGTTTGCTTATTTTGCAGCCTTATTTGTTGTACACATTCTTGATAAATAATTTGGTTAGAGTTCTTAGATGTACATGGTACTGAGAAATGCTGAAAAAGGCACTCACTTATTGCAGTTGGCAAATTCATCACTAGAGTACAACCCTATCTACGATGCAGACAAAGGTTTTAACGTGATGCCCTCATCATTCCACGATATTAGTAACGTTGAATTTCAGGACAACTGGGGCCGAGTTTGGTATGATCTCTTTAAATTGCTCTGACGATACATGCCTTTTTAGACAAATGAGGATACATGTCAGTTGATAATATATTGCTGGTATTTCTTTTAAAGTCGCTCACCATTATGGTTATATGCAACAGGGTAGACCTTGGTACATCTGATTTTTTTGCCATTGATATACTCCTCAACTGCCTGACCTTATTAAGCTCAGAGTAAGTCTTTAATTCAGGCTTATATTGAATGGTTCTTTTAATTTCGTGGCATGCTAAGTACTTGGATTTTTTTAATTTTTTTTAAGGTTTGCTATTCTAAGAAATTTCTTTTTTTACTTCAAATAGCAAAATTAACAAAATCTAAACTTGAAGTAAAGTCGATTTCATCCCCATCTTTGCCTATTTTAAAAAACAAACTCTACTTGAACTAGCAGTAAAGTGCAGGATGCTAGCGCAATGCTAGACAATGCTTTAGATTAATCAACAGAAGTCATATTCTCTTATCCCCATGTCGAGAAATACATTTCTTACTAGAACATTACTATTTGTTTCAACCTTTTGGGCAGATATTTGGGCATTCAACAGGTCGTTTTTGGTGGTCGCAGCATGGGTGACTGGGAGGAGGGAATGACAAGCCCAGAGTACGGATTCAAGTATTTCGAGATATGAATGAGATTGCATTTGAATTTTGAGCAACTTGTTGTAAACAATAGACAAATAACAGATGTAAAACAAAAAGCTAAAAGACAGAGGATGAGAGGATAAACTTATTCTTTAACCAAACAGCCTTTATATAGGCCAATACACAACTGTTAACATGAAAATAGGCACTACCCAATACACTTCTACCACTACCCACGTTCACAAAATAAACTCCTACCACTACTTGACAATCCTTAAGACTAGAACAACTCAAAACATGTAAGTTACTTATTTTCTCAACAATCCCTCCCTTAAACTGATGTTCCGAACATAACATTCAGTTTAATAAGAGTCAAACTTTGAACCGCCATCTCTCAAACTGGATCATTTGAAGTGCAAACACCAAGTAGCTTCCTGAGCTTCTGAAATGTAGGCAATTTGAGGGGCTTAGTAAATATATCAGCAACCTGATCTTCACTCCTGCAGTAAATAAGATCAATGACTCCATCATTCGTGAGATCTCTCAAGAAATGATACTTCACATCTATATGTTTCCTTCGACCATGTAGAACAAGATTTTTTGAAAGCTTTATTGCTGAACTGTTGTCACAATAAATCTGAGTAGGTCCATCCTCTTTGCAATGCAACTCTTTAAGAATTCTTCTCAACCAAATAGCTTGAGTAGCACATGAAGTGGCAGCAACAAACTCAGCTTCTATTGTTGATAAAGTGACAATAGGTTGTTTCTTTGAAGACCAAGAGATAGCTCCTGAACCCAGCATAAAAGCATAACCCGAAGTGCTTTTCATGTCATCTTTATCTCCAGCATAATCACTGTCTGTGAAGCCAATTAAGCCTGACATTTCACCCTTCTTGTAGAACAACCCATAATCAAATGTACCTTGCAAGTAACGAAAAATCCTCTTTGCAGCTAGAAGATGCATCTCCCTTGGTTTTTCCATGAACCTGCTAATAACATTTACAACATGTAGTATATCGGGCCTTGTGGCTGTTAGATACATCAAGCTTCCGACTATTTGTTTGAACCTGGTGCTGTCAACCCTCCTTCCTTCAGGATCTTTGATAAGTTTCAAACCAACTTCAGTTGGTGTACAAACAGAATTGCAATTCTTCATTTGAAATATGTCTAAAAGTTCTCTCACATATTTCTTTTGAGAAATAAAAATACCAGTAGGGGACTGCACCACTTCAATCCCAAGAAAGTAATGCATCTTACCAAGATCAGACATCTCAAATTCAGTCATCATGGATTTCTTAAAACTTTTCAAACATTGTTGTGTTATTACCAGTGTAGATTAGATCATCTACATATAAACAGATAATGAGCATTTTTCCTCCATCTTCCATCTTTATGAAAAGTGTATGTTCATAATGACATTTTTGAAATCCTTCCTTTAAAAAATAAATTTCTATACGATTATACCAAGCACGTGGAGCTTATTTTAATCCGTATAGAGCCTTTTTTAATTTATACACTTTATGCTTATTGCCAAGTTTCACATAACCAGGAGGTTGATCGATAAATACCTCTTCTTTCAAATCTCCATGAAGGAAAGCTGATTTTACGTCCAATTGGAATATAGGTCATGAGTTTTGAGCTGCCAATGCAATCACTAATCTGATTGTGTCATGCCTTGCAACCGGAGCGAAGACTTCTTTATAATCAACACCAAACTCTTGCTTGTAGCCCTTAGCCACCAAACGTGCCTTGTGCTTATCAACTTCACCATTCTCCTTCAGCTTTGTTTTGTAAAACCATTTTACACCGATTGTTTTCTGCCCTTTTGGAAGATCACAAAGCTCCCAAGTATCATTTCTTTTTATGGTTGTAATTTCAGCATCCATAGCCTTTCTCCATTTTGATTCTTTGATAGCCACTTCGAAAGTGACAGGATCACAATCTGAAAATAAAGCAAAATGTGTAAGTATATCTTCTTCAGACTTGTCAAAATGATCTACCTCATAATCTGTCATCCAAGCAGGCCTTTTTCTCTGTCGTTAAGATCTTTGTTCTGCAGCTTCATTAACAAGTGGACTTTGAGGTTGATCTTGAATGATTGGGTCTGGTTGTTGTACTGTCTCCATAGGTTGCTGCCTTGTCTCGTTATCATCTAAATCTACTGGAATGCTTTGTTTAACACCATTTTCACTCCACAACCATGTGCCATTTTCATCAAAAACCACATCACGACTAATAATTATTTTCATGGTGCTAAGATTGTACAATTTATAGGCCTTTGACTGATCACTAACACCAAGAAAAACACATTTTTCTCCTTTGTTGTCCAGCTTCTTTCTCTTCTCATCTGGAATATGGGCATAAGCAATACACCCAAAAATTTTGAAATGATCCACTGCTGGTTTCCGTCCGCTCCAGGCTTCTTCCGGCGTCATATTTTGAACAACAAGTGTGGGGCTTCTGTTCAAAATATGAATGCTCCAATTGACTGCTTCTGGCCAGAAAGTTTTCGGAATACCGCTGCTTGTCAAAAGACTTCGCACCATATTCATAATAGTGCGATTTTTCCTTTCGCACACACCGTTCTGTTGGGGAGTGTAAGTTGTTGTAAGTTGCCTCTTGATTCCATGAACCTCACAAAAACTTGCAAATTCATGTGAGTTATATTCTCCACCACGATCAGTACGAAGAACTTTGATGGGGCTGCCAACTTCTTTCTCAACAAGCACTTTATATTTTTTAAAGGCTGCAAAAGCTTCACATTTCTCTTGCAAAAATAAATCCAAATTTTTCTACTATAATCATCAATGAAGGTAATTATGTATCTTTTACCTCCATTAGAAGATGGACTTATTGGCCCACACAGATCAGAGTGAACCAGTTCCAATGGCCTTTTTGCTCTCAATGATTTTCCTTGCATGAATTGATTACGATGTTGTTTGCTAACAACACATTCTTCACAAACTTCAGCGGGAGCTGTAATTTGAGGAAGACCAATCACCATGTTTTTCTGTTGTAGAACCTTTAAACCACCAAAGTTTAGGTGACCATAACGAAAATGCCATAGCCATGATTGATCCTTCAATTTTGCTGAGAAACACGTATGATAGGTGTTGTGAAGAAACAACGGGAACATGCGATTTTCTGTCATGTTAACTTGAGCAATTAAGCCCAACTTTGCATCTTGAATCCGACATACTCCATTTTTGATAATAATCTCGTACCCCTTTTCTTGTAGCTGACCTACACTGAGCAAGTTGGTCTTTAAGTCTGGGACAAAAAGAACATTAGAGATATGGGCAGAATTTCCTTTAGTTTGAACAGTTACCTTTCCTTTTCCCATGACAGAAACTATGGAGTTGTCTCCAAACTTGACAGTATTACGGAATGATTCGTCCAACTCAGAAAACGCCTTTTTGTCCCCACACATGTGGTTGCTGCAGCCGGTGTCTAAATACCACATGTTTTGTTGAGCTTCTTCCTTCACATGACACACCATCAAAAGAGACACTTCTTCTTCCTTTTCTGCAAAATTAGTTTTTTCTCCACTTTGTCTATTCAAATCAGTTTCACATTCTGACTTATAATGGCCATACCTGTGACATCTGTAACACTCAACATTAGACTTGTCTGCTGACTTTGGTCTATAATTTGTTGAATGGTAGCCACCACGCCCTCTGCCTTTTCTTTGAAATTGTTTCTCATGATGCTGATGGTTTTGTTGGTGGAACCCACGATCATTGTTAAATCTGCCTCCTCTACCACGTCCATTGCCTCTACCCCGTCCACTATCAGCTCTATTAGGTGTAGAGTTATTTTCTGATAAGGCCTTCAATGCTTGTTCTTCTTTTTCCTGTTGGTTAATTTTTTTCTCATGAACCAACAGAGAACTTTGTAATTCATCAATTGAAAGTTTATCAACATCATTAGCCTCTTCTATAGAACAGACAACAAAATTAAATTTTGGTGTCAAGGATCGAAGAATCTTCTCAACAATAGTAACATCATCTGTTTTGTCGCCATGGATTCACATCTGATTAACAATTGCCATCGTTCTTGAAAAATAGTCTGAAACTGACTCTCCTGATTTCATTCGAAGCATTTCGAACTCCGAACGAAGTTCTTGAAGCTGCTGCCTCTTAGCCCGTGTTGTACCTTGATACTTCTTCTTCATGGAATCCCAAATATCCTTGGAAGTGTCTTTGCTAAGAATTGTTTCCAAAATGGGACGATCAATTGCCTGAAAAAGGTAATTTTTTGCCTTTAAATCTTTTAGCTTTCTCCCTTCCAACTCTGTTTTCTGAGCATCTGTCAATACTACATCTTTTTCTGGTTGTCCAATTCCAGATTCGATAATCTGCCAATATTCTTTTGACCGCAAGAAATTCTCCATTAGCATGCTCCAATGGTCATAGTGACCATCAAAACGTGGGATCGCTGCCTGGACAAAATTGGAATCTAAAGCCATTGTTTTACTGCTTCTGCAAAAGAAAAAACAGATGAGTAAATAGAGCTACTGTTATTTTGGACAATGGACTGTTTAGGAACTTTTCAGTATTTTGGAACTCTCTCGCTTTTCTCTCCTATTTCTGGCTTTGATACCAGTGTTGTAAACAATAGACAAATAACAGATGTAAAACAAAAGGCTAAAAGACAGAGGATGAGAGGATAAACTTATTCTTTAACCAAACAGCCTTTATATAGGCCAATACACAACTGTTAACATGAAAATAGGCACTACCCAATACACTTCTACCACTACCCACGTTCACAAAATAAACTCCTACCACTATTTGATAATCCTTAAGACTAGGACAACTCAAAACATGTAAGTTACTTATTTTCTCAACACAACTTGTGTGTACTTTATTTATTTTTTAATATAGTTTTATTCAAAATATATGTACATTATATATGCATCAAGCTCGCGTATTATCCTAATTTTTTTTGAAAAGATTCCTCAACTCTGCTGTCTTTGAAGTTATATACTCCCTCCGTTCTTTAATATAGGTCAAAAAATTAGGTGGAGTAATAAGGGGCAATTTAAAAAAAATAGTAATCAATTCTTCTAGATAACCACAAACGATAAATAATTAGGAATTAAAAAAAAGTATAAAACGACCTACATATAAGAATGGAGGGAGTACTCCAGATGGAAACAAAAATGCAAATGAATTATTGTTGACTTATGTAGTTCTTGTATGAGCATTACTCTCTATTTTTTTTTGATACATTAATGACAATTGTTGACTTGAGCAGTTTATGCATGAGCATTACTAATAATGTTATAGAACTGCTAATTAATCACATGATCATTGACTCCCTAAACATTGGAATGTCAACGGGCACATTGAATGCGAGAGCACATCTTTTGTCTTCATTTTTCATGTCTCCTTGTGTCTTCCACTTAAAATTTGACACCTGATCTCTTATTTAATTTTAGAGTTAATTGGTGTTAAGTAAGAGGTCAGGAAAAATGGGTACAGATGATCTGCTCTTAACAAATGCAGTTGGCATGAAAGACTTCACTTATTTATAGAGGCACTAATACCACATTTTCATTACCAAAAAGGAAAAACATTATACATACTCCCTCATACGGTTAAAAATAAACCTGAGTAGTTCGAAATCCGATTTAGGTTCGGCTCGAAAAATTAGTCGATACTTAAACGAGTCGAGTTCGAATCCATTTTGATATTCAGAGGATATTTATGTGAGTCACCCATTGTATGCTCATTTAGAGTATTGAATTTTCCTTCACTGATACATACTTACTGGTATACAGTATCGCGCCTACTTCATTTATTTAATATATATTATTTAACAATTAAATTTTTCACGTACTTTTAGAATTGGAAGTAGTTTATTAATTTTTTCAAGAGTGCTAATATCATCTCATTAAAAAAATTTTACAAGGCTAGGAGATCTAATTTTGAAATGTTCAAATTTAAAATATTTCAATTACTCAAGTGAGTTAATTTTATATACATTATCATAATATAAATGATTCAGTTCTAATTCTTAACTGAGACGATGTCCTCAATTTTAACACAACAATTCTTAATCATGTCATGTCATGACTGCTAAATTGAAAACTAAGTAAATTCAAATATAAACGTGAAATAAAATAGTATTCTTAAAATTTATAAACTTTGCTAGACCATTTTTTTTGTTTGTTGTTGTTGAATGTCTAGATCAGTTCTTTGATTCAATGGCAAGTCTTGAATTGCTATTAAAAAGATCAAGTTTTTAAACTATGAGTCCATTAATGTATATCGTGCTAGTATACATATCTAGTCGTCCATAAAAGAAACAGACGGTTCAGATTTAAAAATTTTAACCCTTCTGTTAATCGTAGCGAAGAACACTTTTCTTTTATAAATTTGGAATGTCCTTTTCTCTTATGAATAGTCATAAATATATTCGTCCCAATAATGCCACAGCAGACATTTGCCACGTATATACTTCCTTTGTTCCAATTTATAAGATTGTTATCAACTTTTGAAACTCAAAATTGAGATGATTTATTAAATGAGTAGTATTTTTTATATAGTTTACGATTTTTATCACTGTATTAACTAAAAGTAAAGAAATCCAAGTTAATTTTTCAAATTGACTTTAAAATGTCAGGAATAATATTATATTTTAGAACGGAGGGATACATGATTCAGACTGTAACACCCCAGTCCCACATCGAAAGATAGGGAAAAAAATTTGTCTGTATATAAAGAAATAAGTTACTACCAATAGTACCTTCAAATCATGACCTTTTGGTAGCCTGTGGTGGGCTAAGATGACCCAAGAAGATACTATTGGGTCAGGTCAGTGGTTTGAGGCCTTATTTTGATGGATTTGATTCAATTCGGACTTGATTTGTTCCGGACCCGAGATTTGACCCGGTCGGACTTGAGATTTGACCCGAGATTTGTTCTGGGTGAGGCCTTATTTTGATGGATTTGATTCAATTCGGACTTGAGATTTGACCCGAGATTTGTTCCGGACTCGAGATTTGACCCGGTCGGACTTGAGATTTGACCCGAGATTTGTTCCGGACTCGAGATTTGACCCAGATTGTTTCACAGACAGACTTCCTCAAATTCAATAATGATTGGGTTATAGTTCATATCCTTTTACTTCTATAATGAGAGTACGCAATTAGAAACAGTCCCAAATTACTTGAGTTGGAAGAACAAAAATAATTAAAAATTTCTGACTAAAATCTTCTTAAGAGGGTGTATTCAATAAAAAATTTTAAATACCAATAAAAACTTTTAAATACTGTATAATAAACTTCTCAAATTAAATACTATATACTGTATGATAAAAACTTTTAAATACTGTATACCGGACTAGTGGAATTCAAATTAAAGTTATAAACTTCTCCACTGATTTACACCCAAAAGAAATGATAATAATAAATCCTCACTCGATCAAGAAGAAAACACAAAAAGACCGGTCCGCATAGGCATCCAATCGTATACTTTTACCGAATTCAATAAAATTGACGTTTTTTTACTTAGGTGAAATTAGGTTACCAAACTTTTATTTTTTTAATAAGTTAGTCACGTAATCAATTTATGACGTGTCATGTCCAATTAAATGTAAGTAAAACAAAATTAAGTCACCTAATTATAAAAATTGAAAGGTTGATCCCATATGTGAAAAAATGTCAATAATTCGGGATTTATATTTAAGCCATCAATAAATAACAAATATACAGTAGTATCTGTATAAATTAATACTCGATAAATTAATAATCTCTCTAAAATAATATTTTTTTCTCAGTCCCGACTTGAGCAAATGGGATAAATTAATAATTTTGATAAAATAATAAAACAATAATTTTTAAAAAGACCCTTGTATAAATATATGATCCCATCAAAATCATAAATTAATAATTATTTTAAATTATAAATATATCTATGGTAAATTGATGTTTATATAGTAGTTCTCTTTATCATCATACCTGGAATGTATTAAATTCTAGTACAATGAACTTATACATACAAATTAATTAAACTTAATGTGAATATAATTTTTTTTTTGAAATAAAATGTGAATGTAATTTGAAAAGTGGATACAATGAACATTATTTAATTACTAAAAATAATTAATATCACTTACAATGAATTCTATTATTACATTAATTTAATAAGTATAATATATTGCATAAAAAAATATGATATAAACATCAATAAAATGCAATAATTTTAATGTAATTAAATTTATGTTCATTGAATAGAAAAACACTCTTTAAATTAATAAATTATTAATTTATCAATTAAATAATAACTCTCTAAATTAATAAAATTTTTCAGTCCCAAAAGTATTAATTTATAGAGGTTCTACTGTAGAATGAATCCTAACCCTCAACTGAATTCTGCATACAAATTGCGATAGTGAACAGAATAAAATTAAAGATGTGTTTATGTTTGTGTCATGTATAGATTCCAGAAAGATATGCATGGACATCCTTTCCTACCTACACCTTTCTCCTTCATACAAACAAAAGAACATACCTGGTCAATTTTTTTTTAAAAAAAATTCCATTCCAAATGCTTATGTATAATATTCAAGAGATATATTGTCTTGATTCAAAATGTGATAAGAGTGAATAAATCTTTACAGGAAAACTCTGACAAGAACTCAAGCCCAAATGTACACTGCAGATCTATGCAGCTTTCAAAGCCAAGGTGATTATAGAGATGTGCCAAAACGAAACCTCTTTCCAGGCCATCTAAAGATGTATCAAACAGTAAACACCAGGTACTGCATCAGTGAGCTCTATCCCAACAGTAGGAACCACCATTTTATGCCGCATTTGTTTCAAGACATTGATCTGGCTTACAGAAACGAAGCTACATTTGCACTGCAGCGGTTAGCTATATCCAAACTTCTACTTCAGCTCCCCAAATTCCAGCAAAGGATGATGAGTTTATAAAATGTTTATTTTCCTCTTAAGCTCATGCTCTTCCGTTTCTGATTCAATGAGAAACGCCTTGCCATAGCAGGGTTGTAAAATTTCCTCATATGATCTGATAATCTATGGATAGCACGTAGATCACCAATACCCGAAAGCTTCATTAGGAAGGAATCAAACTTCCTATATGGCAATTTGATTCCCCTGATTACTACTTCTTCCAAGAGACTAGAAGCGTCATCAATGTTATTACAACCAAAAAGCCCTTCAATCATCACACAATAAGAATCAGTATCACGTACACAGCCCCTCTTATCCATCTCACCCCATGTCTCAAAGGCTCCATCAGGATCACCCATCTCAAAAAACATTGTAATTAGCATGTTGAAAGTTTGTACACTGGGCACGCATCCCATCTCACCCATTTTCTTGTACAGTATAAGCGCTTCATCACTGTTTTTATTGTCACAAAGGACTTTGAGGAAGCAGTTGTAAGTAACTATATCAGGAGGATAACCCTTGTTTCCCATCTCTTCCAGGAATTTATAAGCTGCCTCTGTCTTTCTAGCTAAACACATGCCTTCAATCAGATCCTTGTATGTGGATACATCAGGGAGGGATCCACTGCTTATCATATCACCAAGAAGTTTAAAACCTTCCTCCATTCTATCACTCTGGACAAGAGCCACAATCATAATTGCATATGTTCTTGCAGTGGGAGAAGACATGGTTGAACCTCTCGTTCTCATAAACTCCAACAGTGCAGCAGCCTCTGTCACCATCCCTGCTTTGCAAAAGGTATCTATTGCAGTATTATAAGTGAAATTATCAGGCGTATGACCCATTTTGATCATAGCATCCAGTATGTTCATACCTCTAGTCGGGTTCCTTACTCTACACCACCCAAAGAACAAAATATTGTATGTGTCAGCGTTGGGTTTGACCTTGCTCTGTATCCTCCTAAACATAGCCTCAGCATCTTCAACAAGACTACACTTACAAAGAGAATCCAACAGCAAATTAAATGCGTTAATCTCTGGCTGCGTCTTCACTCTTATCTTCTTTTTCTTGGCAAATTTCTGAAGATGGGTCAGATGCTTCTCAGTGTACTGTCTCAAAATCTTTAACAGAACTTCTATCGGAACAGAATGTTTGTTGTTCCTCTTCATGTAATCCAGAATATCACAAACAATTCGAAACTGCTTAACCTTGTATTTTGTACTAGATAATATATCAATCATCTCATTATAGGCCTGAGGTTCATGAGTATAGTATTCCTGATGCCCAGCCCACGTAAAGAATCTAAAAGCTAACTTCTCCTCAAAATGAAGCCTTTGGAGCACCTCAACCACTAATGGCGTGGTCAGATTTATGCCAAGTAGGTTGAGACTTTTCTCCATGTTACACTCTGGATTAGAG
Organism: Panax notoginseng; assembly: GCA_016801055.1. NCBI lineage: Eukaryota > Viridiplantae > Streptophyta > Magnoliopsida > Apiales > Araliaceae > Panax > Panax notoginseng. Next base: position 135,266,993 of record CM029023.1, read on the forward strand.
CTGTCAATAACTGTTTTACACAACGTATCGGCATCATTTGTATTACAACTGGAATCAGGTGTTGGGCTCAATGCAACAGTTTCAAAACAATAAAAGTTTTTCATCAGAATTGCAACAGGTGAAACTACTGGAAGCAACAATTTATAAACCACGTTTGACCGTCTGCAAGAAGCTAATTGCAGGCTGGCTAAGGTCGAAAATTGCGACATGGGAAAACTTAAATACCGGCGAAAAGGGATAAATTTAAATGGTGATGAAACTAGATTACCATCGCAAGGACAACCATGATGATAATAATTATTACAAAATGTATATTTCGAGAGCAAAGTTCTTGGAAAATGAGATATTGGTTCTGGTGAAATGACACTTCTGAAGAACTTATGACTTATAAAAGCACAAGGGTATGTTGTTGGCCTAATAGCTGAAACAACTATACTTCGTAACATTGCAGAGAGATTTTACAAACATGTAATCAAAAAACAAGGAGAATTCATGAAATCTAGTTGGGGCAATTTACCAAACAGGTGGATGACATAAAAGTTGCAGACATTAACAAAAGAATACGCAATCTGTATAGATATAGATATATATAATTATATGTAGTTTCATTTATGGGCTTTACCAGAAAGCTTACCAGTGTTAGCTGATACACAGAGACAGAAGGAGATGAAGAAGCAAATTGGGGTGGGTTGCAATGAACTTAGTTAAAAACTGCGCCGAATCTATATAATCTTAGCCCGACCCAATTAAAATATTGTACTAATTTTTTTTTAACGAAAATGATATATATATATATATATATATATATATATATATATATATATATATATATATATATACACACACACACACACACATATATACATATATATTAAATCCATTTTTTGATTGTAAGTTACATGAATAATTATTAATTATAATTTTTTTAATAAATAAAGTATTTCTATAATTTTTACCAATCTAATGTATAGTTTATAAATTTATCGCAATACATATTAGAATTATTTTTTTAAGATAAATAATATTACATTTGTCCACTAGTTTTATTTATAAAATTAAAAATATTCTAAATGTATTTTGTTTTATATTTACTAAATTATTAATTAATATTTATAACATTATTGTGAACATAAATTTCTAGTATAAAAAATGGGCAAAATTTTAATGTCAATATATATTATTGGAATGCAGGTACAAGAAACCTGCTGAAAATCTTTTATGATAAACAGAATAATATTTGATTCTTTTTCTATATTGATCTTTGAACTTGATTTCAGACTTCAAAATAAGATCTTTGTTTTGAATTTAAAAATTAATTTTAGTTGATGATTAAAAGTCTTTAAATGTTTAAATTTTCAAAGTATTAAAGTTTGAATCTTTAAACTCAAGAATTTTATAGTTTTTGAGCTTTCTAATTCATTGTCAGAGTTCCTAGAGGATTTTTGAACGCATTTTTAATAAAATGGTGTAGGGTCTATATATATGCTTATTTTATGAGAATATTTTATTTACTTAATAAAGATATTTATTAATTTTTATGGTAATTGTCTTTTTTTCAGACATGAATAATGTAAGACCCCAAATTATTAATAAATGAAATTTAATTTCCTCTATTTATTATTCTGAAATAGTAAGGGTTGATTTGATTAATGTGGTTAGTTATGGGTAAAATGCGCAAATATTTCAAATAAGCAAGTAGTCCTAAAATATTCATTGTTGTCGGGAAATATTTGTTTGGTCGTGGAATATTCTTGTTGTCGGGAAATATTCGTACGACGGCGCAGCCTTGTGTGGGCCCCATAACAGAAAGCGATTGGATGAAGAAAACGACAAAAATAAGTTGTTTATAAATAACGGCGTAGTTGTTACCGTTAATACTGTTGGAATACCCGGTGGTTAAAACACAGTAATACGCGTTGTTGAACACTAGCACACGGTATTGCACCAATTATTGATTCTTACGTAAGAAGGCACTACTCAATAATTGTTACAGTAATTACTGTTCAATATTGTATTTTATTGATTCAATAATTGCTGCGTTGATATTTTATATTACTGTTGTTTTAATAATTGTCACTACACAGTATTTTCTATTATCGGAACAATAATTCATATTATCTGAATAATATTATTAGATAACATTATTGGCAACGTCTAGAAAGTTCTGTCTAAGGAGAGGTTTGGTCATCTAATTATGCGCCAGTAAGGAGATATCCTTATTGGAAAGCCCCCTCTTTCCTGAGAACGGCCTGGTTGCCAGTACTGTGGTTCTATAATATTATTTGTGTATAATTAATTATTGATTTATATGATGAGGAAAATATTGATTTTATGTGGATATAGATGGAGAAAATTTTTTAATGTGACAATTGTTGAAAATTAATATTTTATTTTTTCTGATAAAATAATTCATTTAAATATATTATTTTAATAATATATTGATGGTGATATTTTTACAATGAATGTGGGATATATGAGTATATGAGGAGGAAGAGTATTTTTGTGGTATTAAACGATTAACACATGTTTTGTGTGTTGGTGAACACAATTCTTGACCGAAAATTTATTATTGACTGTAAAATCGTCCGTTTGTGGATTTTGGTCAATTTCTGTTTGGAATTTAGAAAAACTTTCTTCTGCAAAGTTGTAGAGAATTGAATTTCCTATAAAAACTCGCGAGATTCGAATTTTCTGATCAAAGGACTATTTATTATGAATTATTGAAATTCTGAAGTTCCGAAATAATTGATTTTTAGGAGTTTAAGTTAATTATTTTGAGAAAAACGTTTTTTCTTACTTTTTTTAGAAGGTTAGCATGTGTGAATTGCTGAAATTCAGATTCAAGAGGTGGGCTTGACAATTATATAAATATATTATTATTTTATTAAATTTTCTGCTTTGGTGTTCTAAGCATTTTCCTATAAATAGGGTGCTTAGGTTAGAATTGAAAATCACACCAGAAACACAAGTTTCTCTCTCTTTCTCTCTCTATATCGAGCGCATTCTTGTGAGTATTTGATACTTTGAGTGTTGCTATACGGTGCAAGTTTCCTTCAGCACTATATCTAGTATTCCAGTCAGAAGTACCGTATTTCCGAGGTAAGGGATGTTATTTCTTCTTAAATGGTATTATTTTCTTCAATATCATTATGCCGAAGTATTGATCTGAACTTTTTATCAAATTTGAAACTTTTCATGTCGGGGTTACTATTCATGAGTTACTATTCACGAGTTACTATTCACCGAAAAATAAATTTTTTTTCATTTCGTCCAAAATATCTATTCTGGATACTAGCTTTGATTGTATCCATGTTTTGATCATTCTTGAATTTTACTTCACTATGATTGTTTATGAGGTATTTCTGGACATGGAATAGCTGAAATACGAATCCTTAATATTTACTCTTTTGTTTCACTGGATTCATTTTCTCTAACATATTTTTCATCATCCTCAGTCCTAAATGATGATGTTACTGAATATCTTTGGCCTGTAGTGCAAAGATTGATGATTTTATGATGAATATCTTTGGCCCGTAGTGCAAAGATGAACAGGTGTTGAGGTGAACATGACCAACTGATGAATATCTTTGGCCTGTAGTGCAAAGATGAATATTTGATTCCAGATATATATTGATTGTAAGACCCCGAATTTTATGAAATAAAAGTATTCAATTTTTCTTATAATTACTATTCAGTAAATGGTTAAATTGATAAAAGTTTAAAGTTATGGGTGAAATATGAATTTTTTTTCAAAATAAGCAAGTGGTTATAAAATAATTATTGTTGTCGGGGAATATTCGTTTGGTCGTGGAATATTCTTTCTTTCGGGGAATATTCGTACGACGGCACAGCTATTTGTGGGCCCCATAACGAATAACTGTCGGGTGAAGGAAAACGACAAATTTGAGTTTTTACAAATAACGGCGTAGTTGTTACCGTTAACACTGTTGGAATACCCGGTGGTTAAAATACAGTAATACGCGTTATTGCACAGTAGCACACGGTATTGCATAGTATTTTTAAAATTATTGATTCTTACGGAGGAAGGCACTACTCAATAATTGTTACAGTAATTACTGTTCAATATTTTATTTTATTGATTCAATAATTGCTACGTTGAAATTTTATATTATTGTTGTTTCAATAATTGTTGCTGCACAGTATTTTCCATTATCAGATTAGTAATTCATATTATTTAAATAATATTATTAGATAGCATTATTGACAATGTTTAGAAAGTTCTGTCTAAAGAGAGGTTTGGTCATCTAATTGCGCGCCAGTAAGGAGAAATCCTTATTGGAAAGCCCCCTCTTTCCTGGGAACGGTCTGGTTGTCATAAATGTGATTCTGTAATATTATTTATGAATAATTAATTATTGATTCATATGATAAGGAAATATTTATTTTTATGTGGATATAAACGAGGGATATATTTTTGTGGTTAAAAATGAAGGAGTTAATGTTGAGGTTTTTATCTGTATTTTTGTCGGAATGGAGGTATTAAAAATCAGGGTTTTTGAGATATTTTGTGGGGGTTATAATTTTTAATCCGACCGTTGGATCGTGGTAATTTTTGGATATGTTATACATATATAAGTTGAGTATATGTCCACAAATTTTGAACCGTTAAAAATGAACGTATGATTTATTATGAATTTTACGAGATGACTGATTCAGAAATTGTTGAATTTTCGGAGTTTATCATTTTGGTGGAAAATTCTAGAATTGGTGGGCCCCACTTGTGGTTGGTGAAGAAATGTGCTGAATTATATTTCAAATGTGGTGGGTGGGAATAGTAGCAGGTAAAGCAATCAGGTTGCAGGTCAAACCTACCAAAATTTTCCTATAAATAGATGGCTAAGTTAGAATTGAAAATCACACCAGAAACATAAGCTTTCTCTCTTTCTCTCTCTATATTATGAAGCATATTTTGTGAGTTTTTAGATACTTGGTGAGTTACTATTCATCAGTGCAAGTTTCCTTCAGCCTTATACCGATCAGAAGTACTGCTCTTTTGAGGTAAGGGATAGTAAGGGATAGTAAGGGATATTAAGGGATTTTAAGGGTTGTTATGATTTTCAGTTTCGTAATTTTTCTGAACTTCAAAAAATTCTGGAAAAATTTGAAATGATATTTTGATGAGTTTTATTGATTGTGTCCAAAAATGGTGATTTTTGGATGTATAGATTGAGAGTTACGAATTTTATGAGAAAAGACTATTTTAAAAGTAATCGCTTATAATTCCTTGTGGTTAACTCCAAAATTGATGAAATTTTTATTGGGAGTACATGTATATGATAGAAGTATACTCTGTAAATTTCAGAATTTTTAGACAAAAGTACAATTTTTGATAAATGTCTAAATATTCGGCTATTTTGGCCATATGAAAAATAGTAAATGACTTTTAAAAATTCTGAGAAAAATATATGTTCACTATGGGACTATATTATGCTAAATCTCAGAAAAGAAATATTTTTGGAACTGATTTGGTATTTTTCATGAAAATGGTCTAGTTATGAGTAAATGAATTAAATATGTTTTGTGAATAAAGAAAATTGGAAAATAGGATTTTATGACTTGAGAATCCTATATGAGGTATATGCAGATTTTTGATGAGAGTTTTGGTTATTGATGATGAAATTATAAGAGTTGGCATTTTATGATGATTAAATGCATTAATTAGTAAAGTGTAAACAATTAAAATAAATTGTTTATAAATTTAAGTAATGTTATTCTTTCAATATCATTATACCGAAATATTGGTATGAATTTTATTGTAGAATTTCTATCTTTTGTGTCGGGGTTACTATTCATGAGTTACGAATATTACTCTTGAGATTAAAACTATATGTTGATCATATTATTTTTATCATCATATATAACATTTTTATAACCCTGATGTTGAAATTCTCTTTCACTAGAGTGTAAAGATGGGTAGATTATTGGTATGATCATGACTAGGGTTCTCTTTGGCCTGTAGTGCAAAGTTGAATTGTGACTGGTATGATCATGACCATTGAATTTATAATTGAATATCTTAAGCTTAAGTGCAAAGGTGAATTGATCAACATGGTTATAATTATTGTTTATATAAATTCTGAAATGATTATATATTTCTTTGAGATATGAATATATTTGGCCTGTAGTGCAAATATGAATTGTTGATGAATATCTTTGGCATGTAGTGCAAAGATGGCCTGTTGATGAATATCTTTGGCCTGTAGTGCAAAGATGAACTGTTGTTGAATATCTTTGGCCCGTAGTGCAAAGATGGTTTGTTGATGAATATCTTTGGCCCGTAGTGCAAAGATGGATTGTTGATGAATATCTTTGGCCCGTAGTGCAAAGATGGATTTGTTAGTATGATTATAAACAGGAATTGTGATTTGGTATAACCATGATCTTTGATGTTTCAGGTAAAGACATGTGATGAAAATATTCTTCGTCCTGGGTGCGAAGAAAAATTTATAGTCACAATTATGATTATGAGTTATTCATATGATTGTGGAAAGGAACTGTTGAGTGATGTTACATGGATAAAATATTATTGGTGGATTTTTGACATGGAGAAGATAATAGACTTTATAGTCTATTTGACTCTTCTAATGGATTGCTCGTTCCGCTGCAACTATGGTTGAAATTTTTATCATTTACCATATGTTCTAAATCTCTGATTTATTATTGATGAAGGCTATTGATAATTTAATTATCTTTAGTCATGATATTCTTTACTGAGCTAGTTGTGCTCACCCTTTTGCTTCACAATTCCTTTCAGGTAATAAGAGTGCAGCTGGGTCGAGCGAGGGTAACGGAAAAATAGAACGGTGGTCTCTAGCTGTGGATGTTCTCCCGAAGCAGTATAGAAAAGTTCATTTAGTAGTTATATTTGGTGAATCCAATAGGGTAAGGTGTACCCAACGTTGGAAGGGTGGTTTGCCACTATCATACAAGATGTCTAACGACATACAACCTCGTGTCATCATAAGACAGGGATGTGCTCATCCACTTGCTGAGTATATATACGAGCACTATCTATATAATCTTGGTGTTTGTTTAAAGTATAATTCTCAATTAGAGACAGTAGAGATAATGATATGTCAAGAGAAGACTCACCATTGGGAAGAATATGATAGTAATCTTCTCGTTTTTCTTTGGGGTCTATTGGGTCAACCAAGGATAATTCTGTGGCCATATGATATCTATCATAACCTAGACGCGTGGTCTTCCATGTACGAAGGTTTTCTTGAGCACTTCCCAAAGATTCTAGTTTCTAAAACAGTTTTTGACTGTACCTTTATGTAAGGTACCTTTGTGAGGTGCTGATACATGATGGTGTCCAATGTCACATTTGGTATATATTTGTATCCAAACTCACAGCATATGTGTTGTTGTATTTTGCACGACAATTGTTGTAATAAAGTTGTAGTTGTTTTCTGTACCATGTATTTGACGACTCAGAATGGGTTGGGTGGAATGAACCTATTTTGGGGTTGTCACATTGATTGATGTTACAGGGATAAAATATCGACAATGAACTTTTAAATTCATATATAGAAGATAGTAGTTTGCATTCTCTACTTAACTCTTCTAATGAATTGATGTTTCCGCTGCAGTTGTTGATTTAAAACTTGTTGTCTATTGTATTCTATTAGATTTTTCCCTGTTGAAGACGAAGGATAATTTGTTGTATATTATCTTAGTCATAATATTCTTTACTGGGCTAGTTGAGCTCACCCTTTTCCTTGTTGTTCCATTTTCTTCTCAGGAGGCGAGAATGTAGCAAGTACTAGTCGGGGTGTGGAATGATGGTTCAAGACAGTTGTTTTAGTAGTCCTCACTATTTTGTAAAATAGTGTATCAATAAGTATTATGAGTTCTTAATTGAGTATGAATACTGTTTAGATGACAATATTTGTATTTAAACTCACAGTATATGTGTTGTCGTATTTTGCACGACAATTGTAATAATAAAGCTGTAGTTATTTTCTGTACCATGTATTTGGCGACTCAGAATGGGTTGGATGGATTGGACCTATTTTGGGGGCGTCACAAATAATGTGAAGGATGAACTCCGTAATCGGAGATGAATAGATAAATGACATTAACTTATATTAAGCGTGATATTTTTGTACTGTTAAAAATGAATTATCATGAAATAATTTCAAGTAATGAAATCTTAAAAAATGTTATTATAAATAATATTTGAGGATTGCTTATTTTATTAAATTTTTATTCTTAAAAGAATTTTTTTTCTAATTTGACACTGAATTACGAGACTGGATCCGCACCCTTACATTAAATAACATATTATCTTTCACTTTATGTATTCTATCTCATACACTTTGGGTACTCACTAGAAAGTTGATTTTGAACTCACTCAAAATATAAGGGGACATTTTTTTTGCTGACATTCTACGGACATTATTTTTTTAGTTTATTTTTTTAGTTTTTTTTTTGTAGTATTTCTCAAAAAATGTATAATATTTATTCCAACTGAAATTTTTGTAAAAAACATTGTTTAGGTGTAATTTGGATACATACAAGAAACATGGTCTGTATAGTTTGTACAACCCTGTTTCTTGTATGTATCCAAATTACACATAAAATACTATTTTTTATAAAAATTTCAATTGGAATAAATATTATACATTTTTTGAGAGGTACAAAAAAAAAACTAAAAAAAAATAATGTCGCTAGAATGTCAACAAAAAAATATCCCCTAAAATTATTGAAATATAAATGATCCAAATTTTAAAATTCTATAAATTACTCAATTTTCCTCAAATTATTATTTTTTTATTAATACTCGTATGATCAAAAAGTTCACATTCTCAATCAAACCTTATAAATTTTATGAATCAATACTCGGCCTATAAGTGATGCATATTTGGGTTCATTCAGTAACCCACAGACCCAACCTCCTCTACTTTCCATTTCAGAACTTCCGAGTTTTCGACCATTTCTGCTCCTGGCCCTTTACTGCCTACTCGGTGATTTTCTTACTCTTCAGCTCGAGTAAGTTACCTCTACCCTCTATTTCTTGATTATTTAGCTGTACCCATAATGTAATTTTCTGAATTGCAGTTAATTGGATATAATTATGATTATATGTATCATAGAGAGACTGTAAAGTTGGGGATAAAAGAAAAAAAACAGAACTTTAATTTTAATGGGGTTGATTCTTTAGGCTTTGGTTATTAGTTGTTGCTTGTTGACTGTCAAATCTTACTGGTTTTTAGTGGTAATTGCTTCATATATGTTGTATATGCTACATATTTGTTTAATTATTTGGGTTTACATATAATATGTAGATTTTGACATATTGGTTAATTTTTTGTTGGGTATCGTTGAGGGGAAATGCTTTCATGGTATTGCTGATTTGATTTTGTTGGAGCAGTAGGAACAGTAATTAATAGAATAACTGCAAAATTAAGTAACAAGGTAAGATCAAATTGAATTTTATATTCAATGAGGCAAAGAAGTTGTGTTTTTGTTGATTTAAGACGTTATTCGGTCCTAATCTGATGCATGGAATATGGATCTAATGGCAGAACTACCTGTAGGAACAACAACAAAGTGATGGTGTGAACCTACCAAATACTCCAAAGAAGTACTCTATTTTACAAAATAAGGCTCTAGTACTTTTTTGAAAATCACTGGAAAAACTCAAATTTAGCTCTCATGATTGTACTGATTTTGTAAAACAGAGAAATACTTTTTATCATATTGAATGTTTGGTAGGTGCACACTAGCACTTTGTTGCTGTTCTTGGGGGCTGTTCGGTCGTTAGATACATGCACTAGAATAGGGGTGAAAACATCGAAAGCACCATAACAAAAGCACAAAAGTTTTGCGTCATGTTGAATATAAATTTAGGCTTGATTTTTCCTTGGTATTCTATTTACATTTATTCTATTTGTTATTGTCACTATTGCTCCAACAGATTAAGGGTGTAACACTGCTTTTTTCTTTCTTTTTTTCTCTGTTATCTATTTCCAGGCACTAGAAAAATCTTAGTCGAAACTGTGACACACTTCATTGACATTGCCGAGAAGGAACTACAATTATATTACAGACACATTTCACTTTATGGCGATCCAAGTAATCGGATTCCCGTCACAATCCTAGACAGTTCAAGTAAAAAAAGGCCCTGTAAAGCCATTGAAAGTTGAAATGATAGAAAAAGGGCAGCTTGATTTAACTCGTGGTAGATGGAATTTCAGGGATGGATACTGATGATTCTGCAGGTGAAGATTTATCAGAAAACGATGAGGATGATGGCATATCCGGCAATGGGTTAGATTCTTGTGATGAAGAAACATAAGATAATGCAATACTGCTCTTACCTTCATGTTGGCAGGGTAGCAACTAGAAAACCTTAAAAGTTGCAAACATTGTAGAAAACAAGGGTACTATAACATCTCATGCATAAACAGTTTGGCCAATCTAGAAGTTTTTCTTGCACCTGCAAGTAGAAGTAAGTTAAATATTGACATCTCTGATTCAAGATATTCGAGTGAAAATTTAAAGGGTTCTATACCTATGCAAAGTGTTTCAACCTTTTAAAGGGACATAATGGTTCTACGACATCGACATCACGGACTCTCTTGCAGTCAAGATGAACCCCGCACATCTCCACATTCACATCCTCAGTACCTCTGAAGGAGACCTCAATTCTGTCTCTACTTTTCATTGAGATTGGTTTTCCTATATATCTCACCCATGAATGAACTCCAGTGGTCTGTACAGAGCCCCGATGCATGAATTGAGTGCCATCTGTTTCATTAGTGATGACAGCTTCAATCTGAGAGTGAAGTTTGCCTCCAAAAACAACCCAGAAAGCCATCCTCAGGAAATTATTTTTAACATCCCCCGGCATCTGAAATGAGATTGAAGATCCCGTTCTTTTGTGACGACAGAACCTATCTTGAATCACCCTGCTCGGGAGGTAAACATCACAACCATCAAGTCCAGAGCCATCCTGTTACACAAAGAACAATTTAAGAAAAAGAAGAAAATTACAACAAAATAAAAAGAAAAAAAGAAAACCCTTACTTTTAGGAAACTCCCTGTGAAATTTGATATCAAATCGCTACAATCTGTGAGAATTAATGTGCGCAGGTACGTTAAATTTGATAGATCTGGCAATTTTTGTAGTGACTTGCAACCACTTGCCTTTAGATAATTGAGATGACAAGGAAGTTCAGGGAGGAATTGAAGACTACTGCACTCGCTAAAATCAAGCATTCTCAAGTTATTCATCCTTGACAGATTTGGTAATTTTTCCAGTGATGTACAACCACCTGCAAGTAGCTCTTCTAGATTGGGAGGAAGTTCCGGTAGTGATTGAAGACTACTGCACTCTCTAAAATCAAGCCTTCTCAAGTTATTCATCGACAGAGTTGGTAATTTTTCCAGTGATGTACAACCCTCTGCAAATAGCACTTCTAGATTGGGACTGGGAGGAAGTTCCGGGAGGAATTGAAGACTACTGCACTTGCTAAAACAAAGCATTAACAAGTTATTCATCCTTGACAGAGTTGGTAATTTTTCCAGTGATGTACAACCCTCTGCAAGTAGCATTTCTAGATTGGGAGGAAGTTCTGGTAGTGACTGAAGACTCGAGCAGTCGCTGACATCCAAGTGTTTTAAACATCCGCTGGAATCTGGCAATTGCATAATATTGGTTTCAGATAGATCAAGATACGTGAGTGAAGTTAGATTTCCCAAATTCTCAGACAAGCTTTCAAGGTCTGAACAGTCACTTAAGACTAAGATACGTGAGTGAAGTTAGATCGCAAATTCTACTCGGAAGGTTTCTAAGGTTCTCACAACCAGCCAAATTCAACTTCTCCAACTTACCTAGATGTCCGATGGAATCTGGTAATTGATTCAAACAGTCGCATCCACACAAATCCAAGTTAACCAACTTATGCAAAAGCCCAATCGATGGGTGAATCCGCGACAAACTTGAACACCTTTGAAGTATTAATTTCTCAAGGCTTTCCAATCCTTTGAAATCAGGGGTGGTTTTGAGGAAACGAGAATCACTAGCATTTAGGATTTTCAAGCTCTGTAATTGCTGTTTAAGAGAATAAAAAAATACGGAATTATATTATATCTACATATTTTTCATAAACTATTGAAGCAAAGAAACTATGTACTATATATATATTCGATGAGAAAGATGGAGTTGCCACTAATACATACCTTGGTGCCTTCCCACAATATCTTGACTTTGTTGTGTTGCATGTCAAGATAAACTAGTTTTGGTGCTTTAAAACTTGAAGGTAAACAATCCAAAGAGCTATAATTCCAACAAAACCACCTTAATTCTTCAAATATATTTTCAAAGCTTCCAGTGAGATTCACATTGCTAATCTGAAGCAATCTCAAGTTTGGAAAGTTATGAAATGCGCTGGCACTTATATCTGCTTCCTCTTGCATGGGCATGACTAGCCTGATACCTTCAATGTTTTCATGTCCCTAATAAAAGGAGAAGATACCGTCAATTATAATCATAATGAAGTCTAAAGAGCTTAGGAGCTTATGAGAGAATCGAGATTAACTTTTTCAAATAGGGTATTCAGAATTGAGGAAGTATTTCACTTGGCGATAAAGAAGTGTGCAGCCAATTAATGGAGGAATCCATATATATATATATATATATATATATATATATATCATAAGTAAGGGTGAACTGGTGAATATATTAAGTTAGCATAAGGTCATTGGCAGCCTGGGAAATGCATGATGGAGCTTCTGTATTTTTTTAAAACCTTTATCCAAATCGTTAGATAAGATAAATGATTTTTTTCTTTTTGCCAAAATACATAACTTCCATAATATTTACAAGAGTGTGTGTGCAAGATAAACGATATGAAATTAATTTTTTGAGCAGTAGATTTTTTGGAATAGTCAAAAGATAAAGTGTTAGTCTTGTACCTTGAAATTTTTGAGAATATCATATGCATCCTTATGAAACCACAATCGACTACGCTCTCTTGGTTTCTTAACGGATTCTTTGCGAACAATTTCCCGTCCCATATCTCGAATTAGATTATGCATCCTGAGCTTGTTTTTCCAGTCAATTGTTAGTAAACATCTTTCCCTTAAAATGTTAATTCCAATTTCTGGGTACAAACCACAAGCATCTAAAATCTTGATAGCATCGTCTTTGTCCATTCCAATGAAAAAAAATGCAATATCGAGGATGATGTCCCGCACTGTATCATCATCGAGTGCATCATAGCTTACTCTAAGTTTTTTCTGAATTTCCTTGTGGGGAATTTCTTTCAATTTCCCAAAGACACTTTCCCACTGTACCATGGGTCTGTCGAACAAGCTTGAACCCAAAACTTCAAGAGCTAATGGAAGACCTCCAACATATTTTACAATATCTTTTGAAAGCTCCATCAAATGCAAATATTGAGGGACATGTCCCGCATTTTATCATCATCAAGTGCATCATAACTTATTCCAAGTTTTTCCTGAATATCCTTGTGGGGAATTTCTTTCATTTTCCCATATACACTTTCCCACTCTACCATGGTTCTCTCGAACAAACTTGAACCCAAAACTTGAACCCCATCAAATTGTTTTTGAAGGGGGTTGTATTTCTAAAGGCATGCCATCTGAAGAGCTCCAAAGACTTGTCGTAGTCCAATTCCTCCACCTCGTGCCTCAAATCTGCTTGAAATTCAACTAGTAGACACGAATCTCTTGTCGTGACGATGATTCTACTTCCTGGACCAAACTAGTTCCAATTTCCTACTAATGATTCCATTTGTTTTTTTTTCCGTCTAAATCATCAAGAACTGTGAGGACTTTTTTTGAATGAAGTCTTTGTTTCACAAAACTTATTCATGCATGAACACTGGTAACCTTAAAATCCTTTATTTTTAGAAGTTGAAAAATAAGTTGCTCTAGTAAATAATGTAGACCACGGGGTTCCTTGAAAGCTTCTCTAACATTTTCAAGAAAGCAACTACCTTCAAATTCCTTGTAAATTTTATGAGAGCTCTGACAATTGTAGTTTTGCCGATTCCGGCCATTCCATAAATCCCAATAAAACAAACATCATTCGATATCTAATGCTTAGTTTTTGAAATATTTCCTTGTCACGAGAATCAATGCCAACTTGATGGTCAGTAACATACAAGTATTTGGGGCATAATTTCATTAGAACATCATTGACGATTTTTTGGATGAGATCTGCTTCATGCCTGCCAATTTTAATTTGGGAAGTTAAACACAAATTAAAAAACAATGATACATGAGTTCTGCTACGTACTGCAACCGAATTACAATTATGCATATACAAATACAAAGAATTATAAGTCTCTCGCCATAAATATGACATATATACTTTTAATAAGATTATCGTTAATAGTTATCTTCATCTAAAAAAATTAATGCATAAAGTCGCAATATATATAGTTTTCATGATACATTGTCCTGAAATTTGATGTCCAAACTGGGCAAAAGAGCATCTAAGTGTTGTACTGTACACCTATCTAATGCACTTCCGAGTGGTTTGGGCATCAAATTTTTTGGTATCGCAAATTTTTTGAAAACAAAATGATTACATTGCAAGCCAATAAGCAATTAATTTGTGGATCTATGACAGATATTTTTTGTAATCCTAAGATATCTCCTGGACTTGTACTGTGATGTACATGTATTTTCTTTTCTGGTCAATTCATCTTCTTTATCCATGTCTACCATGAATGTTATGAGTATATATGAGATATCTTACACAGTATTTATAATTATTAATCAGTTTGAGAAGAAAAGAAAGGGCGAAGGGGAAAAGGGAATTGTGACAGAAAAGAAAAGAAAAGAAACGAGTCATTTTGTTTTGGAGTAAAAAAGTTTGAGGACTTTTTTTGAACGAAGTCTTTGTTTCACAAAACTTATTCCTGTATCAACACCGGTAACCTTAAAATCTTTTATTTTCACAAGTTGAAAAATAAGTTGCTCTAGTAAATAATGTAGACCGGTACCACGGGGTTCCTCGAAAGTTTCTCTAACATTTTCAAGAAAGCAACTAGCTTCAAATTCCTTGTAAATTATATTATAGAGAGCTTTGACAATTGTAGTTTTGCCGATTCCGGGCATCCCATATATCCCAATGAAACGAACATCATTCGACCCAATGCTTAGTTTTTGACATATTACCTTGACACGAGAATCGATGCCAACTTGATGGTCAGTAACATTCTAGTTTTTGGGACATAATTTCATTAGAACATCATTGACAATTTTTTGGATGAGATCTGCTTCATGCCTGCCAAATTTACACCAATTTTAATTTGAGAAGTTAAACACAAATTAAAAGGCAATGATACATGAGTTTTGTTACGTACTGCAACCGAATTACAATTATGCATGTACAAATAAATAATGTTGGATAGAATTATTAGTCTCACCACCATAAATATGACATACTATTAACAAGATTATTGCTAATAGTTATCTTCATCTAAAAAAATTAATACATAAAGTCGCAATATATATATATATATATATATATATATATAGAGAGAGAGAGAGAATCTAAAGCGAACCTTAAGGAGCAAACCAAAGACGAACCGTCGTCTTTGGTGTCTATGGCGACGGTTCGACCCGTCGCCAAAGACTATATGGCTATGGCGACGGATCGAACCGTCTCCATAGACACCAAAGACGACGGTTCGTCTTTGTTCGCTCTTTAAGGTTCGCTTTAGAGACGGACCGTGTATATATATATATATAGTTTCCATGATACATTGTCCTGAAATTTGATGCCCAAACTGGGTAAAAGAGCATTTAAATGTTGTATTGTACAACTATCTAATGCACTTCCGAGTGGTTTGGAAATCAAATTTTTGGTATCGTAAATATTTTGAAAACAAAATGATTACATTGCAAGTCAATAAGCAATTAATTTGTGGATCTATGATAGATCTTTTTCGTAATTCTAATACATCTCCTGGACTTGTACTGTAATGTACATTTATTTTCTTTCCTGATCAATTCACCTTTCTTTATCCATGTCTACCATGAATGTTATGTGCATATATGAGATATCTTACACAGTATTTATAACTACTGAGTTTGAGAAAAAAAGACAGGGTGAAGGGGTAAAAGGAATTGCGAGAGAAGAAAAGAAAAGAAACAAGTCATTTTGTTTTGGAGTAAAAAAGAGAGAAAATACTGAGGGGTGATGTTTTATACATTTTTGTTGTAGCTAATACATGAGTAGTGCTATATTTACAAGAATTTTTATAAAATGACGTGTCAAAGTTTAATTCGTAGATAATTAACTATATATGAGTGAGTCCAATAATAATATCAACTACAACCATACACATCATTATGTATCTTTATTTTGTACTATTCTTTAGTCACCATAGTATTAATGCTGATACATTAATTACATCATTATGTATTGTTATTTTGTACTATTCTTTAGTCACCATACTATTACTGCTAATACATTAGTTTTATTTTTTATGCATAATAGTTTGTGCATATAGTATTATTCATTTTTTATCCTTTTATTTTTTCTCTCTTATTCCTATTTTTGCTCTCTCTCTCATAACCTCTTCTCCTTCAATTTTTTTTTCTTACCATTAGAGTTTGTGCATGTTGTGGGCCCAAGTGTAAATTAGTGTTCACATGACCTAATTGAATTAAATGTTCAAATTATATAAGGTTCACAATATAATTAAATGAATGACGGAAAAATCGAAAATAAATGTTCTAGAACCAAGAGAAACCTCCACGTGTCCCAAAGCAGAAGACTCGTAGAGACGACTCATTTTTGGGAATTGATTGAGGGATTGAATTGGTGACTAGAAGAACATGACGATCTGGACATTATTCTGATGACATTTCTGGAATTTTTCTGGGGACATATGCCTGGCATGTGACCACTTTCCAAGAAATTCTATAAATATCCCTTCCATTCTATGAAGGAGCTAGGGAACACTGGATCCTTGCTATCCTAATAGGGTTCTTGGATCCTAAGAGTTCTGCCACGTGTCATTGGAGTAATAACTCACCTGCTATTATCGTTTCTTTAATTCATCAATCAATTCCGTACTTTTTGTGAATTTCTCGATCTCCTCCTTAGCCAACACAAAATCGTAACCTAGTAAGGTACAATTTCCTTGCCCCACACATGCATGTCAAATGAATAGTATTCATAACATTTATCACCTCCGTCCCACAATTATTACAACACATTCTTTTTATAAAGTTTTATACAAATTACAACACTTTCTTTTTGAGTAGCTTTTGTTAAGTTAAATGACCAATTTATTCATAATCATATTAACTTTCTCATTTAATATATACTGATCGCTGTACTAACTAAAATTTTTGTGATTCATATCGTTGGAGTATTTATAACCACACTATAATGATTAATTAAGAAATTAAATAAAATATTGGAGGTTTCTTAACATCTGTGTAGTTGAGGTTTGTAACAATTTATGTTTTCATACGAGGAGTTAAGGTGTTTTTTCTTTTTCTTTTTTCGATAAAGAGGAACACCTAGTGAAATCACCACAACTCCTCATATCCTTGAAATTATGATGAAATGAATCATATCAATTTTAAATTATAAATTTCACAAATTGACTATAAAAAGCCAAATTATATACGACATATAAAAATAATAATAATAATAACCATTTAGTAGAATTTTCAAATGTGACTTGAACTCCTATTTTAGCAGAAAATTCATAATTTCTGGAGGCCTAGCTTCAAGCAAATCCAAAAAATTAAAAACCACCAGTGTGAAAGTGCAGGCATCTACTGCTGCATCATTATGCACATCTACTAAAAGATTGTTGCAATTGTTCGGAGACAAATCCATAATAACACAATTGCAGTACTGGTTACTACATCAACAAAGTGGAAATTTTCATTCGAGGAACTAAGGTTTGATGTTAGTTTGTGGTTGTTTTGTTGCTTCTAATCACTAGACGGTCTAAGTTATTGGTTCTTAACTCCCTCACAACAATACAATCATTCCTTTTATTCTATCAAATAATTAAATTTAGACGAGGGGTAAAAAAAGAAGAATGAAATATTTTAGTTACCCGTTTGCATCGTTTTTCAGATCATATCCTGATATATTTGCAGCTGTGCAGTTTTCCATGTCTCTACCAGCTCTTTTGTGTAACGTATTTTATGTTTTTCAAAAGCTTCTGCATAACTCTCAGTTTGGTGACGTACATTTAATGGATCAACATCGTAAAACACAGGAAGTACGATCTGTCCCTTTGTTCGCTCGCATTCGAGGATCTCTGCAAGCTCATTAAGACACCATTTTGAAGAAGCATAATTTTTCGAGAAAACAACGATGCTCATCTTCGAATCATGGATTGCTTTTATCAATTGCGGTGCGATTTCTTCTCCCCTTTCCAGTCCAGGTTCATCTTTGAAGATTCGTATTCCTACCTGATCTAAAGCAAAATATAATATAGATGACCAATAAAGCTTCTTCGTGTATCTTTACCTCCAAAACTCAAAAAAACGTCCCAGAATTTAAATGAGGATGAAGATGGGTAACAAGAAGAATCAGTTTGTTTGCTTGTACCGGCCATGAAAGTAGGATTTGAGGAAAAAAAAAGGAAAGGATGAAATGAGAGGATGATCTTAGGTTCTGTGTATAGAATTTATCATGGTTATCAAATGATGTATTAGATGTGGAGGAGCTGGTTTGAATCGAAGTGCCAAGTCTCGGTCAACTTTTCTTCATAAAACATATTTAATGGACTGGTTGAATGTCTCTCTCAATTTGAAAAACTTTGCAAAAGTAGACAACTAACTTCCATGAGATTAAGTAGACAAGTAATTTCTTTCTTTTTCATTATTTTTTTTTTCTAATTTGACACACCATCACACACACTCTCCTTGGCCACAGCCAAGGATTGAACTTCAACCTCATAGTAAGTTAACATGGATTAGGTCATATCATTCTGCCAAAGTTTTTCGGTGTATGTAATTTCTCCTAGATAGGTACATTTACTTTAGTTGAATAGTATGGTAGAATTCTCATCTTATTGTTTCGTTTCTCTAGTTATTATATACTTCATCCGTCCCAAATTATCTGTTGTTTTAGCAAAAAAATTTTGTCCCACAATATCTGTTTTTTCAAGATTTCAATGCATTTTTCCCCTTTGTTTTCCAAGTTTGCCCCTTTACCCTAATTAATGATAGTCATTACTCTCATTCATGTCTCTCATCTTTTTTAAGGATCTTTTCATATTCCTACCAATAAGGATTCATGCGCAGATAACAAAAAAATCAGCACATAAGGGTATTTTAGTATTTTTATCACACATATTGATATGTATGTGAAACTCTAAAAAAACAGATCATTTGGAACGGAGAGAGTATTTAGTATTTTATTTTTAGAAAGACCTTCTTTTAGATCACTCTTTTTTTTTTCCTTTTTATTATCTAATAATTTATTCTATTTTCTTGTGGAAATTGTTTTCCTTTTTTGTGAGACTTATACAGGTCCCCTCTTCTTCTTTTTTCCTACGGAATTATATTCCAGACTCACAAACACGTCATGTGTAGAAAGCACGGGGCTACCTCTAGTAATTGGACTTTCTCTTTTCACATAGATAGTTGAAATGTGATAGTTGAAAGATATTAATTTCTTCCTCCTTTTTTGAAAGGGTTTCATTGTGTCTCTTGTAGGCTGCTAGCAATTTATTTCATGCTGTATTACTTGCTTATGAGTTTTGGCTTTGCCACATTGAGTGGACAGCTTTGTTTTTGGATAGATAAGATTCGGTGGTGTGAGAGGAGATGTATGTGGCCAAGATTGTTTTAGAGGATGTTTGGGTTCGCTTACAAGCAATTAAACATGATTATAAATAATTTTAAGAAGCAAAAAGTATTTAGTAATTTGATTTTAAAACTGTTTATAATTACTTTTTATAGAAATAAGTTTAATTATTTATCAAATCTAATAATCAGTTTGACCAAGGATATTACTAATTTATCCCTATTTATTTTTATAATTTCATCCATTACACATTTGTACTTTTTAAAACATTTCTTTTAGTAATTTACACTTGAAATATGTAATTTGCAAATATTTTTATACCAAACACTTTTTAGATTTACTAATTTAAATGTTTTTTCTTTATCAAATACAAACTACTTTTTTTAAAACTAATTATAAATAAAAATAATAATAAGAATCACTAATCACCTTTTTTAAGCAATTCCAAACATACTCTAATAATCAAATTCTCTTTTTCTTAATTTGTGATTTTCGATGGACAAGGTTTCTTTATATAATAAGAAGTTGATAATACACCACGAAAATTAATATTTTTACATGAAAATCATCACTATAGGTCTTGCTATACATCTACAACGATATTTTTCTTGTGACTGTCCCTTTACAACTTAGGGCAAAGAGAGTACGGTGACGTGAATATGTTATCAATAAAATTTTGTTTTTTCTTCTCATGATCAACTAAAAGGGAATGCGTATACTTTATAAGAGCCTGTTATCGGTCAATTTAAGGGTGAATCCAAATGTTTATATGAGATTTTTTTTCCTGAAAATTTTCAGCAATTTAGGATCTTTCGTTTTTCTCGGTTTGAACAGTTTTGACGTGCCTATTTTCGAACGTCATAACTCATTCGTCCGATATCGGTATGGCTCCGTTCCGGAAGCTATAGATTCCTTATTCACCGTACTCCCCAAGAAAATTAGAATTTTCTGGAAACTTTAACCAGCCACGAAATTGGCTCAAAAATCAATGTTCAAACTATTTTTTTTTCGGTTTTTAACCTCCTTTACTAAAACGTTGACCATAAATTCAGTTTAGCTTCTTTTTTGTTTTGTTCCAAAAAATCTTCAAAGAATTTGAACCCTTAGAAATGGAGCTTTCGCATAATAGATAGCCTGGAAACTATGGTTAGCAAGTATTTTAGCTTTATTTTTCGTTTTGGGGTATTGGGGTCTTTCCACATGTTTTTAGGCCTGATTGATCCAGAGCATTCTTTCTAATATCATCCTGACCCTTTAACATAAACTATTCTCAACCATATGATTTAAACTAGTAATAAATGAAAAAAGAAAAGAAAAAAGAGAAGAATATTCGGCCACTGAATTTTAAAAATATGGTTTTAACAATACTTTCTTTACAGCCTGAGTGGTAATTTTTATAACAATAACTAAGAAATTATTTATTGAAAAAATAATATATAAAAATAAGATTATATACAAACGGAAACCTGTCTAAACTGGAAAATACTAAATTTGTAACAAGTTCATTCGTCTAACATATTGTTACACAATCTCAGCTAATCAATCCATACATAAAATAACAGTTATCTCACTGCCATTGATATTGTCCTATAAATGGAGAATCTTTGTGTCCAAAAGTGTTGTTCTGTTACAAATAATCTGCAAACAAAATGATTTCAACAAATACCGTATCTCGTTGAAGCTTTACTTAATCATTTATTTGATACTTACTAATCAATGCAGATGAACCCTGAATTGGATTTTGAATCTCCCAGACTGGTTCGTTCAGATGCTTACCCTGTCAAAGTTGAACAATAATCAAGTACATTAAATTTAGGGAGCAAAATCTTTATTTAAATACCAATACATGAATTAAAGGAACCAAGAGTCAACAGATTATTTGAATTTGAATTAATATCCTTTAAGGAATATGCTATAACATGCTTCTATCATATCTTTTCATATCCCCTGAAATTAAGTCTGTTTCAATATTTTCATATCTTGACTTCTGAATTCTAGGACATTATTATAGTTGTTACTCTCATTTGATTTTGTTGAAATTTCTAACTCTTTCAGTCATTTGAGGATTTCATCACTATCACTACTAGTAATTTGGCCTATAGCGACGACCTATAGCGACGGTCAGGACAGAACCGTCACAATAGGATACTTATAGCTACGGTCACAGGCTGGCCGTCGGTATATGCCTTTGAAGATAGTCTATGCCGAGGGTCTTGCTCTGGCCGTCGAGCATTTTTCGGACTAAATACCAAGGGTAACGAGCCTTAGATAATGGCAATCAGTTGGGCGCTCAGAAATCCCTCCCAAATTTCCCCCAAATCAGTACCAACATTTTCCCCCCGAATCAAATTTTTGGAGAAAATCAGCTCTCAATCACCCTTTCTCTCCTCTCTTCCTCATCCGTTCATAGTCAAATCTGCAGCCCCTCTTTCCTCTCTCACCCTTTTTATCTCCTTTCTCAGTCGATCGTTCTCATCTGGTCGCCTTCTCAGACGATCGTTCCCTTCCGGTCAAATTGGCCCTCCGGTCGATTCTTCTCATTTGACTGTACATGGAAGCCAAAGATATGGATTTGTTGTTTAGGTTAATTGCTAATTCGTCTGTATTGCTAATTGCTAATTTTCCGTTTTATCCTTTTGGTTTCTACATATATATTATTCACGATTTTTAGATCTCAAAGAAAAATTAAATGGGTTTATGTTTTTTTTTTTGCATTTTAATGCACTTCAAACGGATTTATATATTGAAGATAATGGAGCCCTTTTTGATTTCAACATGGTAATTTTACCTCTAACGCTAGGAAAATGGGGTTTCTTCTGTTTTATATGACTGGATAGTTGAAATTGGGATATGTTAATATGCATTCTCTCTACGTGCGAGTATATTAGTAAATTAGTTATACATTCTTCTTGTTTTTCTTGATGCTGAAATGTGTTTCTGTTTCAATTTCTGTTGAAACTTGGGCTCTGTTTCTCTTTTCTGGGTGATTGCTGATGTAGTTATTTCTCCATTTTTGTGTTATTTCATATGCTTTTTTTTTTAATACTTGAAATGTTATTTTTAGCTTCAAGTATTAGACTGCATTTTTGGTAATTTGAAGGATAGTAGCTGCAATAATCCTTTCTCTTTTTTGTACGTTGAATCCAATGTGGTTAACTGATTTGATTAAGACTTATAGAATTTCCAGGATTTCTTTGAAATATATATTACTGTTCATTCTAATTTCTATGTCAATTGCCGACTTGTCACGGTTTATTTCTATTTCTTTTTATGTCTGATGTTTTAACAATTTGAGCAGATAAATTGTTTCATTTGATGTTTCCATGTCTTGATCAGCTTCTACGGCTCTGGCTCTTCTAAACCACACTGAGTTGAAGGGAAAATTCATGAGGAAAATGGGAAGAGTAAGGGCTTTAGATTTGTTCAGTTTGATTTGGAAGAGTCGGCCTTTGCTGCTCGTGCTGCTCTTCATGATTCTTTCTTGAGGGGAAGAAGTTGTAAGTGCACCATTTTCCGTTTTATCTTTTTGGGTCATGATCTCTGATTTGCTGATTTAGTTAATAAAAAAGAGGAATTTTTGTGTGCTACAAGGGCTCTCGTTTTGGGACAGATTATGAGTATTTAGTAGTATTTACGTTTAGGTTGTATAATCGTAATATGCAGCTCTATTTTAGTTATAGAATTCATATGTTTTATTGGGTAAGGTTTAGAGAATGTAAGAGTATTGGCATTTTACCAAGTCAAGATGAATGTGTTACATTTTGTGATATATTTTTGTTGCATGGTTTATAAACAATGATGAGATTCAAATTTATTTATTTTTGCCAATAAATGGGATTGAGGTTCACGTTTACTTGCTCTCATTGTTATCCTTTTCATTGTAGTTTCTTGGAAATCAGGATTTCAAGGGGTTTTTGAATAATTTGGAAGATTGGGAACTCTCACTCAAAGACAACGAAAAGAAACTGAAATCTCAATCTCTTGGCAAGGAGAATACACAGTGACCCCCTGAAACATTGGCTTAATGATGGTGGCCAGCCTGTGACTGTGCCTGTGCCTGGTATAGAACTATGATCGTACCTTTCTCTCCTTCAGTTCCTCAAAAATTTGTTCATGATTTCACTGTTAAGGTACCAAAATTCAATTATGTGCATTTGAAGTTATTTACGATTCCCTTTTCCCTTTTCCCTTTTCCTTTTTTTATGTATATATAGATGTGTGTGTATTCGATTCTGAGAAAGCTAGGGTTGCTTTTGAGTTCCAGGATTGCAAGAATAAGGACGTGGACCTCAGCATCTACAAAGGGAAAGTCCTTATCGTCAATGTTGCTTCCAAATGGTTCGTTCTCTTTTCCCCCAATTTTTCATCCACTTTTTAACTATCTTTTGTTACTTTTACTAATTATATTATGTTATTGACATTACATATTTGGGGATGAACAGTGGGTTCACAAATTCAAACTACACCGACTTGACTGAGCTTTACAACAAATATAAGGGAAAAGGTTAGTTTTTTTTTTGTTTAAAATAATTTCCCTTTTCATATGCCCATCTTCATTATTTTTGCTATAGGTTATTTTTTAATATGTTCATTAATTATGTATCCTTGATAATTCTACTTTCTTTTTAACATTCACATTTAGCATACTCTCCTTTTTCCCCATAAAAAGTTCTTATTTGAAAGGCAATTCTTTTAATTTATCCTCTTCTAATTGAAGTATTATAAATCATAAGACTTTGCACCTTAACTTTACATAAGAAGTTCTAATGCTGTGGGAATGTATAATTTTCATTAATTACAGTAAATTGTCATGATTACTTGCAGTAAATTGTCGTCAACCTCCTCTCCTCTCCTCACTAATAACTTGAATTTTTGTTGTATATGATTGAATTCAAAACAAGATTTTAGCTTTGCTGTGTGCATTTGTGTACATTTGGAATTGTCTATAAAGGAGTTATAGATGAGAATGTGAGGTCTGGTTACAAGAAAACCCAAGTTGCATTAAGGAGCTTGATCCAGAAGGAATCCAAGGCGATAGAGAATGGCTGGTATTTCTTTGACTTATCTATTGTTTTACTAAGTTTCCTAGATAAGACATTGTAGTTTTGAAGCTTGGTATTTTACTTTGTTATTCCAATGGAGTGATGGAAACAAATTTGTTCATTCCTGCATTAGAATTATCAACTTCTGGATCTTATTCTGAGGTCTGTTTTTCCACCTAAATATTTGACAAAGTCTACATATTTTATGTAAAATTCACAAGCATCTCAATTGCTCATGGCTTTCTTGGATTCTTCTGATTATATGTTCACTCATTGTGATAAATGAAAACCAGGTATTTGCTCAACTAACTGATCTGTACAAACAAATGCAAGGTGGATATGCCACAACAGATGCAACTATTTCACTTCAGAGTACATTCCCGTTACTTCGTGCTCATATTATATTTGCTAGATCTCCTTTTGGTTCTAACTTTCTCTTGTTGTTTGCAGAAGTAGCTTGGCAGTTAGGGTATGATGACTTGGATGCAGTGACTGTGGAAGACATGGGTTTGGAGGTTGAAAATAAATACCTATTTAAAACTTAATGCATTCTTATCATCGTATTAAAATTGACATGTAAACTTTCTATGGGATTATCCCTATTTGTCATAATTTCAGGTTCTCAAGGAGATAGAAAGATTGATGAGAGTAAAGAAGTTGATGGAAGAGGCTGCAAGACCATTTTAGCTTATAAGGGTCATCTTTTTCATCAGTTGCAACATTAAGTTTGGGGTTAGTTCTATTTTTACTTTTGTATTAACTTCTTCTGTTCAATTTTATATTACTTATATTTGAAAAATGCATTTAGTTGACTGCAATTGTTGATTATATCATCACTCTGATAAGTAAATGGAACTAAACATAATTGCCAGTCTGGTGAATTTCTTCCTTGGAAAATACATGAAAGAACAGTTCTTGTTATAAAAAAGTGATAGACAATGGTGGAGGTGTGTAAGAAACATGGCAGGGCAAGGAGTTTGGATTTACTCTTGTTTGTGATACGAGGAAGTATATTTTTAGAATTCAAAATATAAGTAAATGGGAGCTACAGTTTTAGAATTCAAGTATTGGTATCGTCGTGGGTGCATTGGACAGGTAATGTTTTTAAAATGTTGATTACCAATTTACCATCACTTATTTTACCTTCATTTGTTAATTATTACTAGAAATCCCAATTGAACATAAATATTCTTCATATGTCCGATTATTAGTGAATAAAAATATATAAACTTTGGAATTCTACCTCTTTGAAGCCTCCTTCAAACTATTCCTTCTGAAGTGTTGAACAAAGGGAAGGCTATAGCTGAGGCATACTTGACCCCAGAAGAAACCGTCCCACCTGAGAACTTGGATCCAGATCTGAAGCAGTTGGAATCGATATTATGAGCTCACGAGCTACTTTCTTCCCCAGTCCTGCTGCAGCAGGTCTTCTGTACTATGTAAAGTTTTATTGGTTATGGAAATTGTAAACATTTCTCATAATCTAAAATGTTGTAAACTATGTAAATGTTGTAACATTTCTGAATTCAAAATTATTTCAATTTACTCTTGTTTGTGATGCTTGCAATGTTGTAATGTGAATGATTTTAAATGATGTATATAATATTTTTTATATTTTATTTTATATTGTATTTGTGTTTGTTGAATAAATGTGAATTATTAATTTTTTTTTTAAATATGAAAAGGCTATAGCGACGGTCATCGACCGTAGTTATAGCGTTCTATAAGACACATCCCTATAGAGACGGTCACCGAGCGTCGCTATAGACATCTATAGCTCGGTCATGACCGTAGCAATAACTCTCAGCGACCGTTAGTAAAGAGCAAATACACGATTTTGCCATGATCTATAGCTAGGGTCGGCGATCGTCGCTATAGGCCAAAAGACCGTCGCTATACGCTTTACCGACGGGTTCTATGGCGACGATCGGCGACCGTCGCTAAAACTTTTAGCGACTGTCTTTTGGCCTATAGCGACCGTCGCGACTGTCGCTATAGGCTGATTTTCTAGTAGTGCATGGATTCATTATTCATTTAGCCATTGGACATTGACGTATATATATATTCGTCATGCTTAGCTCTTAAAGTGACGACTTAGAAAAAGCTTCAATCGATCTTATACAGTTTATTCAATAGCTTTTCTAAGTTTCTCCAGTGATATATTTGTACTTTTCTTAAATTGTTTAGTGCTGGAACATTGATATTTCGTGTAATCAAAATCCTTTTTCTGAGTGTAAAGGTCTCAGTGGTGAGAAATGTTGCAGAGCTGCAAAAGGGGCAGTGGTGTCAATCAGTGGAAAACTTACTTTGAACAGGGAAGTTTTTGTATTGTGTATTAAAAAGTTTATTGAATAAAAAGAGTATTTGGTATTAGACGTGGATTAAGCCATTAGAGGTTAAGGTCAGAACCACGTAAAAATCTTGGTGTCTATTGTTTGCTGATGTGTGTCCTTTGTTAATTCAAGTATTTCATTTTGTCTTTAAAGTATTATGCAAATCGTTGTTATGTTGGATCTCGTATTGAACTAATCCAGAAACTTTGTGTTACCTGTCTGCATTATATATAAAGGTGTCTGCTTTAAGCCTGTAACTGCAAAAATTAAAATTTAACATTTATGATCGTTTCTAGCTTAGATACATATTCACCCCTCTCTATGTGTGCACATACACAAATTTCAATAATTTATGTTCTTTTGTATTTCTGCCAGAGCTAGGGGTGAAAATTGATATGGGTAGCTCGATACCTGATTCAGATTTGACTCAAAAATATGATCCGGGACTAGGATTTGGTAGGCATTCGAGCCGAATATGGGCCAAGCTCGTTTTTGAGGTTATAATATTGAATACGAATCTGATCACAATACTGCTTGCTCATTTTAGGGTTCGAGCTTGCCTCTTTCATCTGATCTATACTCGATCCTTACTTGATGAAGCCTACTCGTTTAGGGGTTCGACACTTACTCGATCTTTAGTATATGATAAAGAAGTAGAAAGGTTTAGCCGTTTGTTTGTTTACTCTTCCCTTTTCTGCTCTTCATCTCTTCAGAGCCTCTTCGACTCTTCGTTTACAAATAAATTAAATGTTTCAAGGCTCGAGGGGGTGAGATTTCAGAACAGATGACTGAATCATTCCACAAAAGAGGCTAGATACATTAACATTTAGTGATTCAAACTCAGAATCACTAAACCTAATTTCCCAAAAGACGATTGATGAAGCCATGAAGGTCGAAGTCTCGAAGTGAAACTATGTTATGTGTAAGTCAGTTTCATTTAATTAATCTATATATATGTATAGCTTTATTATTTTAGACTCAATTTCTGATTACTTCTGCTATACCAAAAATCCCCAATCAAAAAAATTAAAACCCTAATTTCTAACTGTCAAGTTTCAATTCGATCTTATTCAATGGAACACGTTGATGCTTCTGGTATATACATATATATTAATTGATTTATATATGTGAAATGTTAGCAGAATTGCAGTGAAACATCATGGTTGTTGTGTTACTGATTTTGTGAAGTGTTAGCAGAATTGCAGTGAAGCATCATGGTTGTTGTGTTGCTAATTCTGTGAAGTGTTAGCAGAATTTGGGAAAGTATCATGGCTGTTGTGTTACTGATTCTGTAGTTCTGTTAGCAGAAATGCAGTGAAGTCCATAGCAGTTCTACAGTTCATGAGTTCATTTTGTTTAACAGTTCAATGAAAAATTGATCATGGTTGTTGTGTTGTTGCTTAATTAAGGAAACCTCAAATTGGCTTGGTGTTAAGTTTGAAAAAAAGATGAGTTTGTTATATTTTTTTTATTTCGACATTTCCTTTTGTTTTTTATAAATTAAAAGATAAGTTTCTAACCCATCCTTTATATTTGCAGGATTGAAGGACTTTGCCACTTTGGAGCATGGTATCTGTTAGCAGAAATGCAGTGATTCAAACTAGCAAGGTTGGTACTTATCGGTGGAAGGATGAAAATGCAGACACCGCCCGGACTGTCGCCCGGACTGTCGTACAGCCAGTCGACATAATTCTTCGAAATATGGGCAATGATAACGCCGTCACCATCAGCCTCAATGATGCCGGCCTCGTATCTGTAGTATCTCTATCAAACAGACATAACATACGTATAATTAGTGCCGGCCTCGTATCTGTAATTAATTATTTGAACAATATGTAAATAACATGAACCTTGATTTAATATATGTAATTCGACTTACGTGAAACTCCCGCAACACTGTCACCATGAAGCCGACATCGTAGCGCGAGTATTGGCTAAATCGCATGCAGCCAGTAGGGAGATGCGCCAGGCAGATGGCGTGTAAGTCTAATTACACGCCAGGCAGATGGCGTGTAATTAGTCTTACGTTCTTTTTTTATGACAGAACCTATCTTGAATCACCCCGCTCGGGAGGTAAACATCACAACCATCAAGTCCAGAGCAATCCTGTTACACAAAGAACAATTTAAGAAAAAGAAGAAAATTACAACCACAAATAAAAAAAGAAAAAAGAAAACCCTTACTTGCAGGAAACTCCATATGAAATTTGATATCAAATCGCTACAATCTGTGAGAATTAATTTGCGCAGGTTCGTTAAATTTGATAGATCTGGCAATTTTTGTAGTGACTTGCAACCGCTTGCATTTAGAGAATAGAGATGACAAGGAAGTTCTTGGAGTGATTCAAGGCTGCTGCAGTCACTCAAGTCTAGGTACCCTAAATTAGAATGAAATTTTGGCAGGAATCGAAGTTTGCTGCACCCAGTCAAGTCTAGGTACTTCAACTTGCAAGGAAGTTTTGGAAGTGATCGAAGACTTGTGCAATTAATCAACCTGAGGTCTTCTAAATTAGGGGGAAGTTTTGGCAATGATAAAAGCCTGTTGCAATTAATCAACCTGAGGCCTTCTAAATCAGGAGGAAGCTGATCAGGGAGTGATTCAAAACTAGAGCAATTGTTCAAGTACAGTTCACGTAGATCAAGAGGAAGCTCCGGGAGTGATTCGAAACTGGTGCAATTGGTCAAGTCTAGTTCGAATAAATCAGTAGGAAGCTTCGGGAGTGACAGAAGGCTGATGCAATTAGTCAGGTCTAGATTCTGTATATTAAAAGGAAGTTCTTGTATTGATTGAAGACTAGAACATTCATCCAAGCCTAGGTGGCGTAAATTAGGAGGAAGTTTTGGGAGTGCTTGAAGACTACTGCACTCGGAAAAATCAAGCGTTTTCAAGTTATTCATCCTTGACAGATTTGGTAATTTATCGAGTGATGTACAACCACTTGCAAATAGTTGTTCTAGATTGGGAGGAAGATCTGGTAGTGACTGGAGACTCGAGCAGTGGGACACATGCAAACATACTAAATTGACTAACTGACTAAGATTGGATGGTAGGCTATTAAAGTATTCGTTAGATAACCACAAACATTTCAACGAGGATAAATTGTCTCCATCAACAGACCGATCACAGAGAGTTAGAGTGTCAAGAGAACTAAGATTGTTAATGCTCCTTGGTGTATTCCTTAACCTTTTGCAGCGTGACATGTCCAAAATTTTTAACCTAGTTAAACATCCGATGGAATCTGGCAATTGCATAATATTGGTTTCAGTTAGATCAAGATACGTGAGTGAAATTAGATTTCCCAAATTCTCAGGCAAGCTCTCAAGGTTTGAACAGTAACTTAGACTAAGATCCGTGAGTGAAGTTAGATCACAAATACTACTTGGAAGGTTTCTAAGGTTCTTACACCATCGCAACTCCAACTTCTCCAACTTACCTAGATGTCCGATAGAATCTGGTAATTGTTCAATACTTGACCAACGTGCATCAAGCTTCCTTAAGCATCCCATGTTCCCTAATTGCTCAGGCAAATGATTCAAACTGTAGCATCCAGACAAATCCAAGTGAACCAACTTATGCAAAAGCCCAATTGATGGGTGAATCCGTGATAAACTTGAACACCTTTGAAGTATTAATTTCTCAAGGCTTTCCAATCCTTTGAAATCGGGGGTGGTTTTGAGGAGACGAGAACCACTAGCATTTAGGATTTTCAAGCTCGGTAGTTGCTGTTTAAAAGAATAAAAAAATATAGAATTAGCTTTTATCTGCATATTTTTCAAAAACTATTGAACCAAAGAAACTATGTATTATATATATTCGATGAGAAAGATGGAGCTGCCACTAATACATACCTTGGTGCCTTCCCACAGTATCTTGACTTTGCTGTGTTGCATGTCAAGGAAAACTAGTTTTGGTGCTTGAAAATTTAAAGGTAAACAATCCATAGAGTGATCATACCAACAAAACCACCTTAATTCTTCAAATGATTTTTCAAAGCTTCCAGTGAGATTCACATTGCTAATCTGAAGCAATCTCAAGTTTGGAAAGCTATGAAATGCGCTGGCACTTATATCTGCTTGCTCTTGCATGGGCATGACTAGCCTAATACCTTCAATGTTTTCATGTCCCTAATAAAAGGAGAAGATACCCTCAATTATAATCATAATGAAGTAGAGCTTAGAGCTTATAAGAGAATTGAGATTAACTTCTTCAAATGGGGTATTCAGAATTTAGGAAGTATTTCACTTGGCGATAAAGAAGTGTGCAGCCAATTAACGGAGGAGTTAGATCTAAGCGAAAGGACAGATGGATTTTAATTTGTAGCTCCATATCAGAAGTAAGGGTGAACGGGTGAATATATATCAAGTTAATTATCATAAGGTCATTGGGGGGGAATGCATGATGAAGCTTTTGTATATATTTTTAAACCTTTTATCCAAATCTTTAGAGATAAGATGAAGATCTATAATTCAATAAATATTTTTTTCCTTTTGCCAAAAAACATAATTTCCATGATATTAACAAGAGAGAGAGTGTGCAATTAATATAAACTATATGAAACTAATTTTTTGAGTAGTAAATTTTTTAAAATAATCAAAAGAAAAAATGTTAGTCTTGTACCTTGAATTTTTTGAGAATATCATATGCATTCTCATGAAACCACAACCGAATGCGCTTTCTTGGATTCTTAACGGATTCTTCGCGATCTATTTCCGGTCCCATATCCCGAATCAGGTTATGCATACGTAGTCTGTTGCTCCAGTCAATTTTTAGTAAACATCTTTCCCTTAAATTGCTGATTCCTATTTGCACAAGCATCTAGAATCTTGATTGCATCGTCTTTGTCCATTCCGATGAAAAAACATGCAATATTGAGAAAGATGTCCCGCACTATATCATCATCAAGTGCATCATAGCTTATTCTAAGTTTTTTCTGAATATGATTGTGGGGAATTTTTTTCAATTTCCCAAAGACACTTTCCCACTGTACCATAGGTCTGTCGAACAAACTTGAACCCAAAACTTTAAGAGCTAATGGAAGCCCTCCAACATATCTTATAATATCATTTGAAAGCTCCAGTTTGTTTTTCAAGGGGGTTGTATTTCTAAAGGCATGTCGTTTGAAGAGCTCCGAAGACTCATTAATGTCCAATTCTTCCACCTCGTGCCTCAAATCTACTTGAAATTCATCTAGAACACGAACATTGCTTGTTGTGACGATGATTCTGCTTCCTAAACCAAACTAATTCCAATTTCATGCTAATGATTTCAATTGTTTTATTTCGTCTATACCATCAACAATTATGAGGACATTTTTTGAACGAAGTCTTTGTTTCACAAGACTTATTCCTGTATCAACACCGGTAAACTTAAAATCCTTTATTTTCAGAAGTTGAAAAATAAGTTGCTCTAGTAAATAATGTAGACCGCGGGATTCCTCAAAAGCTTCTCTAACATTTTCAAGAAAGCAAGTACTTTCAAATTTCTTGTAAATTTTATTATGGAGAGGTTTGACAATTGTAGTTTTGCCAATTCTGGCCATCCCATATATCCCAATGAAACGAACATCATTTGACCCAATGCTTAGTTTTTGACATATTTTCTTAACACGAGAATCGATGCCAACTTGAAGCTCAGTAACATTCAAGTATTTGGGGCATAATTTCATTAGAACATCATTGACAATTTTTTGGATGAGAACTGCTGCATGCCTGCCAATTTTACACCAATTTTAATTTTGAAAGTTAAAATACAAATTAAAGAGCATTGATACATGAGTTTTGCTAGGTACTGCAACTGAATTACAATCATGCATGTACAAATACATAATGTTGGATAGAATTATTAGTTTCTCACCATAAATATGACATATTTTAAACAAGATTATTGCTATAATAGTTATCTTTCTTCATCTAAAAAAAATTAATACATAAAATTGCAATATATATGGTTTCCATGATACATTGTCTTGGAATTTGATGCCCAAATTGGGCAAAAGTGCATTTAAGTGTTGTACTATAGAACTATGCAATGCACTTTTGAGTGGTCATCAATAAGCAATTAATTTTTTGAAAACAAAATGATTACATTGCAAGTCAATAACCAATTAATGTATTCTCTTTCCTGATCAATTCACCTTTCTTTACCTATGTTTATTGTTGGGATGTGATTATTTTGGTCTAGCCATAGTGCAGCTCAGTCTATTTAATGGTCCGGATCTAGTGATGACCCATATGTATTTATTATGACAGTGAGAGAGTCCTTATTAAAATAGGATTGTGTTTCCTTATTTGGAGGGATAAGGAGTTCTTCTTCTAGTTGAATGCGGGTGGAGGTGACTTCTATATATACGGCTACAAGCTGGGTTGAAGGCAGAACAGAAAGAACACAAGATGATAGGGGCATAAGAGATACAACACAAATATACAATATGTACTCTCAATATTATTATAATGGATTACTCTCTCTCTCTCTGTGTGGTTTTTTCCCAATTGAGTTTCCACATAAATTCTTGTGTTCATATTTTATATCTTTTTGTTTATATTTATGTGAGTGTATTCGTGAATTTGATTTCATAACAATTACTCCATCAGCCGTTGGCGCGATTTTGGCCTGCTGTTTTGGTGATTTCGTCAGGCGTACAAAATCAGGCGTTAACATTGGCGCCGTCTGTGGGAAACAAGATCACACTTGTTCTAGTGTCGATTTAAAATCACCGATTCACCGAAGGAGATAAGCGATTCTTTTTTATTAAATTAAATATATACATGTACGTGTGTATTTATGAATTATGTCAATAGCAATTGAAGCATGATCACAATTGACTATTGATACAACTTAACATATTCTCTCGCTTATATTATGCATGTAGTGGTAGCTAGTATTCACATTATGCATGTAAAATCTAAACATTAACACTTTGGTCCAGGTGATGATAAATTGGTGCTGAGTCATCGCACTATTAAGGAATTCAGCCAGCGCAGAGATAAAAGTTTAAGCTTTTATATCATTGAAGTGCTTTAAAAGCGGCTTCGGTTTCATCATCAACCACAGACTGAAGAAAATTCGAAGGATAAAAATCCCGAGGATAAAAATTCTGAGGATAAAAATTCCACGAAGACTTTTTGAATACTCTCTTATTTATAAGGAACTTATAAATAAGAGACTGGGGGCAATGTTAGAATGTGATTATTTGGGTCTAGCCATGGTGCAACCCAGACTATTTAATGGTCTGGATCTGGTGATAACTCATATGTATTTATTATGGCAGTGAGAGAGTCCTTATTAAAATAGGATTGTGTTTCCTTATTTGGAGGGATAAGGAATCCTTCTTCTAGTTGGATGCGAGTGGAGGTAACTTCTATATATACGGCTACAAGCTGGGTTGAAGGCATAACAGAAAGAACACACAAGATGACAGGGGCACAAGAGATACACCACAAATATACAACTTGTACTCCCAATATTATTATAGGGGATTACTCTCTCTCTCTCCGTGGTTTTTTCTCAATTGAGTTTTCACGTAAATTCTTGTGTTCATATTTTATATCTTTTTGTTTATATTTATGTGAGTGTATTTCGTGAGTTTGATTTCACAACAATACAATCAACCGTTAGCGCGATTTTGGCCTGCTATTTTGGTGATTTCGTCAGGCCTACAAAAGCAGGCGTTAACATTTACCATGAATGCTATGTGCACATATGAGATATCTTACACTATATTTATAACTAGTGACTTTGAGAAGAAAAGAAAGGGTGAAGGGGAAAAAGGAATTGTAACAATTTATGCTTTCATATTTTTTTTTGATCGATAAAGAGTAACTAAGGTT
The DNA here is from genome assembly GCA_016801055.1 of Panax notoginseng. NCBI lineage: Eukaryota > Viridiplantae > Streptophyta > Magnoliopsida > Apiales > Araliaceae > Panax > Panax notoginseng. The sequence continues at coordinate 135,301,989 of CM029023.1, forward strand.
TGATGTTAGTTTGTAGTTGTTTTGTTGCTTCTAATCACTAGACGGTCTAAGTTATTGGTTCTTAGATCCGTCACAACAATACAAGCATTCCTTTTATTCATCAAATAACTAAATTTAGGTAAGGAACAAAAAAAGGAAATATAAAAGTTACCCATTTGCATCGTTTTTCAGATCATATCCTGATATATTTGCAGCTGTGATTAGTGCAGCTCTCCATGTCTTTACTTTTTCTGCGTAACATATTTTATGTTTTTCAAAAGCTTCTGCATAACTCTCAGTTTGGTGACGTACATTTAATGGATCAACATCGTAAAATACAGGAAGTACGATTTGTCCCCTTGTTCTCTCGCATTCGAGAATCTCTACAAGCTCGTTAAGACATCATTTTGAAGAAGCATAATTTTTCGAGAAAACAACTATGCTCATCTTCGAATCATGGATTGCTTTTATCAATTGTGGTGCAATTTCTTCTCCCCTTTCTAATCCATGTTCATCTTTGAAGGTTCGTATTCCTGCCTGATCTAAAGCAGAATATAGATGACCAATAAAGTTTCTTCGTGTATCTTTACCTCCAAAACTCAAAAAAAGGTCCCAGAATTTAAATGAGGATGAAGATGGAAAGCAAGAAGAATCAGTTTGTTTGCTTGTACCGACCATGAAAGTAGGGTTTGAAGATAAAAAAGGAAAGGAAGAAATGGGAGGATGATCTAGGTTGTGTGCGTAGAATTTGTCATGGTTATCAAATGGTTTGTAATTTGATGTGGAGCTGGTCAATTTTTCTTCGTAAAAAATATTTAATGGAGTAGTTGAAATTTTTCTCTCACTTTGCAAAAAGTATTATGTAAATTAAATATGAAAATATGAAAACAAATTAAAATAACAACTTCTATACAGTTAGACATTCTCTTCTCTTTTTCTGACAACCCTGATTAAATACACTGAACAAATCTTATCGTATCTTCTACTCCTATTTCTTTGGTAACTTCTTGGCCAGCATTTTTTAAATAATTTTAATTTGGTTCTTTAAACAATTACACCCTCAGTTCTTAAAAGATTATCGTTTTAAAAGAAAAAATTTATTTCAAAAAATTTATCAAGAATAAATTATTTATTTTTCTATATTACCTCTACTTTCTCTCATTATCCCAATAAATTTTTTTCCTTGTATTAATAGTTTTCAATTTCCCATAAAGGGGTAGTAATGAAATTTCAAACAAATTTTACTTGGTAAATGATACTTTTTTAATCCATGTGCCAAAATCTTAAACGACAATCTTTTAGGAACAGAGGGAGTACTTCCTCCGTCCTAGAATAAAAGTCTTGATGAATTTTTCACGCATATTAAGAAGATGAATGAAATGATAAAATTACCCATAATAATATGTCATTAATTATTTTCAATGTAGGTGAAAGAGTGATTTTCTAGCTTTTCAATTCAAAATATTTTGAGCACATAATTAATTATACTTATTAAATATGGAGAGACAATTAGAATAAAAAAATATGAAATATTTAATGATACGGGTATAATAGGAAAAAATATGTAAAAGTTTGATTATTAAAGAAAATTGGACATTTAACATGGGACTATCGAAAATAGTAATAAAAATTTTTATCATTGGACAGAGAGAGTATTTAATTAATTATTGGAAAATTTATATTTAATCTCCAAGGCCCAAGGGCATCTTTGCTAATTAATTTTTCTCACAAGACTTCCCATTTCTACCAACTCGCAGAATCATTCATCTTCTAAGAAAGAATCAAATAACATAAAAATAATTAACCGACAAAAAGTCAACTATTCAAGATTGATTCTGGAAATTGTTTAATTGATTTATAATTATTTTCTTTAAAGAAGAAATTAATTAGAACATGCATGGTTATGATGATTATTTAGTTATAGTGAAATGCATGTTTGTAAAATTATATTTTAAATGTGAATACATCATATTATTTTATATATTATTGGTAACGCCAAGATCCGTCTACGTGCTCCAATCAACAAAGCGCGTTCAATCCTGTACATAAATGGGTAAATACCAAAAGTTTGACGACTTGGGCCGCCGAGAGATAGTTTCGGTATGAGAATAAGTACATACTGAATAAGGTTAACAATGGAGGCTTAATGCTCTATTGTTGGAAATAAAAACTATGTGTACCTTAGAATCATGGTAAAACCTTGTATTTATAGTGATCTCAACACCTCCACAGAGTTCTTCCCCGTATTGGATTAGGGTTCCTCACCAGGAACAATTTCTTAATGGGATTATATAAGATCTCCTAAAGATAAGGAAGTTGGTTCAAATCCCAACACCTCCTTCTATATTTAGAAACCAAATATAATTAGGAATATCTGATTCCTTAAAATACTCCAACTACCAAAACAGAATCCTAAACGGGTTTAAACAACCTCATGTGGACGGCATCCCACCATACAAACCGGACCCAAATAATTATGACCCAACATTGCCCCCCAGTCTTCCATTCAAATAAAACATTTAAGGGAAGAGGGAAGAGTACTCCAAACGTGGCCCAATGATTAATATTAGTAAGGAACATTTACATTTTATATGACATTTTAAAATGTAATTACAACAATAGTCCACTCATTAAATATTTATAATAGTAATGTATATAAATTTTTATTTTCATTAGTAGTGAAAAAAATTTATTCCTTTAATTATGGTGTGTTATTTAATGTGCTGTTGACATGGCAATTCAGTTTTCTTTTAAAAAAAACTGAATACGCTTTATGCGGGACAGGGGGCTCGTGTTTCAATTTAAGTTTTGGTATTATCTTTGTTCGTCTTCTTTTTTCCATTTAGAAACCCTTATTATGTGTTTTGGGAACTCTTTAAGCAAAACCCTTCTTTTTTAAGCAATCGACGGTCGCTCTTTCCGGTAGAGATTCGTTTCGGCGTTTTGGTTTACTGGTTCGTGGTTTGCGTATTATTATTTTACTCATGATTATTTGTAAGTTGTTTGGTGTGTTCTTATTTAGTGGTTCTACATTTTTCGATTTATTTGGATTTTGTTTGTGATGGTGTCTACGAGGAAGAGAATGGAGGGAGTGGGGCATAAGAAGAGTGATGGGAAGGGTAAACGAGTCAGGGATGATGATGGAGGAAAGGATTTGAAGATATTTGTAGAGGGGAAGGATAGTATGTCAAAGTCTTCAAAACAGAGGAAGTTGTTAATGGTGAAATCAGAGGTTGAAGATAAGAAATTGGGGAGACATAAGAATAAGAAGGCTAAATCATTGGTATGTATCGATTCTGATTTTGAAGTTTCTGCAAAAAAAGAGGGGAAAAAAGATGCAGTTGAGGCTCACAAGCGAAAAATTGTTCCCCGTCAAAAACAATTGAAGGTTTGTTTATTTTGTTTTCAGTCCGTGCTTAGTTTCAGAGATTAGTATATAGATTATATTTTTGTGATTATGCATGTTGATTATGTTTTGATGGTAACTTGTTAATTGAGTTTTGGTTACCAACATTTATATGTTTGGAAACTGATTATTTCTCAATTGTTAAAATGTATTTTTTATTATAATAGAGTTGGGGATTGATGCATGTTTTTATTCTATGTGGAAAAATGGTTATGCTGTTTTCGAGTGGATGTGTTTTTAGTATTATTTTCTAAATTTGTTAGTTTATAATTTGTTATATATTAAATAGTTTGATTAATTTGGGTTTTGGTCACTTACTGATTTTATTTGGGTATTAGTATTATTGTTTTTTGGGTATTGTTGATTTAATAGTTTTTGTTTTAAAGTTTTACATATGTTTTATTTTGATTTGGTTAATGTGTTTTTATTGTAATTTATTGCATTTTTCAGATTTGGGATCTATTTTATGAGGAGCATAATCGGAACTTTACATCAAAAGTAATTTATTGGTGTGATATGGAGGTTCCATATATTATTAAGAATAAATTGTCTGAGGTACAATTGAATAAGTTTAAGTTGACATGTTTTGGAAAATTTTTAGAGTTTGGGCAACCGCAGATGTTTTCACAGATTATCCATCAGGCTTTGATTAGGGAAGTTTATCAAAGGGATGATGGGGAGATGTGGTTTCTATTTGGTGAGAGAAGGGTAAGATTTGGATTGCCTGAATTTTGTTTAATTTCTGGTTTAAATTGGCAAGGAGATGAAGACATTGGTAGTTTCAAGGGGATTGAAAATAGGTTGGTGGAGAAATTTTTTCAAAACGAGGTTCTAACCCGTTCTAGTATAGGGAGGATTTATAGGAGTGCTTGTTTTGATGATGATGATGAGGCAGTTAGGATGTCTATCATTTTCTTGGTTTTTAATTTCATACTAGCTACTGTTTTTGACAATTACATTGATGAAGCTTTGTTTAACTTTTTGTCTTATGGTGATGTTGCAAGTTATCCATGGGGAAAAGTTGCTTTTGAACAAACAAAGAATTCTCTGTCCCTTGCTGTAAAGGGACATGTAAAGAAGGATAAGTACGGTGGGGTGATATACAATTTTTATAGTGATAGTTATTATAAATCTTACAAGCTTAGTGGTTTACCTTATGTGTTTCAAGTTTTGTTATTTGAAACAATTCCTACATTGAAAGTTAGGGGTTACTTGTAAGACCCCAAATTATTAATAAATGAAATTTAATTTCCTCTATTTATTATTTTGAAATAGTAAGGGTTGAATTGATTAATGAGGCTAGTTATGGGTAAAATACGCGAATATTTCAAATAAGCAAGTGGATATAAAATATTAATTGTTGTCGGGAAATATTCGGTTGGTCGTGGAATATTCTTACTGTCGGAGAATATTCGTACGACGGTGCAGCCTTGTGTGGGCCCCATAACGGAAAGCGATTGGATGAAGAAAACGACAAGTATAAGTTGTTTATAAATAACGGCGTAGTTGTTACCGTTAATACTGTTGGAATACCCGGTGGTTAAAACACAGTAATACGCGTTGCACAGTAGCACACGGTATTGCACCAATTATTGATTCTTACGTAAGAAGGCACTACTCAATAATTGTTACAGTAATTACTGTTCAGTATTTTATTTTATTGATTCAATAATTGCTGCGTTGATATTTTATATTACTGTTGTTTTAATAATTGTCACTACGCAATATTTTTTAATATCGGAGCAATAATTCATATTATCTGAATAATATTATTAGATAACATTATTGGCCATGTCTAGAAAGTTCTGTCTAAGGAGAGGTTTGGTCACCTAATTGCGCGCCAGTAAGAAGAAATCCTTATTGGAAAGCCCCCTCTTTCTTGGGAACGGTCTGGTTGCCAGTACTGTGATTCTGTAATATTATTTATGAATAATCAATTATTAATTTGTATGATGAGGAAAATATTAATTTTATGTGGATATAGATGGAGAAAATTTTTAAATGTGACAATTGTTGAAAATTAATATTTTATATTTTTCTGATAAAATAATTCATTTAAATATATTATTTTAATAATATATTAATGGTGATATTTTTACAATGAATGTGGGATATATGAGTATATGAGGAGGAAGAGTATTTTGTGGCATTAAATGATTAACACATGTTTTGTGTGTCGGTGGACCCCAATAATTGATCGAAATTTGATTATAGCCTGTTAATCGTCCGTTTATAGATTTCGTTCAATTTCTGTTTGGAATTTGGAAAAACTTTCTTCTGCAAAGTTGTAGAGAATTGAATTTTCTATAAAAACTCGTGAGATTCGAATTTTCTGATAAAAGGGCTATTTATTATGAATTATTGAAGTTTTGAAGTTTTGAAATAATTGATTTTTGAGAGTTTTAGTTAATTATTTTGAGAAAAACATTTTTTGTATTTTTTTGGACATCATTAACATGTGTGGCTGATGTTTTTAACCAAAAGGTGGGCTAAAGAAAATTTGTATAATTATATTAATATTTTATTAAATTTTTTGCTTTGGTGTTCTAAGCATTTTCCTATAAATAGGTTGCTTAGGTTAGAATTGAAAATCACACCAGAAACTGAAATCTTCTCTCTCTTTCTCTCTCGATACATTGAGCGTATTCTTGTGAGTATACTTTGAGTGTTGTTATACGGTGCAAGTTCCCTTCAGCACTATATCCGGTAGTCCAGCCAGAAGTACTATTCTTTCGAGGTAAGGGATGCTATTTCTTCTTAAATGATATTATTTCTTCAATATCATTATGCCAAAATGTTGGTTGGAAATTTTTATCAAATTTGGAACTTTTTCATGTCGGGGTTACTATTCACGAGTTACTATTCATGAGTTACTATTCATGAGTTACTATTCACGAGTTACTATTCACGAGTACTATTCACAAAGCATAATGATATTTTTTTGTGAAATTTCTATCTTTTAGTGTCGGAGTTACTATTCACGAATACGGCACTATTCACCGAAAAATGAAATTTTCTTCTTTTTGTCCAAAATATCTATTCTGGATACTAGCTTTAATTGTATCCATGTTTTGATCATTCTTGAATTTTACTCCACTATGATTATTTATGAGGTATTTTTGGACATGAAATAGCTGAAATACGAATCCTTAATATTTACTCTTTTGTTTCACTGGATTCGTTTTCTTTAAAATATTTTTCATCATCCTCAGTCCTAAATCATGATATAATTAAATATCTTTGGCCTGTAGTGCAAAGATAAATGATTTCTGATCAATATATTTGGCCGTAGTGCAAAGATGAACAGGTGTTTAGATGAACATGACCAACTGATGAATATCTTTGGCCTGTAATGCAAAGATTAATATTTGAGTCCAGATATATGTTGATTGATGTTACAGGGATAAAATGTCGACGATGGACTTTTAAATTCATATATAGAAGATAGTAGACTTTATTCTCTATTTAACTCTTCTAATGAATTATTATTTCCGCTGCGAATATTGAATTAAAACTTGTTGTCTATTGTATTCTATTAGATTTTTCCGTGTTGAAGACTAACGATAATTTGTTCTGTATTATCTTAGTCATAATATTCTTTACTGGGCTAGTTGAGCTCACCCTTTTCTTGTTGTTCCATTTTTCTTCTCAGGAGGCGAGAATATAGCGAGTACGAGTCAGGGTGTGGAATGATGGTTCTAGAAGTTGTTTTAGTAGTCCTCACTATTTTATAAAATAGTGTATCAATAATTGTAATGAGGACTTATTTGAGTGTGGATATTGTCTAGATGATAATATTTGTATTTTAAACTCACAGTTTTTATGTTATATTAATAAAGTTGTAGTTGTTTCTGTACCATGTTATTGACGACTCAAAATGAGTGTTGTATACCTATTTTAGGGGCGTCACAGTTGGTATCAGAGCTTAGGGATATGATCTCTGACGGAGATCGGGGAATAGAACTAGGAGGGGAGAGACGAGTAAATCCTTCGCTAGTGTGTCCTACCTAAGCTTATCTGTTGGTCGGTCATAATATAGGGATATTATGTGATTTGTTAATTTGTTAAATTAACCCTTATTTTATGGCAGTATTTGAGAATGTCGACTGAGAATGTTAACAGTGGAGTAAATGAAACCGTGGAGACGCCTGTACTCACCAACGAGGAGAACGTGCAACAGGCTGGCAATGTTCCTCCTGTGAACAACACCAATGAGCAGATGATGAACGATGTGATGTTTAGAAGCTTTTTGCAGTTCATGCAAAAATCAGACAAAGGAGACTCGTGTTCAAAATATAGGAGTAAATGATAACAATTCACGGTTTGTCACGGCCAAGTAGTTCAATGAGTTTGGACCACCAGAATTTAAGGGAAAGTCGGATCCGATCATGGCGGAAACGTGGGTTAAGCAAATTACCAAGATATTCGATGTCTTGGGATGCACGGAGGAACAGAAGATTCCATTCGCCACCTTTATGTTCCGTGGCGAGGCAGACTACTGGTGGAAGTCTGTGAAGCGTACCCATCCAGCCGCACTCAGCATGTCTTGGGAGACGTTTCAGAAATTGTTCAATGACAAATACTTTCCTGAAAGTGTTCGTCATATAAAGGAAGTGGAGTTTATTAGACTGGAGCAGAACAACATGACGGTGTCCCAGTACGAGGCGAAGTTTACAGAGTTGTCCAGGTTTGCACCTCATTTGGTGGAGAATGAGGAACGTATGACGCGGATGTTTCTGAGAGGTTTGAAACCCGGTATACGTCAATATCTCATTTCTCATAAGTTTTCTCTCTATTCAGATGTTGTCAACAGGGCTCAATTATTAGAGCGAGATAACGAGTACGGTCAACCGAGGGACCACAACCAGGATCATACCGGTGACAACAGTCATCAGAACAATGATAACCAACGGAGAAAGAAAAATACAGACAAGAACGACAACCACTCTGGTGGTAATCGTGGCCATAAAAATAGAAGAAGCGAGTCGGGAGGAGATTTTAAAAAGAGGAGATTCAACAATGACAATACGAAGACGTCAACACCAGCAGCAACTGGTTCTAAGGGAGGAGAACGACCACCGGTCATATGCTATAAGTGCGGAAAAGAAGGACATATCAGCCTAAACTGCCCACAACAGTTTAAGGTATGTTATAATTGTGGAAAGGAAGGACATATCGCTCGAGATTGTACTGTAGCGAAACCAAGTTCAGCAGGGACGGTGACTCAAAAGGCTGTCCCAGAAAAGTCAAAGTCAACGGTTCCTAGAAGAGCGTTTATCGTGACTTGTCAACATGTGAGGAACCCAAACGAGGTGATCACGGGTAAGCTAATCATAAATTCATGCGAAGTTTATACCTTACTAGATACCGGTGCTACCCATTCATTTATTTCTCCTGCTTGTGCTCAACGTTTAAACTTGACTCCGGAGAAATTAGACTTTGATTTATCTGTGGAGACTCCGTTAGAAGAAACTTTCATCACATCCACTGTTTATAAATCTTGTTTGATCCAAGTTGGCACCATCACCTTACCTGTTGACCTTATCTTTTTAAAGATACTTGCTTTTGATGTGATTTTAGGGATTGATTGGTTAACTACTCATCATGCCAAAATTGATTGTTTTCGTAAGGTTGTTAGTTTTCATATTCCTAACCAACCTGTTGTGCGAATTCAAGCAACTAAGCCATTAAAATCAATCACTGTCATATCAAGTCATAACGCTATTCGTTTATTGAAAAACGGATGTCAAGCTTTCTTAGCTCATGTTATGGATTGGAATAAAGACACGTCAAATTTGAATAATATTCCTGTTGTTATTGACTTTCCTGACGTATTTCCTGAAGAACTTCCCGGTCTACCCCCGGAACCTGAAGTTAAATTCTTTATTGATCTTGAACCTGATACAAAGCCTATTTCGAAAACCCCATATCGAATGGCTCCTATTGAACTTCAGGAGTTAAAAGTTCAACTGCAAGAGTTGTTGGACATCGGTTTCATTCGTCCTAGTACATCTCCTTGGGGTGCTCCTATTTTATTTGTAAAGAAGAAAGACGGGAGTATGCGACTTTGTATCGATTACCGGGAATTAAACCATGTCACCATCAAGAATAGGTATCCGCTACCTCGTATTGATGACCTGTTTGACCAGTTACAAGGAGCACAATTCTTTTCAAAAATTGATCTTCGTTCTGGATATCATCAGCTGAAGGTTAAAACTGAGGATATTCCGAAGACTGCCTTTAGAACTTGGTACGGGCATTATGAATTCTTAGTCATGTCTTTTGGATTGACTAATGCTCCTGCGGTTTTCATGGATATGATGAACCGAGTATTCAAGGATTATTTGGATCAGTTCGTTGTTGTCTTTATTGATGACATCCTCATATATTCTAAAAGCCGTGAAGATCATGAGCACCATTTGAAGCTGGTACTGCAAAGGCTGCGTGAAAATAAGCTATATGCTAAGTTGAAGAAATGCGAGTTCTGGCTTGAAGAAGTAGCATTCCTAGGACACGTGGTGTCAAAACATGGAGTATCTGTGGACCCGGCGAAGATTGAAGCAATACAAAGTTGGGAGCAACCGAAGACGGTGACCGAAGTACGTAGCTTTTTGGGCTTAGCTGGTTATTATCGGAGATTCGTGGAAGGGTTTTCTCGAATCGCTACCCCGTTAACTCAGCTGACTCGGATGGATACAAAATTAGTATGGAGAGAAGAATGCGAGGAGAGTTTCCAAGAGCTTAAGAGGAGACTCATTTTGGCACCTGTTCTGACAATACCATCTGGTTCGGATGGATTTGTTATCTATAGTGATGCTTCAGGCAAAGGGTTAGGATGTGTTCTCATGCAACGTGAGAAAGTCATAGCCTATGCCTCGCGACAACTTAAAGAATATGAGAGGAATTATCCTACTCATGATCTAGAGTTGGCAGCAGTCGTTTTCACGCTAAAGATCTGGAGGCACTATCTATATGGGGAGAAAGTGGAGATATATTCAGACCATAAAAGCCTCAAATATTTCTTCACTCAAAAAGAACTCAACATGCGGCAACGACGTTGGCTCGAGTTGTTGAAAGATTACGACCACACTATTCAATACCATCCTGAAAAAGCAAACATGGTAGCTGACGCGTTGAGTAGAAGATCATATGCAGGAACGAGTGCGATGATGTCAAGTATACGCATAGAACCTACTTTAATCGATAAAGTTAAAGTTGCTCAAGCTACAGACCCGGAGCTGATGCGTATGAAGAAGAAAGTGCAAGAAGGTGCTATTTCAAAAGTAAGAATCGATGAAGAAGAAATACTTCGGGTCCACTTCAGACTTTGTGTTCCTAACGATTCTGATTTGAAGTACAAGATCATGATGGAGGCACACAATACACCATTTGCAATCCATCCTGGAAGTACCAAAATGTATCGTGATCTTCTACATACATTTTGGTGGATCAATATAAAGAGAGAGATTGCAAAGTTTATCTCGAGGTGTTTAACTTGTCAACGTGTGGAGCATCAAGTACCAAAGGGTCCATTGCAACCACTTGAGATTCCGAAATGGAAGTGGGAACACATTACCATGGATTTCGTTACGGGTCTTCCCACGGTTTCTCAAGGAATAAATGCTATTTGGGTTATTGTTGATAGATTAACCAAGTCTGCTCATTTCTTGCCGATACGGGAGACTTATTGTAAGACCCCAACTTATTAATGAATAAAATCAAATTTTCTCTAAATATTATTGTGAATAATAAGGGGTTAATTTGATATAATACTTTGGTTATGGGTGAAATGTGCAAATTTTGCAAAATAAGCAAGTGGTTATAAAATATTTATTTTTGGTCGGTGAATATTCGGTTGGTCGTGGAATATTCTTGCTGTCGGGGAATATTCGTACGACGACGCAGCCTTGTGTGGGCCCCATAACGGAAAGCGATTGGATGAAGAAAACGATAAGTATAAGTTGTTTATAAATAACGGCGTAGTTGTTACCGTTAATACTGTTGGAATACCCGGTGGTTAAAATACAGTAGCACACGGTATTGCACCAATTATTGATTCTTACGTAAGAAGGCACTACTCAATAATTGTTACAGTAGTTATTATTCAATATTTTATTTTATTGATTCAATAATTGCTGCGTTGATATTTTATATTATTGTTGTTTCAATAATTGTTGCTGCACAGTATTTTCATTTATCAGATCAATAATTCATATTATTTGAATAATATTATTAGATAACATTATTGGCAATGTCTAGAAAGTTCTGTCTAAGGAGAGGTTTGGTCATCTAATTGCGCGCCAGTAAGGAGAAATCCTTATTGGAAAGCCCCCTCTTTCCTGGGAACGGCCTGGTTGTCATAAATGTGATTCTGTAATATTATTTGTGAATAATTAATTATTGATTCATATGATAAGAAAATATTTATTTTATGTGGATATAAATGAGGGATATATTTTTGTGGTTAAAAATGAAGGAGTTAATGTTGAGGTTTTTATCAGTATTTTTGTCGGAATGGAGGTATTAAAAATCAGGGTTTTTGAGATATTTTGCGGGGGTTATAATTTTTAATCCGACCGTTGGATCGTGGTAATTTTTGGATATGTTATACATATATAAGTTGAGTATATGTCCACAAATTTTGAACCGTTAAAAATGAACGTATGATTTATTACGAATTTTACAAGATGACTGGTTCAGAAATTGTTGAATTTTCGGAGTTTATCATTTTGGTGGAAAATTCTAGAATTGGTGGGCCCCACTCTTGGTTGGTGAAGAAATGTGCTGAATTTTATTTCAAATGTGGTGGGTGGGAATAGTAGCAGGTAAAGCCATCAGGTTGCAGGTCAAACCTACCAAAATTTTCCTATAAATAGAGGGCTAAGTTAGAATTGAAAATCACACCAGAAACAAGTTTTCTCTCTTTCTCTCTCTAGATTATTGAGTGTATTTTGTGAGTATTTAGATACTTTGAGAGTTTCTATTCATCAGAGCAAGTTTCTTTCAGCCTTATACCGGTATTCCGACCAGAAGTACTGATATTTTGAGGTAAGGGATATTATTTTCTTCTTAAATGATATTATTTTCTTCAATATCATTATGCTGAAATATTGATATGAGTTTTTATCAAATTTGGAACTTTTTGTGTCGGGGTTACTATTCACGTATACGGCACTATTCACGTATACGGCACTATTCACGAATACGGCACTATTCACCGAAAAATAAAATTTTTTCTTTTTGTCCAAGATGTCTATTATGGTTACTATCTTTGATTGTATCCATGTTTTGATCTTTATTTTTGAATTCTGCTTCACAATTGATTATTATGAAGTATTATTGATCTTGGATAAACTGTTATACGAATCCCTACTATTTGTCCTTCTGTCTCATTGGATTCGTTCTCTTTAAGATATTTTTCATCATCCTCAGTCCTAAATGATGATATTACTGAATATCTTTGGCCTGTAGTGCAAAGATGTATGATTACTTGATGAATATCTTTGGCCTGTAGTGCAAAGATGAACAGGTGTTGAGATGAACATGACCGACTGATGATACAAATGAATATCTTTGGCCTGTAGTGCAAAGATGAATATTTGGTTAAAGATGATTATTAATTGATGTTACAGGGATAAAATATTGATGATGGACTTTTAAATCTTAGAAGATAGTAGAATTCTTTCTCTACTTGACTCTTCTAATGGTTTGCTGTTTCCGCTGCAGTTGTTGATCTAAAACTTGTTGTCGATTATATTTTATCAGATTTTTCCCTGTTGAAGACTAACGATAATTTGTTGTATATTATCTTAGTCATAATATTCTTTACTGGGCTAGTTGAGCTCACCCTTTTCCTTTTTGTTCCATTTTTCTTCTCAGGAGGTGAGAACATAGCAGGATCTAGTCGGGGTATGGAGTGATGGTTCTAGAAAGATGTATTAGCAGTCCTCACTATTTCTGTAAAATAGTGTTTGAATAATTGTAATGAGGATTTATTTGAGTGTGGATATTGTCTAGAAGACAATATTTGTATTTAAACTCACAGTATGTGTTGTCGTATTTTGCACGACAATTGTATTATTGAAGTTGTAGTTTGCTTTCTGTACCATGTATTTGGCGACTCAGAATGGGTGTTGTATACCTATTCTGGGGGCGTCACAGTTGGTATCAGAGCTTAGGGATATGATCCCTGGCTGAGATGTGAGACAAGAACTAGGAGGGGAGAGACGGGGAATTCCTTCGCTAGTATGACCTGACTAAGTTTATTTGGTGTTTATTTGGTCGGTCAGAGTATAGGGATAATATATGACATGACTATTAACCCTTGTTTTATGGCAGTATTTAAGAATGGCAGCTGAGAACGTTAATAATGGAGTAAATCAGACCGTGGAGACACCTTTGATCACTACCCAGGGGAACGTGCAACAGGAAGGCAATATTCCTCCTGTAAACAACGTTACCGAGCAAACGATGAATGATGGAATGTTTAGGAGCTTTTTGCAGTTCATGCAAAATCAGACGAGGGAGACTCGTGTGCAGAATACGGGTGGAAATGATAACAACGCGCGGTTTGTCACAGCTAAGCAGTTCAAAGAATTGGGACCACCAGAATTTAAGGGAAAGCCGGATCCGATCATGGCGGAAACGTGGGTCAAGCAAATTACCAAGATATTTGATGTCTTGGGATGCACGGAGGAACAGAAGGTTCCATTCGCCACATTTATGTTCCGCGGTGAGGCAGACTACTGGTGGGAGTCTGTGAAGCGTACCCAGCCTGACGCACTCAACATGTCCTGGGAAACATTTCAAAAACTGTTCAATGACAAGTACTTTCCTGAAAGTATTCGTCATATGAAGGAGGTTGAGTTTATTAGACTGGAACAAAACAACATGACGGTGTCCCAGTACGAGGCGAAGTTTGCAGAGTTATCCAGGTTTGCACCTCATTTGGTCGAAAATGAGGAACGAATGACAAGGATGTTTCTGAGAGGTCTAAAACCCGAGATTCGGCAATATCTTATCTCTCATAAATTTTCTTTATATTCAGATGTTGTAAACAGGGCTCAATTATTAGAGCGAGATAATGAGTATGTGCAACCGAGGGACCACAACCAGGGTCATACCGGTGGCGGCAGTCATCGAAGCAATGAAAACCAGCAGGGAGGAAAACATTCGGACAAAAGCGGTAACCACTCTGGTGGTAATCGTGGTCGTGATAATAGAAGGAGCGAGTCGGGAGGAGATTTCAAGAAGAGAAGGTACAACAATGATAACGTGAAGACGTCAGCACAAACATCAACTGTTTCTAGGGGAGGAGAACGACCACCGGTCGTATGTTACAAATGTGGGAAAGAGGGACATATCAGCCCAAACTGCCCACAACAATCCAAGGTATGTTATAACTGTGGAAAGGAAGGTCATATAGCTCGAGAGTGTTCTGTAGCAAAACCAAGTTCAGCGGGGATGGTGACTCCAAAAGTTATCCCGGATAAGTCGAAATCAGCGGTTCCTGGAAGGGCGTTTGTCGTTACTGGCCAAAACGCGAGAAACCCGAACGAGGTGATCACGGGTAAGCTAATCTTGAATTCTTGCGAAGTTTATACTTTACTAGATACCGGTTCTACCCATTCTTTTATCTCTCCTGCTTGTGCTCAACGTTTAAACTTGACTCCGGAGAAATTGGACTTTAACTTATCTGTTGAAACTCCGTTGGGTGAAACCTTCGTTACATCTACAGTTTATAAATCTTGCATGATCCAAGTTGGCACTATCACATTACCTGTTGATCTTATCTCTTTAAAGATACTTGCTTTTGATGTGATTTTAGGAATTGATTGGTTAACCACTCATCATGCTAAAATTGATTGTTTTCGTAAGGTTGTTAGTTTTCATATTCCTAACCAACCTGTCATACGAATTCAAACTACTAAACCACTAAAATCAGTCACTGTCATATCAAGCCACAAAGCTATTCGTTTATTGAAAAACGGATGTCAAGCTTTCTTAGCCCATGTTATGGATTTGAACAAAGACAAGTCAGATTTGAATAATATTTCTATTGTTAGAGAATTTTCCGATGTATTTCCTGAAGAACTTCCCGGTCTACCCCCGAACGAGAAATTGAATTCTTTATTGACCTTGAACCCGGTACAAAGCCCATTTCTAAAACCCCATATCGAATGGCTCCTATTGAACTTCAGGAGTTAAAAGTCCAACTACAGGAGTTGTTGGACATCGGTTTTATTCGTCCTAGTACGTCTCCTTGGGGTGCTCCTGTTTTATTCGTAAAGAAGAAAGACGGGAGTATGCGACTTTGTATCGACTATCGAGAATTGAACCATGTCACCATCAAGAATAGGTATCCGCTACCTCGCATTGATGACCTGTTTGACCAGTTGCAAGGAGCACAATTCTTTTCAAAGATCGATCTTCGTTCTGGATATCATCAGCTGAAGATTAAAACTGAGGATATTCCAAAGACTGCCTTCAGAACTCGGTACGGGCATTATGAATTCTTAGTAATGTCTTTTGGATTGACTAATGCTCCTGCTGCCTTCATGGATATGATGAACCGTGTATTCAAAGAATATTTGGATCAGTTCGTTGTTGTCTTTATTGATGACATCCTCATCTATTCCAAAAGCCGTGAAGATCATGAGCGCCATTTGAAGCTGGTACTGCAAAGGCTTCGTGAAAACAAGCTATATGCCAAACTGAAGAAATGCGAGTTCTGGCTTGAGGAAGTAGCATTCCTTGGGCACGTGGTGTCAAAACATGGAGTATCTGTCGACCCGGCGAAGATTGAAGCCATACAAAGTTGGGAGCAACCGAAGTCGGTAACCGAAGTACGTAGCTTTCTGGGCTTAGCTGGTTATTATCGGAGATTTGTGGAAGGATTTTCTCGAATCGCTACTCCGTTAACTCAGCTGACTCGGAAAGATACAAAATTCGTATGGAGTGAGGAATGCGAGAAGAGTTTCCAAGAACTCAAGAGGAGACTCATTTCGGCACCTGTTTTGACAATACCATCTGGTTCGGATGGATTTGTTATCTACAGCGATGCTTCAGGCAAAGGGTTAGGATGTGTTCTCATGCAACATGGGAAAGTCATAGCCTATGCCTCACGACAACTCAAAGAATATGAGAGGAATTATCCTACTCATGATTTGGAGTTGGCAGCAGTCGTTTTTGCGTTGAAGATCTGGAGACACTACCTGTATGGGGAGAAAGTGGAGATCTATACAGATCATAAAAGCCTCAAATATTTCTTCACCCAAAAGGAACTCAACATGCGGCAACGACGTTGGCTTGAGCTGTTGAAAGATTACGATCATACCATCCAATACCATCCTGGAAAAGCAAACGTAGTAGCTGACGCATTGAGTAGAAGATCATATGCGGGTACGAGTGCAATGTTTTTAACACAAAGGCCCATTTTGTATGACTTGCAAAGGATGGAGATAGAGATGAAGGCTCCAAGTACCCACATGATGATATCAAATATACGAGTAGAACCGACTTTAATCGATAAAGTTAAAGCTGCTCAAGCTACGGATATAGAGCTGATGCGTATGAAGAAGAAAGTGCAAGAAGGTGCTATTCCAGAAGCAAGAATCGATGAAGAAGGAATACTTCGAGTCAACTCCAGACTTTGTGTTCCTAACGATTTTGACTTGAAGCATAGAATAATGATGGAGGCACACAACACACCGTTTGCAATCCATCCTGGGAGTACCAAAATGTATCACGATCTTCGACATACATTTTGGTGGAGCAATATGAAAAGAGAGATCGCGGAGTTTATCTCGAGATGTTTAACTTGTCAACGTGTAAAAGCGGAGCATCAAGTACCAAAGGGTCCATTGCAACCACTTGAGATCCCGAAATGGAAGTGGGAACACATTACTATGGATTTTGTTACGGGTCTTCCCAAGGTTTCTCAAGGCATAGATGCGATTTGGGTTATTGTTGATAGATTAACCAAGTCCGCTCATTTCTTGCCGATACGTGAGACTTATTCCCTTGAACGTCTTGCTAGTATGTACGTGAACGAGATTGTGAGATTGCATGGCATGCCAGTATCCATAGTTTCGGATCGTGACCCAAGATTCACTTCACGATTTTGGGTTAGCTTGCAGAAAGCTATGGGCACGGATTTACGATTCAGTTCAGCATACCATCCTCAAACGGACGGACAATCAGAGAGGACTATTCAAACTCTTGAAGATCTATTAAGACTTTGTGTCTTAGATCTCAAAGGGAGTTGGGATAAGTACCTACCATTGGTGGAATTCTCCTACAACAACAGTTATCAGGCGAGCATAGGTATGGCTCCATTTGAGGCGTTGTATGGAAGAAAATGTCGTTCTCCAGTATGCTGGGACGAGGTGGGTGAAGCAACATTGTTGGGACCAGAATTGGTACGCATTACTACAGAGAAGATCCAAACGATTCGACAACGTATACAAACGGCACAGGATCGACAAAAGAGTTATGCGGATCTTCATCGGAAGGACGTGGAATTTAATATTGGGGATCATGTATTGTTACGTGTTGCACCATGGAAGGGAGTTACAAGATTTGGGAAGAGAGGAAAGCTCAATCCAAGATTTGTTGGTCCATTTGAGATTCTTGAGCGAATAGGAAATGTGGCATATAGACTCGCATTACCTCCAAGCATGTCTCGTGTTCATAATGTTTTTCACATATCTATGCTTCGTAAATATGTTAAAGACCCGAACCACATTATTGAGTTAGAACCAGACGAGATAGCTGAAGATTTAACGTACGAGGAGGTACCTGTTAAGATCTTGGATAGGAAAGAGCATGTCCTACGCACGAAGGTTATACCACAAGTTAAGGTTTTGTGGAGAAACCATGCTATTGAAGAAATGACCTGGGAGTTGGAATCAGAAATGAAAGCGAGGTATCCTCACCTTTTTGAAACATCAGGTACGTACGTCAATTTCGAGGACGAAATTTCATAAGGAGGGGAGGTTGTAAGACCCCAACTTATTAATGAATAAAATCAAATTTTCTCTAAATATTATTGTGAATAATAAGGGGTTAATTTGATATAATACTTTGGTTATGGGTGAAATGTGCAAATTTTGCAAAATAAGCAAGTGGTTATAAAATATTTATTTTTGGTCGGTGAATATTCGGTTGGTCGTGGAATATTCTTGCTGTCGGGGAATATTCGTACGACGACGCAGCCTTGTGTGGGCCCCATAACGGAAAGCGATTGGATGAAGAAAACGACAAGTATAAGTTGTTTATAAATAACGGCGTAGTTGTTACCGTTAATACTGTTGGAATACCCGGTGGTTAAAATACAGTAGCACACGGTATTGCACCAATTATTGATTCTTACGTAAGAAGGCACTACTCAATAATTGTTACAGTAGTTATTATTCAATATTTTATTTTATTGATTCAATAATTGCTGCGTTGATATTTTATATTATTGTTGTTTCAATAATTGTTGCTGCACAGTATTTTCATTTATCAGATCAATAATTCATATTATTTGAATAATATTATTAGATAACATTATTGGCAATGTCTAGAAAGTTCTGTCTAAGGAGAGGTTTGGTCATCTAATTGCGCGCCAGTAAGGAGAAATCCTTATTGGAAAGCCCCCTCTTTCCTGGGAACGGCCTGGTTGTCATAAATGTGATTCTGTAATATTATTTGTGAATAATTAATTATTGATTCATATGATAAGAAATATTTATTTTATGTGGATATAAATGAGGGATATATTTTTGTGGTTAAAAATGAAGGAGTTAATGTTGAGGTTTTTATCAGTATTTTTGTCGGAATGGAGGTATTAAAAATCAGGGTTTTTGAGATATTTTGCGGGGGTTATAATTTTTAATCCGACCGTTGGATCGTGGTAATTTTTGGATATGTTATACATATATAAGTTGAGTATATGTCCACAAATTTTGAACCGTTAAAAATGAACGTATGATTTATTACGAATTTTACAAGATGACTGGTTCAGAAATTGTTGAATTTTCGGAGTTTATCATTTTGGTGGAAAATTCTAGAATTGGTGGGCCCCACTTGTGGTTGGTGAAGAAATGTGCTGAATTATATTTCAAATGTGGTAGGTGGGAATAGTAGCAGGTAAAGCCATCAGGTTGCAGGTCAAACCTACCAAAATTTTCCTATAAATAGAGGGCTAAGTTAGAATTGAAAATCACACCAGAAACAAGTTTTCTCTCTTTCTCTCTCTAGATTATTGAGTGTATTTTGTGAGTATTTAGATACTTTGAGAGTTTCTATTCATCAGAGCAAGTTTCTTTCAGCCTTATACCGGTATTCCGACCAGAAGTACTGATATTTTGAGGTAAGGGATATTATTTTCTTCTTAAATGATATTATTTTCTTCAATATCATTATGCTGAAATATTGATATGAGTTTTTATCAAATTTGGAACTTTTTGTGTCGGGGTTACTATTCACGTATACGGTACTATTCACGTATACGGCACTATTCACGAATACGGCACTATTCACCGAAAAATAAAATTTTTCCTTTTTGTCCAAGATGTCTATTATGGTTACTATCTTTGATTGTATCCATGTTTTGATCTTTATTTTTGAATTCTGCTTCACAATTGATTATTATGAAGTATTATTGATCTTGGATAAACTGTTATACGAATCCCTACTATTTGTCCTTCTGTCTCACTGGATTCGTTCTCTTTAAGATATTTTTCATCATCCTCAGTCCTAAATGATGATATTACTGAATATCTTTGGCCTGTAGTGCAAAGATGTATGATTACTTGATGAATATCTTTGGCCTGTAGTGCAAAGATGAACAGGTGTTGAGATGAACATGACCGACTGATGATACAAATGAATATCTTTGGCCTGTAGTGCAAAGATGAATATTTGGTTAAAGATGATTATTAATTGATGTTACAGGGATAAAATATTGATGATGGACTTTTAAATCTTAGAAGATAGTAGAATTCTTTCTCTACTTGACTCTTCTAATGGTTTGCTGTTTCCGCTGCAGTTGTTGATCTAAAACTTGTTGTCGATTATATTTTATCAGATTTTTCCCTGTTGAAGACTAACGATAATTTGTTGTATATTATCTTAGTCATAATATTCTTTACTGGGCTAGTTGAGCTCACCCTTTTCCTTTTTGTTCCATTTTTCTTCTCAGGAGGTGAGAACATAGCAGGATCTAGTCGGGGTATGGAGTGATGGTTCTAGAAAGATGTATTAGCAGTCCTCACTATTTCTGTAAAATAGTGTTTGAATAATTGTAATGAGGATTTATTTGAGTGTGGATATTGTCTAGAAGACAATATTTGTATTTAAACTCACAGTATGTGTTGTCGTATTTTGCACGACAATTGTATTATTGAAGTTGTAGTTTGCTTTCTGTACCATGTATTTGGCGACTCAGAATGGGTGTTGTATACCTATTCTGGGGGCGTCACACTTATTCCCTTGAACGTCTTGCTCGTATGTACGTAGATGAGATTGTAAGGTTACATGGCATGCCAGTATCCATAGTTTCGGATCGTGACCGAAGATTCACTTCAAGATTTTGGATTAGCTTGCAAAAAGCTATGGGCACGGATTTACGGTTCAGTTCGACATACCATCCTCAAACGGACGGGCAATCAGAGAGGACTATTCAAACTCTTGAAGATCTATTAAGACTTTGTGTCCTAGATTTCAAAGGAAGTTGGGATAAGTACCTACCATTGTTGGAATTCTCCTACAACAACAGTTATCAGGCAAGTATAGGTGTGGCTCCATTTGAAGCATTGTATGGACGAAAGTGTCGCTCTCCAGTATGTTGGGATGAGGTGGGAGAAGCAACGTTGTTGGGACCAGAGTTGGTACGAATGACTACAGAGAAGATCCAAAGATTCGACAACGTATACAAATGGCACAAGATTGACAAAAGAGTTATACGGATCTTCATCGAAAGGACGTGGAATTTGACATCGGGGATCATGTATTGTTGTGGGTGGCTCCATGGAAAGGAGCTACAAGATTTGGGAAGAGAGGAAAGCTCAATCCACGATTTATTGGTCCATTTCAGATTCTTGACCGAGTAGGAAAGGTGGCTTATAGACTCGTATTACCTCCAAGCATGTCTCGTGTTCATAACGTTTTTCACATATCTGTGCTTCGTAAATATGTGAAGGACCCAAACCACGTCATTGAGTACCGAGATAGCCGAAGACTTAACGTACGAGGAGGTACCTGTTAAGATTTTGTGTGACGCCCCCAAAATAGGTATACAACACCCATTCTGAGTCGCTAAATACATGGTACAGAAAGCAAACTACAACTTCAATAATACAATTGTCGTGCAAAATACGACAACACATACTGTGAGTTTAAATACAAATATTGTCTTCTGGACAATATCCACACTCAAATAAATCCTCATTACAATTATTCAAACACTATTTTACAGAAATAGTGAGGACTGCTAAAACATCTTTCTAGAACCATCACTCCATATCCCGACTAGATCCTGCTATGTTCTCACCTCCTGAGAAGAAAAAATAGAACAAAAAGGAAAAGGGTGAGCTCAACTAGCCCAGTAAAGAATATTATGACTAAGATAATATACAACAAATTATCGTTAGTCTTCAACAGGAAAAAATCTGATAGAATATAATCGATAACAAGTTTTAGATCAACAACTGCAGCGGAAACAACAAACCATTAGAAGAGCCAAGTAGAGAAAGAATTCTACTATCTTCTAAGATTTAAAAGTCCATAATCAATATTTTATCCCTGTAACATCAATTAATAATCATCTTTATCCAATTATTCATCTTTGCACTACAGGCCAAAGATATTCATTTGTATCACCTGTCAGTCATGTTCATCTCAACACCTGTTCATCTTTGCACTACAGGCCAAATATATTCATCAAGTAATCATACATCTTTACACTACAGGCCAAAGATATTCAGTAATATCATCATTTAGGACTGAGGATGATGAAAAATATCTTAAAGAGAACGAATCCAGTGAGACAAAAGGACAAATATTAGGGATTCGTATAACAGTTTATCCAAGATCAATAATACTTCATAATAATCAATTGTGAAGCAGAATTCAAAAATAAAGATCAAAACATAGATACAATCAAAGATAGTAACCATAATAGACATCTTGGACAAAAAGGGAAAATTTTTATTTTTCGGTGAATAGTGCCGTATTCGTGAATAGTACCGTATACGTGAATAGTGCCGTATACGTGAATAGTAACCCCGACACAAAAAGTTTCAAATTTGATAAAAACTCATATCAATATTTCAGCATAATGATATTGAAGAAAATAATATCATTAAGAAGAAAATAATATCCCTTACCTCAAAATATCAGTACTTCCGGTCGGAATACCGGTATAAGGCTGAAAGAAACTTGCTCTGATGAATAGAAACTCTCAAAGTATCTAAATACTCACAAAATACACTCAATAATCTAGAGAGAGAAAGAGAGAAAACTTGTTTCTGGTGTGATTTTCAATTCTAACTTAGCCCTCTATTTATAGGAAAATGTTAGCACGCCGAAGCAGACTTAACCTGCAACCTGATGGCTTTACCTACTACTATTCCCACCCACCACATTTGAATAAAAATCTCAGCACATTTCTTCACCAACCAAGAGTGGGGCCCACCAATTCTAGAATTTTCCATCAAAATGATAAACTCTGAAAATTCAACAATTTCTGAACCAGTCATCTCGTAAAATTCATAATAAATCATACGTTCATTTTTAACGGTTCAAAATTTGTGGACATATACTCAACTTATATATGTATAACATATCCAAAAATTACCACGATCCAACGGTCGGATTAAAAATTATAACCCCCGCAAAATATCTCAAAAACCCTGATTTTTAATACCTCCATTCCGACAAAAATACTGATAAAAATCTCAACATTAACTCCTTCATTTTTAACCACAAAAATATATCCCTCATTTATATCCACATAAAATAAATATTTCCTTATCATATGAATCAATAATTAATTATTCATAAATAATATTACAGAATCACATTTATGACAACCAGGCCGTTCCCAAGAAAGAGGGGGCTTTCCAATAAGGATTTCTCCTTACTGGCGCGCAATTAGATGACCAAACCTCTCCTTAGACAGAACTTTCTAGACATTGCCAATAATGTTATCTAATAATATTATTCAAATAATATGAATTATTGATCTGATAATAGAAAATACTGTGCAGCAACAATTATTGAAACAATAAAATAAAATATTGAACAATAACTACTGTAACAATTATTGAGTAGTGCCTTCTTACGTAAGAATCAATAATTGGTGCAATACCGTGTGCTACTGTATTTTAACCACCAGGTATTCCAACAGTATTAACGGTAACAACTACGCCGTTATTTATAAATAAATTATACTTGTCGTTTTCTTCATCCAATCGCTTTCCGTTATGGGGCCCACACATGGCTGCGCCGTCGTACGAATATTCCCCGACAACAAGAATATTCCACGACCAAACGAATATTCCCCGACAAAATGAATATTTTATAACCACTTGCTTATTTTGCAAAATTTGCACATTTCACCCATAACCAAAGTATTATATCAAATTAACCCCTTATTATTTACAATAATATTTAGAGAAAATTTGATTTTATTCATTAATAAGTTGAGGTCTTACATTTTGGATAGGAAAGAGCATGTCCTACGCACGAAGGTCATACCACAAGTTAAAGTTTTGTGGAGAAACCATGCTATTGAGGAAATAACCTGGGAGTTGGAAACGGAAATGAAAGCGAGGTATCCTCATCTTTTCGAAACACCAGGTACGTACGTCAATTTCGAGGACGAAATTTCATAAGGAGGGGAGGTTGTAAGACCCCAAATTATTAATAAATGAAATTTAATTTCCTTTATTTATTATTTTGAAATAGTAAGGGTTGAATTGATTAATGAGGTTAGTTATGGGTAAAATGCGCGAATATTTCAAATAAACAAGTGTATATAAAATATTAATTGTTGTCGGGAAATATTCGGTTGGTCGTGGAATATTCTTACTGTCGGAGAATATTCGTACGACGGCGCAGCCTTGTGTGGGCCCCATAACGGAAAGCGATTGGATGAAGAAAAAGACAAGTATAAGTTGTTTATAAAGAACGGCGTAGTTGTTACCGTTAATACTGTTGGAATACCCGGTGGTTAAAACACAGTAATACGCGTTGCACAGTAACACACGGTATTGCACCAATTATTGATTCTTAAGCAAGAAGGCACTACTCAATAATTGTTACAGTAATTACTGTTCAGTATTTTATTTTATTGATTCAATAATTGCTGCGTTGATATTTTATATTACTGTTATTTTAATAATCGTCACTACGCAATATTTTCCATTATCGGAGCAATAATTCATATTATCTGAATAATATTATTAGATAACATTATTGACAATGTCTAGAAGGTTCTGTCTAAGGAGAGGTTTGGTCATCTAATTGCGCGCAGTAAGGATAAATCCTTATTGGAAAGCCCTCTCTTTCTTGGGAACGGTCTGGTTGTCAGTACTGTGATTCTATAATATTATTTATGAATAATTAATTATAGATTTATATGATGAGGAAAATATTAATTTTATGTGGATATAGATGGAGAAAATTTTTAAATTTGACAATTGTTGAAAATTAATATTTTATCTTTTTCTGATAAAATAATTCATTTAAATATATTATTTTAATAATATATTAATGTTGATATTTTTACAATGAATGTGGGATATATGAGTATATGAGGAGGAATAGTATTTTGTGGCATTAAATGATTAACACATGTTTTGTGTGTCGGTGAACCCCAATAATTGATCGAAATTTGATTATAGCTTGTAAATCGTCCGTTTATGGATTTCGGTCAATTTCTGTTTAGAATTTAGAAAAACTTTTTTCTGCAAAGTTGTAGAGAATTGAATTTTCTATAAAAACTCGTGAGATTCGAATTTTCTGATAAAAGGGCTATTTATTATGAATTATTGAAGTTTTGAAGTTCCGAAATAATTAATTTTTTGGGAGTTTTAGTTAATTATTTTGAGAAAAACGTTTTTTGTATTTTTTTAGACATCATAAACATGTGTGGCTGGTGTTTTTGACCAAAAGGTGGGCTAAAGAAAATTTGTATAATTATATTAATATTTTATTAAATTTTTTGCTTTGGTGTTCTAAGCATTTTTCTATAAATAGGTTGCTTAGGTTAGAATTGAAAATCACACCAGAAACTGAAATCTTCTCTCTCTTTCTCTCTTGATACATTGAGCGTATTCTTCTGAGTATATTTTGAGTGTTGTTATACGGTGAAAGTTCCCTTCAGCACTATATCCGGTAGTCCAGTCAGAAGTACTATTCTTTCGAGGTAAGAGATGTTATTTCTTCTTAAATGATATTATTTCTTCAATATCATTATTCCAAACTGTTGGTTGGAAATTTTTATCAAATTTGGAACTTTTTCATGTCGGGATTACTATTCACGAGTTACTATTCACGAGTTACTATTCACGAGGACTATTCACAAAGCATAATGATGTTTTTTGTGAAATTTCTATCTTTTAGTGTCGGAGTTATTATTCACGTATACGGCACTATTCACGTATACGACACTATTCGCGAATACGGCACTATTCACCGAAAAATAAAATTTTCTTCTTTTTGTCCAAAATATCTATTCTGAATACTAGCTTTGATTGTATCCATGTTTTGATCATTCTTGAATTTTACTCCACTATAATTATTTATGAGGTATTTTTGGACATGGAATAGCTGAAATACGAATCCTTAATATTTACTCTTTTGTTTCACTGGATTCGTTTTCTTTAAAATATTTTTCATCATCCTTAGTCCTAAATGATGATATAATTGAATATCTTTGGCCTGTAGTGCAAAGATGAATGATTTCTGATAAATATCTTTGGCCGTAGTGCAAAGATGAACAGGTGTTTAAATGAACATGACCAACTGGTAAATATCTTTGGCCTGTAGTGCAAAGATAAATATTTGAGTCCAGATATATGTTGATTGATGTTACAGGAATAAAATATTGACGATGGACTTTTAAATTCATATATAGAAGATAGTAGACTTTATTCACTATTTAACTCTTCAAATGAATCATTATTTCCGCTGCGAATATTGAATTAAAACTTGTTGTCTATTGTATTCTATTAGATTTTTCCATGTTGAAGACTAACGATAATTTGTTCTATATTATCTTAGTCATAATATTCTTTACTAGACTAGTTGAGCTCACCCTTTTCCTTGTTGTTTCATTTTTCTTCTCAGGAGGCGAGAATGTAGCGAGTACGAGTCGGGGTGTGGAATGATGGTTCTAGAAGTTGTTTTAGTAGTCCTCACTATTTTGTAAAATAGTGTATCAATAATTATAATGAGGACTTATTTGAGTGTGGATATTGTCTAGATGACAATATTTGTATTTTAAACTCACAGTTTTTATGTTGTATTAATAAAGTTGTAGTTGTTTCTGTACCATGTTATTAACGACTCAGAATGGGTGTTGTATACCTATTTTGGGGGCGTCACATTTCTGTATTGATGATAATGATTCAGAATTCAGATTATTCAGATGGAGGGAGTTAGGAAAGGCTCCCAAGAATAAGAAGTTGAACGACCTGGTTTTTGGTTCTGGTCAGGTATGTTGGTTACTATTTGCATTATATTCGGTTACCTTTACATATGTTATTGGTCACTGAAAATATTTAGATATTATATTATTTATTAAACATCCAATGTAATGTCTTGTTTCTTTTTTGTGTTCAATGTTTCTGATATGGTATATTTGTTGCTTTTAATTTGTTTCAGTTGATTATTCATAATCTTGTTCCTACGGAGGATGAGAAGTTGCGGTTGGATCTAGGAGATTTTTATTTTTTCAGTGGAAGTGACAGTGGAGCCAAAAGGTCTGATATTAAAGTTGAATCATCAAGGAAGGTTAAAGACCTTATGTTTTCTATTTCTGATCTAGAAAAAATTATTGATGAACGGGTGAAGCCATTGGAAAGGAAGGTGATGGAAGTGAAGAAAGAAATTGAGATGATGGGTGTTGAGTTTAAAGATCAATTGAAAGGGTTTCATATTCAAATTTGTAGGGACATAAAAAAGATGTTTAGAAAGCAATTATATGGAAAGTCTAGTTATCTTAAGCGGAGAAATGTAGTTGTTATTGATGATGATGATGATGATGATGATGATGATTATGTTGGTGATGATGTTGAGATGGATGAGAATGTTGATGGTTATGATGTTGAAATGGATGAGAATGTTGATGGTGGCGATGTTAATGTAGTTGTTGATGATGTTATGAAGGTTGAGGATGAAGTCGTAATTGAAGTTGGTGACATTTCAAAACAGTTTCATGGAAGTAATATGGCTGATGTTGGTGGGGTTGGTGTGATTCAGTTTGAAGAAGTCGATGCAAAGGTTTATACATATGTTAAATTTTTATTTTTATTTCATTTTTATTAAGTAAGTGCTGATTTTTCCCCCCTTTTTTTTACAGATTGAGAACAAGAATGACAGTTTAAATTTTTATGGTAAAGAGATTGTTGTTTATACTCCTAGACGGGTCATAATTAATGTTGAGAATGAATAGGTTAAGCATTTTTTTTTGTTTTTTTATGTTATATTTTTTAGTCTTATATTGATTAAAAGTATGTTTTTTGTGACAACCCCAAAATAGGTCCATTCCATCCAACTCATTCTGAGTCGCCAAATACATGGTACAGAAAATAACTACAACTTTATTACAACAATTGTCGTGCAAAATACAACAACACATATGCTGTGAGTTTGGATACAAATATATACCAACTGTGACTCTCATCCCAACCTTGGATAGCACGTCACAATGACACCTTACATAAAGGTATAGTCAAAAACTGTTTTAGAAATTAGAATCTTTGGGAAGTACTCAGTGAAACCTTCGTACATGGGAGGTCATGCTTCTAGGTTATGATAGATATCATATGGCCACAGAATTATCCTTGGTTGACCTAATAGACCCCCAAAAAAAACGAGAAGATTACTATCATATTCTTCCCAATGGTGAGTCTTCTCTTGACATATCATTATCTCCACTATCTCTAACTGAGAATTATACTTCAAACAAACACCAAGATTATATAGGTAGTGCTCGTAGATATACTCAGCAAGTGGATGTGCACAATCCTGTCTTATGATGACACGAGGTTGTATGTCATTAGACATCTTGTATGATGGTGACAAAATACCTTCCAACATTGGGTTCGCCTCACTCTATTTGATTCACCAAATATAACTACTAAATGATGACCACCGTTCTATTCTCCTGTTACCCCCGCTCGACCCAGCTACACTCTTATTACCTGAAAGGAATTGTGAAGCAAAAGGGTGAGCACAACTAGCTCAGTAAAGAATATCATGACTAAAGATAATTAAATTATCAATAGCTTTCATCAATAATAAATCAGAGATTTAGAACATATGGTAGATGATAAAAAAAATTCAACCATAGTTGCAGCGGAACGAGCAATCCATTAGAAGAGTCAAATAGACCATAAAGTCTATTATCTTCTCTATGTTAAAAATCCACCAACAATGTTTTATCCCTGTAACATCAATCAACAGTTCTGGTCCATAATCATATGAATAACTCATAATTATAATTGTGTTTCTAAATTCCTCTTCGCCTCCAGGACGAAGATAATTTTCATCACATGTCTTTACCTGAAACATCAAAGATCATGGTTATACCAAATCATATTTTCTGTTCATAATCATACTGATAAATTCATCTTTGCACTACGGGCCAAAGATTTTCGTCAACAGTTCATCTTTGCACTACTGGCCAAAGATATTCAACCACAGATCATCTTTGCACTACAAGCCAAAGATATTCAACAACAGATCATCTTTGCACTACAGGCCAAAGATATTTAACAACAGATCATCTTTGCACTACAGGCCAAAGATATTAATATCTCCAAGAAATATATAATCATTTCAGAATTTATATAAACAATAATTATAACCATGTTGATTAATTCACCTTTGCACTTAAGCTAAAGATATTTCATTATAAATTCAATGGTCATGATCATACCAGCCAATAATTCAACTTTGCACTACTGGCCAAAGGGAACCCATAGTCATGATCATATCAAAAATCTACCCATCTTTACACTCAAGTCAAAAAGAAATATCAATATTAGGGTTATAAAAATGTTATATATAATAGTAAAGTCAATATAATCAAAACATCTATATTTAATTTCAAGAGTAATATTCATAAATCAACTATAATTTGGTTAGAAAAAGAAACCAATTTTGTCATGAATAGTAACTCGTGAATAGTAATTTTGTGAATAGTAACTCATGAATAGTAACTCGTGAATAGTAACTCATGAATAGTAAACTCGACACAAAAAGATAAAAATTTTACAATAAAATTCATACCAATATTTCAGTATAATGATATTGAAATAACATTTCTTAAACTTATAAATAATTTATTTTAATTATTTACACTTTACTAAATAATGCATTTAATCATCCTAAAATGTCAAACTCATAAGATTTCATCACCAATAACCAAAACCCTCATCAAAAATCTGCATATACATTATATAGAATTCTCAAGCCATAAAATCTTATTTTCTACTTTTCTTACTTCACATAACATATTTAATTCATTTATTCATAACTAGTCCATTTTCATGAAAAATACCAAATCAGTTCTAAAAATATTTCTTTTCTGGGATTTAGCATAATATAGTCTCATATTGAACATATATTTTTTCCGAAATACGAGTCGGGGTGTGGAATGATGGTTCTAGAAATTATTTTAGTAGTCCTCACTATTTTTTAAAATAGTTTATCAATAATTGTAATGAGGACTTATTTGAGTGTGGATATTGTCTAGATGACAATATTTGTATTTTAAACCCACAGTTTTTATGTTGTTTTAATAAAGTTGTAGTTGTTTCTGTACCATGTTATTGACGACGCAGAATGGTTGTTGTATACCTATTTTGGGGGCGTCACATTTCTATATTGATGATAATGATTCAGAATTCAGATTATTCAGATGGAGGGAGTTAGGAAAGGCTCCTAAGAATGAGAAGTTGAATGACCTGGTTTTTGGTTCTGGTCAGGTATGTTGGTTACTATTTACATTATATTCGGTTACCTTTACATATGTTATTGGTTACTGAAAATATTTAGATATTATATTATTTATTAAACATCCAATGTAATGTCTTGTTTCTTTTTTGTGTTCAATGTTTCTGATATGGTATATTTGTTGCTTTTAATTTGTTTCAGTTGATTATTCAGAATCTTGTTCCTACGGAGGATGAGAAGTTGCGGTTGGATCTAGGAGGTTTTTATTTTTTCAGTGGAAGTGACAGTGGAGCCAAAAGGTCTGATATTAAAGTTGAATCATCAAGGAAGGTTAAAGACCTTATGTTTTCTATTTCTGATCTGGAAAAAATTATTGATGAACGGGTGAAGCCATTGGAAAGGAAGGTGATGGAAATGAAGAAAGAAATTGAGAATTTGGGTGTTGAGTTTAAAGATCAATTGCAAGGGCTTCATATTCAAATTTGTAGGGACATAAAAAAGATATTTGGAAAGCAATTATATGGAAAGTCTAATTATCTTAAGAGGAGAAATGTAACTGTTATTGATGATGATGATGATGATGATGATGATGATGATGATGATGATGATGGTGATGTTGAGATGGATGAGAATGTTGATGGTTATGATGTTGAGATGGATGAGAATATTGATGGTGGCAATGTTAATGTAGTTGTTGATGATGTTATGAAGGTTGAGGATGAAGTCGTAATTCAAGTTGGTGACATTTCAAAACAGTTTCATGGAAGTAATATGGCTGATGTTGGTGGGGTTGGTGTGATTCAGTTTGAAGAAGTCGATGCAAAAGTTTATACATATGTTAGATTTTCATTTTTATTTCATGTTTATTAAGTAAGTGCTGATTTTTCCCTCTTTTTTACAAATTGAGAACAAGAATGACAGTTTAAATTCTTATGGTAAAGAGATTGTTGTTTATACTCCTAGACGGGTCATAATTAATGTTGAGAATGAAAAGGTTAAGCATTTTTTTTGTTTTTTCATGTTATATTTTTTAGTCTTATATTGATCAAAAGTATGTTTTTTGTGACAACCCCAAAATAGGTCCATTCCATCCAACCCATTCTGAATCGCCAAATACATGGTACAGAAAACAACTACAATTTTATTACAACAATTGTCGTGCAAAATACAACAACACATATGCTGTGAGTTTGGATATAAATATATACCAACTGTGACTCTCATCCCAACCTTGGATAGCACGTCACAATGACACCTTACATAAAGGTATAGTCAAAAACTGTTTCAAAAATTAGAATCTTTGGGAAGTACTTAGTGAAACCTTCGTACATGGGAGGCCATGCTTCTAGGTTATGATAGATATCATATGACCACAGAATTATCCTTGGTTGACCTAATAGACCCCAAAAAACCGAGAAGATTACTATCATATTCTTCCCAATGGTGAGTCTTCTCTTGACATATCATTATCTCCACTGTCTCTAACTGAGAATTATACTTCAAACAAACACCAAGATTATATAGGTAGTGCTCGTAGATATACTCAGCAAGTGGATGTGCACAATTCTGTCTTATGATGACACGAGGTTGTATGTCATTAGACATCTTGTATGATGGTGACAAAACACCCTTCCAACGTTGGGTTCGCCTCACCCTATTTGATTCACCAAATATAACTACTAAATGATGACCACCGTTCTATTCCCCTGTTACCCCCGCTCGACCCAGCTACACTCTTATTACCTGAAAGGAATTGTGAAGCAAAAGGGTGAGCACAACTAGCTCAGTAAAGAATATCATGACTAAAGATAATTAAATTATCAATAACCTTCATCAATAATAAATCAGAGATTTAGAACATATGGTAGATAATAAAAAAAATTCAACCATAGTTGCAGCGGAACGAGCAATCCATTAGAAGAGTCAAGTAGACCATAAAGTCTATTATCTTCTCCATGTTAAAAATCCACCAACAATATTTTATCCTTGTAACATCAATCAACAGTTCTGGTCCACAATCATATGAATAACTCATAATCATAATTGTGATTCTAAATTCCTCTTCGCCTCTAGGACGAAGATAATTTTTATCACATGTCTTTACCTGAAACATCAAAGATCATGGTTATACCAAATCACATTTTCTGTTCATAATCATACTGATAAATTTATCTTTGCACTACGAGCCAAAGATATTCGTCAACAGTTCATCTTTGCACTACTGGCCAAAGATATTCAACCACAGATCATCTTTGCACTACAGGCCAAAGATATTCAACAACAGATCATCTTTGCACTACAGGCCAAAGATATTAATATCTCCAAGAAATATATAATCATTTCAGAATTTATATAAACAATAATTATAACCATGTTGATCAATTCACCTTTGCACTTAATCTAAAGATATTCCATTATAAATTCAATGGTCATGATCATACCAGTCAATAATTTAATTTTGCACTACTAGCCAAAGGAAACCCATAGTCATGATCATACCAAAAATCAACCTATCTTTACACTCAACTCAAAGAGAAATATCATCATTAGGGTTATAAAAATGTTATATATAATAATAAAATTAATATAATCAAAACATCTAGATTTAATCTCAAGAGTAATATTCATAAATCAACTATAATTTGGTTAGAAAAAGAAACCAATTTTGTCATGAATAGTAACTCGTAAATAGTAACTCATGAATAGTAACTCGTGAATAGTAACTCATGAATAGTAAATCCGACACAAAAAGATAAAAATTTAACAATAAAATTCATACCAATATTTCAGTATAATGATATTGAAATAACATTTCTTAAACTTATAAACAATTTATTTTAATTGTTTACACTTTACTAAATAATGTATTTAATCATCCTAAAATGTCAAACTCATAAGATTTCATCACTAATAACCAAAACTCTCATCAAAAATCTGCATATACATTATATAGGATTCTCAAGCCATAAAATCCTATTTTCCACTTTTCTTACTTCACATAACATATTTAATTCATTTACTCATAACTAGTCCATTTTCATGAAAAATATCAAATCAGTTCTAAAAATATTTCTTTTCTGGGATTTAGCAGAATATAGTCCCATATTTAACAAATATTTTTCCCAAAATTTTTAAAATTCATTTACTATTTTTTTCATGTGGCCAAAACCGCCGAATATTTAGACATTTATCATAAATTGTAGTTTTATCTAAAAATTCCAAAATTAACAGAGTATACTGATATTATATAAATATACTTCCAATAAAAATTTCATCAATTTTAGAGTTAACCACAAGGAGTTATAAGCGGTTACTTTTAAAATAGTCTTTTCTCATAAAATTCATAACTCTTAATCTATACATCCAAAAATCACCATTTTTGGACACAATTAATAAAACTCATCAAAATATCATTTCAAATTTTTTCAGAATTTTTTGAAGGTCTGAAAAGTTACGAAACATGAAAAACATAACAACCCTTAAAATCCCTTAACTCAAAAGAGCAGTACTTCTGACTGGAATATCGGATGAAAAGCCGAAGGAAACTTCTACTGAATAGCAACTCTCAAAGTATCTAAATGCTCACAAAAATATGCTTGATAATCTAGAGAGAGAAAGAGAGAAAACTTATGAATTCTGGTGTGATTTTTAATTCTAACATAAGCATTCTATTTATAGGAAAATGTTAGAACGCCAAAGGAGACTAAAATAATAAAATATATTATTTCTTATTCAAAATTCTATGCATGTGCTAAGTTGGAATTTAGACTAGCCACCATTGAACAAATTTCCAGCAGCCCATGTGTATTCAACACAAGTGGGTCCCACCCATAATTTAATAAAAATTATTTTATTTTTCAAAATTTCAGTAATTCATAATAAATAGCCATTTTATCAGAAAAATTCGAAACTCACGTGTTTCCATAAAAAATTTAATTCTCTACAACTTTGTAGAAGAAAGTTTTTCTAAATTCCAATCCAAAAATACCCGTAATCCACAAACGGATGATTTTTAATACTTCCATACCAACAAAATACTGATAAAACACCTCAGCATTAATTTCTTCATTTTTATCCACATAAAAATAAATTTATCCATCATTTATGACCACATAAAATAAATATTTTCTTATCATATGAATCAATAATTAATTATTCACAAATAATATTACAGAATCACATTTATGACAACCAGACCGTTTCCAGGAAAGAGGGGGCTTTCCAATAAGAATTTCTCCTTACTGGTGCGTAATTAGGTGACCAAACCTCTCCTTAACAGAACTTTCTAGACATTGCCAATAATGCTATCTAATAATATTATTCAAATAATATGAATTATTGATCTGATAATAGAAAATACTGTGTAGTGACAATTATTGAGAAACAATAATATAATATATCAACGCAGCAATTATTGAATCAATAAAATAAAATATTGAACAGTAACTACTGTGACAATTATTGAGTAATGCCTTCTTACGTAAGGATCAATAATTCAACAATACAATGCAATACCGTGTGCTACTGTGCAACCACGCGTATTACTGTATTTTAACCATCGGATATTCCAACAGTATTAACGGTAACAATTACGCCGTTATTTATAAAAACTCAAATTTATCATTTTTTTCATCCGACAGTTATTCTGTTATGGGGCCCACAAATGGCTGCGCCGTCATACGAATATTCCATGACCAAACGAATATTCCCCGACAACAATGATTATTTTATAACCACTTGCTTATTTTAAAAAAAATTCACATTTCACTCATAACTTTAAACTTTTATCAATTTAACCATTTACTGAATTGTAATTATAAGAAAAATTGAATACTTTTATTTCATAAAATTCGGGGTCTTACATTTTTTTTAACAGGTTGAAAAGATTAATGAAATTCCAAGATTTGATATTTCAAGTCAGTGCAGTGGTCAAGAAATTGGTGGTTTTACCCCGATTGAGGTTAGTAATTTTTTCAACAGCAGTTACATGTACATGTTGTATTAGTTACTTAGATATGGTGTTTATGTTACTATTGATTGTGTTTTGGATTTTTAATTTGATATTATAATTGTTTTTTGTGTCATGTCTTAAAATTCATTACAGGGTAGTAAAAGTGAAGCAACAGACAGGTCGATGCTTGATGACATGGTTTTGACAACACATGATTTACTCCATTATGTTGAAGTTGAAAAATCTACAACTAACACACTTGGTATGTGACGCCCCCAGAATAGGTATACAACACCCATTCTGAGTCGCCAAATACATGGTACAGAAAGCAAACTACAACTTCAATAATACAATTGTCGTGCAAAATACGACAACACATACTGTGAGTTTAAATACAAATATTGTCTTCTAGACAATATCCACACTCAAATAAATCCTCATTACAATTATTCAAACACTATATTACAGAAATAGTGAGGACTGCTAATACATCTTTCTAGAACCATCACTCCATACCCCGACTAGATCCTGCTATGTTCTCACCTCCTGAGAAGAAAAATGGAACAAAAAGGAAAAGGGTGAGCTCAACTAGCCCAGTAAAGAATATTATGACTAAGATAATATACAACAAATTATCGTTAGTCTTCAACAGGAAAAAATCTGATAAAATATAATCGACAACAAGTTTTAGATCAACAACTGCAGCGGAAACAGCAAACCATTAGAAGAGTCAAGTAGAGAAAGAATTCTACTATCTTCTAAGATTTAAAAGTCCATCATCAATATTTTATCCCTGTAACATCAATTAATAATCATCTTTAACCAAATATTCATCTTTGCACTACAGGCCAAAGATATTCATTTGTATCATCAGTCGGTCATGTTCATCTCAACACCTGTTCATCTTTGCACTACAGGCCAAAGATATTCATCAAGTAATTATACATCTTTGCACTACAGGCCAAAGATATTCAGTAATATCATCATTTAGGACTGAGGATGATGAAAAATATCTTAAAGAGAACGAATCCAGTGAGACAGAAGGACAAATATTAGGGATTCGTATAACAGTTTATCCAAGATCAATAATACTTCATAATAATCAATTGTGAAGCAGAATTCAAAAATAAAGATCAAAACATGGATACAATCAAAGATAGTAACCATAATAGACATCTTGGACAAAAAGGAAAAATTTTATTTTTCGGTGAATAGTGCCGTATTCGTGAATAGTGCCGTATACGTGAATAGTGCCGTATACGTGAATAGTAACCCCCGACACAAAAAGTTCCAAATTTGATAAAAACTCATATCAATATTTCAGCATAATGATATTGAAGAAAATAATATCATTAAGAAGAAAATAATATCCCTTACCTCAAAATATCAGTACTTCTGGTCGGAATACTGGTATAAGGCTGAAAGAAACTTGCTCTGATGAATAGAAACTCTCAAAGTATCTAAATACTCACAAAATACACTCAATAATCTAGAGAGAGAAAGAGAGAAAACTTGTTTCTGGTGTAATTTTCAATTCTAACTTAGCCCTCTATTTATAGGAAAATTTTGGTAGGTTTGACCTGCAACCTGATGGCTTTACCTGCTACTATTCCCACCTACCACATTTGAAATATAATTCAGCACATTTCTTCACCAACCACAAGTGGGGCCCACCAATTCTAGAGTTTTACATCAAAATGATAAACTCCGAAAATTCAACAATTTCTGAACCAGTCATCTTGTAAAATTCATAATAAATCATACGTTCATTTTTAACGGTTCAAAATTTGTGGGCATATACTCAACTTATATATGTATAACATATCCAAAAATTACCACGATCCAACGGTCGGATTAAAAATTATAACCCCCGCAAAATATCTCAAAAATCCTGATTTTTAATACCTCCATTCCGACAAAAATATGGATAAAAACCTCAACATTAACTCCTTCATTTTTAACCACAAAAATATATCCCTCATTTATATCCACATAAAATAAATATTTCCTTATCATATGAATCAATAATTAATTATTCATAAATAATATTACAGAATCACATTTATGACAACCAGGCCGTTCCCAGGAAAGAGGGGGCTTTCCAATAAGGATTTCTCCTTACTGGCGCGCAATTAGATGACCAAACCTCTCCTTAGACAGAACTTTCTAGACATTGCCAATAATGTTATCTAATAATATTATTCAAATAATATGAATTATTGATATGATAAATGAAAATACTGTGCAGCAATAATTATTGAAACAACAATAATATAAAATATCAATGCAGCAATTATTGAACCAATAAAATAAAATATTGAACAGTAATCACTGTAACAATTATTGAGTAGTGCCTTCTTACGTACGAATCAATAATTCAACTATACTGTGCAATCCGTGTGCTACTATGCAACCACGCGTTATTACTGTATTTTTAACCACCGGGTATTTAAACAGTGTTAACGGTAACAACTACGCCATTATTAATAAACAACTTATACTTGTCATTTTCTTCATCCAATCGCTTTCCGTTATGGGGCCCACACAAGGCTGCGTCGTCGTACGAATATTCCCCGACAGCAAGAATATTCCACGACCAACCGAATATTCACCGACCAAAAATAAATATTTTATAACCACTTGCTTATTTTGCAAAATTTGCACATTTCACCCATAACCAAAGTATTATATCAAATTAACCCCCCTATTATTCACAATAATATTTAGAGAAAATTTGATTTTATTCATTAATAAGTTGGGGTCTTACATGGTAGGCCTGTCCGCATGTATGCGAAGAGTGCGGTGTTGAAGAGTCCTTATACGTCGAAGTTCGGTTCAGCTGATTCAACTCCGTCTGTTGTTGATGATAGAACATTACACAGAGGACTATTTGCTTTTTCAGATGTTTGTATGGGTATGCCTTTGAAGTTTAAAGATGTTATGTTTGAGCAGTGGTTTAAAATTGGCTTAAATAACAGAAAAATGTATGTTTATTGGAGTTTAATATATTTATATTATGTCTTTTATAGGAGATAAAATCATTTATTTAGTCAGTCCAATATGTTTTTGTTTTGAAGGATTGAAAAATTTGCGGGAAACAATGACAAAATAGAGTCTTCCTTTAGATTTGGGTCTATTTCAATATCCTCAAAAATGTGGTTTTACAAGCTGAAGACCCCTGGTCAGTGGCTTGATGATGATGTAAGTTTTTTTTACTATTTTTTAAATTATGTTTGTTAGTTTTGGTTACCTTATCTTATTATTTTGGTTACTATATGTGTCTATATTGGATACTATTTTTTAAAGCTTTATTTTTTTTATTTGATAATATCTGATTGTTATCATGGTTTTATTTTTGCTTCAGCACATCAACATCTGTTTGTATTATATGCGTAAACTGGCTAGATACTAGAACAATATTCACACAAGGGTTACGACAACAGATTGTTGGTTTCATGTGAAGTTGACTAACTTATATGGGGAATATTGCAATAAAAATTGTGATAAGACATTGTTGTTGGGCAACGGTGATGTGGCTGAGTATATTCATGGCTTTTTTATGGATGTCAACACACCGTGGGTTGATGTTGATTTTGTCATGTTTCCCGTTCATATGACAGTTCCTGGACATTGGTTTTTACTGGTTTTTGATGTGCATCGTAGAGTGTTAGTAGTTTATAATTCTCTACAGCAGAACAGGGACATCATGCGAACAAATATCAGCGATGTGTGTGGGTCGTATATTTTCATTCTTCCGATAATATTGTCTGGATGCTGTTTTTGGAAGAATAGATCCGATATTGATTTCAATAGTGAACCATATCGCACCAAAGAAGAACATGATATTATTAAACTTGAATTTGCTGAGGGTTTACCTGAGCAAATTGAAGGGTAAGTTTACATTTTTTATATCTTTTTTAGTTTTCCATATATTATGATGTTTGTATTGATTGTTTGTATTGATTTGCTTTATATCTTGTTTGTTTTTTCAGTGACTGTGGTATGTTTACTATTTCTTTTGCAGAACATATTCTCCACAAGCAGATTTCTGCAATGCCAAATCCATTTCCAATTATTCAATATCGCAGGAAACTATGCGTCAATTTGTTCATTCATGCGAGTAACAAGCACGTAGGCGGAAATGAGTCTGATTCAGAACACCCAGGCAGATTTGTTAGTGAAGACTAGTTTGGTTTTGCATCATGTTACTTTTCTATTTGAAAATTTGATACCATTTGATATGGTTATTGACTGTGAAATGCTTTTGTAAATATTATGATGATGGAATGATGTAGTATTTTTTAATGTTACACGTATGATATTGTTTTGTTGGTTCAAATTGTTGTTTTATTTGTCTTGCTTTTTTATTTTTTAAATAATATTGTAATTTTTTTTTATGGTTCAGTAGGTTGACAAATTCGTATATAAAGGTAACAACTTTAATTGTATTTGGTAACCAATCAATCCTAACAGTAAATTAAAAAAGCATATGTTCTTTATATGTTTCAGTTCGTTGCCAAATTTTGTAACAAAGGTAACTATTTTAGTTGATGTTGGTAAATAAACAGTGCTAACAGTAAATTTAATGACACTTAATAATCTCTTTAATGTTTTTGTCTTTTTGGTTAAGATGGGTTGCAATCGGTCATATAAAGGTTTCCAAATAATGTTGGTTACTGTTACAATCAATAGTATTTTTTTGTAACCAAATTGTTCTAGTAATTTAAAAATCAATTAAACAAATTCTATGTTTTAAAAATAATAATTAAAAAAATACAAATAACAATTACGAAGCCACTAATTATCTTTTTTAAATACGGTACAATTGGTTGCCAAATATGAATTCAAAGGTAACCAATTAAATGTTAGTGTGTAACCAGAATGTCATAAAGAAGAATTACACCTTAGTTAACCAAGTAAACTTCAAGGAGTTTGTTACATTTGTTTTGATGTTGTATTATATCAAACCTTTCGTGGTCTCAAAATAGGTGGATTATTGCATGTTTTCCGGTTGCGTCCTTTTTCTTGGCATATACTGCACTTATTTTGAACTGTATTTTCAGATACATGCTTGTATCTACCTTTCTTTGGTCTTCCAGCTGGTCTTCTTGTATTTGGTGGTTTGACACATGTTTTTAATCTCTTCTGGAACATCCCAATGCTCTTTGTCATCTAACGGCATGATGGAAGTTGAATACGTGTCTACCAAAGTTTTATTTGAATAATATTTTGAGCAAAAATCATAACAGCTCAAATTCCTTTTGCCAATAACAGCAGCAGCGTGTGAGCAAGGCATCTCATGGTACTGAAATTTATGGCATGTGCATGTTTTTTGTTCCATGTCCACGATAAATTGTTTGGCGATATCGTAAACAGTGAAAATCACTAGGTTTGATGTCTCAACCTACAATAGCATTTAATTGTGTAGTTAGTATGTATAATATTTTTTTTGTATATGTAATTTGGAATAATGAAAGTCATATGTACTGTTGGTATCTTTATCAGTTTATATTGGTAACCAAAACTGCATAACTTTGTTTCCTTTAATTTCAGATGCAATTTGTTGTAGGTATTCAGCTAACAATTTAAAAGTTGTATGACTAACCTTAAGTTTCTTTGACTCAATGATATTATATTGCAATCTTCTCTCAGCTGTTGTGGAAAGGGTAGTGAAAGATGACATTGCTGATTGTTTGTTTGTGAAATACCATCTTTGAACCATACAACGCAGGCATTCAATCATCGACGCAACTGGAAGATTTCTGATTTCCTTTATTGCATTGTTAATAGATTCGGCGGTGTTTGAAGTCATTGTTGAGTATCTGCTTACAGTCCCATGGAGCCTCGTGCACTTTTCTAAATGAACTTCTTCTTCCAAATATTTTCTTATTCGAGCATCAATTGCATCAAGTTGAGCCATGTGTATGTTGAATTCTTCAACGGTGTAAGCTCTGCAAGCCGCGTTGTATGCTTTTTTGATTTCTTCTCCTTTCTTCTTGAACCTGTTTTTTATATTTTTCAAAATATGGTATGTGCATGAACCGTGCATGACATCAGGGAACACACTGTTAAGTCCCTTTATAATTGCTTCATGTCTATCTAAGACAATGCATTGTCCTTCTCTTACTCCACAAGCATCTCTCAAATTAATGAAAAACCATGTCCAGGATAATTCATTTTCACTGTCTACCACTCCAAAAGCAATTGGTATAATATTTCTGTTTGCATCTTGTGTGCTTGCTATGAGAAGTGTATCCCCGTAGGTTGATTGTATGAAGGTGCCATCAATTATAATGATGGGGAAACAATGGTGCCATGCTTCAATGGATGCTCCTATTGCAAAAAAGAGATATTTGAATCGACCATTATTCTCCAACTGAAAGAATGTGATGGTTCCTGAAATGAATTTTTAGTTTGGTTAATGTAAATATATGTAATAAATAACATCAATATTTGTAGTTAAGGATGCACTAAGTGTAGTACTACTGGTATCCAATTAATCAGAATTTCATATTTTTCATAGTGTTCAGATTGTCTCTAAAATGCTTTTTTATTAGTTAAATTTCATCTCTATAATGGTCGCATGCAAAAATGATTTTTTTATTTATATTTCATTATTAAAGTTAGTAGACAAACTTTAATTAATAGGTAACCAAATCATTTAATTTAGTATCTATGCATATGGTTCCATCTAAGAATATGCATAGATACTCAAATATTTAAAATATAAATGAAAAGTTTCTAATTGATACCTGAATTTATTTTTTTCAGCATGTGCAACCATGAAGGAATCATAGTGTAGTCGTGTGGATTCCCTCTTACTTTTTCCATTGCCTTTTCTTTTGCTCTCCATGCTTTTTGGTAAGAGATGGACATATTATACTCCGTCATCATATCTTCCACAATATCGGTTGGTGTGTAAATTTTCTTGAAGTTAGTTACTCTATGCATTATGCATTCACTAACCATCTGACTATTTGCTTGTCTATGATCTCCAAGCAGTATATTGGATGAACAAGTGTGTAAATCATTAAATTCTCTCACCTTGAACATATTTATTTTCCGCAATTTTGATGCTCTTAGTTTCCATTTGCAATTTTCATTATCGATGCATACCAAAACAAAGTCTCTTCCACTTGTTCTTTCTACCTTGTGATGTCTGTTTTGCCTGATTGAATGTAGCCTTATCGCTTGTGTTAAGATTCTTTTGTCTTTGTAAGTTTGATGAATTTTGACTTCAAACTTATTCGGATCTGATATGACCTCATCACTTGTTCTGTCTACATTGTGTTGTCTGTCTGGTTCTTTATCAACAGCTTCACTGGCCATATGCTCAACAAAATGTGATCCAAATTGGTCTTCTTGTGTTGCCAACAATTCAAGATCAGAATTCCTTTGTGTCAATCTAATCGGCGATTCATCTTGCATTATATTTTCTTCTTCAATTATCACGTTTTGTAAGACTGTAGTTCCTCTAGTGTGGTATTCAGAATCTATAATCAGTGGATATTTGCCATGTTCACCTGAGTTTCTACTAATTTCCATATAGAATCTGAAGGTTGATACATTTGTCACCTTGATTGGGGGGATGTTGCTGCAAATATGAAATTTGATTGACAACTCTGTTGTGTAGCATTCTAGGCTTAATGCATTGCATATCAAGTTGTGCATTTCTGTGAATGAACAAGTTGAAGGGACTAGTAGGCCGGTAACTTCGAAATTTTGATATTGGTTACTGTCACTCCACGT
This sequence comes from Panax notoginseng, assembly GCA_016801055.1. Classification (NCBI taxonomy): domain Eukaryota; kingdom Viridiplantae; phylum Streptophyta; class Magnoliopsida; order Apiales; family Araliaceae; genus Panax; species Panax notoginseng. The sequence continues at coordinate 135,345,248 of CM029023.1, forward strand.
ACATTTGAAGTAAATTACAACTGGAATCATATCCATGTTACGGCAACTGAAACATTAAAATTAATACAATTATGTAAATAGTTAGTATATGAACATCACATAGTAATCAATTGTAACTTTTTTAGTAATAAAAAATTTTCAATAGATTGTTTGCATTGTCAACTTTAAGAATGCATAGATAGACGAATGTAACCAAACTATTTTATGAATGATGTCAGATTATGAAAATTATATGAATTCTTCAAACCATGAATGTGCAAAACAATTCCCATTCGTTACTGAAATTAATAGTATTACTTTATTGGTTTCTAAATCAACATTATATGGTTTCCAAAATATTTTATGAATGATGCCAGATTATTAGTATTATTTCTGGGTGACCGAATCAAAAAATTTCAGTAACCAAAATAGACAAACTTAGTATCTATGCATATGTAATAGTCTTTTTTCATTAAATTTATAAACAAAACACAAATTATGTTTTTGCGGACGATAAATACTAAAGAATGAACATTTAAATTCGAAACTAAATTGTATTGAATTATGCATTTATTTAAAGTAACCAAACCTATTTATTAATGTAGCCAATATATTATATGAATTCTTTCAAACCATGAATGTGCAATACAATTCCCATTCGTTACTGAAATTCATACTATTACTTTATTGGTTTCTAAATCAACATTATATGGTTTCCTAAATATTTTTATGAATGATGCTAGATTATTAGTATTAATTTCCGGGTGACCGAATAAAAAATTTTCAGTAACCAAAATATACATACTTAGTATCTATGCATATTTAACAGTCTGTTTTCATTAAATTTATAAAAAAACACAAATTATGTTTTTACGGACGATAAATACTAAAGAAATAATATTTAAATTCGAAACTAAATTGTATTTAATTATGAATTTATTTAAAGTAACCAAACCTATATATTAATGTAGCCAATATATTATATGAATTCTTTCAAACCATGAATGTGCAATACAATTCCCATTCGTTACTGAAATTAATACTATTACTTTTTTGGTTTCTAAATCAACATTATATGGTTTCCAAAATATTTTTATGAGTGATACCATATTATTAGTATTAATTTTCGGGTGACCGAATCAAAAACTTTCAGTAACCAAAATAGACAAACTTAGTATCTATGCATATGTAACAGTCTGTTTTCATTAAATTTATAAACAAAACACAAATTATATTTTTGCGGACGATAAATACTAAAGAATGAACATTTAAATTCGAAACTAAATTGTATTGAATTATGCATTTATTTAAAGTAACCAAACCTATATATTAATGTAGCCAATATATTATATGAATTCTTCAAACTATGAATGTGCAATACAATTCCCATTCGTTACTGAAATTAATACTATTACTTTATTGGTTTCCAAATCAACATTATATGGTTTCCAAAATATTTATTACTAGTGTAAATGATTTTGAAAAACTTTGTTTTCAATCATTTTATTAAATTTTTAAAAGTTAAGCTTTTGTAAAGGTGATTTGCTAAATATTGTACACTTAAATCAAGGTAACCAAACTTTTATATGAATGTCCCCAAACTATAATTTTGTATTGAATACGTAACTAAAGTATGTTGATTCTGCAAATTATAGTTGCTTCATTATATAGAATAATTAATTCGTACCTTTGTAGTTTCGTTGCTGATTCAGTTTGATGTCTGTTTCGAAAATCTTTTGATCGCTTATTTGAGTGTGGTGTTCGGATGCTCTGTTTTTGTTTCTTGTTGCTTTCGATTTCGATTTCTTCTCTATTACTGAATATGCTTATTCTCGATTGCTCCTTTGTTACAGATTAATCTACTCTTTAATTCTGTTCCGGAAATCTTTTGATCAATTATTTGAATGTGGTGTTCGGATACTCTGTGTTTTCTTCTTGTTGCTTTCGATTTCGGTTTCTTCTCTATTGCTGAATATGTTTTTTCTCGATTGCTCCTTTGTTACAGATTACAATGATCTATGAAGTTTTGTTTTTTGTTCTTCGTCGGATTCGTATAATGGCGACGTGATTTTTTAGTATTTGGGTTAGTTTGGTAACTGCCAAAATAAGTGGAGTAATTTTCTCCTTGAATTAAGGGTTTTCTTTTTTTGTTGAATTGGATATATTGACGTGTAATGCACTATTGTTGATATTATTATACAGTATTTCACTGTTAATATAATTATTTGGTTGGTGCACTATTGTTGTAATTACTTTATATTTATTATATATGTAAGACCCCGAATTTTATGAAATAAAAGTATTCAATTTTTCTTATAATTACTAGTCAGTAAATGGTTAAATTGATAAAAGTTTACAGTTATGGGTGAAATATGAATTTTTTTCAAAATAAGCAAGTGGTTATAAAATAATCATTGTTGTCGGAGAATATTCGTTTGGTCGTGGAATATTCTTTCTGTCGGAGAATATTCGTACGACGGCGCAGCTATTTGTGGGCCCCATAACGAATAACTGTCGGGTGAAGGAAAAACGATAAATTTGAGTTTTTACAAATAACGGCGTAGTTGTTACCGTTAACACTGTTGGAATACCCGGTGGTTAAAATACAGTAATACGCGTTATTGCACAGTAGCACACGGTATTGCATAGTATTTTTGAAATTATTGATTCTTACGTAAGAAGGCACTACTCAATAATTGTTACAGTAATTACTGTTCACTATTTTATTTTATTGATTCAATAATTGCTACGTTGAAATTTTGTATTATTGTTGTTCAATAATTGTTGCTGCACAGTATTTTCTATTATCAGATCAATAATTCATATTATTTGAATAGTATTATTAGATAACATTATTGACAATGTCTAGAAAGTTCTGTCTAAGGAGAGGTTTGGTCATTTAATTGCGCGTCAGTAAGGAAAAATTCTTATTGGAAAGCCCCCTCTTTCCTGGGAACGGTCTGGTTGTCATAAATGTGATTCTGTAATATTATTTGTGAATAATTAATTATTGATTCATATGATAAGGAAATATTTATTTTATGTGGATATAAACGAGGGATATATTTTTGTGGTTAAAAATGAAGGAGTTAATGTTGAGGTTTTTATCCGTATTTTTGTCGGAATGGAGGTATTAAAAATCAGGGTTTTTGAGATATTTTGCGGGGGTTATAATTTTTAATCCGACCGTTGGATCGTGGTAATTTTTGGATATGTTATACATATATAAGTTGAGTATATGTCCACAAATTTTGAACCGTTAAAAATAAACGTATGATTTGTTATGAATTTTACGAGATGACTGGTTCAGAAATTGTTGAATTTTCGGAGTTTATAATTTTGGTGGAAAATTCTAGAATTGGTGGGCCCCACTTGTGGTTGGTGAAGAAATATGCTGAATTATATTTCAAATGTGGTGGGTGGGAATAGTAGCAGGTAAAGCCATCAGGTTGCAGGTCAAACCTACCAAAATTTTCCTATAAATAGAGGGCTAAGTTAGAATTGAAAATCACACCAGAAACATAAGCTTTCTCTCTTTCTCTCTCTATATTATGAAGCATATTTTGTGAGTTTTTAGATACTTGGTGAGTTGCTATTCATCAGTGCAAGTTTCCTTCAGTATCATATCCGATATCCAGTCAGAAGTACTGCTCTTTTGAGGTAAGGGATTGTAAGGGATATTAAGGGATTTTAAGGGTTGTTATGATTTTCAGTTTCGTAATTTTTCTGATCTTCAAAAATTCTGGAAAAATTTGAAATGATATTTTGATGAATTTTATTGATTGTGTCCAAAAATGGTGATTTTTGAATGTATAGATTGAGAGTTATGAATTTTATGAGAAAAGACTATTTTAAAAGTAACTGCTTATAATTCCTTGTGGTTAACTCCAAAATTGATGAAATTTTTATTGGGAGTACATGTATATGATAGAAGTATACTCTATAAATTTTAGAATTTTTAGACAAAAGTATAATTTTTGATAAATGTCTAAATATTCGGCTATTTTGGCCATATGAAAAATAGTAAATGACTTTTAAAAATTCTGAGAAAAATATATGTTCACTATGGGACTATATTATGCTAAATCCCAGAAAAGAAATATTTTTGGAACTGATTTGGTATTTTTCATGAAAATAGTCTAGCTATGAGTAAATAAATTAAATATGTTTTGTGAAGAAAGAAAATTAAAAAATAGGATTTTATGGCTTGAGAATCCTATATGAGGTATATGCAGATTTTTGATGAAGGTTTTGGTTATTGATGATGAAATTGTAAGAGTTGGCATTTTATGATGATTAAATGCATTAATTAGTAAAGTGTAAACAATTAAAATAAATTGTTTATAAATTTAAGTAATGTTATTCTTTCAATATCATTATACCGAAATATTGGTATGAATTTTATTGTAGAATTTCTATCTTTTGTGTCGGGGTTACTATTCATGAGTTACGAATATTACTCTTGAGATTAAAACTATATGTTGATCATATTATTTTTATCATCATATATAACATTTTTATAACCCTGATGTTGAAATTCTCTTTCACTGGAGTGTAAAGATAGGTAGATTATTGGTATGATCATGACTAGGGTTCTCTTTGGCCAGTAGTGCAAAGTTGAATTGTTGACTGGTATGATCATGACCATTGAATTTATAAGTGAATATCTTTAGCTTAAGTGCAAAGGTGAATTGATCAACATGGTTATAATTATTGTTTATATAAATTCTGAAATGATTATATATTTCTTTGAGATATGAATATATTTGGCCTGTAGTGCAAATATGAATTGTTGATGAATATCTTTGGCCTATAGTGTAAAGATGAACTGTTGTTGAATATCTTTGGCCTGTAGTGCAAAGATGAACTGTTGTTGAATATCTTTGGCCCGTAGTGCAAAGATGGTTTGTTGATGAATATCTTTGGCCCGTAGTGCAAAGATGGATTTGTTAGTATGATTATAAACAGGAATTGTGATTTGGTATAACCATGATCTTTGATGTTTCAGGTAAAGACAGGTGATGAAAATATTCTTCGTCCTGGGTGCGAAGAAAAATTTATAGTCACAATTATGATTATGAGTTATTCATATGATTGTGGAAGGAACTGTTGAGTGATGTTACATGGATAAAGCATTGTTGAAGGATTTTTAACATGGAGAAGATAATAGACTTTATAGTCTATTTGACTCTTCTAATGGATTGCATGTTCCGCTGCAACTATGGTTGAAATTTTTATCATCTACCATATGTTCTAAATCTCTGATTTATTATTGATGAAGACTATTGATAATTTATTTATCTTTAGTCATGATATTCTTTACTGAGCTAGTTGTGCTCACCCTTTTGCTTCACAATTCCTTTCAGGTAATAAGAGTGTAGCTGGGTCGAGCGGGGGTAACGGGGAAATAGAACGGTGGTCTCTAGCTGTGGATGTTCTCCCGAAGCAGTATAGAAAAGTTCATTTAGTAGTTTTATTTGGTGAATCCAATAGGGTAAGGTGTACCCAACGTTGGAAGGGTGTTTTGTCACTATCATACAAGATGTCTAATGACATACAACCTCGTGTCATCATAAGACAGGGTTGTGCTCATCCACTTGCTGAGTATATCTATGGGCACTACCTATATAATCTTGGTGTTTGTTTGAAGTATAATTCTCAATTAGAGACAGTGGAGATAATGATAAGTCAAGAGAAGACTCACCATTGGGAAGAATATGATAGTAATCTTCTCGTTTTTCTTTGGGGTCTATTGGGTCAACCAAGGATAATTCTGTGGCCATATGATATCTATCATAACCTAGACGCGTGGCCTCCCATGTACGAAGGTTTCCTTGAGCACTTCCCAAATATTCTAATTTCTAAAACAGTTTTTGACTATACCTTTATGTAAGGTGTTATTGTGAGGTGATGTCTACGGTTGGAACATGAGTCACATTTGGTATATATTTGTATCCAAACTCACAGCATATGTGTTGTTGTATTTTGCACGACAATTGTTGTAATAAAGTTGTGGTTATTTTCTGTACCATGTATTTGACGGCTCAGAATGGGTTGAGTGGAATGGACCTATTTTGGGGTCGTTACATTTGGTATCAGAGCTTAGGGATATGATCTCTGGCGGAGATCGGGGAATACAACTAGGAGGGGAGAGATGAGTAAATCCTTCGCTAGTGTGTCCTACCTAAGCTTATTTGTTGGTCAGTCATAATATTGGGATATTATGTGATATGTTAATTTGTTAAATTAACCCTTGTTTTGAAGCTGTATTCTAGAATGATATATGAAATACAGGAGATGAGCAATGGAGAAATCATGATGACAGGGAAGATGGAATCTGAAATGAAAGCAAGGTATTCTCAACTCTTTGAAATACCAGGTACGTAAATTTCGGGGACGAAATTTCATAAGGAGGGGAGATTGTAAGACCCCGAATTTTATGAAATAAAAGTATTCAATTTTTCTTATAATTACTATTCAGTAAATGGTTAAATTGATAAAAGTTTAAAGTTATGGGTGAAATATGAATTTTTTTCAAAATAAGCAAGTGGTTATAAAATAATCATTGTTGTCGGAGAATATTCGTTTGGTCGTGGAATATTCTTTCTGTCGGAGAATATTCGTACGACGGCGCAGCTATTTGTGGGCCCCATAACGAATAACTGTCGGGTGAAGGAAAAACGATAAATTTGAGTTTTTACAAATAACGGCGTAGTTGTTACCGTTAACACTGTTGGAATACCCGGTGGTTAAAATACAGTAATACGCGTTATTGCACAGTAGCACACGGTATTGCATAGTATTTTTGAAATTATTGATTCTTACGTAAGAAGGCACTACTCAATAATTGTTACAGTAATTACTGTTCAATATTTTATTTTATTGATTCAATAATTGCTACGTTGAAATTTTGTATTATTGTTGTTCAATAATTGTTGCTGCACAGTATTTTCTATTATCAGATCAATAATTCATATTATTTGAATAGTATTATTAGATAACATTATTGACAATGTCTAGAAAGTTCTGTCTAAGGAGAGGTTTGGTCATCTAATTGCGCGCCAGTAAGGAAAAATTCTTATTGGAAAGCCCCCTCTTTCCTGGGAACGGTCTGGTTGTCATAAATGTGATTCTGTAATATTATTTGTGAATAATTAATTATTGATTCATATGATAAGGAAATATTTATTTTATGTGGATATAAACGAGGGATATATTTTTGTGGTTAAAAATGAAGGAGTTAATGTTGAGGTTTTTATCCGTATTTTTGTTGGAATGGAGGTATTAAAAATCAGGGTTTTTGAGATATTTTGCGGGGGTTATAATTTTTAATCCGACCGTTGGATCGTGGTAATTTTTGGATATGTTATACATATATAAGTTGAGTATATGTCCACAAATTTTGAACCGTTAAAAATGAACGTATGATTTGTTATGAATTTTACGAGATGACTGGTTCAGAAATTGTTGAATTTTCGGAGTTTATCATTTTGGTGGAAAATTCTAGAATTGGTGGGCCCCACTTGTGGTTGGTGAAGAAATGTGCTGAATTATATTTCAAATGTGGTGGGTGGGAATAGTAGCAGGTAAAGCCATCAGGTTGCAGGTCAAACCTACCAAAATTTTCCTATAAATAGAGGGCTAAGTTAGAATTGAAAATCACACCAGAAACATAAGCTTTCTCTCTTTCTCTCTCTATATTATGAAGCATATTTTGTGAGTTTTTAGATACTTGGTGAGTTGCTATTCATCAGTGCAAGTTTCCTTCAGTATCATATCCGATATCCAGTCAGAAGTACTGCTCTTTTGAGGTAAGGGATTGTAAGGGATATTAAGGGATTTTAAGGGTTGTTATGATTTTCAGTTTCGTAATTTTTCTGATCTTCAAAAATTCTGGAAAAATTTGAAATGATATTTTGATGAGTTTTATTGATTGTGTCCAAAAATGGTGATTTTTGGATGTATAGATTGAGAGTTATGAATTTTATGAGAAAAGACTATTTTAAAAGTAACTGCTTATAATTCCTTGTGGTTAACTCCAAAATTGATGAAATTTTTATTGGGAGTACATGTATATGATAGAAGTATACTCTGTAAATTTCAGAATTTTTAGACAAAAGTATAATTTTTGATAAATGTCTAAATATTCGGCTATTTTGGCCATATGAAAAATAGTAAATGACTTTTAAAAATTCTGAGAAAAATATATGTTCACTATGGGACTATATTATGCTAAATCCCAGAAAAGAAATATTTTTGGAACTGATTTGGTATTTTTCATGAAAATAGTCTAGCTATGAGTAAATGAATTAAATATGTTTTGTGAAGAAAGAAAATTAAAAAATAGGATTTTATGGCTTGAGAATCCTATATGAGGTATATGCAGATTTTTGATGAGGGTTTTGGTTATTGATGATGAAATTGTAAGAGTTGGCATTTTATGATGATTAAATGCATTAATTAGTAAAGTGTAAACAATTAAAATAAATTGTTTATAAATTTAAGTAATGTTATTCTTTCAATATCATTATACCGAAATATTGGTATGAATTTTATTGTAGAATTTCTATCTTTTGTGTCGGGGTTACTATTCATGAGTTACGAATATTACTCTTGAGATTAAAACTATATGTTGATCATATTATTTTTATCATCATATATAACATTTTTATAACCCTGATGTTGAAATTCTCTTTCACTGGAGTGTAAAGATAGGTAGATTATTGGTATGATCATGACTAGGGTTCTCTTTGGCCTGTAGTGCAAAGTTGAATTGTTGACTGGTATGATCATGACCATTGAATTTATAATTGAATATCTTTAGCTTAAGTGCAAAGGTGAATTGATCAACATGGTTATAATTATTGTTTATATAAATTCTGAAATGATTATATATTTCTTTGAGATATGAATATATTTGGCCTGTAGTGCAAATATGAATTGTTGATGAATATCTTTGGCCTATAGTGTAAAGATGAACTGTTGTTGAATATCTTTGGCCTGTAGTGCAAAGATGAACTGTTGTTGAATATCTTTGGCCCGTAGTGCAAAGATGGTTTGTTGATGAATATCTTTGGCCCGTAGTGCAAAGATGGATTTGTTAGTATGATTATAAACAGGAATTGTGATTTGGTATAACCATGATCTTTGATGTTTCAGGTAAAGACAGGTGATGAAAATATTCTTCGTCCTGGGTGCGAAGAAAAATTTATAGTCACAATTATGATTATGAGTTATTCATATGATTGTGGAAAGGAACTGTTGAGTGATGTTACATGGATAAAGCATTGTTGAAGGATTTTTAACATGGAGAAGATAATAGACTTTATAGTCTATTTGACTCTTCTAATGGATTGCATGTTCCGCTGCAACTATGGTTGAAATTTTTATCATCTACCATATGTTCTAAATCTCTGATTTATTATTGATGAAGACTACTGATAATTTATTTATCTTTAGTCATGATATTCTTTACTGAGCTAGTTGTGCTCACCCTTTTGCTTCACAATTCCTTTCAGGTAATAAGAGTGTAGCTGGGTCGAGCGGGGGTAACGGGGAAATAGAACGGTGGTCTCTAGCTGTGGATGTTCTCCCGAAGCAGTATAGAAAAGTTCATTTAGTAGTTTTATTTGGTGAATCCAATAGGGTAAGGTGTACCCAACGTTGGAAGGGTGTTTTGTCACTATCATACAAGATGTCTAATGACATACAACCTCGTGTCATCATAAGACAGGGTTGTGCTCATCCACTTGCTGAGTATATCTATGGGCACTACCTATATAATCTTGGTGTTTGTTTGAAGTATAATTCTCAATTAGAGACAGTGGAGATAATGATAAGTCAAGAGAAGACTCACCATTGGGAAGAATATGATAGTAATCTTCTCGTTTTTCTTTGGGGTCTATTGGGTCAACCAAGGATAATTCTGTGGCCATATGATATCTATCATAACCTAGACGCGTGGCCTCCCATGTACGAAGGTTTCCTTGAGCACTTCCCAAATATTCTAATTTCTAAAACAGTTTTTGACTATACCTTTATGTAAGGTGTTATTGTGAGGTGATGTCTACGGTTGGAACATGAGTCACATTTGGTATATATTTGTATCCAAACTCACAGCATATGTGTTGTTGTATTTTGCACGACAATTGTTGTAATAAAGTTGTGGTTATTTTCTGTACCATGTATTTGACGGCTCAGAATGGGTTGAGTGGAATGGACCTATTTTGGGGTCGTTACAATATACTTATGTAAAGAACCCTATTAATAAATAAGATCAAGCCCATGAACCTTTGAAAAGCCACCTAACCCATTATGCAACATCCCCTCAGCTCCCATCCACATTGTGACGCCCCCAAAATAGGTCCACACGACCCATTCTGAGTCGCCAGATATCGCACTATAAAAATCAAATATAAACTTCATTTATACAACTGTTGAACTGTCGTGCAGAGTATGACCACAGTTAAACTATGAGTTTTAATACAAATATATATAACTCTCATGGTTCCTTGACCACAAGACCTTACAATGGTACCTTACATAAAGGTACAGTCAATAATTATTTTAGAAATTAAAATCTTTAGAAAATACTCAAGGAAACTTTCGTACATGGGAGGTCATACGTCTAGGTTATGATAGATATCATATGTCCACAGAATTATCCTTGGTTGACCCAAAAGTCCCCAAAGAAAAACAAGAAGATTACTATCATCTTCTTTCCAATGGTGAGTCTTCTCTTGACATATAATATCTCCGTTGTCTCCAAGTGAAAATTATATTTCAAATAAACTCCAAGATCATATAGGTAGTGCTCGTAGATATACTCAGCAAGTAGATGTGCACAACCCTGTCTTATGATAACACAAGGTTGTATGTCATTAGACATCTTGTATGATAGTGGCAAAACACCCTTCCAAAGTTGGGTTCACCTCACCCTATTCGGTTCACCAAAATTAAATATCAAATGACGTATACAATACGACACACTTATCTAAAGTTCTCAACAAAATTATTTTCATACTATTTAGGGAGAACCTCAGCAAAATTATTTTCAAAACTATTTCATTAACATGAACGCATATTTATGAGTATATTAATATAATAAATATACCTTATATATATATATATATATATATATATATATATATATATACTATACATCCGTATATATGATATACCAAGTGTTATGCGCTGACAAAAAGCTTTTAAGAATCATGTCACTTAAATTGGGACAAAACCGTGTGCTGGCAAAATCGTGTTCTCTAAACACTTGGTCAAAATACATAATAAATGCTAAGTGAATGATTTTGTGCCTAGGAAGAAATACAAGCTCTTCCGTGTAAAACATTGATATCATCTGGACCGTTCAATTCAAAAATTATTCATCCAAACCGTGCATTCAAAATCAGATTTTTTAAATTACATTTTTGTCCCAACTTCAAAAATTCTATAAATAGGGAGTATTTCATTTATTTGGTTTTTACCAATTCAGTGAAAAGCAAAACATACTCTCCTTGCCTACATTCTCTCTAAAACGCTTTATATCTCTTCTTACAAAAGTTCTGATTATTTTAGAAGAGAAAATTGGTCCAAGTACTGAGATAAGTCATTTAAGTTTAACTTCTGTTGAATTATTTCTTACTTTCTTTATATATATAGATATACAAATATACATTGTTCTACACAATTCTATATATCTATGTTTTATCTATTTGTCAAATAAAATGATACTTGGGCGCCGCAAGGCTACGAAGATACACCTCTACGGAGAGAAATTTGAACCGCACGATTCCTTATAGTCTTTAGTAACCTTTTATCGATATTATTTATATAAATATCGTAAAATAGATATACGACACTTGATAGCTCAAGACGATACTGAGATACTACTCCAAAAAGAGTAGTCATCCGAACTGGACTTGAGAATCGTAGTGATTTATTAAAAATATTTATATAAATATCAATTGTGAAAATTATAAATTTTGTCATACTTAGACGCCGCAAGGCTACGGAGCTACACCTCTACCAAGAAGAATTCAAACCGTACGATTTCTTATAGTACTAAGTGACATTACTTATAAAAGTTCACATAATAGATAAAATATTCTTATATATTATTTGAGTTAAACAAATAATATTTGCTAAATCAATTTGTGCCTAACTGATTTAAATATTATATTTGATAAATATTGTTTGAATTAATTTATTCTTTTTATACAAGTATTAATATATAAATATCTTTCATATAATACTTGTTAAAGAATATCTGAGAAATAATTTTATATAATCCATAGAAAAACACTTTTTACTTTCAAGAGTAAATAATACTATATAAAGTGCTTTAAACTTCTATATCTGCTTAAACCGAAGTATTATTGAACTAAAGCTAAAATTAATCTATCTACTTAATTAAGAAGCTTTTATCAAAAACATAAAAGTTACTTGAACTATTATAACTGTGCATATAAGAGTCTCTATCTGCTTTCAAAGAAGCTTTTATCAAAAACATAAAAGTTACTTGAACTATTATCTCTATCTGCTTTCAAAGAAGCATTATTTTTAATATAAGAGTCTCTGAACTTTTATTTGTTCTGTAATTAAGATCTGTTTATTTAAGAAGCACTCATCTGTACTAAATTCCTATCTGTTTATTTAAGAAGCATATTGTTGTAAAATAATTTGTAAAAAGAGAAAATGTTTGAGTTAGTTTATTTTATGTACCTATGAGAAAGATGAGTAATTCTTCGACCAATACCAGAGTCTTAGAGAGATCAGCGGGAAGTTGGGTCTCTAGTGTACTTGTGAGGTGAGGAAGAGGCTGTTGTTTTAAGACCAGATCATAGAATAGAACTGAACTCTAAAGAAGGTACAACTAAGCTTGAGGAGGGAGCGGGGAGCTTGCTGTCCAAGATAGATTAGTTTAGAATAGTTGGAAGTTTGTCTATAAAACTTTGTAAAGGCTTCTCCGCCTGTTAAAGGAGTTTTTATTACTGATAGTAATAGGATCTCAAGTTCCAAGTAGGGACTTGAGACTGGACGTAGCAACATACAAAGGGGTGTATGTTGTGAACCAGATAAATCTTTGTGCATTGTGTGATTGAATTTTTTCTGTCTTGCATATTAATTCTAACACTGCAAATTAATTATACAAAAATTCAAAAAGGCCTAAGATAATTTTTTAATCGGTAATAATCTATTCAACCCCCCTTTTAGATTATTATTGGACTTTCAGTAAGCCTTAGGGTGTTTCTACATCCAGCGCGCTAAAACCATCTGGTTTGGGAGTCGTTTGTCGAAAGTTCGCTACATGGGTGACATTGAAAAGCCTAAGAGAACCAAGCATTGCACAGTACATTGTAAGACCCCAAATTATTAATAAATAAAATTTAATTTCCTCTGTTTATTATTTTAAAATAGTAAGGGTTAAATTGATTCATGAGGTTAGTTATGGGTAAAATGCGCGAATATTTCAAATAAGTAAGTGGATATAAAATATTAATTGTTGTTGGGAAATATTCGGTTAGTCGTGGAATATTCTTACTGTCGGGGAATATTCGTACGACGGCACAGCCTTGTGTGGGCCCCATAACGGAAAGCGATTGGATGAAGAAAACGACAAGTATAAGTTGTTTACAAATAACGGCGTAGTTGTTACCGTTAATACTGTTGGAATACCCGGTGGTTAAAACACAGTAATACGCGTTGCACAGTAGCACACGGTATTGCACCAATTATTGATTCTTACGTAAGAAGGCACTACTCAATAATTGTTACAGTAATTACTGTTCAATTTTTTATTTTATTGATTCAATAATTGCAGCGTTGATATTTTATATTACTGTTGTTTTAATAATTGTCACTACGCAATATTTTCCATTATCGGAGCAATAATTCATATTATCTGAATAATATTATTAGATAACATTATTGGCAATGTCTAGAAAGTTCTGTCTAAGGAGAGGTTTGGTCACCTAATTGCTCGCCAGTAAGGAAAAATCCTTATTGGAAAGCCCCCTCTTTCTTGGGAACGGCCTGGTTGCCAGTACTGTGATTCTGTAATATTATTTGTGAATAATTAATTATTAATTTATATGATGAGAAAAATATTAATTTTATGTGGATATAGATGGAGAAAATTTTTAAATGTGACAATTGTTGAAAATTAATATTTTATCTTTTTCTGATAAAATAATTCATTTAAATATATTATTTTAATAATATATTAATGGTGATATTTTTACAATGAATGTGGGATATATGAGTATATGAGGAGGAAGAGTATTTTGTGACATTAAATGATTAACACATATTTTGTGTGTCGGTGGACCCCAATAATTGATCGAAATTTGATTATAGCCTGTAAATCGTCCGTTTATGGATTTCGGTCAATTTCTGTTTGGAATTTGGAAAAACTTTCTTCAGCAAAGTTGTAGAGAATTGAATTTTCTATAAAAACTCGTGAGATTCGAATTTTCTGATAAAAGGGCTATTTATTATGAATTATTGAAGTTTTAAAGTTCCGAAATAATTAATTTTTGGGAGTTTTAGTTAATTATTTTGAGAAAAACATTTTTTGTATTTTTTTTGGACATCATTAACATGTGTGGCTGGAGTTTTTGACCAAAAGGTGGGCTAAAGAAAATTTGTATAATTATATTAATATTTTATTAAATTTTCTGCTTTGGTGTTCTGAGCATTTTCCTATAAATAGGGTGCTTAGGTTAGAATTAAAAATCACACCAGAAACTGAAATCTTCTCTCTCTTTCTCTCTCGATACATTGAGCGTATTATTGTGAGTATACTTTGAGTGTTGTTATACGGTGCAAGTTCCCTTCAGCACTATATTCAGTAGTCCAGCCAGAAGTACTATTCTTTCGAGGTAAGGGATGCTATTTCTTCTTAAATGATATTATTTCTTCAATATCATTATGCCAAAATGTTGGTTGAAAATTTTTATCAAATTTGAAACTTTTTCATGTCGAGGTTACTATTCATGAGTTACTATTCACGAGTACTATTCACAAATCATAATGATGTTTTTTTGTGAAATTTCTATCTTTTAGTGTCGGAGTTACTATTCACGTATACGACACTATTCACATATACGGCACTATTCAACGAAAAATGAAATTTTTTTTTGTCCAAAATATCTATTCTGGATACTAGCTTTGATTGTATCCATGTTTTGATCATTCTTGAATTTTACTCCACTATGATTATTTATGAGGTATTTTTGGACATGGAATAGCTGAAATACGAATCTTTAATATTTACTCTTTTGTTTCACTGGATTCGTTTTCTTTAAAATATTTTTCATCATCCTCAGTCCTAAATGATGATATAATTGAATATATTTGGCCTGTAGTGCAAAGATGAATGATTTCTGATGAATGTCTTTGGCCGTAGTGCAAAGATGAACATGTGTTTAGATGAACATGACCAACTGATGAATATCTTTGGCCTGTAGTGCAAAGATGAATATTTGAGTCCAGATATATGTTGATTGATGTAACAGGGATAAAATGTTGACGATGGACTTATAAATTCATATATAGAAGATAGTAGACTTTATTCTCTATTTAACTCTTCTAATGAATTATTATTTTCGCTGCGAATATTGAATTAAAACTTGTTGTCTATTGTATTCTATTAGATTTTTCCCTGTTGAAGACTAACGATAATTTGTTCTGTATTATCTTAGTCATAATATTCTTTACTAGACTAGTTGAGCTCACCCTTTTTCTTGTTGTTCCATTTTTCTTCTCAGGAGGCGAGAATGTAGCGAGTACGAGTCGGGGTGTGGAATGATGGTTCTAGAAGTTGTTTTAGTAGTCCTCACTATTTTGTAAAATAGTGTATCAATAATTGTAATGAGGACTTATTTGAGTGTGGATATTGTCTAGATGACAATATTTGTATTTTAAACTCACAGTTTTTATGTTGTATTAATAAAGTTGTAGTTGTTTCTGTACCATGTTATTGACGACTCAGAATGGGTGTTGTATACCTATTTTGGGGGCGTCACATACATCAAGTTTAAAAATAAGATGGAGCGTAAGACACACTCGTGCAATAATATGATATATAGAACTAAACCTCGTTAGGGACCTTTTGAGTTAATAATTGCTTGATAGTAGTCGAAATTGTTGTGTTCATAGAGTTATATTAGTTAATTGGAACCGAACATTTTCTCCTAAGAAATTCATTATGTGATTAATCTTGAATTGTGATTAGTTAGAATGGTTAATGAGCACACACGCACACCATAGGTGATGACAAGTATTGAATATTGTCTGATTAAATAGAGTTATTGACTTTGCACTGGTTAGACATATTGTTTTAGTACATTGGTTATATCTTTGAGGTCTGTTATTAGGTAATGTACTGGTTTATTTCTTAATTTGTAGACATGTAGTTATTTGTTTGTATTTGCATAGTGATGCATTGTATTACTTGGGGACAAGCAATGATTCAAGTTTTGGGGTATTTGATGAGTGCATTTTATACCTACGAATCAGATCTCATTAGACTTGGACTATTGTTAATCTCTGTTATTTTGTGTGCATTTCATATATTTATAATGTTATTTTATAGGTTATGACACGACGTTGACATAAAAAAGCAATGAGAAGTAATTCGAGCATCTTTTGGAGTACAATATGCAAACAAATAAAAAAAAGGAGATTGCAGGGCTTTTAATGCTAAGTTGGATGCATGTTCTTGGCTTGGAACTTGAATTTTATTGTAGATCTTGTTGAAAGCTTCGATTTGATAGGTGGCACATCCCGTAACTCTTACTGGATTAAAAGTTATGACCTTTTTACTAACAAACGTTGAACCTCAAAGTTTAGAGTTGCCATTTATATAGATGTCACTTGGAGCCCAATTTTGACCTTGATCTGGCCAGAATATCTTAATTCTCAAAGAATGAAAGTTGTAGATTTATTTCTTAGCTTTCCGGAACATCTTGAATCGTCCCAATCAGAGTTCGGATGTGAGAGTTATGACCATTTTACCAAAGGACGTTGATAGATACATAATTAATACTCCCTCCGTCCCAAGATAAAAGTCCTGGTGGACTTTTCACGCATATTAAGAAGATGAATGAAATGACAAAATTGCCCATAATAATGTCATTAAATATGGAGAGAGAATTAGAATAAGAAAAGTATGAGGTATTTAATGTTACGAGTATAATAGGAAAATATGTGTAAAAATTTGGTTATTAAAGGAAAATAGACATTTAACATGGGACTACTCAAAATAGTAATAAGGACTTTTATCATGGGACGGAGGGAGTACATTTTAATATTCTCATATTTATTATTTTACATGCTTATTTTATTTAACTAATACATTTTTTTTAGAAAATAACATTTTTTTTAATGGGGAGCAAATAAAGGTTTATATCCAACTTTTATAGATTGAAAAGGACTCTAGGAGGATTACCATATAGATATTGAAGTCAAGAAAGAAAGAAGAGGAAAAAAGGAACAAAAGTTTCCAAGTATTAGGGCATAAATTTATTTTTCCTATAAATAGGTCTCTTATTTTTAGAGAGAATGAGTATTATGTATTTTTGTATTAGTTTAGGTTAGGAGTAGATTAAATTACTTCTTCATTGTACGTTCATTAATTAAAGGGAGTTTTCTTATTTATTTTTAATCTTCTTCTTTTCTTTATTTTAGTTAGTTTAATTATTTTTATATCTATCTAATTTCTTTAATCTAGGATGAAGATGAAATTAAATAATTATTCTTGAAAATATTTTTCATCTCTTCTATTATTTATGTTTTTATGTGTAATTAATTTTGCCTTCATGTTTCGTTATTGAAATACCTTCGTTTTATAGTTCTTAAGTGATTTTAAATTAATTAAGAGGTTTTAATAGATTATTGTTAAGATATGAGTTTTTCATAATTCATGCTTGCTCAAAAAAGTTTTGATGGGTTATAGTTAATCCTTAAATTTTCATAGTCTATGTTTGCCTACGTTAATTATAAAATTACTATATTAAAGGGAAGGGAGATCAAAATCATAGTTGAGTTATAAAAATAGAAGAGATTGAATTATATGTTATGTTTATTATTTAATGGATTCAGATTCCTAGATTGTTTCCTTATTATTAGTTTTCATATTATAGTTAATTAATTCTCAATCTTTATTTCTAGTTTGCCTAAAATAGATATTAAAGAAACATTAAAATTAATCTATTATATGTGGGTTCGACATGTACTTGTCAGTTCTTCAATTCGACACTGTGCACTTGTAGTACATAATTTTAACACGTCATGTTTTTGGTGCCGTTGCCGAGGACTAGACTTAATTTTATATTTCTTAATTTTTATTTATTAGAATTAGTTTTTTTTTATTTCTAATTTTTTTTTTATTTTTCAGGATTATCGACGCGGATCAACGGTGCAGAAAGACAAGATTATTGCTGCGTTTTTCCTGGTATTTTGTATCTTAACTCAAAAAAAATATTAACTTGGTTTTTTTTTCTAGTTAGAAACCTAATTGTTGCATTCATGCACACACTCACGTAGAGAACATCCTGTTTAGGTTTCGTTTTTGTCAAATATAAACTATGGTGATTGCTGGAGGATTGAGGTAAGTCAAAATTTCTCCTTCTTTCGTAATTTATATAGTTTTAGGACATTTTATTTGGTAAGTTTTTTTTATTTTATTTGTGCATTTTCATATTTAATCTAACATTAAGAGTACAACATGTAACAAGATAAGGTGGGGATTTCATGACCCTTCCTTGGCCCACAAACAACCCAACTTGCATAACATTGCCCTAATAAAATCAAGTAGACGTTGGCCCCTAGGAATTTTGACCTTAATTAGGACAAGAAACTCCAAGAGGATGCTAAATTTTAAATTAATCAAACTATTGTTGTCTAGGAAAGTGGTTCAAAAGCTAAACGCCTAAAAAATGTATGGTTATTCAATTAGTCACCGTACCCACGGAGAGACTCCCACCTTTCTTACACTTACCTGGCTAGTGGTGTGATTAATTTCGAATTTTGTGAACCTTAAGGTGTAACTTGGAACAATTAGAAGCGTCTAGATTTTATTTAGGTTAACATTAGAATTAGGATTCTTATTTTTTTTATTTTATTTTTTTCTGACTTTCATGGTTATTTGTTTATTTGTTTTGTGATTTGTGGAAAGATGGATTTTTATTATAGTTGGAATAATAATTTTGGTTGGCATCAAGAAACTTACGGAAATTTTAATGCACACCAAGTAAATCAATTTTTTCAAAGTTATGAAAATCCTTATCTAAGTTCATATCCAAATCCATGGTCGGATCTTGAACCTCAATATCCACAAGAATTATCAAATGAAGAAGTGGAATGACTTAGGTGTTGTTTGTTTACATCTGATAGCCTCTTAATGGACTGCCTCTTATTCGCTAAGAGGCATGATGCTGTTTGTTTTGTTTTTTGTTACCTCTGAATGCCTCTTAATCGGTAAGACACAAAATGAAATCTTAATAATTAAGAGGTACCTCTTAATGAAATTTTTTTGATAATTTTTTTTATATAAATATATTCAACAATATTATGCACTCATTTTTATTAAATTGAATATTTAAAATTATTAAATAAAATTTTACCCTTTAAAATGGTAAAATAGTGTCATTAAGAGACAACTTACTTTTTTGTTATCAAACAATTTTTTAGATTCAGACCTCATAATCATTCAGATGATCTAATTTATTAAGACATCATAATCATTCAGATCTTAATTCTCAGATTTATCAAACACAACCTTAGTGTCTTAGAGAAAACTATGGAAGTTTTAATGAAAAATCAATTTAGCATGGATCAAGTTATATCTCGTCTAGAAATTCAACTGGGTAGATTAGCCACCATAATAAATGAATAAGATATAGTTGAATTTTCTAGTAACTCTGAGGTTAATTTTGAAAATATTGATGGTTGTGGAAATGATGAGGAAAATAAAAATTTTGTATTCAATTCTACACAGCTTGAGTCGAGCGAATTTGAGGAGTCTAAAAATTATGAGTCTATGCTTAAAATTGATCATGTCAAATTTAATGAGTCAGTTAAAAAAGTCTATAAGCCTAAAGCTTCATACACTGAAAGTCTTATTCCTAAAAAACCACCTAGTAATTTTTTGGATCAACCCATTAAAGTAAACATGATACAAGAGTTGTTCATGACTCAAGAAATAATCGAAAAATAGACTATTAATTGAAAAAGATCCTATTGATTTTTTCTTAAATCACCTTAATCAAAATTGGAATGAATATGAATATTTAGATAAGGTCAATCAGTTGTTGAGATCCACTACAAATAAGTCAACTAAACTAGAGCATGTATTTGAACAAATTCTTCCATCCTTTGAACATGTTAGTGAAAGTTTTCTTAAGATAGGCTATAAGCATAATTCTGATAAAAAGTCTGATTAAGCACCTGAAACAATTGGAAGATTTGAAAGTTGTCCTAGATCGTATTGCTTTAACTGATTTTCAGAAGCCTGACTTACGATCTAGCAAACAAAAAACATTATTTGTGTCATTCACATCCGTGGAAATGGCAAAAGAGTTTCTAGCGTTTGAAGGAATCGGAAGATCAAAAGGTTTTGCGACATTGTGCAAAAATAAATTTGGTTTAATTACGGGAGGCCTCGTTAACTAAACCAAATTAATTTTAAAATGTTCATGAATTAATTAAGTACATGAATATGTAATGTCTAAATACATGATATATGTATGTACATGAATGCATTTAAAATGTCTTGGAACATGAAATGGTTAGGTTCATGTACACGAATTTAGTCATCTAATAATTATTATGGTAACTCTAGAAGTATCCTATGAGTCCTATAAATTGTCATGTACTTAGTTCATTTGAAGCAAGTGAAATGAAAGTATTCTCAAATGTTCTTCAAAGTTATATTTTACTTCTTCTATAATTTATCATCTTCCATAAATTTCCAACAGACTGTATAGAGGGAGGGGGGGGGGGAGGTATAGCCAGGTAGGTGCTATACAACTCAGATAGATAGTCTTTCTTGCTTGTTTTTATTGTTGGCATTGGCCTCTCTCGCGGGTCTAGAAATTTTTATTGCACCTGCAAGTAGAAGTAAATCAAATATTGACATCTCTGATTCAAGATAGTTAAGCAAAAATTCTACATTCATCCCTTTTAAGTATAAAGAGTGTCAATAAGAATAACATGTCTCGATTGCTCATGTTCTACAAAGCATTTTAGGCGCCCGTATAAGCGACTAAGGCCACTTAGATCACTTCTTTATCCTATAATATTGATGCTTTTGAGTTTTTTCGAGAAATATACTAATACTCGGCATTTGTTATCAGGCCATGTCTAAAAGGCAACCATACCTATGCTGAGAGTTTCAACCTTTTAAAGCGGCAGAGTAGCTCTTCGACATTGACAACACGGATTCTCTTGCAGTCAAGATGAACTCCATACATCTCCACAGTCACATACTCAGTTGTTGTGAAGGAGACCTCAATTCTATCTCCACTTTTCATTGAGTTTGGTTTTCCTATAGATCTCACCCATGAATGAACTCCAGTGGTCTGTACAGAGCCCACATACTTGAATTGAGTACCATTTGTTTTATTAGTGATAACAACTTCAATCTGAGAATGAAGTATGCCTCCAAAAACAACCCAGAAAGCCATCCTCAAGAAATTACTTTTAACTTCCCCCGGCATCTGAAACGAGGTTGAAGATCTTGTTCCTTGATGACAAAACCTATCTTGAATCACCCTACTTGGGAGGTAAATATCACAACCATCAAGTCCAGAGCAATCCTGTTACACAAAGAACAATTTAAGAAAAAGAAGAAAATTACAACAACAAAAAAGAAAGAAAAAGAAAAAGGAAAACCCTTACTTGCAGGCAACTCCATACGAAATTTGATATCAAATTGCTACAATCTGTGAGAATTAATATGCGCAGGTTCGTTATATTTGATAGATCTGGCAATTTTTGTAGGCTGCTGCACCCAGTCAAGTCTAGGTAATCTAACTTGCAAGGAAGCTTTGAAGTGATTGAAGACTTGTGCAGCTAATCAACTTGAGGTCTTCTAAATTAGGGGGAAGTTTTGGCAGTGATAAAAGCCTGTTGCAATTACTCAAGTCTAGCACCTCTAAATCAAGAGGAAGCTCTGGGATTGATTCAAGACTAGAGCAATTGTTCAAGTGCAGTTTGCGTAGATCAAGACGAAGCTCTGGGAGTGATTCAAGACTGGTGCAATTGCTCAACTCTAAATTGATTAAATCAGTAGGAAGTTCCGGGAGGAATTGAAGACTCCGGCATTCATCCAAGTCAACGAGGCGTAAATTAGGAGGAAGTTTTGGAAGTGATTGAAGACTACAGCACTTGGTAAAATTAAGCGTTCTCAAGTTATTCATCCTTGACAGATTTGGTAATTTATCCAGTGATGTACAAAGACATGCAAATAGCTCTACTAGATTGGGAGGAAGTTCTGGTAGTGACTGAAGACTCGAGCAGTCGGGCACATTCAAGTGTTTTAAGCTTGTTAAACATCCGATAGAATCTGGCAATTGCATAATATTGGTGCTAGTTAGATCAAGATACGCGAGTGATATTAGATTTCCCAAATTCTCAGGCAAGCTTTCAAGGTTTTTAGAGAAATTTAGCCAAAGATGCACGAGCGAAGTTAGATCGCAAATGCTACTCGGAAGGTTTCTAAGGTTCTCACAACCAACCAAATCCAACTTCTCCAACTTACCTAGATGTCCGATGGAATCTGGTAATTGTTCAATACTTGACCAACTTGCATCAAGCTTCCTTAAGCATCCCATGTTCCCTAATTGCTCAGGCAATTGATTCAAACAGTCGCATCCATACAAATCCAAGTTAACCAACTTATGCAAAAGCCCAATCGATGGGTGAATCTGCGACAAACTTGAACAATTTTGAAGTATTAATTTCTCAAGGCTTTCCGATCCTTTGAAATCAGGGGTGGTTTTGAGGAAACGAGAACCACTAGCATTTAGTATTTTCAAGCTTTGTAATTGCTGTTTAAGAGAATAAAAAATATGGAATTAGATTATATCTGCATATTTTTCATAAACTATTGAACCAAAGAAACTATGTACTATACAAATTCGATGAGAAAGATGGGGATACTACATACCTTGGTGCCTTCCCACAGTATCTTGACTTTGCTGTGTTGCATGTCAAGGAAAATTAGTTTTGGTGCTTGAAAACTTGAAGGTAAACAATCCAAAGAGTTATCATACCAACAAAACCACCTTAATTCTTCAAATAAATTTTCAAAGCTTCCAGTGAGATTCACACTGATAATCTGAAGCAATCTCAAGTTTGGTAAGTCATGAAATGCTCTGGTACTTATATTTACTTCCTTTTGCACGGGCATGACTAGCCTGATACCTTCAATGTTTTCATGTCCCTAATAAAAGGAGAAAATACCATTAAGAATTGAGGTCATGATAATGAAGTCAAAAAAGCTTAGGAGTTTATCATAGAATTGAGATTAACTCTTTCAAATGGGGAAGCGGGGTAATCAGAATTGAGGAAGTATTTCACTTGGCGATAAAGAAGTGTGCAGCCAAATAATGGAGGACTTGGATCTAAGCTAAAGGACAAATGGATTTTGTAGCTCCATATCAGAAGTAAGGGTGAACGGGTGAATATATATCAAGTTCATTTGGCAGCCTGGGGAATGCATGATGGACCTTCTGTATTTTGTCCAAATCTTTGTCCAAATCTTTAGATAAGATGAAGATCAATAAATAATTTTTTTCCTTTTACCAAAATACTTAACTTCCATAATATTTACAAGAGTGTGCGTGCAAGATAAACGATATGAAACTAATTTTTTGAGCAATATATTTTTTGGAATAGTCAAAAGAGAGTGTTAGTCTTGTACCTTGAAATTCTTGAGAACATCATATGCTTCCTCATGAAACAATCGACTACGCTGTCTTGGATTCTTTACGGATTTTTCGCGAACAATTTCCCGTCCCATATCCCGAATCAGGTTATGCATCCTCAGCTTGTTTCCCCAGTCAATTGTTAGTAAACATCTTTCCCTTAAAATGCAGATTCCACTTTCTGGAAAGAAACCACAAGCATCTAGAATCTTGATTGCATCGTCTTTGTCCATTCCGATGAAAAAGAATGCAATATCGAGGAAGATGTCCTCCACTTTATCATCATCAAGTGAATCATAGCTTATTCTGAGTTTTTTCTGAATATGCCTGTGGGGAATTTCTTTCATTTTCCCATAGACACTTTCCCACTCTACCATGCTTCTCTCGAACAAACTTGAACCCAAAACTTTAAGAGCTAATGGAAGTCCTCCAACGTATCTTACAATATTTTCTGAAAGATCCATCAAATTTTTTTTCAAGGGGGTTGTATTTCTAAAGGCATGCCATCTGAAGAGCTCCGAAGACTCGTCGTCGTTCAATTCCTTCACCTCGTGCCTCAAATCTACTTGAAATTCAACTAGTAGACGCGAATCTCTTGTCGTGACGATGATTTTACTTCCTAAACCAAACCAATTCCAATTTCCTGCTAATGATTCCAACTGTTTTAGTTGGTCTAAATCATCGAGAACTATGAGGACTTTTTTTGAACGAAGTCTTTGTTTCACAAAACTTATTCCTGTATCAACACTGGTAACCTTAAAATCCTTTATTTTCAGAAGTTGAAAGATAAGTTGCTCTTGTAAATAATGTACACCACGGGGTTCCTCGAAAGCTTCTCTAACATTTTCAAGAAAGCAACTACTTTCAAATTCCTTGTAAATTTTATTATAGAGAGCTTTGACAATTGTAGTTTTGCCGATTCCGGCCATCCCATATATCCCAATGAAACTAACATCATTCGACCCAATGCCTAGTTTTTGAGATATTTCCCGGACACGAGAATCGATGCCAACTTGATGGTCAGTAACATTCAAGTATTTGGGGCATAATTTCATTAGAACATCATTAACAATTTTTTGGATGAGATCTGCTTCATGCCTGCCAATTTTACACCAATTTTAATTTAGGAAGTTAAACACAAATTAAAGAGCAATGATATATACATGAGTTCTGCTAAGTAATGCGACTGAATTACAATTATGCATGTACAAATACATAATGTTGGATAGAATTATAAGTCTCTCACCATAAATATGACATATACTTTTAATAAAGATTACCACTGATAGTTATCCTTGAATTTGATGCCCAAATCAGGAAAAAGTGCATTCAAGTGTTGTACTGTACAACTATCTAATGCACTTTCGAGTGGTTTAGGCATCCTAAATTTTTTGAAAATAAATGATTACATTACAAGTCAATAAGCAATTAATTTGTGGATCTATGACAGATCTTTTTTGTAATCCTAAGACATCTCCTGGACTTGTATTGTGATGTACATGCATTCTCTTTCCTGATCAATTCACCTTTCTTTATCCATGTCTACCATGAATGCTATGTGCATATATGAGATATCTTACACAGCATTTATAACTACCGAGTTTGAGAAGAAAAGAAAGGGTGAAGGGGAAAAAGGAATTGTGACAGGGAAGAAAAGAAATGAAACGAGTCGGATTGTGTTTTGGAGTAAAAAAGAGAAAATACTGAGGGATGATGTTTTATATATTTTCATTGCTATCTATCTAATACATTAGTGCTTTATTTAAAAGGAATTCTTACAAAATGATGTGTCAAATTGTTTAATTCGAAGATGATCCATTATACATAAGTGGGTCCAATAATAGTAACTAAGGTTGTGTTTGATAAATCTAAAAATTAAGATGTGAATGATTATGATGTCTTAATAAATTAGATCATCTGAATAGTTATGAGGTCTGAATCTAAAAAATTGTTTGATAACTAAAAAGTAAGTTGTCTCTTAATGACACTATTTTACCATTTTAAAGGGTAAAAATTTATTTAATAATTTTAAATATTCAATTTAATAAAAGTGAGTGCATAATATTGTTAAATATATTTATATAAAAAAAATTTATCAAATTTTTTTTATTAAGAGGTACCTCTTAATTATTAAGATTTCATTTTCTGTCTTACCAATTAAGAGGCATTCAGAGGTAAAAACAAAAAAAAAAAAACGCCTCTTAGAGAATAAGAGACAGTCCATTAAGAGACAATCAGATATAAACAAACAACACCTAACTACAACCATACACGTCATTTTGTATCGTTATTTTGTACTATTCTTTAATCATCATAGTATTATTGCTAATACATTACTTTTATTATTTATACATAATTGTTTATTTATAGTTTGTGCATATAGTATTATTCTTTTTTATCACCCTTGATCACCTAGCTTAGTTTATTAAGTAATTGTTACAACACATTTTTTTTAGAAAGTTCTATGAAAATTACAACACTTTCTTTTCGAGTAACTTTTGTAAAGTTAAATGACCAATATATCCACAATCATATTACCTTCATCATTTAATATGTATTGATCGTTCTACTAACTAAAATCTTTGTGATTCATAGCTTAGTTGTTTTGTTGCTTCTAGAAAGCAGACCGTGCAAGTTAATGGTCCTTAGCTCCCTCATAACAGTACAATCATTACTTTTATTCATCAAAGGAAGTGGTTAGCATGAAGTTCATTTTGGGTAAGTTGGTCAATTGATTAATAAAATACTGACACGTAGGTGAGGCTGTATGTGTGTCAGTATTCTATTGGTCAATTAACCAACTTACCAAAATATAAACTTCATGCTAACCGGATCCTTCATCAAATAACTAAATTTAGATAATGGGGAAAAAAGGAATTATAGAAGTTACCCATTTGCATCATTTTTCAGATCATATCCTGATATATTTGCAGTTGTGGTTAGTGCAACTTTCCATGTCTCTACCAACTCTTTTGCGTAACGTATTTTATGTTTTTCAAAAGTTTTTGCATAACAATCAGTTTGGTGGCGTACGTTTAATGGATCAACATCGTAGAATACAGGAAGTACGATCTGTCTCCTTATTCTCTTGCATTCCAGGATCTCTGCAAGCTCATTAAGACACCATTTCGAAGCACCATAATTTTTTGAGAAAACAACGATACTTATCTTCGAATCATGGATAGCTTTTATCAATTGTGATGCGATTTCTTCTGCCCTTTCTAGTCCAGATTCATCTTTGAAGGTTCGTATCCCTGCCTGATCTAAAGCAAAATATAGATTACCAATAAAGTTTCTTCGTGTATCTTTTCCTCCAAAACTCAAAAAAACGTCCCAAAATTTAAATGAGGATGAAGATGGAAAGTAAGAAGAATCAGTTTGTTTGCTTGTACCGGCCATGAAAGTAGGGTTTGAAGATAAAAAAGGAGAGAATGCATGGGACTATGGGAGGATGATCTAGGTTTTGTTTTGTGTAGAATTTATCATGGTTATCAAATGGTTTATTAGAATCATTCATCTTGTAAGAAAGAATCAAATAATATAAAAATAATTAACCCACAAAAAGTCAACTATTCATGATTGATTTTGGAAATTGTTTAATTGGTTTATAATTATTTTCTTTAAAGAAAAAATTAATTAGAACAATGAAGAAGTAAACAAATGTATGCGTATATAACTATAAATACAGCCTGCAATCACAGTTATGTGGTTGTCAGAAATTGAATTATGAATTACTGGAAATGGAATAAGGACAAGTATTTTGATTAATTATTTCAAGTGTTAAGGGCAATCTCAAAAGGGGACACCATATAAATTATTTCAAGGTTTAATGTTGACCAAACTAAATTGAAATATTGTATCATTTTTCTGTTTTTTTTGATATGACATATTATTTTTTAGGAGTATCTGTAGTGTTTATTAAGTTTTATTACGAATATTGGCCCTCCTAATATTATTTTGTTAGAAATGATTACAATTTTAATTTTTTTTTTATTAATTATAATGTTTTTCATTTTTTTGTAATAAATTACGGTTTTAATATATTTTAATCTTTTAAACAGTTATATAAATTAAAACGGTTTTAATATATTTTAATCTTTTGAACAGTTATATAAAATAAAATAAAAAAGAAGACAAATTTGCTACTAATTAATTTGCAATAATGCTCAAATGTCTATCACATGCACTAGCAAGTCTTTTAATAATAATTTCAGAAATAACACCGGAGTTTCCCTGTAGTTGGGGCTTTGAATACGTACTACTCACTAAATAATTAATTAAATATATAATAATAATTTCTTCTTCATCAAATGATGTTATATATATATATATATATATATATATATTTGACAATTTTATAACTTGTTAACGCCAAATTTTGTACGCCTGACAAAATTACCAAAACAGTAGGCCAAACATCGCTAACAGTTTAGCCCTCAATTTGGGCTTACAATTTACTACATCAAGTATCTAATTTGATACAACTTAACCCCAATTTCTGAATCCGGTCAAAATTGGCCGGAATACCCGACCTGCCCAAGTATCCAATCGGATTTTGTGTATTTAATATCAGCTGACCGTATAAATATATGGTTTGACTTAAAAAAATTAAAATTATAAAAAAAATTATAAATATAATATTTTTTAGCCCTTTTTAAAAAAGTAACTAATACCATAGAAATACGGTATAAAATTATAAATACAATTTAAAATTATAAATATTTATAAATAAAATTATAAATACAATTTATAAAAATTTAAGTTATGATATACTTTTTTAAATTTAAGACGTAAAATTTATTATTTACGATATAATTTATAATTTGCAAGATTTAAGTTATAAAATTTTTACATAAGTACAATTTGTAAAATTTAACACGTAAAATTTATAATTTATAATTTGAAAGATTTAAGTTGTAAACTTTACACATACAATTTGTTAAATTTAAGACGTAAAATTTATACATACAATTTGATAAAATTTCCAAATTTGAAGGAACAAAATAATTTGAAGGATTAGGGAAGAGGGAAAGAGGAGAGAGAGCAAATGAGTCTTTTTTTTCTTTTTTCTTTTGTCAATTTATAAAATTAAAATTATAAGACTAAAAAACAATTTGGGTTGAGGCTTGAGTTGTCAACTTTCTTCGGGCATGAAGAAAGTTACAAATTCCAAGAAGCTTGAGTTGAGTTGAGGTTTCGTTGGGATTAACTCCAAGCGAGGAGTTGTGGGGTGCAAATTCAGTTTTGGAAAGTTATAAAGAAGCAGACATAGCAGATTTCGAAAAGAAGTCTACTTCGGGTATTTGTTTACTTTTGTAGAGCTGTGTTATAGCAGTCCAAATTGCAGAAGTGTGTTGTTTTGTCTACTACTGAGTTGACAATAAAATATTACGGTTGAAACGAATTTTTTACAAGAGCTGGGTTTGACACAAGAATCGACTCCAAGTAATGGAGTCATGGTGAATATACCATTTCAAATGGGTTCGGAGGGGGAGATTATTGGTCAAAGTCCTGGTCAAAGTCCTCACCCATTTAATGTTCTTTGGCCCTTTGATTTTTCCACCAACCTTCTCCACATTTACTTCTCCTCACCTCATTGTTGGCTATAAAAGGCAGCCAAATAGAATGGAAAAAGACACCAATTTGGAGAAAATCCATCCGAAAGAGAAAGAGAAAGGGTGGAAGAAAACTTTTCTAAAGCTTTAAGAAAAATAGAGAGAGAAAGATAGTTCAAATAAAATGGTGTTTTATTTGGGTTTCATCACATAGTTATTGCATGTAGTGAATTAATTTGAGTTTGTACTCAAATTAAGATATCTTTGTATTCTCTCATATATTTTAGTGAATTATTCGGAGTTTGTCCCGTGATTTTTACCTCTTTATTTTAGAGGGTTTTACACGTAAAATTCTTGGTGTCTCATGGTTGGATATTTTCTACTCATTATTTCCTGTAGTAGTTATTATTTTGGTGGAACTGCGAATTTAATCTGTTTGACATATACTGATATTTTATTCACTTAATTTATCAAAGATAACAGTATTTAGGAGGTGATTTTTCCCAACAAGATGTCATAGTTGTAGATTGTTAGAACCATATATAGTTAAAGTTTGCTGGACTATAGTTTAGTTAAGATAACTATAATTAGACTTTCCTATATATAATTAAATTGTGTAATCAGTACTCATATTTTCTATTGTATTGCTTTCTGGAGATTTCTAATGAATTCAGAACTTCATTCTCTTTAACAGTAACAAATTGATATATTCCCTATCCTTATCCGGTCTTATAAATTCTCCTGAGCTTCATTAATTCCTTTACCTTAGGTATATATTGGAGGCATCAGCAATGGGAAAATCTTGCACCTAGCTAGCTAATTATGTTGTATGTGACTTCGAGATGCAAGTAGTGTTCGGTGGGAGATTAACGAAACCACTTGTGTGCATGTGCATGTTTCGATAATAAATTTTCTTTATCAAAATATATTGCACAAAACCAGTACCGGAGGTATTGATAAAGAAATATATATAGAATATTATGGATACTTTAAGTCTTCAACATATATATATATATATATATATATATATATATATATATATATATATATATATATATTCTGTCCTATCCTAAAATTACTTCTCAACTATTAAACTCCGTGAAATTATAAATTTCATGCATTTAATTAATTCATTATATATCCACAGCCAAAAAATACATGAAAAGCAAGGCCGTTTACATATGTAAATGATCAGAAGATAACGAAAACCATTCTGGACATGAAAATTAATGTAATTAGCCATTCCAGTTACACATGCAGTTTCTTGCTGTAACACCGTCATGCTTAAATTTTCGCATGTGCATGAAAAAATATTAATCAATGTAACGGTAATATATAAAACTCGCCTAATTAATGACATAAAAGAGGAATATTCAAATGTTAATTCACCTATCACAATTGACCTTGAGGCCAGGTGATCTCCATACAATTCTTTCTCCTCTATCACATAATTTTCTTGACAGTGAATCCTCAAAGTAAAACTGCAAATTTAAAACAATGAAGAGGCCGGCCAGTGGCCCTAATTGAGTATAGCAGGGGAGCATGAAGATCGATAATTAATAGGTTATTACATCATCGATTTTAATGCGTTTGAATTGTGCGTGATTGTGGAACATGAAGGGGTTAGGTCAAGTTTATAGCGATTAAAGTAATATAAATAAATAAAAAAATAAACATGATTATGTAATATTAAGAAAGAAAATTCTCCTGTACGAAATTTCCTAAAAGCAACGAATTAACTTAAGGGAGGAGTAGTAGCCTACCTACTACAACTTGTGGCTCTTTGGTGTGGAATAATTAAGTTCGATTCTGCTTTACAAATTAAAGATGAATACTTGTTACTTATAACCTCCTTTCTTAAATTATATATGCATGCAAAGAAACAAAGTCGTAGGAATTTATGTGGAGAATATATTATAGAGTTTTTTTTTTATAAGTATATAATAGACAAGTTGCTTTCTTTTGTTATTAAATTTTTGTTGCGCAATATATTCGTAAAGGACCGTATTCCATATATTATAGTGGAATCCTGTTCTATGGGAGTCGGTGTTTGATGGGGTCAATTTTGTCAGCTAGTTAGTAGCTTTCCATCAGAAATTCCGAAATAGATATGGGAACCGACTCCATCTTATTTTACTCTACTACGGGTGACTAAAGAATGGATAAAAAAGAGATACAAAATAATATTTATCATAGTAATGGTCTTTAAAATTATTGAACTCATCCATCTATGTGAAAAAATTAAAAGATCAATCACCGAAGTGAAAATAAATTAATAATTTGATATAATAATTTATATTTAAGTCTTAAATTAATTACAATTTGAGTATACATCAACTTTTTCATACCACGTGCTCAAGCCACATCATCAATTTATGACGTGATATGTTCTATTGAACCAAAGTGAAAAATTTTAATAGTTTAATGGCCTAATTGAAAAAAATTTAAAGGTCAATCACAAAGTGAAAAAAGTTTAATAGTTTAAGATAGTACTTTATATTTAAGCCATTATGATTTATAACTAATTCACTATATATGGTCTTGTGAAAGTACAATGCATATTGTTTCTCAGTGTGTACTGAGAAGACATGCATCTACCATAATGCATTAAGATCATATTCTACATGTGTAACTATACTTCCTGCACATGCATGGATCAGCATTGTAAGCACTGAGCATGCATCAATAAACAAACAAATGACAAAAACAGTGCGCAACTTTATTATTTCCTCACCAAATATATATCTACCATAAAAAAAAAAAAAAATCAGTCCTTTGACCGATCATCCGGTTTTTTACGGCGAAAACTGTGGTTCTGGCCTTGCATTGGTACTGCTCTACATTATTTACAAAAATAAGAACTAAATAGATCTAATTGATCAACACAAAAATTCATTTCTAAAATAAAGAGAAGCTGGTAGAACATCTTCTTCCTCTTTCTGCATCCGAGCTGTAGTAGTTAGCCTATCGACTAATATGTCTAGGGCTTCCTTCATCCACCAATGCGGACAAACTTCTTTTGCTTCAGCCACACACATCTATATATACAAGAAAACAAAATGTGTTTAATTGTTAAGTACTCAATCAAATAGAAGAAAACATAATTGATATATTTTGTATGCGTATAAATTTAATTACAATGCATTTTGATCATACGCAACGCGCGTACCCATACTCTTTGTCGAAAATTCTTTTCTGGCCAGAGATCAAGTTGTTCTGTGACAAGCAAAGGGAACATGCAGCCCTCATGGTATACTCCGCGGCTTTTGCTTTTGTAACTCCATTTACCTAATTCATGCTGCAAATTTATTAAGATATGTCAATTAAATTGTTAAAATTTTATTAACTAACTAGCTAATTCTAACTGTAACTAGCTTGGAAATTAAGCATTATATATCAATTACCTGGACATCTCCAAGAACACCGGCTTCTTCAAGGGATTCCCTACAGGCTGCTTCTTCTATGGATTCATCAAGTTCCCAACCTCCCTGCAGGCGATTCATCACATTTGGATAATTAGGTTAATTAATTACCAAGAAATTACAATAATAGCTTTAAACTGAGAGAAACACAATGCTGTATATATATCATCTCATAAAACATCAATCAGTGGACTAATTACTTTTATTTTTGTTTCTCTTTTATAGGGCATGAAGACAATTACTAGTCTTTTTGGCTCTCGTTGATTGATGGGTTCATAAATCCCTAATTAATAGTCCTCTATGCATGCTCATCATTTTTTCGGAAGGGGTACTCTTGAATTCTCAATAATCAAGGATTATGTGTGTGCCCTATATATATATATATATATATATATATATATAGAGAGAGAGAGAGAGAGAGAGAGAGATTGGTTACCTTAGGGAACATCATTCCTTGACCTTTCTGTGAACTGATCACAAGGACTTCTAAATCATCATCATCAGTAACCATGCCTTCTTTCCCATTTTTATACCTATATGGAATACATCTGCACATACACACACAACAGTTGGAGTGAATCAAGTCAATATATACGTACTGAGACTGAAAATTGACAAGAAATAGAAAAAGAAAAGTATGTATATGTGTAAACATAAATTGGAGAAAAATAGAGAAGGGGAAATTAAAAAAGTTAAAAGATTTGAACCGAAAATAAGGAGAGGAGATTGAAGTAGCTAGTACTAACCCTACAACAAGGCGGCAACCTTTGTTGTATTTCTGTAAATTCCTTCCTGTTCGAGACTCTAAACACACCATCCTCTTAAGAAATAGTTTATAAAATTGACACCCAAAAATAAAATATATATATATATATATATATATATATATATATATAGCTCAATCTAGATATGAACCCCCACTTCAATCAAAACAAAAGGATTAATTAGAGATATCTCAGCTTTCTCACTCTCATTCTCTCTCTCTCTGTATATATTTATGGTAGTGTAAGTGTGTGTATATATATTTATATAGGCAACGTTTGAGGAGAGAGTTATTATATAGAGGAGAGGAGAGGAGAAGAAACAAAAAAGGTGGGCGTTTGGAGAAGTGTGTTATATAGTAAATTAATTGAGACAGAAATAGAATGCTAATAAACAGCTAACAGCGTGGATGCTTGGTAGATTGACTAGAAAAATGTCAATTTTATTATATTTTAATACTAGAGTATAAAATTTAACCGAGTTAACTGGACCGTTCACGACTCTAAGTCGTTAGGCGTTAGCTATGTACTCTGATGTCCGAACCCAGTTGTCTCTTTCTCGGGTATTTCTTAGAAATCTCTCCTACAATATTTGGAACCGTTGTTACATGATGTTTTAAGAGAATATATTTTTATAAGTAAATTTGATAATTTTACATGTTTCTCTTCATATAAATAATAAGTGAAATTCATCCTCATGTGAGAGAATATATTGTGAAACGAGCACTTTTATTTATAAAAATATTAATTCTCTAATTTAATTCTTCATCAATTAATTCTACGTGGCTAATTTTGCCTTAGTCATCGGAGACATACACATGCAACCATTACATTAATTGTTCTCATCTTCATCTAGTAACGTTTTTGTAAAAATTGCATTCAATGGGGGCAGCTTAGTAAATTGACTTGCTTAAAGGGGGGCAATAAGGTAAAAACACAACACTGCCGCCACAACTTGTAGCGACAGACAGTGTAGCACATTGGCTTGAGAGGCTTGAGGGGCATATACGAGTCAATTGACTTGTCGTTACAACTGATATTGGTGCTGCCGCTACAGCCTGTAGCGGCATGGGTCTTATCTCTTTAAATTTATGTCATCCAATTTCGAGATCAATGACGTAGATTATGGTTGTTGGAATAGTACTCGAGTCAACCGATTGTCACGGATGGAAGCCATATGTGTGTGTATATATATATAAGAGTGTAAAATGAACCAAACGCATCGAACTTATATATTTGGCATTCCTATTCCCAAGGTCGAACTGTTTAATAAAGCTCCCGTGACCAAAATATATCTCCTTATAAAAGTCTTCGTCCGTAGTATTAAACTGCGGACGCTAAGTATACTCAAATGGCCAACTGAGAAACGACATCGTTTATAAATAAGTCTCGTCTGCAGTATTAAACTGCAGATGCCAATTTAAATTTTTTTAGTTTTCAAGGTTCAATCAATTCCCAAGATTGCAGTCATTGGTGCACGTGTTTGTTTGGAATACTGGATACTTGGAATGAATTGTTATATGCTTCTTTCTTGAATATTGAAAAAGGATCATGGAAAACCAGAAAAGAAATTTTTAGAGATTGCATATTTGCATTCCATATGCTGACATAGTTTTTCACAAAGGGTGAGGTTTTAAGTTTACCAAGATGACAGTTATATCATTGGGATAAGACTGTAAAATTCCAAAATGTATATCATTGACATTCAACATGATTGGAGCCTTGAAAACAAAAAAATTTTGAATTTGGCATTCACAGTTTAATACTGCGGACTTGACTTATTAGTCGTCCATTTGGCCATACCTAGCGTCCGCAGTATTAAACTGCGAACGAGAACTTGCAAAGGAGGGGTCATCCACAGTATTAAACTGCGAAATACTGAAAACTAAACTGCGGACGGGTCCTCTATTTAATGATTTAATCTTCAGATGGAGGGCCATGATATTTTGTAAAAATAACCTTAAGTTGACACCATTAGCTATAGATTGGTCCCCATATAAGTAATGATTCATAATATATATTTGTTATGGATCAAAAATGAGTGTGTATATATATATATATATATATATATATATATATATATATATATATCATCTTCTATCGTTCAATATAAGAACAGAGATTAACCTCCTCTCATGTTTTTTTCGTTCATCCATGAAAGAATCTATACGAACTTTTGATTTTGTTTTCAATGACTCCTCATAGCCAAACATGTTTGCTGCAAAACAAGGGTTAGAAAATAATAATTTCTGATCACACACTCACTTATGTGTTTTGCTCAAATAATGAATCACTCAATTACACTCGTGTATACACTCAATGATGGCTTTTATCCTCTAATGATCTCACCATTATTGTCTTTTTCCCTCAAGTTTTTTTTTTATGTTATTTTCTTGAACTAATTACTAATTAATGTAATCTATTACAACCAATCAAGAGTTTATCAAGAACAATTTAAATTGAAAGTATTTAGGCGACCATGATGCACACGGTCTGGAACACCATTTCTTGGATTAATTGTTTATGTTGGCCTTGGTTTATTGTTGATTTCGGATTGACTTGCTTCTTGTATGCCTTTAAATTCCAGGGAAAGCTTGTTAGGCTTGCGGAATTTTACGATTTTCCTTGTTAATTCGAAATTGATGATGATGTATTCGGATGAGGATAATTGATAGTTGCGGATTTGAAGCAATGATTGACGCTGCGAATTTGGGTTAACACAAAACAATAATATGCGGAGTTTTTTTTTACGCAACAAGAACAACAAAAAGATAAATAACCTGTTAGAAACTTAATTTTGATACCATGTGATAAACTCCACGACACGCTTGCATGAGGTGGTTGTCGCCCGTTCTAGCAATGGTTATGGGTGGAACATCAATGACACTTTGACTCCTCGCTTATATTGAAGTGGTAACCTTGGTATATTCAACAATTGATGTATAGTAGAAGATGCTACAAACATCGATCTATGAATTGATACTTGATAAGTCGGATTGATTGTCACAAACACACCGATAAGATTAAGAATTCTTGAAAAGAACAAAGATAGAATACTCTCAAGTAATCTAAAAATAAGAAGTGTTATTAAATCAATCAGTACCAAAACCCTTGGCCTTAAGGCCTATTTATACTAGTACAATGAGTTAATTATGGTAATAAAAACTCTAAAATTGTTGTCCTAAATTTACCCTAGTTGAAGTCTCTAGAAATGCAATCAAAATAAATCATAACCTCCCTAAAATCATGCTAAATTACCTAAAACAAAATACAATATAATCTGACTAATATTTTAGAAAACAAAATTAATTTTCTCTAATTCTTGAATTGGACTTGTATCAACTGATCCAAACAATTTGAGTTAATTTCCTCCTTGGGTCTTTTTGAGTTAGTTTCAGTCCAAACAATTTGAATCAATCTATTTAGGTCTTGTTTGAACATTTTAATTCTAGCTTTTGTAATTGGTTTAATAATTGGCACTTGAATTGAATTAACACAAATTTTATCTCTTTGATTCTCATCCACGCCCAAACTAAGCATACTTTCATTATTTCTCTTCTTTTGAAAATGATTTTGTCTCATTATTTGATGTGGTCCTAATCAAAATCGTGTCAAATAGAATAAAGAATTAATTAGAGGGACAAAGAGAGAGTGTGTGTGTATATAAGTGGGAGCACAGTTAGTCATCACGTGGAGATCCTCTTCTGCATTATTGGTTACATAATTTATGATATTGTATTTTACATATAACAAATTAAATATAATTTTGATTTGTTAAGAGTTGTTGGCACACGCTATGGTCTATTCTGCATAGAGAGACCAAATACAAATAGATACTCAATCTTTTGAGAAAAATCCATGGAATAGTTATTCCAGAAATTGATATGTTTGCCTTTCCTCTGATTTTGATAAGGATGATATTTACAGAACTCCGGAATCATTCTTCTTTCCTTATTTCTCCCGATATAAGCTATGAAATTAATTCTAATTTTAAAAAAAATAATTGATATTAATTTATTTAATTTTGTCAATACAAATATAAAAATCATTATCTATCGAATTGAGTTATAATTTAGTGGTGGATCGAATATGAAAAATATAAATAAAAAGGAGTAATAAATAGCCCTATAAATGTACTTGTTTGACTTGAAGGCATCTTTAATACTCCCTCCGTCCGTCCCTTAAAAAGGGGCTCAATTTGAGTTTTTTCTTTTGGTTAAATTAATCAATTTTAGAATTAAAAATTAATCAT
Organism: Panax notoginseng; assembly: GCA_016801055.1. Taxonomy (NCBI): domain Eukaryota; kingdom Viridiplantae; phylum Streptophyta; class Magnoliopsida; order Apiales; family Araliaceae; genus Panax; species Panax notoginseng. The sequence goes on from CM029023.1 coordinate 135,383,150, forward strand.
ATTTATTTATATTTTCAAACCTATGAAAATTAACTTAGTCAAGAATTGTAGTTGGTTTTTGAAAATATATAAGTATGGAAAGAAATAGTTTATAATATCATAACATGGTCTCTACTCCCTAATCCCTAGTCCCATGTCCAAATTTGTGTGGGATAAGAAGAGAAGAGAAAAGATTTGTGACCGGGAGTCAAAAGGAAGACGTGTGGGTTCTGTGGGGAGTAAGAAATGGTCGAACTCACTCACGTGCAGTAGAAAAACTTTATTCCCCGCCACCGACCGTGAGAAAGTTTTGGGTCTACATATACGGAGTATATATTTTGTCTCTTTATCTCCAGATGTACTTATTCATTAATACTCCTCTTTTTAAAAAATAGGGAATTACTACTAGTTTTATAAGTAAAAATTAAAATTAGATTGCAATATTAAATTTAGGCTTAAATATGAATTAGTACCCTAAACTATAGGTCATATTCCACTTCGGTGATTCACCTTTCAATTTTGTCAATTAGACGATTGAACTATTAATTTTTTTCAATTACAACAAATTGAGTCCGTCACGTCAGAAATTGCTGACGTGGCTATCTAGGTGGGCCACAATTAAGCTGATGTGTAACAAAATAATAATTTTTTAATTTCTAATTAAACATTTATGATATATTAAAGGCTAAAATTGTCAAATAACTTTCTATCAAACATTAATAATAATCAAAAACATCAAAAGCAAAACCCAACCATCAGAGAACCGCCGCCGTCGTCTCAGCCTTCCCTTCGGCCACAACCATAACCACCGCCATCATCTTCCCGACGACCTCATCCTCCAAAGCCACCACCCCAACCATATTCATCTTCACAAGGTCTACCGCTGCCTGCCGCAAAATCCATCGCCGCCGCCACCACTTCTTTCGTAGCCACCACCTCCACCATACCAGATCTGAACTATTCTCCCTACCAAGGAGCTCCTTATGAAGTTCAAGATCATCCGCATCAACAAGAATGAAACCAAAACCCAAAACCCAAATGAATCCATCAAACTAAATCCCTCGCATCATCATGCCATCTGTTTCGCCCCGCCAAGATACGGGCACATCAACACAGCCCCGATTCGCTCAAGAATCAAATCTTATCATCACAACCTCCATTTAACTGTGTTTCTGAGTTTTGACTGCACAGAAAAGAAAAAAGGAATTGAATTGAATAGAATGGAAAAGGAAAAGATATGTAAAAGGGTTAAACCCTTTACACACAATACATGCATACATACGTACGTAGATATAGAGAGAGAAAGAGAGGTGGTTATGTTTGTTTGCAAGCAGAGATGCAATAAGGGTTGTTGCTTTATCTAGAGGACTTGGTGAAATCATCGGCTAAGAACAGATGATCAGAGAAATCATAAGTTATGGAATAAATCAATTAGATGTTTTATTTTAATTAGAAATATTGTTAAATTAGGTTTTGACCATTTTGCCCATGATTTAAAAAGATTTGTTTATGTAATGAATAAAATATAGTTTTTTTTGCCACATAAGAGTCTTAAGGCCCCACACAATTAGCCACGTCAGCAATTTCTGACGTGGCGTGTTCAATTTATTGTAATTAGAAAAAATTGATAGTTTAATCATCTAATTGACAAAATTGAAAGGTGGATCACCGAAGTGAAATATAACCTATAGTTTAATGTACTAATTCATATTTAAGCCTTAAATTTAACAATAAGAGTAGTCTAATTAATTTAATTTATCAATATTAGATTTCTTCCATTAAGAATGAAAAATACTCAATGTATATATCTCATTAAGAAAGAAGTAGAATCCAGGTTTACATATTAATTACTCTTAACCTGAGTTAAACAATCAGTAAATGTATTACACTAACTTCTAACTGCGGTATACTAACTAACTAACTGTGGTTAAAACAATAAAATGAATCAGTGGGTTTGAATATTTATATAACCAGGAGCGCTGATCACGAAAAAAAAAACAAAGAAAGTACTCTATCCGTCCAGGATAAAAGTTTTGGTAGACTTTTCATACATATTAAGAAGATGAATGAAATGACAAAATTATCCATAATAATGTAATTAAATATGGAGAGAGAATTAAAATAAGAAAAGTATGAGATATTTAATGTTACGGGTATAATAGAAAAATATGTGTAAAAATTTAGTTATTAAAGAAAAATAAATATTTAACATGGGATTATTCAAAATAGTAATAAAGACTTTTATAATGAGACGGAGGGAGTAATAAATAGTAATACTGCTATTTCTAATTCAGAAAAATAAATGATGATCAAACTTGTGTGGGTCACAATGACATGCATCGATCAAATGTCCAGAAGATAAAGAGTCATGACTCACCACCTGTGCATATGAACATTATATAACTCAAAATTATGTAATAATAGTATTATTTTAAATACTAATTACAAGGAGATTGAATCTGCATAGGAGTAGGAGTAGGTAGGACTGGGCATCAAATTCGGTTTTTTCGGTAAAATCCGTTTTTCGAACAGGACCGAATCGACCGATTAGGTATAAAAAGAATCGATCCGGTTTCAGTTCAAAAAAATTGATATATACTAATTTTTTGGTACCGATTTCGGTACGGTCTATTTATGGTTCGATTTTACCGAACCGGATCGGTATATATCGGTTTTCTAATTTTTTTTATTATTATTAATAAATAATTAATAATAATAAAAAAATAATAATTATATTATTTTTTGATAAAAATCGATACCGATATACGGATTTAACCGGTACCGGTATCGGTACCGAAATTTAGATAATTTTGATACCAATTCAATTCAGTACCAATCTGATTTGGGCCGATTTTTACCGGTTTACTGCCCCTAAGAATAGGAGTAGTAGGAATAGGCAGGGACAACCACGCCCACAACTACAGACAACTTAAAAGCTCTCGACTTCCATTTATCTCAATCACCAAAAATTAAATACACACTCCCTCAATTTCAAATTTTTTATATTTTGTCCCTTTAAGTTACCCGATTATATTTTTTTTAATTTTCAGGAAAATAATTTTATTTGAAAAAGCAGAAAATTTTATTTCTACAAAAAAGAAAGTAAAGTTTCATAAAATATATATTAAAAAAACTTTATTTTCAAAAAAAATATTGAAATATTTTTTTTTAAATGAGTAAATTTTAATAAAATACAGATTCAAAAAAATAAAACTTTAATTTTAGAAAAAAGAATAATTTTTTAAAAAAGAGTAAAGTTTCATAAAAGATAGATTCAAAAAATAAAAAGAAGTTTGAAAAAATATAGAATTTTTTTATAAAAAAAATAGTAAATTTTAATAAATATAGATTCAAAAAAGTAAAATAAAAAATAAAACTATATTTTCAAAAAAAAAATTATTTTTTAATAAATGAATACAATTTAATAAAATATAGATTCAAAAAAATAAAACTTTATTTTGAAAAAAATTAATTTTTTTTAAAAAAAATGAGTCAAGTTTCAAAAAATATAGATTAAAAAAAAAGTAGAACTAAAAATAAAACTTAATTTTTAGAAAAAAAATATAATTTTTTATTTTTAAAAAAATGAGTAAAGTTTCATAAAATATAGATTCAGAAAAAATAAAAAAAAAACTACATTTTCAAAAAAAATAGAAATTTTAATTTCTGTAAAAATGAGTAAAGTTTAATAGAATATAGATTCAAAGAAATACAATTTTATTTTTTTAAAAAAAATTTAAAAAATGAGTAAAGTTTCATAAAATATAGATTTAAAAAAAAAAAGTAAAACAAAAAAATAAAAATTTAAGTTTAATAAAATATAGATTCAAAAATATATATTAAAAAACAATATTTTCAAAAAAAAGAGAGAGAAATTTTTATTTTTGTAAAAATGAGTAAAGTTCAATAAAATTTAGATTCGAAGAAATTAAACTTTATTACCAAAAAAATAAAAAAAAATTAGTAAAGTTTCTTAAAACATAGATTCGAAAAAAATAAAACTGTATTTTCAGAAAAAAAAGAGAAATTTTTTTTTTTTTAAATGTTTTAATTTTCATAAAATATAGATTTTAAAAAAATATAAAATAAAAATCATTAAAACTTTATTTTCAGAAAAAATAAATATTTTTTTTTAAATGAGTAAAGCTTCATTAAATATAGATTCAAAATATAAATTCTTTATTATTTAAAAGATCTGTAAATTTATTTTTTGAAACTTTACTCATTTACTTTAACTTTATTTTATATTTTTTATTTTAAACTTTTTTTGAATCTATATTTTATGAATCTTTACTTATTTTTTTTTTAAAAATATAATTTTATGTTTTTTTTTGAAAAATTAAGATTTATTTTTTTGTTTTATTATTTTGAATCTATATTTTACGAAACTTTACTCATTTTTTAAAATATAAAAATTACAATTTTTTTTGAAATTTCTTTTTTTCCTTTTTTTCTTTTTTTAAATCTATATTATATGAAACTTTACTCACTTTTTTAAAAATAAAAATTTTATTTTTCTGATAATAAATTTTTATCTTTTTGTTTTATTTTTTGAATCTATATTTCTTGAAAATTTACCCATTTTAATAAATATACTTTTTTTCTAAAAATAAAGTTTTATTTTTTGGTTCTATTTTTTAAATCTATATTTTATGAAATTTTAGTCATTTTTTTTAAAAATTCCTATTTTTTTCTAAAAATGAAGTTTTATTTTTTTTAATATATATTTTTTGAAACTTTACTCATTTTTTTAAAAAATAACTTTTTTTTCTAAAAATAAAGTTTTTTTCTAAAATTTAAAAAATTAAAATCAGGTAACTTAGAGGGACAGAAGTACAAAAATTGTCGAATCGGATAAAAGATAAATGGGTCAAGTTAGACCAGATTACAATCAAATCCGATAAAAAAGACATAAACGACAAAAATACCTAACCGAGGACGAATTTAAAAGTGAGTAAGTTAGAACTTGAAAGAATAGAAGCCATTTGACCCAATAGAAACTTCCTTCTATCCATTTTATGTCATGGTATACCAAGATTGAATCTCCATCTGGCATTAAATGTTTTTTCAGTCATTGTACCATAGGTTGATTTACAGATGGATAACTGAAATTTTTTTTTCTTACAGTCAACTCAATATACTCGATTTTACTAACAAAAAATTAAAAAAACCGTTAAACAAGTTTGACTGTTAACGGAAAGTACACGTGGCAGCTGAGTTGTCCAAAAAAAATCCTATGTGGCAGTTAGTATGCGACGTGGCAATTAGGATGTGGATTTGGATGAAATTTTTTATGAAAAAATGGAAAAAAATATTTTAAAGTATAATATAAATTTAAAAATGAGCCAACAAAACAAGAAAATAAATAAAAATTATATTTAATTTTTTTTAATAAAAATAAAAAAACAATTATTTTAATTAAAAAAATTGCATTTTTTATTAAAAAAATCTGCGTTTTAATTTCTTTTTAATAAAAATAAAAAAAATTATTTTTTTTATTAAAAAAATTTTGTATTTTTTATTAAAAAAATTGTGTTTTTGATTTTATTTTTATAAAAAAGCGCAGTTTTTTTTAATTAAAAATAAAATAAAATAAGCTGTTTTTTTATAAAAATAAAATAAAAAACTCAAATTTTTTTTAGAAAAAAAAAGGTGCAGTTTTTTTTTAATAAAAATAAAATTAAAAAATGGTTTTTTTATAAAAATAAAACAAAAAAACAGTGTTTTTTTTAACCAAAAAAGAGCGCACAATTTTTTTTTTATAAAAAAAACAGTTTTTTTATAAAAATAAAATAAAAACGGTGTTTTTTTAACAAAAAAAAATGTTGTTTTTTTTATAAAAAAAAATACAGTTTTTTTTATAAAATAAAATAAAAACGCAATAAACCAAATTTGTGTTTTTATTTTATTTTTATAAAAAAAAACTGTGTTTTTTTTTTATAAAAAAATCTTTGCGTTTTTTATTTTATTTTTATAAAAAAAACGCAGTTTATTTTTTTTTATAAAAAAACAGCGTTTTTTATTTTATTTTTATTAAAAAAACTGCATTTTTTATTTTATTTAAAAAAAACTGCATTTTTTTTTATAAAAATTTTTTGTGCTTTTTATTTTTTTTATAAAAAAACTGCATTTTTTATTTTATTTTTATTTAAAAAAATGTGTTTTTTATTTTATTTTTATTAAAAAAAACTGCATTTTTTATTTAATGTCCAAAATTTGAAAAATATTTTTAATTTTATAATTTTTATTATACTTTAAAATATTTTTTTTCATTTTTTTCATAAAAATTTTCCTGAAAATCCATATAATCACTACCACATCACACAAAGGAGCCACATCAGCTTGTAACGGACAACTCAACTGCCACATGTACTTTCCGTTAACAATCAAACTTGTTTAACGGTTTTTTAAATTTTTTGTTAGTAAAATCGAGTACAATGAGTTGACGGTAAAAAAAAAATTCAATTATCCATCTGTAAGTCAACCTATAGTACAATGACTGAAAAAGAATTTAACCCATCTGCATACTGGTTGGTTCTTTTGAGAGAGTCTTGAATGTAAGGTCAAAGTTGAGATAAAGGCCCCCATATGCAAACATTGGGCTTTTGCATGTTGTTCAAGTCTCGTCCAGATAGATATCTCATATCTCTAACAACAGGTTGATTAATGGTTACTTTGTAGACAACATTCCCACCCTCCCTCCCTCCCTCCCTCCCTCCCTCCCACTCTCTCTCTCTCTCTCTATATATATATATAAATATATATATATATATATAGGGATTCCATCCACAGCAACGGTTGTTGGGGAGCAACCCATTTTGTCCAGCCGCTACGATCTGTACCGGCCCTTATCAACCTGTAGCGGCTGGGTCAAAAATGGGTTGCTCCCAACAACCGGTTACTGTGGATGAAATCCCATATATATATATATATATATATATATATATATATATATATTGCTACTAGACACGACACATGACAATAACAATAGGTAATAGAGATTTAGATTTGTGAATGAATGAAGGTTAATAGGCAAAACATGATGGAGCAGCCAGCAGCACCAAAAAAAAAAAGAAGATGCATATTTGGGTGTTGCAGTTCACAGCCAAGTGAGAAAGATCAAGCAAGAAATGGACAAGATTAATCACCCATCACTCGAGCAGCCGCCACAGGAGATAAAGAGGGTTTACAGCTGAGGACTAAAAGTCCTGAAAGATAACAATGGTAAAACCATAAAAACAAAAAACTTGGACAGAAGACAATCATGTTCTGGAGAGAGAATACATCCTCTAAGCGCTCCTGGCTCTGCTGCAAAACATCAAAGAGACGCAAAGAACACTACCCTATCCCACGTAAATTCAAAGGATGAAATTGATTTTTAGATCCAAGATTTTCAACCCAATAATATACACCCTACTATATTAGGCAAGCACTGCAGAGTCTCCCAAAACTACAAACTATCGTGCCAAATAGACTATCAAAAGGTCTTATCTCTTCTTGGTCAGAGATAAACACCTGATATAACTACAGATTACATCACCATTATAACAAATATTTACTCTTAAACAAGAAGGGGCACACCCAAGACTCACTAAAAAGTCCCAGACTAGCTCCTGAACCAGACTCCCAAAAATCTCAAACTAGTTTAAGAACCACAATACTGCTGGATAGTGCAAAAACACATGAAGGCAAGAGTATAATAGTACAAGTGTTACGCTGCACACCATACCAGAAAAAGGCTTCTCATTCTTATTATCAGCTTAGCTACAAATTTTGGATGTGTTTATATCAACAGACAATGTCTTCAAGGATCATCTATAACTATAAAACATACCAATCCTTACTATATTCTGAGACTAGGTGAAACATTACCTTCATCTGTAAAAACTCTGAATGTAACTAATAAACATCATTTACAAGAAAAAGAAATTTTTCTGTCTGCTATTTTAGTAGTATATGGATTACAGATGTACCTAGGCTAGCTAAAATTTTAAGAAACATAACTACAGTTTTAAAGGCAGAAAACATTCTAACTTGAAAGAGAGAAACTAAAGTATAAATAAAGTTTAAAATAAATTAAAAAAAAGTTGGTAAAGGATACGTACATTCCCGCAAACAATGAAGCATCCATGAATCAATTAAATCTCCAACATGATGAGCGAAAACTTAATTTTGAGAAGCAACTGATTCTTTTGAAGAGAGTAACTTCACCCTCCTCGTGAGATCTCTCATCACATCTATAATTACCGACTTCTTTTGAATTCTGAACTGGATAGCCAACTCTGTCGAACTAGAAACATCATTCTTCAATAGGGATTCATCCTCCATTAACTTTGTGGGAAAGTGCTCAAGTGCAATCACGCATAGTGCAATACAAGTACGAAGAACGGCCACTTCATTTGGTATTCCTAGAGGTGCCTCAACTGATACTGACTTTAGCATATTTAGATCATGATTATGTACTGTTTCCATATCCCTTGCTAGGAGCACTCTCAAGGCAGCCAACAAGCGGCCCTCTACTAATTCTGGTCCTCCCAAGCTCACCTTTTTGGGGAAAGAAAAAGACGACATAAATAAGGCAACAATTCATGCTCAACATTGTGAAATATAACTAGGAGACATGATCAAGACAATAGTTGTCCATTTAAAGATAAGTGAGCCATCTATGTCCATACAAAAATATATTAGCTTACAGCATTTTGGACTAGACTAAAAGGAGACAGAATATTGCGGTCAATTTGGAAGCATAGGTCTTCATGATTGAAGAAATGCTACTGATCAAAAAAAAAAAATTGAAGTCATGAAGGTCAGCAGTCTGATAATAATTTTTTTAATTTTTAGTTTTTTATAAGTTAACAGTTGGATTAACAATAGAAGTTTGCTTTAAGCATGGTTTGTGCATATATCAAAGAAAGGATCATTTGACTGAAAGTTGGTTCTGAACGAAAATAAAGTGGAGCATGAACCTTAAGAAGAGGACTCTCTCCATCTAAATTTAGCTTGGATAATATAAGTTGCTGCCAAGGAGCTGGCGTAGAAAAATTGGGGGATGAAACTCCAGCAGCCATGCTTGCAGCATCCAGAAGAGCTCCATCATACTTGAGTTCAATACAGTCAAAGGGATTTGACGGTATCACAAATCCATAATCTAGAAGGAAAAGATCATTGTTCAAACAACCATAGTTAAGTACTATAGGATCATCTTGTTTGATCTCAGTTCCAGCAACAACCTGGTGTGCATACAGACAACATATTCAGTTAGTTGATATTTCGACAAATTTAATTTAAAAGAATGGTGACTCTCTAATTCTGCAACATAAGTCCTATAAATTAGTCAAGAAGATAATAAAAGTAATCATGCCTTTACTAGCATCTTCGCTTTCTCAGTGCCTTGTTCCTGAACAATTTCGGCATTTGGATTGAAGCTGTGGTTGCACATATCAACAAGTGGAAGCATCATGGGGACACTAATGTGGGCACCATCTTGGAGTTTTCTCCCATACAAGCGGAATGCTCGAGATGAAACCGCTGACATGGCCCAGCCTAGGGAAGATGCATCTACATCCTGGCCTCCAAAAGGATGATCATCTGCTTTCAGATTTTCAAGTACACGTTTCACTTCTTTCTCGAAATCAAGAAGAAACCGGCATCTCTTGTTCACCTGTATGTCGTAATATTATCTATGTTTAATATATCGCTCCGCAATCAAGCGGCAGTTTGAGAAAAAACCTTCACAAAAGGTATGGTCACTTAAAGTTGATTCAGAGGATGCTAAGATGAAGAAAAATTCATGAAAGTAGTTAACGATGAAAAACTAAAAAAAGATCCTACTTCAGCAAGTTCAACAATTCTAGCCCAAAAAAATCAAGTTAAGCAGGAGAAAATCATCCATACTCTGCATCATGCAAATACCTGGTAAAGAAGAGGAGCGTACTGCAAATTCTTGATATCCTCTCCAGGAAAGAAGATTGGTACGTTATAAGTTTCTGGAAGATTGCTGATGTATGGCCACCAGAAAGAACCAACTTTTGCCCTTTCTTGCAGAAGTTTTAATCCCAGTTTCATAGCCCACAGCTCCTCTGCCAAATGTTCCAAATGTCGAATTTACTCTCTATATTCAAAACTCAAACTAGCCTAATTTGCAAAATAGAGCTGCTAACCTATTTAGCTAAAGAGAGAAACCAACATACCAATGTGTAGTAACCATGATTTTCAAGCTTGAAGAATTTACATAAAATAAAAAAAAAAAATCAATAAAAATAGAAAACAGAAAAATAATCATTCACAAACTTAAAACTTAAACTAGTAAGGACTTTTATGCTATATAATTTAATATGGGAATTACTGAAGACAAATCACTTTCAAAATGGGCATTTCACACTGATAATTTTATCAGGTCTGAAGTGATTGGATGGCCATAGAAATTTCATGATTTTCTAATGCAGGGTGTACTTTTTTAGTAGTTTTTCCTAGTAGGATCACATAAGAGTGGCTTTACTATGTAGTTCAACACTCAACAATGTATATTTCTAATACTCCGTATCACAAATGTCCTTGACATTTGCCAGCAGCTAAAGATAACATTGCACCCAAAAAAAGGAAGCTGAAGATAACATTTTGGAGTGAACAATGCATCATTTCAACTAAGAAAACTTAAAGCAAATCCCATGAACAAAATCTTCAATATAATAACTACTAAACAAAACCAAATTATCCAAAATCAGGTAAAATAAAACCCAATTGGCCAATTCTTATATTATGCCACCCCAAGGAAATCATTCATAATATATATTAACCCACCAACTTTCACTGCACAACCCCATTAGGCTTTAGCCAAATTATCTCAGCATCCAATGCTCCAAATTAACAAACTTTTGAGCACAAAATACTCTACCAGGAACTTGACCGGCCAAGCTGACCAAAACAGAATAAGCATCATCTCCGCCATCTTCTTCTACAGAGGACCCAAACCGCAATGGTATGTGGTGGGGAAGGGCAATAAGGTCAGACCCTTTAGGAATTTCTTCAGAGGCAACCAACCCAAGGCCGTAGGGGTCCCGTTCTGCTATCCTGACCGACGGATGCACGAAACCCCCTTCTTTCCGGACCCAATTGATGAGGTCAGGTGGGTATGGCACAAGCCGGTCGGGATAGAAAGAGGTGGGAGAAGCGGCGCAGGATAGACGACGGAAGTGGGATAGATAGGCTTTGGTTGTTGTGGTTATCAAGTAAAAGTCTCGGGTAGCCATTAATGCTATCTTGCTCGGACTTGAGCATATGAAGCTCGACATTTTGCCTACTGCCACTCTGCCAGTACTCAACACCCAACGTGCAGAAGTTGTAATTAGTTTTGGTTTTGCACCCTGTTTGGTGATTATTTTTATGATATTATTTTTTGGTTTTCTTTTTTTTGGAGTTCTATTGGAGAGAGAAAAAACAAAAGTAGCACAACAAAAATAATATATATAATATTGCTGATTTAGATATAACAAAGAGACAATTTTAAATCCGGATACTTTATTTTCACGGAATTTGGTGTTTAGTATCTAATTAAAGCATATCTAACTACCCATAAATAAAAGAACTCATAAATAAAATAGAAATTCTCTCCTTGAGGGTTGCAACATCTTAAACAATAGACAATTTCAGATCATCTAACCTTAAAACATCAATGTGGAAAACATAAACGTAACATAATAAGTCTTAAATACAACATCTCAAATACTCCCTCCGTTCCTTAATATAGGTCGTTTTAGAGAAATATTTTTGTTCCTTAATATAAGTCGTTTTAGAATTTTAAGTAAGCATTAATTACTTAATTTTCAATATTATCCCTAATATTAAATGTAACTTTGGTTCTCTCAATATTTTCTGTCCAATAAATAACAATATCTTATTTCAATACAAGGGTAATATAGACAATTGATATTATAGTTAATGCTATACAATCATTACCTTAATGGTTGTGCATAACCTTAAAACGAGATATATTAAGGAACGGAGGGAGTAACAAATAACATTAAACAAGTCTTCATCACTTGTTTGCTTTTCCCTTGACCTTACTAGTAGATGGTTCATCAACTCTTTCAACCTTAACTGCAATGTTATTATGCAAGAGTGAGCAACGATTACCCACAAGTATAATAATAATAATAATAATAATAATAATAATAATAATAATAATAATAATAACAACATGTGAGTAACCAATGGATACTGGATAATAGAAATCTCGGCTTTTGAATCAAGAATAGAACAAAAATCAAAAGTACATCTGAGGGTCACAAGACCATGAACAATGTCTTAGGTTATCGAGTATTTCTACTTTAAACTTTTAAGAGTTATAAGACTATATGGACCTTACTTCTCGTACTTAGGGGATCAGCCCTTTGTACCATGTATGTGCACAACGGCTTAATGCTATCGCGTAATATAATCCCCTATAAAAGGGTTGTTCATCTCAGTTTGACATAAGAGTCCGCACTAAAGTAAGTTTGGTTTGGATTAACTTCAATAACAGTTCTAGAATTTAGAACGATCATCAACTATGGACTAGTCGAATCAAGAAGGGTTCGCTAGTCATTCAAGGTTCAATAATATAATTGATACTTAAATTAAATAATGAATCTCAAGGGTATACAATTGAATAAGCATTGAATAACCGAAGTATTAATTTAAAAGAATTAAAACATCTCATTTGGAATCATGAACTTGAATAAACAAGAGTAAGAGCTTGCTTAATATAAGAATAGGATTTATAAACTTGCGTAACGATAACAGTAGGGTTAGGAAACTTGCATCGTGCGTAAATTATACGTTTACTATTCACGTTCCTCAATTAATCCTACATACCATTTAAAGTCACAATACCCATAAATTATAATACAACTAACATCATGAGTACACTTTCTTTTAACTTAATTCAACCCTAAGTCTGATTATATTAATCAAACTCACAAATATCAACTCTTAAACTCATTATTAGACTTCACAAATAACAAGTTTAAACATTTATTCGACTTATCAATTACCATCATTGACATGTTAATAATCTGTTTTAACATCTCATTATATGATCATTACATTTTCATGTTCATTAGATTACGTTTGAATTACATTTTCTGGACTTATAGAATTAAATACAATTTTTTGGGCAAATCTGTCAAATGGCGCTGTGGCGCCCCATAATGAACTGGAAGACGTTGCGGCTCGTTAGTTAAGCTTATAAGAAGGCATTGCGGTGCTCTCTGTTTACTCACTGAACAAGCGTTGTGGCACCACGACTTGGCAACAGACAATGTCAGAGCGTTACAGCGCTCTGTTTACTCACAAAACAGGCGTTGCGGCTCCTTGGACAAGTAGCAGGAAGAGAAAGTTCGCAAAAAACACAGGGCCATAAATTTCTAATTTCTTTGTCCATACAACAATTTAAGCATACACAGACATTTTAATTCATATAGAATCATTACACAACCTTTCTAGCATGATTCTAACAACATAAATCACATAAACAACTAAATTTAAATCCATAAATTCCATGTTCATGCTATTTTTCAAAGTTTCGTCAAATATGATGAAATCACACATAACAGATTCATTATAACACCAAAATCAGTCCATAAAAGTTTCGTTTTTTTTCGTTTCTTAGTGTATAAACATATCTAATCATCAATCATCAATTTACCAATTAATATACAATTTAAACATAAATTTTCATACATTTAAACCATATTCATATGTTATTTCTCTGTAAACTACAAAACTTCTCTTTTAAACATAATTTCATGGATTTGATTACTCTGAATCACATACTAATCATATAAAAACAGATTTTGCATACTAATAAACATCTAACATCAAGTTCTCGAGCTAGAGAGAGGGGGAGGGGGGAGGGCAAAGACTTTGCTCAGCATCAACCTTGTTTCCACTCGTCGGTTAAATAATCAACCAGCCAGAGACTTCTAGAGACTAGAGAGAGAGAGGAGAAGACTGTAAAGAGAATTGGGATAGCATGTCAGTGAGATTCATAACCCACCAATCATTCTTCACCGCCGTCCAATCGGGAGACCTGAAATCGGTTAAAGAAATCATAAAGAATGAAGGGTCCGACCCGGATCATCCAGCTGCTGCTGCTTCGATCTCTGCTGGTCTGATGGAGTTACAGAATGATAAGGGCGAGACAACTCTGTATGTAGCTGCAGAGAACAACCATGAGGAAATATTTAGCTACTTGCTCAACTTCTGTCATCCTCTGATTGTCAAGATTAAGTCCAAAGTATCCGGTGTGGATGCATTTCATGTTGCAGCCAAACACGGCCACTTGGGTATTCACAAATATTTTAATTTCTTTTTCACTATTTTATTCTTGGTGCCCAATCTGTTTGATTGCGTTCAATCACTCAATCTGATAATTTGTTATTGTTATGTGTCTTTGTGAGTTTTCAGTTGTCGTTTTGTATGTGTTTTGTGTTTGATTTTGTATTTTTGATCCACTTTATTTGCTATTGATGTGAAAATTTTCTGCCCGTCTTCGCAATGCTGCAAATGATCGGGTTTTAATAATAAACAATTTGGTGTTTGGATCTCTTTTATAATGTAAACTAATTAAATTTGAGCTTAAGTTAAAACTTGTTTACTGAGTCAGCGAGCAATTGTGTGCTAGCTAGGCTCAGAGCTCCATGAAATGATACTATAGTTAAACCATTTTACTAAATTTGATCACACTTGATATACGACTTTGAAAAGTAATATAATGTAATATTTGTTATTTATTAAACAATGAATGATATTTTGTTGCATGATAATATAGAACCTTATGGTTCAAGTTTAAACTTTTCTATTATTTTTTGCTTAGTTCATGAACTCATTAGATTGGCTGGAGGTATGTGCTTAAATGAGCTGAGTTTGAACATAGTTTCTAAATTTGAACACAAGATGAGACGAGTACGGATAATGGTGAGGGTGCCTCTGCTTGGTTCTTTTTTAGCATTTATTATTTCATCAACACATGGGTTTTCAGGCTTTTCGTATGAAATAAGTTGCATTCAAACTTTGAAAAGTATAATACACTATCTGGCCTATTAAAGGCATAAACATCATAACTATGGCTCCTTAAGAGACCATTAGAAAAATATATATATATGTGAACTATATGTCAACCAACAGTACTTTAGTAGTTTCAAGCTCTGAAGCTGATACTAATATGCATGTATGCATGTAAATGCATTGATCTCACTCTCTCTCTTTCTCTATGTGTGTGTGTGTGTATCAAGTTTGTATCTAAATGCTTTCTATTCAAGTTTGTCATTGCAAGTCATCATCTAGGTCCAGATCTTTCATTTATGGAAAATAACTGATTTGATTAAATTATATTCGCCTCTGGGTCTGTTTAACAAGTAGTTATTCTCTGTTCTTATGTGTTTTGTTCTGCTGGCTAAAGTAGTTTTCTGTTTACTGCTCATCTAGGAATTGTGAAGGAACTTTTGGGCATGTGGCCTGAGCTTTGTAAATCATGTGATTCCTCAAACACTAGCCCCCTGTATTCAGCTGCCGAAAAGGATCACCTGGAGGTAGTGAATGCCATATTAGATGCCGATGTGAGCTCGATAAGGATAGTAAGGAAGAATGGGAAAACTGCATTGCACAATGCTGTAAGATATGGACGCCTTCGTGTGGTAAAAGCACTTTTAGACAGAGATCCAGAAATTGTTTCCATTAAAGATAAGAAAGGTCAGACTGCACTTCACATGGCCGTAAAAGGGCAGGATACTGATGTAATAGAGGAGATATTGCTTGCAGATCATTCCATATTAAATGAACGTGACAAGAAGGGAAATACAGCTGCGCACATCGCCACAAGGAAATGCCGTCCACAGGTATTTATTTATGCTGATTGCTGACATTTTTGTGAGGAACTGTAAAATACTCGTTTGGATATCATCTTCTTTTGATCTGCATTAACTTCTGACGTGCCTTTATTCTATGGTTTACAGAGTTCAATACTCATTTATTATAAATATCTTGTCTGCTTTACTTGTTCTGCACATATATAGATATCTATATCTTTCTAATTATGAGCCAGATTTTCTAATTTTTGTTATAGGGACCTTTCTCTTGCATAAGGGTGTAAACGAGTCGAACCGGAGCGAATAGAGAGCTACTCGAATTTGACTCGAAATGATAAATTCGTACTCAAATTCGGCTCGAATTTGAATTATATTTGAAAATTCCTACTCAGATTCGACTCGACTCGAATATTTATTACTCGAATTCGATCTGACTCGATTCTAATATTTATTCAAACTACTCGCGAGCTTCAAATTCAAGCTCGAATTAGAGTCTCCACATAATAACTAATTTTATAATAAATATAATTATAAATTAAATTTGTTATTTTACTTAAAAATGAGAAAATATATTTATTATTACAGTTTACAAATATAAAATTACAATTAAAATTAAAAATAAAACAAAATTATAACTAATTATACTAATTTGATTTAAATTTGTATATATTATAAGAGAATGTATCAAACATCTAATCGAATATGTAGTGACCGAGTATGTATCGAATCATAATAAAAAATTCTAGTAGTTTGAATTTTAAACGAGTCGAGTATAACCTTGCTCAGATTCTACTCATATTTTTATTCGAACTATTTTTAATGCTCAGATTTAGATCATATTATTAACGAATCCGAATCCCGCTCGTATTTTTTCGAGTCGAGCCCGAATCGAGCCCGAACTGTGTTGGCTCGTTTACAGCCTTACTCTTACAGTCACTCTTAAGTTATTTCCTCACAAGTCATCTCCACATCCCAACCAGTATCCCTTCCTTCCTTTCCCTGATTTTCAATTTATCTACTTTCTTCTTTTATGTCTGTTATGGTGCAAGTTTATACTCCCTCCTTTGTGTGGAAATGAAAGTCCTGAAAAAAAATATTAAAGTTTGCATAAAACACACTAAAACACGAGTCTTTTCAATAATTATTTTTCTAATAGCAAATTTTATTCATTAAACTTAAATTTTGAGGGAAAAGAACTCATCCTAAAAAACTGTCTAAGATTGTCTTATACAAACCTTAATTTTTGGGGAAAAGTCTATCAAAAAAATTAGGACTAGAATTTCTAGACAGGGACTACAATATTTCAAATGTTTCTTGTCTTTCTAGTTTCTTGCTGTGATATAGGATCCATCTCCGTCCTAACCCAACTAGTTTAGTTTCTGTTTGTAAATCTGATATTCCACCTTTCTTTCAGATAGTTAGCCTTTTGCTGAGCTATACATCTGTCAATGTCAATGCCATTAATAATCATCAGGAAACTGCAATGGATTTAGCAGATAAACTCGAATATGCAGATAAACTCCAATATGGAGAATATTCTTTGCAAATTAAGGAGGCTTTAACAGAAGCTGGTGGCAAGTATATTAGGCATGTTGGGCAACTTGATGAAGCCATGGAACTTAAAAGGACTGTAAGCGATATAAAGCATGAGGTGTACTCTCAACTCATTCAAAATGAAAAAACCCAGAGAAGGGTTTCTGGTATTGCTAAAGAACTCCAGAAAATCCACCGAGAAGCTGTCCAGAATACAATAAATTCGGTGACAATAGTTGCTGCTCAATTTGCTTCCATAGCTTTCTTGGCAATATTCAACTTGCCTGGCCAATACGTAATGGTTGGAAAAGAAACTGTTAGAATATAGGATCACATACACACAAACGATAGAGAATTAAGAATAACACAAGTGATTTACGTGGTTCCCCAATTTGGGTACTCCACAGGCGGCTTGTTGTTTATTGATGATTCCTTAGTTACATAGAACTTTACAATAGATAGTATTTATACCTACTAATCCTATTCCAACCCTACTTCACATTATGTCTCAATTACCCATAATGTCCCTCTAATAAACAACACGGGAAAAACTCCTGTACCGTACCGCGGGGGACGAAGCCCCCGCGACCTTCGGTTCAACCCTGATGGGCTAGTGCGTCGCTCCGCTCCGCTCGGGACCTACTGCCCAAGTTACGCTCCGCTCCGCATTAGTCTTTTCCAGTAGCTTTTATATTATGAGTCACAAATTTCCAATAGAAACAGGGGAAGCTAATATAGCTGACAGTACTGCATTTCGACTGTTCTGCCTCCTGAATGCTACTTTCCTCTGTCTCTTTGGCCGTTGTTCAGATTACTTTGATTGTCTGGGACACTAGGGCGCAGAGACAGATTGTTTCAGTAGTGAACAAGCTTATATGGGCCGCCTGCATAAGCACTTGTGGGGCATTTCTGTTTATAGCTTTTGCAGTTGTCGGAAAGGGAAGCTCATGGATGGCCATCACAATTACTGTAGTGGGAGTTCCTATTCTTCTAGGAACTCTTGTTAGCTTGTGCTACTTTGTTTTCAGGCAACACTTAGGCGGTTCTGGAAATGATTCTCAGAGACGCATCAAAAGGGTGAGTGGAAGTAAATCTTTCTCATGGTCTGCACATTCTGCAAATATCTCAGATGATGACTATGACTCCGACCATAACAGGATCTATGCTTTATAATTGGAATGGCAAAAGGATTCATTTTCACTATCAAGAGATCCTATACATTTATAGTAGTGGCGGTAAGAAGAAACGGGGTGCTCTTCACTAGATTTAGAACAAATTGCACTAATACTATTTGAGGAATAAATATTAGATGCCACGACCAAAGAGAGACTTGCTTTCTCTTGTGCCTTTGGTCCTTGTAATGGGCTATTCTGTAGATTCTGTATATATGCAAATGTAAATAATTTGCGATTGTTGTTGTGAACTGCAGGCAGTTAGCACTAGTAGTTGGCTGTATATACAAAACTTGCGGTCTTATTACTGAATTTAACATCAACAAGTATTCTTTACAGCTTACACTAAGTATCCTTCAATGTATACCTGAAAATATTTGAAATATAAAAATTATCGAAATATGTGAGTCAAAATAAAACTTTAAATTCGAAACATAAGAACCTTTACTTTACCCTGAATTATCTAAAAAACAAATGAGCACACACATTTGTACGTAGCGGGAGGAATGATTTTGATTGATAAGTAAGAATTTAGAGAGATTGTAACAAATTATCAATTTATTTAAGAAAAGATATGGATGAATGTAGACTTACAATCAAATAAAGTATTCTTAGTACCATTTCAACAAACAGTTCATTTGCTTGATAATTTAACTCATAAATCTGTATTGGTGGCAGTATAATGGTGTGTGAGTTTGATTTGCGAGTGTTTGATTGGTTACAATTATGTGTGTGTTTTTGCATGTATTGTGTGTGTTGTGTGACTGCATGAGAAGTAGAGAAATATAGAGTCTTAGTCAGAGAGACTTTTACACCTAGACATTTGTTTGGTCAGTGATGGGTTAGTCATCGTCAAAGGTGAACTGGACGGTACTGGATTGCATATTATTTAACTCTCTTAAATGTCTTCTTCATCCCTTCAAACCTTCTCTTCATCACTATCCTTAATGTCCTCGTATCAATATGAACGCACTTTGCCCAATGAGTAGAATGCACAACCACCTAAATTATTCACATAAATAATATATATAACACTATTTATATTATAGGAATAGTAAAGTTATTTTGGTGCATGTTCTCGTTGACAAATTCACTCCAATGTCAACGTCATTGTAAAATTAAAAGTTGAAATGTTACAGATACCACCGAAGAACAATGTCAACGTCTATCACTTTTATCATAAATCAATTTAAATCACTTTTATCCTGAATCACTTTAAATCATTTTGAATCACTTTAAATAACTTATTGTCTGTTCAAAGTAAAGTTTAATTCATAAAAGTAAAGTCTGGAATTTAAAATCACCTGATGGTGACCAAACGCACTAAACAATACTGTAGCAAATACTATAAACACTATAACTAAACAAACCCTAAAACGATTCCTTAACTAAAATGTAGATTATGGATACAAAATCTAGTGAGGCCAATTGGAAATAAGCAAATCATTTCCCCTTTAAGATCTAATTTTGTTTAGTGAAATGTTTTTTTCTTTGATGCCTCACTTATTTTTTTACCGAAATTCTTGAGTAGGATTGAAAGGTGTGCATATAGACCAACACAACTCAATTTTTTTAAAACTAAATCTATATAAATATTAAAACATCATTTGAATTTTTTGGGTGAACCACGTAAATCTTGTGTCTTGTGCGATTGTTTTTTTTAATTTTTTCTTTGCTATTGTTTTTCGCCGTGTTATTATTCTCTAACACGTTTCTCTATTAGTTTATGAAAAAAAACTTTGCGAAATTTGACCGTAACAAAAAATATTTAAGCCAATAATAATAACATAGTATAATCTAGAATTAGCAATTCATGACAAATTCGGCATTTAAGCTAAAACCCCTGTAATCATTCCACTGTGGTTGAAATTTCATCCAATTACTTATAGACCGTAGACTCAACTTTCAAGAGTTTTCTGTGTCATAAAAGTCAGCAAAATAGCAGAGTTATTTCAGATTTTTCAGAATGCTAGAACTACCAAACTATGAAAAACATCCATTTTACTACTTTAGACTATGATGCTCAGTTCAATCAATCTAAGAAAAAAAGGTTGCAAGAAAGACAAAAAAAAGGCAGGTAAAATAAATAATAAATGGTTCATGAAAACAAAGTACAAAGCACAAATTTCTCAAATTCAACTTTATTAGAGGAGACTATTCATAATATTATGGCTGGTATTGGCGGCGTTGCCTGTCTCTGTCATTATTAAATTTTGCAAACCTAATCTTGTTTCACCCCTAAATCATGTGTTTGTCTAATTTCATTTTTTTTGTTATATTGCTTCAATCTTGTTTCACCCCTCAATATGTTCAAAATATTATTTAATAACGCCACCGCCTTCTCATCTCCGGCAGCTATAATTACGACAGCTCGTAATATTGGACTTGCGGACTGTTTTCCATTCCCAAGCGTCTAAGAGAAAATCTAATCAAGTACTTCTCAGTTTTTAATCTCTCAAAATGACAATATTAGGTGTTGCCAATTTGTTTTGAAATTAGGGTATTGAAAATTTGAATTAGAAACATCCTTGGTCGAGGGTTTTGATTTTGATATGAATTTTCATATTGGGTAAGGAAAATGTTAATCAAAAATCCTAATTTCAAGATTACTAAAGGAGTAGACTAAAGGTACGGCATACATTAAAACTAACAAATGAAGAGCATTTCAAATCAAAAAAATTCAAAGAGTGGCTTGATAAGGTAGACATAGTAATTGTATAAGGATAAAGAAGAGAGAAAAAAATTCAGGGATTGCACTTGGATTTTTTTGAATGTTGAAACACTGGTTAAGTTTATATTGTAATAAAATTGGCAGAGCTTTGAAGTTGTTTAAAATAAAACTCTCGTTGAATTTAAACTTTATATTATAGATATGTTTCTTCAAAAATCAATTTAAAGATTGCCAGAGCTTGAACTCTAATTAGTTTTATGCTGCTCTAATAACCTTGACAAAATTGTTGGCCTTACAATCTAAATGCTTTGTTGTGACCTTATTCGTCTTACATAATTGCAATTTTTTCCTCTTTTCCTCTTTTCCTCTTTTCTTGTATTTAATCATTTCCCTATTATTATGTTCAAAATTGTCCAAATTCTACAAATTTATATTTTCTATAAACTCTTCTTCTTTGTACTTTTTTTTCTCCTTTACATTCATTTGGGAAATTTTTATTATGATGCTAGAAGAACTAAAACCCCAACATACAGATAGCTATGGAAAACTACTACATGAAATGGAAGAAGTGGTACCACCATACCTTTCTTATGCTTTTGCTTTTTCTTTAGAACGAAAGGAATCATAAGCGACTTCGAAGACTAACAAATGACAGAGAGGGTTCAATATTGAGCATAAACATCGGTCACATAAACATTGATGTGAGAGGCTTTTCAAATTGTCATGTATTTTTGTAGACTTTTTTAGAAATGGGACTGGACTCCCATTTTAGAAAAGTGATTAGTAAATAAACACTTGCGTATAGAGAAAGAATGAATGATTGAATTTGTGAATCACTTTATAAATGTTTTGTTTTTCATAAAAGTTAGTTTTTTTTTCATTTCTTGGTCACCCGGCGTCATAAAAGTTAGTTCTTTGTTCCATAGGAGCTGCACAGAAGGCGTTTGCAACTAAAAGCAAAATCAAAGACTAAAAAGGTAAGGTTTGTTGACTGGTTTAATATTTTGTCATGATCTTTGTAGGGATGATTGACAGGTCTGGAAAATCTCGAGGGCAAGTACAGATGAAGGTGTAAGTAAAGTAGTTGAGGATTTTAGTGTTTACATCTCAACAGGCAGCAATATGAGGGATGACTCCCAAAATAATAAACCAAAAGAGATGGCATCAAAAAAGCGCCAGAAGCTACACTGGGGATAACAATTTCCTTTAAATTATTGACAACTCAACTTTTTAGACTATAAACCTCGCAATAAAAGCAATTATTTGCATTGCATAATGAATTAACGTTTCTTAGTAAATTTAGATCGTCTTATTTTCTCGTTTCATATTAATCATATTCTAGGTTTTATAATTCCACTTTCAAGGAAAGATGGGAGAGGAAATCCAACATGTAACCTGTATCTCCTCTTAAGTGGTAGTAATGCAGCTTTAATTGGCAGTCACTTTTAGGGCACACTGAAACTCACTTCTAAGGACTTTTTAGTCATCAAACTCTTACGGACTAAAGTTTCAAGCTTCAGTGGGTACTTTTTCTCAAACTGTACAAATTAAATCAAGAATACTAATAACCTAGAACACAAATCAAATAAGTAAACACTAGATGTATTTGCAGACACATTGTCAAAAAGATAAACAGTAATATTTATCCCATATCATCAGCCAGAATGCATCCATATATATTCGCAGCACAACATAAACCTGAAATGCATGTAAATATAAATTTAAATTGCAGTTTCTTAGTATGTGAATAAAGCACTATCAAGCATAAAGGTACCCAAAACACTACATCAGATAACAGGACCGACTTAACTGTCATTAATTCATTGTTCAAACTACAATAAATCTTTTAAACATGAAGGTACCCAAAACACTACATCATTCATTGTTAACTTTTATTCATAGTCCAAACTTTAATAAATCACTCACTTGAAAAATGAAGAATATAAACAAGTTGGAGTAACTAATCGTCACTATTTGAGCTCATAATACAGTTTTTGAAATCATAAGCAGAAAATGGTCTGCGAACCAAATCCATTCACTCATTTTACTTGAAAAAAGTAATACCTCAATTATGACTTATATATATATCATATATATTGGGCGTCAACGACGACGGAGAGACAAGGATTATGATGATGTGGCTTTCTTGAAATCGACTTCGAAGACTAATCAAATATTTAGCTCTAAAACCCCAAGAAAAATTAGCTCTCTATCCTTTATTTATAAACACAAACCCAACAGAAATTCTCAAAAAATATTAGTATTGCGTGGAAATTTAGATTTTAAGCCATTGATAGTAAATACTCAAGGAGTTGCAGGTGCAACAGAAGAGAGAGTTCTAGAAGCAAATCTAAAATATGAGAAAACAATAAGCAAGGAAAATTTGTACCTTTTTTCTGGGTTCATAGTTCATATCCCTGCTGAATTTTTGAGTGAGAGGAAAGAAAGAGTGAGGGAGTTGGACTGTTGTTTAGTTGGCGGTTCTTGTTGTTTTATTGTTTGGTATCTCACAGAGTACTGCCACCAAATTTTCACCTTCTAAGTTCTGTTTTTCACTTATTTAGTTTCTAGATGGAAAGAGAATTCCATGGCAATTTTTTGCTAAGTTTCTTAGACCAATTTGTACTACAATTTGCTAATTTTCTTAAACCAATTTCTAAGTTTATTATCCCAGAGCAGGATTTGGGCTTGATTGTGGTTATTTGACATTGGGAGTTACCAGAAATGAGTTCAATCATGTTACGGTGTCAATTCTATATTGTTTGATTCATGCATAATGATGGATCTATAGGCATATTTATAGGAAAAAGAAAAACAAAAGATGATGTATATTCTAAGAGGGTCTTAGTTTTTAGATCTTCCTGTGTGAGTGATGGTTTTGTTCCATAGCAGGGGATCAGGCTTTTGATTGTAGTATGGACGTTAAAGAATTATAGACAACCCTCCGACCTCAATCATATAATAGAATGCTTTTTCCTGTTTTTCTGTACATTAATGTTGCAGTAATTGGTTTGACATGTATGAATTTAAAGTTCTTATGTTCGTAAAAATAGTGATAACCACTTTAGACCCTAATGCTTTTCTACTCTTTAGCATGAATGTGCCTTGGGGGGAATTCCTGAACTCAGGAATGTTCATCATTTCTATGTTGTTGAAATTCTTAAGCCCAATAGCTAATATTTCGATGAGCTTAATAGATGACCATAGGTCAGTATTTTCTAAGATCCTTAGATACTTGGATAAATTTAAAGTCTTGGGACCTGATTGTATTGCAGATATCTCGATCAGGTTGAATTGTTGTTGCAACTTTCTTTCTTAGACCTTAGTTTTATTTTCTAATCCTTGGTGTCTAGATGTTGAAGTAGAACCTTATTGATTTAAGACATGATGTGCGTTGGTTGTTGGTGAATGCTTATAGGTTTTTGAAGTGCCAGATGTTAGTTTGTTGTTGAGAGGTACACATAAATTCTGTCTTGATGCAAAAGTTTTTACTTTTTCCCCTCCATTCCTTGATACCTTTCTAATAAAAATAAATTAAGCTTTTGGTATATCTGTTGCTTTAATGTTTTGATGATGTTGTTGTTGTTTGGGCATTGAATCACTCTAATTTATGAGCTGCATTTTGTGTGTAATACTGCAGTAGTACCAATATAGTGTAGCTTGGATTGGTTTACTTTGTTTTGGGGCATGTGATTTGTGAGCCCTACATACAGGAGAAACATCAATGAAGAAAGAGGGGATGCAATCTTAACTGATTGCTCTCCTGTCCTGTTTATTTGTATAAAGAACTGGAGGTGGCTAGAGTAACTAATGTTTTGGTCCTGGCCTTTGTTATGCTTTACTTTTGATAGGCTTGTTGATAAGGAAATATAAACTTCATATCCGTGTTCCTTGCTCAGCACTATGAAGGACTATGTCAACTCACATATTATACCTTAACAGAAAAGGAAAAGGAAACAAACTAAAAAAGGGAAAACACTCCTCCCACTATAAACATAATTCTAATAATATCAACGTTTTGAAGACTCTAATATCATGTATAATGGAGAATTAATTAGATTTTGTTTCCATCTCATCACCCTTTCTTGTTATTCGAGTGTCAAACATAGCTAAGTTTGAGGATGGTTCTCTACTATAGCTTCCACCACCACCAATAAAATTTATCTGATATGGTTACTAGTGTAATGAATAATTAATTTGATGTCCAAACATTGTTCTCATTCACTACAGTACTCTACTACAGTTTAACTCCAAAAACAAAATGCATTGTAATACAAGGTGAGGAAGCTTCAAAATTAAAAACTTGGATTTGTTGCAACTTAATTAATAATACAAGCACAAATTTGTTTTAACTCCAAAAACCAAATGCATTGTAGTACAAGGTGAGGAAGCTTCAAAATAAAAGACTTGGATTTGTTGCAACTTTCTGTGCATGGGCATCCTATGTAATATAATAAGATACTCCAACCAAAATTAATACATGTGGTTGATGTGTTGTTTATGTCCATGGGGTAGAGGTGTATCTTTTGCATTTCATAAAGGTGAAACAATTGAATACTTTTGGTTGTCTCTTGATTGCCAATGAAAGTTCAAATCTTGAGTTACAATAAGCAATACATAAATCTTAATTAGTTTATGTAACCCATCCTAATACTAATATTGTCAAATTTAAAAGTCACAACGCAATACTACTTGGGCATTCGTTCCAACCACAGAAAATCTAAACCTCCATCATCATTCCAAAATCTAAACCTCCATCATCATATCAAAACCCAGCAGAAAATCAATATTGAACCCTCTCTTCTTCAAATACCCAAACTGTAGCTTAATCTAAACCCACCAGAAAATCTCAAATGTTATTCTACATACCAAAAGACTTTAAAATTAAGACTATTCCGAATAGAAATACCTTAAAATTAAGACTTTAAAAGTTTTGTATAATAATCAAAAGTAAAAACAAGAGGCTAAAATAGCTAAAGATGAAGCAGATGCAGAAGTAGAGAAAGGGTCCCCCTCCATATCTCTATCTCCATAGTAGAGTTATACGAGGGGGTTTTGTGTATTTATAAGCAACAATTTATAACAACAACGTAATGAGGAAGAATTTGAGAAATTATACCGTGACTTCAATGAAAACCCGAGTATCAATTCGGCTGCCGGAATAATACACGTCGGAGAAGCAGTGTCTGTCTTTTCCAGAGGCAGGTGAGGATGCCGGAGAAGTCCAGCTTCAAGCATCTTCAAATTCCTTTTCTGCCATGCTTCATATTCTCTCTGAGTAGGAAAATCTGAAGACTTAAACTGCTGTAATAGCTCTAATGGTAGAACAAGGGACTCGATGCGTCTTCCTAGCTGAAAAGAAAGAGTAATAAAAAGTGCATCCCATAATTAAGATATTGTATGGAAATTTATACACCTAACAATAAATAGCCATATATGTGTATTCTCCTATAGCTGAAAAAAGAAAAGTAAATATGAGAAGCTCTTCCCCTGCTATCTCAAAATAGCATTCTTATCATTAATCCAAGTAAATCAAGTACCAACCCCAATGAAACTTCAAATCGAAGATATGAACAGAATTCTTGAGCAACACTACAAAAAATTTCAACCTTGTTTATTGAAATTCCAAAAGAAGTAAAGTATACTTTAAATGAAGCCACGACCCTAAATTCTTTAGATTTGATTTGCAACAAGAGATTTTTAAAAATATGAACTTGACATGACATTGTCAGAATTTTCAAAAGTACAGGATAATTTAAAAAAAAACTGACATACTAAAAAGAAAAAATTCAGAGAAACTAATCTCTACATTACCACACCACAACTTTTCTCAGCTCAAATGTAGGATACATAGTCTACATAACACTTCAAATAATTAATTAGTTAAAGCTTATATGCAAATATATAGAATAATTGAGTTAAAGATTCAATTTTTTTTTACTGCTAATCAAAGTTAATATATAAAAGTTATCCCCTATTTTCTCAGTAGTGCCCTAAACTTTAGAATTTCCCAAAACTGAATTAAACATTTATAAAGAAACTCAAACACCTAGAAATATTTTAAATAATTGATTAAAAAAAATACCTGGCAAGCTACAATTCTCAACAAGGCACGTCTAACCCTGGAATCAATTTGGTCAGAAATCCTCATCTGAACTCTCATCAGCTCTCCAACCGTCACTGCTCGCTTGACCTTTCCCGAGTTCTCCTGACTCACCGCCGAGTTATTCAACGATTTCAATCCCGACGCCTTCTTCACCTTGCTCGCCGCCGTCGACATCAGCGACCTCCGCAACGACGGCACCGAGGATAGCCTCTCCGCCTTCCTCTCAGACGAAGAAACATAAGTGAGCGAAAATTAAGACTATTCCGAACAGAAATACCTCAAAATTAAGACTTTAAAAGTTTTGTATAATAATCAAAAGGAAAAACAAGAGGCTAAAATAGCTAAAGATGAAGCAGAGAAAGGTATTTGAGAAATTATACCGTGACTTCAATGGAAACCCGAGTATCAATTCGGTTGCCGGAATAATACACGTCGGAGGTGTCGAGGACAGTGACGCCGGACCGTGACTTCCAGGCCTTGTGAACCCAATTTGATTCTAGGTACTTTCTCTATGCTCTGGATCGTAAATCAGGGGTTGGGTATGATATTTAGGGTATGCTCTGGATCGTAAATCAGGGGCTGGGTACGAGAGATAAGAGATTTAGGGGAGAGAGGGCTGGGTAGGAGAGATAAGCTCTGTGTGCGTAAGGAGAAAGAGGGTTTGAAATTTGAATAGGAGAATGAGAGAGAGCTGCTGACGTTTATTTGGATGGGACATTTATGTATTTCTCTCACTGCTCTGTTTTATATTATTGATATTTTGAACATATTGAGGGGTGAAACAAGATTGAAGCAATACAACAATAAAAAATGAAATTAGGGAAACATATGATTTAGGGGTGAAACAAGATTAGGTTTGTAAAATTTAATAATGACAGAGACAGGCAACGTCGCCAATACCAACCATAATCTTTTGAATAGTCTCTTCTAATAGTTGAATTTGAGAAATTTGTGCTTTGTATTTTATTTTCATGAACTATTTATTATTTATTTTACCTGTTTTTTTTTTGCCTTTCTTGCAGCATTTTTTTCTTAGATTGATTGAACTGAGCATCATAGTATAAAGTAGTAAAATGAATGTTTTTCATAGTTTGGTAGTTCTAGCATTCTGAAAAATCTGAAATAACTCTGCTATTTTGCTGACCTTTATGACGTAGAAAACTCTTGGTCTATAAGTAATTTGATGAAATTTCAACTAGCAGTGGAATGATTACAGGGGTTTTAGCTTAAATGACGAATTTGTCATGAATTGCTAATTCTAGATTATACTCTGTTATTATTATTGGCTTAAATAATTTTTGTTACGGTCAAATTTCGTAAAGTTTTTTTTCATAAACTAATAGAGAAACGTGTTAGAGAATAACAACACAGCGAAAAACAATAGCAAAGAAAAAATTTAAAGAAAACAATCGCACAAGACACAAGATTTACATGGTTCACCTAAAAAATTCAAATGATGTTTTAATATTTATATAGATTTAGTTTAAAAAAATTTGAGTTGTGTTGGTCTATATGCACACCTTTCAATCCTACTCAAGAATTTCGGTAAAAAAAAAAAGAGAGGCATCAAAGAAAAAAATATTTCATTAAACAAAATTAGATCTTAAAGGGAAAATGATTGGCTTATTTCCAATTGGCCTCGCTAGATTTTGTATCCATAATATACACTTTAGTTAAAGAATCGTTTTAGGGTTTGTTTAGTTATAGTGTTTATAGTATTTGCTATAGTATTATTTAGTGCGTTTGGTCACCATCAAGTGATTTTAAATTTCAGACTTTACTTTTATGAATTAAACTTTACTTTGAACAGACAATAAGTGATTTAAAGTGTTTCAAAAATGATTTAAAGTGATTCAGGATAAAAGTGATTTAAATTGATTTATGATAAAAGTGATAGACGTTGACATTGTTCTTCGGTGGTATCTGTAACATTTCAACTTTTAATTTTACAATGACGTTGACATTGGAGTGAATTTGTCAACGAGAACATGCACCAAAATAACTTTACTATTCCTATAATATAAATAGTGTTATCTAGAGGCCAAATAATTTGGATCATTGATCCAATTAAGATCAATATTCTCAATTGTGAGAAGGACTTCAACAAAGTATTTTTCGTGAATATTCTTCACTTCTTCTTTTTAAAGATTTCCTTCATAGAAATTGTGCATCCATATGTGTATTTACCTCAGCTGTATGATGAACCTCCTCTTTTGGAGATGGTTTTCCCTGTAAAAATTTATGGGGTTAAGTAATCAGGGAGAGGGAGTAATAAATATTTTCAAAAAGCGGTCTATTCCTGTCTAATGACAGGCTTAAGAATGTCCTGTTGATTACAGGGGTTAGACTTTTGAATTAGTTTGTGAGTTTTCCTTTGAGTGAAATTCCATGGAGGACCTTCAGAAGAGGGTAGAGGAGATGTATGCTAGAATGAATGTAGAAGACGATGAGGGGGGTGGTCTTACCCTTCCAGATACAAACGAATCCTGTGGTAGAGAAGAACTGAAATGGAGTGCTATAGGACGGTTCCTTACAGATCGTCCGATAAATGTATTAGCAATGAAGAATACATTGGCGGCAGTATGGAGGCCAGTGAAAGGAGTATGGATTAAAGATTTGGGGCCGAATTTGTTTATTTTTCAATTTTTTCATGAACTAGACCTGGAGAGAGTCATAACTGGAGGTCCTTGGACTTTTGAACAACATCTTCTAATATTCTCCAAGCTAGAAAGTGGTATGAATCCGATGCAGGTTGATCTGTTTGAAGTTGATTTTTGGGTTCAGGTACACGACTTACCAGTAGGCTATATGTCAGAAAGAATAGCACGAGACATCGGTAACTACGTGGGGAAATTTATAGAGGCCGATGCTAATAACTTCTTGGGTATGTGGAAATCGTATATGCGCATAAGGGTGCGGATGGATGTACGCAACCAATTAAAGAGGAGGATGAAGATTAGGAAGCAAGGCGATGTTTTACACTGGGCGAATTTCAAATACGAGCGTCTACCAACGTTCTGCTTCTTTTGTGGAGTTATTGGACATTCTGATCGTTTCTGTGAGATCTTCTTCGACTTTCCGGATAAAAATATTGAAAAATTGTTTGGAATATGGATGCGAGCTTCTAACCGGAGGAATAATTATTCCGGTGGAGAAAAGTGGTTGCGAACGGAACCAGCATTGGCGGATGGTGGTGGAGAAAAAAGTGGAGTAAAAATGGCAGTGGATAAGGTAAGTACCACTAATTCAGGGCAATATGGCAATCAGACCAAATCACAACAAACTGTTTTCCGTAATGATAGGTATGGAGGGGGAAATTCATTACATTTAATAGGTACAGCTGGTCCTACTCGGGAAGGAAGGTATTTAAATGAGGATGATTGCACTGATGTGGATATCTTAGATGTGCTGGACTCTAAGAGGAGGAGAATGACAAATGGGCTCGAGAAAGAGTTGGGCCTTCCGGAAAATGAATTGCTGGATGAGAGGTTGAACGAGAGAGATGTGGGTCCTTCAAAAAATGGGCAAGGGATAATTTCTTATGTGGAGGCGGGTTCTGCTGTGCAGGCCCGCCAGGCATTATGACGATCCTATGTTGGAACTGTCGGGGTCTGGGCAATACCAAGACGGTTCGAGATTTAATGGACCTTGTGTCTAGAGTAAGGCCCACTTTTATTTTTCTTTCAGAAGTTAAAATTAGTAGAGATAAGGTGGATGTGGTTCGGGCCAAAGTTAATTTTACCAGGTTGTGTTTTATTCAAGGAGTAAATAATGGTGGTGGGCTAGCATTAATGTGGAAGGACAAATCTTCAGTTCGTTTATTGGGACTCTCGGCCAATTTTATAGATGTTATAATTACTTCAGAGGCTATGCCCGAGTGGAGATTCACCGGTTATTATGGTTTTCCAGAACGAGTAAGGCGTAAAGACTCATGGGATCTTCTCCGGTCATTGGCTTCTCGCTCTACGCTACCATGGTGTTGCGCTGGAGACTTTAACGACCTTCTTGCTCAATCAGAAAAAATAGGCAAATTTCTTCACCCACCTAATTTGATTAATGGTTTCCGATTAGCTCTTGCGGATTGTGGCTTGCATGATATTGGTATGAAGGGATATCCCTTCACTTGGGAGAAAGGTAGAGGTACGACACATTTAATTGAAGAACGACTGGACAGGGCTGTGTGCTCTCAATCTTGGATCCAGTTATTTCCAGGTGCAGAATTATCTAATTTAGCAGTGGTATCGTCAGACCACTCAGCAATTCTGTTGACGTTTGAAGAACAAGCAGTACAGGGGAGTAGAAAATTCAAGTTCGAAAATAGTTGGTGCCTTGAAGCAGGCTGCAAGGAAGTGGTTCAGCGAGGGTGGCAATCAAGGATTACGCTCGATATTCGATCGCGCATTAGCATGTGTGGGTCGGAGTTGTTCTCTTGGGGTGAAAAATTGAGGGCTCGTTTTAAGGCTGATATCAAGAGAAGTAGGAATAGAATTTTATCCTTAAAATAGTATCGTGATGAAATTCACCAATCAATGGTTCTGGAGGAACAAACTCTACTTAACCGGCTTCTACAACAAAGAGCAAATTTTTGGAAGCAAAGATCCAAGTTATTCTGGCTTAAGAATGGGGATGTGAATAGCAAGCTTTTTCATCTATATGCATCTGCGCGTAAACGGAAGAATACTATTACTAATTTAGTGGATGAGGAAGGTAATCAGCAATACTGGGGCAGGGGGCTATCGGAATTAATGTTCGAATATTTTCACACCTTGTTTCAATCAGGAGGGGTAGTGGATAACGAAATTTTAGCAGCAGTAAGTACTAAGGTGACGCCGGAACAAAATGTCTCCTTAACTCGCCCTTTTACTGCTATAGAAGTAAATGAAGCTATTAATTCCATGCACCCGGACAAGAGCCCGGGACCTGATGGGTTCAACCCATGTTTTTATCAAACATATTGGGGTGAGGTGGGAGTACAAGTAACGGAGGCTTGCTTAAATTGTTTGAATGGTTGTTTCCTTCCGGATGGTTTAAATGATACTAATATAGTTCTTATTCCAAAAGTTAAGAAGCCAACGAAGATGACTGAGTTGAGACCGATTTCGCTTTGTAATGTGATTGTTAAAATTATGACGAAAGTTCTGGCAAATAGATTGAAGAATGTTTTAAAGGCAGTGGTTTCGGAATCCCAGAGTGCGTTTATCCCGGGGAGATTGATAACAGATAATGTGATGATTGCATTTGAAGTAGGGCATTTTTTGAAAAGGAAACGTCAAGGAAAATATGGGTATGCATCTCTGAAAATTGACATGGCCAAAGCATATGATAGGGTGGAATGGAGTTTTCTTGAGAAAATTATGTTAAAGCTTGGTTTTGCTCCACAGTGGGTTAAACTTGTGATGCTCTTTGTTACCACAGTTAGATATTCGGTGGTAAGTTCGGGTCATGTTATCAATGATATTATTCCACATCGGGGTCTCAGGCAAGGGGATCCAATGTCACCGTATTTATTTTTAATTTGTGCAGAGGGACTTTCTTCTATTCTTACCCAATATGTGTTGGATGGGAAAATTCATGGAGGTAAGGTAGCTAAGAATGCCCCGAGTATTTCTCATTTATTTTTTGCCGATGACAGCCTCCTGTTTTTTCGGGCAACTGTAGAAGAATGTACTGCTATTAAAACTTGTCTGCGTTTATATGAGGAAGCTTCTGGCCAGAAAGTTAATTTTAACAAATCCTCAATTTTTTTTAGCCCGAATGTTGAACAAGAATTAGGCCAAACTATTGCAAACCTTTTGAATGTTCAGATATGTACTAATCATGGGCAGTATCTTGGAGCTCCCTCTCTTATTGGTCGAAATAAAGCCTCAGTTTTTGCTTATGTTAAAGAGAAGGCTTGGAAACGGTTTCATAGTTGGAAGTCTAATTTTCTCTCTCGAGCGGGTAAGGAGGTTTTATTGAAATCTGTTATTCAAGCGATCCCAAGCTACATCATGGGTACTTTTTTACTTCCGGTCAATCTTTGTGATGAATTGGAAAAAATGATGAATAGTTTTTGGTGGGGCTCGGGAGGAAAGAAGGGTTCTGGGATTCGTTGGAAGCGATGAGAGAAATTATGTATTCGGAAAGAGCATGGGGGTATGGGTTTTCGAAATTTACATAATTTTAATCTAGCTATGTTAGCAAAGCAGAGCTGGAGACTAATCAATAACCCAACGTTGCTGATGGCTCGAGTTTTCAAAGCACGATATTTCAAAACGGGATCTTTTTTGGAGGCCAGGATGGGGCATAATCCAAGTTTCATTTGGCGCAGTTTAATGGCGACACAAGAGTTGATCAAAAGTGGGAGTCGTTGGAGAGTTGGTGATGGTTCCTCTATCCGAATATTTAGGGACCCGTGGTTGCCAGATGCTTTGAATCCTTACATTGATGAGAGTACATCCGAGAATCTGTCCCAGGCTACAGTAGATTCACTTATTAATCCAGACTTGGCTATATAGAAGTCTGATGTTATTCGCACTCTGTTTTCTGGAAGAGATGCCCAGCTCATCTTGTCAATCCCTCTTCCTAAATTAACCTGTGTAGACAAGCGTATTTGGAACTGGGATCAAAAGGGACGTTATTCGGTAAAATCTGGATATAGAGTTCTCCAAACTGGTGGGGACATTGTGTCATCTCCTCCTTGTACAAACTGGGCAGAGGTTTGGAAACGATCCGTGCCACCGAAAGTGATAAATTTCTTGTGGCGGAGTCTCTCTGGTTGCTTACCGTGCCTTTATCTCCTCCGATCTCGACAAATTGAAGTTGAAACTCTATGCCCAATGTGTAGTAATGCGGAGGAGACTGATGTTCATGTGCTTGTTAAATGTTCGATAGCAAAGTCCATTTGGGCCGCGTCCATAGTTGGAGATCATTCGGAGGGTACAACGTCTATTGTAAATTGGTGGAACAAGCTCCGAAGACAGTGCACAAACGATCAGCTAGATTTGGCAGCGATGTTATTATGGTGTATTTGGCTCAATCGTAACAATTGCGTGTGGAAGAAGAAGCTGCAACCGAGTGGAGTAGTGGTTCAGGAGGCGGAACGCAACTTTCAGCTATGGAAAGTGGCTCGACATCAAGATTTACTGCCCCAGGCCCGATCACCTTCACATAATTCTAGGTGGCAAAAACCGGCCATTGGGTTTAAGAAGTGTAATGTTGATGCAGGGCTATTTCCTGAAAATGGTAAAGTGGGTTATGGCTGTGTGGTTAGGGATGATGTTGGAAGCTTTGTTGCGGGTTTGCATGGTTCGATGATAGGCTTCTTCTCTCCTGCAGTTGCTGAAGCCATTGGTATAAGAGAAGCTCTTAGTTGGTTAAAACATTCTGGAATAGATCAAGTGGTCATAGAATCTGATGCTTTAGGGGTGATTAATGCACTTAATAATGACGAACCGGATTATTCGGGTCTTGGCGTCGTCATTAATGACTGTAAAGTTCTTCAAAGAGAATTTAGCTGTTGTCTATTCTCTTATGTTCCGCGATCAGCGAATTGTGTTGCTCATGCTTTGGCAAGGGCGTCATGTTCTGTGTCTGGTCAAGTAGAGTGGATAGATAGTCCTCCTTTGATTATCTCTGATGTACTTGCGTATGATTTGATTTAATGTTATGCAATTCTTTTTCAAAAAAAAAAAAAAATAGTGTTATATATATTATTTATGTGAATAATTTAGGTGGTTGTGCATTTTACTCATTGGGCAAAGTGCGTTCATATTGATACGAGGACATTAAGGATAGTGATGAAGAGAAGGTTTAAAGGGATGAAGAAGACATTTAAGAGAGTTAAATAATATGCAATCCAGTACCGTCCGGTCCACCTTTGACGATGACTAACCCATCACTGACCAAACAAATGTCTAGGTGTGAAAGTCTCTCTGACTAAGACACTATATTTCTCTACTTCTCATGCAGTCACACAACACACACAATACATGCAAAAACACACACATAATTGTAACCAATCAAACACTCGCAAATCAAACTCACACACCATTATACTGCCACCAATACAGATTTATGAGTTAAATCATCAAGCAAATGAACTGTTTGTTGAAATGGTACTAAGAATACTTTATTTGATTGTAAGTCTACATTCATCCATATCTTTTCTTAAATAAATTGATAATTTGTTACAATCTCTCTAAATTCTTACTTATCAATCTAAATCATTCCTCCCGCTACATACAAATGTGTGTGCTCATTTGTTTTTTAGATAATTCAGGGTAAAGTAAGGGTTCTTATGTTTCGAATTTAAAGTTGTTTTATTTTGACTCACATATTTCGATAATTTTTATATTTCAAATATTTTCAGGTATACATTGAAGTATACTTGGTGTAAGCTGTAAAGAATACTTGGTGCTGTAAAGTAATGGGTCTTATGCAACATGTTGTTTCTCTATTTTCTGCACGTTTGTATTTTTTGTATTCCGTCTTTTGTAAAGTTAACTAATTATACATGGTTATGATAATTTTTGTGTATGAAATGATTGTTTTTTTGGTGATTTGGATATGTATTGATAATTGTAAGTTTTGTAGACAGGTTTAAAATTTTCTGGATATCTATTTTTAAATAAAATTCTGCCGAAATTTCTTGAAATTAGTACCAACTAGCTCGATATTTTGGTGGTTGGATATGTATTGATGATTGAGTATGTATTAATTATTGTGGTGGTATGTGTCTTTAGATAATGTAATATTTTTAGATAATGTAATATTTTTTGAATTTTAATTTCATTTTTCATTACGCCGTGCCTTCAGGCATGGGTTATCGCTAGTTAATTAGTTATATACTGGAGATAATATTTTTTGATAAGTTCTTATAGAGAAAAATAGAATCTAAGTTATCATAAAAGTGAGTGTAAAAACTTCTGTTCCAGTGTAGGGACATCAGAGGCATTGGTGGAGCGCCTTTCTGCAAGTCTCAACAATACATGAGCTGCTAGAACATGTTGTCTTTTCAAGACATAATATCGTGCTAGAAGGTCAAAATATTTTGTCTGATTCGATGGAATGGCTGCTCCTGAATAGCCTTGTCGAGAAGTCATTGTTGTTGTCCCAGAGCCCGCCCAAACCTACAAATATAGACAGAATTAAAAGGTCAACATACAAGTGATATTGCAGGAACCAAAGCATTCCAGATTTCTGAAAAAGTGTGCATGTTTGCAAACAATCTGAAGCAAATGTTAGGAAGTGTTTGATAAAACTGTGCAATAAGAGCTTATTAAAATAGAGGCTCCCTATAAAATAGAGGCGAGATTAAATGTAATAGAGTTGTTTGATAACCCATCTTTTTTTTATGTTTTAGTACAACATTTTACTAATTTACCCTTATATCAGTTTATACAAACTTAGGGTAAGGATAAAATTATTATAAATATTAAATAATTAATTCAAATAAAATCACCAACAATGTATAACTAGTAAAATATTTCAAGTCTAATTAATTATGACAATTTTACATAATTACTATAAAATATAGTGATGGTGATGGTGGGCGGTGGTTGGTAGTGAAGGTTGGTTATTGGGTGGTGGTGCTTGTGGGTGGTGGAGAATGATGGGGTGATTGGTGGTGAAGGTGATGGGTGGTTGTGGGGGGTGGTGGTGGTGGTGAAAGGTGGTGGGTGGTGGTGTAGTGAGAGAAAGTTAAGTGAATAGTTAAAAATATGAAATTAAGATAGTGAGGGTAAAATAGTAATGAAGAGCCTCTTTTTCTAAAAAGAGTTGCTCAATGTCTTTTTTTTTAAGAGGGAAAAGAGGTTGGAAAAGTTTTTATCAAACAACATAGCCTCTGCGCGAAAAAGAGGTAAAGCCAAAAAGAAGCAATAACATGTTATCAAACACTACATTAATAGAGTAAGTAACATTGAAAATCAGAATAAATGCCAATTGGTTGGGTCATAAATATTTAGATAAAAAATATAAGAAGTATGACGAACCTCTTGTATAGGTTCACGACAAGCACTTTGCAGAAAAGGCACTAGATCAGGGCCTCCAAATTCCAGCAATTCATTTTCAAGGCCCAAATCAATTAATGTGCGGTACACCAAGTTGAATAATTTGGCATATAAATCTTTTCCGAGAGGCTGGATCAAGAACAGACTGTGCTACTGGTCTGATGGGTGACCCAAATTCCCTCTGTGAAGCTTCTTCACTTTTCAGGGCACTCAAAGCACTGGTGATAATCTCATAGCACTGCTCACGCTGAGCAAGTGCATGTTCTCGCATTCCAGCATCTATATGTTCATTGGAAACATCCCCAGCGGGATCGACAGGCTGTGCCTTTTGCAGCGGTAGGCGAACCACAGCTTCATAAAATCTGAAATTTTCCTCTAATATTAGGTTTGATATACAAAATCCAGTTAAATGAACAAAATAGGACTCCTATATTTGACTTAAAAGATGAATCGAACCTCAAGTCCTCAAAGCATTTGCAAACAGTCCGCAGATCTGTGGACTCTGGAACTTTACTCAAGTAATTGAAGGCCTCTCTAGCCAGATTTTCCCTTTCCTCCTTGGCAGAAGTAGCAGCCGCTCTCTCAAGACGTTCAACAGCTAAGTAGAACTCGTAATCAGACTCTTTGTAATAGCTTCCCGCAGTCTATTACTGATATCATCTACCGTTCCCCTACAATCGGGACCAGTGTAATGCTGGAGGAACAGACGAAATGTTATGTGAGAGAAATCCATAATTGAGTGTGGTGACAGACAAAACCAAAACATACGTTAAAATTAATATAGAAGAAACGAAAGAAGCAAGGAAGATATCACTTATACTAAGAACTACTTCCAGTAATAAAGTAGATGATCTCATAACAGTTGCGCATGTAGTACCTCCATCAAAGCGGACACAAGCCTTGTTGCCAGACGGTCACCCTCCTCAGAACAGACTAATTAATGGAATGTTACCTGAACTAATGCATGCCTTGTATTCACATCAAAGCCCTGAACCAAACGCGTAACATGATGCTGAGAAAGAAGTTGGAGCAAAAATAGAGCTTCATCACTTCTATGGAGCAATTGCCTGACACATTCCATTGCTCTCACCTATAGCACATGTCAATCAGACGTAAGACGTGTGGATACCAAAGTAGAAAAAGACAAGGAAAACAATAAAAAGAAAAGGAAACAGAAACAAAAATGAAATACCAATATACCTCCATCGTAGCTAATTCTGCAGAACTATAAGGAAGCAGTTGCCTTTAATTAGACATGACAGCTTCGTTGGACTCAACATTCTGCAAATAAGAACCAAATAAATTCTGTACCATACAGCGGTCACTTGCACCCAGATCTGAACCAGTTCCAATTAAAATTGAACCTGTCAAGTCTCCTACACCAGCAACACAACCATAGAGCCCCCTCCTCTGATTCCTTCTAGACCTTAAAAACTTCTCTAAAGAATGAAGTTTGTCTTCAAGGACTCGCATTGCCCCAGTGGAGAGTCTGCATACAACTAGTCCAGTTTCATGCATAGCATCTGAGGAACCTATATCACCTTTTAAGACCATAATAGGAAGCTCCCACAAAGGCAAAAGTAATCTTGATGAGCACAAGCAGAGCCCTTCATAAGCACCTGAAAACACAGGCTCAGCCTCTTGAACCATTTGGCCCATGCTAAACCCACCAGCTGCAGTTCTAGTATTTGACAACGCACCGCTACCTTCAAGTTGTGGTATCCCAACAACTCGTGGGTCCTCAAATGCCTCGGCTACCTTCTCAGTAACAACATTACTAATGAGATTTTCAGTGTGGACGATCCTGGCAGAAAGCATTAAACACATTGCAGCTGCCTCTCCAGCTCCAAAGCAATTGAAGAAATCTTCTAATATTGATCTCGGGGAGTTGGACTCTAGCAGCCTCCTAAGAATGTCAACCGGCCTATTGAAAACTATTTCCATCATGCCCATGGTACTAAACACAATGATTTTCCTCCTAGGTAGTATATGTTGAGTTGAAAGCTCACCTCTAGCCCAAATTTTTCCAGTTAACCTTTCATAGGATTCACATGAATTATCAAATCCAAAAAACTCCAGTTGAGAATATAGTAACTGCACTGTGGCTCCTGTATCTGGCACTGGTGAAACATCTGCAACAAAAAGCATTCGTCCCTCAATGGGAAAGGATGAGACAGATTCCTGTAGTGCCCTAGAAGTTCTTGCACCTGTTCCTAAGTTACCAGATGAAGATGATTGTGTGCTTGAATCCTTGTTCACAATCAGAAGAGAAGACACAGTCGAAGGAGATGAATCAGAAAGGACAAGAGTTCCAGCAGAATAATAAGCTGATTCTATCTTCAGAGACAGATATTCATTATGCGATCTACCAGCAAGAGACATGGGTCCAAAGGAAAGCCCGCCACCCACCCCCAAAGGAGGAGAAGGCCTGGTTGTTACAACTTTTAAGCAGCTAGGCTTCTGATGATTATTATCAAATCCACCCAAACCTCCAACAGCACCATTATTTCCACTAGATTGGGTAGTAGAAAGGTACATCCTCCTGCCATCTGATAAAACAGCAACAAGATGTAGCCACTTTGATTCTAATGTCGACAAAGGTGAAATGCAAACTATGGAAGTTTTTGCTGATCGAGGGGCCCGTGCTCCTGCTGACTGCCTACCACCACCATAATTTAAATCTCTCTAGGTGATCAAATTCCTCTCTTCTGCCACCTTCTTAAGTGGCCCATCCCCATTTGGTCCCAGAGTAAAAACTTGAATTTTCATCTCTTCAGTACGAGCATACTAAATCTGCCTCTCATTATCAACAACCATTTCTACAATAGGATCAACTGCTCCAAATTTGAACACATTTGGTACAACACATCTGTATTTAAACAAATAAAAACACAAGTTATTAAGAATCTTTACTAACATTACAATAGATCCATGCAGGAGTTCAAATTCCAGGTTAAAGTAAAAATCAGTGAATGGGTTTATACAACAACAAAAAACAAATGGCTAAAATTCTTTCTCATTAAAAAAACATTTGGAAAATAGATGTTTAAGTAGTTTTAGGCCATCAACAAAATCTACGACCATAATCTTTAAGGGCAAGAGAAAATTTGTGGGGAAGTAATTCAAAAAAGCATACCTTGAAATGACACCTCCCAGACCTGCTGTTAAGCAAACTTTACAACACCGCTTGTGCCAACCTGAACCAGTAGTATACTGTATTTCATAAATGTGGCCATCACGACCAGCCAAGAAAATATGACCTTTATTAGTACAAGTGATACATGTCATAGTCACCCCATCGGATGGTATAGTGTACTGTTGCAAAGGCTGTAGTGAAACCTCCGCAAATGGATCAGTTCCATCACCCTTACTGGAGCAGCATACTCCTACAAGAATTAACTGGACACGGTAGAAGGTAGGGGTCAAGATCAAAACAATAAATAAAAAAGAAAAGGAAAAAATTCCAAATAAGTACAACTAGGAGTGTCATTAAAATGTAAATTACGGAGAGAAAAATAGTAGTTGAATAAATAAAGAATGATGAACAATTATTCCATGCCAAACAAATTAAAAACAGAATCACTACGAGTAAATACTGGGTAACCTCAACAAAGATCTAATCAGAATAAAGATAACTTAATTCCAAATATGTTAGATTTATAAAATGGGCCCAAAGTCTAGTATATAAAGACATCAAGCTCTCTAACTCAAAATCAATTGGTAATGAGAAGAGTTGGCTCAAGTCATTATATACTAGACATATTTTCTCAAGGTATTCAATATGGGACAAGATATATACTCCAACATTCCCCCTTACATGAAACCTAGTGTATTGAGGGTTGCACGTGAACCTGATCAATATGAATACCGACACAAGATAAGAAAACCTAGAAGAAGCTAGTCACAAGACAAGCACAGAAGAAATCTAGTAAACCACGAGCAACTATTAAGTGGTTCTAGTTAAGAAATGGATAACTTTGACCCTTAAGAAATAGAGGTAAGATAAAAGTTAAGAAGAGTGTTCAATTAGGACAAAGGATAACCTGCTTTGATACCATGTTAGATTTATAAAATGGACCCAAAGTCTAGTATATAAAGGCATCAAGCTCTCTAACTCAAAACTAATTGGTAATGAGAAGAGTTGGCTCAAGTCATTATATACTAGACATATAAACAAAAAGAAATTGGATGTGGCATTACCTCCACTGGAGTTGCTAAGACTAAAAGATATTGGATAGCCTCAACAAAGATCCCAACTTTGGCCAGGCCAACAGCGCATATAGCTTGTTACTCACCGTTATATTCAGGACATTGCCCATCCCTATCAAACGAGAAATATTTGAAACATAAATTAAGAACATAGAAAGATGAAAACATATAAGCAACTTTCAAGAAAAAACTACACCAATTTCACAAATATTATGGCTTTTGATTATTTCATGCAAACTAGGGGAAATCTTGCCCATAATTTTTATTTACACTTCAATTTTCATTTATTGTTAGATACTCCATGTGTTTTACTTACACAAGGGACCCCACAAATATCTCTTGCACATCTCCTCTCTAATCTCAACACAAGGTAGCATGTTCTTTTACACTTGAAATTTTTTCTGACTTCTGAAAGAGTAACACTTAATTTAAAGAAAAATAAACCTAAAGGTGACACATTCTGTAAAATGGTAGGAATATAACACAGTTGACATTTGATATTCCCTCTGTCCAACTTTAAGGATCCAATTTTTCTTGAACATTTTTGGCAAGGATTTAAAACTTTTCAAAAACAGATTTATGTATTATACTTTTAATTTAGTTCAAATATGATCTATAAATGTATTGAATTTATTTGCAAGTACATTAGAATTCATAAATATGTAAAAAAAACGTATAACCGTGTTTTTTGGTTACATCTTAAAATCCATAACCGAAAGTACTCAAAGAAAAGGGAGCACAAAAAGTTGGACATTGGCAGTATAATACATAATTAGATTCACAAATCATCCAATAAACAAAGAACTAACAAGACCAACCAAAGAAAAATGGCCATGCATGTTTCCCATAGTTGTACCACCATTACAAATATAATTAAGATATCAAGATGCAATTACTCAGTTGGTCCCTACTCCCTATGCATCGCTATCAAATATCTATAAATACATAAAGAACTAAAAATTAAAATGGTAACCGGCAACACATAACAATACTAGATAACAGCAAAGTTGCTACAGATAGGATTTCACATTTATCTATTTTTTTGGTAATAATAATATAAAACCAAAAGATGTGAAAGAATTGAAAACATATTTTTGTGTTGCTTACCCATGCAATATCAAGTCATTATGTTAAACTTCAACTCTAGGAAATTTGCAGCAAACTCACATTTAATGCATTATCTACATGAAGATAACTTTAACAACTACAATTTTGAGTATGAACAACCACCCTGCAGCAGAGCAATCACTAGAAACTGTGAGATGCTTCATTGCCATTGCCGAGAAGGAAGGAGCTACAATTATATTATGGCGATCCAAGCAATCGGATTCCCATCACAATCCTAGACAGTTCAAGTAAAAAAAGGCCCTGTAAAGCCATTGAAAGTTGGAATGATAGAAAAAGGGCATCTTGATTCAACTCGTGGTAGATTTTCCAGGAATTTCAGGGATGGGCACTGATGATTCTGCAGGTGAAGATTTATCAGAAAGTGATGAGGATGATGGCATATCCGGCGATGGGTTGGATTCTTGTGATGAAGGAACAGAAGAAAAGTTTTTTTCCATGCAAGAAAATTTGAGTTCAGGGATGGAATCAACATCAGTGTATCAAACTTACAGTAGGTATTCATATAATCAAGATTTTATGGAAAGAACTTTAAAACCTGAAAGTTGAATCCAATTTGCGTAGATCGGTTCTGTTGCTCTGAATCAGTTGGCGGCCAATGTATCGTACGCATGTACATACACATCATGTTTGGAACTAAATTTAACCAAAAAATTAAGTCATTTAAGTTTTGGGGACATTCATTAATGTTCAATGTTTGGTACTTTTATCTTTTATTTTTATCTAATGCGAAATTCTAACTCACTTGGGCCTCCCAACTGTTATGAGAATGTCAGATCCTTTAATTAAAAATTATATATATGCCGTAAGAAACAAACTGGCATACCAAAGTACTTCATCAAGGAGAAGAAATACAATAATGCTCTTACCTTGGTGTTGGCAACTAGAAAACCTTAAAAGTTGAAAACATTGTAGAAAACAAAGGTACTATAACATCTCATGCATGAACAGTATGGCGAGTCTAGAAGTTTTTCTTGCACCTGCAAGTACAAGTAAATCAAATATTGACATCTCTGATTCAAGATAGTCAAGTATAAAGAGTGCCAATAAGAATAACATGACTCAATTGGTCATGTTCTACAAAGCATTTGACTAAGGCCACTTCACAGCTGTGCCTAGGCCACTTTGATCACTACTTTATCCTATATTGAAGCTTTTGGGGGAAATATACTAATACTGGCCGGCATTTGATATTAGGTTCTTTTATTAATTGTCCTAAAGTAATC
This sequence comes from Panax notoginseng, assembly GCA_016801055.1. Lineage (NCBI taxonomy): Eukaryota > Viridiplantae > Streptophyta > Magnoliopsida > Apiales > Araliaceae > Panax > Panax notoginseng. Next base: position 135,427,008 of record CM029023.1, read on the forward strand.
ACTCCAAAGTTTCTTCATACTATTACTTGTAATACTAAATTTGGTATGTTTTAAATTTTATACCTTCACTTTCATTAATAAAAATATAATAAAATAAAAATTACACTGCTTAAAGGACTTGCCTAGTACCTGATTAGAAAATTGTCTTTAGACACCTAAGGTCTAAGCACTCGAATCTCCTTCTTCAGCCTAGATCTGCCTAACACTTTTTGAAATATTCCTGAAAAGCCATAAAAAATTTCAAGGTGAGCAGTATGTAAAAATTATAAACAATTTTTTAAAAAAATGATAAGAGAATTGGCTATATAAAAAAAATAACTATATATATAATTCTCCCTAAAATTACATAAAAGTATAAAGTATAAAACACTTTCGAGTCTTCATTTAGTGAAATTATTTTATAATCTTCAATAAAATTTACAATTAAATTACTAAAGAAAAGTCCTCAATAAGTTCTCAAAGACCTTGACCAACCAAATGATACAAACAACAATATATAATGTTCTTTTAAAAAGTAAACTAAGCAATAAAAAAACGAGTCAGTGAAGAAATTTTTACTATTATAGAAATACTAATTTCCAATGATAAAGGCAATTTGAATTAATTAGCATGCCAAGTGTGTTCATACTTCATATAATGTTCTTCCGAGTAGCCTTTATATATATACCGAAGATTACAGAAATTTACCTTTTTGTAATTAATTAGACTTGTTGGCTTGAGAAACAACTAAAAAACCTTGAGAAGCATAAAAAATCCAAGCCCCTGACAGGCTAACAGTAATAATTAAAATCTATAATCAAGCAAGAAAACTTCAAGATGATCTAAGAAATAAAATAGACATGTTATATTTTGTTATCCAAGGCCAAAAAAAAAAAAGAAAAAAGAAGAAGAAGAGAAACCATACCTATGCAATTACTCAAGTCTATAGAACACATAATAACTATAGAACTTTAACATGCTATGTTTGAAAGGCAACCATACCTATGCTGAGTGTTTCAACCTTTAAAAGGGGAATAGTGGTTCTATGACATCGACATGATCACGGACTCTCTTGCAGTCAAGATGAACCCCACACATCTCCGCACTTCCACTGAAGGAGACCTCAATTCTGTCTCCACTTTTCATTGAGCTTGGTATTCGTATAGAAGTCACCCGGCCATGCATGAACTCCAGTGGCCGCTGGTACAGAGCCCCTATACATGGATTGACTACCATCTGTTTTCATTAGTGATGGCAGCTTGAATCTCATATTCAAGTATGCCTCCAAAAACAACCCAGAGAGCCATCCTCAAGAAATTACTTTTAACATCCCCGGGCATCTGAAATGAGGTTGAATATGTTGTTCTTTGATGACAGAACCTATCTTAAATGTAAACTTCACAATCATCAAGTACAGAGCAATCCTGTTACATAAAGAACAATTTAAGAAAAAGAAGAAAATTACAACAACAAAAAAAAGAAAAAAAGAAAACCCTTACCCGCAGGACACTCCGTATGAAGTTTGATATCAAATCGCTACAATCTGTGAGAATTAATGTGCTCAGGTTCGTTAAATTTGATAGATCTGGTAATTTTTGTAGTGACTTGCAACCGCTTGCCTTTAGATAATCGAGATGACAAGGAAGTTCTTGGAGTGATTCAAGGCTGTTGCAGTCAGTCAAGTCTAGATACCCTAACTTGCAAGGAAGTTTTGGAAGTGATCGAAGACTTGTGCAGTTAATCAACCTGAGGTCTTTTAAATTAGGGGGAAGTTTTGGCACTGATAAAAGCTTGTTGCAATTATTCAAGTACAGCACCTCTAAATCAGGAGGAAGCTCTGGGAGTGATTCAAGACTAGACCAATTGATCAAGTACAGTATGCGTAGATCAAGAGGAAGCTCCGGAAGTGATTCAAGACTGGTGTAATTTGTTAAGTTTAGTACGACTAATTCAGTAGGAAGCTCCGGAAGTGATTCAAGACTGGTGCAATTGGTTAAGTTTAGTATGAGTAAATCAGTAGGAAGCTCCGGAAGTGATTCAAGACTGGTGCAATTGGTTAAGCTTAGTCTGATGAAATCAGTAGGAAGCTCCGGGAGTGATTTGAGATTGGTGCAATTGTTCAAGTCCAGTTCACATAGAACAGGAGGAAGCCCCGGGAGTGACTCAAGACAGGTGCAATTGGTCAAGTACACTTTGCGTAGATCAAGAGGAGGAAATTTTGGTAATGATTGAAGACTAGGGCAGTTAATCAGCTCTAAAGTTTGTAAGCTAAGAGGAAGTTCCAGGAGGAATTGAAAACTAGTGCAGTTACTCAGCTTTAAAGTTATTAAATTAGGAGGAAGTTTTGGGAGTGATTGAAGACTACTGCACTCGATAAAAGCAAGCCTTGTCAAGTGTTTCATCCCTGACATATCTGGTAATATATCCAGTGATGTACAATCATTTGCAAATAGCTGTTCTAGATTGGGAGGAAGTTTTAGTAGTGACTGACGACTCAAGCGGTTGGACACATCCAAATCTTCTGAATTGACTAACTGACTAAGATTGGATGGTAGAGTTTGAAGAGAACTCGGATTGTAAATTCTCCTTCGTGTATTCATTAACCTTTTGCAAAATGATATATTCAAGTTTTTTAACCTAGTTAAAAATCTGATGGAATCTGGCAATTGCATAATATTGGTTGCACATACATCAAGATCCATGAGTGAAGATATATTTCCCAAATTCTCAGGTAAGCTTTCAAGGTTTGAACAACAAGAAAGACCAAGATGCACGAGTGAAGTTAGATTGCAAATGCTACTTGGAAGGTTTCTAAGGTCCTTACAACCATCCAAATCCAACTTCTCCAAATTACCTAGATCTTTGATGGAATCTGGTAATTGTTCAATACGTGAATGCCGTGCAGAAAGCTTCCTTATGCATCTCATGTTCCCCAATTGCTCAGGCAATTGATTCAAACTGTAGCATTCATTCAAATCCAAGTGAACCAAGTTATGCAAAAGCCCAATCGATGGATGAATCCGCGACAAACTTGAACAACCTTGAAGTATTAATCTCTCAAGGCTTTCCAATCCTTTGAAATCAGGGGTGGTTTTGAGGGAAGGAGAATAACTAGCATTTAGGATTTTCAAGCCCTGTAATTGCTGTTTAAGAGAATAAAAAAATATGAAATTAGATTATATCTGCATATTTTTCATAAACTATTGAACCACGGAAACTATGTACTATATACATATTCGATGAGAAAGATGGAGTTGTCACTGATACATACCTTGGTGCCTTCCCACAATATATTGACTTTGCTGTGTTGCATGTCAAGGAAAACTAGTTTTGGTGCTTGAAAACTTGAAGGGAAACAATCCAAAGAGCTATAATTCCAACAAAACCACCTTAATTCTTCAAATAAATGTTCAAAGCTTCCAGTGAGATTCACATTGCTAATCTGAAGCAATCTCAAGTTTGGTAAGCTATGAAATGCTCTGGTACTTATATCTACTTTCTTTTCCGTGGGCATGACTAGCCTGATACCTTCAATGTTTTCATATTGTCCCTAATAAAAGGAGAAAATACCATTAATTATAATCATAATGAAGTCAAAAAAGCTTAGGAGCTTATCAGAGAATTGAGATTAACTTTTTCAAATGGGGAAGAGGGGGTATTCAAAATTGAGGAAGTATTTCACTTGGCGATAAAAAAGTGTGCAGCCAAATAATGAAGGAATTAGATCTAAGCTAAAGGACAGATGGATTTTGTAGCTCCATATCAGAAGTAAGGGTGAACGGGTGAATATATATCAAGTTAGCATAAGGTCATTGGCAGCCTGGGGAAAGCATGATGGAGCTTCTGTATTTTTTTAAAACTTTATTCAAATCTTTAGATAAGATGAAGATCTATAATTCAATAAATAAATTTCTTCCCTTTAGCCAAAATACATAACTTCCATAATATTTACAAGAGAGAGTGTGTGCAAGATAAACTAAATGAAACTAATTTTTTGAGAAGTAGATTTTTTGGAATAGTCAAAAGAGAAAGTGTTATTCTTGTACCTTGAAATTTTTGAGAACATCATATGCATCCTCATGAAACCACAATCGACTACGCTTTCTTGGATTCTTAACGGATTCTTCGCGAACAATTTCTCGTCCCATATCCTGAATCAGGTTATGCATACGCAGTTTGCTGCTCCAGTCAATTTTTAGTAAACATCTTTCCCTTAAATTGGTGATTCCAATTTCTGGAAAGAAACCACAAGCATCTAGAATCTTGATTGCATTGTCTTTGTCCATTCCGATGAAAAAGCATGCAATATCGAGGAAGATGTCCCGCACTATATCATCACCAAGTGCAACATAGCTTATTCTAAGTTTTTTCTGAATATCCTTGTGGGGAATTTTTTTCAATTTTCCAAAGACACTTTCCCACTGTACCATGGGTCTGTCGAACAAACTTGAACCCAAAACTTCAAGAGCTAATGGAAGACCTCCAACATATTTTACAATATCTTTTGAAAGCTCCATCAAATTTTTCATGGGGGTTGTATTTCTAAAGGCATGTCGTCTGAAGAGCTTCAAAGACTCATTGCCGTTCAATTCCTCCACTTCGTGCATCAAATCTACTTGACATTCAACTAGTAGACGCGAATCTCTTGTCGTGACGATGATTCTACTTCCTGGACCAAACCAGTTCCAATTTCCTGCTAATGATTCCAATTGTTTTATTTCGTCTAAATCATCAAGAACTATGAGGACTTTTTTTGAACGGAGTCGTTGTTTCACAAAACTTATTCCTGTATCAACACTAGTAACCTTAAAATCTTTTATTTTCAGAAGTTGAAAAATAAGTTGATCTAGTAAATAATGTAGACCACGGGGTTCCTCAAAAGCTACTCTAACATTTTCAAGAAAGCAACTACCTTCAAATTTCTTGTAAATTTTATTATAGAGAGCTTTGACAATTGTAGTTTTGCCGATTCCGGGCATCCCATATATCCCAATGAAACGAACATCATTCGACCCAATGCTTAATTTTTGACATATTTCCTTGACACGAGAATCGATGCCAACTTGATGCTCAGTAACATTCAAGTTTTTGGGGCATAATTTCATTAGAACATCATTGACAATTTTTTGGATGAGATCTGCTTCATGACTGCCAATTTTACACCAATTTTAATTTGGGAAGTTAAACACAAATTAAAGAGCAATGATACATAAGTTCTGCTACCTACTGCAACCGAATTACAATTATGCATGTACAAATACATAAAGTTGGATAGAATTATAAGCCTCTCACCATAAATATGACATATACTTTTAATAAGATTATCGCTAATAGTTATCTTCATCTTAAAAAATTAATACTTTTAACAAGATTATTGCTAATAGTTTTCTTTTTGAATAACTTTTGTAAAGTTAAATGACTAATCTATCCACAATATTTCATATTAACATTTAATATGTATTGATCACTCTACTAACTAAAAATTTTGTGACTCATATCATTGGAGTATTTATAACCACACATTTTATAAAGATTAATTAAGAAATTAAATAAAATATTGGAAGTTTCTTAACACTTGTGTAATTGAGGTTTGTAACAATTTATGCTTTCATACGGGAAACTGAAGTGTTTTTTCTTTTTTTCTTTTTGATAAAGAGGAACAGATGGTGAAATCACCACAACTCATCATATCACTAACATTATGATGAAATAAATCATGTTAATTTTAAATTATAAATTTCATAAATTGACTATGAAAAGTCAAAATAGGACATATAATAATAATAATAACCATTTAGTAGTTTTAAAGATAAATATGAATATATATGAAAGCAGAATTTTCAAATGTGAATTGAACTCCTATTTTAGAAGACAAATTCATAATTTCTGGAGGCCCAGCTTCAAGCAAATCCAACAACCACCAGTGTGTAAAGTGCAGGCATCTACTACTGCATCATTATGAGCATCCATAATATAACACAATTAATCAACAATTCTACTACATTAAATCATCAAAGAAAATGATTGCCAACTCTCATAGTCTCATCTCTATAAAATATCTCCTCCTGAATTGCAGTACTGGTTACTACATCAACAGCTTCCTGAATATTAGTTTTACACTTTCAAAAGCTTTTTGTAATAAAACCAACAAAGTGAATATTAGTTGTTTTGTTGCTTCTAATCACTAGACAGTTCAAGTTATTGGTTCTTAGCTCCCTCACAAACAATACAATCATTCCTTTTATTCATCAAATAACTAAATTTAGACGAGGGGAAAAAAAGAAGGAAATATAAAAGTTACCCGTTTGCATCGTTTTTCAGATCATATCCTGATATATTTGCAGTTGCGGTTAGTGCAGCTCTCCATGTATCTACCTTTTCTGCGTGACGTATTTTATGTTTTTCAAAAGCTTTTGCATAACTCTCAGTTTGATGACGTACATTTAATGGATCAACATCGTAAAACACAGGAAGTACGATCTGTCCCCTTGTTCGCTCGCATTCGTGGATCTCTGCAAGCTCATTAAGACACCATTTCGAAGAAGCATAATTTTTCGAGAAAACAACGATGCTCATCTTCGAATCATGGATTGCTTTTATCAATTGTGGTGCGATTTCTTCTCCCCTTTCTAGTCCAGGTTCATCTTTGAAGGTCCGTATTCCTGCCTGATCTAAAGCAGAATATAGATGACCAATAAAGCTTCTTCGTGTATCTTTACCTCCAAAGCTCAAAAAAACGTCCCAGAATTTAAATGAGGATGAAGATTGTAAGCAAGGGGAATCAGTTTGTTTGCTTGTATCGGCCATGAAAATAGGAATTTCTGACCGGACACTGACAATTACCCCTGGCTGGATTAAGGATCTAAGCTTTTGGGTCAGATTGAAAAATGAAGATAGAGCCATCAAAAAAATAATTCCACACAAAAACGTGAATTGCCATCCGGGTATACTTTCCATTGCCATCTTCGTTTCGAAAATTGAAGAACAAGAACAATTTCAAAACAAAGAGAAAATGGTCTTGCAAAAAATTGAATTAACTATCGGTTGGGTTTTTACTTGGGAAAAAATTGAGGGAGGGAGAGATGTACTCTTCCGTCCCAAATTAACTGCTCAGTTTTGACTTTTTAAAATTAAATTGACCATTTTTAAAATTAATATTTTTACTATTTTTGCTAAAATATAGGTGATGTTATAAAAACCTTAGCAAAGTATAGAAATATACTCTTATAATTGCTGCATAAATTTAGAGAGAATAAGCAAGAGAGAAAGAGAGAAATTCTTAGAGAATTCTTCTTCAGAGAAGTTTTTTACTCTATTTCTTTCTTCAGTTACCAATCCTTTATATAGGCTCAAGGCTGAGTAGTTATGGGAGAGAAGGGACAAGGATGGGAGTCACGGGAAAAAAAGGGGGGGACAATGCCTAGTGGAGTAGGTAATCAAGATTCTAACACTTCCCCTGATTTCCTACGATAGAAGATTATGTCTCATTAAAAACCTTGTTAAGAAAACCCAGTGGGAAAAACTTAACGAAGGGAAAAAGAGTACATATCTTTTACATAAATATCTTAATTGACTGCCTCGTTAAAACCTTGTCAGGAAAACCCATTGGGATAAAAACCGTGACTAAGGAAAAAGAGTACAGTCTTCCCCTAAAAAGGAATTCATTACTCCTTGAAGAAATGTTGTCATAAGTCTTTCAGTCGACACATTCCGATCCTTTTCCGAAGTTTTGTAAACGTTGCATTTGGTAGCGACTTTGTGAATAAGTCGGCTAGATTATCACATGATCGAATTTGATGCACATCTATATCACCATTCTTTTGTAGTTCATGTGTGAAGAAGAATTTAGGTGAAATGTGCTTTGTTCTATCTCCCTTGATGTACCTTCCTCTAAGTTGAGCAATGCATGCAGCGTTATCCTCATACAGAATTGTAGGAATGTCTTTGATTGATGGTAATCCACATGACTTTTGAATATGCTGAATAATTGATCTCAACCAAACACACTCTCTGCTTGCTCATGTATAGCGAGAATCTCGGAGTGATTTGAAGATGTAGCTGTCATGGTTTGCTTTGTGGATTTCCAGGATATAGCCGTGTCACAATATGTAAATACATAACCTGTTTGTGATCTTCCATTGTGTGGATCTGATAAATATCCTGCATCGGTATATTCAACCAATTGCGACGTTGAATCTCTTGGATAAAATAACCCAAGATCTATACTTTCACGGAGGTATCTCAAAATATGTTTGATCCCATCCCAATGTCTCTTAGTAGGAGAAGAACTGTATCTTGCTAACAGGTTGACAGCAAAAGTAATATCAGGTCGTGTACAGTTTGCAAGATACATAAGAGCACCTATTGCACTTAGGTATGGAACTTCAGATCCAAGAACTTCTTCCCCACTTTCTAGAGGCCGAAATGGATCTTTATCAACTTCTAAAGATCGAACAACCATCGGGGTAGTCAAAGGATGAGCTTTATCCATATGAAAACGACTGAGAATCTTTTCAGCATATATGGATTGATGAACAAAAATTCTAGATGCTAAATGCTCCACTTATATTCCCAAACAGAATTTTGTCTTTCCAAGATCTTTCATTTCAAATTCATCCTTTAAATAAATAGCAGTTCTTGTGAGTTCTTCAGGAGTACCTACAAGATTCAAATCATCCACATATACAGCAATGATGGAAAATCCACTTTGCGATTTCTTAATAAAAACACATGGACATACTTGATCATTTATATATCCATCTTTTATTAAATAATCACTAAGTCGATTATACCACATACGACCAGACTGTTTCAACCCATACAACGAGCGTTGTAACTTGATTGAATATATGTGACGTGGCCTTTGTGATTCAGCCATTTTCAATCCTTCAGGGATTCTCATGTAAATCTCACTGTCAAGTGAGCCATATAGGTATGCAGTTACAACATCCATCAGACGTGTTTCTAAACCTTCCATGGTTGCCATACCTATCAGAAAGCGAAAAGTAACTCCATCCATTACTGGAGAGTATGTATCCTGATAATCAATACCAGGTTTTTGTGAAAATCCTTGAGCTACAAGTCGGGCTTTGTATCTCACAATTTCATTTTTCTCATTTCGCTTTCGTACAAATACCCATTTGTTTCCAACCGGGATTACACCCAGCGGTGTTTGGACTACTGGTTCAAATACTTCTCTTTTCAAAAGAGATTGTAGCTCAGTTTGAATAGCATCTTTCTATTTTGGCCAATCTTTTCTTTTCCGACATTATTCCACGTTTTGTGGTTTAGGATCCGTGTCAGGAATCAAAGTAATATCTGATGCTATAGAGAAAGCAAATATATCGTCAATCATGACTTTGCTTCGATCCCATATTTTCTCATCATGTATATAATTTATTGAGATCTCTTGGTGTTCATCTCTTATCCCTTCACTGAGATTTTGAACCTCTTCTGGGGCTATCCTCACTCTTGGAATATGTGCTTCTTCTGGAGCGATTTGTACCTCTTCTGGAGCTATTCTCACTTTTGGAATAAGTGCTACTTCTGGAGCGGGTATTCCTTCTGGGATTCCCTTATTTGCTTTTGATTTTCGTGGTACAGTGTCTTTTGCACCAACCGGTCTTCCACGCTTCTGGCGTGGTTTAGATTCTTCTATTACCTTATTCGTCAATTCTCCAGGAATTGATTTTTCAATAGGCATTTCTATCCTTGCTGGAGTATTCACTGCAGGTGTATGTGACTTTATCACTTTTCTAGCATCATTAAATGCATCTGGCATTTGATTTGCAATATTTTGTAAATGAATAATTTTTTGGACTTCAATTTCACATTGTCCTGTACGAGGATCAAGTGAATTTAAATCTGATGCATTCCATGATATTTCAGAGGGTTTTTTTATTTAAAACTTTCCCTCCTCCTAATGGTGGAAATACAGATTCATCAAAATGACAATCTACATAACGTGCAGTAAAAACATCTCCAGTTAAAGGTTCAAGATATCTGATAATAGAAGGAGAATCAAAACCAACATAAATACCTATTCTTCGTTGGGCTCCCATCTTAGTTCTTTGTGGAGGTGCAATTGGAACATATACCGCACTTCTAAAAACTCGAAAGTGTGATATGTTGGGTATCTGTCCAAGAACTAACTGTAAAGGAGAAAATTTATGAATAGCCGTTGGTCTTACTCGAATGATGGCTGCAGCATGAAGAATTGCATGACCCCAAACTGAGGTAGGTAAGTTAGCCCTTAACATTAATGGTCGTGCAATAAGTTGAAGTCTTTTTATTAAAGATTCAGCTAAACCATTTTGTGTATGAATATGAGGAACGGAATGCTCAATGGAAATTCCAATAGTCATACAAAAATCATTAAAAGTCATTGATGAAAATTCAGCTGCGTTATCAAGTCGAATTGACTTAATTGGATAATCAGAGAACTGAGCCCGTAACTTGATTATTTGATAAAGAAGTTTTGAGAAGGCAAAGTTTCGAGAAGAGAGAAGACAAACATGAGACCATCTAGTTGAAGCATCTATTAAAACCATGAAATATCGAAATGGGCCAGACAATGGGTGAATAGGTCCACAAATGTCTCCTTGAATTCTCTCTAGGAATTTCGGGGCTTCTTTATAAACTTTTACTGGTGATGGTCGAACAATTAATTTTCCTCGAGAACATGCAGCACAAGGAAATTCACTACTAGGAAAAACCTTCTTATCTTTGAGATGATGACCAGTAGAATTTTCAATAATACGACGCATCATAGAAGTACCTGGATGACCGAGTCTTTCATGCCAAAGAATAAAGGATTTGGGATCTATGATTTTTGGAATCATAACATTATGAGACTCAATTACTCTAATTTTCATAGTATATAATCCAGAAGAAATTGAATAAAGTTTTTCTAGGATATTCTTTTTTTCAGAAATAGTAGAAGTAATGAGAAGATATTCATTATCATTCTCATTGGTTGTTTCAATATGAAAACCATTTAGTCGAATATCTTTAAAACTAAGTAAATTTCTTCTTGATTTACTAGAATATAGAGCATTTTTGATAAAAACTTGTGTCTCATTTGGTAGTAAGAAACTAGCTTTTCCAAATCCCTCGATTAAATTTGATGTGCCATAGATAGTTCCTACATTTCCCTTAGCTTTGATTAGTTGTGAAAAATATTTCTCACTTTGAAGGATTGTATGAGTTGTTGCACTATCTGCTAAACATATATCCTCCATATCCATTAAAGATGGTCTGACACATAAAAACATAAATAAGAAAAGTTACATTTCAAATATAAGTTTATTCATGAGAAACACATATCACATATAGAATGAAAACTAATAATATGCATGATGTTTAATTAAAACAAGAAATTAAACGATATCCCAAAAGATACTTTCAGTAATATCATCAACCTTTTCCTCATTATTGGTCATTGATGAATCATCAACAATATTCAATTGATGATTAACAAAGTTTGTTTCTGCCTCCATTACTTTGTTCTTTTGAGACTCCTGGAATAAATTAGCCAGATGCCTCGGCGTACGACAGGTACGCGACCAATGCCCTTTCATCCCACACCTAAAACAAACATCTGGTTTGTTCTTTATCGGTGCTGTAGTTTCTTTATTTTTACCCGACTCAGACACTTGCCACTTCTGCTGGCCTGAATTGTCGCGGTTCTGGAATTTGTTGTTATGATGGCCTCGTTTATTCTTTCTTCCCCAAGGCTTCTTATTATATGACCATCTCTTGTCACGTTTATTCTGCTGGAATGACGTGCTGTTAATATCCGGCAATGGGGTAGCACCCGTTGGCCGTACTTGATGGTTTTTCAACAACAATTCATTATTCTTTTCTGCAACAAGGAGGATAGACAACAAGTCACTGAATTTTGTGAACTTACTATGTCTATATTGTTGTGACAGAATCATGTTGGTGGGATGAAAAGTTGACAGCGTTTTCTCTAACATTTGGGATTCAGAAACTGGATCTCCGCACAAAGCCAAAGTAGAGGTTATTCTATAAATATTGGAACTATATTCCATAATTGATTTGTAATCTTGTAGCCTTAAATTAAGCCACTCAAATTTGGCATTTGGGAGAACAACCAATTTTTGGTGGTCAAATCTTTCCTTAAGTTGTGTCCATAAAGATAAAGGATCTTTGACTGTTAAATACTCAGTCTTTAATCCTTCATCAATATGGTGACGAAGAAAAATTATAGCTTTTGCATTTTGTGCCGAAGTAGCTGTATTTCCTGATTCAATGGTCTTTTCTAACTCATTTGCACTAAGGTGCAATTCTGCATCAAGTGCCCAAGCCAAATAGTTGTCTCCAGAGATTTTCAAAATAGAAAAATCTATTTTTGCCAAGTTTGCCATCTATTCTGGGTTAAAACACAATTTTATTATTTATTAAAACAATAAATAATTGCATGTATGAAATATGAAAAATAAACTACGTCACGATCTCAAGTGGTGATAAAATACAAATATAAATATTCTTATATTTATGTTATTAGCATAATGCAAATGGATCTTCACCCGACATGCGGTAGTTCGCATAGACAGATTATTCCAACAGAATAATAAATAATAGAATAACAAAAGAATTTCACCATGCATGCGATAGACCGACCGCACAGACAGGTTATTCCCAACAGAATAATAAATGCGGAATAATAAATAATGGAACCAGGTCAGGTGAAATTCACACCGACAGGATATTCCGACAGAATATTAAATGCGGAATAATAAATAATGGAACCAGGTCAGGTGAAATTCACACCGACATGATATTCCGACAGAATATTAAATGCGGAATAATAAATAAAAAGGTTCCCACCAAGTCTTGTAAGATTAACAAGGATAGATGGTACCATTGTAAATAACAGAATTTAATGGCAATTATAACAATAAAATTATATTATTTGTGGTATAGCCAAAACGATAATATAATAATAAATTGCAAGAATTTAATTTTACCGTCTCAGTTGATTAAAGCCTCGTGCTGATAACGTGTTATAAAAACCTTAGCAAAGTATAGAAATATACTCTTATAATTGCTGCATAAATTTAGAGAGAATAAGCAAGAGAGAAAGAGAGAAATTCTTAGAGAATTCTTCTTCAGAGAAGTTTTCTACTCTATTTCTTTCTTCAGTTACCAATCCTTTATATAGGCTCAAGGCTGAGTAGTTATGGGAGAGAAGGGACAAGGATGGGAGTCACGGGAAAAAAAGGGGGGGGGACAATGCCTAGTGGAGTAGGTAATCAAGATTCTAACCGGTAAAGTGATTATAACAAAAAAAAAGTATATACAATTTATTACTAATTCCAATTTTTATAATTTTAGAAATATATTTATATATGCTTAATTATTAATTCTAAAAATAGTCAATTTGACTTAAAAAAGTCAAAACTGAGCAATTAATTTGGGACGGAGGGAGTACTAAACTATGCATCATACTGCCAAGTCGGTCAACTTTTCTACATAAAAAATATTTATGGAGTCGTTGAAATGTATCTCTCACTTTGAAAAACTTTGCAACTTAATATAGATAATTGATAGTATTATATTTAATATTAATTAAATATAAATAATTGATATTATATTTAATATTATATATTTATTTTATTAATATTTATGCACAATTCTAAAATAATTTATATATATTACAGTAGAATTCTCATTTTATTATTTCGTTCTTCTCTATTTTTATCTAGTATTTTATTTTTAGATAGACCTTTTAGATCTCTTTGTTTTTTTCCCTCTTTATTACGTACCTTGTAATAATTTATTCTACTTTCTTGTGGAACTTGTTTTTCCTTCTTATGGGACTAGGATATAGATTTCTTGATCCTTTTTTGAAAGGGATTCATTATATTTCTTTATAAATTTACATGTCAAATTTTTTTATCACGAGTTATATAAATTATTATAATTGATAATATTTTTAAAATATATTTAATATAATAAATTAATTTTATAATTATACTCAATTTAATATATTAATATACGACATAATCATAATTAAATTTAAATTTTTTACAATACATAACATAACTCTTAAAAATTTGCACGAATTAAAAGGAAATGCAACACTTTTAAAAGGTAGAATATATGCATTTTTAATTTTTCACCCCCTACATTGTAAAGTTTGCAAAACATGACAAAAGTAGGATAGCAATTGCCGTGTTGTTGCTTTCCCTGTTTGTTGAATTTGTATTCCCGTATTGTTGCTTGTATTTTTTACTTTACATGTTTAGGGGTGTTTGATAAAAACTGAATGAATCTAAATCTGAATGAAGTGAATCTGAATGAAAAAAGTTATTTAATAATTGACATGTCTGAAACATCTGAATGACAAAAATTTATTATTTTACCCATATGAAAAAATTCAAAATTGTTGTAAATTTATTTAATATTACTTAATATAATAATTAATATTTTTTAATAATTTTTTTTACTGCATTCAGCTGCTCATTCAGTCATTCAGTTAAAAAAATCTGACTTAGCCATTCGGCTCGTCCATCTTAACGATTCAGCCAGACCAAAATAAACACACTGACCGATTCAGCCATTCAAATTCAACTTCATTCATCTTTAAACAATCACCCTCTTAGTCTTAAAGACCACGTCTTATAGGGGGACCATCGAATCAATAGCAATACGCCCTCTTTAAATAGGCTTACTTAGTGTTTGATTACATCTTAATGCATCTTAACAGTCTACCTCTTAATATATCTTAAGAGCCCACATATTTGTATTAAAAGATTTTTTGAATAATTTAGACTCAAATTTGTATCTTAACTATTCAGAGTACCTCTTAATATAAAAATGTGGGTTGTTAAGATGCATTAAGATGTGAGCTGTTAAGATTACATCGTAAAATGACTTAAAGTTAAGATATAAATCGACTTATAAATTATTTTAAGTTGTGATTTATAAATAAAAATGTTCGGCATCAATTTGACTTATAAGTCAAAAATTAAGATAAAATAAGTTATGAAAGTGTTCGGTCCATAATGACTTATAAGTTAAAATTAAATGTAAAGATTACTAAAACTGATATTAATAAAAAAGTGTAGCAAAATAGACATTATATTTGGTCAAACTAACTTATTTTAAAATGACTTATAAATCATTTTATAATAAGTTACAAATACTTACTTATTTTTTTGACTTAAAGTTATAAGTAGAACAATAAGTCATTGTCAAACAGAAGAATAGTGACAAATGACTATAATTAACAAGTTAATTTGTCCAACATATAAGTCACTGCCGAACTCTTAGTCAGTGTTTTGTAAAATCATTTTATGGACTAATTCTTCTAATTAATCTCTACAAAAATAAAGCTTAAGAAATAAAATAATAGTTCATTTGAAAACAAAGTCAGTGTTAATTTTTATATATGTGTATAACAAATGAAATACGTATTCTGGACTAATTTATATCGAGGGCTTAAGGTATTGCGTTTTTTTATAAATGTCTTAAAAGATATTTGGGGTCGCTTATAAGCAGTCAAACATGATAATAATCAATTTTAATAAGCAAGAAGTATTTGGTGACTTGATTTTAAAACTGTTTCTAATCACTTTTTATAGAATCAATTTTTGATTATTTGTCAAATCTAATAATCAGGTTTGACAAAATATATTACTAATTTATTCCTATTTATTTTAGTAATTTTATCTATTACTTATTTTTACTTTTTAAAATATTTTTTTTAGTAATTTACTCTTAAAATATGTGATTAGCAAATACTTTTATACCAAACACTTTTTACATTTACTAATTTAAGTATTTTTTTTCTTTATTAAATACAAACTATTTTTTTAAAACTGATTATAATTAAGTAGAAGTAATAATCAGAATCACTAATCACATTTTTTAAGTAATCCCAAACATGTTCTAATAAACGGCAGGGCTTTAGGGTCAAGAACACTATGCCATTAGGCCTGACAAAATATGATTATGAGTTAGTTTTGGTTTATAAAATTTGATTATGATTTCATTTAAGAACTATAACCACGTTACCTATTTTTAATATGGACGTTATATAGTTATGAGTCAAATATAGGTCAACTCATATTTCAAATTTCAAGTTAACCATTATTATAGTCCAATTAAATAAATTATTTATGATATTTAATTTTTATATTCTTTCACCTTCTATCTCTAATGTTTTATACTTTCTTCTCTCTAAAAATTTTTATACACTCTAATATTTATAGATTTTATCTCTAAAATTTTGTATATGACTATGGGACTTTTCGAGGATGACTTATTTTAACATGACTTATAAGTTAAAATTTAAAATGACTTATAAGTCATATTAAATAGTACACTTATAAAAAAAACAAAAGATGAAACACTACTACAGAACAGTAAATAGACAACGCGGAAAAAACGTTATAGTTTCAGTCAGAAAAACGTCGTGGTTAAGGGTGTTGTCTATTTGACACCCTTACACAACGTTTTTAAAACGTTGTAGTTAAGCACAATACACAACGTTTTTTAGAAAAAAAAAAACGTTGTAGATTTGTTTACCAAAAATTAACAGATTGTGAGACCCCAGATTTTATGAATAAATATTTAATTTTTCTCGAAATAATTTTTTTTTTTATTATGGTGTGGATTTGATATAATAGTTATGGGTAGTATTTATAAATTTTGCAAAGTATGCAAGTTGTTATAAAATATTCGTTTGGTCGGAGAATATTCTTTTTGTCGAGGAATATTCGTACGACGGCACAATCATTGGTGGACCCCACAACAGAATTATTGTCGGATTGAGAAAACGACAAAGATAGTTTATTAAAAATAACGGCGGAAGTTTTACCATTGTTACTGTTGAACTACTCGGTAGTAAAAGTACAGTAATACGCGTGGTTGCATAGTAGCACACGGTATTGATTATTGATGCTTACGTGAGAAGTCACTCAGCTATACTCAATTATTGCTACAGTAATTGCTGCATCATATCTCTTAAATTATTGTCATAGTATCATCTGTATAATATGTTATATTATTAAATCAATAATTGAGACGTTGTGGTAAGTTTGGTTATTTTATGGGGGGCCATATGTCATCATCTAAGAGTCTCTTCGTCAATAGTAATTACCGTCGTCAATAGTAATTACCGTCGTCAATAGTATTTACCTTAGTCAATAGTAATTACCTTCGTCAATAGTATTTACCTTGGTCAATAGTAATTACTTTCGTCAATAGTAGTTGTCCCTTCAATATTACCCAGAGTCATTTGACCCTTCGTTAAGACCAAGAGCCACCCTCAGTTTTTCTATAAATAGAGGCCTAGGGCTTCATTATTTTTCACGAATTCATTCAAGCTATAGAGAGCGAAAGTATAGAGAGAATAAGAGAGAGAGAGAATAAAAGTATTCTGCTACATCACTTTTCCAATATCCAGTTCTTTTAAGGTAGGGAATATTATTTCTTTTATATTCATGAAGAGAACTTCTGTTATTCCATTTGTTATTATTCTGTTGGAATAACCAGTATACGCGGTCTACCCTATACTTGGTGACATTCTTCTATTATTCTGTTGGAACATCCTGTCTGTGTGTTTTACACCGGACCTGGTTCCGTTTATTATTCTGTTGGAACATCCTGTCTGTGTGTTTTACACCGGACCTGGTTCCGTTTTTATTATTATTCTGTTAGAACATCCTGTCTGTGTGTTTTACACCGGACCTGGTTCTATTATTTATTATTCTGCTGGAATAACCTGTCTGTGCGGTCTATCGCATGCATGGTGATTTCTTTTGTTATTCCATTCTTTATTGTACTCAGTTGGTTAAGTTTTGACTTCTATACTCCATGAAATTTGTGGAATATCCTTGATAGTTGCGTTTCATCCAGTATCTTTTCAAGAAAATATTCTTCTAAGCATTCTTGAATTTTACTCCACAATGCAGTATCATGTTGACAATTTGGACGTTGTTAATTCCTGGATAAATTAATTCTTGAACTTGTTTTATTGAATTCTTATATCATTGTCATCATCCTCATGTTTATAAAATGTTGAAAGTCATCTGTGGCATGTATTGCATAGATGGACTTGGTATGATTATGACCAGGGATTATTCGGTATAATCATGACCGTAATGTTACAAATGATGTGGTAAAAGTCCTCATTGGCCCGTAGTGCATTGATGGACAGTTGTTGGCATGATCATGACCATTAATGAATATACGAATATCCTTGGCCGTAGTGCAGGGGTGATTCGATGATGTGGATTATTTTATTAAGCTGAGTCTCAGCGATCACAGTGTTGGAAAATCTTTTAAATCATAAAAGATAGTAGAGTTTATTTTCTACTTGACTCTTTTAATGGATTGCTTGTTCCGCTACAGTTAAACTTGATGTCTATTATATTTTATCAGTTTAACATTGTTGAAGGCTAATGATAATTTATTCTGCATTATCTTAGTCATAATATTTCTTACTGGGCTAGTTGAGCTCACCCTTTCTTTCACTGTTCTCTTCAGGAAATGAGAACGTAGCTGGGACAAGTCGGGGTACGGAGTGATGGTCCGAAGAATAGTATTAGTTAGTAGTCCTCACTATTCTATATAATGGTGTGTTAATAAATGTAATGAGGACTCCTTTTGAGTATGAATACTCTCTAGAAGATAATATTTGTATTCAAACTCACAGTTTATGTTTTGTCGTATTGTACACGACAGATGTATTAATCAGTTGTATTTGTATTCTGTACTATGTATCTGACGACTCAAGATGGGTGACGTATACCTAATTTTGGGGGCGTCACAGTTGGTATCAGAGCTTAGGGATATGATCCCTGGCTAAGATGTGAGAATAGAACTAGGAGGGGAGCGACGGGGAATTCCTTCGCTAGTATGACCTACCTAAGTTTATTTGGTATTTAATTGGTCGGTCAAAGTATATGGATAATATGTTATATGTTAATTAACCCTTGTTTTGTGGCAGTATTTGAAAATGGCAGCTGAAAATGTCAACAATGGAGTGAGTGAGACCGTGACACCTCTAATAACCAACCAAGATAATGTAATATCAGCCGAAGAAGAAATTAGAGATATCTACGTGGTAAGTGAAGAACTAATAGTTGTACCCGAGCTAGTGGCAGAGGTATCAGCTGAGAGTGAGGAAGAAGAGGAAGAAGAGGAACCTGAGGAGAATTGGTTAGAAGAAATCTATGATCAAAACTTAGAATTACAAAATCGTGTTCATGAGTTAGAAGAGCAGGCTGAAGAACGGCAGGCAGTCGTTGAGCAAAGAGATGTAACGATTCAAAATTGTGTTACCCGATATGTGATGCTCGAACAAAATCACGCTTTGGCAGAGTGTAAAATATTAAAGTTGGAATCTGAGAATTCAAATATCAAGGATCAGCTGAAAGAAGAAACAACTGAACGAATGAGAATGCAGGATGCGTGGGTAAAAGCCGCACGACGTGTTGATATTATAGAAAGAGATGTCCGATCAAAAAAGGCTAAAATAGATGATATACATTTCTCTTTTTGGACAGCAATTGGGAGAACCCAACATCGAGTTTTGAATTACCCTGTACAGAGCGGTCAATCTGAACTCGATATGGATCGAAGATTGATGATTCAGATCATGAAGCAGGAGTACGATGAAGCAGTTGAGGGTGGAATATGCCCTATATTAAAGTCAATTCCAACGATAGAGATGACATCAAATGCTACCCCAGACAAGTCAAAGCCGGGTAGTTCAAGGGAGAGCGGTTGTCATGACTTCCCAACAAGTGAGGAACCCAAATGAAGTTATCGCGGGTAAGCTAATCATAAACCCTTGCGAAGTTTGTACCTTATTCGATACCGGTTCTACTCACTCTTTTATTTCACCTAGTTATGTTCAATGTTTGAAGTTAACTCCGGAGAACTTAGACTTTGATATGTCTGTTTAAAGTCAATTGGGAGAAATCTTCATTACCTCCACTATTTATAAATCTTGTTCAAATCAACACTTTCACGTTACCTGTCGATCTTATCTCTTTGAAAATACTTGCCTTTGATGTGATTTTTGGAAACGATTGGTTAACTGCTCATCATGCTTTTCGTAAGGTTGTTAGCTTTCATATTCCTAACCAACCTATTATGCGAATTCAAGTAACCAAATCACTAAAGTCAATCATTGTCGTATCAAGCCATAAGTAAAAATTCCCGTTCCTTTCGTTGTTGACTTCCTGGTGTGGAATGCACCGAAGCTAGACTTTCCGTAGGAGACGTTGTAAATGACGATGGCAAGTTGATAGGTATCAATGTGACGTGTTATCCAAGTCTTGGATGAGGGTCACAGTTTTGAACGATATTTCTATTGTTAATAAATTTCTTGACGTATTCTTGAAGACTTCTTAGCCTACCCCAGAGCGTAAAATTGAATTTTGTATTGACCCCAGTACAAAACCCATTTCTTAAACCCTCAAATATTTCTTCAACTAAAACGAACGTATTATGCGCCAAAGACATTGGCTCGAGCTGTTAAATATTACGATCGTACCATTCAATAATATCGTGGAAAAGCGAACGTGGTAGCTGACGCGTTGTGTAGAAGATCGTATACGGTTACAAGTGCGAATATACGAACCCACGTGAAGATAACGAATATACGATTAAAATCGACTTTAATCGATAAAGTTAAAGCCGCTCAAGCTACATACTCAGAGCTGATAAATGTGAAGAAGAAGGTTCAAGAGGGCGTTATTCTAGAAGCAAGAATCGACGAAGAGAGGAAATCTCAACTCTCGATTTAATTGGCCCATTTGAAATCCTCGATGAAGTAGGAACTGTGGCCTAAAGACTCGTCTTACCGCCAAGTATGTTGCGTGTTCAGAACATTTTACATATCGATGTTACGTAAATATGTGGACGACCCGAACCACATTATTAATTTAGAACCGAACGAGATAGCGAAATATTTAACGTATGAGGAGATACGTGTTAACATCTTGGATAAGAAGGATCATATTCGATGCTTAAAGGTTATACCTCAAGAATTAGAATTTGAAGTGAAGTCAAGGTATCCTCACATGTTTGGCATACCAAGTACGTACGTAAATTTCGAGGGCGAAATTCCATAAGGAGGGGAGATTGTGAGACCCCAGATTTTATGAATAAATATTTAATTTTTCTCGAAATAATTTTTTTTTTATTATGGTGTGGATTTGATATAATAGTTATGGGTAGTATTTATAAATTTTGCAAAGTATGCAAGTTGTTATAAAATATTCGTTTGGTCGGAGAATATTCTTTTTGTCGAGGAATATTCGTACGACGGCACAATCATTGGTGGACCCCACAACAGAATTATTGTCGGATTGAGAAAACGACAAAGATAGTTTATTAAAAATAACGGCGGAAGTTTTACCATTGTTACTGTTGAACTACTCGGTAGTAAAAGTACAGTAATACGCGTGGTTGCATAGTAGCACACGGTATTGATTATTGATGCTTACGTGAGAAGTCACTCAGCTATACTCAATTATTGCTACAGTAATTGCTGCATCATATCTCTTAAATTATTGTCATAGTATCATCTGTATAATATGTTATATTATTAAATCAATAATTGAGACGTTGTGGTAAGTTTGGTTATTTTATGGGGGGCCATATGTCATCATCTAAGAGTCTCTTCGTCAATAGTAATTACCGTCGTCAATAGTATTTACCTTAGTTAATAGTAATTACCTTCGTCAATAGTATTTACCTTGGTCAATAGTAATTACTTTCGTCAATAGTAGTTGTCCCTTCAATATTACCAAGAGTCATTTGACCCTTCGTTAAGACCAAGAGCCACCCTCAGTTTTTCTATAAATAGAGGCCTAGGGCTTCATTATTTTTCACGAATTCATTCAAGCTATAGAGAGCGAAAGTATAGAGAGAATAAGAGAGAGAGAGAATAAAAGTATTCTGCTACATCACTTTTCCAATATCCAGTTCTTTTAAGGTAGGGAATATTATTTCTTTTATATTCATGAAGAGAACTTCTGTTATTCCATTTGTTATTATTCTGTTGGAATAACCAGTATACGCGGTCTACCCTATACTTGGTGACATTCTTCTATTATTCTGTTGGAACATCCTGTCTGTGTGTTTTACACCGGACCTGGTTCCGTTTATTATTCTGTTGGAACATCCTGTCTGTGTGTTTTACACCGGACCTGGTTCCGTTTTTATTATTATTCTGTTAGAACATCCTGTCTGTGTGTTTTACACCGGACCTGGTTCTATTATTTATTATTCTGCTGGAATAACCTGTCTGTGCGGTCTATCGCATGCATGGTGATTTCTTTTGTTATTCCATTCTTTATTGTACTCAGTTGGTTAAGTTTTGACTTCTATACTCCATGAAATTTGTGGAATATCCTTGATAGTTGCGTTTCATCCAGTATCTTTTCAAGAAAATATTCTTCTAAGCATTCTTGAATTTTACTCCACAATGCAGTATCATGTTGACAATTTGGACGTTGTTAATTCCTGGATAAATTAATTCTTGAACTTGTTTTATTGAATTCTTATATCATTGTCATCATCCTCATGTTTATAAAATGTTGAAAGTCATCTGTGGCATGTATTGCATAGATGGACTTGGTATGATTATGACCAGGGATTATTCGGTATAATCATGACCGTAATGTTACAAATGATGTGGTAAAAGTCCTCATTGGCCCGTAGTGCATTGATGGACAGTTGTTGGCATGATCATGACCATTAATGAATACACGAATATCCTTGGCCGTAGTGCAGGGGTGATTCGATGATGTGGATTATTTTATTAAGCTGAGTCTCAGCGATCACAGTGTTGGAAAATCTTTTAAATCATAAAAGATAGTAGAGTTTATTTTCTACTTGACTCTTTTAATGGATTGCTTGTTCCGCTACAGTTAAACTTGATGTCTATTATATTTTATCAGTTTAACATTGTTGAAGGCTAATGATAATTTATTCTGCATTATCTTAGTCATAATATTTCTTACTGGGCTAGTTGAGCTCACCCTTTCTTTCACTGTTCTCTTCAGGAAATGAGAACGTAGCTGGGACAAGTCGGGGTACGGAGTGATGGTCCGAAGAATAGTATTAGTTAGTAGTCCTCACTATTCTATATAATGGTGTGTTAATAAATGTAATGAGGACTCCTTTTGAGTATGAATACTCTCTAGAAGATAATATTTGTATTCAAACTCACAGTTTATGTTTTGTCGTATTGTACACGACAGATGTATTAATCAGTTGTATTTGTATTCTGTACTATGTATCTGACGACTCAAGATGGGTGACGTATACCTAATTTTGGGGGCGTCACAGTTGGTATCAGAGCTTAGGGATATGATCCCTGGCTAAGATGTGAGAATAGAACTAGGAGGGGAGCGACGGGGAATTCCTTCGCTAGTATGACCTACCTAAGTTTATTTGGTATTTAATTGGTCGGTCAAAGTATATGGATAATATGTTATATGTTAATTAACCCTTGTTTTGTGGCAGTATTTGAAAATGGCAGCTGAAAATGTCAACAATGGAGTGAGTGAGACCGTGACACCTCTAATAACCAACCAAGATAATGTAATATCAGCCGAAGAAGAAATTAGAGATATCTACGTGGTAAGTGAAGAACTAATAGTTGTACCCGAGCTAGTGGCAGAGGTATCAGCTGAGAGTGAGGAAGAAGAGGAAGAAGAGGAACCTGAGGAGAATTGGTTAGAAGAAATCTATGATCAAAACTTAGAATTACAAAATCGTGTTCATGAGTTAGAAGAGCAGGCTGAAGAACGGCAGGCAGTCGTTGAGCAAAGAGATGTAACGATTCAAAATTGTGTTACCCGATATGTGATGCTCGAACAAAATCACGCTTTGGCAGAGTGTAAAATATTAAAGTTGGAATCTGAGAATTCAAATATCAAGGATCAGCTGAAAGAAGAAACAACTGAACGAATGAGAATGCAGGATGCGTGGGTAAAAGCCGCACGACGTGTTGATATTATAGAAAGAGATGTCCGATCAAAAAAGGCTAAAATAGATGATATACATTTCTCTTTTTGGACAGCAATTGGGAGAACCCAACATCGAGTTTTGAATTACCCTGTACAGAGCGGTCAATCTGAACTCGATATGGATCGAAGATTGATGATTCAGATCATGAAGCAGGAGTACGATGAAGCAGTTGAGGGTGGAATATGCCCTATATTAAAGTCAATTCCAACGATAGAGATGACATCAAATGCTACCCCAGACAAGTCAAAGCCGGGTAGTTCAAGGGAGAGCGGTTGTCATGACTTCCCAACAAGTGAGGAACCCAAATGAAGTTATCGCGGGTAAGCTAATCATAAACCCTTGCGAAGTTTGTACCTTATTCGATACCGGTTCTACTCACTCTTTTATTTCACCTAGTTATGTTCAATGTTTGAAGTTAACTCCGGAGAACTTAGACTTTGATATGTCTGTTTAAAGTCAATTGGGAGAAATCTTCATTACCTCCACTATTTATAAATCTTGTTCAAATCAACACTTTCACGTTACCTGTCGATCTTATCTCTTTGAAAATACTTGCCTTTGATGTGATTTTTGGAAACGATTGGTTAACTGCTCATCATGCTTTTCGTAAGGTTGTTAGCTTTCATATTCCTAACCAACCTATTATGCGAATTCAAGTAACCAAATCACTAAAGTCAATCATTGTCGTATCAAGCCATAAGTAAAAATTCCCGTTCCTTTCGTTGTTGACTTCCTGGTGTGGAATGCACCGAAGCTAGACTTTCCGTAGGAGACGTTGTAAATGACGATGGCAAGTTGATAGGTATCAATGTGACGTGTTATCCAAGTCTTGGATGAGGGTCACAGTTTTGAACGATATTTCTATTGTTAATAAATTTCTTGACGTATTCTTGAAGACTTCTTAGCCTACCCCAGAGCGTAAAATTGAATTTTGTATTGACCCCAGTACAAAACCCATTTCTTAAACCCTCAAATATTTCTTCAACTAAAACGAACGTATTATGCGCCAAAGACATTGGCTCGAGCTGTTAAATATTACGATCGTACCATTCAATAATATCGTGGAAAAGCGAACGTGGTAGCTGACGCGTTGTGTAGAAGATCGTATACGGTTACAAGTGCGAATATACGAACCCACGTGAAGATAACGAATATACGATTAAAATCGACTTTAATCGATAAAGTTAAAGCCGCTCAAGCTACATACTCAGAGCTGATAAATGTGAAGAAGAAGGTTCAAGAGGGCGTTATTCTAGAAGCAAGAATCGACGAAGAGAGGAAATCTCAACTCTCGATTTAATTGGCCCATTTGAAATCCTCGATGAAGTAGGAACTGTGGCCTAAAGACTCGTCTTACCGCCAAGTATGTTGCGTGTTCAGAACATTTTACATATCGATGTTACGTAAATATGTGGACGACCCGAACCACATTATTAATTTAGAACCGAACGAGATAGCGAAATATTTAACGTATGAGGAGATACGTGTTAACATCTTGGATAAGAAGGATCATATTCGATGCTTAAAGGTTATACCTCAAGAATTAGAATTTGAAGTGAAGTCAAGGTATCCTCACATGTTTGGCATACCAAGTACGTACGTAAATTTCGAGGGCGAAATTCCATAAGGAGGGGAGATTGTGAGACCCCAGATTTTATGAATAAATATTTAATTTTTCTCGAAATAATTTTTTTTTTATTATGGTGTGGATTTGATATAATAGTTATGGGTAGTATTTATAAATTTTGCAAAGTATGCAAGTTGTTATAAAATATTCGTTTGGTCGGAGAATATTCTTTTTGTCGAGGAATATTCGTACGACGGCACAATCATTGGTGGACCCCACAACAGAATTATTGTCGGATTGAGAAAACGACAAAGATAGTTTATTAAAAATAACGGCGGAAGTTTTACCATTGTTACTGTTGAACTACTCGGTAGTAAAAGTACAGTAATACGCGTGGTTGCATAGTAGCACACGGTATTGATTATTGATGCTTACGTGAGAAGTCACTCAGCTATACTCAATTATTGCTACAGTAATTGCTGCATCATATCTCTTAAATTATTGTCATAGTATCATCTGTATAATATGTTATATTATTAAATCAATAATTGAGACGTTGTGGTAAGTTTGGTTATTTTATGGGGGGCCATATGTCATCATCTAAGAGTCTCTTCGTCAATAGTAATTACCGTCGTCAATAGTATTTACCTTAGTTAATAGTAATTACCTTCGTCAATAGTATTTACCTTGGTCAATAGTAATTACTTTCGTCAATAGTAGTTGTCCCTTCAATATTACCAAGAGTCATTTGACCCTTCGTTAAGACCAAGAGCCACCCTCAGTTTTTCTATAAATAGAGGCCTAGGGCTTCATTATTTTTCACGAATTCATTCAAGCTATAGAGAGCGAAAGTATAGAG
The DNA here is from genome assembly GCA_016801055.1 of Panax notoginseng. Taxonomy (NCBI): domain Eukaryota; kingdom Viridiplantae; phylum Streptophyta; class Magnoliopsida; order Apiales; family Araliaceae; genus Panax; species Panax notoginseng. Next base: position 135,453,437 of record CM029023.1, read on the forward strand.
AGAATAAGAGAGAGAGAGAATAAAAGTATTCTGCTACATCACTTTTCCAATATCCAGTTCTTTTAAGGTAGGGAATATTATTTCTTTTATATTCATGAAGAGAACTTCTGTTATTCCATTTGTTATTATTCTGTTGGAATAACCAGTATACGCGGTCTACCCTATACTTGGTGACATTCTTCTATTATTCTGTTGGAACATCCTGTCTGTGTGTTTTACACCGGACCTGGTTCCGTTTATTATTCTGTTGGAACATCCTGTCTGTGTGTTTTACACCGGACCTGGTTCCGTTTTTATTATTATTCTGTTAGAACATCCTGTCTGTGTGTTTTACACCGGACCTGGTTCTATTATTTATTATTCTGCTGGAATAACCTGTCTGTGCGGTCTATCGCATGCATGGTGATTTCTTTTGTTATTCCATTCTTTATTGTACTCAGTTGGTTAAGTTTTGACTTCTATACTCCATGAAATTTGTGGAATATCCTTGATAGTTGCGTTTCATCCAGTATCTTTTCAAGAAAATATTCTTCTAAGCATTCTTGAATTTTACTCCACAATGCAGTATCATGTTGACAATTTGGACGTTGTTAATTCCTGGATAAATTAATTCTTGAACTTGTTTTATTGAATTCTTATATCATTGTCATCATCCTCATGTTTATAAAATGTTGAAAGTCATCTGTGGCATGTATTGCATAGATGGACTTGGTATGATTATGACCAGGGATTATTCGGTATAATCATGACCGTAATGTTACAAATGATGTGGTAAAAGTCCTCATTGGCCCGTAGTGCATTGATGGACAGTTGTTGGCATGATCATGACCATTAATGAATATACGAATATCCTTGGCCGTAGTGCAGGGGTGATTCGATGATGTGGATTATTTTATTAAGCTGAGTCTCAGCGATCACAGTGTTGGAAAATCTTTTAAATCATAAAAGATAGTAGAGTTTATTTTCTACTTGACTCTTTTAATGGATTGCTTGTTCCGCTACAGTTAAACTTGATGTCTATTATATTTTATCAGTTTAACATTGTTGAAGGCTAATGATAATTTATTCTGCATTATCTTAGTCATAATATTTCTTACTGGGCTAGTTGAGCTCACCCTTTCTTTCACTGTTCTCTTCAGGAAATGAGAACGTAGCTGGGACAAGTCGGGGTACGGAGTGATGGTCCGAAGAATAGTATTAGTTAGTAGTCCTCACTATTCTATATAATGGTGTGTTAATAAATGTAATGAGGACTCCTTTTGAGTATGAATACTCTCTAGAAGATAATATTTGTATTCAAACTCACAGTTTATGTTTTGTCGTATTGTACACGACAGATGTATTAATCAGTTGTATTTGTATTCTGTACTATGTATCTGACGACTCAAGATGGGTGACGTATACCTAATTTTGGGGGCGTCACACAGATGCTTAAAAACGTTGTAGAAGGTATGATTCCACAACGTTTTTTGGATAAAAATATTGTTGTTTAGTATATCAGACAGCGTTTAGGCACATTTACACAACGTTTTTAAAATGTTGTAGATTAAAAAAAGAAAAAAAAAGTTGTGGTTCACCTACATTACCAATGCACCTGCAATATGCTAATGCCTGAAAGATTAGCGTATTGTAGCGTGAAAGATTAAAAGAGTTGTAACTTCAATCATTTATCAAAGATTCCAAATAATCGAACCACACAAAATTCTACACTTTCCACAAACATGAAAAGAGTAAATGCAATGTTGCTTTTGCATTTTGTTGATGCATAAAATGCCACAGGATATGAGAAGGAAAAATAACAAACATTCTATATAAATAAATTAGGAACCAACTTGATAAAGATTCTGTATAATCTTTTCACTTCATCACAAAGGATTAAATTGATAAAGATACAAGGCAAAAATCAACTATTACCAAGCCTTTGAGGAAATAAGGCTTCATCATCCAACTGAGATTCAATCCAGTCCATCAAGTACTCAACATATTTTGGAGCTGAAACTTCAATAGGTTTCTTGATCTGTACACCATCTGCCCATCTATACTCGTACCTGAAAATTGAAATTTACCATCTCCATAATACCAGGCGCTATACATATTATAATCTTAAAACAGAAGAACTATTTGGGTAATAGCATAATATGGACAAGTCAATGGTAGTATATCAAACTCAATGTAATTCGCTTCAGTAGTATAATTTTCACTCCCAATTCTTTGCAAAGAAGATACGTCACTAAGATCTCTAGATATGACCATCAGTTCATGAATGCGGTCCGCATAACCACTGCACAATTGAAGAGTGAGGTACAATCCTCCTAGAAATACTGCAACCAAAATGCCTACAAATTGGATCTGTTTTTTGCATAGCAGTTGGTCATAAAATGGCAAAAAGTAGTTTTCCCAAATGACTGAGGATATATCTAGCATGTCAACTACTTCTATTTGACAAAAAAATGCTGAATGATAACAGAGTAACAATTAATCATAAAGAGGGAACCAGTCAAAGCAACAACCAGATATATAAATGTCCAATTACTTGTGCCATAAGAATCAAAGCACGTGAAAATGTCACCAGCATATCTTCATAGAAGATTTTCTCATTTTCCAATACCACAAAATGCTAAAATATAAAATGGATGAAGAAATACCTTAGACGATTAAGCCTTCTCGAACTTATGGACAAGGTTCCCAGGGATTGAATCAGAATCACTTCTGGCTTTCCTTAATAACTCTAGTTCCCTGGAAAGTTGGGAAATTTCTTCGTCTTTCTCAGAGAGTCAGATTCCAGCTCAGCCATGTCAGTTTTTAAGCTCAAAATCACATCATCCTTCTCATTGTTTGATGACTGCAATTGCTCCATGTTTGCCAGAAGTTTCTCTATCTTCTCATTCGCTTGTTCAACTTCAGCATGTTTACCCCTTAGTTGATCAGTTAAGTTGCTCTCCAACTCCTTATACTGGTTCCATGCAAAATCCCTCTCAGCTAACAGAGCAGACAACTCAGAATTTTTCTTTGAACCAAGCTTCTTATTTTCATGTTTTAGTCTCCTCAGTTCATTTTCCATTGCCTTATGGTGCTGCTCTTCCCCCTTTTTACTGTCATTCTTAAGTGCACATTAATTCAAAAGGCAGAAAAACATTGTAAGAAGGAAAATAGTGATCCAGATTTATAAAGAAAAAAAAAGACAGACAGACAGAGAGAGAGAGAGAGAGAAGTATTACAAGGGAACTTACTTTTGGATTGGAGCATTTACGAGAGAGGATGTCAAACCATTCTTTAAAATCTGCCAGTTCACTTTGTGTATTTTCTGCATGTTTAGATGAAATAATTCAGTTTACAAAATTAAATTGTGCGAAACAAAAACATCGGATGAAACTAACACCACTCCCTTCTCCTACCCATAATAAACACATAAATAAACACATAAATAAACGAAATTAAGTGAGCGATCCTTTAAATGTGCATTCCTCCTGATAACATCCTTTAAATGTGAGCGATCCAAAGCCTCCCAAAGGTCAGCCTCATTGTGCTCTTTGAAAGGATCAAGATTAAATCACAAGCCAACAGTTAATTTGTTTCCTCGACAGTTAGTTCTCTTCTTTAGGCATTATGCAATACACGCGGGATCCTAAATGTTGTACTTCAAGACCGGCATTTTCACACCCAGTAAAGAAAATGGACTCGTCCTCTTTTCCTATTCTGAGTCTCCAACTCATTAAAAATGCTGGTCGGGCCATTCTTGGGTAATTGTCTGCCATAGAAAAGATAAGAAATTAAGTAAATATGGACCAAGTAACAAGTTATCATCAAGTTAGGATAATGTACCATTTTGTTTGTCATTCCTCTGCGGAGCTGCTTCATATGATTTTGGCTTGTAAGATTTTAGGAGAAAGGTGAGAGTTTTTATTAAATTGTCGTACTGTTTCACATCTACAGAAGCAAGCAAAGGAAATACGTTAGCACACATAAGCAAGGAACAAGCATAAACCGGCAAAGAGCTTTGCACACTACAATATTAACATCCAACGATTTTAACAGACCTATATCACTGTTTTATGGAATCTAGTTATTTCATCTAGTGTGAGACATGGTAGTGATATCCACAACATTTTTATAAAAAACATTGTCTTTTAAGCGTTGTCTATTTAGTATTTTGTAGTAGTGAAATGGGAGGATGATCTAGGTTGTGTGTGTAGAATTTATCAAATGGTTTATTAGATGTGGAGCTGGTGTGAATCAAAGTATCAAGTCGGTTTGAAAAACTTTGCAACTTCCATGAGAATTCCATGAAAAACTAACGCAATTTCCATGAAATTAAGTAGTCATGTAATTTCTAATAGGTACATTTACTTTGGTTGAATATTATGGTAGAATTCCCATCTTATTATTTCCTTTCTCTTTTTAATTCCCATGTTGCTCCTTTTTTGAAAGAGTTTAGCGCTTGAGTGGTGAGCTTTGTTTTTGGATAGATAAGGTTTGGTGGTGTGAGATGAGATGTATGTGGTTAACATTGTTTCGCTAAATATAATCATCAGATCCGGTTACCATGAAGTTAACTTCATGTTAAGTTGGTCATGTTAACGCTAGATTTTATACGCATGACGAAATCACCAAAACAGCAGGCCAAAATAGCGCCAACGGTTGATGGAGTAATTGTTGTGAAATCAAACTCACGAAATATACTCACATAAACATAAATAAATAAATATAAAGTATGAATACAAGAATTTACGTGAAAACCCAATTGGAAAAAAATTACGGAGAGAGAGAGTAATTCACTATAATAATATTGAGAGTACAAGTTGTGTATTTGTGTTGTATCTCTTGTGCCCTATTATATTGTTTCTCCCTTCAACCCTAGCTTGTAGCCGGTATATATAGAAGTCAGCTTCACCCGCATCCAACTAGGAGAAGGACTCCTTATCCCTCCAAATAAGAAAACACAATCATATTTTAATAAGGACTCTTCCACTGTGACAATAAAAACATGAGTCATCACCAGATCCTGTGTGACGCCCCCAAAATTAGGTATACATCACCCATCTTGGGTCGTCAGATACATAGTACAGAATACAAATACAACTGATTAATACATCTGTCGTGTACAATACGACAAAACATAAACTGTGAGTTTGAATACAAATATTATCTTCTAGAGAGTATTCATACTCAAAAGGAGTCCTCATTACATTTATTAACACACCATTACATAGAATAGTGAGGACTACTAACTAATACTATCATTCGGACCATCACTCCGTACCCCGACTTGTCCCAGCTACATTCTCATTTCCTGAAGAGAACAGTGAAAGAAAGGGTGAGCTCAACTAGCCCAGTAAGAAATATTATGACTAAGATAATGCAGAATAAATTATCATTAGCCTTCAACAATGTTAAACTGATAAAATATAATAGACATCAAGTTTAACTGTAGCGGAACAAGCAATCCATTAAAAGAGTCAAGTAGAAAATAAACTCTACTATCTTTTATGATTTAAAAAGTTTTTCAACACTGTAATCGCTGAGATGGTATTGAATGGTATGATCATAATCTTTCAACAGTTCAAGCCAACGTCGTTGTCGCATGTTGAGTTCCTTTTGAGTGAAGAAATATTTGAGGCTTTTATGATCCGTAAAGATCTCCACTTTCTCTCCATACAAGTAATGCCTCCAAATTTTAAGTGCAAAGACAACAGCTGCCAACTCTAGATCATGAGTAGGATAATTCCTCTCATATTCCTTGAGTTGTCTTGATGCATAGGCTATGACTTTTCCATGTTGCATGAGAACGCATCCCAACCCTTTGCTCGAAGCATCACTGTAGATGACAAATCCCTCCGAGCCAGATGGTATTGTTAGAACAGGTGCTGAAATGAGTCTCCTCTTGAGTTCTTGAAAACTCTGCTCACATTCTTCGCTCCAACCAAACTTTGTATCTTTCCGAGTCAGCTGAGTTAATGGAGTAGCGATTCGAGAAAATCCTTCCACGAATCTCCGATAATAACCAGCTAAACCAAGAAAGCTACGTACCTCGGTTACTGATTTAGGTTGCTCCCAGCTTTGAATAGCTTCAATCTTTGCCGGGTCAACCGATATTCCACGACTTGATACTACGTGCCCAAGGAATGCTACCTCCTCCAGCCAGAACTCGCATTTCTTCAACTTGGCATAAAGCTTGTATTCACGAAGCTTTTGGAGTACCAGCCTCAAGTGTTGCTCATGATCGTCATGGCTTTTGGAATAAACAAGGATGTCATCGATAAAGACGACCACAAAGTGATCCAAATATTCCTTAAATACCCTGTTCATCATATCCATGAAGGCAGCAGGAGCATTAGTCAATCCAAAGGACATGACTAGGAATTCATAATGCCCGTACCGAGTTCTAAAAGCCGTCTTTGGAATATCCTCAGTTCTAACCTTCAGCTGATGATATCCAGAACGAAGATCGATCTTTGAAAAGAATTGTGCTCCTTGCAACTGGTCAAACAGGTCATCAATACGTGGCAATGGGTACCTGTTTTTGATGGTGACATGATTCAACTCCCGATAATCAATACAAAGTCGCATACTCCCATCTTTCTTCTTCACGAACAGAACAGGAGCACCCCAAGGAGAAGTACTAGGACGAATAAAACCAATGTCTAACAATTCCTGCAGTTGGGTCTTTAACTCCTGAAGTTCAATAGGAGCCATTCGATATGGGGCTTTGGAAATGGGTTTTGTACCGGGTTCAAGATCGATACAAAATTCAATTTCACGCTCTGGGGGTAGGCCAGGAAGTTCTTCAGGGAATACGTCAGGGAATTTATTAACAATAGAAATATCATTCAAAACTGACGTATTTTTGTTTAGATCTGTGACATGAGCTAAGAAAGCTTGACATCCGTTTTTCAATAAACGAATAGTTTTATGGCTTGAGATGACAGCGATTGATTTTAATGGTTTGGTTGCTTGAATTCGCATAATAGGTCGATTAGGAATATGAAAGCTAACAACCTTACGAAAACAATCAATTTTTGCATAATGAGTAGTTAACCAATCAATCCCTAGAATCACGTTAAATGCAAGTATTTTTAATGAAATCAGATCGATAGGTAATGTGTGGGTACCAACTTGAACCAAACAAGACTTATAAACAGTGGAGGTAATGAAGGTTTCTCCCAACGGAGTTTCCACAGATAAGTCAAAGTCTAATTTCTCTGGAATCAAATTTAATCGATGAGCGCAAGTAGGAGAAATAAAAGAATGGGTTGAACCGGTATCAAATAAAGTATAAACTTCTTTAGAGTTTATAATAAGCTTACCCGTGATGACCTCATTCGAGTTCCTTGCTCTCTGGGAGTTCACAACAAACGCTCTCCCTTGCACAACCGATTTTGACTTTTCTGGGACGGCTTTTGGTGCCTCCATCCTAGCTGAATTTGTTTTCGGTAAACGACAAAATCGGGCTAAATGACCTTCTCTTCCACAATTATAACATGCTTTGGACGGCATCGCGCAGTTTGGACTGATGTGTCCCTCCCCTCCGCATTTGAAACATATGATAGGTGGTCGTTCTCCTTCCTTAACGACAGGTGCTGGTGCTGACGTCTTTCCTTCATTGTTGAATCTCCTCTTCTTGAAATGTCCATTCTTATTGTTTTGGCCCTGATTACCACCGAAGTGGTTACCATTTCTGGCCTGTTGATTCCCTCCACGCTTGTTTTCACCGCTTCGATGACTGCTCTTACTGGTATTATCATTTTGCCGGCTGCTCTCTTTTGGTTGCGTTGTCTCGTTATCGCGCTCCACCAACTGAGCCCTATTTACAACATCTGAATACAAACATAGTTTATGAGAAACAAGATGTTGACGTATCTCCGGCTTCAAACCTCTTAAAAACATCCGCGTCATTCTTTCTTCATTATCCACCAGGTGGGACGCAAACCGGGATAACTCCGCAAATTTTGCCTCGTACTGCGACACGGTCATATTATTCTGCTCCAATTTGATGAACTCCACCTCCTTCATGATACGAATACTCTCGGGAAAGTATTTGTCGTTAAACAGATCTTGAAACTTCTCCCAAGACATCTTCAGTGCGGCAGGTTGAGTACGCTTTATCGATTCCCACCAGTAATCTGCCTCTCCTCGCAACATAAAGGCGGCAAAGGGAACCTTTTGCTCCTCGGAGCAACCCAAGACATCAAATATCTTGGTGATCTGCTTTATCCATGTTTCAGCTACAAGTGGTTTGGGTTCTCCCTTAAACTCCGGTGGTCCCAGCTCCTTAAACTGTTTAGCGGTGACTGCCTGAGAGTTTCCAGTATTTCCACCTACGTTGTGGACAGGAGCCGCTTTCACCTGTTGTTGCATGAATTGCATAAAGCCTCTGAACATTTGATCATTCATCATTTGGCCAGTGTTGTTGTTTGCATGAGGATTGACACCTTCCTGATGCACATTATCCTGATTATTGATATGTGGTGAATCAATAGTCGTCTGTGCTCCATTGCTATTCTCAACGTTCTCAGATGCCATTTTCAGATACTGCCACAAAATAAAAATTAATTGATATGTCATATATTATCCTTATATTATGACCGACCAATTAAATACCATGCAAATAAACTTAGGTATGTCATACTAGCGAAGGAATTCCCCGTCTCTCCCCTCCTAGTTCTATTCTCACATCTTAGCCAGGGATCATATCCCTAAGCTCTGATACCAACTGTGACGCCCCCAAAATTAGGTATACATCACCCATCTTGGGTCGTCAGATACATAGTACAGAATACAAATACAACTGATTAATACAGCTGTCGTGTACAATACGACAAAACATAAACTGTGAGTTTGAATACAAATATTATCTTCTAGAGAGTATTCATACTCAAAAGGAGTCCTCATTACATTTATTAACACACCATTACATAGAATAGTGAGGACTACTAACTAATACTATCATTCGGACCATCACTCCGTACCCCGACTTGTCCCAGCTACATTCTCATTTCCTGAAGAGAACAGTGAAAGAAAGGGTGAGCTCAACTAGCCCAGTAAAAAATATTATGACTAAGATAATGCAGAATAAATTATCATTAGCCTTCAACAATGTTAAACTGATAAAATATAATAGACATCAAGTTTAACTGTAGCGGAACAAGCAATCCATTAAAAGAGTCAAGTAGAAAATAAACTCTACTATCTTTTATGATTTAAAAAGTTTTTCAACACTGTAATCGCTGAGACTCAGCTTAATAAAATAATCCACATCATCGAATCACCCCTGCACTACGGCCAAGGATATTCGTGTATTCATTAATGGTCATGATCATGCCAACAACTGTCCATCAATGCACTACGGGCCAATGAGGACTTTTACCACATCATTTGTAACATTACGGTCATGATTACACCGAATAATCCCTGGTCATAATCATACCAAGTCCATCTATGCACTACAGGCCACAGATGACTTTCAACAGAATATAAACATGAGGATGATGATAATGATATAAGAATTCAATAAAACAAGTTCAAGAATTAATTTATCCAGGAATTAACAACGTCCAAATTGTCAACATGATACTGCATTGTGGAGTAAAATTCAAGAATGCTTAGAAGAATATTTTCTTGAAAAGATACTGGATGAAACGCAACTATCAAGGATATTCCACAAATTTCATGGAGTATAGAAGTCAAAACTTAACCAACTGAGTATAATAAAGAATGGAATAACAAAAGAAATCACCATGCATGCGATAGACCGCACAGACAGGTTATTCCAACAGAATAATAAATAATGGAACCAGGTCCGGCGTAAACGCACAGACAGGATATTCCGACAGAATAATAAATAATGGAACCAGGTCCGGTGTAAAACACACAGACAGGATGTTCCAACAGAATAATAATAAAAACGGAACCAGGTCCGGTGTAAACACACAGACAGGATGTTCCAACAGAATAATAAACGGAACCAGGTCCGGTGTAAAACACACAGACAGGATGTTCCAACAGAATAATAGAAGAATGTCACCAAGTATAGGGTAGACCGCGTATACTGGTTATTCCAACAGAATAATAACAAATGGAATAACAGAAGTTCTCTTCATGAATATAAAAGAAATAATATTCCCTACCTTAAAAGAACTGGATATTGGAAAAGTGATGTAGCAGAATACTTTTATTCTCTCTCTCTTATTCTCTCTATACTTTCTCTCTCTATAGCTTGAATGAATTCGTGAAAAATAATGAAGCCCTAGGCCTCTATTTATAGAAAAACTGAGGGTGGCTCTTGGTCTTAACGAAGGGTCAAATGACTCTTGGTCTTAACGAAGGGTCAAATGACTCTTGGTAATATTGAAGGGACAACTACTATTGACGAAAGTAATTACTATTGACCAAGGTAAATACTATTGACGAAGGTAATTACTATTGACCAAGGTAAATACTATTGACGAAGGTAATTACTATTGACCAAGGTAAATACTATTGACGAAGGTAATTACTATTGACCAAGGTAAATACTATTGACGACGGTAATTACTATTGACGACGGTAATTACTATTGACGAAGAGACTCTTAGATGATGACATATGGCCCCCCATAAAATAACCAAACTTACCACAACGTCTCAATTATTGATTTAATAATATAACATATTATACAGATGATACTATGACAATAATTTAAGAGATATGATGCAGCAATTACTGTAGCAATAATTGAGTATAGCTGAGTGACTTCTCACGTAAGCATCAATAATCAATACCGTGTGCTACTATGCAACCACGCGTATTACTGTACTTTTACTACCGAGTAGTTCAACAGTTTTAACGATTTTAACGTAATACCTCAGCTGTTATTTTTATAGAAAGATAATTTTGTCGTTTTCTCAATCCGACAATAATTCCGTTGTGGGGTCCACCAATGATTGTGCCGTCGTACGAATATTCTCCGACAAAAAGAATATTCTCCGACCAAACGAATATTTTATAACAACTTGCTTACTTTGCAAAATTTATAAATATTACCCACAACTATAACATTATATCAAATTAACTCCATAATATTCAAAAATGATATTTATAGAAAATTCAACTTTATTTATAAAAATTGGGGTCTTACATCCTGACCATTAAATAAATTGGGCTGCACCATGGCTAGACCCAAATAATCACATCCTAACATTGCCACTCAGTCTCTTATTTATAAGTTTCTTATAAATAAGAGACTGTTCAAAAAGTCTCTGTTGGATTTTTATCCTCGGGATTTATATTCTCGGGATTTATATTCTCCGGATTTTTATCCTCGGGATTTTTATCCTTGGGATTTTTATCCTTGGGATTTTTATCCTCTGAATTTTTATCCTCGCAGATGAGCACGTTGGCACACGTATACGAATTGAATCCTTTAATTTTCTTCAGTCTATGGTTGATGATTAAACTGAATCCGCCTTTAAAGCACTTCAATGATATAAAAATTTAAACTTTTATCTCTGCGCTGGCTGAATTCGTTACTAGTGCGGTGACTCAGCACCAATTTATCATCACCTGGACCAAAGTGTTAATATTTAGATTTTACATGCATCATGTGAATACTACCACTACATGCATAATATAAGAGAGAGAATATGCAAAGTTATATCAATAATCAATTACGATCAATCTTCAATTGCTATTGACATAATACATATAAACACACGTACAAGTATATATTTAATTTAATAAAAAAGAATCACTTATCTCCTTCGGTAAATCGGTGATTTTAAATCGACACTAGAACAAGTGTTTTGATTCCCACAGACGGCGCCAATGTTAACGCCAGATTTTGTACGCTTGACGAAATCACCAAAACAGCAGGCTAAAATAGCGCCAACGGTTGATGGAGTAATTATTGTGAAATCAAACTCACGAAATACACTCACATAAACACAAATAAATAAATATAAAGTATGAACACAAGAATTTACGTGAAAACCCAATTGAGAAAAAACCACGGAGAGAGAGAGTAATTCACTATAATAATATTAGGAGTACAAGTTGTGTATTTGTGTTGTATCTCTTGTGCCCTATGATATTGTTTCTCCCTTCAATCCTAGCTTGTAGCAGTATATATAGAAGTCAGCTCCACCCGCATCCAACTAAGAGAATGACTCATTATCCCTCCAAATAAAGAAATACAATCTTATTTTAATAAGGACTCTTCCACTGTCACAATAAATACATATGAGTCATCCCTAGATCCGAAACATTAAATAGATTGGATTACACCATGGCTAGACCCAAATAATCACATCCCAACATTGGTCAATTGACCAAAACAGTACTGATACGCAAAGAAAGATATCACCTCTCGGTCGACCTACGTATCAACAGTATATTAGTCAATTGACTAAAGTTAACTTCATGCTAACCACTTCCATAATCATGTAATTTTTGAATATATAAATAAAATCTTTTGGTTATAAAAAATATATAAAAAAAATTCTTCATGAAGATAGATTTTTAACGGGAGATGACATTATCTCCGTAATTCATGTTGAAGAATTACTCAAATATACACATTTTATTATTATTTTTTGAATATTACTCTTTATCAAAAGTATTTATGGTATCCACTAATTGTTATTACGATTGACTATCTTTCTGATTATTTGTTGTTTTATTTAAAAATATTATTTCTTTACCCTTACTATAGTTTTTTTATTTATCTTTTATGACATATTATCGTTTTAATTTATTTTAATCTTTTGGATTGTTTGATATAAAAGATAGTTAGTTGAATATTTGTTTATGTAATTTCATCAACAATTCCATGTAATTACAAAGATAATTTGAGTAGAAATTTATATTCTAAATATTTTCCCATTTTTCTCACATAAATATTTCTCAATCTCATGTTTATATTAGTCATAGTTGTAACGGTTGACGTACAAACATATTAACGGATCCGGTTAGCATGAAATTTATTTTTTGGTAAGTTGGTCAATTGAACAATAGAATATTGACACACATAGAGCCTCGCCTGCGTGTCAGCACTCTATTAGCCAATTGATCAACTTATCCAAAAATAAATTTCATGCTAACCACTCCTCATATTAACATAGCAGACAGACGTAGACTTGATGGTTGACGTACAAACATATTAACCTTATTTTTGTATGTGTATCCAAATTACACCTAAAACACTATATTTTATAAAAATTCTTTTTAGAATAAATACTATACATTTTTTGGAGTCACAAGCAAAAAATAAAAATAAAAATAAAAATTTCACCTGTCCAATAAACTGGTCCGTGTAGAAGCACCCTTTTTCTAATGGGAAAAGGTGCAAAAATGTCCCTGATGTTTACACGGATGTCCAACTTCCACCCTAAATTAATTTTTTTTTCCAAAAGTACCTTTAACGTTACACATTTTAGGTCAACCGTACCCCTGCCCTTAACGGAGATGCCACATAGACTAACTCTGTTAATACGTTGATAATTTTTGCTGACGTGTGCAGAACAGAAAATTATATTTACATCATTTAATCATTTAATCAAAATACTTAAATTAATCGAAACAAAAAATACTAAAATTCAAAATAAAAAAAGCATAACATATTTAGAATTTTTTATTTATTGCGCTTTTTTTAATAAAAATTTTAAAAAAACGCAGTATTATTTTTTTTAATAAAAATTAAAAATAACAGTTTTTTTAATAAAATAAAAATTTTTAAAAATGCAATTTTTTTATTTTTATTAAAAAAAATAAAGCGTAGTTTTTTTTAATAAAAATAAAAAAACACAGTTTTTTTTAATAAAAATAAAAAAAAGCGCAGTTTTTTTTATTATAAAAAAATGCAGTGTTTTTAATAAAAAAAATTTATTTATAATAAAAAAATGCAGTTTTATTTTTTGTTATAAAAATAAAAAAAAAACAGTTTTTTTAATAAAAAAAATTTTCATAAAAAAATTTAAAAAAATTTGTGTCATTTTTAATTCAGATTGCGTGATTTTATACTAATATCAATAAAAAGAGTACCCTTCTTGTAAAACAAAAAAAATGACAAATGAAACTCTTTATTGTGTCATTTTATACTAATATCCAAACAAATTTTTAAATTTTTTTTATTTTATTAAAAAAATCTGTTTTTCTTTATTTTTATAACAAAAAATAAAACTGCATTTTTTATTATAAATAATTATTTTTATTAAAAAAAATTGCATTTTTTTATAATAAAAATTAAAAAAAATTGCGCTTTTTTTTATTTTTATTAAAAAAGACTGTGTTTTTTAAAAATTTTATTTTATTAAAAAAACTATTTTTTTTATTAAAAAAAATAAAACTGCGCTTTTTTTAAATTTTTATTAAAAAAAGCTGCGTTTTTTTTAATAAAAATAAAAAAAATAAATTTTCTAAATATGTTATGCTTTTTTTATTTTGAATTTTAGTATTTTTTTGTTTCGATTAATTTAAGTATTTTGATTAAATGATGTAAATATAGTTTTCTGTTCTGCACACGTCAGCAAAAATTGTCTATGTATTAACAGAGTTAGTCTATGTGGCATCTCCGTTAAGGGCAGTGGCACGGTTGACCTAAAATGTGTAACGTTAAGGGTACTTTTGAAAAAAAAATTAGTTTAAGGTGGAAGTGGGACATCCGTGTAAACATCAGGGGTATTTTGCACCTTTGCCCTTTTTCTAATTACCATTTTGACCGGTGCTGTAATGCGCGTGGGTGTTGTCTCTCTCACCTTCCACCTTATCCTGCGCACCTACTGCAACTCTAACACTACTGTCGCTGCTAATCGGAAGAGCATGTCCATTTCACACCCAAACCCCTATTCCTTTTCCCTGCCATTCCAATTGCAGAACAGCTATAAACCTCGACCCCAATTCTCTTGATTTTTTTGTTGTTGAGAATTATCAATTTATAAGGTAATTTGATAATTTTTCAACTATTCTCTCACATAAATTGTTAGTCTCAAATGGTAGAGATTATACCTAGTTGAAAATTGTATTATATAGTCCCGCCTTTTAAATCATTTTATTATTCCGGGATTAATAGTGTCAAGTCTATTTTTAAAAATAAATAAGAGTCTTGTGATTAATAGTTTAATCTCAAGTATAATCTTTGTAAACAAACATATCCTAATACTCTGTTTCTGAGTTTTGGACGGAAAAGAAAAGAATAGAAAACTTAAATTGGAACAGAAAAAAAAAGAATATAAATTTACCCTTTTATTAATTATAACTATTAAACCATGAATAAAAATTTGCAATGGAACAAGTTTAGAAATTTTATCAAATAGTTTCCTAGCGTAATTTCACTAGCACTAGAGGTAGAGAATCTGAAAAAGTTATTGCTGCTTGCTTGTACTCTTGCGTGTAGGGCGAATTAAATTCCGTATTTACTTGTTGATTTTGCTATTGACTTAAGGATTAATGTATATGAATTGGGGGGGGGGGTGGGGTGGGGTGGGGGTGGGGGGGGCCTTGTAAGGTTTTGAGCTTGGAGATGCATTCGTTTATTCAGAAATTGGTTGATCCTAGTCTTTTTGTTCATCGATTTATGAGTGCTTTGTTGAAAGGGAGGAATATGAAGGTTTCGATAGCTGCATTGCGAATTATTTCTAGTATGAAGTGAGTTTGGATGCAGATTGGAAGAAAACCTAGTGGGTTATATGGTGCAGTTGTGTATATAGCTGCAATTGCACATGGATTTATGTGTCGAAAGTCGGATATTGTGAAAGTTGTGCATGTTTGTGAAGCTCATTGATGAAAAGGTTGGTTGAGTTTGGAAATACAGAGTCTGGGAGCTTAACAATTGATGAGTTTAATATGAATGCTAAGGAGTTTGAGAAGGAAAGTGGGTTAAAAGGCCAAGATTTTATGCTTAGGTTTAGTAGATAAAAATAAATTAAGGACGTAAGTTGTAATTTAAAATTTATTATATTGAAAGTTGAGGATACTATGAGAATTATAATAATATCACTTATTCCAATTTCTTTTCCGTCCAAATCAGGCCAATTTTGGACGAAAAACTTTGACAAAAAAAATGGCCAAATTTTCTATCAATTTCTTTTCTTTTCCATTTATTAAAAAACTCATAAACATAGCAATTGGATATATACCTCTAAAATACACACCTCAATAAATATAATAGAGATAAATTTTGCCACAAGTTACTTAGAGAATCAAAATCTTTATGTAAGAAAAAGTTAACTTGAGCACCAAACATAACTTATATGTAAAATACCTAAATAATACTTATATTTTTAATATAATTACCAATAATATGTGTACCTTCAAATTTCCTATAAAAATTTAGGTGGTCAAAAATGCTCCTATTTAATTTTTTTTAATACAAAATTTATTTTATTATCAAATATTTTATTTAAGATGGGGATTCTAATTTTCTCACCTTCACTATAAATAGTTCATGGCCAGAGAATGGAGCAAACAAGTTGCAAGAAACTTATATTAACGGATTAACATCATATCATGAGTAAAGTAATTTGCAAATTAAAACAGGTTCAATAATCAATAGTACATATTTGGTGGGTATTTGGTGGGGAGAATTAAATTTGAAAAGACAATAGTAAATTTTAATTTTAAGTTTGAAAATATCTAAAATAACAAATGAAATACGTATCCTGGACTAATTTATGACGAGAGCTCAATGTATTGCGCTTTTTCATAAATATTTTAGAGTGTTTGGAGTCGCTTATAAGCGGTCAAACATGGTTATAATGAAGTAAAAATTATTTGGTAACTTGATTTTAAGACTGTTTATATATAATCACTTTTTATAGAAACAATTTCTGATTATTTGTCAAATTTAATAATTAGGTTTGACCGACTATATTGCTAATCTATCTCTATTTATTTTAGGAATTCCATCGATTACTCATTTTTACTTTTTAAAATATTTATTTTAGTAATTTACACTTGAAATATGTGATTAGCAAATATATTTATACCAAACACTTTTTACATTTATTAATTTAAGAGTTTTTTCTTTATCAAATACAAACTATTTTTTTAAAATTATATATAAACAGAAGCAATAATTAGAATCAGTAATCACATTTTTTAAATAATCTCAAATATACTCTTATAAAAGTGATGGGGCTATAGGGTCAAGAACGCTATCCCACAAGTGATTTTTTATGGAACAATTACATTTTATATTATATTTTAAAACATAATTACAACAATAGTGCACTCATAAAATACTTACATAATTAATGCATTTAAATTTTTATTTTTATTATTAGTACATATTTATGCTTCCTTTAATTTTGGGATGTGATTTAATTTGCTGATAACACGACAATTCAATTTTTTTTAAATAAACTGTACACACGTTTTTATGGGATCGTGTTCAATTTAAATTTTGTTTTTATTCCTTTGCCGTCTCTTTTTCTTTTGGAAACCCTTATTTGGTGTTTTGGGAACTTTCTAAACAAGCCTATCTTCTTCTTTGTGTTGTGTCTATCGATATTTCTGGTTGATTTTTGTTGTTGGCGTTTGGTTTTTACTTCGTCTTTGTCGTATTTTGCTTTCGTGTTTATTTTTAAGTTTTTAGGTTTGTTCCTATTTATCGGTACTACATTTTTTGATTTTTTCTTTTTTTTTGTGATGGTGTCTACGAGGAAGAGTATGGAGGGAATGGGGGATAAGAACCCTGATAAGAAGAGTAAAAGAGTTTCAGATGATTATTATTTGAAGGTTTCGAAGTTATCTGTAATGGTGAAGGATAGTACTCCAAAGTCTTCAAAATAGGGGAAGAAGTTATTGTTGAAATCAGGTGTTGATGATAAGAATATTGGGAGACATACGAAGAAGAAGGCTAAATCATTGGTATATATTGATTCCGATTTTGAAGGTTCTGCTGAAAAAGTTGCCAAAGAAGTTGAAGTTGAGGCTCATAACCGGAAAATTGATCCACGGCAAAAATATTTGAAGGTTTGTTATTTTTTTGCTTAAGAATATATATTTTTTAGTTGTTTTTGGTTTTTTGTGGTTTTCTTTTTCTGCATGGTGGTGTTTTGGTGTATGCTGTTGTTTATTTTGTTGTTGAGTAGTATTATCGATGTTGAAATTGTTGTTTGATAAAATTATTGTTTCCATTCCGAGTGTATTTTCTGAAACATAGTTTATTCTGTTTTGGTCACTAGATTACATTATTGTGATTATGCATGTTAATTATTTTTTGTTGGTAACCTGCTAATTGATTTTTGGTTACACCCATTTGTATGTTTGGAAACTGATCATTTCATAGTTGTAAAATGTATTATATTACATTATATTTTGAGTTGTTTTAAGGATTGTTCAAATTGTTGTTGTTAAAATTTTTGTTTTCATTCATATTTTAGTGTCTGGTACTAGTATATTCTCAGTTGGTCCCTAAATTACATTATTGTGATTATACAGGTTGATTATGTTTTGTTAGTAACTTGCTAATTGTTTTTTGGTTACCTTCGTTTATATGTTTGGAATCTGATTTTTGTAATAGTTGTTAAAATGTATTATATTTCATTAGAGTTTGAGTTGTTTTAAGGATTGTTCAAATTGTTGTTGTTTAAATCATTGTTTTCATTATATTTGAGTCTCAGATACTATTATATTATGTTTTGGTTACTACATTACATTACTGTTATTATATAGATTTATTATGTTGGTAACTTGCTAATTTATTTTTGGTTACCAATATTGAAATGTTTGGAAACTGCTGATTTCATAGTTGTTAAAATGTATTTTATTTCAATAGAGTTGGAGATTGATGATTGTTTATGTTGTACGTTGAAAAATGGTTAAGTTGTTTCCAAGTGGATGTATTGTTAGTATTATTATCTAAATTTTTTAGTATATAATTTGTTATATATTAAATAGTCTAATTAATTTGGGTTATGATCACTTGTTGATATTATTTTGGTTAACATTGTTAGTGTATTTGGATATTATTCATTTAATAGTTTTGTTTTAAAGTTTTATAGTTATTTTTTAATTTGGTTAATGTGTTTTTAATGTAATTTATTGCATTTTCAGATTTGGGAGCTATTCTATGAGGAGCATAATCGAAACTTTATAGCAAAAGTTATTTATTGGTGTGATATTGAGGTTCTAAATATTATTAAGAATAAATTGTCTGAGGTACAATTGAATAAGTTTAAGTTGACATGTTTTGGAAAAATTTTAGAGTTTAGGCAGCCACAGATGTTTTCACAGATAATCCATCAGGCTTTTATTAGGGAAGTTTATCAAAAGGATGATGGGGAGATGTGGTTTAATTTGTGAGAGAAGGGTAAGGTTTGGATTGCCAGAATTTTGTTTAATTTCTGGTTTGAATTGGCAAGGAGATGAAGACATTGATGGTTTCAAGGGGATTGAAAATTTGTTGGTGGAGAAGTTTTTTGGTAATGAGGTTGTAACTCGTTTTAGTATCGGGAGAATATATAGGAGTGCTGTTTTTGATGATGATGATGAGGCAGTTAGGATGTCCATCATTTTATTGGTTTTTAATTTCATACTAGCTACTGTTTCTGACAATTATGTTGATGTAGCTTTGTTTAACTTTTTGTCTTATGGGGATATTGAAAATTATCCATGGGAAAAATTTGCTTTTCAACAAATAAAGAATTCTCTATCCCTTGCTGTTAAGGGACATGTAAAGAAGGATAAGCATGGTGGGGTGATTTACAATTTTTATAGGGATAGTTACTGTAAATCTTACAAACTTAATGGATTACCTTATGTGTTTCAAGTTTTTTTGTTTGAAACAATTCCTACTTTGAAAGTCAAAGGCTTTTGTGTTAATGATCATGCTGCAGAATTCAGATTATTTAGATGGAGGGAGTTAGGAAAGCCTCCTAAGAATGAGAAATTGAATGACCTGGTTTTTGGTTCTGGTCAGGTATGTTGGTTACCGTTTGCTTTACATTTGGTTACCTTTATATATGTTATTGGTTACTGTTTTTTGTTTTTTTTTTGTTTTGTGTATTGTCTTGTTTATGTTTTATAATTAATGTTTCTGACATGGTATATTTGTTGCTATTATTATGTTTCAGTTGATTATTCAAAATCTTGTTCCTACGGAGGATGAGAAGGTGTGGTTGGGTTTGGTTTTCATTTTTTTAATGGAAATGATAGTGGATCCAAAATTTTTGATATTAAAGTTGAATCATCAAGTAAGGTTAAAGATCTTAGATTTTCTCTTTCTGATGTGAAGAAAGTTATCGATGCACGGGTGAAACCTTTGGAAGGTAAGGTGATGGAGGTGAAATCAAAAATTGAGAATTTGGGTGTTGAATTAAAAGATCAACTGCAAGTGTTTCATATTCAGATTTGTAGGGACATAAAGAAGATGTTTAGAAAGCATTTATATGGTCAGTCTAGTTATAACAAACATAGAAATGTTAATGTTGTTGAAGATGATGATGATGATGATGATGATGATGTTGAGTTGGGTGAGAATGTTGATTGTGGTAATGTTAATGTTGTAGTTGATGATGTTATGACCGTGGAGGATGATGTTGCAGTTGAAGTTCCATACAATGCAAAACAGTTTAAAGGAAGTGTTGATCCTCCTGTTGGTGGTGTTGTTGGGAATCAATTTGAAGAAGAGGATGCAAATGTTTACATTTATTTTTCATGCTTAACTATTTAATGTTTTTTTTTGTTTTTTTTACAGATTGAGAACAAGAATGTCAGTTTAAATTCTGATGGGAAAGAGATTGTTGTTTATACTCCTAGAGGGGTTCACATTCATAATGAGGATGGAAAGGTTAAGCATTTTTTTTAAATGTTATTTTTTTAACGTGTTGCATTTATTAATTGTATTTTTTTTAACAGGCTGAAAAGATCAATGACATTTCAATTTTTGATATTTTAAGTCAATCTAGTGGAAAAGAAATTATTTTTTTTACCCCCATTGAGGTTTGTAATTTTTTTAATCAGCAGTTTTCTTCATATGTTGTATTAGTTACTTTGTCATAGTGTTTATGTTTTGTATTTTTAATTTGATATTGTCCTTGTTTTTTGTGTCATGTATTGTAAAACATTAAAGGGTAGTAAAATTGAAGAATCAGACAAGTCGATACTTGACGAGATGGTGTTAACAACTCAGGATTTACTACATTGTGTTGAAGTTGAGAAATCTGCATCAAAATCACTTGGTAGGCCTGTCCGTGTGTCTACGAAGAGTGCTGTGTTGAAGAGTCCTTATACGTCAAAGTTCGGTTCAGCTGATTCAACTTCTTCTGATGTGGATGTTAGTCAATTACGCACAGGTATGTCAGCATTTCCAGATGTTTGTATGGGTATGCCTTCGAAAATTGAAGATGTTCTGTTTGAGCAGTGGTTTAAGATTGGATTAAATAACAGGAAAAGGTATGTATATTGGAGTTTAATATATTTACATTATGTTTTTTAATTGGATATAAAATCATTTCTTTTATCTTTCCAATATGTTATTGTTTTGAAGGATTGAAAAATTTGCGGGTAACCATGACAAAATCGAGCCTTCATTCAGATTTGGGTCTGTGTCAATATCCTCAAAAATATGGTTTTACAAGATAAAGACCTCTGGCCAGTAGCTTGATGATGATGTGAGTTTTTTTTTATTACTTTTGTAATTATGTTTGTTAGTTCCGGTTACCTTATCTAATCATATTGGTTACTATATGTGTATGTATTGGTTACTATTCTGTTACAGTATTATTTTTCTTTTTTAATTGGTTTATATCTGATTGCTATTCTGTTTTTATTTTTGGTTCAGCACATCAACATCTGTTTGTATTACATTCATAAACTGGCTAGACACTCGAACAAAATTCAAATAAGGGTTACGACAACAGATTGTTGGTTCCATATCCAGTTGGCCAATTTATATAGGGAATATTGTAATAAAAATTGTGATAAGAATCTGTTGTTGGGCTCTGGTGATATAGCTGAGTATATACATGGCTTTCTTATGGAAGTCAACACACTGTGGGTTACCGTTGATTTTGTCATGTTTCCCGTTCATATGTCAGTTCCTGGTCATTGGTTTTTGCTGGTTTTTGATGTTCATCGCAGAGTATTAGTAGTTTATAATTCTCTACAACAGGACATGAATATAATGCGCACAAATATTATGGATGTGTGTGAGCCGTATATTTTTATTCTTCCCATAATTTTGTCTAGATACGATTTTTGGAAGAATAGATCTGATATTGATTCAATAGTGTTCCATACCGCACTAAAGGAGAACATGATATTATTGATCTCGAATTTGCCAAGGGTCTTCCTGAACAAATTGAAGGGTAAGTTTACATTGTTTATCTTTTTTCAGTTTCCATATATCATGAAGTTTGTTTTGATTTGTTTTATATCTTTATTATTTTTTTAGCGATTGCGGAATGTTTACAATTTCTTTTGCGGAACATTTTCTTCATCAGACGATTTCTGAAATGCCAAAACCATTTCCAATCCTTCAATATCGCAAGAAACTATGTGTCAACTTGTTCACTCATGTGAGGAACAAACAAGTAGGTGGATATGAATTTGATTCAGAATATCCAGGAAGATTCCTTAGTGAAAGCTAGTTTGGTTATGCATCATGTTATTTTTTTTTTGTTTATTTGATACCATTTGATATGGTTATTGGTTGTGGAATGTTTTGTAATTATTCTGATGATTGAATGATGTATTTATTTCATACTATTGGAAGTATGAGTATGTTTTGTTGGCTCACATTGTTGTTTTTTGTCTTGTACTTTATTTTCACAAATATTATTGTTAATATTTTTATTTATGGTGCAGTGGGTTGCTAAATTTGCATACTCATGTAACCATTTGAACTGTTTTCGGTATCCAATTAGTATTAACAATATATTCTACAAAACATTTTAAAATTAATAATGTTGGTTCCTGTTATGATCATCAGTATTTGTGGGTGTGCAAATAGTTGTAGTTATGTACAAATTTAAAAATCATTTAGATAGAATTTTTTTATGATACAATTGGTTGCCAGATTTGCATATATAGTTAACACTTTTCTTTGTTGTTAGTAACCAATCAGCCATAACAGGAAATTATATCACAGTTTACAATTTATATCATGTATTTTTTTATGGTTTAGTTGGTTCCCAAACAACATATATTGTTTATAATAAACAATATTTGTGGGTTACCAAATACTAAACAGTATTTAGTTGGTTCCCAAACAAAATATATTAGCAAATACTTAACAGAATTTATTTATAATAAATAGTATATGTTTGTGGGTTACCAAATACTAAACAGTATTTGTTTATAATAAACAGTATTTAGTTGGTTCCCAAACAACATATATTGTTTATAATAAACAGTATGTTGGGTTACCAAATAGTTATATTAATTTAAAATTACTCAAATAATGTGACGCCCCCAAAATAGGTATACAACACCCATTCTGAGTCGCCAAATACATGGTACAGAAAATAAACTACAACTTCAATAATACAATTGTCGTGCAAAATACGACAACACATACTGTGAGTTTAAATACAAATATTGTCTTTTAGACAATATCCACACTCAAATAAATCCTCATTACAATTATTCAAACAAGTATCTTTAAAGAGATAAGGTCAACAGGTAATGTGATGGTGCCAACTTGGATCAAACAAGATTTATAAATAGTGGATGTGATGAAAGTTTCTCCTAACGGAGTTTCCACAGATAGGTCAAAGTTTAACTTCTCCGGAATCAAGTTTAAACGTTGAGCACAAGCAGGAGAGATAAAAGAATGGGTAGAACCGGTATCTAATAAGGTATAAACTTCGCAAAAATTTATAATTAACTAACCCGTGCTAATTTCGTTCGGGTTCCTCGCATTCTGACCAGTCACGAAAAACGCTCTTCCAGGAACCGTTGACTTTGACTTATCCGGGACAACTTTTGGAGTTACCATCCCCGCTGAACTTGGTTTTACTACAGAACACTCTCGAGCTATATGACCCTCCTTTCCACAGTTATAACATACCTTGAGCTGCTGTGGGCAGTTTGGACTTATATGTCCCTCCTCTCCGCATCTGTAACATCTAACTGGCGGTCGTTCTCCTCCCCTAGAATTTGTTCCTGGTGCTGGTGCTGCTATCGACGTCTTCCTGTCATCGTTAAATCTTCTCTTCTTGAAATTTTCACTTGACTCACCTCTCCTATTATCATGGCCACGGTGACCACCCGAGTGATTACCGCTTTTGTCCGAATGCTTTCCTTCCCTCTGGTTGTCATTGCTTCGATGACTGCCGCCACCGGTATGACCCTGGTTGTGGTCCCTCGGTTGAACATACTCATTATCTCTCTCTAATAATTGGGCCCTGTTGACAACGTCTGAATACAAAGAAAATTTATGAGAGATAAGGTATTGACGAATCTCAGGTTTTAAACCTCTCAGAAACATCCGCGTCATACGTTCCTCATTTTCTACCAAATGAGGTGCAAACCTGGATAGCTCTGCAAACTTCGCCTCGTACTGGGACACCGTCATGTTGTTTTGTTCCAGTCTAATAAACTCCACCTCCTTCATATGACGAATACTTTCTGGAAAGTACTTGTCATTGAACAGTTTTTGAAATGTTTCCCAGGACATGTTGAGTGCGTCAGGCTGGGTACGCTTCACAGACTCCCACCAGTAGTCTGCCTCACCGCGGAACATAAAAGTGGCGAATGGAACCTTCTGTTCCTCCGTGCATCCCAAGACATCGAATATCTTGGTAATTTGCTTGACCCACGTTTCCGCCATGATCGGATCCGGCTTTCCCTTAAATTCTGGTGGTCCCAATTCTTTGAATTGCTTAGCTGTGACAAACCGCGCGTTGTTATCATTTCCACCCGTATTCTGCACACGAGTCTCCCTCGTCTGATTTTGCATGAACTGCAAAAAGCTCCTAAACATTCCATCATTCACCGTTTGCTCGGTAACGTTGTTTACAGGAGGAATATTGCCTTCCTGTTGCACGTTCCCCTGGGTGGTGATCAAAGGTGTCTCCATGGTCTGATTTACTCCATTATTAACGTTCTCAGCTGCCATTCTTAAATACTGCCATAAAACAAGGGTTAATAGTCATGTCATATATTATCCCTATACTCTGACCGACCAAATAAACACCAAATAAACTTAGTCAGGTCATACTAGCGAAGGAATTCCCCGTCTCTCCCCTCCTAGTTTTTGTCTCACATCTCAGCCAGGGATCATATCCCTAAGCTCTGATACCAACTGTGACGCCCCCAAAATAGGTATACAACACCCATTCTGAGTCGCCAAATACATGGTACAGAAAACAAACTACAACTTCAATAATACAATTGTCGTGCAAAATACGACAACACATACTGTGAGTTTAAATACAAATATTGTCTTTTAGACAATATCCACACTCAAATAAATCCTCATTACAATTATTCAAACACTATTTTACAGAAATAGTGAGGACTGCTAATACATCTTTCTAGAACCATCACTCCATACCCCGACTAGATCCTGCTATGTTCTCACCTCCTGAGAAGAAAAATGGAACAAAAAGGAAAAGGGTGAGCTCAACTAGCCCAGTAAAGAATACTATGCCTAAGATAATATACAAACAAATTATCGTTAGTCTTCAACAGGGAAAAATCTGATAGAATATAATCGACAACAAGTTTTAGATCAACAACTGCAGCGGAAACAGCAAACCATTAGAAGAGTCAAGTAGAGAAAGAATTCTACTATCTTCTAAGATTTAAAAGTCCATCATCAATATTTTATCCCTGTAACATCAATTAACAATCATCTTTATCCAAATATTCATCTTTGCACTACAGGCCAAAGATAATCATTTGTATCACCTGTCGGTCATGTTCACCTCAACACCTGTTCATCTTTGCACTACAGGCCAAAGATATTCATCAAGTAATCATACATCTTTGCACTACAGGCCAAAGATATTCATCAAGTAATTATACATCTTTGCACTACAGGCCAAAGATATTCAGTAATATCATCATTTAGGACTGAGGATGATGAAAAATATCTTAAAGAGAACGAATCCAATGAGACAGAAGGACAAATAGTAGGGATTCGTATAACAGTTTATCCAAGATCAATAATACTTCATAATAATCAATTGTGAAGCAGAATTCAAAAATAAAGATCAAAACATGGATACAATCAAAGATAGTAACCATAATAGACATCTTGGACAAAAAGGGAAAATTTTATTTTTCGGTGAATAGTGCCGTATTCGTGAATAGTGTCGTATACGTGAATAGTGCCGTATACGTGAATAGTAACCCCCGACACAAAAAGTTCCAAATTTGATAAAATCTCATATCAATATTTCAGCATAATGATATTGAAGAAAATAATATCATTAAGAAGAAAATAATATCCCTTACCTCAAGATATCAGTACTTCTGGTCGGAATACCGGTATAAGGCTGAAAGAAACTTGCTCTGATGAATAGAAACTCTCAAAGTATCTAAATACTCACAAAATACACTCAATAATCTAGAGAGAGAAAGAGAGAAAACTTGTTTCTGGTGTGATTTTCAATTCTAACTTAGCCCTCTATTTATAGGAAAATTTTGGTAGGTTTGACCTGCAACCTGATGGCTTTACCTGCTACTATTCCCACCCACCACATTTGAAATATAATTCAGCACATTTTTTCACCAACCACAAGTGGGGCCCACCAATTCTAGAATTTTCCACCAAAATGATAAACTCCGAAAATTCAACAATTTCTGAACCAGTCATCTTGTAAAATTCGTAATAAATCATACGTTCATTTTTAACGGTTCAAAATTTGTGGGCATATACTCAACTTATATATGTATAACATATCCAAAAATTACCACGATCCAACGGTCGGATTAAAAATTATAACCCCCGTAAAATATCTCAAAAACCCTGATTTTTAATACCTCCATTCCGACAAAAATATGGATAAAAACCTCAACATTAACTCCTTCATTTTTAACCAAAAAAATATATCCCTCATTTATATCCACATAAAATAAATATTTCCTTATCATATGAATCAATAATTAATTATTCACAAATAATATTACAGAATCACATTTATGACAACCAGGCCGTTCCCAGGAAAGAGGGGGCTTTCCAATAAGGATTTCTCCTTACTGGCGCGCAATTAGATGACCAAACCTCTCCTTAGACAGAACTTTCTAGACATTGCCAATAATGTTATCTAATAATATTATTCAAATAATATGAATTATTGATCTGATAAATGAAAATACTGTGCAGCAACAATTATTGAAACAACAATAATATAAAATATCAACGCAGCAATTATTGAATCAATAAAATAAAATATTGAATAATAACTACTGTAACAATTATTGAGGAGTGCCTTCTTACGTAAGAATCAATAATTGGTGCAATACCGTGTGCTACTGTATTTTAACCACCGGGTATTCCAACAGTATTAACGGTAACAACTACGCCGTTATTTATAAACAACTTATACTTGTCGTTTTCTTCATCCAATCGCTTTCCGTTATGGGGCCCACACAAGGCTGCGCCGTCGTACGAATATTCCCCGACAGCAAGAATATTCCACGACCAAACGAATATTCCCCGACAAAATGAATATTTTATAACCACTTGCTTATTTTGTAAAATTTGCACATTTCACCCATAACCAAAGTATTATATCAAATTAACCCCTTATTATTCACAATAATATTTAGAGAAAATTTGATTTTATTCATTAATAAGTTGGGGTCTTACAAATAATGTTTATAATAACATATGTTTTTTACATGGTACAGTAGGTAGTCAAAATTTCATTTAAAGGTAACTATTTTAGTTTTAGTTAGTAACCAAAATATACATAAATATGTCTGTTATATATTATGTTATTTGAAGTTAGAATTACTTGTTGTTAAAAGGTAATTAATGAAAATAATCATATTTCAATATTGTGCAAAATAAATTTTGTTTTATTTAATCAATAAAATGATTACAATATGTATGGATATTGAGTAACCTCAGTATCCATCAAGGAGTCTGTTACAATTTTTTTGATGTTGAAGTATATTAGAACGTTCTTGGCCTCAAAATTGGTGGATTATTTTATGTTTTCTTGTTATGTCCTTTTTCTTGGCATCGACTGCATTTATTCTGAACTGTATTTTCAGATACATGCTTGTACCTTCCAATCTTTGGTCTTCCAACTGGTCTTCTTGTATTTGGTGGTTTGACACATATGTTTTTAATCTCGTTTGGAACATCCCAATTCTCTTTGTCATCTAACGGCATGATGGAAGTTGAATATGTGTCGACCAAAGTTTTTATTGAATAGTATTTTGAGCAAAAATCATAACAGCTCATATTCCTTTTGCTAATAACAGCAATAGCATGTGAGCAAGGCATCTCATGGTATTGAAATTTTTGGCATGTGCATGTCTTTTGTTCCATGTCCACGATAAATTGTTTGGTGGCATTGTAAACAGTGAAAATCACTAGATTCGATGTCTCAACCTACAACACAATTTAATAGTGTAGTTAGTATGTATAATAACTTTTTTTTTGAATAGATGGAAAAATTAAAGTCATATGTACTGTTGGTAACTTTTACAGTTTATACTGGTAACCAAAAATGTATAATGTGGTTTCCTATAAATGTAAATGCAATTTTTCGAAGGTATGCAGTTAACAATTTAGGAGTTTTATGACTGACCTTAAGTTTCTTTGACTCGATGATATTATATTGCAATCTTCTCTCAGCTATTGTGGAAAGGTTTGTGAAAGTTGATATTGTTGATTGTTTGTTTGTGAAATACCATCTTTGAACCATACACCATAGGCATTCAATCATCGACGCAACTGGAAGATCTTTGATTCCCTTGATTGCATTGTTAATAGATTCAGCTGTGTTTGAAGTCATTGTTGAGTACCTGCTTATAGTTCCATGGAGCCTCGTGCACTTTTCTAGCTTAACTTCTTCTTCCAGATATGTCCTTATTCGAGTATCAATTGCATCAAGTTCAGCCATATGTATGTTGAATTCTTCAATAGTGTAAGCCCTACAAGCTGCGTTGTATGCTTTTTTTTATTTCTTCTCCTTTCTTTTTGAATCTGTTTTTTATATTTTTCAAAATATGGTATGTGCATGAACCGTGCATGACATCAGGGAACACACAGTTAAGTCCCTTGATAATTGCTTCATGTCTGTCTGAAACGATGCATTGTCCTTCTCTAACACCACAAGCATCTCTCAATTTGATGAAAAACCATCTCCATGATAATTCATTTTCACTGTCAACAACTGCAAAAGCAATCGGTATAATGTTCCTGTTAGCATCTTGCGTGCTTGCTATGAGCAGTGTACCCCCGTAGGTTGATTGTATGAATGTGCCATCAACTACAATGATTGGAAAACAATGTTGCCATGCTTCAATGGATGCTCCTTTTGTGAAGAGATATTTGAAGCGACCATTTTTTTCTAACTCCAAGGATGTGATGGATCCTAAAATGAATTTTAAAGTAAGGTTAATGTAATTATATGTAATAAATATTGTCCAAATTTGTAGTTAGGATTACTATGTGTATTACTTTTGCTATCTAATTACTTATAATTTAATGTCTTCCATAGTGTTCATGTGACGCCCCCAAAATAGGTATACAACACCCATTCTGAGTCGTCAAAATACATGGTACAGAAACAACTATAACTTCATTATTACAATTGTCGTGCAAAATACGACAACACTTATGCTGTGAGTTTAAATACAAATATTATCTTCTAGATAATATCCACACTCAAATAAGTCCTCATTATAATTATTGATACACTATTTTACAAA
This sequence comes from Panax notoginseng, assembly GCA_016801055.1. Taxonomy (NCBI): domain Eukaryota; kingdom Viridiplantae; phylum Streptophyta; class Magnoliopsida; order Apiales; family Araliaceae; genus Panax; species Panax notoginseng. Next base: position 135,483,248 of record CM029023.1, read on the forward strand.
ATAGTGAGGACTACTAAAACAACTATCTTGAACCATCATTCCACACCCCGACTAGTTCCCGCTATATTCTCGCCTCCTGAGAAGAAAAATAGAACAAAAATAAAAAGGTGAGCTCAACTAGCCCAGTAAAGAATATTATGACTAAGATAATGTACAACAAATTATCCTTAGTCTTCAACAGGAAAAAATCTGATAGAATACAATAGACAACAAGTTTTAGATCAACAACTGCAACGGAAACAACAATTCATTAAAAGAGTGAAGTAGAGAATGAAATCTACTATCATCTATGAATTTAAAAGTTCATCATCGATATTTTATCCCTGTAACATCAATCAATATACATCTTAAATTAAATAGTCATCTTTGCACTACAGGCTAAAGATATTAATCAGTTGGTCATGTTCATCTAAACACCTGTTCATCTTTGCACTACGGGCCAAAGATATTCATCAGAAAATCATTCATCTTTGCACTACAGACCAAATATATTCAGTAATATCATCATTTAGAACTGAGGATGATGAAAAATATTTTAAAGAAAACGAATCCAGTGAAACAAAAAAATAAATATTAAGGATTCGTACTTTAAACAATCCGAGTTCAAAAATACTTCATAAATAATCATAGTGAAGTAAAATTCAAGAATGATCAAAACATAGATCCAATCAAATATAGGAACCATAACAGACAATCTTGGACATAGAAAAGAAAATTTATTTTTTCTGTGAATAGTGCCGTATTTGTGAATAGTGTCGTATACGTGAATAGTAACTCTGACACCAAAAGGTAGAAATTCCACAAGAAAAATCATCATGCTTTGTGAATAGTACTCGTGAATAGTAACTCGTAAATAGTAACTCATGAATAGTAACCCCGACATGAAAAGATAAGAATTTCACAAGAAAAATCTTATCAATATTCCGGTATAATGATATTGAAAGAAATAATATCATTTATAAAAAAAATAACATTCCTTACCTCAAAAGAATAATACTTCTGGCTGGAATATCAGATATAATGCTGAAAGAAATTTATACCGTATAGCAACACTCAAGATATCAAAATACTCACAAGAATACGCTCGATAATATAAAGAGAGAAGATTTTAATTTCTGGTGTGATTTTCAATTCTAACCTAAGCACCCTATTTATAGAAAAATGCTTGGAACACCAAAGCAGAAAATTTAATAAAATATTATTATATAATTAAATTTTCTTACGCCCACTTTGAATTCTCTAGCTTCAGCACTTTGCACATGTTTAATGAGGCCACAAAGTATAAAAAACGTTTTTATTAATAAAAATAAATAAAACTTCCAAAAATCAATTATTTCGGAACTTCAAAACTTTAATAATTCATAATAAATAGCCCTTTTGTCATAAAAATTCGAACCACTTGTTTTTTATAGGAAATTTCATTATCTACAACTTTGCAGAAGACAGTTTTTCTAAATTCCAAACAGAAATTGACCGAAATCTATAAACGGGCGATTCTACAAGCTATAATCAAATTTCAGTTAAAAAAATGGACCCACAGACATGTTTAACATGTTTTAAATAATTTTTACAACAAAAATACTCTTCCTCCTCATATACTCATATATCCCATATTCATTATAAAAATATCATTATTATTATATTATAATAATAAAATATTATTTTATTAGAAAAGATAAAATATCGATTTTCAACAATTGTCACTTTTAAAAAAAAATTCTCCATCTATATCCACATAAAATGAATATTTTCCTCATCATATAAATTAATAATTAATTATTCACAAATAATATTACAGAATCACAATACTGACAACCAGGCAGTTCCTAGGAAAGATGGGGCTTTCCAATAAGGATTTCTCCTTACTGACGCGCAATTAGGTGACCAAACCTCTCCTTAGACAGAACTTTCTAGACATTGCCAATAATGTTATCTAATAATATTATTCAGATAATATGAATTATTGTTCCGATAATGAAAAATACTATGTACTGACAATTATTGAAACAACAGTAATATAAAATATCAACGCAGCAATTATTGAATCAATAAAATAAAATACTGAACAGTAATTACTGTAACAATTATTGAGTAGTGCCTTCTTACGTAAGAATCAATAATTGGTGCAATACCGTGTGCTACTGTGCAACAACGCGTATTACTATATTTTAACCACCGAGTATTCCAACAGTATTAACGGTAACAACTACGTCGTTATTTATAAACAACTTATACTTGTCGTTTTCTTCATCCAATCACTTTTCCTTACTATTTCAAAATAATAAATAAAGAAAATTTTATTTTATTAAAAAAAAAATTTGGGGTCTTACAGTTCAGATGGTATCTAAAATGCTATTTAATAGTTTCATTTTATGTAGATATTTGTCTGCTGCAAAAATCAGTTTTTAGTTTTATTTCATTAAAACAGTTAGTAGCCAAACATGTATTTGTAGGTAACCAAATTACTTAATTTGAGTAACCAAAATATTTGAAAATTTTAATAAACAGTTTCAATTTGTTACCTGACTTTTTCAATTTCCTCTTATTTTTTCCATTGTTTTTTTCTTTGATTTCCATGCTTTTTGGTAGGAGATGGACACATTATACTCCGTCACCATGTTTTCCACAATGTCGGTTAGTGTGTAAATTTTCTTGAAGTTCGTTAATTTATGCTTTATGCACTCACTAACCATCTGACTATTTGCTTGTCTGTGATCTCCAAGCAGTATGTTGGACGAACAAGTGTGTACATCATTAAATTCTCTTACCTTGAACATAGTTGTTTTCCGAAACTTTGATGCTCTTAGTTTCTATTTGCAATTTCCATTGCCAGCTGCTCAACATATTGTGATTCAATTTGGTCTTCTTGTGTTGCCAACGATACAAATTCAGAATTCCATTGTGTCAATCTCATTGGCGTTTCTGCTTGCACTATATATTCTTCTTCATTTTTCACGTTATGTAAGATTGTAGTCTCTCCAATGCTGTATTCAGAATCTATAATTAGTGGAAACTTGCCATGTTCATCTGAATTTCTACTGACTTCTATATAGAATCTTAAGGTTGCTTCATTTGTCACCTTGATCGGAGGAATGTTGCTTTTAATCTGAAATTTGATTGACAATTCCGTTGTGTTGTAGTCTAGACTTAATGCAGTACATATCAAGTTGCGCATTTCTGTGAATGAACAATTTGAAGGGACTAGTAGGCCGGTAACTTCAAAATTTTGATATTGGCTACTGTCAGTCCACGTTCCGTTGAAGTAAATTACAATTGGAAGCATATCCATGGTCCGAAATTTGAAACAGTAACATTCACACAATAATGTAATTAGTGGCCAAATCTTTACATCATAATATTTTTAAATTGATATGATTTTAAAAATTAATATTAAAATATACTAAAATAATCATAATACTCCAGTTTTAAATTTTAAAAATATTATTTAGTAATATGATTTTAGTAATTTAAAATTTTTATATCAATTAGTATTTAGTATTATGATTTTAGTATTTTAATGATGTAATTTGAATTTTTGTTGTTTTGATTAATTAACAAAATAATTTGAATTTTAGTATTTTTTTAATTTTATTTTTTTTAGTATTTTAGTATTTTTTAATTAATATTTTAGTATTGTTTTAATTAGTATTTGATGTAAATATGTAATGTTTTGAATTTTAGTATTTTGATTAAATGATATAAATATGTTATACAACTTATTTTATTTAATTAGTTGTTTTGATTAGTTAACAAAATAATTTGAATTTTATTATTTTGATTAAATGATGTTAATATGTTATACTTTTTTTTATTTTGAATTTTAGTATTTTTTGTTTTGATTAAATGATATATATTGTTTTATTTAGAATATATTTTATATTTAAGCCTATCACATCATCACATTTTAACCCCGTTTGTCTTCTGTTAACGGCAGGGGCATAGGCGACCCAAAAAATATAACATTAAGGGTACTTTTAGCAAAAAATTAGTTTAAGGTGCAAGTAGGACATTGGGGTAAATATCAGGAGCTTGTTTACCCTTTGCCCTTACTTAATATAATAGTTAATATTGAAAAAAATATTAAATATAAAATATTTCATTCAACAGTCATTCATCCCATTCATCTAAAAAAATTGCACTTAACCATTCAACCCAAAAATTTGATCGATTCAACCATTCAGACGATTTTTATTCAAAACAAATGCACTGAATGGCTGACCGATTCAGCCATTCAGTCATTCAACTCTAAACAAACACCCCCTTAGTTAGTATTTTGTAAAATCATTTTATGTACTAATTCTTCTAATTAGTCTCCACAAAAAATAAAGCTTAAGAAATGAAATAATAATTCATTTGAAAACAAAATCAGTGTTAATTTTTATAAGAAATGAAATGCGCGTATCCTGGATTAATTTATGTCGAGGGCACAAGGTATTGTGCTTCTTGATAAATGTCTTAGAGGATGTTTGTGTACGTTTATAAGTAGTCAAAGATGGTTATAATTTGTTTTAAGAAACAAAAAGTGTTTGGTAACTTGATTCTAAAACTATTTAAAATCAAAATAATCAGAAGTTTCAATTTGGAGTTTCTGATTATTTGTCAAATCTAATAATTAGGTTTGACCAAGTATATTACTAATCTATCCCTATTTATTTTAGTAATTCCATCTATTACTCATTCTTACTTTTTAAAACATTCATTTTTAGTAATTTATACTTGAAATATGTTATTAACAAATAATTTTATACTAAAAACTTTTTACACTTACTAATTTAAGTGTTTTTTCTTTATTAAATACAAACTATTTTTTAAAATTATATATAAGCAGAAGCAATAATCAGAATCACTAATTATATTTTTTAAACAATCTCAAATATACTCTAATAAACGTGATGAGCTATAGGATCATGAACACTATACCACAAGTGACTTTTTTTTTTTGGCAAAACTAAGGATTTGGCCACCGAAGTTGGCACGTTTTATCGATTTCACGATTAAACTTTTAATTTTTCAAATTAAATAACTGAATTAATTATAATTATTAAATCGGGTCATTCTGTCAAATATGGCTCACAGACGTTACATTTTTTCGGCTAATATCTGACGTGGACTTAACAAATAAAAGGAAAAAAAGAAAAAGAAAATGACATGTCTTTGAGACGTGGCTTTCGCGCTAAATAGATATATCTCTGTTAAACATGTGTACACCAAGACATATCACAGAAGTTGAAGTTCAGAGACAGAGAAAGAGAGAGCGACAAAGGAGAATCGATCTCCTTCTACAAATCTCTTCAAATAGCAACGAAACCATGATTTTTTGTTGAAGATTCTTCCCAACCTCGTTCACGGCTCACTGATTTGTCGATATGCAAACTTGGGTTCCAGCGAATCTAGGGTTTTTCCTGCAAAACCGATCTAGGGTTTTTTCCTGCAAATCTCTGGCTTAGATCTTCGTTGGTACTAAGGTATGTACGATTTTTCTTTTAAAAACTCTTCCCTCTTCATTTTAGCAAGATTGGGACTAAAATCTAGGGTTTTTTTAGACTGATTGTTCTTTGTGTAGATTTTTAAAAAGACGATTTGGGGAGTTTTCAAAAACAGGGATGGGAACCTTTGTTTATTTCAATACTTTGATATAATGGTTACCTTGTACTGTATTTGTCCATGAGTTTTGTAAGAAGAATAAAAACACTTGGATATAATTCTTTCGGATTATCTTTTTCAGTATTAAACTTTAGAGACAAATTATTATTGGAAGAAAAATTATGTCAAAAATATGTTTAGCAAACCTGTATTTGTTTATTTCAATACATTTCTGTAATGGTTACATGTATGTTGAGTATTGTACCTGTTGCAGGATGGTTCTATTTTCTGTGGAGTTAAATCATGGTGGTAGGTTTATTGAAGAACCAATATACCACTATGGAGGAGGTGTTACAAAACTGTATCATGATGTTGATGGTGACTGGCTCAATGTTGACAAAATAAACAACTTACCTAAGACAATAGGATACAAAAAGGATGTTACTGTGTATTTCAAAAAGAATGGTTGGGATATTCATACTGGTTTAGAGTTAATATGTGATGACCATAGTATTAGGTTACTAGTTGAGGAGGGTGAGAAATATGGGATAGTTGATCTATATTGTGACCACTCCATTGATGAAGTGTTACCACTTGAGGGGGATTTTGAGCAGGTAGTTGAGGTTGAAGTTGATGTTGTTGATGTGCAACTTGATGCGCCAATGGAAGATACAACTGATGATGATTCTTCCCATGAAGAAACAGATTTTGAGTGTACTGATGTTAGTGATGATGATGGAAATGAAGAGTTGATCAATGCTAGGATACATAAGGAAGAGATTAAGAAAACAGAGATTAATGAGTTAAAAGTTGTTTGTGAAGTTCAATTGGATGATGAAGATGAAGTGCATGTTGAACATATGGGGACTCAAGCTTCTACCTCAGTACATGCTGAAAAGGCCAAAGAGATTGATGAGACAACTAAGAGGCAGGGCAGGAAGATGACAAGGACATGCCTGAACAAGGAAAGCAAGAAACAAAAAAAGACTAGTGAAGAGATTGAACCTACCTTTTCATCTGATGATGATGGTGTGACTAAATTTGGTACAAAGGGCATGAAGCCATGGGATGAAATGTATGAAGATTCTGATATTGAAGTTCCTGCAAGTCCTATCTCAACTAGTGGTAGTGAGTGGGAAGGTGAAGAGGTAAGAGTCAAAGTGAAGAGAGTTGTTCCTGTGTACAATCTAAATACTGCAATTAAGGACACTGAGTTTGAGCTATATATGACTTTCACCGGGGTTGACCAACTACGAGAAGCAATACAAAATCATGCAGTTGGGAAAGGGAAATCAATTTGGTTCGCAGTTAATGAAACTACAAGGGTTTAAGCTAAGTGTGCATCAAGATGTCCATGGCAGCTTTGGGCAAATTATGTTCCTAGAGAGAATCAGATTCAGATCAAGGCTTACCCATCTAAGATCCACAGTTGTATTAGGGCCACAAAGATAAATATTATTAGATGTAAGTGGTTGGTAGATAAGCTTGGAGGGACAATTAGATCATGGCCAAGGATGAAATTGAGGGAATTGCAAGCAGCAATAAAGCAAAGGTTTGGATTGCAAAGCTCTCTTGGACAGTGTTTGCAAGTTAAAAAAATGGCATTATCTGAGATAGAAAAGACTCTAGCAGAACATTATGAAGGGGTTTGGGACTATGGACAAGAGATACTTAATACAAATCCAGGGAGCACTGTACAAATTAGGACTGTTCAGGGCACTCCAAAAAGGTTTCAGAGGATGTATATTTGTTTTGATGCTTTAAAGAGGAACTGGTTAGAGGGATGCAGACCTATTATTAGACTTGATGGTTGTTTTCTGAAGACATATTGTAGAGGGGAGCTGTTAACTGCAATAGGAAGAGATGGTAATTGTGACACCCCCAAATCCGGGTACTTCGATTCCACGGGATTTGGTGTTCACTGTACAAGCATCATCTATCTATCTACCCATAAATAATATCAAACTATACAATAGATAGAAATCATAATAAAATCTCTTCCCTTAAGGGTTACATCAACTGAATCATAAATAAATTCCAGGTTACTCTAACCTTAAAACATCTGTGCGGAATTCTAAACAAATAAGTCTTAACATCAACATAACTCAAGTCTTAAACAAATACATCAGTTAATAAATAACAGGTCTTCATCATTTGCTAACTTTGCCCTTGCCCTTACTAGTGGAGGGTTCATCGCTTCTTTCATTCTTAACTGCAATGTTATTATTAAGCAAGAGTGAGCACAAATGCCCACAAGTATAACAATGAAATAACAGTATAATAACATGCGAATAAATCAAAGACGTCTGAATAAGAGCTCAACTTTTGAATCAAGAATGAATAACAAGAATCAAAAGAATTCTGAGGGTCATAAGACCTTGAACTATGTCCTAGGTTATCAAGGATTATACTTGAAACCTTTAACAGTCATAAGACTATGGACCTTCTTCTCGTACTTAGGGGGATTATCCCTTAGTACCATACTGTGCACAATATCGTAACGCTAACGCATAAGTGAATCCCTTTTCAGGGTTGTTCATCTCAGTTTGACATTCGAGTCCGCACCAAAGGAAGTTTGGTTTGGATAATTCAATAAGGGTTCTGAAATTTAGAACGTTCATCAACTAAGGACTAGCTAAATCATTAAGATTCACTAGTCTAAAAAGGTTCAACAATAATGATATTCGATTTGAATAATAATCTCAAATGTATACAATAGAACAATTATTGTATAATTGAATCATGCTTTGAAAGATAATCAATCTTTAATATAATACTTGAACTTGAATAATAATTTAAGTTTAAGTAAATTGCTCAATGTAAAAGTAGAGTTAAGAAACTTGCTCAATTTAAGAGTTTAAGTTTAGGAGACTTGCCTTGCGTGTAGATTACACTTTAACTAATCACGTTCTTTGAAATAAATCCTACATACCATTCACATTCAATACCAGTTAATTATTAACTAATCATCATAACTTATTCTCGTTGTCTACTTTAATAATTGACTAACTTAGTCAAATCATCACGTTGACACCTAATTTGTTCGTTATGAATGAATAACTAATTATGTATTTAATAATACAACTCACATGTAATTATGTTATTTACATGCTAAACAAATATTTTATCATCATATAATATTTCTAACATATTTACATGTTCATTATTTTAATACACTAACCCATTGTTAGACTTAGAAAATTTAAAAGCTCATTTTTTTTTTATTTTTTATTTATTTATTTTTTTATTTTTTTTTTCCAGTTCGCGAAGAACACAGAATTCAGCGAAAATAATTACTACAAAATCATTAATTCTCCAAATTAAACATACCCACATGTTGGAATTCATATATAATTAATACCCAATATTTATATACTGACAAAACTAATTTTAAACACTTAATAACAGATTTAAAGCCTAACAATTCACTGACTTTGATGTTCATGAAGTTTTAGAAAACTTTATGTGAAAATTCTCCCTGCGAATTCGTTATAACACTGAATTCGTTCGTTTAAGGCTTAAACTCTTCGTATTAACATGCATAACAACATACAAGTCCAAAATTTAGGGATAATATATAATCAATACATTAATTATCATATATATGGCCATATGGCCATATCACATACTTTATTTATTTTGAAATAACAAGTCATCAGATTACTATACTTAGGGTATGGGATCATGCAATATATATAAAAAAAACATGTTAAACTACTCTTATGATTACATTTATACTCATAATTGTTACCCTATTCAACCATAGAAACTCTACAGAGGACTTAAGCCATAATTATGAAAACTTTAAAAAGACGTAGAAATAGAATTTGAGAAAGAAGAGATTACCCAAAGCGTAGATGAGTAAGGATGACAATTCTCTCTATTTCAATCACAATACACACAATCTCTCTCAAAGATTTCTCCAACTCTCTCTGCAAACTCTCTGGTTCTAAAAATATGTAAGTTAAACTCATCTGAGCCTTTAAGCGCAGAGTTGAGGTCAGTTATTCCATTCGTGGTTTAACTGTCCCCAACTCCTCCTAAGGCCTCATTTGGCTAGGAAACTAGGTTCAAAACTCATTATTTTAATAACCTTTTATCATATAGTTTGAAAATGTCACCCTCTTTATAAAATAAATCCCATATTTTATTTAATTTACTTTAAATAAAATATAATAATTACTCATAAATTCACATAATCATATATTCAATTATCTCATTAATAAATAATGTCAATTTATTAATTCTCTAATTAATAATTAAATTAATTAAATAACATCATGCTTAATTAAATAATTTATTTAATTAAATAAGCTCACATAATTTCATACCTTGATAAAATTATTCTCTTTATTAATTTAATAAATGTAACACATATAATTAAATTAATCTATCACAATTGCATCAATTGATTATTTAATCTAATAATTAAATCATAAAATAAATATTTATTTAATTCAATAAATATTTAAAATAAATTACAAAATTCTCGTTCGTCACAGTAATAATAAGATGTTTCCAATAGCTTAGGCTTTGGTGAAAAGTGAAAATAAAGACAGTTGGAGCTGGTTTTTAAGTTTGTTAGTGGAAAATGTTGAATTAGAACAAGGTAGAGGATGGACATTAATTACTGATCAACAAAAGGTGCAGTTTTATTTTTATTACATCTTAAGTTTTATTTGTATTAAACATTTATGTCTTTATACTAACATAAATTGTTGCATATTTATATAGGGTTTGGTGCCTGCTATTCAGGAATTACTACCCCTAGCAGAGCATAGATGTTGTGCAAGACACATCTATGCTGATTAGAGAAAAAGTTCCATGGGGCAGCTTTAAAGATGATGTTCTGGAAGGCGGCTAAGGCCAATAATCCTGCTAATTTTTGACTGGCAATGAAGGACATCAGGAAGGAGTCAATGGATGCTCACACTGCCTTGATAGGTATACCTCCTAAACTTTGGAGTAAGGCTTATTTTGATACCATCACCAAATGTGATGTAGTGACAAACAATATGTCAGAGTGTTTTAATAGTTGGATCCTAGAGGCTAGGTATAAACCCCTCTTAACAATGTTTGAAGACATTAAGACTCAAGTTATGGAGAGAATCCATACCAAGATAGATCAAATGCTAAAAATAGATGGTAAATTATGCCCTAGGATTCTAACTAAAGTGAATAGGTCTATTGAATTGACCAAGTACTGTGATCACACATGGGTTGGGGGTCATATGTATGAGGTGAGTGACAAGTATGGTAAATACGTGGTAGACCTAGAGATGCATACTTGTTCTTGTGGGGTGTGTCAATTATCTGGAATACCTTGCAATCATGCTGCAACTGGGATACTTCATCAAGAGAGACCTGTTGAGGATTTTGTGGACTCTTGTTACTACATTGAAACCTATCTGAAGTCATATAACCACCTGTTAAAGCCGATGAGTGGCAGCAATGGTTGGCCTACTACTGACTTGCCAATCTTGTTGCCTCCATCGACTAAGAGATTGGCTGAAAGGCCAAAGAGATGTAGAAGGAAAGATCCAAATGAAGAACGAAAGAGCACGGGTAAAGTTTCAAAGAATGGACTCCAATGATGTGTTCCACATGCAAGCAATATGGGCATAATAAAGCTGGTTGTAGGAACACACCTGCCCGAGAACCTACTGTCAAAAGGCCAAAGCTCAATGTGAGTGTTATAAAATTATATCATTTGTATGTTTCTTTCAATTTGTGTGAGTGCATACTGACATTTGGGACATAACAGGCAAAAAGGAAGCAAGGCAGTGTAGCTGGAAATGGGACTGCAACTGGGGATAGGAATGCAACTGGGGAAAGGAGTGCAACTGCTAGTCAGAGATCAAGAGATGGTGGAGTCACACAAGGTGCAGATGGGGGACAATGAAGCAAGACAATCTACAAGTAGATTTTTGGGCAGCTTCTTTATAAACTTTTGGTTGTGAAGACAATCTATTTTAGAAACTTATGACTTATGATGTTGATTTGTTTTTGATCTGGTTGTAACAACTTAAGACTGTACAAATTAAGACTTATAACTACAATGATAGTATGTGTATGGTTGGAACATGTTTTAATGACAAAGCTTTTGGTTGGCAGTTTCAACCACTGTTACTTTTGTTTGTGCAGTTGTATTGGGTTATTAAATTTTGCATTTCTGTGTATTGAGTATATATGTATTGTTGCAGTTTTGTGTGTGTGCAGGGAACTAAAAACTGCAGTTTTGCAGTTTTATGTGTGCAGGGAACTGAAAACTGCAGTTTGTGTGTGTGTGCACGGTACTGAAAACTACATTTTTTTGTGGTTGCATAATAGCACACGGTATTGATTATTAATGCTTATGTGAGAAGTCACTCAGTTTGATTCAATTATTATCAGTTAATAATATGAATTATTTGGCGATAATGAAGTTTTGTTTTATTCGTATTATTAACGTAATAAAACAGAAACATCTTTTTATATAAAACAGAATACTTTATTAAAGTTATTCTATAAATAGAATATATTATATTTTATTTAAAAGATTTTTCTTTAAATATGGACTGTCAGATTAAAGTAATCAATCTGGACCGTTCATGGATTAGTTACTATGCATTCCATTTTTCTATAAATAGCAGCTCATTCTTTCATTATTTCTTACGAATTCACTGAACTCTAGAGAGATAAACTATAGAGAGAAACTATAGAGAGAGAAAAGAAAAGTATTCTGCTACTTAACTACTTCCTTATTTCAGTTCTTCTTTAAAATGGTAAGGGGTGTTATTCTTTCTTATTCATGAAGAGAACTGTTATTCTATTTCTTATTATTCTGTTGGAATAACCTGTATACGCGGTCTACCCTATACTTGGTGACATTCTTCTATTATTCTGTTGGAACATCCTGTCTGTGTGTTTTACACCGAACCTAGTTCCGTTTTTATTATTATTCTGTTGGAACATCCTGTCTGTGTGTTTTACACCGGACCTGGTTCCGTCTTGTTATTATTCTGTTGGAACATCCTGTCTGTGTGTTTTACACCGGACCTGGTTCTATTATTTATTATTCTGTCGAAATATCCTGTCTGTACGTTTACGCCGGACCTGGTTCTATTATTTATTATTCTGTCGGAATATCCTATCTGTGCGTTTACGCCGGACCTGGTTCCATTATTTATTATTCTGTTAGAATAACCTGTCTGTGCGGTCTATCGCATGCCAGGTGATTTCTTTTGTTATTCCATTCTTTATTATACTCAGTTGGTTAAGTTTTGACTTCTATACTCCATGAAATTTGTGGAATATCCTTGATAATTGCGTTTCATCCAGTATTTTTTCATAAAAATATTCTTCTGAGCATTCTTGAATTTTACTCCACAAAGCAGTATCATGTTGACAATTTGGACGTTAATTCTTGGATAAATTAATTCTTGAACTTGTTTTATTGAATTCTTATATCATTGTCATCATCCTCATGTTTATAAAATGTTGAAAGTCATATGTGGCCTGTAGTGCATAGATGGACTTGGTATGATTATGACCAGGGATTATTCGGTATAATCATGACCGTAATGTTACAAATGATGTGGTAAAAGTCCTCATTAGCCCGTAGTGCATTGATGGACAGTTGTTGGCATGATCATGACCATTAATGAATACACGAATATCCTTGGCCGTAGTGCAGGGGTGATTCGATGATGTGGATTATTTTATTAAGCTGAGTCCCAGCGATAATAGTGTTGAAAAACCTTTTAAATCATAAAAGATAGTAGATTTTATTTTCTACTTGACTCTTTTAATGGATTGCTTATTCCGCTGTAGTTAAACTTGATGTCTATTATATTTTATCAGTTTAACATTGTTGAAGGACCCTTTCTTTCACTGTTCTCTTCAGGAAATAAGAACGTAGCTGGGGCAAGTCGGGGAACGGAGTGATGGTCCGAATAATAGTATTAGTTAGTCGTCCTCACTATTCTATGTAATAGTGTGTTAATAAATGTAATGAGGGCTCCTTTTGAGTATGGATACTCTCTAGTAGACAATATTTATATTCAAACTCACAGTTAATGTTTTGTCATATTGTACACGAGAATTGTATTATTAAGTTGTATTTGAATTCTGTACCATGTATCTGACGACCCAAGATGGGTGATGTATACCTAATTTTGGGGGCGTCACAGTTGATATCAGAGCTTAGGGATATGATCCCTGGCTAAGATGTGAGAATAGAACTAGGAGGGGAGAGACGGGGAGTTCCTTCGCTAGTATGACCTACCTAAGTTTATTTGCATGGTATTTAATTGGTCGGTCAGAATATAAGGATAATATATGACATATCAATTAACTTTTATTTTGTGACAGTATCTGAAAATGGCATCCGAGAATGTTGAGAATAGCAATGGAGCACAGGCGACTGTGGATTCACCACATATCAATAATCGGGATAATGTGCATCAAGAAGGCGACAATCCTCATGCAAACAACAATACTGACCAAATGATGAATGATGGAATGTTCAGAAGCTTTATGCAGTTCATACAACAGCAGGCGAGAGCGGCTCCTGTTCAAAATGTAGGCGGAAACACTGAAAACTCTTGGACGGTCATCGCTAAACAGTTCAAGGAGCTGAGACCACCGGAGTTTAAGGGAGAGCCAAAACCACTTATAGCGGAAACATGGATAAAGCAGATCACCAAGATATTTGATGTCTTGGGATGCTCCGAGGAGCAAAAGGTTCCCTTTGCCGCCTTTATGTTGCGAGGAGAGGCAGATTACTGGTGAGAATCGATTAAGCGTACTCAACCTGCTGCACTGAAGATGTCTTGGGAGAAGTTCCAAGAGCTGTTTAATGACAAATACTTTCCCGAAAGTGTTCGTCACATGAAGGAGGTGAAGTTCATCAAATTGGAGCCGAATAATATGACCGTGTCGCAGTATGAGGCTAAATTTGGTGAGTTGTCCCGGTTTGCGTCCCACTTGGTGGATAATGAAGAGCGAATGACGTGAATGTTTTTGCGAGGTTTGAAACCTGAGATACGTCAACATCTTATTTCTCATAAACTGTGTTTGTATTCAGATGTTGTGAATAGGGCTCAGTTAGTGGAGCGCGATAACGAGTCAACGCAACCAAAAGAGAGCAGTCGACAAAATGATAATACCAGTGAGAGCAGTCATCGAAGCGGTGACAACAAGCGTGGAGGGAATCAACAGGCCAGAAATGGTAACCACTTCGGTGGTAATCAGGGCCAAAACAATAAGAATGGTCATTTCAAGAAGAGGAGATTCAACAATGATGGAAAGACGTCAGCACCAGTACCCGTTGTTAAGGAAGGAGAACGACCACCTATCATATGTTTCAAATGCGGAGGGGAGGGGCACATCAGTCCAAACTGCGCGATGCCGTCTAAAGCATGTTATAATTGTGAAAGAGAAGGTTATTTAGCTCGATTTTGTCGTTTACCAAAAATAAGTTCAGCCAAGATGGAGACACCAAAGGCCGTCCTAGAAAAGTCAAAACCGGTAGTGCAAGGGAGAGCGTTTGTTGCGACCTCCCAGAAAGCAAGGAACCCGAATGAGGTCATCACGGGTAAGCTTATCATAAACTCTAACGAAGTCTATACTTTATTTGATACCGGTTCTACCCATTCTTTTATTTCTCCTACTTGCGCTCATCGATTAAATTTGATTCCGGAGAAATTAGACTTTGACTTATCTGTTGAAACTCCATTGGGAGAAACCTTCATTACATCCACGGTTTATAAGTCTTGTTTGGTTCAAGTTGGTACCCACATATTACCTGTCGATCTTATTTCATTAAAAATACTTACATTTGACGTGATTCTAGGGATTGATTGGTTAACTACTCATCATGCAAAAATTGATTGTTTTCGTAAGGTTGTTATCTTTCATATTCCTAATCGACCTATTATGCGAATTCAAGCAACCAAACCATTAAAATCAATTGCTGTCATCTCAAGCCATAAAGCTATTCGTTTATTGAAAAACGGATGTCAAGCTTTCTTAGCTCATGTCACGGATGTAAATAAAAATACGTCAGTTTTGAATGATATTTCTATTGCTAATAAATTCCCTGACGTATTCTCTGAAGAACTTCCTGGCCTACCCTCAGAGCGTGAAATTGAATTTTGTATCGACCTTGAACCCGGTACAAAAGCCATTTCCAAAGCCCCATATCGAATGGCTCCTATTGAACTTCAGGAGTTAAAGATCTAACTGCAGGAATTGTTAGACATTGGCTTTATTCGTCCTAGTACTTCTCCTTGGGGTGCTCCTGTTCTATTCGTGAAGAAGAAAGATGGAAGTATGCGACTTTGTATTGATTATCGGGAGTTGAATCATGTCACCATCAAAAACAGGTACCCATTGCCACGTATTGATGACCTGTTTGACCAGTTGCAAGGAGCACAATTCTTTTCAAAGATCGATCTTCGTTCTGGATATCATCAGCTGAAGGTTAGAACTGAGGATATTCCAAAGACGGCTTTCAGAACTCGGTACGGGCATTATGAATTCCTAGTCATGTCCTTTGGATTGACTAATGCTCCTGCTGCCTTCATGGATATGATGAACCGGGTATTCAAGGAATATTTGGATCACTTTGTGGTCGTCTTTATTGATGACATCTTTATTTATTCCAAAAGTCGTGAAGATCATGAGCAACACTTGAGGTTGGTACTCCAAAAGCTTCGTGAATACAAGCTTTATGCCAAGTTGAAGAAATGCGAGTTCTGGCTTGAGGAAGTAGCATTCCTTGGGCACGTGGTATCAAGACATGGAATATCTGTTGACCCGGCAAAGATTGAAGCTAGTGACCGAAGTACGTAGCTTTCTTGGTTTAGGTGGTTATTATCGGAGATTCGTGGAAGAATTTTCTCGAATCGCTACTCCATTAACTCAGCTGACTCGGAAAGATATAAAGTTCGGTTGGAGCGAAGAATGTGAGAAGAGTTTTCAAGAACTCAAGAGGAGACTCATTTCAGCACCTGTTCTAACAATACCATCTGGCTCGGAGGGATTTGTCATCTACAGTGATGCTTCGAGCAAAGGGTTGGGATGCGTTCTCATGCAACATGGAAAAGTCATAGCCTATGCATCAAGATAACTCAAGGATTATGAGAGAAATTATCCTACTCATGATCTAGAGTTGGCAGCTGTTGTCTTTGCACTTAAAATTTGGAGGCATTACTTGTATGGGGAGAAGGTGGAGATCTTTACGGATCATAAAAGCCTCAAATATTTCTTCACTCAAAAGGAACTCAACATTCGACAACGACGTTGGCTTGAACTGTTGAAAGATTATGATCATACCATTCAATACCATCCTGGAAAAGCGAACGTGGTAGCTGACGCATTGAGTAGAAGATCATATGCAAGTACGAGTGCGATATTGTCAACACAAAGGCCCATTTTGTGTGACTTGCAAAGGATGGAGATAGAGTTAAAGACTCCAGGGACCCATGTGATGATGGCAAATATATAAGTAGAACCAACTTTAATCGATAAAATTAAAGTTGCTCAAGCTACAGACCTGGAGCTGATGCGTATGAGGAAGAAAGTGCAAGAAGGTGCTATGCCGGAAGCAAGAATCGATGAAGAAGGAATACTTCGAGTCAACTCCAGACTTTGTGTTCCTAAAAACCTTGATTTAAAGTATGAAATTATGATGGAGGCGCACAACACACCGTTTGCAATCCATCCTGGAAGTACCAAAATGTATCATGATCTTCGTCATACATTTTGGTGGAGCAATATGAAGAGAGAGATAGCGCTGTTTATCTCAAGGTGTCTAACTTGTCAACGAGTCAAAGCGGAGCATCAAGTACCAAAAGGTCCATTGCAACCACTTGAAATTCCAGAATGGAAGTGGGAGCACATTACCATGGATTTCGTTATCGGTCTTCCTAAGGTTTCTCAAGGTATAGATGCGATTTGGGTCATTGTTGATAGATTGACCAAGTCTGCTCATTTCTTACCGATACGAGAAACTTATACACTTGAACGTCTTGCTCGTATATACATAAACGAGATTGTAAGACTGCATGGTATGCCAGTATCCATAGTTTCTGACCGAGACCCAAGATTCACTTCACGATTTTGGGTTAGTTTACAAAAAGCTATGGGCACAGATTTACGATTTAGTTCAGCATATCATCCTCAGACGGACGGACAATCAGAGAGGACTATTCAAACTCTTGAAGATCTATTTAGACTCTGTGTCCTTGATTTTAAGGGAAGTTGGGACAAGTTCTTACCATTGGTGAAGTTTTCCTACAACAACAGTTATCAAACAAGTATTGGCATGGCTCCATTCGAAGCATTGTATGGAAAAAAATGTCGTTCTCCAGTATGCTGGGATGAGGTGGGTGAAGCAACGTTGTTGGGACCGGAGTTGGTACGTATGACTACAGAAAAGATTCAAATGATCCGACAACGTATAAAAATCTCACAAGATCGACAAAAGAGTTATGCTGATCTTCATCGAAAGGACGTGGAATTTGATATAGGAGATCATGTGTTCTTACATGTTGCTCCATGGAAAGGAGTTACGATATTTGGAAAGAGAGAAAAGCTCAATTCTCGATTCATCGGTCCATTTTTAATCCTCGATCGAGTAGGAACTGTGGCTTATAGACTCACTTTACCGCCAAGTATGTCTCGTGTTCATAACGTTTTTCACATATCCATGTTACGTAAATATGTGGAAGACCCGAACCACATTATTGAGTTAGAACCAGACGAAATAGCGGAGAATTTGACGTATGAAGAAGTTCCTGTTCAAATCCTGGATAAAAAGGAACATATTCTACGCTCCAAGGTTAGACCTCAAGTCAAAGTTTTGTGGAGAAATCACGATGTTGAGGAAATGACTTGGGAGTTAGAATCTGAAATGAAGTCAAGATATCCTTACCTCTTCGACATACCAGGTACGTACCCTAATTTCGAGGGCGAAATTTCATAAGAAGGGGAGGTTGTAAGACCCCAACTTTTATAAATAAAGATGAATTTTCTATAAATATCATTTTTGAATATTATGGAGTTAATTTGATATAATGTTATAGTTGTGGGTAATATTTATAAATTTTACAAAGTACACAAGTTGTTATATAATATTCGATTGGTCGGGGAATATTCGTTTTAACAGAGAATATTCGTACAACGGCACAATCATTGGTGGACCCCACAATGAAATTATTGTCGGATTGAGAAAACGACAAAAATATTTTATTAAAAATAACGGCGAAAGTTTTACCATTGATACTGTTGAACTACTCGGTAGTAAAAGTACAGTAACATGTGTAGTTGCATAATAGCACACGGTATTAATTATTAATGCTTATGTGAGAAGTCACTCAGTTTGATTCAATTATTGTCAGTTAATAATATGAATTATTTAGCGATAATGAAGTTTTGTTTTATTCGTATTATTAACGTAATAAAACAGAAACATCTTTTTATATAAAACAGAATACTTTATTAAAGTTATTCTATAAATAGAATATATTATATTTTATTTAAAAGATTTTTCTTTAAATATGGACCGTCAGATTAAAGTAATCAATCTGGACCGTTCATGGATTAGTTATTATGCATTCTATTTTTCTATAAATAGCAGCTCATTCCTTCATTACTTCTTACGAATTCACTGAACTCTAGAGAGAGAAACTATAGAGAGAAACTATAGAGAGAGAGTACAAGAGTATTCTGCTACTTAACTACTTCCTTATTTCAGCTCTTCTTTAAAACGGTAATGGGTGTTATTCTTTCTTATTAATGAAGAGAACTGTTGTTATTCCATTTCTTATTATTCTGTTGGAATAACCTGTATACGCGGTCTACCCTATACTTGGTGACATTCTTCTATTATTCTGTTGGAACATCATGTCTGTGTGTTTTACACCGGACCTGGTTCCGTCTTATTATTATTCTGTTGGAACATCCTGTCTGTGTGTTTTACACCGGACCTGGTTCCATTATTTATTATTCTGTCGAAATATCCTGTCTGTGCGTTTACGCTGGACCTGGTTCCATTATTTATTATTCTGTCGGAATATCCTGTCTGTGCGTTTACGCCGGACCTGGTTCCCTTATTTATTATTCTGTTAGAATAACCTGTCTGTGCGGTCTATCGCATGCCGGGTGATTTCTTTTGTTATTCCATTCTTTATTATACTCAGTTGGTTAAGTTTTGACTTCTATACTCCATGAAATTTGTGGAATATCCTTGATAATTGCGTTTCATCCAGTATTTTTTCATGAAAATATTCTTCTAAGCATTCTTGAATTTTACTCCACAAAGCAGTATCATGTTGACAATTTGGGCGTTGTTAATTCTTGGATAAATTAATTCTTGAACTTGTTTTATTGAATTCTTATATCATTGTCATCATCCTCATGTTTATAAAATGTTGAAAGTCATATGTGGCCTGTAGTGCATAGATGGACTTGGTATGATTATGACCAGGGATTATTCAGTATAATCATGACCGTAATGTTACAAATGATGTGGTAAAAGTCCTCATTGGCCCGTAGTGCATTGATGGACAGTTGTTGGCATGATCATGACTATTAATGAATACACGAATATCCTTGGCCATAGTGCAGGGGTTATTCGATGATTTGAATTATTTTATTAAGCTGAGTCCCAGCGATAACAGTGTTGAAAAATCTTTTAAATCATAAAAGATAGTAGAGTTTATTTTCTACTTGACTCTTTTAATGGATTGCTTATTCCGCTGCAGTTAAACTTGATGTCTATTATATTTTATCAGTTTAACATTGTTGAAAGCTAATGATAATTTGTTCTGCATTATCTTAGTCATAATATTTCTTACTGGGCTAGTTGAGCTCACCCTTTCTTTCACTGTTCTCTCCAGGAAATGAGAACGTAGCTGGGGCAAGTCGGGGAACGGAGTGATGG
Source organism: Panax notoginseng (assembly GCA_016801055.1). Taxonomy (NCBI): domain Eukaryota; kingdom Viridiplantae; phylum Streptophyta; class Magnoliopsida; order Apiales; family Araliaceae; genus Panax; species Panax notoginseng. The sequence continues at coordinate 135,503,760 of CM029023.1, forward strand.
CCAACCAGTAACCAAGATGTTGTGAATTAAGAGGGCAATAATTCTCATGTAAACAACATTACTGACCATATGATGAATTTTTTAGGAGCATTCTACAACTTATGTAGAATCAGACAAGGGAAACTCATGTTTATTATATAAATCGAAACGCTAAAAAGTCACGGCTAATCACTACTAAGCAATTCAAGGAATTGAAATCGCCTGAGTTTTTCGAAAAGGCAGATCCACTCAAGGCAGAAGTATGGATTAAATAAATTATCAAAATATTTAATGTACTACGATGCATAAATGAATAAAAGATTCCATTCACCCCTTTATGCTTCGAGGAGAGGAAACACACTGATGGGAATCAGTGAAGCGTACTCATCTCTCGGCACTCGAGATGTCTTGAGTGGTGTTTCAAGAATTGTTTAATGAAAAATATTTTTCAAAAAGAATTCGTCATATAAAGGAAGTAGAATTCATCAAACTGAAGCATAATAACATGATTGTATCACAATACGAGGTCAAGTTTACTGAATTGTCCCGGGTTTGCACCCCATTTGGTTGACAATGAGGAACAGACGACTTAAATGTTTTTAAGAGGTTTGAAACCTGAAATTCGTCAACACCTCATTTCTCATAAACTTCGTCTATATTCAGATATTATGGATAAGGCTCAGTTATTGGAACTAGAAAATGAGACATTTCAAGTAAGAGGCAATGATCGTCAAAGGGAGAAAAGTTATGATCGTAACAATAATAACAAGAATCGGAACAACGAGATCCATAGAGGAGGAAATCAACATGCCAAAAATAGAAACTATTTCGGTGGCAATCCTGACACTGAAAGTAAAAGGAGCGAGTTTAATGAGAATAACTTCAAGAGAACAAGGTTCAATAATAATTATTGAAAGGCGTCGACATTGGCACCTGCACAAATTTCAAAGAGAGGGGAACGAGTATCAATCAGATGTTACAAGTGTGGACATGAGGAACATATAAGCCCAAACTGTACTTAGTCAACCAAGGTGTGTTACAGTTGTGGGAAGAAATGTCACATTGCTCGATTTTGCCCATCAGCAAAATTGAGACAAAACTTATGGTTCTAGAAGAGGGTTTAATTGATTATTATAGATTAAAAAATTATCTTAGTCCTTTTTGAATTTCTTATTAATTAATTTTCAATGTTAAAAAATAATAATATGCAAGACAATAAAAATTCAATCGTACAATGCACAGAGATTTGTCTAGTTCATAACATATATTCCATGTATGTTACGTCTATTCTCAAGCTCCTCTTCAGGACTTGAGATCTTATTACTCTTAGTAATAAATACTCCTTCAATAAGTGAAGAAGCATATATTTACAAAGTTTTACAGACAAACTTCCAACTATAAATAACTAATTATCTTGGACAACAAGCTCCTAACCCTCTCCTCAAGCTTAGTTTCACCTTTCCTTTGAATATAATTCAGTTCTATTTTATGATTTGGTCTTGAAATGACAGTCTCTTTCTCACCTCACAAGTATACTAGAGACCCAACCCTCAGCTAATCTCTCTAAGACTCTGGTCATGATCTTGTGACCCTCAATGTATTTTCTTTGATATTGATATCTGTTGTTTAATTTAAAAGTTCATTATTCCTTTGAATTTATAGCTCTTGAGGTTTTATACCTACTTATCCGGTATCTTTTACTTGAATTAGTTGCTTAATCTCATGTTTCTTAGTTACTTTTCATGCATTTTGTATTTGTTTTGTAGATTACATGCGTGGGAGATGTGATTGCAAAGAATTGGTATAAAATCGCAAAGAAAGGCAATCCGGACATCATTTGGGCTTTCATGTTCATTACATGCTCTTGGCTTGGAACTTGGATTATATTGTAGATCTTCTTCTTAGCTTTCCGGAACATCTTGAATCATTCCAATCGGAGTTCGGATGCAAGAGTTATGATCTTTGTACCAACGGACGTTGAACTTCACTGTTTTGGGTGGTTATTTGCATAGCAGTCAATTCCAGCCCAATTTTGACCTTCGTCCAATCCAAATCTGTTAAATCTCAAAGACTGAAAGTTGTAGAGCTCGTCGATAGCTTCGATTTGATAGGTCGTGGGCCCCGTAAATCCTCCCGGATCAAAAGTTATGGCCGTTTTACCAAAGGACACTGTGGCAGAAAATGGACCCCTGCCGGGGCGGGCATTGGAGCTGAAAAACAGTAAGGGCCCCCGCCGGGGCGGGCCCTTTTAGTGTATAAACCCCCGCCGGGGCGGGGTTACGCGCAGAAAAGACGAATTTTGGTCAAATTTGAGTCCGGGAAGGATTGTTTCGATCCGATTGACTCAAGGACTTCCAAGAGGACTTAAAGATATGAAAAGGCTTATAAATAGAGGAGAATCATAGAGATTAAATGGTTTTTTAGAGGATTCTATTAGATTAGATTAGAGTAGATTAGATCAAAACACTAGTTCTAATTAGATTTGGAGATTGAAGCAACTTGGAGACCATTGAAGATTTAAAGTAGGAGCAAGGAGGGAACATCAAATCTTCAGACAATAGATTCTATCTTCTCATCTACTTCTATCTTTGTCTTTTATTGTTGATTCAATTGTAGATTCTTAGTTTTAATTCAATAATCATGAACTAATTCTTTGTGTTGAGATTACAATGGATCTTATTTTGTAGTTTATTTTAATATGCTTCGCTATCAATTATTATGTTCTATCATGAGGATTGTCTATTGTGATTTGGACTTAATTGCTTAATTTTCTAGCTAACAATTACCATGATAATCTATATGAACTCGATAGATGAAGTATAGATTTAGATCTGATCATGATAGCATGTGTTTGTGATTTCTGCATAGATGAAATTCATGATTCGTGTTTAGGATAGAGATATGCCATTATGCCATATGTAATCTTATAGAGAACTTGTGCTTTAAATCCTTTTTAATTGCAATTCACATAGAGATATAATGGATTGGTTAATTAGGGTGTCATGCTTAATTCTATCATCTGTGGATTTAAGTGAGTATGGGTATTATGCATCGAGAGGTGGTTTTATCTGCTTTAGTGTTCCTGATTTACAATTCAGGATAGAAAATAATTGATGAGAAGTGTGTTAACTTAAATGAAACAATAAGTGAAGTTGTGATCTTAAATCTCCGTAATCTAATTTTTAATTAATTGTAATTAGAATTAGTGTAATTAAATAATTTAAATTATATAATTTGAAATTCATTCGTTTAAATAAGATTGAGTTGGTTACGGGTTAGTACTTGGTGCTTTTTATTAAACAATTCCTCGTGAGAACGATACTCTACTTTCACTTTATTACTTGTTGATCACGTATACTTGCGTATTGTGCGTAATTAGATTTTATCCAACAAGTTTTTGGCGCCATTGCCGGGGAATTATTTAATATATTTTTGCCAATATTAGCTTCAATCAAATTAGTCTTAATTTAAATATTTTTATTTTTATTTATAATTCTCTTCCTATATTTCTCTCTTTTCAGGTACCATGGATGACTTTGCGTATCAATGGACATACACTAACATGACTCAACCAAGGGAAACAGGGATTGATGGACTTAATACATTTTCTGTAGAGTCAGTACAAATTGAGGCAAATTCGAAGACGTTGGAGGTTATCACAGCCCAACGGAGTCGAAGGATGGCAAACATGACTCAACCAAGGGAAACAGGGATTGATGGACTTAATGCATTTTTCGCAATATTAGCACAGATTAAAGAACTTTCGAGGACGTTGGATGTTATTGCAGCCCAAAGAAGTCGAAGGATGCTAGTTACGTTGACTATTGCGCTGGCAACCATCAAAGTCATCAATGCACTGTCAGTTTTGAGCCGGTACCATATAGTGGTGATTACCTCAATAACTATGCTGAGCCTAATTATCATCAAGTTTGGGGGTATCACCCGGATTCGTCATGGAGCTACAACTATCAAGACCAATACTACGCTCCAAATCCATCATACACACCGAAATTTTCATGTCCACCTCCATTGCCACAAGAAGAAAAGCCAAATCCGAGGGATGTAATATTGAAGGGCATAGCAAACCTAGAGGAAATGAGGATTAGCCAAGAGCTGTCAACCCAAAATTTTAATAATCGGATGGAACAACTCGTCACTACGTCAACCAATGGTCCTCAATACATGGCTTCCGAGACTGAAATAGAAAATTCAAGGCTGGAGGAAATTTTGTCTAAGTTCATAGCTTCAAATGAGGAGAAGATGAGTAATCAAGCGAGGTCAATTCAAAATGAGGTTAATTCAAAATCTTACGGATTAGATAGAGCAAATGACCAAAGCTGTAAGCAACCTTCCTCCAAATACTTGACTTTATGATATGGATGATGAAACTGACGGAGAACCCGAACCAAATTTACGACTGGATGGGCCACAAGATATCGAAAGTGTGGAGACAATTGGGGATAATGAAATAGAGGTCGATGAAGATCTAAATGGGTCTCCACCACAGATCAAAGAGTCAATAAGATTTGTAAAATCATACCCACTTGGTAGTCATATCGTCGGCGAAGCTCTTGATGACATAAGAGTGAGTACAATTTTAAATCCATGGTGGGACGAGAAAGAGAAGATAGACGAAGAGCCCATTGTGTGTGACAAGCTTCCATGCCCCAAAGTGATCACATACACAATGGAGAAAATACCTAGCTGTGGGATGTTCTTGATTGAGATCATACCAAATCAAAGCATGCTAGGTGACTTTGATGCATTGGCCATCACAAATGGAAACCTACCAAAAACTATATTATTTTCGATGGATGGAGGATTCCTTAACTATCGAAGAGGAATTGGATAGCATTGACCATACAAATTTAGGCTGAAAGACTATAATTCAAGCGCTAACAGGGAGGCAACCCAAGAATTTTTATATTTATATGCTTTACTAGTTTATTTAATAGATAGGAATTAATTTACTTATTAAGTTCTCTTACCAATCCATAGTGTTATTCTAATCCATGTTGTCTATCTTCATTGCAGGTATTGGCGGTTCAATGGACAGGCAAAAGATTATGGAAAGGAAAACCACCAGCCTGAGCCCATGACACAATATCCTCCTTCAAATTCCGATGTGGAGGAGTTTTCAGTCTTTGTGCCACGCCACCATCACCACAAGGTTAAATGATTACAGGGAAGTTCTTGTAAGACCCCGAATTTTATGAAATAAAAGTATTCAATTTTTCTTATAATTACTATTCAGTAAATGGTTAAATTGATAAAAGTTTAAAGTTATGGGTGAAATGTGAATTTTTTTGAAAATAAGCAAGTGGTTATAAAATAATCATTGTTGTCGGGGAATATTCGTTTGGTCGTGGAATATTCTTTCTGTCGGAGAATATTCGTACGACGGCGCAGCCATTTGTGGGCCCCATAACAGAATAACTGTCGGGTGAAGAAAACGACAAATTTGAGTTTTTACAAATAACGGCGTAGTTGTTACCGTTAACACTGTTGGAATACCCGGTGGTTAAAATACAGTAATACGCGTTATTGCACAGTAGCACACGGTATTGCATAGTATTTTTGAAATTATTGATTCTTACGTAAGAAGGCAATACTCAATAATTGTTACAGTAATTACTGTTCAATATTTTATTTTATTGATTCAATAATTGCTACGTTGAAATTTTATATTATTGTTGTTCAATAGTTGTTGCTGCACAGTATTTTCCTTTATCAGATCAATAATTCATATTATTTGAATAATATTATTAGATAACATTATTGGCAATGTCTAGAAAGTTCTGTCTAAGGAGAGGTTTGGTCATCTAATTGCGCGCCAGTAAGGAGAAATCCTTATTGGAAAGCCCCCTCTTTCTTGGGAACGGCCTGGTTGTCATAAATGTGATTCTGTAATATTATTTGTGAATAATTAATTATTGATTCATATGATAAGAAAATATTTATTTTATGTGGATATAAATGAGGGATATATTTTTGTGGTTAAAAAATGAAGGAGTTAATGTTGAGATTTTTATCCGTATTTTTGTCAGAATGGAGGTATTAAAAATCAGGATTTTTGAGATATTTTGCGGGGGTTATAATTTTTAATCCGATCGTTGGATCGTGGTAATTTTTGGATATGTTATACATATATAAGTTGAGTATATGTCCACAAATTTTGAACCGTTAAAAATGAACGTATGATTTGTTATGAATTTTATGAGATGACTGGTTCAGAAATTGTTGAATTTTTAGAGTTAGTCATTTTGGTGGAAAATTCTAGAATTGGTGGGTCCCACTTGTGGTTGGTGAAGAAATGTGCTGAATTATATTTCAAATGTGGTGGGTGGGAATAGTAGCAGGTAAAGCCATCAGGTTGCAGGTCAAACCTACCAAAATTTTCCTATAAATAGAGGGCTAAGTTAGAATTGAAAATCACACCAGAAACATAAGCTTTCTCTCTTTCTCTCTCTATATTATGAAGCATATTTTGTGAGTTTTTAGATACTTGGTGAGTTGCTATTCATCAGTGCAAGTTTTCTTCAGCATCATATCCGATATCCAGTCAGAAGTACTGCTCTTTTGAGGTAAGGGATTGTAAGGGATAGTAAGGGATAGTAAGGAATTTTAAGGGTTATGTTTTTCAGTTTCGTAATTTTTCTGACCTTCAAAAATTATGGAAAAATTTGAAATGATATTTTGATGAGTTTTATTGATTGTGTCCAAAAATGGTGATTTTTGGATGTATAGATTAAGAGTTATGAATCTTACGGGAAAATACTATTTTAAAAGTAACAGCTTATAATTCCTTGTGGTTAACTCCAAAATTGATGAAATTTTTATTGGGAGTACATGTATATGATAGAAGTATACTCTGTAAATTTTAGAATTTTTGGACAAAAGTATAATTTTTGATAAATGTCTAAATATTCGGCTGTTTTGGCCATATGAAAAATAGTAAATGACTTTTAAAAATTCTGAGAAAAATATATGTTCACTATGGGACTATATTATGCTAAATCTCAGAAAAGAAATATTTTTGGAACTGATTTGGTATTTTTCATAAAAATGTTCTAGTTATGAGTAAATGAATTAAATATATTTTGTGAAGAAAGAAAATTGGAAAATAGAATTTTATGGCTTGAGAATCATATATGAGGTATATGCAGATTTTTGATGAGGGTTTTGGTTATTGATGATGAAATTGTAAGAGTTGACATTTTATGATGATTAAATGCATTAATTAGTAAAGTGTAAACAATTAAAATAAATTGTTTATAAATTTAAGTAATGTTATTCTTTCAATATCATTATACCGAAATATTGGTATGGATTTTATTGTGGAATTTCTATCTTTTGTGTCGGGGTTACTATTCATGAGTTACTATTCACGATTTACTATTCATGAGTTACGAATATTACTCTTGAGATTAAAACTATATGTTGATCATATTATTTTTATCATCATATATAACATTTTTATAACCCTGATGTTGAAATTCTCTTTCACTGGAGTGTAAAGATGGGTAGATTATTGGTATGATCATGACTAGGGTTCTCTTTGGCCTGTAGTGCAAAGTTGAATTGTGACTGGTATGATCAAGACCATTGAATTTATAATTGAATATCTTAAGCTTAAGTGCAAAGGTGAATTGATCAACATGGTTATAATTATTATTTATATAAATTCTGAAATGATTATATATTTCTTTGAGATATTAATATATTTGGCCTGTAGTGCAAATATGAACTGTTGATGAATATATTTGGCCTGTAGTGCAAATATGAACTGTTGATGAATATCTTTGGCCTGTAGTGCAAAGATGAGTGGTTGATGAATATCTTTGGCTCGTAATGCAAGGATGACCTGTTGTTGAATATCTTTGGCATGTAGTGCAAAGATGACTTGTTGATGAATATCTTTGGGCCGTAGTGCAGAGATGAATTTATTAGTATGATTATGAACATGAACTGTGATTTGGTATAACCATGATGTTTGATGTTTCAGGTGATGAAAATTATCTTTGTCCTAGATGAGAAAAGGAATTTAGAATTACAATTATGATTATGAGTTATACACGTGATTGTGGACAAGAATTGTTAATTGATGTTACAGAGATAAAACATTGTTGGTGGATTTTTATCATGGAGAAGATAATAGACTTTATAGTTTATTTGACTCTTCTAATGGATTGCTCGTTCCGCTGCAACTATGGTTGAAATTTTTATCATTTACCATATGTTCTAAATCTCTGATTTATTATCGATGAAGACTATTGATAATTTATTTATCTTTAGTCATGATATTCTTTACTGAGCTAGTTGTGCTCACCCTTTTGCTTCACAATTCCTTTCAGGTAATAAGAGTGTAGCTGGGTCGAGCGGGGGGTAACAAGGGAATAGAACGGTGGTCATCATTTAGTAGTTATATTTGGTGAATCATCTAGGGTGAAGCGAACCCAACGTTGGAAGGGTGTTTTGTCACTATCATACAAGATGTCTAATGACATACAACCTCGTGTCATCATAAGTCAGGGTTGTGCTCATCCACTTGCTGAGTATATCTATGGGCACTACCTATATAATCTTGGTGTTTGTTTGAAGTATGATTCTCAATTAGAGACAGTGGAGATAATGATAAGTCAAGAGAAGACTCACCATTGGGAAGAATATGATAGTAATCTTCTCGTTTTTCTTTGGGGTCTATTGGGTCAACCAAGGATAATTCTGTGACCATATGATATCTATCATAACCTAGATGCGTGGCCTCCCATGTACGAAGGTTTTCTTGAGCACTTCCCAAAGATTCTAATTTCTAAAACAGTTTTTGACTATACCTTTATGTAAGGTGTTATTGTGAGGTGATGTCCACGGTTGGAACATGAGTCACATTTGGTATATATTTGTATCCAAACTCACAGCATATGTGTTGTTGTATTTTGCACGACAATTGTTGTAATAAAGTTGTAGTTGTTTTTTGTACCATGTATTTGACGACTCAGAATGGGTTGGGTAGAATGGACCTATTTTGGGGTCGTTACAGTTCTCGTCCACTTCATGCTTTATTTTACAGTGAGGACATTGTAATTGTTAAGTTTGGGGGAGTTAATTAGTTTAGTTTTGCATGTTTAATGTAGTTGTTTTAGTTTTGCATAAGTTGTCATGTTTGTTTAGTTTAGGATTATTATATGTTTGCATTCATGTAGTGTAATTGCATAATAGTTTGCATAGTAGAGTAGTTGTAAATAGTTTTTATTTATGTCTATAAAAAAAAGTTTAAAAATATTAGTTAGTTACTATGTTCATTTGCATGAATCCAGTTGTTAGATAGTTTAAATTTATTTTGGCCAATGATAAAATTGGAATTGGGTAGACAAGTATAGTACTGACTATTAGAGCTTTGATGTGATTTCTTGTTATGAATTGAGTCTTTTTCTGTTTGAAACTGGTATAATAAGGATAGCACAATAAAAACAACTTGTTGATTGATTGAGTTTAAATTGATACATAATGGGATTCTAAGGGATAATGCTAGTTTGAATGAAAGAATGATAAGAATAAGTAGTGATGGCTAAAGTTAGATAAGAACCTAAGTTTGGGGGAATATTTGAAATATATAAGCTATAAAAGAAAAAAAAAAGAAAGAAAAGAAAAAAGAAAAAAGAAAAAAAAAGTATGAATAAACACCTTGGCATGCTTGTCTAGTTTTGTGGCCTTTGTTACTTGAGTAAGTAAACCCGAGGGGATTGTCTTTACACCTAGCGCCCTAAGGTCTTAATGGTCTGAGAGTCGTTGGTCGAAAGCTCGTTAAGGTAGCATTGAAAAGCCTAAGGGAATAAGACATTGCATAGCTATGTGTATATAAAAAAAAAGAAAAAAATTGAATAAAATTGGAAACAAGAGCAAAAAGCCCCCGTAGATGAAAAATAAAGCATAAGTATCCTATGTTGACCCTCAATATTGGTAATTGTTTGATTTTAGTTGGATCTAGCTTGTTTTTAGATTTCTTGAGTTTACACTGTATGATGCCTTCGAAGAGACTTGTTATGTGTTAAATTTGATTTTATATCAGTTAACATTGTTGTGGAGCACACACGCACTATATTAGTGATAACAGTCTAAGATTTGATGATTGATTGGGAAGTTAATGATTTGTTTTGATATGATGTATTATCGTGTTTACTTGATTTCTCTAAGGCCGGTTGAATAGACTTGTTTCTGTCATTACTGCTGGATTCGTAAACATGTAGACTAGTTACATTGCATAACATTGTTGTTTTGTGTTTTTGCTTGAGGATAAGCAAATGTTTAAGTTTGGAGGTATTTAATAAGTAGGTTTTATACCTACTTATCTGGTATCTTTTACTTGAATTAGTTGCTTAATCTCATTTTTCTTAGTTACTTTTCATGCATTTTGTGTTTGTTTTGTAGATTACATGCGTGGGAGATGTGATTACAAAGAATTGGTATGAAATCGCAAAGAAAGGCAATTCAGACTTCGTTTGGGATTTCATGTTCATTACATGTTCTTAGCTTGATACTTGGATTATATTGTAGAGCTTCTTCTTAGCTTTCCGGAACATCTTGAATCATTCCAATCGGAGTTCGGATACAAGAGTTATGATCTTTGTACCAACGGACGTTGAACTTCACTGTTTTGGGTGGTCATTTGCATAACAGTCAATTCCAGCCCAATTTCGACCTTCGTCCAATCCGAATCTGTTAAATCTCAAAGAATGAAAGTTGTGCTCGTCGATAGCTTCGATTTGATAAGTCGCGGGCCCCGTAACTGCTCCCGGATCAAAAGTTATGGCCGTTTTACCAGAGGACACTATGGCAGAAAATGGACCCCCGCCGGGGCGGGCTTTTCCTTAACAAAACCCCCGCCGGGGCGGGCATTGGAGCTGAAAAATAGTAAGGACCCCCGCCGGGGCGGGCCCTTTTAGTGTATGAACCCCCGCCAGGGCGGGGATACACGCAGAAAAGACGAATTTTGGTCAAATTTGAGTTCGGAAAGGATTGTTTCGATCCGATTGACTCAAGGACTTTCAAGATGACTTAAAGACATATAAAGAGGCTTATAAATAGAGGAGAATCATAGAAATTAGAGAGTTTTTTAGAGGATTCCATTAGATTAGATCAAAACACTAGTTCTAATTAGATTTGGAGATTGAAGCAACTTGGAGACCATTGAAGATTTAAATTAGGAGCAAGGAGGGAGCATCAAATCTTCAGACAATAGATTCTATCTTCTCATCTACTTCTATCTTTGTCTTTTATTGTTGATTCAATTGTAGATTCTTAGTTTTAATTCAATAATCATGAACTAATTCTTTGTGTTGAGATTACAATGGATCTTATTTTGTAGTTTATTTTAATATGCTTCGCTATTGATTATTATGTTCTATCATGAGGATTGTCTATTGTGATTTGGACTTAATTGCTTAATTTCCTAGCTAACAATTACCATGATAATCTATATGAACTCGATAGATGAAGTATAGATTTAGATCTGATTATGATAGCATGTGTTTGTGATTTCTGCATAGATGAAATTCATGATTCGTGTTTAGGATAGAGATATGCCATTATGCCATATGTAATCTTATAGAGAACTTATGCTTTAAATCCTTTTTAATTGTAATTCACATAGAGATATAGTGGATTGGTTAATTATGGTGTCTTGCTTAATTCTATCATCTGTGGATTTAAGTGAGTATGAGTATTATGCATCGAGAGGTGATTTTATCTGCTTTAGTGTTCCTGATTTATAATTCAGGATAGAAAATAATTGATGAGAAGTGTGTTAACTTAAATGAAACAATAAGTGAAGTTGTGATCTTAAATCTCCGTAATCTAATTTTTAATTAGTTGTAATTAGAATTAGTGTAATTAAATAATTTAATTTATATAATTTGAAATTCATTCGTTTAAATAAGATTGAGTTGGTTACGGGTTAGTACTTGGTGATTTTTATTAAACAATTCCTCGTGGGAACGATACTCTACTTTCACTTTATTACTTATTGACCACGTATACTTGCGTGTTGTGCGTAATTAGATTTTACCCAACAAATTACTCCCTCCGCTGCTGCTTCCTCCACGCTGCTCAGTACCAATGTTCTTGTTCTTCTTCTCCTTATGATATAGACTTAAGGCCTCACTGCCACCTTCCGCAATGACTGCCTTCTCTAACAAGGTCGTAAAGGAATCAATCTGGAAGACTGATACCTTATTATAAAACAACGGATTCAATCCTTTCTCGAAGCATCTTGCCTTCCTTTCCTCATCCCCAACTTGGTGCTCCGCAAATCGCGCTAGTTCATTAAACTTAGCAGCGTATTGCGCCACCGTCATATCTCCTTGTTTTAACTCTAGGAACTTCACTTCCACCCTAATCTTCACTCTTTGGAAAATAATTCTCGAAAAACAGCGTCGTAAACCTCTCCCATGTTATCGTTCCTTCCCCCGCTCTCTGTTGATTAGTTTCCCACCAATAGTTTGCTTCGCCCCTTATCATGGATGTGGCAAATACTGTCTTCTTGTCTTCACCCACGCGAGCTATAGTGAAGGCCTTCTCGATCTCCTTGATCCAAGTTTGCGCAACTATTGGGTCAGTAGTTCCCGTGAACTCTGAGGGTCCTACACTCTTAAAATCTTTGAAGGTTGTTATTGAGATAGCTTGGGGAACAGGTGGTACGGGTTCGTTTCTTCCCCTCAGAGCTTCTCCCAATAAATCTATCAGTCACTGTATCGGATCTACTGGTCCTCTCTCATCATTAACTGACTCTTCTGGGAAAGTTATTCTACGTCTGGGCGGCATTTTCTGCATCACAAATTTTTTTTATCTTATTATCTAACTATCATATTTAGACATTTCACGAATGAAAAAAACTAAAAGTTTATAATACGTTTCTGGAATAAGATCATTTATATTCATATGCCAAATGGTTACAATACACGTTCTTTTCTAGCATACTACTATAAATGAAAACACATATCCCCTAATATCACAAAAGATGAGGACAACACTAGCTTACTATCCCTCTAACATTTTTCAAAAGTTTGGGGTTTACCATCATCTCGCATCTTACACAAAAGATTGAGATTACAACAACATATTAACAACACATAAATAAAACTACTATACTACTGAGCTTTTCCCTCTAGACTCAATCTAACATTCCACGCTCCACGACGCTCTGATACTCCTGCGTAATGTGTGCCACCATATCCCGACTTATGGTATTTCAGGTCTGTCCTTGTTCAGCTGGATAGTGATTTACCCCATCGATCAACCTCTCCACGGCCGTGCGTAGAGCATAGCCCATCTTGTTCATATTCCTCCTCTTGCACCACACCTCATCCTCTAGATCATCCACCCTGTCATTGGAATCCTCCCACTTCTCCTCGAAGTGAATCCTATCCATCACCTCCATCTCTAACTGAGTTCGGAGAGCCTCCTTCTCTGTCCTCTCACTAAAATCCCTCTGCTCCATTTCTTCTAACTTTCCTGCCAACTCAACGTTCCTCGCCACCGATCGGTGAAACAAGGCCCCCATCTGGATTCCTGCCTCCTTTCGGTGAGCAATTTCCACCTCCACCTCCTGCATCACTAGTTGGCTCTCAAGAGTCTCAGTCTCTAACTCCTCGACTCTACATCCTAATTCTAAAATCTGCTCCTCATACTCTCCTAAGATCCGATCCTCGAAAGTAAACTCGTCGGAGTCCTCCATGGGCTCGGATTCCTCCTCCATAGGCTCCTTCTCCGGATCAGACTCCTCAGGTAGAGGCTCCATCTCCTCTTCCTCGTTGTCATCATCAATAGGTGCAACTACCGATATAGGCTGCGCTATCAAGGGTGCCTCATAGACTACGTGGATATCATGCGGCTCCTCCTCTACTACTCGGCTAGGTCCTCCCATGTCATTCATCCTACAATCACCAACATAAGACAAGACAAACAACAACTCCATCAGAATGTTAAATAAACATAAGTTCATTGTATAGAATGAAGTTACATTTCATAACACACTAAGTCTCTCAAAGAAAACTCTACATGAGTTTTATCCCCATCCTAACTTCTAAGTTTTCCTAAGTTATAATCTAAGGACTCTCGTTCCTAAGGTTTATAACTATAGCTTTGATACCAACCTGTGACGCCCCCAAATTCTAACCGCCACTTGGTCACACGAATTCGGTTTGTCACGTTCTCATGGAATCACCATAATAACTAAAATCACACATTCACAACGAAAGATCTAATTTAGAATAATATACAACGATTTATTATAATTATTCTCCCAAGTCTCGCAACCTACAGTGCCTAATAGAATACATAATAATATCGAATAAAGACTTATTACATAATTCTACTTAAGCTTAAACATAGTCTGAAAGTAGTCTTAATACAACATAATAAATTTAAACATAAAAGGGACAAGCTAATCGGTAGCTTTGCCCTTGCCTTTTTCTTTCCCAGATACACCTCACTGTTATGCCTTAACTAAAAGGTTTTAAATAAGCAAGAATGAGCACAAATTTTCCAGCAAGTAATATACAACAAGGGTAAGGAGTTTTATATCACAAGTTTGAAATATCGAAGTATCATCTCTAAGATAGTTCAGAGTTTCAGAATAATATCATGAATAATGAATATCAACAATTCTTGGAATAAGAACGATAATTCAATATAAATCAACAGATATATATGAATTCAAAGACTATCAATGTATCCAATTAGATAAATAATTTATACCGAGCAGTCACTAAGGACTATTGAACATCTACTAGAATTACCAATATTAAACTGATAATCCAAAAGAATCAAGTAATGTAGAGGATCAGTCTATAATACTCCAAGTTATGCATAACACCACAGTAATAATATATTCATGTGTCGGGGTTTCCAATAACATACATTCCCCTTACCTTAAGGGTTGTTCAACTCAGTTTTCAAGATTTCCGCACTAATCAATTGGTTTGGACAGTTTTATAAACATGTACCTAATTTAGCCGAATCAAATGGCATAGATACCTTAACAATATTCAAGAACAATACTAAGTTCAAATGAATAATAGTTTTCACAATAGTTTTAGACATACTAGCTCAATTGAGCGAATAAATAGGATGACTTGCATTCAATGAGATAAGCTTACGATATTTGTTGAATAAAGTAACGCAAGAATTAGAATACTTGCACAATGAAATTTGAGTACGGTTAGGAAACTTACTCAATAATAATTGGAGTAAGTTTAGGGAACTTGCCTTACTCGTAGTTTATCCACGTTAAGAAATCAACACTTTTAAATCTTATTTATAGTGTATTATTTGTTTAAGATGTTCATTAGCTAACACAGTCTTTAATCAAGCTTAACATGATACAAGTATGCACATATGGTACAAAATCAGTTTATACGTCATCACAAGTTCAACCTACGTATCTTTGTTTTGATATTATGCAAACATCCTCTTGGACTTATCATTCGAAAGTAAAAATTAACCTTTATTTACATCATATAGCATGCTTCTTAACACATTACATAACATATTAGTCATATATTATCAGTTAAAGTAATCATAGAGGCATGTTTCAAACATCAGTTCAAAAACAGAAATCGTTTCTGACTGCTGCACGGCGCAGCTGCGCCATGGCTAAGCCTAGGACCGGCGCAACTGCACCGTCCCCTGGCTAAGCCTGGACTAAGCTGCTGCCTTGTGGTTTCTGTCTGGCTTGACCAAAACAATCACACATGTTATATTTGTTATGTTAAAGGTCTTTTCATGCTTCTTAAGTCAATCTAGGTTCCTTCTTTCATAATAAAATTCTAAATTGACTATTTCAACAATTTAGGGCCATTTAAGGTCACGAAACCACAAGGTCTATCATGCTTGCTTTCTAAACATACAAGATAGTTATAAAACTCATATTAAGCATGCTTGTGGGTATTCATAACACATATGTGAAACTAACACCAATTTAGTTGAAAATATGCTTTGTTTATGTTTTTCTTGAAATATGATACACAAGCATGGTACATATACGTTTATACTACATGAGTGAGTCTAAGAGTAACACCAACATGTTTATAAATGTCCGATTCTATCTTTCAAAGTAATGTGTTAATATTCACTTCAAAAGTCATATTTTCATTTGTAAAGCTTACTAATACGTTCCATACGATCATGCTCTCTTACGAATCCTATAATCATAAGTTAACGGGTTATTCATGCATTTCTCAGTCATACTAACATGTGTGCAAGGTCAATACATAAATAAGTCATTCATACTTGTCAAGTTCATTTCTAAAGTTCTTAAATTCATTTTAAGCTACACACTTTCGTTAATCATGCTAATCTAGTAAAGCATGCTCACATTGAGTTAATATACTTGTATATACCCCTTACACATGCTTGTATGTTATTATAAGTCATAGTACTATAACAGATTGCAGAAAAGAAGCTCAAAACTGATCTCAGTAACCAGCGCAGCTGCGCTGCGCCTTAGTGTTAATATGGCGTAGCTGCGCCGTACCTGGTTCGAGCCAAGAACAGTAAACCTCGGCAACTGTTTAGCCCAAACACATAAATTACTCACGAAATTGATTCTAAACATTCCTATTACAGTTGAAACATACTTATATGGTCATATAACAACTATATAACCCATACCCAACCTCATTAACATCTAATTCCATGAATTCAAGAATTTGAATTTTAAGAGTTCAAGAATTCTGTTTACAGAATCCGAAAATAGGAACAAGGAAAAAGAGTTATACCTCTGCAATTGTGAAAGGAACTTGCTCCAATGAATTCTCGAGCTCTTAGATTACTTGTATGCTCTCAACTCTTACTTAGCAATTCTCAGCACTTGGAAAATGGAAGGAGAGCTTCTCATTTATAGACAAATCAATACCTAGATTTTGAAGTTTTCTATTGGATCAAACTCATGGGTTGAAGGATTGCATGAAGGGTAAGGAGAAGTTGTTGGAGGTTAGTTGGATTGCATCATTATGCCCACTCCCTCCATGATCATAGTCTAGCAAAGCTTGGAGAAGGAATAGGCCTTAGCCTTTTTGGTTTATACGTGACTGAGAAATGAGGCAAATGGGACACTCATTTTGGGACACTTTTACTAACTCGGCACTCTTGCATACTTCTACACATTCCCGCTCTTATGTTAGACATATCAACCATACATTATAACTTAATGTCACAATATGATTTAATATTTCAAGGTAGTAGATGTTATGCAACATACATATAATCCATGTACATTTTATTTTAATGTTTCCCCACATGCATATTGTCACATACACCTCTTATGATGCATTCATATCATATAGTTTCCATAAATCTTAATATATGGTTACTATATATAGTATAGTCACATACATGTCACACTACACTATATAATATAGTTTTATTATTGCTCACATGCACATAACCGTTAATCTAATATTATTATATTAATAACTTACTTATTTATGTTAAATAAATAATTTATTCCCTTCCTTGATTATTGTATTTATGGATCTCCATAATAATTAATTATCTATATAATTCTTATTATATTTATATATATATATTGCAAATAATAATAATCATATATTATTAATTAATTACAAAGTAATCAATATTCTGCCACCATTAATTAATATTAATTAATGGTTTAATAATCCCATAGTCGGACATAACATACTTAATTTTATGGTTTATCAATGTCACACATATCATGTAATTGTTCCATTTAATTTCCAAAGTGGAAAAATTAGTTTTCTCCAACTGACCACTGGCGCAGCTGCGCCAGTTTGTACTGCTGGGACGGCACAGCTGCATCGTACCCTGACAGTGCCACGACTGGTTTAGCTTCAAGCCCGTGCCAATTTTCATCGCTAAAATCGTTTTATATGACATGAATTGATGTCCAAAAAATGTTACTACAAGTCTACGAGCGTATTGATTACTTATATTCACATAAATAGTATTTCCATTAATATATTCATTTTATAATACGTGAAAATTCTCGGGTATTACATTAGCCTCAAGTGCTGCTCATGATCTTCATGGCTTTTGGAGTATATGAGGATGTCATCAATAAAGACAACAACAAAATGATCCAAACATTTCTTGGATACTCGGTTCATCATATCCATGAAGGCAGTAGGAGCATTAGTCAATCCAAAAGACATGACTAGGAATTCGTAATGCCCGTACCGAGTTCTGAAAGTAGTCTTTGGAATGTCTTCAGTTTTAATCTTCAACTGATGATATCCGGAATGAAGATCGATCTTTGAAAAGAATTTGGCACCTTGCAACTGGTCAAACAGGTCATCAATGCGAGGCAACGGGTACCTATTTTTGACGGTGGCATGATTCAACTCTCGATAATCAATACAAAGTCGCATACTCCCATCTTTCTTCTTTACAAATAGAACAGGAGCACCCCAAGGTGACGTACTAAGACGAATGAAACCGATGTCTAATAATTCCTGCAGTTGAGTTTTTAACTCCTGAAGTTCAATAGGAGCTATTCGATATGGGGCTTTGGAAATGGGTTTTGTACCGGGTTCAAGGTCGATACAAAATTCAATTTCACGCTCTGGGGGTAGGCGAGGAAGTTCTTCAGGGAATACGTCAGGAAATTTATTAATAATAAAAATATCATTCAAATCTGACGTATTTTTGTTTAAATCCGTGACATGGGCTAAGAAAGTTTGACATCCATTTTTTAATAAACGAATAGCTTTATGGCTTGATATGACAGTGATTAACTTTAGTGGTTTGGTTGCTTGAATTCACATAATAGGTTGGTTAGGAATATAAAAGCTAACAACCTTACGAAAATAATCGATTTTAGCATGATGAGTAGTTAACCAATCAATCCCTAAAATCACATCAAATGCAAGTATTTTCAAAGAGATAAGATCGACAGGTAACGTGCGGTTATCGATTTGAATCAAACAAGACTTATAAACAGTGGATGTAATGAAGGTTTCTCCCAACGGAGTTTCAACAGATAAATCAAAGTCTAATTTCTCTGAAGTTAAATTTAAACGTTGAGCGCAAGTAAGAGAAATAAAAGAATGGGTAGAACTGGTATAAAATAAGTTATATATTTCTCGAGAGTTTATGATTAACTTACCCGTGATCACCTCGTTCAGATTTCTCACTTTTTGGGAGGTTACAACAAACGCTCTCCCTTGAACTACCGGTTTTGTCTTGTCTGGGACGACCTTTGATGCCTCCATCCCAGCTGGACTTGACTTAGGTGCACGACAAAATTGGGCTAGGTGACCTTTTTTTCGACAATTGTAACATGTTTTGGACTGCTACGTACAGTTTGGACGGATGTATCCCTCCCCTCCGTATTTGTAACATACGACCGACGGTCGTTCTCCTTCCTTAACAACAGGTGCTGGTACTGACGTCTTTCCATCATTATTGAATTTTCTCTTCTTGAAATTTTCACTTCTATTATCTTGGCCATGATTACCACCGAAGTGGTTACCATTTCTGGCATGTTGATTCCCTCCATGCTTGTTGTCACCTCTTCGATGACTGCTACCACTGGTATTATCGATTTGCCGGCAGCTCTCTCTTGGTTGGGTTGAGTCATTATCGCGCTTCAATAACTGAACCCTATTTACAATATCTGAATACAGACACAGTTTGTGAGAAATTAGGAATTGACGTATCTCAGGTTTCAAACCTCTTAGAAACATCTCCTCATTATCAACCAAGTGGGACGCAAACCGGGACAACTCGGCAAACTTAGCTTCGTACTGTGACATGGTCATATTGTTTTGCTCCAGCTTGATAAACTCTACCTCTTTCATGTGACGAATACTTTCGGGAAAGTACTTGTCATTGAACAGTTCTTGAAACTTCTCCCAAGATATCTTCAGTGCGGCAGGTTGAGTACGCTTTACAGATTCCCACCAGTAATCTACCTCTCCTCGCAACATGAAGGTGGCAAAAGGAATCTTTTGCTCCTCGGAGCATCCCAAGACATCAAGTATCTTGATGATTTGCTTTATCCACTTCTCCGCCTTAAGTGGTTTTGGCTCTCCCAAAAACTTCGATGGTCCCAACTCCTTGAACTGTTTAGCGGTGACCATCCGAGAGTTGCCTGTGTTTCCACCTGTATTTTGAACAGGAGTCGTTCTCGCCTGATGTTGCATGAATTGCATAAACCCTCTGAACATTCTATCGTTCATAATTTGGTCGGTATTGTTGTTTTCTTGAGAATTATTGCCTTCCTGATGCACATTATCCTGGGTATTGATCGTTGGTGACTCAACGATCTAATGTGCTCCATTGCTTATCTCAACATTCTCGGATATCATTTTCAAACACTGCCACAAAACAAGGGTTAATTGACATGCCACATATTATCCCTATACTCTGACCGACCAATTAAATAACAAATAAGCTTAGGTAGGTCATACTAGCGAAGGATTTACCCGTCTCTTCCCTCCTAGTTCTAGTCTTACATCTCAGCCAGATATCATATCTCTAAGCTTTGATACCAACTATGACGCCCCCAAAATAGGTATACATCACCCATTTTGAGTCGTCAAATACATAGTACAGAAATCAAATACAAATTTCTTTTATACAATATGACAAAAGCGTAGCTGAGAGTTTTTACACGAATATTGTCTTCTAGACAGTATTCAAACTCTTTGACTGACAGAGGGTGAGTAAGAGCCCATCTATTAATCATCCAACATCAACAAAGTAGGAAACAAAGCATAGTACAACAAGCATGAAATTTTTGTAAGAAAGTGAAATATTATTTTGATATTACGAGCAATATAGTTTTATAATTCTTCGCTTGAGGGAATGGAATACACTCAACCATTACATAAATAAATTACTACTTCATAGACCTTTAAGTTGGGAAAAAAACTGATAGCATGGTGAATTTATCAGAAAGAGTAATCAAGTCCTTGTTCCGCTGTTGTGTTTGTATATTAATTAACATTAAATATAATGCAGAAATTCTTTAGGAAGGATTATTTAGTGGATACAACAGAAAATACAAGTTACAGGCCATATTATCTACCTAAATAGCACTCATTGAAAATTGTCAACTTACCCTGTTGATCTTTCCACTACATAGTTGGCAATGTAGAGACCGATAAAGGTAGCCCATTATGAATATATAGGCCATCCGATGATCCCGAAAAATGAGCCGTTGCAACCTAACTACAAATGAAAATGAAAATAAGGAAGAATGGTAGAAATTGCATAAGATCCTCTAAAGCATGTATAAAATTATATCAGATTGTGGAAATGGGCAAAAACCATACCTCTCCATATATAACCCACTTGGACAGAAGTGGATAATCACTAGCTAACCCAACTGGAGCAAACCAAGATGAGCAGACCTGGTCTTTTATAACTCATTCATTCGGATAAAGTTCGTAAGCCATGTGATGCACTCTTCCTTGTTCCACAACGAAAACCAACTAGAAAGTTTTCATCCAAATGTTTTTTCTTTTAGAACTGAGCGGTTGCCACAATGGCCATAAAATACACAACAGGCTATACTTAAGACCTACACATAATAAATGGTATCATAATACTGACCAGAATTTGCATACACAAAAAAGTTTAGATTTTGCTTAGTATGACTTACAGCACAATTTTGGAAAATTGTGAGGATCTCAGGCCTACATTTCCATCCCCCGACATTTACCTTCTATTTATGTGCCAATGAATTAGGGGTGTAGAGTAAGAGCATTGTTCAGAAAAATACCGATCTCCAGAAATTGGAATTAAACACTGATATTCCGCAACATTGAATGAAGAAAAAATTAACATTTGAAAAATTATAGTGCCTATATAAATTACATATATAAACATATATCTTAAACTAGAATTCATCGCCAATTTGACTTCATATCTAATATTTTAGCACTAAACAACAACAAAATTCAAAATTTCAGATTAAGTAAAGCAAATCAAATTTACCAGAAGTTTTAGGGTCTGAGGAAACTCTAAAGCATTTGACAATCAAAGGAACATAAGTTACCAAATCAAACATAGGAGTCTCGGGTACGAACAATGGCGTGGTGACGGAACCCGACGGCTTGCGAGGCGTTGGGTCATCATCGATGACAAAGACTATTGTAGGGTTCGAATCGAATTCTTTTCTTTGTCTTGGGTATGAATTGAAAGCGGAGTTAAAACGACATGTTTTAGGTTCGAATCAGACGTACGTTAGGTTTGGAGACAAATTACAATGGAGAATAGTTAGTACTCTTGAAAGTACCGGATTAGCGAATGTTATGTTCGATGTAGGCACTAACGAGTAAAATGGCATAGGACGTGTAGTTAGGGTTTTAGGACTTCGAAAAGAGGAAGGGAACAAATTTACATACTTGACTGCCGACTCCCGACTCCCGACTCCTAGTCCTTTGCAGTCTCTTTGACGATGTCTTCTCCAATTTTTTTTAGGAGATAGACTGAGTGGTTCGATTTTGGGGGCTAAGGAACTCGCCGCCCCCACTTTGACACCGATTACCTGGACGTACGTAGACGTCGACGGCTTGAGATGGGTCAAACTTTGGCGGCATTGCAGCAGAGATCGATAACTAGGGTTTTGGTTTTGTGAGCGAAAGAGAGCAGAGAAAGACATAGTTCCGCTCTGTGTTTAAATTTTAAGTTTTCATTTAAGCACGATTTTTTACTCCGTGTTTTTTACGTAGATAACGTTTTTTTAAAAACGTTATCTATTTAAAATCTAAAATTACCCTTATAAATAGATAACATTTTTTTATATGTATCTACAATATTTTGTTAAAAAACGTTGTGAAAAAAATACTATAACATTTTTTATAAAAACGTCATCTTTTAAGTGTTGTTTTTTATAGTTTTGTGCTAGTGAGATCTATTAATCAGGTAACAAGTTGTACGAACATCTTCACTCCAGAATGACTTAGGCAGTTTAGCTATTCTCAACATGCATTGCACTATCTTAATAAGTGTGATTCATTCTCTCGACCACACCATTATGTTGTGGGGTACCAGGAATAGTCTGCTCATGCCGAATGTCATGTTTACTACAATATTCAGCAAACTCCTTTGAAGTGTATTCCCCTCCGTTGTCGCTACGAAGACATTTCAACGATTTTTCAATTTCCCTTTCAACCATAGCATGAAAACTCTGAAAATGCTGGAATACCTAGTCTTTTGTTCTTAACAAAAATACCCACACCTTTCGCGAAGCATCATCAATAAAGGTAACAAAATACCTATTTCTACCAAAAGACTCAACCCCAATGAGTCCACATACATCAAAATATACTCACTCTAGTAACTCTGATTTTCTTTTAGTGGAACTACTAAAAGAAACTCTATGTTGTTTCCCAAACAAACAATAATCACAAGGGCTTAAAACAATACCTTTAGCAAAAGGAATGAGTGACCTTTTTGCTAATAACTACAATCCTTTCTCACTCATGTGGTCAAACCTCTTATGCCACAAGTTTGGCGAAGAGTCATATCCTTAATTGCATTTAACTTAGTAGAACACCTTCACATGAGTCTTGTACAACGAACAACAAGCATCACCTCTTGCAATCACCATAATGCCCTTGGTAAGCTTCCGCTTTCCACTGTCGAAGTAATTCTCATAGCCTTCTCTGTCCAAGGCCATACCAAAAATCAAGTTGAGACATAAATCAGGAACGTGTCTAACATCCCTCAAGGTAACAGTGCAACCAACACCTGTCTGAATGCAAACATCACCAATTCCAGTAATCTTGGACTGATCAGTATTTTCCATTCTCACGTACCCAAAGTCTCAAGCTTTATAAATTGTGAAGAATTTTCTCTTGGGTGTAGCATGATACGAGGCACCAGTATCAACCACCCAATCAACTTTCTGATCATCAACATGCAAGCATTCTTCTTTCTCAAATGAAAGAATCACAACATCTTCAGTGACTGTGGCTACAGTGTTCTTTTCCTCAACCTTTCCATGCTCACCATTTTTCTGCTTGTCTAACTAGATTCTGCAATTTCTTTTGTAATGACCTTCTTTATTATAATGGAAGCATCTATACGTTTCACCTTGTCTGGTCTTTGACTTGCTCCTGTAATTTTTGCTTTTGCTGCGACTTTTATCTCCTTTGTGAGATCCCCTAAAATTATTTCTGTCCCTGTTCTCTGCAACAAAAACATGTGTCTCAAAATTTACGTCTTGCTCTTTTCGCCTTGTCTCCTCATTATGAAGGCTGTCTTTGACCATCTGCATTGTCATTTTTCCTTCTAGAGTTGAATTGCTTAGAGACACCACCAAAGTCTCCCAGCTATTTGCCAATGAACTGAGAAGCAAAAGTGTCTGAATCTCATCATCAAGATTCAACTTCATGGTGGACAGTTGATTCACCAAACCTTGGAACTCACTCATGCTCCGACACACTGCTCCCGTCTTTGTACTTTAGATTCACAATTTTTCGAATGACAAAAATTTTATTTTGTGCATTCTTCTTCTCGTACATAAACCCTAGTGTTGTCCATAGAGTATGAGCATCCATCTCCTACGAAACATGGTGGAACATACTTTGATCAATCCACTGTCGGATGTGACCAGTAGTCTTCCTATTCATTTTATTCCAATCAGCCTCAGTTTTATTCGCAGGCTTCTTTCCCTCGAGCTCCCTTTTATCAAAAATTGATATATTATTATTCCTTTGTATACTCTTTTATTATTATTCCTTTGTATACTCTAAAAAAAATGAGTGTTATTTAATAGTATGATGTGATAATGAAATTAAGATTACAAACTTGAGGATATTGTCATTTTATACTACTAACACTACTTTAAGTAGACTCTTTTTTGTGAAACCAAAAAGTTTGGCAAATGTTACATTTTTGTACTAAAATTGTTTATCTTCACATATCTTTCTTAAGGGAAACATTTACACAGAGAATAAAGGAAAAATAACCTCTGTTATTTATAAATATTTCTTGTTCATTTCTTGTATCTTTTTGTCTCAACTAATCAATGTTGTCTATTTCCAGGCACTAGAAAAATATAAGTATGAACAATCACTAGAAACTGTGAGATGTTTCATTGACATTGCCGAGAAGAAAGAACTACAATTATATTACAGACACATTGCACTTTATGGCGATCCAAATAATCGGATTCCCCTCACAAAGTCACAATCCTACAATTATACTGATGATTCTGCAGGTGAAGATTTATCAGAAAGCGACGAGGATGATGGCATATCCTGCGATAGGATCAACATGTATCAAACTTACAGTAGGGATTTTACGGAAATAACTTTAAAACATTAATAGAACACATAATAACTAAAGAACTTTAACATGCCATGTTTAAAAGGCAACCATATATACCTATGCCGAGAGCTTCAACCTCTTAGAGCGGTAGAGTAGTTCTTCCACATCGACATCACTGACTCTCTTGTAGTCAAGATGAACCCCACCCATCTCCACAGTCTAAATCGAAGGAGACCTCAATTCTGTCTCCACTTTTCATTGAGATTGGTTTTCCTATATATCTAACCCATGCATGAACTCCAGTGTCCTGTACAGAGCCCCGATACTTGAATTGAGTACCATCTGTTTCATTATTGATGACAGCTTCAATCGGATAACGAATTTTTCCTCCAAAAACAACCCAGAAAGCCATCCTCAGGAAATTACTTTTAACATCCCCCGGCAGCTGAAATGAGATTGAAGATCCCGCTCATTTGTGATGACAGAACCTATCTTCAATCATCCTGCTCGGGAGTTAAACATCACAACCATCAAGTCCAGAGCAATCCTGTTACACAAAGAACAATTTAAGAAAAAGAAGAAAATTACTAGAAAAGAAAAATGAAGAGAAAAAGAAAACCTTACTTGCAGGAAACTCCATACGAAATTTGATATCAAATCGCTACAATCTGTGAGAACTAATGTGCGCAGGTTCGTTAAATTTGATAGATCTGGCAATTTTTGTAGTGACTTGCAACCGCTTGCATTTAGAGAATAGAGATGACAAGGAGGTGCTTGGAGTGAACGAAGACTCGTGCGTTATTCAGCTTTAAACTTTGTAAACTAAGAGGAAGTTGCGGGAGGGATTGAAGACTACAACATTCATCCAAGTCTAGTTCGACCAAATCAGTAGGAAGCTCTGGGAGTGATTGAAGACTACTGCACTCGGTAAAATCAAGCCTTTTCAAGTTATTCATCCTTGACAGATTTGGTAATTTATCCAATGATGTACAACCACTTGCAAATAGCTTTTCTAGATTGTAAATGCTCCTTGGAATATTCCTTAACCTTTTACAATCATATATATATCCAAGTGTTTTAAGCTTGTTAAACATCCGATGGAATCTGGCAATTGCATAATATTGGTTCTACATAGATGAAGATGCATGAGTGAGGTTGGATTTCCCAAATTCTCAGGCAAGCTTTCAAGGTATAAGCAGTAACCTAGATTAAGATACGTGAGTGAAGTTAGATCGCAAATGCTACTTGGAAGGTTTCTAAGTTTCTTACAACCAACCAAACTCAACGTCTCCAACTTACCTAGATGTCCGATGGAATCCGGTAATTGTTCAATACTTGACCAACTTACATCAAGCTTCCTTGAGCATCCCATGTTCCTCAATTGCTCAGGCAATTGATTCAAACTGTCGCATCCATGCAAATCCAAGTGAACCAACTTATGCAAAAGCCCAATCGATGCATGAATCCGCGACAAACTTGAACATCTTTTAAGTAATAATTTCTCAAGGCTTTCCAATCCTTTGAAATCAGGGGTGGTTTTGAGGAAACGAGAATCACTAGCATTTAGAATTTTCAAGCTCTGTAATTGCTGTTTAAGAGAATAAAAAAATATGGAACTAGATTATATCTGCATATTTTTCATAAACTATTGAACCAAAGAAACTATATAGTATATATATTCGATGAGAAAGATGGAGTTGCCACTAATACATACCTTGGTGCCTTCCCACAATATCTTGACTTTGCTGTGTTGCATGTCAAGATAAACTAGTTTTGGTGCTTTAAAACTTGAAGGTAAACAATCCAAAGAGCTATAATTCCAACAAAACCACCTTAATTCTTCAAATAAATTTTCAAAGCTTCCAGTGAGATTCACATTGCTAATCTGAAGTAATCTCAAGTTTGGTAAGCTATGAAATGCTCTGGTACTTATATCTACTTCCTCTTGCATGGGCAGCACTAGCCTGATACCTTCAATGTTTTCATGTCCCTAATAAAAGGAGAAAATACCATTAAGTATAATCATAATGAAGTCAAAAAAGCTTAGGAGCTTATCAGAGAACTGATATTAACTTTTTCAAATAGGGAATTATATATTTTAACAAAAAAGCTTAGGAGCTTATTCAGAATTAGATCTAAGCTAAAGCACAGATGGATTTTGTAGCTCCATATCAGAAGTAAGGGTGAACGGGTGAATATATATCAAGTTAGCATAAGGTCATTGGCAGCCTTCCCAATGCAAGATGGAGCTTCTGTATTTTTTTAAACCTTTATCCTTTAGACAAGATGAAGATTTATAATTCAATAAATAATTTTTTTCCTTTTTCCAAAATACATAACTTCCATAATATTTAAAAGAGAGTGTGTGCAAGATAAACTATATGAAACTAATTTTTGAGCAGTAGATTTTTTGGAATAATCAAAAGAGAAAGTGTTAGTCTTGTACCTTGAATTTTTTGAGAACATCATATGCATCCTCATGAAGCCACAACCGACTGCGCTTTCTTGGATTCACAGATTCTTCGCGAACAATTTCCCGTCCCATATCCCGAATCAGGTTATGCATATGCAATCCGTTGCTCCAGTCAATTTTTAGTAAACATCTTTCCCTTAAATTGCTGATTCCAATTTCTGGAAAGAAACCACAAGCATCTAGAATCTTGATTGCATTGTCTTTGTCCATTCCGATGAAAAAGCATGCAATATCGAGGAAGATGTTTCGCACTTTATCATCATCAAGTGCATCATAGCTTATTCTAAGTTTTTTCTGAATATGTTTGTGGGGAATTTCTTTCATTTTCCCATAGACACTTTCCCACTCTACCATGGTTCTCTCGAACAAGCTTGTACCCAAAACTTCAAGAGCTAATGGAAGCCCTCCAACGTAGGTTATGATTTTTTTTGAAAGCTCCATCAAATTGTTTTTCAAGGGAGTTGTATTTCTAAAAACATGCCATCTGAAAAGCTCCAAGGACTCGTCGTTGTCCAATTCCTTCACCTCGTGCCTCATATCTACTTGAAATATATCTAGTGGACGAGAATCTCTTGTCGTGACAATAATTCTACTGCCTGGACCAAACCATTTCCGATTTCCTGCTAATGATTTCAACTGTACTATTTCGTCTAAATCATCCAGAACTATGAGGACTTTTTTTGAACCAAGTCTTCGTTCCGTAAAACTTATTCCTGTATTAACACGGGTAACCTTAAAATCCTTTTTTTGAAGAAGTTGACAAATAAGTTACTTTAGTAAATAATGTGAACCATGGGGTTCCTCGAAAGCTTCTCTAACATTTTCAAGAAAGCAACTACCTTCAAATTTCTTGTAAATTTTATTATAGAGAGCTTTGACAATTGTGGTTTTGCCAATTCCGGCCATCCCATAAATCCCAATGAACCGAACATCATTTGACCCAATGCTTAGTTTTTGACATATTTCCTTGACATGAGAATCGATGCCAACTTGATGGTCAGTAACATTCAAGTATTTGGGGCATAATTTCATTAGAACATCATTGACGATTTTTTGGATGAGATCTGCTTCATGCCTACCAATTTCACACCAATTTTGATTTGGGAAGTTAAACATAAATTAAAAAGCAACCATACATGAGTTATGCTACGTACTGCAACTGAATTACAATTATGCATGTACAAAAATACATAAATATGACATCTTTTTAACAAGATTATCGCTAATAATTATCTTCATCTAAAAAAAATTAATACATAAAGTCGCAATATAGTTTCCGTGATGCATGCTTTGTCCTGTAATTTGATGCCCAAATTGGGAAAAAGTGAATTTCAGTGTTCTATTGCACAACTATCTAATGCACTTCCGAGTGGTTTGGGCATCAAATTTCTAAGTATCATAAAATTTTTGAAAACAAAACGATTACACTGAAAGTCAATAAGCAATTAATTTGTGGATCTATGATGAATCTTTTTCGTAATCCTAAGACTTCTCCTGGACTTGTACTATGATGTACGTGTAATATCTTTCTTGATCAATTCACCTTACTTTATCCATGTCTACCATAAATGCTATGTGCATATATGAGATATCTTACACAGTATTTATAACTAGTGAGTTTAAGAAGAAAAGACAGGGTGAAGGGGAAAAAGGAATTGTGACAAAGAAGAACATAAAAGAAACGAGTCATTTTATTTTGGAGAAAAAAAAAAGAAAATACAGAGGGATGATGTTTTAAACATTTTCGTTGGTATCTAATACATGTGTAGTGCTATATTTACAAAGAACTCTAATAAAATGATATGTCAAAGTTTAAATCATAGATGATCCACTATACATGGGTGGATTTGTGTATAGTTTGTGTATTGTAACCAACTACAACCATACACGTCATGTCTCCCTATTTTGTAATATACTTTAGTCACCACAGTATTTGTAACACCCCCTTTCCGAAATAGAAAGAGAGGTTACTCAAAACATAATAAAATGATGAATATATAACAAAACTCTAATCCACAAAAGAATAATCTCTTACTGATTAAATGTCTTAGAACAAACCATAATAAATGCCACACTGACTCAAACCACAATCTGAAATAACTATTATAACTCTAAATAAATCAATGTATCATAACCTAACAAAATATATCAAAACTATTGGATAGAAGGGAGCTCTCGTCACACTTGCCCTTGATCCCCCTGATTATCTGCCGGAAGAAAAACACAGCATGAGTCAAATGTCCAGTACGAATATAGAATACAAATAATGAATCGAAATAACTAACTCAATTAAATGAAATGAAACGAAACGAATTGAAACGAAACGAACAAAACTAACACGACGAAATAATAGGCTGAATCAAATGGCTGGATGTTATTTCATACCGAGCTCAGAATAAAACATAATATACCTTGCCACACAGGCAAATCAAATAATGCCACACAGGCAAGTCATACACATTGGACCGCGAATCCAATGCATGTAAAATCGGAAGGTGTGTTTGGCACAAATATCACCATTCCGCAGAACATAACATAACAAAAACTAGGGTCGACCCATACGCCTCCCACAACAAAATACCAAATGGCCAACTCCCATCGAAGCACAAAACGGAGACACCGTGGACTGATCACACCGCCACGGAAGGTGTCATGCCTCGGTGCCAAGAGGACATGTCCGTGGTACCCTCACAGGTGGTTATAGCTCAGGTATACCCTACGGTATTCTAACAAAATATAATATCACAACACATGTGACACAGTATCAACACAAAGGGGTTCTAATGTGTACATGTTAAATCGAACGAATAATAATAACAAGCCTCCAAAAATACTAACCTGCACTTTACTACAAGATCAAAATAAATATATAGACATGTTACATTAGTCTAAAGAGTACAAATAGGAGTTCCAACTATGAACGCCAAACGAAATTATCACAATGAATTTGATAAGGAATAATTATGAGAGGTAATACAAAAATTTTTAAACGAGTAGCAAAACGAACGAATTAAAATTAAAAGAATCTCGTTGAAAGAGTACGGAATCCGTACCTGGATTAAGCAATGTAATACCCAAAGATTATATTCCAAATATAACTCCTTAAATTCCCTTCGTTCGAACTAATTAAACAAAATAATAATAAATATAAGTTACTTAATATCTATAATATATAATAACATTAATTTATTTCCTACTTTACATCATTTTTATGATACAAATTCCAATTAAATTATAATTGATGTTTTAATCATTTCTATTATTTTATATATATATATATATATATATATATATATATATATATATATAGAGAGAGAGAGAGAGAGAGAGAGAGACAAATCAATAATTCTATTATATATATATGCACAGACTAAGAACAGTAGGCTTTTAAAAAAAATCAAGTTACGTTTTATATATATATATATATATATATATATATATATATATAATAGTAATAATAATAATATACACATACCAGTTACTGCTCTTACATGATGTTAATTTTTTTCAAATTCTATATATATATACATCAACAGTGCTCCATATTCAATACCATCATGCTACGAATTTTATATATATATATGTAGAATTAACCACTCAACACACAAATGGCCTTATATATAATAACCCACTTAACACGCATGGCCTTATATATGAATCAGTCATCTAAATTTTAGAAGATCAAAAGAAAAGTACCTTATATATGAATTAGGCCTTATTTATGAATTAGGCACAATATTCAATATACAAATAAAAGAAAAGTACCTATTTTACTTTCTGATCTTTACTGCCGCCGTTTCTCTTCTATTTCTTTCTGCCTCACGCCCAATTTTTTTTTTTTCGAACAGAACTACTTAACATAGGGTTAGGTTTTAGATATTTATTTATTAATTACTTTTTATATTTTACTAACTCTCCTAATTTTGATAGAATTTTAATTTGACCCACATATAAAATAAACAAGATTTTATGGCCCAATTTTATCAACTCAATTTATTCATCATTTATTACTACTTAGTAGCCCAAAAGTAAATGACTAGTTTGACCCAAATAAAAGACAAAGTACAATTAATATAATTTAAAACAAAATAATTTTATTATTTAATATTTTTTTTTTGGTATTACATCACCTACCCCTTAAAAAGGATTCTGTCCCCGGAATCAAAAGAATGGAACACACCTAATTTTCAAAGAGATGCGGATACTCCGCTCGAATAAACTCTTCCATCTCCCATGTAGCCTCCCGCTCCGAATGATTTCTCCATAAAACTTTAACAAACGGAATAGTCTTCCTCCTCATAATTCGCTCTTGACGATCCAAAATCGTCTCGACTTGCTCATCACAAGTAAGATCCTCCCGAATCTTATCGAATGGATATTGCACCACATGTAACGGATGATAATGATAACCCCTCAACACCGACACATGGAACACATTGTGCACATGAGCTAGCTGTGGAGGCAAAGCTAACCGATATGCAACCTTACCAACCCTCTCCAAAATCTCAAATGGGCCAATATAATGCGAACTAAGCTTTCCTTTCAACCCAAATCGCCGAATGCCCTTCCAAGGAGAAACTTTTAGAAACACATGCTCCCTAGGTTCAAACTCTAAAGTCCTCCTATGCTTATCAGCATAACACTTCTGCCGTGATCGAGCCGATTTCAATTTCTCTTTAGCCACTGCTACCTTCTCCATAGTGATTTGAACTAAACTCAGGCCTTTCTATGGCCCTTTCGCCAACCTCATCCCAACAAGTTGGTGCTCGACACTTCCTACCATATAATGTCTCAAACGGAGCCATCCCAATACTTGCATGCCAGCTGTTGTTGTAAGAAAACTCAACTAGGCTCAAGTAATCATCTCAATTACCCGACCATTCAAGTGCACAAGACCTTAACATGTCCTCCAACGTCTGAATAGTTCGTTCGGATTGCCCATCAGTTTGCGGATGGAAAGAAGTACTAAAGTTGAGCCGAGTGCCCCAAGCTCGTTGAAACCCTTTCCAAAATCTAGAAGTGAACTGTGGATCCCGATCTAAAACAATTGATACCGAAGTACCATGAAGTCTAACAATCTCCTGCTGAAAGATATGTGTCAACCTATCCACCGAGTAACCCTCGTGGATAGCCAAAAAGTGTGCCGATTGGTCAGTCGGTCCACCACTACCCAAATGGCATCATTCTTCTTAAAAGTCTTTGGCAAACCAGTCACAAAATCCATTGTGATATCTTCCCACTTCCACACTGGAATGTCTAACTGTTGCAGGAAACCACTAGCTCGTTGATGTTCTATCTTCACTTATTGACAAGTAAGACACTTCCCAACATATTCAGCCACGTCTCGTTTCATCCCATTCCACCAAAAATTCTTCTTCAAATCCCTATACATCTTTGTAGAACCTGGATGAATAGAAAATAGCGAACTATGAGCCTCAGCCAACACCGCCTCCTAAATGATTGGATCAGACGGCACACACAACCGCTCACCCAACCAAATCACACCATGGTCATCAATACGAAACTCGAACTGCTTGCCCTCCTCTAGATTCTGCGTCATACTCCACAACTCCCCATCTTCTTTTTGAGCTTCTTTGACCCGTGAGATAAGAGAGGGCTCCACTCTCATACCCGCCAAATGCCCATCTGAACCTCGTATGTGCAATTCCATCTCGAGCCACTCCATATCCGAAATAAGTTGAGGTTGTGTAATAAGGGCTGCTACACTTCCTGAACTCTTTCGGCTAAGAGCATCTGCAATCACATTTGCCTTCCCCGGGTGATACTAAATCCTAGCATCATAGTCTTTTAGAAACTCCAACCAACGCCTTTGCCTCATATTGAGCTCCTTTTGAGTGAAAATGTATTTAAGACTTTTGTGATCGGTGAAGATATCACAAGTCTCTCCATACAAATAATGCCTTCAAATCTTTAAGGCAAATATCACTGCTGCCAACTCCAAATCATGTGTGGGGTAGTTCACCTCATAAGGTTTAAGCTGTCTAGAAGCATAAGCAATCACCTTACCGTGTTGCATTAAGACACACCCCAAACCTTTCTTAGAAGCATCGCTATAAATCTGGTAACCTTCAGTCCTTGACGGTAATACAAGTATAGGAGCTGTCACAAGCCATTTCTTCAGCTCCTCAAAAGTCTTCTCACGCTCTTTATTCCACACAAACTTCATGCCCTTTCTCATCAACTGGGTTAATGGTAAGGCAAGCAGGGAAAACCCTTCCACAAATTTCCTATAATACCCTACCAAACCCAAGAAACTATATCCTAATCTCTGTCACCGTAATAGGTCTCGGCCATTTAGTGATAGCCTCAATCTTCGCAGGATCCACCTTAATGCCTTCAGCAGAAACAACATGTCCCAAAAATGCGACCTGCTCCAACCAAAACTCGCATTTAGAGAATTTAGCATACAATTTCTCGTTTTGCAAAATCCCCAACACTGTCCGAAGATGCTCCTCATGCTCTTCTTTAGACTTGGAGTAAACCAAAATGTCATCAATAAAGACAATGACAAATTGGTCCAAGTACTCCCTGAACACCCGGTTCATCAAATCCATAAATACCGTCGGAGCGTTAGTCAACCTGAATGGCATCACCAGAAACTCGTAATGCCCATATCGAGTACGAAAGGCCGTCTTAGGGATGTCCTCATCACTCACCCTCAACTGATGATAGCCCGACCTCAAGTCTATCTTCAAAAATTATTTTGCCCCTTGAAGTTGGTCAAATAAGTCATCAATCCTCGGCAATGGATACCGATTCCTGATGGTGATCTTGTTCAACTCTCTGTAGTCTATACACAGCCTCATAGACCCATCCTTCTTCTTTACAAACAAGACCGGAGCATCCCACGGCGAAACACTCGGACGAATCACACCACGATCTAACAATTCATGTAACTGCTCTTTCAACTCCTGCAACTCCAATGGTGTCATCCGATACGACGCCTTAGAGATAGGCTCCACACCACGAACAAGCTCAATAGCAAACTCCACTTCCCGCTGCGGTGGCAACCCTGACAACTCCTCAGGAAACACATCGAAAAAATTACGAACAATTGGAACATCCTCAATACGGGACTCGCCCTTAG
Source organism: Panax notoginseng (assembly GCA_016801055.1). Lineage (NCBI taxonomy): Eukaryota > Viridiplantae > Streptophyta > Magnoliopsida > Apiales > Araliaceae > Panax > Panax notoginseng. Next base: position 135,538,580 of record CM029023.1, read on the forward strand.
AGGTATCCTTCACAAATGCCAAATACCCCTCACAACCCTTTGCTCCAACTTCCTAGCCTTCAAAGCTGAAATCAATTTTAACACCCTACTCGGCTGTGAACCCTGAAACACGAACTCTGGAGACTTCACATCTCTAAATATAACCTTCTTTGCCTGACAATCGATAGTGGCTTGGTGTTTATCCAACCAGTCCATCCCAAGAATGACATCAAAATCATGCATACACATCGGAAGAAGATTAACGTTACAGATCTTAACCCCAAAACTGGTCGGACACACTCGATACAAATCAGAAATAACAACAGAAGTCCCCATCAGGATAGCAATAGACATAACATAATCTAAAGACTGAGATGGCACATCCAGGTGCCGAACAAAAGACTGAGCAACAACGGAATGAGTAGAACCCGTATCAAATAGACGCCTCACGATTGCCAACTAAAAGAGTGCCAGAAACAGTACCTGGTGCACCTGTTGCCTGGTTATACGTCAAAGCAAACACTCGACCACCCTGACGCTGACCTCCATTGCCACCGTTATCACTACCTCCACCATTTTCACGTGGCCCGATACAATCTCTAGACATATGACCCATCTGTCCACACAAGAAGCATGCACCGGTGAGTCTGTGGCACTGCCTCCCCGGATGATTAGCCCCACAAGTAGCACAAGGATCTATCGGAATGAGATTCGGGTTACCCCCACCAGCTGGTCCTAGATAACGACCCTAATTTTGCCCCTGCTGACGATTATGCCCTTGCTGACGATTCTGTCCATACCAAGGTAGCTGAATCTAACGATTTTGCCCTTGCTGAGGCATCTGCTGATAACCCCTGTTCTGATTCTGGCCATGCCACTGCCCCTGCTAGCCACCACGGTTCCTATTCCACTGACCACCCTGACTTCTCCCATGCTGAACTGGAGTTTGACCTTGCTAGTCATCTCTGTCCCTCTTTTGACTCCCTTCCGGTTTAGAAGACCGAAAGTCCTGTCGCTCCATCTCAATATTTTTGGCCGCATTTGCTACAGCCGACACATCTGCAAACTTGTTGTTTATAAGATGTTGGCGATACCTATAATGAATCCGACACTTGAACTTCTCTACCTGTTCTTCCGCCGTCCCTGTTGAGGTTCCCGCAAAGCCTGCCAACCTGGTGAACCTCGTCATGAAATCCGTGATGGACTCATCATCTTTCTACCGAATCGACAGATACTCTCTAGCATAGGCTTCTTTATCCGCAACTAGAAAGTACTGCAGATAAAAGACCTCACAAAACTCTACCCAGCTAAGTGCCTCAACATAACCATCACCCTTTGTTACTTTCATCACTTTCCACCACCTCCGTGTATCCCCTTCTAGCTTGTAAGCTGCAAGCAACACTTTCTGATTATCTGAGCACCCCAACACATCAAAGATCTTCTCTAGGTGAGCAATCCAATTCTCTGCATCAATTGGAGTCGGAGCTGAACTGAATGCATGTGGTTTCTGCTTCTGAAACCTTTCCAACCAAACATACATTGGAACCACCTGCTGATTATAACCATCTACATTCCCTTCCTCTTCGTTTGCTTATGGACCATTATTTCCCGGGTTCTCCTGCTCAGGAATTTCTGGTGGTGGCTGCTGCATTGCCTGTACAACCTGTGCCACCAACTGAGGTAAAGCCTGATTCATCGCCTGATTCACCAAGGAAGCCAATTGAGCATTAATCTGATCATTAGGTTGCTCATTGGGCTGACCCTCACCTCTTCCCCTATTGTTAACTTGCCTCCCAACAACTCTGGCAGATCTACGAGCCATCTAAGAAAGACATCACGAATAGATAACAAAGCAGATTAAAGACAGATTTGAATATAGTTGATATAATAGCTGAACAGAAAATCAAACGGAACAGAAACCTAACCCAGAAGTTTACCCACAACTCACAGGTCAAACCTAAATAGGTTTTCTACAAGAAATAACCTAAGCTCTGATACCAACTCTGTAACACCCCCTTTTCGAAATAGAAAGAGAGGTTACTCAAAACATAACAAAATGATGAATATATAACAAAACTCTAATTCATAAAAGAATAATCTCTTACTGATTAAATGTCTTAGAACAAACCATAATAAATGCCACACTGGCTCAAACCACAATCTGAAATAACTATTACAACTGTAAATAAATCAATGTATCATAGCCTAACAAAATATATCAAAACTATTGGATAGAAGGGAGCTCTCGTCACACTTGCCCTTGATCCCCCTGATCACCTGTTGGAAGAAAAACACAGCATGAGCCAAATGCCCAGTACGGATATAGAATACAAATAATAAATCGAAATAACTAACTCAATTAAATGAAATGAAACGAAACGAACTAAAATGAAATGAACAAAACTAACACGACGAAATAATAGGCTGAATCAAATGGCTGGATGTTATTTCATACTGAGCTCAAAATAAAACAGAATATACCTTACCACACAAGCAAGTCAAATAATGCCACACATGCAAATCAAATAATGTCACACATGCAAGTCACACACATTGGACCGCGAATCCAATGCATGTAAAATCGGAAGGTGTGTTTGGCATAAATATCACCATTCTGCATAACAGAACAGAACAAAAACTAGGGTCGACCTATACACCTCCCACAACAAAACACCAAATGGCCAACTCCCACCGAAGCACAAAACGAAGACATCGTGGACTGATCACACCGCCACGGAAGGTGTCATGCCTCGGTGCCAAGAGGACATGCATGTGGTACCCCCACAGGTGGTTATAGCTCAGGTATACACTACGGTATTCTAACAAAATATAATACCACAACACATGCGATACAATATCAACACAAAGAGGTTCTAATGTGTATATGTTAAATCGAACGAATCATCAACACAAGCCTCCAAAAATACTAACCTGCACTTTACTACAAGATCAAAATAAATATATAGACATGTTACACTAGTCTAAAGAGTATAAATAGAAGTTTCAACTATGAACGCCAAACGAAACTATCACAATGAATTTGATAAGGAATAATTATGAGAGGTAATACAAAATTTTTTAAACGAGTAGCAAAACGAACGAATTAAAATTAAAAGAATCTCGCTGAAAGAGTACGGAATCCGTACCTGGATTAAGCAATGTAATACCCAAAGATTATATTCCAAATATAACTCCTTAAATTCCCTCTGGTCGAACTAATTAAACAAAATAATAATAAATATAAGTTACTTAATATCTATAATATATAATAACATGAATTTATTTCCTACTTTACATCATTTTTATGATACAAATTCCAATTAAATTATAATTGATGTTTTAATCATTTCTATTATTTTATATATATAGAGAGAGAGAAAGAGAGAGAGAGAAATCAATAATTCTATTATATATATATGTACACAGACTAAGAACAGTAGGCTTTTAAAATCAAGTTACGTTATATATATATATATATATATATATATATATATATATATAGTAATAATAATAATAATAATAATAATATACACATACCAGTTACTGCTCTTACATGATGTTAATTTTTTTCAAATTCTATATATATATACATCAACAGTGCTCCATATTCAATACCATCATGCTACGAATTATATATATATATATATATATATATATATATATATATATATATATATATATATATATAAAATTAACCACTCAACACACACATGGCCTTAATTATATATAATAACTCACTCAACACACATGACTATATATATGAATTAGGCATCTAAATTTCAGAAGATCAAAAATTAGGACTTCATAATATACAATATTCAATATACAGATAAAAGAAAAGTACCTATTTTACTTTCTGATCTTTACTGCCGCCGTTTTTCTTCTATTTCTTTCTGCCTCATGCCCAATTATTTTTCTTTTCGAACAGAACTACTTAACATAGGGTTAGGTTTTAGATATTTATTTATTAATTACTTTTTATATTTTACTAACTCTCCTAATTTTGATAGAATTTTAATTTGACCCACATATAAAATAAACCAAATTAGTTTTATGGCCCAATTTTATCAACTCAATTTATTCATCATTTAGTACTACTTATTAGCCCAAAAGTAAATGACTAGTTTGACCCAAATAAAAGACAAAGTACAATTAATATAATTTAAAACAAAATAATTTTATTATTTAATATATTTTTTTTCCGGGTATTACAGTATTACTGTAATACATTAATTTTATTCTTTGTGCATAATTATTTGTGTATAGTTTGTGTATACACAAATAATTATGCATTTTTTATCCTTCTATTTTTTATCTCTTATCCCTATTTTTGCCCTCTCACTCTGACTCTGACTCTGACTCTCACTCTCACTCTCACTCTCACATAACCTCTTCTCCTTTAATTTTTATTTTTTATTTTTTTACAATGCACATCAAATGACTAGTAATCATAACATTTATCACCTCTGATCACCTAGCTTAGTTTATTAAGTAATCCTTTCTTCGTCCCACAATTACTACAACACATTTTTTTAGAAAGTTTTATAAAAATTACAACACTTTCTTTCTGAGTAACTTTTGTAAAGTTAAATGATCAATTTATCTATAATTATATTAATTTTATCATTTAGTAATTAGTATGTATTGATCGCTCTACTAACTAAAATTTTTGTGACTCATATCATCATTGGAGTATTTATAACTATACACTTTATAAAGATTAATTAAGAAATTAAATAAAATATTATAAGTTTCTTAACATTTGTGTAGTTTAGGTTTGTAACAATTTATGCTTTCCATACGAGGAACTAAGTGTTTTTTTTATAAAGAGGAACTAAGGTTTGATGTTTGTTTGTAGTTGTTTTGTTGCTTCTAATCACTAGACTATTTGCATACAATCATTCCTTTTATTCATCAAATAACTAAATTTAGACGAGGGGAAAGAAAGAAGAAGGAAATATAGAAGTTACCCATTTGCATCGTTTTTCAGATCATATCCTGATATATTTGCAGCCAAGGTTAGTGCAGCTCTCCATGTCTCTATCTTTTCTACGTAATGTAGTTTATGTTTTTCAAAAACTTCTGCATAACTCTCAGTTTGGTGACGTACGTTTAATGGTTCAACATCGTAAAATATAGGAAGTACGATCTGTCCCCTTGTTCTCTCGCATTCGAGGATCTCTGCAAGCTCATTAAGACACCATTTCGAAGAAGCATAATTTTTTGAGAAAACAACGATGCTCATCTTCGAATCATGGATAGCTTTTATCAATTGTGGTGCGATTTCTTCTCCCCTTTCTAATCCAGGTTCATCTTTAAAGGTTCGTATTCCTGCATGATCTAAAGCAGAATATAGATTACCAATAAAACTTCTTCGTGTATTTTTACCTCCAAAACTCAAAAAAACGTCCCAGAATTTAAATGAGGCTGAAGATGAAAAGAGAGAAAAATCAATTTGTTTGCTTGTATCGGCCATGAAAGTAGGGTTTGAAGATAAAAAAAGGAAAGGATGAATTGAAATGGGAGGATGATCTAGGCCGTGTGTAGAAATTATCATGGTTATCAAATGGTTTATTGGATGTGGAGCTGGTGTGAATCAAAGTGTCAAGTCAGTCAACTTTTCTTCGTTAAAAATATTTAATGGAGTACTCACTTCGAAAATTAAAACTTTGCAACTTCCATGAAAAATTAATGCAACTTCCATGAAATTAAGTAGATATATATGTAATTTCTCCCACTGGCGGAACTAGGGGGGCATATGACCCCCAACTCTAGAATTTGAAATATGTTAATATTACTCTCTCCGTTCCTAAAAGATTGTCGTTTTAAGAAGTAATTTTTATTCTAAAAAGATTGTCGTTTTGAGTTTAGCAATACACATTAGCTATTTTTTTCCTACTTTACCCTTATTTAAAGTTTTCTCCTATTTAAAGCTTTCTTCCTTTACCAATAATTCTTATTCAATTCAATACTATAATCCAAGTAATAATTGGTTGAATAAGAAGTAATTGGTTGAATTGAATAAGAAACATTGACAAGGGAATAATTGGTTGAGACAATTAATAAGGGTAGTATAATATTTTCGCTAGTTATTAATTATATTCCTTAATCTGTGTGCATTAACATTAAACGACAATCTTTTAGAAACAGAGGGAGTAGTTAAATTTGATCTTTGTTATGAGATTGTATTAATTCATTTGCTTACTCATGTCATTCCACCTATAATAAATTAACAATATTACTATAATATAAAATAATATGAAATAAGTGTGACGCCCCCAAAATTAGGTATACATCACCCATCTTGGGTCGTCAGATACATAGTACAGAATACAAATACAACTGATTAATACATCTGTCGTGTACAATACGACAAAACATAAACTGTGAGTTTGAATACAAATATTATCTTCTAGAGAGTATTCATACTCAAAAGGAGTCCTCATTACATTTATTAACACACCATTACATAGAATAGTGAGGACTACTAACTAATACTATCATTCGGACCATCACCCCGTACCCTGACTTGTCCCAGCTACGTTCTCATTTCCTGAAGAGAACAGTGAAAGAAAGGGTGAGCTCAACTAGCCCAGTAAGAAATATTATGACTAAGATAATGCAGAATAAATTATCATTAGCCTTCAACAATGTTAAACTGATAAAATATAATAGACATCAAGTTTGACTGCAGCGGAACAAGCAATCCATTAAAAGAGTCAAGTAGAAAATAAACTCTACTATCTTTTATGATTTAAAAGGTTTTTTAACACTGTTATCGCTGTGACTCAGCTTAATAAAATAATCCACATCATCGAATCACCCCTGCACTACGGCCAAGGATATCCGTATATTCATTAATGGTCATGATCATGCCAACAACTGTCCATCAATGCACTACGGGCCAATGAGGACTTTTACCACATCATTTGTAACATTACGGTCATGATTATACCGAATAATCCCTGGTCATAATCATACCAAGTCCATCTATGCAATTCAGGCCACAGATGACTTTCAACATTTTATAAACATGAGGATGATGACAATGATATAAGAATTCAATAAAACAAGTTCAAGAATTAATTTATCCAGGAATTAACAACGTCCAAATTGTCAACATGATACTGCATTGTGGAGTAAAATTCAAGAATGCTTAGAAGAATATTTTCTTGAAAAGATACTGGATGAAACGCAACTATCAAGGATATTCCACAAATTTCATGGAGTATAGAAGTCAAAACTTAACCAACTGAGTATAATAAAGAATGAAATAACAAAAGAAATCACCATACATGCGATAAACCGCACAGACAGGTTATTCCAATAGAATAATAAATAATGGAACCAGGTCCGGCGTAAATGCACAGACAGGATATTCCGACAGAATAATAAATAATGGAACCAGGTCCGGTGTAAAACACACAGACAGGATATTCCAACAGGATAATAATAAAACGGAACCAGGTCCGGTGTAAAACACACAGACAAGATGTTCCAACAGAATAATAAACAGAACCAGGTCCGGTGTAAAACACACAGACAGGATGTTCCAACAGAATAATAGAAGAATGTCACCAAGTATAGGGTAGACCGCGTATACTGGTTATTCCAACAGAATAATAACAAATGGAATAACAGAAGTTCTCTTCATGAATATAAAAGAAATAATATTCCCTACCTTAAAAGAACTGGATATTGGAAAAGTGATGTAGCAGAATACTTTTATTCTCTCTCTCTTATTCTCTCTATACTTTCTCTCTCTATAGCTTGAATGAATTCGTGAAAAATAATGAAGCCCTAGGCCTCTATTTATAGAAAAACTGAGGGTGGCTCTTGGTCTTAACGAAGGGTCAAATGACTCTTGGTCTTAACGAAGGGTCAAATGACTCTTGGTAATATTGAAGGGACAACTACTATTGACGAAAGTAATTACTATTGACCAAGGTAAATACTATTGACGAAGGTAATTACTATTGACCAAGGTAAATACTATTGACGAAGGTAATTACTATTGACCAAGGTAAATACTATTGACGAAGGTAATTACTATTGACCAAGGTAAATACTATTGACGACGGTAATTACTATTGACGAAGGTAATTACTATTGACGAAGAGACTCTTAGATGATGACATATGGCCCCCCATAAAATAACCAAACTTACCACAACGTCTCAATTATTGATTTAATAATATAGCATATTATACAGATGATACTATGACAATAATTTAAGAGATATGATGCAGCAATTACTGTAGCAATAATTGAGTATAGCTGAGTGACTTCTCACGTAAGCATCAATAATCATTACCGTGTGCTACTATGCAACCACGCGTATTACTGTACTTTTACTACCGAGTAGTTCAACAGTTTTAACGGTTTTAACGGTAACACCTCAGCCGTTATTTTTATAGAAAGATAATTCTGTCGTTTTCTCAATCCGACAATAATTCCGTTGTGGGGTCCACCAATGATTGTGCCGTCGTACGAATATTCCCCGACAAAAAGAATATTCTCCGACCAAACGAATATTTTATAACAACTTGCTTACTTTGCAAAATTTATAAATATTACCCACAACTATAACATTATATCAAATTAACTCCATAATATTCAAAAATGATATTTATAGAAAATTCATCTTTATTTATAAAAATTGGGGTCTTACAACCTCCCCTTCTTATGAAATTTCGCCCTCAAAATTAGGGTACGTACCTGGTATGTCGAAGAGGTAAGGATACCTTGATTTCATTTCTGATTCTAACTCCCAAGTCATTTCCTCAACATCGTGGTTTTTCCACAAAACTTTGACTTGAGGTATAACCTTGGAGCGTAGAATATGTTCCTTCTTATCCAAGATTTGAACAGGAACTTCTTCATACGTCAAATCCTCCGCTATTTCGTCCGGTTCTAACTCAATAATGTGGTTCGGGTCTTCCACATATTTGCGTAACATGGATATGTGAAAAATGTTATGAACACGAAACATACTTGGCGGTAAAGCAAGTCTATAAGCCACAGTTCCTACTCGATCAAGGATTAAAAATGGACCGATGAATCGAGGATTTAGCTTTTCTCTCTTTCCAAATCTCGTAACTCCTTTCCATGGAGCAACACGTAAGAACACATGATCTCCTACATCAAATTCCACGTCCTTTCGATGAAGATCAGCATAACTCTTTTGTCGATCTTGTGAGGTTTTTATACGTTGTCGGATCGTTTGAATCTTTTCTGTAGTCATACGTACCAACTCCGGTCCCAACAACGTTGCTTCGCCCACCTCATCCTAGCATACTGGAGAACGACATTTTCTTCCATACAATGCTTCGAATGGAGCCATGCCAATACTTGCTTGATAACTGTTGTTGTAGGAAAACTCCACCAATGGTAAGAACTTGTCCCAACTTCCCTTGAAGTCAAAGACACAGAGTCTTAATAGATCTTCAAGAGTTTGAATAGTCCTCTCTGATTGTCCGTCCGTCTGAGGATGATATGCTGAACTAAATCGTAACTCCGTGCCCATAGCTTTTTGTAAACTAACCCAAAATCGTGAAGTGAATCTTGGGTCTCGATCAGAAATTATGGATACTGGCATACCATGCAGTCTTACAATCTCGTTTATGTACATACGAGCAAGACGTTCAAGTGTATAAGTTTCTCGTATTGGTAAGAAATGAGCAGACTTGGTCAATCTATCAACAATGACCCAAATCGCATCAATACCTTGAGAAACCCTAGGAAGACCGGTAACGAAATCCATGGTAATGTGCTCCCACTTCCATTCTGGAATTTCAAGTGGTTGCAATGGACCTTTTGGTACTTGATGCTCCGCTTTGACTCGTTGACAAGTTAGACACCTTGAGATAAACAACGCTATCTCTCTCTTCATATTGCTCCCAGCTTTGAATAGCTTCAATCTTTGCCGGGTCAACCGATATTCCACGACTTGATACTACGTGCCCAAGGAATGCTACCTCCTCCAGCCAGAACTCGCATTTCTTCAACTTGGCATAAAGCTTGTATTCACGAAGCTTTTGGAGTACCAGCCTCAAGTGTTGCTCATGATCTTCACGGCTTTTGGAATAAATAAGGATGTCATCAATAAAGACGACCACAAAGTGATCCAAATATTCCTTGAATACCCGGTTCATCATATCCATGAAGGCAGCAGGAGCATTAGTCAATCCAAAGGACATGACTAGGAATTCATAATGCCCGTACCGAGTTCTAAAAGCCGTCTTTGGAATATCTTCAGTTCTAACCTTCAGCTGATGATATCCAGAACGAAGATCGATCTTTGAAAAGAATTGTGCTCCTTGCAACTGGTCAAACAGGTCATCAATACGTGGCAATGGGTACCTGTTTTTGATGGTGACATGATTCAACTCCCGATAATCAATACAAAGTCGCATACTTCCATCTTTCTTCTTCACTAATAGAACAGGAGCTCCCCAAGGAGAAGTACTAGGACGAATAAAGCCAATGTCTAACAATTCCTGCAGTTGGATCTTTAACTCCTGAAGTTCAATAGGAGCCATTCGATATGGGGCTTTGGAAATGGGTTTTGTACCGGGTTCAAGATCGATACAAAATTCAATTTCACGCTCTGGGGGTAGGCCAGGAAGTTCTTCAGGGAATACGTCAGGGAATTTATTAACAATAGAAATATCATTCAAAACTGACGTATTTTTGTTTAGATCTGTGACATGAGCTAAGAAAGCTTGACATCCGTTTTTCAATAAACGAATAGTTTTATGGCTTGAGATGACAGCGATTGATTTTAATGGTTTTGTTGCTTGAATTCGCATAATAGGTCGATTAGGAATATGAAAACTAACAACCTTACGAAAACAATCAATTTTTGCATAATGAGTAGTTAACCAATCAATCCCTAGAATCACGTCAAATGCAAGTATTTTTAATGAAATCAGATCGATAGGTAATGTGTGGGTACCAACTTGAACCAAACAAGACTTATAAATAGTGGAGGTAATGAAGGTTTCTCCCAACGGAGTTTCCACAGATAAGTCAAAGTCTAATTTCTCCGGAATCAAATATAATCGATGAGCGCAAGTAGGAGAAATAAAAGAATGGGTTGAACCGGTATCAAATAAAGTATAAACTTCTTTAGAGTTTATAATAAGCTTACCCGTGATGACCTCATTCGGGTTCCTTGCTCTCTGGGAGTTCAAAACAAAAGCTCTCCCTTGCACAACCGGTTTTGACTTTTCTGGGACGGCTTTTGGTGCCTCCATCCTAGCTGAATTTGTCTTCGGTAAACGACAAAATCGGGCTAAATGACCTTCTCTTCCACAATTATAACATGCTTTGGACGGCATCGCGCAGTTTGGACTGATGTGCCCCTCCCCTCCGCATTTAAAACATATGATAGGTGGTCGTTCTCCTTCCTTAACGACAGGTGCTGGTGCTGACGTCTTTCCATCATTGTTGAATCTTCTCTTCTTGAAATGTCCATTCTTATTGTTTTGGCCCTGATTACCACCGAAGTGGTTACCATTTCTGGCCTGTTGATTCCCTCCACACTTGTTGTCACCGCTTCGAAGACTGCTCTCACTGGTATTATCATTTTGCTGGCTGCTCTCTTTTGGTTGCGTTGTCTCGTTATCGCACTCCACCAACTGAGCCCTATTTACAACATCTGAATACAAACACAGTTTATGAGAAACAAGATGTTGACGTATCTCCGGCTTCAAACCTCTTAAAAACATCCGCGTCATTCTTTCTTCATTATCCACCAGGTGGGACGCAAACCGGGATAACTCCGCAAATTTTGCCTCGTACTGCGACACGGTCATATTATTCTGCTCCAATTTGATGAACTCCACCTCCTTCATGTGACGAATACTCTCGGGAAAGTATTTGTCGTTAAACAGCTCTTGGAACTTCTCCCAGGACATCTTTAGTGCGGCAGGTTGAGTACGCTTTATCGATTCCCACCAGTAATCTGCCTCTCCTCGCAACATAAAGGCGGCAAAGGGAACCTTTTGCTCCTCGGAGCAACCCAAGACATCAAATATCTTGGTGATCTGCTTTATCCATGTTTCAGCTACAAGTGGTTTGGGTTCTCCCTTAAACTCCGGTGGTCCCAGCTCCTTAAACTGTTTAGCGGTGACCGCCAGAGAGTTTCCAGTATTTCCACCTACGTTGTGGACAGGAGCCGCTTTCACCTGTTGTTGCATGAATTGCATAAAGCCTCTAAACATTTGATCATTCATCATTTGGTCAGTGTTGTTGTTTGCATGAGGATTGACACCTTCCTGATGCACATTATCCTGATTATTGATATGTGGTGAATCAATAGTCGTCTGTGCTCCATTGCTATTCTCAACATTCTCAGATGCCATTTTCAGATACTGCCACAAAATAAAAGTTAATTGATATTTCATATATTATCCTTATATTATGACCGACCAATTAAATACCATGCAAATAAACTTAGGTAGGTCATACTAGCGAAGGAATTCCCCGTCTCTCCCCTCCTAGTTCTATTCTCACATCTTAGCCAGGGATCATATCCCTAAGCTCTGATACCAATTGTGACGCCCCCAAAATTAGGTATACATCACCCATCTTGGGTCGTCAGATACATAGTACAGAATACAAATACAACTTACTAATACAACTGTCGTGTACAATACGACAAAACATAAACTGTGAGTTTGAATACAAATATTATCTTTTAGAGAGTATTCATACTCAAAAGGAGTCCTCGTTACATTTATTAACACATCATTACATAGAATAGTGAGGACTACTAACTAATACTATCATTCGGACCATCACTCCGTTCCCCGACTTGTCCCAGCTACGTTCTCATTTCCTGAAGAGAACAGTGAAAGAAAGGGTGAGCTCAACTAGCCCAGTAAGAAATATTATGACTAAGATAATGCAGAATAAATTATCATTAGCCTTCAACAATGTTAAACTAATAAAATATAATAGACATCAAGTTTGACTGCAGCGGAACAAGCAATCCATTAAAAGAGTCAAGTAGAAAATAAACTCTACTATCTTTTATGATTTAAAAGGTTTTTTAACACTGTTATCGCTGTGACTCAGCTTAATAAAATAATCCACATCATCGAATCACCCCTGCACTACGGCCAAGGATATTCGTATATTCATTAATGGTCATGATCATGCCAACAACTGTCCATCAATGCACTACGGGCCAATGAGGACTTTTACCACATCATTTGTAACATTACGGTCATGATTATACCGAATAATCCCTGGTCATAATCATACCAAGTCCATCTATGCACTACATGCCACAGATGACTTTCAACATTTTATAAACATGAGGATGATGACAATGATATAAGAATTCAATGAAACAAGTTCAAGAATTAATTTATCCAGGAATTAACAACGTCCAAATTGTCAACATGATACTGCATTGTGGAGTAAAATTCAAGAATGCTTAGAAGAATATTTTCTTGAAAAAATACTGGATGAAACGCAACTATCAAGGATATTCCACAAATTTCATGGAGTATAGAAGTCAAAACTTAACCAACTGAGTACAATAAAGAATGGAATAACAAAAGAAATCACCACGCATGCGATAGACCGCACAGACAGGTTATTCCAATAGAATAATAAATAATGGAACCAGGTCCGGCGTAAACGCACAGACAGGATATTCCGACAGAATAATAAATAATGGAACCAGGTCCGGTGTAAAACACACAGACAGGATATTCCAACAGAATAATAATAAAACGGAACTAGGTCCGGTGTAAAACACACAGACAGGAAGTTCCAACAGAATAATAAACAGAACCAGGTCCGGTGTAAAACACACAGACAGGATGTTCCAACAGAATAATAGAAGAATGTCACCAAGTATAGGGTAGACCGCGTATACTGGTTATTCCAACAGAATAATAACAAATGGAATAACAGAAGTTCTCTTCATGAATATAAAAGAAATAATATTCCCTACCTTAAAAGAACTGGATATTGGAAAAGTGATGTAGCAGAATACTTTTATTCTCTCTCTCTTATTCTCTCTATACTTTCTCTCTCTATAGCTTGAATGAATTCGTGAAAAATAATGAAGCCCTAGGCCTCTATTTATAGAAAAACTGAGGGTGGCTCTTGGTCTTAACGAAGGGTCAAATGACTCTTGGTCTTAACGAAGGGTCAAATGACTCTTGGTCTTAACGAAGGGTCAAATGACTCTTGGTAATATTGAAGGGACAACTACTATTGACGAAAGTAATTACTATTGACCAAGGTAAATACTATTGACGAAGGTAATTACTATTGACCAAGGTAAATACTATTGACGAAGGTAATTACTATTGACCAAGGTAAATACTATTGACGACGGTAATTACTATTGACGAAGGTAATTACTATTGACGAAGAGACTCTTAGATGATGACATATGGCCCCCCATAAAATAACCAAACTTAGCACAACGTCTCAATTATTGATTTAATAATATAGCATATTATACAGATGATACTATGACAATAATTTAAGAGATATGATGCAGCAATTACTGTAGCAATAATTGAGTATAGCTGAGTGACTTCTCACATAAGCATCAATAATCAATACCGTGTGCTACTATGCAACCACGCGTATTACTGTACTTTTACTACCGAGTAGTTCAACAGTTTTAACGGTTTTAACGGTAACACCTCAGCCGTTATTTTTATAGAAAGATAATTCTGTCGTTTTCTCAATCTGACAATAATTCCGTTGTGGGGTCCACCAATGATTGTGCCGTCGTACGAATATTCCCTGACAAAAAGAATATTCTCCGACCAAACGAATATTTTATAACAACTTGCTTACTTTGCAAAATTTATAAATATTACCCACAACTATAACATTATATCAAATTAACTCCATAATATTCAAAAATGATATTTATAGAAAATTCATCTTTATTTATAAAAATTGGGGTCTTACAATAAGTTTGATAAATAATTAATTAATATTGCACTCATTTGTCTTACTAATTTAATCATACATTGGTATCAATTTTTTGTAAATGAGAATAACTTAATTCATTTTCTTACTTTTAATGGCTCCTCTCAGTTGTCTCTAAATAAGATGACCAGAACCACAATATAAGGTTTTGAATATATAATATTATAATTTATAATTTATTCATAAAAGTAGCTAATCAGTTGACTAAAAATTTCAAAATCTGATTAATAATCTCATAATTCGGAGGATATATATATATATATATATATATATATATATATATATATATATATATATATATATATATATATATATATATATATATACAGTCCATTTCTTAAGCTCACCCTTATTGAGCTCACCCTGCCTTTATTTTTTTTTAAAAAAAACATAACTAATAAAAAATGTATAATAATTTTTGGAATTGATTTTTAAAAAAAAAAAAGTATTTTGGGTGTGATTTGGGTATATATAACAAAACAGTGTTGTACAGACTGTATAACACTGTTTGTTATATGTACCCAAATCACACCCAAAATACTTTTTTTAAAAAAGCTTTCAATTCCAAAAATTATTATATATTTTTTATTAGTTATTTTTTTTTAAAAAAAGGCAGGGTGAGCTCTATATATATATATATGTGTGTGTGTGTGTGTGTGTATTTAAAGTCAGACTCATAACTCAAAAGTTGACAAAAGTTAGAATAGGATGTTGTGAAATATTATAATTGGACAAAATGAATTTGAAAGAAACACTCCAAGCGTCAATAAATAATTTTTTTTTACAGATGTATTTTGACCCCCCCTCTAAGAATGTTTTAGTTTCGCCACTGATTTCTCCTTGGTACACTTAGAGCATCTTCAACAGCCTCTTCAACAACTTTTGGATACTCAAATAGGCAAGTCACATCAGAAAAATCATCTCCAACGGCCTCTTCAAACTGCCACGTAGGTCAAAAAATATTCTTTTCACTCTTCAAATCTGCAACCTCCTTGTCACTCTTCAAATATACAATTAAAGGCTAAAAATATTTATTACGTTTGATGGATTTGATGTATAGCTCATTAAATTGAAGAGACTGGTGAAGCATAAAATATGAAAGTAGCAAATAATGCTCTTCAAATTGTCACGTAGATCAACAAACATCAATTTGAAGAGTTTTTTTTGCTACTACTCTTGGAAATGCTCTTATATAGAGCATCTCCAACACTACAAGAAAAATGTTTATCAGCGACCGCTCATCAGCGATCGTATATAGTCGCAGATAGATATCAGCGACCGCATACGGTCGCTAATCGGCGTCACACAAAATCTGGTCGCTAAGGCACGCATCAGCGACCACTATTAGCGACCGCTAGATCTGCGACCGATAAGAGCGACCGAAATGATAAATTCGGTCGCTGAGCTAAGTCAGCATGGACTATGAACATAGCTGACGTGGTCCACGTGTCAGCGACCGGTATCAGCGACCGGATGCGGTCGCTGATAGTCTCAAATATTTGATCGGTCGCTAATAAGTATCAGCGACCACATGCGGTCGCTGATATGAAAAAAAATAAACAGATTTTTGTTGTTTTGCAAAATTCCTAAAAACCTGTACCTGTTTTGTACCTGCTTTATCCCAACCCACATACACAACAAGATAAGCAGCATACACAATAAAATAAACATCCGTTGTACCCACCAACACATACACCAAATTAGCTTTAAAACTAGTTTAAATAACATAACTGAATATACAAGTTATGAACATACAATAAGTTACAAAAGTGATATATATATAAAGCAGGTACGTCAAGCATCATCGCCTCCTTGATCACCCTGTAATTAACAAAATAATAAAATAAATTACAAATATATACTAACTATGTTAATATTGGTATATTACGATAATATATACAACAAATTGATTTTATACCTCGTCGCTATCCCTATGCTGTGATGCTGCTGCCGCCGCCACTGCTTTAGCTAACTCCTCAGGATCCAGAGCCCCCAGATGCCCGCCCAGTATCGTCAGAAGATTTCGATCTTGACATATAGCTCTAACACAGTCAGCCGGAGTATGAACAGCTGGATGGCTCGATGACTGTGTAGACTGGGTAGAAGAGCAGCCTGAGCCACTGAAGGATGGGCGTCGTCGTTGTCCTTGACCTTTAATGTAGTTCTTCTTCACAACAGACGCCCTCTCCCATAACTCTTAATCAATAGACGGACGTGGAGTGCCTTCAGGATAGCGTTCATTCAATAAACGCTTATAAGTGTCCTGTCATCATGTTAACAATTAAATTGTGAAAAATAAATTAATTCTGTAAGCATTGATAAACAAGATCAAGTTGTTAAAATTTATTACCGCTATCTGGATAGCCTCAGGCAGACCATCACGGGTGGCCACGTACACATCCAGCCAATGGATAGGTGTACCTTGAGACTGAGATTCCTATACAAAAAAAAAGCATAATATTACTAAGTAAAAATGTGATATATTTTCTACAATTCATGATTTTAAACATATTAAAACTTGTAATTAAATACGTACTCGGGCAGTGATATGTTGCAACTGTGAAATACTACCGCCCTTGTATGTCCCTTTAGCCTTTTCGCCTTCGGGTACACCCGAGGATCTGTTGCTGGCGGCAGTCTTTCGTCTTTTCACTCAGCTCTCAGCCCTCCATTGAGCACACATCTCAGCCCATATGGCCTGGGTGCACCACCAGGGACTATGCTCGTGCATGTAATCTTCTCCCTGGCCTGGATGGTCGATCTCTGCATTGTGAAAGGCTTTTTGTCTTTCTTTATTCAAATTGTCTTTGGTGCGGACCGCGCACTTCTGCCAAAATAATGTCTGTATCACTAAAGCATGCGCGTCCTCCCATCTATACCGTTTCTGCAAATAAAACAACAATAAAAACATTACTAAATAATTATCCTTCGAATACTAAATAATTATCCTTTGTCATAATTAAAAAAACATACCTGAAATTCTGCCCAAACAGCATCCTTGTAGGCGATAGGTGTGCTCGCCCACGTAATCACAGGTGTAGGCCAATTCTGTAAACACAGCTGTGATATACACTTGACGATCTTATTATCTGAAAAATCACTATAATATACAACATCAATTAGCATATATTAAAGCAAATTATATCTAAGTTATAATACTTATGAACATTTTTCAAACTTATACTTAAAAAAAATTTGCCAGAGTCTCCCCTGTAATATAGACTAGCCACATGCACGACGACATGCATATATGGACATTTCTAGGCACCCAATACACAAACCAAGAGAAATATACAAACTTTCAATACAATATATAAGACCAAAACAATAACGATTGAATACAAATTAAAGCAGTAAAAAATTCAAACCCATATACATTACCAATATAATATCAATCAAAACATTACCAATATACAATAAATGGAATCTTAAATGATATATGCGGGACGTACGTGCTATTCAGAGGAGGGCGAATCTGAATAAGAATCCGATCATCTGGATTACTAGGGGCCTTGGGCACATGATTAGGCCCCCTACCCAAGCCGCGCTTTTTCTGCGCTGCTTCAGAAGCCATCTGACAATAAACATGTATATATGAGTCATGTTATTATGAGTCATGTTTGATTACATGTATATATGACAATAAACATGACAGTGATATAAACATGTATATATATGAATATAAAATGACAATAAACAAAAGTTACATTTAAATAGTTTAGTACATAAACATGCATGACAGTGATATAAACATGTATATATATGAATATAAAAAAGTGTAATGCTAAACATACATTTCAAGTGTCAGTGTCTGATTCAGAATCAATTTGTATATGTGTTGCAGATTCAAAACCATCATCTGCTTCAGATTCAGTATCAGATTCAGTCAATAACTCTTCCTCCTCAGTATCAATGTCATCTGACACAAGTATTGACTCAGGATCTAATTCATGTGGTTCATCTCCACCATCTAACTGGATTACTTCATTGTCGTCCTCCACATTTATTATAGTTTGACTATGAAGCATCTGCTCTTGGTAAATCTCCCCATCAACTAATTCTACACGACTACGCGTGGGAGTATGAATTACAACTTGCCAATCTGTAGGCGGTCTATCCCTTTTCCTAACAGGACTAGGAGTGTAGTATTCTTGTACTGTTTGAGTTGGTAAAACAAACGGTTCGTTGGAGTACGCAGACCTATGGAGGTCAATATCGACGATTCCATGTCTGTCAACACGTATCCCTTTTTCTAAATCAAACCAACGGCACTTGAACAAGTGAATATGACCCCCGTAAGTGCCCTTGTACGACAACTCTACAATTTCCTCCAACTCCCCATAAAAGGCACGACCAAGCTCATTGTAATAATCTCCTTGGACACACACTCCAGAGTTCGTTATTCTTTTACCGCACCCATATGCCTTTGTGTGAAATTCACAACCATTTATTTTGTAACCATTGTGGCTGACTTGGTCCCTGTCTGGTCCCATAGCTAGGACTTGTACATTAGCCGGAATCGTTGATACCTCAGTAAAAGCCTACAAAAACTCCATCTTATTAAATTAAGTCATAGTTAAAAATTGAACTTACTTTGTCCTTTAGCCAAAGTGCAAAGTTTTTATCCCGATTGATTTGAATATCTTTATCAGTTATGCCGGGATGCTTCACTTTTAACTCGTCATCGTACAATCTATACCATGTTATAAAAATTAACATATTGGAATAAATTTTCAACTTAAAAGATAAATTATCAAGTTTACATGTGTACCTCACAAATTCGTCAATCTCCTCGCAATTGAGAAGAATATAAATATGTGCAGCATGTAATTCTTGCTCAGAGAGGAATATGTGCTTTCCTTTTCCATAAGCGCGGCCTGATAGACCAAATACAGAGAGCCGGCCATTTAGTTCAACATTTCCCCCATCATCATGTCTCGATACTCGATTGGCCTTTGTCAAGACTTCGTCCGGAAAATAGTATAAGACAAACGTAGATATCTCATCGAAACTGTATGCCTCGCATATCGACCCCTCGACATAAGCTCTATTCTTCACCTTCCTCTTAAGGTTTCCCATCACCCTTTCGAAAGGGTACATCCATCTATATTGAACTGGACCCCCAACACGAGCTTCATAGGGAAGATGGATTTGCAAATGCTCCATGGAGTCAAAAAAACCAGGTGGGAATATTTTTTCCAATTTACACGTGATCTCTATGATGTTCTTCTCAAGTACAGACATGTCCTTCTCATTTAATGATTTTGAACATAAGTCTTTGAAGAAACGACTAAGATCCGTCAAAGCATCCCATATTGGTTTATCAAGCAAATCTCGGAATGCTATAGGCATGAGTCTTTCCATGAACACATGACAGTCATGACTCTTCATCCCTTACAATTTCCTACCCGTAACACACCTTGCAATGTTTGGCGCATATCCATCTGGTAGTTTCAAAGACTTAACCCATGTGCACACATCTTCAACTTGCTTTTTGGACAATGTGTACCTTGCATGCGGTTTGACAATCTTACCATTATGAGATTCATAAAGTTCTAATCTAGGACGCTTACAAATATCTTTCATGTCCAAACGTGCCTTATCGATATCTTTTGTCTTCCCCGTAACATTCATCACAGTATTAAACACATTGTCAAACACATTCTTCTCAATATGCATCACATCTAGATTATGACGAATCAAATTTGTAGACCAATAAGGCAATTCCCAAAAGATACTTCTCCGAACCCAGTTATGAGATTCGCCAAACCCATTGATTATGTTTGTGGCATCAACCTTACCAAATGGGATAACCGGCAATCTCATCACACGATCTCGTATCTCCGTTCCCGACAATCGCGGTGCAGGCATATCATTGTCTACTTTCCCTTTCCTGAAGTGCTCTCTATTTCTTCAAAACGGGTGATCTACCGGTAAGAACCGACGATGACAGTCAAACCAATAAGGCTTTCGACCTTTTGATAGATTAAACGACTTTGTATGCTCCATACAATACGGACAAGCCAACTTCCCGTGTGTACTCCATCCAGCTAACATACCATAAGCTGGGAAGTCACTTATAGTCCACATAACCGCTGCCCTAAGGTTAAAATTTGTTTTCGTTGCAACATCCCAAGTCTGTACTCCATCCTCCCACAATACCTTCAACTCGTCTATAAGAGGTCTCAAGTAAACATCTAAGTTCTTTCCAGGACTCTTAGGACCAGGAACCACGAGTGAAAGAAACAAGTATGGCTGTTTCATACACATCCAAGGAGGCAAGTTGTACGGAGTAACAATCACAGGCCAACATGAGTACGGAACAGCTGAGTGGCCAAACGGATTGAAACCATCGGTGGACAATCCAAGCCTCACATTTCTAGGTTCCAATGCAAACCCAAGATGTGCTATGTTGAAATCTTTCCAAGCCTGCCCATCTGCGGGATGATTTAGTTCTCCATCTTTAGCTGGAGATTTCGCATGCCAACTCATATGTTCAGCTGTTCTTGAAGACATGTACAATCTTTTTAGCCGATGTGTTATTGGAAAATACCTTAGAATCTTAAACGGTATACTTGATTTTTTTGTAGTCACACCCTCTTTATTAGGCCTAAACCGATCATGACTGCAAAACGTGTACCTTGTCATCTGTTCATTTTCCTTATAAAATAACATGCAATCGTTGGGACATGCATCGATCTTTTGGTATCCAAGACCCAACTTCTTCACCATTTTCTTACAAAAATAATAGTTATCAGGAAATTTCTCACCGTTAGGCAACATACTCTTAATAGCCTTCAAGAGCGACTCAAAACACTCATGACTCATGTTGTGATTAGCCTTGATGTTAAGTAATGTCGCCACTGCAGACAATGTAGTGTGTTTGGTGCAACCATGCCACAATGGCTCGCTACCCTCGTCTAACAACTTAAAGAAGTCTTTGGCATCAGAATTCATAGGTTGTTCTCTGCCTTGTTCCCAATCAAAATCTGGCCCTGCAATATCATGAATCATTTCATTCATACGATGAGTACTACTGCCCGAATTGTGTACTTCTGTGATGCCACCACCTCTTCTCTGTCCATGTGCCCACCAGCATTCTTCGTAATTTCTCATGAACCCATAAACAAGTAAATGATAGTTTATCACGTCTCTGTCCATATAATTTATATTCTTACACTTCAAACATGGACATCGTATCTGCGACTTACCATTCATACATTTCGGGTGACTATACGCATAATCCAAAAACACTTGACAACCAGCTCTAAATTCAGCTGTAGCACCTATCTGGGCACTTAACTTTCGTCGTGCCATCCAACTACGGTCTGAATAGAGGTCCATGATTCCACGGTACCTACTACAGACAACATTATAAATGTTAACATATGACTTGAGCATACTTGTAAGCATGCATTTGATTAACATTTAAGCATACTTGTAACCATATGACTTGAGCATACTTGTAACCATATGACTTGAGCATACTTGTAAGCATATGATTAACATTTAAGCATACTTGTATAAGCATATGACTTGAGAGCATATATACTTGTAACCATATGACTTGAGTATACTTGTAAGCATATGATTAACATTTAAGCATACTTGATGTTAACGAATGAATGCAAATTAAATCAGTATGAGAAACTTTAAATGTTATTAAATTTAGTATGAAAAACTAAGTAAATGCTACTTAGTTTAATAGTTATATTATATTCATGTTATTTTATTTTAGTTTGTTTTAAATTTGTTTTTATTGTTTATCGTAAGTGAATACGTAAGGTATTTCATTCATGCTAGCTTTATATCAGAGTTTTCTAACTCATTCATACAACTTTTGAGTATCTTGGAGATTCATTTATATCAACTACTGTGTTAAGCAACATTTGGGATAGTCACAACTTGGTTGAGCAATTTATAGCTTCTATAACATTTTGTAGCTTTATTCTTGTATACTTAAGTGTTAAATACCCTTGCTTTTCTGTTATAGCCAAAACAGTCTCTTTATTGACCAAGTGTGTCTAGTTACCTTCTCTGTTGCAGTAACAATTTCCCTAGCACTGCCTATTTAGGCTTAACAGCCCCCTAACAACCAAGCTTGGCTTGGCCCCGTGAGGCTTGGCTAAACTTGGCGTGGCCTCGCGGCCCCAAGCCTAGCCCATCAGCTCCAACATCCCCTTAATAGGCTCTACTGGATCACTAATAGGCTCATTAATAATATAAATATTCGCAACTACCCGACTAATAAAAAATTTCGTCAGAGTCTCCCCTGTAATATGTACTAGCCACATGCACGACGGCATGTATATAATGTGATTTCTAGGCACCCAAGACATAAATCAAGAGTCCACATAGACAAAAACAGTCCATATATAGGCAAAAAAAACCTTTAGACATTCAACTAACTTTAAAATCATGATAATAAAAGGTACATTAAGCATGATTAAGTACTAAATTATACTAACAGTCCCCAAGCCTTCCATTATAAACAATCTATATCAAATAATTGCTATATCCTTTGTATTCATGATTTTCATGATTTATTACTCAAATATATCAAATAATTGCTATATACTTTGGTGGAAAAGGTAAACTAATATATAAAATTAATCAATACCTATAATATGATGGCTATACAAACTTACTGGCGTAGAGTCTCAGTGATAAATTGTTGTGTCGAGGATACACTTTTTTGAAAGTCCTTTTTCCTAGAACCTCTTTATACTGTAGGCCATGAGAAATTAAGAAATAGTAGTTAAGTTTTCTAGGCATGATAAAATTAGTCTAGAACACACTTATACATAATTTTTTTATTATTTTGGTTATACCCTTTTAAAAGAATAAATTAAAAATTAAAATTTGTTAGCATGCACTAGAAACTTTTTAATTTGAATAAATAAATAAATAAACAAATACACAAGTCTTACAAACCAAAATGTGTTCGGATGGAGAGAGTATTTTATGTTTGTGATGAACATTAAGCTGCAAATAAGGAGTAAAAACCATTCCTTGGTTTATTGAATAACAAAAATTAACAAATTAAGGTTTGTCTAAAACCACATTCAATTAATAACAAAAAAAAGTTAGGGTTTATCTAAACCACATTTAATTAACAAATTAACAACATATCATTCAAGGTTTCTAATAGATTTCAAGTGAGTTACCCTTGTAGAGGCGATGGTAGGTGGGTGGCTCTACAATGGCAAGTGGGTGGCAGGTGGGCGGTAGGTGGGCGGCACCAACTTCTTCTCCTTCTTCTCTTCTCCCCCCTTTCTCCCTCTTCTCTCTATTTCGGGTGAACTCCCTCTTTTTTTTTCCTTACTGTGTTCTGTCGAGCGAATGCTGATACTGATTTCATTTAGTTTGATCAGCGACTGGTATCAGCGACCGCATGCGGTCGCTGATTTTTAATGACATGGAGTTCTTAGTGGTCGCAAAGAAACTACGCGCCAACATTTCCTGCCAAATTTTGGGTGGGAAATTTGTTCTAGTGACCGCAGTCGGTCGCTGATATCACTTAGCGACTAGATTATTAATTGGTCGCTAAAGTCGGTCGCTATTAAGAATATCAGCGACCGGATATCCGGTCGCTGATATAAATGGTCGCTGATAGCCCTTTTTTTTGTAGTGCAACAGCCTTTTCAAACTACTTTGAGATACTCAAATAGGTGAGTCACATCAGAAAAATTATCTACAACAGCCCCTCCAACCTTAGTCATCAATTCTGCAACATCATTCTCTCTCTTCAGAACTAGTAAGTTGACATTGCCTTTTCAAAATATTTATTTTGTTTTGGGAGAATCAAAATCATATAAAAAAGACTAAAAATATTTATTTTGCTTGATGGTTTTGATGTACAACTCATTTTAAAATTTAATATCATTCCTTTTTCAAATACTGCATTAATTGAATTGAAGAGACTGATGAGGCACAAAATATTAACATAAAAAATAATACTCTTCAAATTGCTACGTAGGTCAACAAACTTCAATTAAATTATTTTTTTTACTACTACTATTGGAGATGCTCTTACTTTAGTTGAATAAACCTTGCAACTTCCATGAAATTTCATGAGAAACTAATGCAACTTCCATGAAATTAAGTAGACGTGTAATTTCTCCCAGATACATTTACCTTAGTTGAATATTATGGTAGAATTCTCATCTTATTATTTCGTTTTTCTATCTTTTATCTAGTATTTTATTTTTAGAGAGGTCTTCTTTCAAATCTCTCTTTTTTCTTTTTCCTTTTTATTACTCTGCTTTTTTTATGAGATGTATATGGCCAAGATTGTTATTGCCACGTTTGTTGCCTTCCCTGTTTGTTGAATTTGAACTGCCGCGTTGTTGCTTGATTTTATTTTATTTTTTGTTAATTTTCACACACACACCACACTCATATACGCAAAAAATCGAACCCTTAATCTCATGAAAATCACAAGACAAGAGCTACCGCTGACCTAAGAACTATACGACTTTACTTGAATTTTTTGCTTTACATGTACTAATTCTTCAATCTCCACAAAAAATAAAGCTTAAGAAATTAAATAGTAGTTCACATTTGTAAACAAAATTAGTGTTAATTTTTATATATGTGCATAACAAATGAAATACGTATTCTGAACTAATTTATGTCGAGGGCTCAAGGTATTGCGCTTCTTTATAAATGTCTTAGAGGGTAGAAACAGTTTTTGATTATTTGTCGAATCTAATAATACGGTTTGACCAAGTATATTACTAATTTATCCCTATTTTTTTAGTAATTCCATTCATCACTTATTTTTACTTTTTAAAAGATTTTTTTTAGTAATTTACACTTGAAATATGTGATTAACAAATATTTCTATATCAAACACTTTTCTATATTTACTAATTTAAGTGTTTTCTTTTATCAAATACAACCTACTTTTTTAAAATTAATTATAAGTAGAAGTAATAATCAAATTATCAATCATATTTTTTAAGTAATTTCAAACACATTCTAATAAACATCATGGATTTTAGGGTCAAGAATACTATTCCACAAGTTACATTTTTTTAGGGTCCTTTACACTAATATACAACAATTAGAAAGTATTTACAAAAATAATGCATACACAAAATAATTACAAAAATGATACAATTCACATTAATAAGGAAACCTAAAATTAAGGAGAAATAACTGTTATAATTAATAATTCAAATTCAAATATCTGGGATCTTACCACAAAAATAAAATTAAATTCAAAATAATAATTCAAATTCAAATATTCAAATTCAAATCTTCATAGAAAAAGACTGCACAAATTTTGTACTTCAGAGGAGGTGGCAGAGGCAGCTTCGGAGGAGGTGGTAGTGGTGGCTTCGGAGGCGGCGGTGAAGGCTATGGATGACGTAACAATGGCGGTGGTGGTGGTGACGGCTCAGGTGGTGGTTACAGAAACGGTGGAGGTGGAGGTTGGGGTGGTGGTGGCGGGAACAACCATTTTTCGGTAATAAAAGGAAATTCTCGAGATACTGCAGAGGAGAAGATCATTAGTATTGTCATGGCACCAGAGAGCAATTAGAGTTCATGACATGGGCAGAGATAAAGGCATAATTGGTGTCATCATGTAATAAGCTAGCTAGCTACTTAATAATAGCACTGGAACACCTTCAGTTCTAGTTTTATAAACAAATTTTATTTTCTGAATAGGAAAGAAAGAGATAAGAGAGTGATGTGTAATGTAATGTTGATAACCAAACTTTCGTACTAAGGTAACCAAACTTTTATACCTAGGTAACCAAACTTTTATACCAAGGTAACCAAACTTTTATACTAAGGTAACCTTGAGATGAAAGTTTGGTTACCAACTGCACTATGAAAAAACTGCAGGTGTGAATTGGTTACCTTGGTATGAAGGTTTGGTTACCTTGGTATGGAGGTGTGGATTGGTTACCTTGGTAACCAAACTTTTATACTAAGGTAACCAAACATTTATACTAAGGTAACCTTGAGATGAAAGTTTGGTTACCAACTGCACTATGAAAAAATTGCATGTGTGGATTGGTTACTTTGGTATGGAGGTTTGGTTACCTTGGTATGGAGTTTTGGTTACCTTGGTATGGAGGTGTGGATTGGTTACCTTGGTATGACAGTTTGGCTACTTTGGTATGAAGGTTTGGTTACTTTGGTATGAAAATTTGGTTACCTTGATATAAACATTTGGTTATCTTGGTACAAATGTTTGGTTACACATCACTCTCTTATCTCTCTTTTTCCCATGCGTATCCAAACTTGCTGCATATAAGGGTATCCAAGCCTCCATTAGAGATTCATCGATTGACAGAAAAGTAGCAATAAAAATTCGGCATCATCACGAGGCATAGCCTCTACCTCCACACCACACCTGCTAACTCTCTGCTAACTGCTCGAGAAAAGATGAATTCTATATGGAACAAAGATTCGGCAACAAAATGTGTCTGCTACTACACTATGAGGTACATGTTGCCCTATATCTCCTTCAGTTATCTTTCGAACAATATTATGTTGCGGATCGGTTCAACGATGTTGTGAGCTCCACTGTGCCACATGTAACACTTGGTAGCAAAGGAGTGAATGCAAAGTAATTATGAGATGATATCACATGGACATCATATGAGGAATCCTTCAGATTTTTCATGAAACTTGTTCCAGCCCAACCACAAGGGCTCAAAATAAGCCACAAAGCCTCCACCACTAGAATATTAAATATAGAAAAATTAGAATACAAGAAAAACTTACACATGAAATTGAAATTGTCTTTGTTATATAGGCGTACAAAAAGATTAATATCTTCTGGAATGAGATACAGAGATACTTGAGAAAAGATGAATTCTATAAGGATGAAGAAAAGAGAGAGAGAGAGAAACTGGAACAGAGGTTAAAAATGGGTCTGTTGTGTTTGAATGAGAAAATAATAATTAACGGGAAGAGATAAGGGAGATAATTATGGGCCGCGATTAAAGGATACTTTAATGTATTAGTTTTGTAAATAAATATGGAAAAATGTCATATTTTTGTAATTATTTTATGCATGTATGATTTTTGTAATTACTTTTAAAAATGTACTATAATATGTAATTGTTCCTTTTTTTTTAATTGTATGGCATTTTTTAATTATACGGGCTTTAGGGTCCAAATACAATGAAGGCATGGACTCTTTCCTAGATCCAACTATATTTACTAGGAGAAGGAGAAGGATTGGGTTGGTTCCCATGATCAACTCTCTAGTTGGGCCTCAAGGATACATCAAATTTTATAAAAAGGCCTTAAACTATACAGGCGTAAGTGTAATGGTTGTTGAAAACCAGGACATGAGAATCATAATTTGATGTAATAATGATAAATTAAATTTATAATAAATTAGATATTAATTTAGAATAAAATGACTAATGTAAGGATATTGTGTATATCATTATATATTACTACATTAAAACTAAATAAACTATCTAATGTAATTACATTCCAAAAAAGAAAAAATCTATCTAATGGAATTGATAATAAAAAAATTTAGTTTATAGAGAGTTTAAGATAATATATATTGTCTTTTCTTGTTAATAAATATTGTTGAACTGTCGTGTAAACATTACTATTCGGAAATGTTTATTGATGATCGCAGGTTTGGAATTATCTATAATCAATAGGTAATGATAGAGGTCTTAAATTTTTTATCTCAAATATTATGCTAGTATTATATTGGTCAGGTACATTTTATGTGATTGACTATACCATAAAGTATAATTAAAATATTCAATGTTATGTAATCAAAAATTTGAAACCTTTAACATTATTTTAATCTAATATATAAAGTTAGAGGAAGAGTTCGTGTTACCAATTTTTGAAGCCTTTTTGGGATCCTAAAATACCCTCTACTTTATTTATTTTCTTATTAAACTTTTAAATTGAAGTATTTAACTGTTTAATTTTCAAAATTTTAACTTATTAAAATTAATAACAAAGTACAAATTACACGCTCGTATACCTGAGAGTAAACTTGACAATATGGTTGGTTAAGTATTAGGTCAACCCATATTAATTAGAACTAAACTATTTTTATTTATTTAAGTTGGTTAAGATTTGGAGCCATATTTTTAAAAAGAAATATAAGTCCAAACTGGTTAACTATTTTTCAACCCATACTTCATTCCAAATCCAAATCCAAATCAAAAGTTCTTCCCACCCTACATTCATAAATTTTTAATTCAAAAAAATACTATATGTATACACCCCCACCCTCAACCCCAACCCCAACCCCAACCCCAACCCCAACCCCCCACTAAATCAGTAGGAAGCTCCGGGAGTGATCGAAGACTAGTTTATTCAGCTTTAAAGTTCGTAAACTAAGAGGAAGTTCCGGGAGTGATTGAAGACTTCGACATTCACGCAAGTATACTTCGCATAAATTAGGAGGAAGTGTTGGGAGTGATTGAAGACTAGTGCACTGGGAAAAATTTTCAAAGCTTCCAGTGAGATTCACGTTGCTAATCTGAAGCAATCTAAAGTTTGGTAAGCTATGAAATGCTCTGGTACTTGCAACTACTTCCTCTTGCTTGGGCATAACTAGCCTGATATATACCTTCAATGTTTTCATATTGTCCCTAATAAAAGGAGAAAATACCATTAAATATAATCATAATGAAGTCAAAAAAGCTTAAGAGCATATCAGAGAATTGAGATTAACTTTTTCATATGGATAAGCGGGGTATTCAGAATTGAGGAAGTATTTCACTTGGCGATAAAGAAGTGTGCAGCTAAATAATGGAGGAATTAGATCTAAGCTAAAGGACAGATGGATTTTGTAGCTCCATATCAGAAGTAAGGGTGAAGGGGTGAATATATATCAAGTTAGCATAAGGTCATTGGCAGCCTGGGGAATGCATGATTGAGCTTCTGTAATTTTTTTAAACCTTTATCCAAATCTTTAGATAAGATGAAGACCTATAATTCAGAAAATAATTTTTTTCCTTTTGTCAAAAATACATAACTTCCATAATATTTACGAGAGAGAGTGTGTGTAAGATAAACTATATGAAACTAATTTTTTGAGCAGTAGATTTGTTGGAATAGTCAAAAGAGAAAGTCTTAATCTTGTGCCTTGAATTTTTTTAGAACATCATATGCATCCTCATGAAACCACAATCGACTACGCTCCCTTGGATTCTTAACGGATTCTTCACGAACAATTTCCCGTCCCATATCCCGAATCAGATTTTGCATCCTCAACTTGTTTTCCGGGTCAATTGTTAGTAAACATCTTTCCCTTAAAATGTTAATTCCAATTTCTGGGTACAAACCACAAGCATCTAGAATCTTGATAGCATCGTCTTTGTCCATTCCAATGAAAAAGCATGCAAATATTGAGGGAGATGTCCCGCATTTTATCATCATCAAGTGCATCATAACTTATTCCAAGTTTTTCCTGAATATCCTTGTGGGGAATTTCTTTCATTTTCCCATATACACTTTCCCACTCTACCATGGTTCTCTCGAACAAACTTGAACCCAAAACTTGAAGAGCTAATGGAAGCCCTCCAACGTATCTTACAATATTTTCTGAAAACCCCATCAAATTGTTTTTGAAGGGGGTTGTATTTCTAAAGGCATGCCATCTGAAGAGCTCCAAAGACTAGTCGTAGTCCAATTCCTCCACCTCGTGCCTCAAATCTGCTTGAAATTCAACTAGTAGACACGAATCTCTTGTCGTGACGATGATTCTACTTCCCGGACCAAACTAGTTCCAATTTCCTACTAATGATTCCATTTGTTTTTTTTTTCGTCTAAATCATCAAGAACTGTGAGGACTTTTTTTGAACGAAGTCTTTGTTTCACAAAACTTATTCATGCATGAACACTGGTAACCTTAAAATCCTTTATTTCCAGAAGTTAAAAAATAAGTTGCTCTAGTAAATAATGTAGACCACGGGGTTCCTTGAAAGCTTCTCTAACATTTTCAAGAAAGCAACTACCTTCAAATTTCTTGTAAATTTTATTATAGAGAGCTCTGACAATTGTAGTTTTGCCGATTCCGGCCATTCCATAAATCCCAATGAAACAAACATCATTCGATATCTAATGCTTAGTTTTTGACATATTTCCTTGTCACGAGAATCAATGCCAACTTGATGGTCAGTAACATTCAAGTATTTGGGGCATAATTTCGTTAGAACATCATTGACGATTTTTTGGATGAGATCTGCTTCATGCCTACCAATTTTAATTTGGGAAGTTAAACACGAATTAAAAAACAATGATACATGAGTTTTGCTACGTACTGCAACCGAATTACAATTATGCATATACAAATACAAAGAATTATAAGTCTCTCGCCATAAATATGACATATATACTTTTAATAAGATTATCGTTAATAGTTATCTTCATCTTAAAAAATTAATGCATAAAGTCGCAAAATATATAGTTTCCATGATACATTGTCCTGAAATTTGATGTCCAAACTGGGCAAAAGAGCATCTAAGTGTTGTGCTGTACAACTATCTAATGCACTTCCGAGTGGTTTGGGCATCAAATTTTTTGGTATCGCAATTTTTTTGAAAACAAAATGATTACATTGCAAGCCAATAAGCAATTAATTTGTGGATCTATGACAGCTATTTTTTGTAATCCTAAGACATCTCCTGGACTTGTACTGTGATGTACATGTATTTTCTTTCCTGGTCAATTCATCTTCTTTATCCATGTCTACCATGAATGTTATGAGTATATATAAGATATCTTACACAGTATTTATAATTATTAATCAGTTTGAGAAGAAAAGAAAGGGCCAAGGGGAAAAGGGAATTGTGACAGAAAAGAAAAGAAAAGAAACGAGTCATTTTGTTTTGGAGTAAAAAAGAGAAAAAATACGAAGGGATTGTTATAAAACTTTAGCAAAGTGTAGAAAGATACTCTTATAATTGTTGCATAAAATTTAGAGAAAATAAGTAAGAGATAAAGAGAGAGAAACCTTCAGAGAAGTTCTTATTAATTTTCCTTCTGTTTCATTCCTTTATATAGGAAGAGAAGAGGAGTCACGGGGAGAGGAGGAGAAGAAAAGGGGGACATCACGGGTTGAGGAAAGGAAGGTTCCCTCCTGAGGAGGGAATCACATGCATGCATTCTAACACTTCTTCTGATTCCCTACGATAGAAGATTATGTCTCATTAAAAACCTTGTTAAGAAAACCCAATGGAAAAAACTTAACCAAGAGAAAAAAAGTACATATCTTTTACATAAATATCTTAATTGACTGCCTCGTTAAAACCTTGTCAGAAAAAATCCATTGGGATAAAAATCGTGACTAAGGAAAAAGAGTACAGTCTTCCCCTCAAAAGGAATTCATTGCTCCTTGATGAAATGTTGTCATAAGTCTTTCAGTCGACACATTTCGATCCTTTTTCGATGTTTTGCAAACGTTGCATTTGGTAGCGACTTTGTGAATAAGTCGGCTAGATTATCACATGATCGAATTTGATGCACATCTATATCACCCTTCTTTTGTAGCTCATGTGTGAAGAAGAATTTAGGTGAAATGTGCTTTGTTCTATCTCCCTTGATATACCCTCCTCTAAGTTGAGCAATGCATGTAGCGTTATCCTCGTACAGAATTGTAGGGATGTCTTTAATTGATGGTAATCCGCATGATTTTTGAATATGCTGAATAATTGATCTCAACCAAACACACTCTCTGCTTACTTCATGTATAGCGAGAATCTATGAGTGATTTGAAGATGTAGCTGTCATGGTTTGCTTTGTGGATTTCCAGGATATAGCCGTGTCACAATATGTAAATACATAACCTGTTTGTGATCTTCCATTGTGTGGATCTGATAAATATCCTGCACCGACATATCCAACCAATCGCGAAGTTGAATCTCTTAAATAAAATAACCCAAGATCTATACTTCTACGGAGGTATCTCAAAATGTGTTTGATCACATCCCAATGTCTCTTGGTCGGAGAAGAACTGTATCTTGCTAACAAGTTGACAACAAAAGTAATATCAGGTCGTGTATAGTTTACAAGATACATAAGAGCACCTATTGTACTTAGGTATGGAACTTCAGGTCCAAGAACTTCTTCCCCACTTTTTAGAGGCCGAAATGGATCTTTATCAACTTCTAAAGATCGAATAACCATCGGGGTAGTCGAAGGATGTGCTTTATCCATATGAAAATGACTGAGAATCTTTTCAGTATATGTGGATTGATGAACAAAAATTCCAGATGCTAAATGCTCCACTTGTATTCCCAAATAGAATTTTGTCTTTCCAAGATCTTTCATTTCAAATTCATCTTTTAAATAAGTAGCAGTTCTTGTGAGCTCTTCAGGAGTACCTACAAGATTCAAATCATCCACATATACAACAATGATGGAAAATTCACTTTGTGATTTCTTAATAAAAACACATGGACATACTTGATCATTTATATGTCCATCTTTTATTAAATAATCACTAAGTCGATTATACCACATACGACCAGACTGTTTCAACCCATACAATGAGCGTTGTAACTTGATTGAATATATGTGACGGGGCCTTTGTGATTCAGCCATTTTCAATCCTTCAGGAATTCTCATATAAATCTCACCGTCAAGTGAGCCATATAGGTATGCTGTTACAACATCCATCAGACATGTTTCCAAACCTTCCATGGTTGTCATACCTATTAAAAAGCGAAAAGTGACTCTGTTGGGAGAGTGCATATTTTGATTTGATGTTTAAATGAAATCGCTCATGATTATTTGTAAAGTCCTTCAAGGAACATATGTACAAGGACTTAGTGATAGATCAAATCTGTTAGGCTTATCTAATCTATAAATGAATGTATAGATAGAGAGATCAAAGCTATTAGGTTGATCTTGAGATGTAATAGATAGGCTTCGAAGAGATCGTAGTGTATCAAGCTGATCAAGATTGCTGAAGTCAAGGCAGAAACGTAGAGCTTCGAGAATCGTAGTGTGCCTGCCTTGAAGGGCCTCTTCAGAAATCGTAGAGTGTGTCTCAACGTCTGCCGAGCCAACTCAGAGATCGTAGTGTACTCTCGAAAACGTAGAGTTTACAACTCAAGCAAGTAAAGATCGTAGTGTGCAAGGGGTTAAGAGAAATCGTAGTGTTCTATGAGTGATAGCATCAGACCAAGCACCAAGTCTATAAGACACCACGATTTGAATCGTAGAGGATCATCTGCCCTGTGTCAGAAGCATCGAACCCCACGTTTTGTTTAAAGACAAACTTCAGTAAATGTGGAAAAGGTTCTAAACGTTGGAGTTCTCACCTATCCCAAAGGCATAAAAGATATCCTTAGTATGCAACAAAGAAGCGTATTGAAGAAGCTAAGGAAAGTACTATTGGACAGAGGAAAACACCTTTTCAGGTGTTAGGTGAGAAAGCAGTCTGTTGTGTCAGTGGGCCAGAATGTAATTCAGAAGATGTGCAGAAAAGTCTCCATCAATGTACAGAAAGGTCAAACGTGTGACAACCCCAAAATAGGTCCATTCCATCCAACCTATTCTGAGTCGCCAAATACATGGTATAGAAAACAACTACAACTTTATTACAACAATTGTCATGCAAAATACAACAACACATATGCTGTGAGTTTGGATACAAATATATACCAAATGTGACTCATGTCCCAACCGTGGACAGCACCTCACAATGACACCTTACATAAAGGTATAACTATTTTAGAAATTAGAATCTTTGGGAAGTGCTCAAGGAAACCTTTGTACATGGGAGGTCATGCTTCTAGGTTATGATAGATATCATATGGTCACAGAATTATCCTTGGTTGACCCAATAGACC
This sequence comes from Panax notoginseng, assembly GCA_016801055.1. Classification (NCBI taxonomy): domain Eukaryota; kingdom Viridiplantae; phylum Streptophyta; class Magnoliopsida; order Apiales; family Araliaceae; genus Panax; species Panax notoginseng. The sequence continues at coordinate 135,573,340 of CM029023.1, forward strand.
CCAAAGAAAAACGAGAAGATTACTATCATATTCTTCCCAATGAGGAGTCTTCTCTTGACATATCATTATCTCCACTGTCTCTAATTGAGAATTATACTTCAAACAAATACCAAGATTATATAGGTAGTGCTCGTAAATATACTCAGCAAGTGGATGAGCACAACCTGTCTTGTGATGACACGAGGTTGTATGTCATTAGACATCTTGTATGATAGTGACAAAACACCCTTCCAACGTTGGGTTCGCCTCACCCTATTAGATTCACCAAATATAACTACTAAATGAACTTTTCTATACTGCTTAGGGAGAACTCCACAGCTAGAGACCACCGTTCTATTCCCTTGTTACCCCCGCTCGACCCAGCTACACTCTTATTACCTGAAAAGGAATTGTGAAGCAAAAGGGTGAGCATAACTAGTCTAGTAAAGAATATCATGACTAAAGATAATTAAATTATCAATAGCTTTCAACAGAATTAAATCAGAGATTTAGAACATATGGTAGATGATAAAAATTTTCAACCATAGTTGCAGCGGAACGAGCAAACCATTAGAAGAGTCAAATAGACTATAAAGTCTATTATCTTCTCCACGTTAAAAGTCCACCAACAATGTTTTATCCCTGTAACATCAATCAATAATTCCTGTCCACAATCACGTGTATAACTCATAATCGTAATTGTAGTTCTAAATTCCTTTTCTCATCCAAGACAAAGATAATTTTCATCACCTGAAACATCAAACATTATGGTTATACCAAATCACAGTTCATGTTCATAATCATACTAATAAACTCATCTCTGCACTACGGCCCAAAGATATTCATCAACAAGTCATCTTTGCACTACATGCCAAAGATATTCAACAATAGGTCATCTTTGCATTACGAGCCAAAGATATTCATCATCAATTCATCTTTGCACTACAGGCCAAATATATTCATATCTCAAAGAAATATATAATCATTTCAGAATTTATATAAACAATAATTATAACCATGTTGATCAATTCACCTTTGCACTTAAGCTAAAGATATTCACTTATAAATTTAATGGTCATGATCATACCAGTCACCAATTCAACTTTGCACTACTGGCCAAAGAGAATCCATAGTCGTGATCATACCAAAAATCTACCCATCTTTACACTCAAGTGAAAGAGAATTTCAACATCAGGGTTATAAAAATGTTATATATGATAATAAAAACAATATGATCAACATATAGATTTAATCTCAAGAGTAATATTCATAAATCAACTATAATTTGGTCAGAAAAAGAAACCAAATTTGTCGTTGTGACGCCCCCAAAATTAGGTATACATCACCCATCTTGGGTCGTCAGATACATAGTACAGAATACAAATACAACGGATTAATACATCTGTCGTGTACAATACGACAAAACATAAACTGTGAGTTTGAATACAAATATTATCTTCTAGAGAGTATTCATACTCAAAAGGAGTCCTCATTACATTTATTAACACACCATTACATAGAATAGTGAGGACTACTAACTAATACTATCATTCGGACCATCACCCCGTACCCCGACTTGTCCCAGCTACGTTCTCATTTCCTGAAGAGAACAGTGAAAGAAAGGGTGAGCTCAACTAGCCCAATAAGAAATATTATGACTAAGATAATGCAGAATAAATTATCATTAGCCTTCAACAATGTTAAACTGATAAAATATAATAGACATCAAGTTTAACTGTAGCGGAACAAGCAATCCATTAAAAGAGTCAAGTAGAAAATAAACTCTACTATCTTTTATGATTTAAAAAGTTTTTCAACACTGTAATTGCTGAGACTCAGCTTAATAAAATAATCCACATCATCGAATCACCCCCGCACTACGGCCAAGGATATTCGTGTATTCATTAATGGTCATGATCATGCCAACAACTGTCCATCAATGCACTACGGGCCAATGAGGACTTTTACCACATCATTTGTAACATTACGGTCATGATTATACCGAATAATCCCTGGTCATAATCATACCAAGTCCATCTATGCAATACAGGCCACAGATGACTTTCAACATTTTATAAACATGAGGATGATGACAATGATATAAGAATTCAATAAAACAAGTTCAAGAATTAATTTATCCAGGAATTAACAACGTCCAAATTGTCAACATGATACTGCATTGTGGAGTAAAATTCAAGAATGCTTAGAAGAATATTTTCTTGAAAAGATACTGGATGAAACGCAACTATCAAGGATATTCCACAAATTTCATGGAGTATAGAAGTCAAAACTTAACCAACTGAGTATAATAAAGAATGAAATAACAAAAGAAATCACCATGCATGCGATAGACCGCACAGACAGGTTATTCCAACAGAATAATAAATAATGGAACCAGGTCCGGCGTAAACGCACAGACAGGATATTCCGACAGAATAATAAATAATGGAACCAGGTCCGGTGTAAAACACACAGACAGGATGTTCCAACAGAATAATAATAAAAATGGAACCAGGTCCGGTGTAAAACACACAGACAGGATGTTCCAACAGAATAATAGAAGAATGTCACCAAGTATAGGGTAGACCGCGTATACTGGTTATTCCAACAGAATAATAAAGAAATGGAATAACAGAAGTTCTCTTCTTGAATACAAAAGAATAATATCCCTTACCTTAAAAGAACTGGATATTAGAAAAGTGATGTAGCAGAATACTTTTAGTCTCTCTCTCTCTTATTCTCTCTATACTTTCTCTCTCTATAGCTTGAATGAATTCGTGAAAAATAATGAAGCCCTAGGCCTCTATTTATAGAAAAACTGAGGGTGGCTCTTGGTCTTAACGAAGGGTCAAATGACTCTTGGTCTTAACGAAGGGTCAAATGACTCTTGGTAATATTGAAGGGACAACTACTATTGACGAAAGTAATTACTATTGACCAAGGTAAATACTATTGACGAAGGTAATTACTATTGACCAAGGTAAATACTATTGACCAAGGTAAATACTATTGACGAAGGTAATTACTATTGACCAAGGTAAATACTATTGACGAAGGTAATTACTATTGACCAAGGTAAATACTATTGACGACGGTAATTACTATTGACGACGGTAATTACTATTGACGACGGTAATTACTATTGACGAAGAGACTCTTAGATGATGACATATGGCCCCCCATAAAATAACCAAACTTACCACAACGTCTCAATAATATAACATATTATACAGATGATACTATGACAATAATTTAAGAGATATGATGCAGCAATTACTGTAGCAATAATTGAGTATAGCTGAGTGACTTCTCACGTAAGCATCAATAATCAATACCGTGTGCTACTATGCAACCACGCGTATTACTGTACTTTTACTACCAAGTAGTTCAACAGTTTTAACGATTTTAACGGTAACACCTCAGCTGTTATTTTTATAGAAAGATAATTCTGTCGTTTTCTCAATCCGACAATAATTTCGTTGTGGGGTCCACCAATGATTGTGCCGTCGTACGAATATTCCCCGACAAAAAGAATATTCCCCGACCAAACGAATATTTTATAACAACTTGCTTACTTTGCAAAATTTATAAATATTACCCACAACTATAACATTATATCAAATTAACTTCATAATATTCAAAAATGATATTTATAGAAAATTCATCTTTATTTATAAAAGTTGGGGTCTTACAGTCGTGAATAGTACCCGTGAATAGTAACTCGTAAATAGTAACTCATGAATAGTAACTTATGAATAGTAACTCATGAATAGTAACTCGTGAATAGTAACTCATGAATAATAATCCCGACACAAAAAGGTAGAAATTCCACAATAAAATACATACCAATATTTCGGTATAATGATATTGAAAGAAAAATATTTCTTAAGCTTATAAACAATTTATTTTAATTGTTTACACTTTACTAAATAATGTATTTAATCATCCTAAAATGCCAAACTCATAAGATTTCATCACCAATAACCAAAAACCCTCATCAAAAATCTGCATATACCTCATATAGGATTCTCAAACCATAAAATCATATTTTTCAATTTTCTTACTTCACATAACATATTTAATTCATTTACTCATAACTAGTCCATTTTAATGAAAAATACCAAATCAGTTCTAAAAATATTTCTTTTCTGGGATTTAGCAGAATATAGTCCTATATTGAACATATATTTTTTTCAGAATTTTTAAAACTCATTTACTATTTTTCATATGGCCAAAACAGCCGAATATTTAGACATTTTTCATAAATTGTACTTTTATCCAAAAATTCCGAAATTCACAGAGTACACTGATATTATATAAATATACTTTCAATAAAAATTTTATCAATTTTGGAGTTAACCACAAGGAGTTATAAGCAATTACTTTTAAAATAGTCTTTTCTTATAAAATTCATAACTCTTAATCTATACATCCAAAAATCACCATTTTTGTACACAAATCAATAACACTCATCAAAATATCATTTCAAATTTTTTCAGAATTTTTTGAAGATTGGAAGAAGTACGAACTGAAAAACATAACAACCCTTAAAATCCCTTACTATCCCTTACCTCAAAAGTGTAGTATTTCTGACAAGAATGCAAAGCCGAAAAAAACTTGCACTGAATAGCAACTCTCAAAGTATCTAAATACTCACAAAATATGCTTCATAATATAGAGAGAGGAAGAGAGAAAGCTTATGTTTCTGGTGTGATTTTTAATTTTAACTTAGCCCTCTATTTATAGGAAAATGTTAGCACGCCGAAGCAGACTTAACCTGCAACCTGATGGCTTTACCTGCTACTATTCCCACCCACAATATTTGAATAAAAATCTCAGCAAATTTTTTCACCAACCAAGAGTGGGGCCCACCAATTCTAGAATTTTTCACCAAAATGATAAATTCCAAAACTTTAACAATTTCTGAACCAGTCATCTCGTAAAATTCATAATAAATCATACGTTCATTTTTAACGGTTCAAAATTTGTGGACATATACTCAACTTATATATGTATAACATATCCATATATTACCACGATCCAATGGTTGGATTAAAAATTATAACCCTCGCAAAATATCTTAAAAACCCTAATTTGATTTTCAATACCTCCGTTCCGACAAAAATACAGATAAAACACCTCAACATTAACTCCTTCATTTTTAATCACAAAAATATATCCCTCATTTATATCCACATAAAATAAATATTTCCTTATCATATGAATCAATAATTAATTATTCACAAATAATATTACAGAATCACATTTATGACAACCAGACCGTTCCCAAGAAAGAGGGGGCTTTCCAATAAGAATTTCTCCTTACTGGCGCGCAATTAGGCGACCAAGCCTCTCCTTAGACAGAACTTTCTAGACATTGCCAATAATGTTATCTAATAATATTATTCAAATAATATAAATTATTGATCTGATAATGGAAAATACTATACAGTGACAATTATTGAACAACAATAATATAAAATTTCAATGTAGCAATTATTGAATCAATAAAATAAAACATTGAACAGTAATTACTGTAACAATTATTGAGTAGTGCCTTCTTACGTAAGAATCAATAATTTTAAAAATACTATGCAATACCGTGTGCTACTGTGCAATAACGCGTATTACTGTATTTTAACCACCAGGTATTCCAACAGTGTTAACGGTAACTACTACGCCGTTATTTATAAAAACTCAAATTTGTCATTTTCTTCATTCGACAGTTATTCTGTTATGGGGCCCACAAATGGCTGCGCCGTCGTACGAATATTCCCCGACAGAAAGAATATTCCATGACCAAACGAATATTCTCCGACAACAATGAATATTTTATAACCACTTGTGTATTTTGAAAAAATTCATATATCACCCTTAACTTTAACATTTATCAATTTAACCATTTACTGAATAGTAATTATAAGAAAAATTGAATACTTTTATTTCATAAAATTCGGGGTCTTACAAAATGCATTTAATGCTTTAACGGGTGGATCCAACGGATAGTTTTCAAGATCACATATATGCAAATCATATGCAGATGTGAGAACTAAGCAAGCATTGAACAAAAACGTACAAGAACACAAACGCTCAACTCTACGACCTGAGAAAAAGAGAAAGCTTGCTCAGCTACTCAGTTCTTTCGAACAAGTGCTTAAACAGCAACTGAGTAGCAACCATCAAGAACTCAACAACTACCAATTAACTGTGAAGTTCCAAGTCAGAAAGACTTGAAGAGTTCTAAGTGAACTGAGAAGAGCCAAGTCTGCTGGACTTGAAGAGTTCAAGAGTGAACTAAGAAGTTCCTAGACTGCTGGTCTAGAAGGAATCTGTGTGATTCAGAAGTTATAAAAGACATCCTTAGTGGATTTCCTACTCGAGGAGTAGAAGAGTGGACTAGGAGCTTTAAGTGCTCTGAACCACTTAAAACGACTGTGTCTCTACATTCTTGCTATAACTGCTATATCTGCCATAACTGATATCACTGCCTCACTTTCATAACTTCACTATATCTTAAGGGAGATTAAAATAAATACTAATTCTGCTAAGTTTTAATCAGTAACAACTAACAAGTTTAAAAGGAAAAGATTTTTAAATATCTATTCAACCCCCCTTCTAGATAACTATTGTGCCTCCGGGAACTAACAGACTCCATCTATTACTGGAGAGTATGTATCCTGATAATCAATACCAGGTTTCTGTGAAAACCCTTGAGCTACAAGTCGGGCTTTGTATCTCACAATTTCATTTTTCTCATTTCGCTTTCGTACAAATACCCATTTGTTTCCAACCGGGATTACACCTAGCGGTGTTTGGACTACTGGTCCAAATACTTCTCTTTTCAATAGAGATTGTAGCTCAATTTAAATAACATCTTTCTATTTTGGCCAATCTTTTCTTTTCGACATTCTTTCACGTTTTGTGGTTCAGGATCCGTGTCAGGAATCAAAGTAATATCTGATGCTATAGAAAAAGTAAATATGTCATCAATCATGACTTTGTTTCGATCCCATATTTTCTCATCATGTACATAATTTATTGAGATCTCTTGGTGTTCATCTCTTATCCCTTTACTGAGATTTTAAACCTCTTCTGGGGCTATTCCCACTCTTGGAATAAGTGCTACTTCTGGAGCGGTTTGTACCTCTTCTGGGGCTATTCCCACTCTTGGAATATGTACTACTTCTGGAATGGGTATTCCTTCTGAGATTCCTTTATTTGCTTTTAATTTTTGTGGTACAGTGTCTTTTGCACCAACCGGTCTTCCACGCTTCTGGCGTGGTTTAGATTCTTCTATTATCTTATTTGTCAATTCTCCTGGAATTAATTTTTTAATAGGTATTTCTATTCTTGCTGCAGTATTCACTGCATGTGTATGTAACTTTATTACTTTTCTAGCATCATTAAATGCATCTGGCATTTGATTTGTAATATTTTGTAAATGAATAATTCTTTGAACTTCAATTTCACATTGTCCTGTACGAGGATCAAGTGAATTTAAATATGATGCATTCCATGATATCTCAGATGGTTTTTTATTTAAAACTTTCTCTCCTCCTAATGGAGGAAATACAGATTCATCAAAATGACAATCTACATAACGTGCAGTAAAAACATCTCCAGTTAAAGGCTCAAGATATCTGATAATAGAAGGAGAATCAAAATCAACATAAATACATATTCTTCGTTGGGCTCCCATCTTAGTTCTTTATGGAGGTGAAATTGGAACATATACTGCACTTCCAAAAACTCGAAAGTGTGATATGTTGGGTATCTGTCCAAGAACTAACTGTAGAGGAGAAAATTTATGAAGAGTTGTTGGTCTTACTCGAATGATGGCTGCAGCATGAAGAATCGCATGACCCCAAACTAAGGTAGGTAAGTTAGCCCTTAACATTAATGGTTGTGCAATTAGTTGAAGTCTTTTTATTAAAGATTCAGCTAAACTATTTTGTGTATGAATATGAGGAACAGAATTCTCAATGGAGATTCCAATAGCCATACAAAAATCATTAAAAGTCATTGATGAAAATTCAGCTGTGTTATCAAGTCGAATTGACTTGATTGGATGATCCGAGAATTGAGCTCGTAACTTGATTATTTGAGCAAGAAGTTTTGAGAAGGCAAAATTTCGAGAAGAGAGAAGACAAACATGAGACCATCTAGTTGAAGCATCTATTAAAATCATGAAATATCGAAATGGGCCAGACAATGGTTGAACAGGTCCACAAATGTCTCCTTAAATTCTCTCTAAGAATTTTGGGGCTTCTTTATAAACTTTTACTGGTGATGGTCGAATAGTTAATTTTCCTCGAGAACACGCAGCACAAGGAAATTCACTACTAGGAAAAACCTTCTTACTTTTGAGAGGATGACCAGTAGAATTTTCAATAATATGACGCATCATAGAAGTACCTGGATGACCGAGTCTTTCATGCCAAAGCATAAAGGATTTGGGATCTATGATATTTGGAATAATAACAGCATGAGACTCAATTGCTCTAATTTTCATCGTATATAATCTAGAAGAAATTGAATGAAGTTTTTCTAGGATATTCTTTTTTCCAGAAATAGTAGAAGTGATGAGAAGATATTCATTTTCAATTTCATTAGTTGTTTCAATGTGAAAACCATTCAGTCGAATATCTTTAAAACTAAACAAATTTCTTCTTGATTTACTAGAATATAGAGCATCTTTGATAAAAACTTATGTCTCATTTGGTAGCAAGAAACTAGCTTTTCCAAATCCCTCGATTAAATTTGATGTGCAGAGATAGTTCCTACATTTCCCTTAGCTTTGATCATTTGTGAAAAATATTTCTCATTTCAAAGGATTGTATGAGTTGTTGCACTGTCTGCTAAACATATATCCTCTATATCCATTAAAAATGGTCTGACACATATAAAAACATAAATAAGAAAAGTTACATTTCAAATATAATTTTATTCATGAGAAACATATACCACATATAGAATGAAAACTAATAATATTATACTTGCAGGGTGTTTAATTAAAGCAAGAAATTAAACGATATCCCAAAAGATACTTTCAGAAGGTTCAGTAATATCAACAACCTTTTCCTCAATGTTGGTCATTGGTGGAACATCAACAATATTCAATTGATGAATAACAAAATTTATTTCTGCCTCCATTACTTTGTTCTTTTGAGACTCCTGGAATAAATTAACCAGATGCCTCGGCGTACGACAGGTACGCGACCAATGTCCATTCATCCCACACCTAAAACAAACAACTGGTTTGTTCGTTATATGTGTTGCATTTTCTTTATTTTTACCCGACCCAGACACTTGCCACTTCTGGTGGCTTGAATTGTTGCGATTCTGGAATTTGTTGTTATGATGGCCTCGTTTATTCTTTCGTCCCCAAGACTTCTTATTATATGACCATCTCTTGTCACGTTTATTCTGCTGGAATGACATGCTGTTAATATCTGGCAATGGGGTAGCACCTGTTGGCCGTACTTGATGGTTTTTTAACAACAATTCATTATTCTTTTCTGCAACAAGGAGGATAAACAACAAGTCACTGAATTTTGTGAACTTACTCTGTCTATATTGTTATGACAGAATCATGTTGGTGGGATGAAAAGTTGAGAGCGTTTTCTCTAACATTTGGGTTTTAGAAACTAGATCTCCGCACAAAGTCAAAGTAGAGGTTATTCTATAAATATTGGAACTATATTCCGTAATTGATTTGTAATCTTGTAGCCTTAAATTAAGCCACTCAAATTTGGAATTAGGGAGAACAACCAATTTTTGGTGGTCAAATCTTTCCTTCAGTTGTGTCCATAAAGACAAAGGATCTTTGACTGTTAAATACTCAGTCTTTAATCTTTCATCAATATGGTGACGAAGAAAAATTATGGCTTTTGCATTTTGTGCCGAAGTAGCTGTATTTCCTGATTCAATGGTCTTTTCTAACTCATTTGCACTAAGGTGCAATTCTGCATCAAGTGCCCAAGCCAAATAGTTGTCTCCAGAGATTTTCAAAATAGAAAAAAAAACTATTTTTGCCAAGTTTGCCATCTATTCTGGGTTAAAACACAATTTTATTATTTATTAAAACAATAAATAATTGCATGTATGATATAGAAAAATAAACTAAGTCACGACCTCAAGTGGTGATAAAATACAAATGGATCTTCACCCGACATGCGGTAGTTCGCATAGATAGGTTATTCCAACAAAATAATAAAGAATGGAATAACAGAAGAATTTCACCATGCGCGGTAGTCCGTGTTGACAGGTTATTCCAACAGAATAATAAAGAATAGAATAACAGAAGAATTTCACCAGGTATGCAATATTTCGCATATACAGGTTATTCCCATAATTTAATAAGAAATGAATACAAAGGATTATTCACCAGGTATGCGATATTTCGCATATACAGGTTATTCTCACAATTTAATAAGCGGTAAAAAGGTTCCCACCAAGTCTTGTAAGATCAATAAGGATATATGGTACCTCTATAAATAACATAATTTAAAATGGACAATAAAACATAAATATAACTTGACAGTTAAAGAATATAATAGGCAGCAAAACCAGGCCAATTGTAAGAATAACATTATACTATTGGTGGCATAGCCAAACCGGTAGTATAATAATAAATTGCAAGAATTTAAAGGCAATTATAAGAATAAAATTATATTATTGGTGGCATAGCCAAACCGGTAATATAATAATAAATTGTAAGAATTTAAAATTTACCGTCTCAGTTGGTTAGAGCTTCGTGCTGATAACGTGTTATAAAACTTTAGCAAAGTGTAGAAAGATACTCTTATAATTGTTGCATAAAGTTTAGAGAGAATAAGTAAGAGATAAAGAGAGAGAAACCTTCAGAGAAGTTCTTATTAATTTTCCTTCAGTTTCATTCCTTTATATAGGAAGAGAAGAGGAGTCACGGGGAGAGGAGAAGAAGAAAAGGGGGACATCACGGGTTGAGGAAAGGAAGGTTCCCTCCTGAGGAGGGAATCATATGCATGCATTCTAACAGGGATGATGTTTTATACATTTTCGTTGGTATATAATAGATGAGTAGTGTTATATTTACAAAGAACTCCTATAAAATGGCGTGTCAAATTTTAATTCGTAGATAATCAACCATACATGAGTGGTCCAATAATAGTAACCATCGACATCCATACACATTATTTAATTTAGTCATCATAGTATTACTACTAATACATTAATTTTATTCTTTATGCATAATTGTTTGTGTATAATTTGTGCATATAGTATTATTCATTTTTTATCTTTCTATTTTTTCTCTCTTATCCCTATTTTTGCTCTCTCTCACTTTCTCATAACCTCTCCTCTATTTTATTTTATTTTACAATTAGAGTGTGTGCATGTCAAATTACTAGTAATCATGACATTAATCACCTTTGATCACCTAGCTTAATTTATTAAGTAATACTCTCTCCGTCCCCACAATTATTACAACACATTCTTTTTAGAAAGTTCAATAAAAATTACAACACTTTCTTTTTGAGTAACTTTTGTAAAGTTAAATGACCAATTTATCCACAATCATATTAACTTTCTCATTTAATATGTATTGATCGCTCTACTACCTAAATTTTTTGTGATTCATATCGTTGGAGTATCTATAACCACACACTATATAAACTATAAAGATTAATTAAGAAATTAAATAAAATATTGAAAGTTTCTTAACATTCGTGTAGTTGAGGTTTGTAACAATTTATGCTTTCATACGAGAAACTGAGGTATTTTTTCTTTTTTTCCTTTTGATAAAGAGGAACAGATTGTGAAATCACCATTACTGCTCATATCACTAACATTATGATGAAATAAATCATGTTAATTTTAAATTATAAATTTCACAAATTGATTATGAAAAGTCAAAATAGGACATATAATAATAATAATAATAATAATAATAATAATAATAATAATAATAATAACCATTTAGTAGTTTTAAAGAAAAATATGAATATATAGAGAGAGAGAGAGAGGGGGCTTCTTAGTTTGGTGGTCCGCATGCGGATCACCTATAGCGACAGACTTGTATAGCTCGCTCTACTATGGAATCTGAATTTATTGCCTTAGAAAAGGCAGGTTCTGAAGCAGAGTGGCTCAGAAATCTTTTGGGAAATATTCCCTTGTAGACGAGACCCATTTGTGTCTCTACATTATGATTGTCAAGCTGCTATAGGCAGAGCTAAAAATAAGAGCTATAATAGAAAGAGTAGGCATATACGCCTAAGACATAATATTGTGAGACAGCTGTTAAGTGATGGGATTATATCCCTTAACTTTTTTCGGTCAGAGATAAATATTGTGGATCCTCTGACAAAGCCACTAAGCAAGAGGCTAGTGAGCAATGCCTCGAGGGGGATGTGACTTCTGTCTATTACAGAAATTAACGGTGATGGTAACTCAACCTATATGAATGGTAATCCTAGGAAGTAGGTTCATATGGATAACAACAAGTCATTGGTTGATTGGTTGAGACACTATCTGTTTTATACATATTTGAGTTCTTTCTTAGGGGTGAAAACGAGTCGAATCTCAGCGAACACTCTAATGCTCAGATTCGGCTCGAGTCAAAAAATTGAGCTCGAATTCGACTCGAATTCGATAAGAAATTTCTAATTTTGCGCCAGATTCGACTCGGATCATTACTCGGACCTACTCGACTCGTAAGTACTCGACTTGTTTACAAAACGAGTTACTCACGAGCCTTCAAATCGAGTTTCAAATATGAACCATTTCGCTTAATACTGAACCACTACATACTAAATTGATTATTGAACTAATGTTTATATATAAAAGCCTTTTACTTTTATTTATGTAAAAAAATTACAAAGAATGTAATACGAATTGACAATCAATTCACTGATTTATTCAAGTACAAGTTTACACAATTAAATACTACACTTTATAAATTATAAAGATTGATACAAATATCACATAATTAGCTTATTAGTATGGATCAGACCAGTATTCGAATATGATCCATCAAGTAGGTATCGAGTATGGTTCGAGAAAAAAATGAAATACACGAACTCTAATCTGAGCGAATACTGGTATACTCAAATTCGACTCGTGTATCATTAAACAGAAAATGAGTATAGATCATATTCGACTCGAATCAACTTCGAATTCGAGTTTTGGATCATATTTTTAAACTGATCTCGAGTCGAGTATCGAGCTACTCTGCTCGGCTAACACATTCATTCCTATGATGAAGGAGTGTAATTCTACAATGTTAAAGATTGAGTTATATACTCTTAATGATTTCCATAGTCCTGTTTGGTGAAGTGTTTTAGGGGTGGGTATAGTGCGATTTGGTGTGGTTTGAAGTCCAAACCGCACTCGAAACCGTATGGGTATGGTTTGACAAATCCAAAATTGCACACGAAACCGCTTGTGATTAGTACGGTGCGGTTTTAATTTGTGCGGTTTCGGTTCTAAAACCAATTGAAACAACAAAAAAGGTCTAAGCCTTCAATAAAATTTAACACAGAGCTCACATCGAGCAATTAACTTAGTGACAGAGTCGACAATGGGAATCATATCAAGCATAGAAACAAAGCTCCTTATGCCAAACATGTCAAATTTACCATCAAATCATAGAACAGTAAGACACATAAAATAGTTTTAGTTTATAATAAAGGAATAATGCTTTAAAACTAAAACATACGCTATATAAAACAACGGAGACCATATATTCGATAACAAGCAAAAAGGTTTATCTAGTTCCCCAAAAATTAAAAGTATATACTAATATATTGCAGGGAGGACTTATAGAATATAATCCTAACTGTACCTAATTTGAAAAATAATCTATTAGACTATTACTATTATAGCATAGACCTTAACCAATGCATCAAGTGCTCGAACCAACAAATTTGGCCCCTCAGCTATAAGCCCCTCCAATAACGCATTAAACAAATCTGAAATTTCAAAACCCAAATGCTTAATTTTTGACTCTATAACCTCTAACCATCTTCGTTCAATTGGTGAAAAAATGACAATGCAAGACTGGGGTTTTATCTGAGCGTGTTCAAGTGAAAAGTAACTTTAGAATTTACTAGAGATAATACATACATACACACACATGGTGCGGTTTCGATTTTATGCGTGCGATTTTGGCTAGTAACCAAACTGGAACTGTAAATTTGGTTATTCAACCCGTCTAAAACGTCACATATGTCGGAACTGTTGGTGCGGTTTTAATTAGTGCGGTTCGTGCGATTTTTGGTGTGATTTCGGTTTCAATTTGGTTATTTGCTCAGCCCTAATGTGTTTAATTATATTGTATATACATGACTTATATTTGAGTTCGAGTAAAGAAAATTGAAGTTGTTCCTAGGTCATTCAACTATTTCGAGTGCTAATTAATTGAGTGAAGAGCCGTTGAATCCTGGAGTATGATTTCGTCAGTGACCTTAGCACCGAGAAAAGTTCTCCGAGGGCCGAAATTTCTACTTAAGGACAGTCCACTGCACGCCTCTGCTCAACATTATTCACTATAAATCGATAAGTTCTATTTCTGTCCTTTTATTTTATAGTTGAATCCTATATTTTATTCGTGTTTCTCCAACAAAAACTACTACATGATTAATAAGTAGATGATCGATCTTGTTATATGTGATGATGAGGATGAGATAGATTCCCATTTGCAAACAATCTCCTAAAAATATTACGTTGTTTGGTAGTAGTGGAGGCATGATAATAAAATTATGAAGGTAAACTTGAGAACATTTTGTCGCTTCAAACTAAAATCATTAAAAAGTTCTTTTATTGACCAAAATTTGTGTCGGAAGAGTTTTTTTTTTTTTGGAATTACTAGTTTTTCCAAAATAGACAAATAGAGGTATATATATACACCGCAAAATCTATGGCATGTGAATGATTACGTAATACAATGAACAAAACTATGCACTATGCAAATTTAGTTTAAGGATGTTCCACCAACAAAAATCAAAGTATAGTACTGTAGTAGTAATGGCTAATGCCAACAATATCTCGAAATTCTTACTCCATGCTTCGGAGCATGTAATTGTGAAAATAATAGGCTAATGGCAACCGATGAGTCTGCAACGAGGCAAAAGAAATAGGAGGGGAGGAAAGATTAATAACTATTTGTGACAAAACATGGTGCAAGAAGTGCCTGTACGTTTTCCAGAGTACTTTTTACTAATAATGTTATCGAAACACTGCTATCTTGAGAAGTAAATTTCTGTGTTTCAAAAACATTATTGAAATCAGTTTTTGAAAAATATATTAATTTGCATGGTATTTATGTATTTCTTACATTTACCTTGAAACTTTGATCCTTCAATTGTAATTAATTTTGTCAAAAATCATTTAAGAGGTCCTCATTAATTCACGTTTTTGTAATTAGACGTGTGTTGGCTTGGCTTAAGAAACAACTAAAAAACCTTAAACATAAAGAATTCAAGTCCCGAACAGGCTAACAATAATAATTAAAATCTATAATCAAGCAAGAAAACTAAAACGTGATCTAAGAAATAAAATAAACATGTTATATTTTGTTATCCAAGGTAAAAAAAACAAGAAGAGGTGAAAAAAGTAGAAGAACACATAATAACTATAGAACTTTAACATGCCATGTTTGGACTCTCTTGCAGTCGAGATGAACCCCACACATCTCCACTTTTCATCGAGATTGGTTTTCCACCCGATGAATGTACTCCAGTGGCCCTTACAGAGCCCAGATTCTCTGATTAGTGATGACAACAGAATGAAGTTTGCCTCTAAAAGCAACCCAGAAAGCCATCCCCAAGAAATTACTTTTAACATCCCCCGGCATCTGAAATGAGGTTGAAGATCCCATTGTTTGATGACCGAACCAATCTTGAATCATCCTATTTGGAAGTTAAACATCACAACCATCAAATCCAGACTAGTAATTTAAGAAAAAGGAAAAAATTACAAGAAAAGAAAACTCTTACCTGCAGGAAACTCGATATGAAATTCGATATCAAATTGCTGCAATCTGTGTGAATTAATCTACGCATGTCCATTAAATTTGATAGATCTGGCAATTTTTGTAGTGACTTGCAACTGCTTGCATTTAGAGAATGGAGAATGACAAGGAAGTTCTTGGAGTGATTCATGGCTGCTGCAGTCGGTCAAGTTCTTGGAGTGATTTGAGACTGGTGCAATTGCTCAACTATGTTTGGGAATAATGATCGAAGATTGCTGCACCCAGTCAAGCCTAGGTACCTTAACTTGCAAGTAAGTTTTGGAAGTGATCCAAGACTTGTGCAGTTAGTCAACCTGATGCCTTCTAAATTAGGGGGAAGTTTTGGCAGTGATTTAAGCCTGTTGCAATTACTCAAGTCTAGCTTCTTTAAATCATGAGGAAGCTCTGGGAGTGATTCAAGACTGGTGCAATTGCTCAAGTACAGTTGGCGTAGATCATGAGGAAGTTCCGGGAGTGATTCAAGACTGGTGCAATTTCTCAACTCTAACCTGATTAAATTAGTAGGAAGCTCTGGGAGTGATTTGAGACTGGTGTTATTGTTCAAGTACAGTTTGAGTAGATCAAGAGGAAGCTCTGGGAGTGATTCAAGACTAGAGCAATTGTTCAAGTTCAAAATGTGTAGATGAAGAGGAAGTTGTTGTATTGATTGAAGACTGCTAAAATTTTCTAAGTTGAGGTTGTAGTGTAAATCTGAGGATCGTTTACGTTTAGGATACCTATAGTCAAACAAATTAGGAGGAATTTTTGGTAGTGATTGAAGACTAGTGCAGTTCTTCAGGGCTAAAGTTTGTAAACTAAGAGGAAGTTCTGGGAGGAATTGAAGACTACAACATTCATCCAAGTTTAGGATGCGTAAATTAGGAGGAAGTTTTCGGAGTGATTGAAGACTACTGCACTTGGAAAGAACAAGTGTTGTCAAGTTATTCATCCTTGATAGATTTGGTAGTGACTGAAGACTCGAGCACTGGGTCACATACAATTCTTCTAAATTGGATGGTAGGCTATTAAAGTATTTGTAAGATAACCACAACTTTTTCAACGAGGATAAACTCTCGATCCCATATAAATTGTCTCCATAAGGCCAACCACAGACAATTAGAGATTGAAGAGAACTCAGATTGTAAATGCTCCTTGGAGTATTCCTTAATCTTCTGCAATGTGACATGTCCAAGTATATTAACCTCGTTAAACATTCGATGGAATCTGGCAATTGCATAATATTGGTTGAATATAGAGAAAGACACGCGAGTGAAGTTAGATTTCCAAAATTCTCAGGCAAGCTTTCAAGGTTTGAACAGAAACGTAGACGAAGATACACAAGTGAAGTTAGATCGCAAATGCTACTTGGAAGGTTTCTAAGTTTATTACAACCAACCAAATCCAACTCCTTCAACTTACCTAGATGTCCGATGGAATCTGGTAATTGTTCAATACTTGACCAACTTACATCAAGCTTCCTTAAGCATCTCATGTTCCCCAATTGCTCAGGCAATTGATGCAACCCGTCGCATCCATACAAATGCAAATGAACCAACTTATGCAAAAGCCCAATCGATGGGTGAATCTGCGACAAACTTGAACAATCTCCAAGCATTAATTTCTCAAGGCTTTCCAATCCTTTGAAATCAGGGGTGGTTTTGAGGAAACGCGATTTACTAGCATTTAGGACTTTTAAGCTCTGTAATTGCTGTTTAAAGAGAATAAAAAAACATGGAATTACATTATGTCTGCATATTTTTCATATACATATTCGATGAGAAAGATGGAGTTGCCACTAATACATACCTTGGTGCCTTCCCAAAGCATCTTGACTTTGTTGTGTTGCATATCAAGGAAAGTTAATTTTGGTGCTTGAAAACTTGAAGGTAAACAATCCAAAGAGCTATAATTCCAACAAAACCACCTTAATTCTTCAAATAAATTTTCAAAGCTTCCAGTGAGATTCACATTGCTAATCTGAAGCAATCTCAAGTTTGGTAAGCTATGAAATGCTCTGGTACTTATATCTACTTTCTTTTCCGTGGGCATGACTAGCCTGATACCTTCAATGTTTTCATATTGCCCCTAATAGAAAGAGAAAGTAGTATTAACTATAATCGTAATGAAGTCAAAAAAGCTTAGGAGCTTATCAGAGAATTGATATTAACATTTTCAAGTGGGGAAGAGGGGTATTCATAATTGAGGAAGTATTTCACTTGGCGATATAGAAGCGTGCAGCCAAATAATGGAGGAATTAGATCTAAGGTATTCAGCCAGATGGATTTTGTAGCTCCATATCAGAAGTTAGCATAAGGTCATTGGCAGCCTGGGGAATGCATGATGGAGTTTCTGTATTTTTTTAAACCTTTATCCAAATCTTTAGATAAGATGAAGATCTATAATTCAATAAATAATTTTTTTCCTTTTGCCAAAATACTTAACTTCCATAATATTTTCAAGAGAGAGTGTGTGCAAGATAAACGATATGAAACTAATTTTATGAGAAGTAGATTTTTTGGAATAGTCAAAAGAGAAAGTGTTAGTCTTGTACCTTGAAATTTTTGAGAACATCAAATGCATCCTCATGAAACCACAATCGACTACGATTTCTTGGATTCTTAACGGATTCTTCGCGAACAATTTCCCGTCCCATATCCCGAATCAGGTTATGCATGTGCAGTTTGTTGCTCCAGTCAATTTTTAGTAAACACCTTTCCCTTAAATTGCTGATTCCAATTTCTGGAAAGAAACCACAAGCATCTAGAATCTTGATTGCATCATCTTTGTCCATTCCGATGAAAAAGAATGCAATATCGAGGAAGATGTCCCGTACTATATAATCATCAAGTGCATCATAGCTTATTCTAAGTTTTTTCTGAATATCCTTGTGGGGAATTTTTTTCAATTTCCCAAAGACACTTTCCCACTGTACCATAGGTCTGTCGAACAAACTTGAACCCAAAACTTCAAGAGCTAATGGAAGACCTCCGACATATCTTACAATATCTTTTGAAAGGCCCATCAAATTTTTCAAGGGGGTTGTATTTCCAAAGGCATGCCTTTTAAAGAGTTCCAAAGACTCATTGTTGTCCAATTCCTTCACCTCGTGCCTCAAATTTTCTTCAAATTTAGCTAGTAGACGCAAATCTCTCGTTGTGACGATGATTCTACTTCCTGGACCAAACCATTCCTGATTTCCTGCTAATGATTTCAACTGTTTCATTTCGTCTAAATCATCAAGAACTATGAGGACTTTTTTTGAACGAAGTCTTTGTTTCACAAAACTTATACCTGCATCCTCACTGGGAACCTTAAAATCCTTTATTTTCAAAAGTTGAAAAATAAGTTGCTCTAATAAATAATGTAGACCACGGGGTTGATCGAAAGCTTCTCCAACATTTTCAAGAAAGCAACTACCTTCAAATTCCCTGTAAATTTTATTATAGAGAGCTTTGACAATTGTAGTTTTGCCGATTCCGGCCATCCCATATATCCCAATGAAACGAACATCATTCGACCCAATCCTTAGTTTTTGATTTATTCCCTTGACACGAGAATCGATGCCAACTGGATGGTCACTAACATTCAAGTATTTGGGACATAATTTCATTAGAACATCATTGACGATTTTTTGGATGAGATCTGCTTCATGGCTGCCAATTTTACACCAATTTTAATTTGGGAAGTTAAACAAAAATTAAAGAACAATGATACATGAGTTATGCTATGTACTGCAACCGAATTACAATTATGCATTTACAATTACATAATGTTGGATAGAATTATAAGTCTCTCACCATAAATATGACATATACTTTTAACAAGATTATCGCTAATAATTTCTTTTTGAGTAACTTTTGTAAAAGTTAAATGACCAATTTATCCACAATCATATTAACTTTATCATTTAATATGTATTGATCGCTCTACTAACTAATTTTTTTTTTATTGACATCGGTGAAGTATTTATAACCACGCATTTTATAAAGATTAATTAAGAATTTAAATAAAATATTGGAAGTTTTTTAACATTTGTGTAGTTGAGGTTTGTAACAATTTATGCTTTCAAACGAGGAACCAAGGTTTTTTCTTGTTTTTGATAAAGAGGAACTAAGGTTTGATGTTAGTTTGTAGTTATTTTGTTGCTTCTAATCACCAACGGTGAAAGTTATTGGTTCTTAGCTCCCTCAAAACAATACAATCATTTCTTTTATTCATCAAATAACTAAATTTAGATAAGGGAAAAAAAATAAAGGAAATATAGAAGTTACCCATTTGCATCATTTTTCAGATCATATCCTGATATATTTGCAGTTGTGGTTAGCGCAGCTCTCCATGTCTCTGCCTTTTCTGCATAAAGAAGTTTATGTTTTTCAAAAGCTTCAGCATAACTCTCAGTTTGGTGGCGTACATTTAATGGATCAACATCATAAAATACAGGAAGTACGATCTGTCCCCTCGTCCTCTCGCATTCGAGGATCTCTGCAAGCTCATTAAGACACCATTTCGAAGAAGCATAATTTTTCGAGAAAACAACAATGCTCATCTTCGAATCATGGAGTGCTTTTATCAATTGTGGTGCGATTTCTTCTCCCCTTTCCAGTCCAGGTTCATCTTTGAAGGTTCGTATTCCTACCTGATCTAAAGCAGAATATAAATGACCAATAAAGTTTCTTCGTGTATCTTTGCCTCCAAAACTCAAAAAAACGTCCCAGAATTTAAATGAGGACGAAGATGGAAAGCAAGAAGAATCAGTTTGTTTGCTTGTACCAGCCATGAAAGTAGGGTTTGGAGATAAAAAAGGTAAGGATGTTCTAGGTTCTGTGTATAGGTTATCAAATGGTTTATTAGATATGGAGCTGGTGTGAATCAAAGTGTCCAGTCGGTCAACTTTTCTTCTTTAATGGAGTTGTTGAAATGTCGCTCTCACTTTGAAAACCTTTGCAATTTCCATGAAAAATTCCATTTTTTTTTTTGCTGTGTTACTTTCTTATAAGGTGTGTTTGGTAAGTTTTGTCTTTGCCAGATTGAGTGGTGAGCTTTGTTTTTGGATGTATAAGATTTGGTGGTGTGAGATGAGGTGTAAAGTACGATTGCATTATTGCCGTGGTGATATTGTTGCTTGCTTTTTTTGCTTTACATGTTTAGTCTTAAAGACCGCGTCAATAGCATTAAGCCCCATTTAGAGAGGGTCGGACTATGTTTGCTAAAATTAAATGAAATAAGTTGGATAAAATAGAATTTTGAATAAAAAAAATTGTTTAATAATTGACATATTTGAAACAGTTGAATAACAGATTTTTATTATTTTATATATTTAAAAAAATTTAAAATTATTGTAAATTTATTTAATATTATTTAATATAGTAGTTAATATTGAAAAAAAAGATTAAATATAAAATAATACTTCATTCAACAATCATTCATTTCATCCTATTCAGTCAAAAAAATTATAATTGACCATTCAGCCCAAAAATTTTAGACGATTTATATTCAAAACAAACGCACTGAATGGCTGACCGATTCAGTCATTCAGCTAAATAAACACCCCCTTAGTCAATATTTTGTAAAATCATTTTATGTACTAATTCTTCTAATTAATCTCCACAAAAAATAACGCTTAAGAAATGAAATAATAATTCATTTGAAAACAAAATCAGTGTTAATTTTTCTAAGAAATGAAACGCGCGTAACCTGGACTAATTTATGTCGAGGGCACAAGGTGTTGTGCTTCTTGATAAATGAAGGCATGGATTCTTTCCTGGATCCAACTATGTTTACTAAGAGAAGGAGATGGATTGGGTTGGTTCCCACGATTAACTCTCTAGTTGGGCCTCAAGGATACATCAAATTTTATAAAAAGGCCTTAAACTATAAAGGCGTAATGGTTGCTGAAAACCAGGACATGAGAATCATAATTTGATGTAGTAATGATAAATTAAATTTATAATAAATTAGATACTACTCCCTCCATCCCTAAATAATTGACGTTTTGAAGGTTTTCATACTTATTAAGGAAGTCATTTATTACTTCAATTTTGTCATTAACTTTATTTTCTTTTCGCAAATTTACACCCTCAAAATTTGGCACCGTACTAATAACCGGTACATATTGTACCGGTTCTCCCCCCAATCCGTTTAAGATACTATATATTGTCTTTTATTGTTAATAAATATTGTTGAAATGTCATGTAAACATTAATATTTATAAATGTTAATAAAAGATTGCAGGTTTGGAATTTGGAATTTTTTTTGTAAATGTTTAATTGATGATTTGCAGGTTTGGAATTGGATATAATCAATGAGTAATGTTAGAGGTCTTAAATTTTTTGTCTCAAATATTGTGTCATCATTATATTGGTCGTGTACATTTTATATGATTGGCTGTCATAAAGTATAATTAAAATATTCAATGTTATGTAATAAAAAATTTGACTCTTAGTATTATCCTAATCTAATATATAAAGTCGGAGGAAGAGTTTGTGCTAACAATATTTGAAGCATTTGTTTTAAAATGTTTTTCGTTTTCAACTTTCAAGGAGAATAAATTATTTATTTTTCTATATTACCCTTACTTTCTCTTATTGTCCCAAGAAATTCTCTCCCTTGTATTAATAGTTTTTAACTTCTCATAAAGGTGTAGTGATAGAATTTCAAACAAATTTTACTTGGTAAATGATACCTTCTTAATCCATGTGCAAAAATCTTAAACGACAATCTTTTAGGAACGGAGGTAGTATGTAATTTCTCCCACGGGCGGAACTAGGGGGCAGGATTTGACCCCCCCAATCCTGGAATCTGAAGCATGTTAATATTAGTTAAATTTGATCGTTGTTATGATATGGTATTAATTCATTTGCTTCCTCATGTCCTTCTACCTATAATAAATTAATAATATTACTATAATATAAAATAATGTTAAATAAGTTTGATAATTAATTAATTAATATTGCACTCATTTGTCTTACTGATTTAATCATATCTTGGTATCAATTTTTTATAAATGAGAATAACTTAATTCATTTTCTTGCTTTGAGTCGCTCCTCTCAGTTGTATCCAAGTAAGATAATCAGAACCACAATATAAAATTTTGAATATATAATATTATAATTTATAATTTATCCATAAAAATAGTTAATCAGTTGACTAAAAATTTCAAAGTCTGATTAATAGTCCCATAGTTAGGAAAAATTTAATATATATATATATATATATATATATATATATATATATATACGGTCCAGATCTTAAGCTCACCCCTTATTCAATTCACCCGAGCTTACCCCCATTTAGCGACGGACCCGACGACAGTTTGGTCATACAATCGTCGTCTATACTTTTAGCGACGCTATATGTTATCCGTCACTAAAAGTATAGACAACGATTGTATGACCGAACCGTCGCCGGGTCCGTCACTAAAGGGGGGTGAGCTCGGGTGAGTTGGATAAGGGGTGAGTTTAAGATCCGGACTCTATATATATATATATATATATATGTGTGTGTGTGTGTGTGTGTGTGTATGTGTGTGTGTGTGTACATGTGTGTGTGTGTATATATATATATATATATATATATATATATATATATATATATATGTATTTAAAGTCATTAGACTCTTAACTCAAAAGTTGACAAGGGTTGGAATATGATGTTGTGAAATAGTATAATTGGACAAAATGAATTTGAAAGAAGCACTCCAAGTGTCAATAAATAAATTTTTTTTACTGATATATTTTGACCTCCCTTTAAAAATATTTTGGTTCCGCCACTGATTTCTCCTAGGTACACTTAGAGCATCTTCAACCGCCTCTTCAACCACTTTGAAATACTCAAATAGGTGAGCCACATCAAAAAAATCATTTTCAACAGCCTTTAATTCAAACTGCAACGTATGTCAACAAACATTATTCTCACTCTTCAAATCTGTAACCTCATTCTCACGCTTCAAATGTACAATCAAAGGCTAAAAATATTTATTACGCTTATTGGATTTTATGTATTGCTCATTAAATTGAAGAGACTGGTGAGACACAAAATATGAAAGTAGCAAATAATACTCTTCAAATTGTCACGTATGTTAACAAACATCAATTTGGAGATACTCTTATATAGAGCATCTCTAACGGCCTCTTCAAACTATTTTGAAATACTCAAATAAGTGAGTCACATCAGAAAAATTATCTACAACAACCCTCCAACTTTAGTCATCAATTCTGCAACCTCATTTTCTCTCTTCAGAACTGGTAAGTTGACCTTGTCTCTTCAAAACATTTATTTTGTTTTTGAAGAATCAAAATCATATAAAAAAGGCTAAAAACATTTATTTTGCTTGATGATTTTGATGTAAACTCATTGTAAAATTTAATATCATTAATTTTTCAAATGTTGTATTAATTGAAGAGTTTTTTTATTACCACTGTTGGAGATGCTCTTACTTTAGTTGAATAACTTTGCAACTTCCATGAAATTTCATGAAAAACTAATGCAACTTCCATGAAATTAAGTAGACGTGTAATTTCTCCCAGATACATTTACCTTAGTTGAATATTATGGTAGAATTTACATCTTATTATTTCGTTTTTCTATTCCTCTTTATTACTCTGCTTTTTTTATGAGATGTATATGGCCAAGATTGTTATTGCCGCGTTTGTTGCATTCCCTGTTTGTTGAATTTGAACTGCCGCGTTGTTGCTTGATTTTATTTTATTTTTTGTTAATTTTCACACACACCACACTCATATGTCCAAAGAATCGAACCCATAATCTCATGAAAATCACAAGGCAAGAGCTATCGTTGAGCTAAGAACTATACGACTTTACTTGAATTTTTTGCTTTACATGTACTAATTCTTCAATCTCCACAAAAAATAAAGCTTAAGAAATTAAATAGTAGTTCACATTTGTAAACAAAATTAGTGTTAATTTTTATATATATGCATAACAAATGAAATACGTATTCTAAACTAATTTATGTCGAGGGCTCAAGGTATTGCGTTTCTTTATAAATGTCTTAGAGGGTATTTGGGGTCGCTTATAAGAAGTCAAATGAGGTTAAAATCAATTTTAAGAAGCAAAACATATTTGGTAACTTGATTTTAAAACTATTTATAATCACTTTTTATAGAAACAGTTTTTGATTATTTGTCGAATCTAACAATACGGTTTGACCAAGTATATTACTAATTTATCCCTATTTTTTTAGTAATTCCATTCATCACTCATTTTTACTTTTTAAAAGATTTCTTTTAGTAATTTACACTTGAAATATGTGATTAACAAATATTTCTATATCAAACACTTTTCTATATTTACTAATTTAAGTGTTTTCTTTTATCAAATACAACCTACTTTTTTAAAATTAATTATAAGTAGAAGTAATAATCAAATTATCAATCATATTTTTTAAGTAATTTCAAACACATTCTAATAAACGTCATGGATTTTAGGGTCAAGAACACTATTCCACAAGTTACATTTTTTTAGGAACAATTACATATTATAGTACATTTATGAAAGTAATTACAAAAATCATACACTAATAAAATAATTACAAAAATATAACATTTCATCATATATATTTACAATACTAATATATTTAGGAGTCCTTAATTTAAGAGATAAATATTAATGGCTGACATAGCAAAAAGTTATTTTTTTTGAATCGCGTGATAACCGCCTATCATTTGTATGGGACTCTGCAGTTACCAAACCCCTTTTGCATGCTGAAACCCTTGTTTCTCTCCTTTGTCGCGACTAAACATAAGGGTCCTTGTTTCCGGTGATTGTTCTTCATTTTTGTTCGTGCGTTCTTCATCTCTATCATATTTGTTTAGTTGTTCGGCATACTCGTTGAGTTGTTCGTCATTGTAGTTGTTACTCGTTACTCGTCTGGTTCATTGTCGTTGTCGTTGTTACTCGTTTGGTTCATTGTCGTTGTTACTCGTTATTCTTCTCCATTGATCGACTCTGGTGTTTATTATTGCTGCAAGTGAGTATTTTCTTAATAGTTTAATGTATTATATATTAAAGTAGTTTACTAACATAATGGAGTATTCATTGTGTTGGTTTGTGTTGTTTTTATGTTTTGTATAGAATGGTTGATACAAGGAAGAAGGATGGAAAGAGGAAAAGGATCGTGGAGGGTGATTCTGTTAAGAACTTGAAGAAGTTTGTTGTGCAGAGCAAGAGGAAGGGAAAGGGGAAGGATGTAGGTAATAAATCGAGTAAGAATGAAAGTAGTTTAGTGATACATAGTGATATCAAACATTCCGAAATGCAATTAGATTCTGATTTTGATGTCGCTGTTAAGAATGAAGCTCAAGTTCTTATCCAGAAGATAATTCTAACTCAACGAATTTTAAAGGTGTATTAATTTAAATGTTGTTATTGTTTACTGTATAATGCTTAATTGGTTACTGTATAATGCTTAATTGGTTACTGCATAATATTAATGATTAATACTTGGTAACCACATGATTGGTAACCAATGCATTAGACAATAACCACCATGTTGCATGAAGGTAACCAAAACTGACTTGGTTAATGTCTTATGATGTATTGGTTACTGTCTTATGAGTGTCTTGGTTACTGTCTAATGATGTCTTGGTTACTGTATAATGATGTATTGGTTACTGTCTTATGAGTGTCTTGATTACTGTCTAATGATGTCTTGGTTACTGTTTTATGATGTATTGGTTACTGTCTTTTGATGTCTTGGTTACTGTCTAATGATTTCTTGGTTACTGTCTTATGTGTGTCTTGGTTACTGTCTAATGATGTCTTGGTTACTGTCTTATGATGACTTGATTACTGTCTTATGATGTCTTGGTTATTGTCTAACCAGTATATTGTCTAAAGCTGTATTGGTTACTGTGCAACATTGTATTGGTTACTGTATAATGCTGAATGGGTTACTGACTAATGCTGTTTTGGTTACTGCATAATATTTCTGAGTAATGATTAGTAAGCACATTGTTGGTAACCAATGTATTAGACAGTAACCAGCATGTTGCATGAAGGTAATTAAGACAACATTAATAAGTAACCAATTTACATTGGTTATGTTATTGCAACATGTTGTTTACTATATAATGCTGTCTTGCTTACTGTCTTGGTTACTGTCTAATGATTTATTTGTTGCTGTCTAACTATTATATTGTGTAATGTTGTCTTGGTTACTGTCTAATGCTGGATTGGTTACTGATTAATGATTTTTTGTTTTTGGATATATAAGATTTGGTGGTGTGAGATGAGATGTAAAGTAGGATAGCATTATTGCCGTGTTGATGTTCTTGCTTGCTTTTTTTGCTTTACATGTTTAGTCTTAAAGACCGCGTCAATAGCATTAAGCCCCATTTAGAGAGGGTCGGAATATGTTTGACAAAATTAAATGAAATAATTTTGAATATTTAAGTAATTTAAATAAGTTGGGTAAAATATAATTTTGAGTAAAAAAATTTGTTTAATAATTGACATATTTGAAACAGTTGAATAACAGATTTTTATTATTTTATATATCTAAAAAAATTTAAAATTGTTGTAAATTTATTTAATATTACTTAATATAGTAGTTAATATTGAAAAAAAAGATTAAATATAAAATAATACTTCATTCAACAATCATTCATTTCATCCCATTCAATCAAAAAAATTATAATTGACCATTCAGCCCAAAAAATTGAGACGATTTATATTCAAAACAAACGCACTGAATGGCTGACCGATTCAGTCATTCAGCTAAATAAACACCCCCTTAGTCAATATTTTGTAAAATCATTTTATGTACTAATTCTTCTAATTAATCTCCACAAAAAATAACGCTTAAGAAATGAAATAATAATTCATTTGAAAACAAAATCAGTGTTAATTTTTCTAAGAAATGAAACGCGCGTAACCTGGACTAATTTATGTCGAGGGCACAAGGTGTTGTGCTTCTTGATAAATGAAGGCATGGATTCTTTCCTGGATCCAACTATGTTTACTAAGAGAAGGAGATGGATTGGGTTGGTTCCCACGATTAACTCTCTAGTTGGGCCTCAAGGATACATCAAATTTTATAAAAAGGCCTTAAACTATAAAGGCGTAATGGTTGCTGAAAACCAGGACATGAGAATCATAATTTGATGTAGTAATGATAAATTAAATTTATAATAAATTAGATACTACTCCCTCCATCCCTAAATAACTGACGTTTTGAAGGTTTTCACACTTATTAAGGAAGTCATTTATTACTTCAATTTTGTCATTAAGATTGATATGTATTACCACGATTACCCTTGAGGGCAATAGAGAAAAAATTATAATTAATGCTTCCTAGAAACTTAGTAACGTCAAATATATTAGAAAATTTTAAACTCCCTATAACATCAATTATTTAGGGATAGAGAGAGAGAGAGTAATATAGAATAAAATGACTAATTTAAGGATATTGTGTACATCATTATATATTAATACATTAAAACTAAATAAACTATCTAAGGGAATTGATAATTAAAAAAAATTAGTTTATAGAGAGTTTAAGATGGATTGCTGGGAGAACCGAAACAATATGTACCGGTTATTAGTACGATGCTAAATTTTGAGGATGTAAATTGGCAGAAAGAAAATAAAGTTGAAGTTTTGAGGAGAGAGAAAAAACCCATACCTCAACTTAATTTTCTCTCTCCTCGAGACTTCAACTTTATTTTTTTTCGCAAATTTACACCCTCAAAATTTGGCATCGTACTAATAACCGGTACATATTGTACCGGTTCTCCCCCCAATCCGTTTAAGATATTATATATTGTCTTTTATTGTTAATAAATATTGTTGAAATGTCGTGTAAACATTAATATTTGTAAATGTTTATAAACGATTGCAGGTTTGAAATTTGGAATTTTTTTTGTAAATGTTTAATTGATGATTTGCAGGTTTGGAATTGGATAAAATCAATGAGTAATATTAGAGGTCTTAAATTATTTGTCTCAAATATTGTGTCATCATTATATTGGTCGGGTACATTTTATATGATTGGTTGTCATAAAGTATAATTAAAATATTCAATGTTATGTAATAAAAAATTTGACTCTTAGTATTATCCTAATCTAATATATAAAGTCGGAGGAAGAGTTTGTGCTAACAATATTTGAAGCATTTGGGCTTCCGAAAATACCCTTCAACTTTTATATAATTCGTGTTTAATTCTTATAACTTCAACTTTATTTATTTTCTTATTTAAGTTTTAGATTTAAGTATTTAACTGTTTAATTCTCAAAATTTTAACCTTTTAAAATTAATAACAAAGTACAAACTACACAAGCGTATAGAGTACTAGTGGGAGATAAAGGGGGGTAGTCGTGGATAGGGTTGACCAAGAAATGAATAAAATCGAATAACCGAATTTTTTAACCGAATTATTTCGATTATTCGGTTATTTTCTTAAATTTGGTTATAACAATTTAATATTTCGGTGTTCGGGTTTGGATTCAGTTACTGAAATATTGGTATTCGGTTAACCGAATAACCGAATAACCGAATAAATTTAGATAAAAATAAAGACTTAACTCTTTAACAGTTGAGACTTACGACATACAACTCATTCTCTCAGTACTTACTACTCAGCCTCTGTCGACTCTCCTCCATAGTCAAATCACTTGCTTAGCTTCGCTTCTCCACAACCAGTTAGCCCACTTTGACTTCGCAAATCGCGACTATCCTCCATTCCGGCCTGTCCCCCACTCCGACCTCCACCTCTAGCCTCTCTAGTCTCTATGATTCCGCCTATGTATGGCCCATGTCCCTCTACGTTTATCGGCCTCTCTAAGCTCTGCCTCTCAAGTTTAAGATCTCATTTCTCACGAAGTGAACAGTGAACACCTCGAATGTATTGTAGAGTTGTAGTCTCTATTTTTCTCAAAGTTATTATTTTCATGGGTTCGTGAGTTATTCAGAGTTGGAATACTTTACCAAAAGCAACATACATACACAAAATTTGAGATTTATTTGTCTGAATAATATATTATTGGTTCATCAAACTGGTACTTTTAGTTTTATCTTAATGTTCTGTTTTGAAATTGTTTCATCAAGAGACATTAAATGTGTTTGTAATTTTTAAACTAAGATCTCAATCACTGTGACGCCCCCAAAAATAGGTCCACACAACCCATTCTGAGTCGCCAAATACATGGTACAGAAACCAAATACAAAATTTATTAATACAACTGTCGTGCAAAATACGACAACACATATGTTGAGAGTTTTAATACAAATATTATCTTGTAGACAATATCCAAACTCAAATAAACTCCTCATTACAATTATTGATACACTATTTTATAAAATAGTGAGGACTGTTATAATAACCGTCTTGAACCATCACTCCACGCCCCGACTTGTCCCAGCTATATTCTCGCCTCCTGAGAAGAACAGTAGAACAAAAAGAAAAAAGGGTGAGCTCAACTAGCCCATTAAAGAATATTATGACTAAGATAATATAGAACAAATTATCTTTAGTCCTCAACAGGGAAAAATCTGAAAGAATACAATAGACAACAAGTTTTAGAGTACAATTGCAGTGAAAACAACAATCAATTAGAAGAGTCAAGTAAAGTATGATATCTACTATCTTCTATGATTTAAAAGTCCATCATCAATATTTTATCCATGTAACATCATTCAATAAATATTTCAAATCAACGAATTATCCATGCACTACGGGCCAAGGATATTCGTTAGTATCACCAGTGGTCATGATCATGCCAACACCTGTCCATCTTTGCACTACGGGCCAAAGATATCAATCAACAATTCATCTTTGCACTACGGGCCAAAGATAACTTTCCACATAATTTAAGCATGAGGATGATGATAATGATATAAAGATTCAATCAAGTGAGATAAAGGATAAATATTGGATATTTATAATTCAATTTATCCAGAGTTCAAAAATATTCAAATTGTCAACATGATAACTCTTTGTGGAGTAAAATTCAAAAATGACATTCATGTATCAAAAATAATTTGAACATAAAAGAAAATTAAATTCTTTTATGAATAGTACTTGTGAATAGTACCGTATGAATAGTACCGTATGGATAGTACCCAGACATGAAAAGTTTAAAATTTAATAAGAAAATTCAGACCAATATTCTAGTGAAATGATATTAGATGAAGCACAAAACTTAAGAAATTTCGAATCATTTCAGGAATAGAAGCAATACTTACCATAGTAAGTTTAAATTTAGGAATACGAAATAAAATAATATCCCTTTTGTGACGCCCCCAAAATAGGTATACATCACCCATTCTGAGTCGCCAAAATACATGGTACAGAAACAACTACATCTTTACTGTTACAACATAAGAACTGTGAGTTTAAATACAAATATTGTCATCTAGACAATATCCACACTCAAATAAGTCCTCATCACAATTATTGATATATTATTTCACAAAAATGGTGAGGACTACTAAAATAACTTCTAGAACCATCATTCCATACCCCGACTAGTACTCGCTACATTCTCGCCTCCTGAGAAAAATGGAACAAAAAAGAAAAGGGTGAGCTCAACTAGCCCAGTAAAGAACATTATGACTAAGATAATACAGAACAAATTATCGTTAGTCTTCAACAGGGAAAAATCTAATAGAATACAATAGACAATAAGTTTTAAATCAATAACTGTAGCGGAAACAGCAAACCATTAGAAGAGTCAAGTAGAGAATGAGTTCTACTATCTTCTAAGATTTAAAAGTCCATCATCAATATTTTATTCCTGTAACAACAATCAATAACTATCTTTAATCAAATATTTATCTTTGCACTACAGGCCAAAGATATTCATTTGTATCACCAGTCGGTCATGTTCATCTCAACACCTGTTCATCTTTGCACTACAGGCCAAAGATATTCATTAGTTAATCATTCATCTTTGCTCTACAGGCCAAAGATATTCCGTAATATCATCATTTAGGACTGAGGATGATGAAAAAATATCTTAAAGAAAACAAATCCAGTGAAACAAAATAACAAATATTAAGGATTCGTATTTCGATTTATCCATGTCCAAAAATACCTTATAATTATTCACAGTGAAGTAAAATTCAAGAATGATCAAAACATGGATACAATCAAAGCTAGTACCCAGAATAGATATTTTGGACGAAAAGAAGAAAATTTCATTTTCGGTGAATAGTAACTCGTGAATAGTAACTCGTGAATAGTAACCCCGACGTGAAAAGTTCTAAATTTGATAAAAATTTCTAACCAATATTTCGGCATAATGATATTGAAGAAATAATATCATTTTCGAATAAAATAACATCCCTTACCTCGTAAAGACAGTACTTCTGGTCGGAATACCGGTATAAGGCTGAAAGAAACTTGCTCTGATGAATAGAAACTCTCAAAGTATCTAAATACTAACAAAATACACTCAATAATCTAGAGAGAGAAAGAGAGAAAACTTATTTCTGGTGTGATTTTCAATTCTAACTTAAGCACTTATTTATAGGAAAATGCTAGAACGCCAAAGGAGACTAAATAATAAAATATTATAATTATAAAACTCATTTCTACGCATGCCAATTCAGCCACCAGCCATCCTTGACCTAAATTAGCAGCCCACATGTGTTAGAATAAAAGTGGGTCCCACCCATAATTAATAAAAATCATATTATTTTCCAAAACTTTAATAATTCATAGAAAATAACCCTTTTATCAGAAAATTCAAATCTCGCAACTTTTTATAGGAAATTCAATTCTCTACAACTTTGCAGAAGAAAGTTTTTCCAAATTCTAAACAAAAATTGTCCGAAATCCATAAACGGGCGATTTTACAGGCTATAATTAAATTTCAGTCAAGAAATGGGGTCCACCGACACACAAAATATGTGTTAATCATTTAATACAAAAAAAAATACTCTTCCTCCTCATATACTCATATATCCCACATTCATTGTAAAACTATCACCATTATTATATTATTAAATAAATTATTTTATCAGAAAAGATAAAATATCATTTTTTTAATAATTGTCACTTAAAAATTTTCTCCATCTATATCCACATAAAATTAATATTTTTCTCATCATATAAATTAATAATTAATTATTCACAAATAATATTACAGAATCACAGTACTGGCAACCAGGCAATTCTCAGGAAAGAGGGGGCTTTCCAATAAGGATTTCTCCTTACTGGCGCGCAATTAGATGACCAAACCTCTCCTTAGACAGAACTTTCTAGATATTGTCAATAATGTTATCTAATAATATTATTCAAATAATATGAATTATTGATCTGATAATGGGAAATACTGTGTAGTGACAATTATTGAAACAACAGTAATATAAAATATCAACGCAGCAATTATTGAATCAATAAAATAAAATACTAAACAGTAATTACTGTAACCATTATTGAGTAGTGCCTTCTTACGTAAGAATCAATAATTGGTGCAATACAGTGTGTTACTGTGCAACAACGCGTATTACTGTGTTTTAACCACCGGGTATTCCAACAGTATTAACGGTAACAACTACGCCGTTATTTATAAACAACTTATACTTGTCGTTTTTTTCATCCAATCGCTTTCCGTTATGGGGCCCACAAAAGACTGCGCCGTCGTACGAATATTCCCCGACAGAAAGAATATTCCACGACCAAACGAATATTCCCCGACAACAATGAATATTTTATAACCACCTGCTTATTTGAAATATTTGCGCATTTTACCCATAACTAACCTCGTTAATCAATTTAACCCTTACTATTTTAAAATAATAAATAGAGGGAATTTAAATTTTATTTAATAATAATTTGGGGTCTTACACCTTTTGTAAGACCCCGAATTTTATGAAATAAAAGTATTCAATTTTTTTATAATTATTATTCTATTTAGTAAATGGTTAAATTGTTAAAAGGTTAAAGTTAAGGGTGATATTTAAAAATTTTGTAAAGTAAGAAAGTTGATATAAAATATTCGTTGTGTCGGGAAATATTCGATTTAACAGGGAATATTCGTACGACGGCACAATCATTGGTGGACCCCACAACGGAAGTATTGTCGTAGTTAGAAAATGACATAAATATCTTTTTATAAAAATAACAGTGAAAGTTTTACCGTTAAACTGTTGAGATACCCGGTGGAAAAAATACAGTAATACGCGTGGTTGTATAGTAGCACACGGTATTAATTATTGATGTTTACGTAAGAAGTCACTCAGTATACTCAATTATTGCTACAGTAATTGTTGCATAGTATCTCACATTATTTGACTCAATTATTGTCACAGTATCATCCGCATAATACTTTATATTATTAAATCAATAATTGAGACAACAAAGTTATTCATATTATTATTTACAATATTGACGATGTCTAGAAAGTTCTGTCGAGGAGAGGTTTGGTCACCTAATTGTGCGCCAATAGGGAGAAATCCTTATTGGAAAGCCCTATCTTTCCTGAGAATGATCTGGTTGTTAACTATTGTGAGTTATAATATTAATGATGAATAATTGTTGAAGTATTAAGAATGTGTTTATTAAAGATAAGTGAATTACAAAAGTTAAAGGAGAATAATGTAAACTTAGAAAACTTTAGGGTACCAAAGTGTAATAAATAAATCAATCTGGACCATTGATGGTGGTTTTAATAGTAAATCAATCTGGACCGTTGGTGGTGGTTTTAATAGTAAATTAATATGGACCGTCGATTGTAGTTTTAATAGTAAATCAATCTGGACCGTCGGTGGTGATTTTAAAAGTAATCAATCTGGACCGTCGGTTGTGGTTTTAATAGTAATCAATATGGACCGTCCGTTCTAATAGTAAATTAATCTGGACCGTTCGTGAATAAGTTACTAATTAGTCCATTCTCCTATAAATAAAAGCTTAATTCTTCTTTCATTCTCACCAATTCACTGAGACTCACAAGAGAAACTATAGATAGCAAGAAGAAGAGCATTCTACTACTTCACTATTGCAGTATCCAGTCTTCTACTAAAGTAAGGGATGTTATTTTCGTTTGGTAAGGGGTATTATTTCTTTTGATATTCTTAAATCTAAACTTACTATGGTAAGTATTGCTTCTATAATTCCTAAAATTAGTAGAATATCCTTGAGCTTTGCGCTTCAGCCAGTATCGTTTCATTGGAATATTAGTCTGAACTTTTTGTTATTAAATATCAATATTTTCACCCTGGATACTATTCACATATTACTATTCACCCAGTTACTATTCACTATAATATTATTCACTCGGGTATTCAGAGCACTTTTTATGCCGGAATCCTATTCACGAGTTACTATTCACGGATTATTATTCACCCAGTTACTATTCACTCAAATATTATTCACTCGGGTATTCGAGATACTTTTTATGGCGGGGTACTAATCACGGGTTACTATTCACCCGGTTACTATTCACTAGAATATTATTCACTCGGGTATTCAGGACACTTTTTATGTCGGAGTACTATTCACGAGGTACTATTCATCCAGTTACTATTCACTCAAATATTATTCACTCGGGTATTCGAGATACTTTTTATGCCGGGATACTATTCACGAGGTACTATTCCCGAAGTACTATTCACAGGGTACTATTAACGGGGTACTATTTATCGAGAAAT
Source organism: Panax notoginseng (assembly GCA_016801055.1). NCBI lineage: Eukaryota > Viridiplantae > Streptophyta > Magnoliopsida > Apiales > Araliaceae > Panax > Panax notoginseng. The sequence goes on from CM029023.1 coordinate 135,608,918, forward strand.
TTATTTCTTTTCTATTCAAATTATTTTTGATATATGAATATTATTCTTGAATTTTACTCCACAAAGCAGTATCATGTTGACAATTTGGACATTATTAAATTCTGGATAAATTAAATTATAAAGATTTAAAATTTATCATTTGCTTTCATTAAATTGAATTCTTATATCATGGTCATCATCCTAATGCTTATATTGTGATGAAAGTCATCTTTGGCCCGTAGTGCATAGATGGATTGTTGATTGGTATGATTATGACCAGAAATAATTCGGTATAATCATGACCTATAATGTTACAAATGATAAAAGTCCTCATTGGCCCGTAGTGCATTGATGCACAATTGTTGGCATGATTATGACCAGGGATTATTCGGTATAATTATGTCCATTGGTGAAAACACGAATATCCTTGGCCCGTAGTGCATGGATAATTTATGGTCGTGATACTAATGAATATCATTAGCCGTAGTGCATGGATAATTTAGTGATGTAGATTAGATATTGAGCTAAGTCTCAGCTATGAAATATTAATTCATGGATGTGATAATAGTGAATATTCTTGGCCCTTAGTGCATGGATAATTCATGGATGTGATACTAACGAATATCCTTGGCCGTAGTGCATGGATAATTCAGTGATGTGAATTTTTTATTTAGCTGAGTCTCAGCGATAAAATATTGATAATAAACTTTTAATTCATAGAAGATAGTATATATCATGCTGTACATGACTCTTCTAAAATACAGTTGCATGTCTTTGGCCTGTAGTGCAAAGATGAACAGTTAATGAATATCTTTGGCCCGTAGTGCAAAGATGAATTTATTAGTATGATTATGAACATGAACTATGATTTGGTATAACCTTGATATTTGATGTTTCAGGTAAAGACATGTGATGAAAATTATCTTCGTCCTGGGTGCAAAGAGGAATTTAGAACCACAATTATGATTATGAGTTATTCACATGATTGTGGACAGGAACTGTTGATTGATGTTACAGGGATAAAATATGGTTGGTGGACTTTTAACATGGAGAAGATAATAGACTTTATGATCTATTTGACTCTTCTAATGGATTGCTCGTTCCGCTGCTACTATGGTTGAAAAGTTTTATCATCTACCATATGTTCTAAATCTCATTTATTACTGACGAAGGCTATTGATAATTTAATTATCTTTAATCATGATATTCTTTACTGGGCTAGTTGAGCTCACCCTTTTGCTTCACAATTCCTTTCAGGTATTAAGAGTGTAGCTGGGTCGAGCGGGGATAACAATGGAATAGTGTGATGGTCCGAGACTGTCGAAGTTTCTCAATACATTATAAAATGGTCACGAATATATAATTGTATTGAGGACCTAAGATGGGTGTGTCATATATTATACGTCACTTAATAATTGATGTTGGTGAACAACAATAGGGTGATGAGAACCTGACTTTGAAAGCGTCAAAAGCGCACCTCGTTAGAATGAACATGATAGTAATCTTCTCGTTCTTCTTTGGGGTCTTGAAATATTTGCTGTTGTATTTTATATGGCATTGTAATAATTTGAGTTTGGATACTGTCTACGAGACAATATTATATTAAAACTCATAGCTTATGTGCTATCGTACTCTGCACGACAGTTCAACAGTTGTATAAATAAACTTTGTATTTGATTTCTGTAGTGTGATATCTGGCGACTCAGAATGGGTCGTGTGGACCTATTTTGGGGGTGTCACACCTTTCATAATATGGAGTATGAAAGAAAATAATATTTCTTATGAGTATTGAAAAAAAAAATATCCTTTACCTTAGTAGAAACTTGATTTGACTGTAATATCGGATATTATTCTAAGAAAATATTGCACAAAAAACTATACTTAAAGTGTAACGACCCCAAAATAGGTCCATTCCACCCAACCCATTCTGAGTCGCCAAATACATGGTATAGAAAACAACTGTAACTTTATTACAACAATTGTCGTGCAAAATACAACAACACATATGCTATAAGTTTGGATACAAATATATACCAAATGTGACTCATGTTCCAACCGTGGACATCACCTCACAATGACACCTTACATAAAGGTATAGTCAAAAACTGTTTTAGATATTAGAATCTTTGGGAAGTGCTCAAGGAAACCTTCGTACATGGGAGGCCACGCGTCTAGGTTATGATAGATATCATATGGCCACAGAATTATCCTTGGTTGACCCAATAGACCCCAAAGAAAAACGAGAAGATTACTATCATATTCTTCCCAATGGTGAGTCTTCTCTTGACTTATCATTATCTCCACTGTCTCTAATTGAGAATTATACTTCAAAAAAATACCAAGATTATATAGGTAGTGCCCATAGATATACTCAGCAAGTGGATGAGCACAACCCTGTCTTATGATGACACGAGGTTGTATGTCATTAGACATCTTGTATGATAGTGACAAAACACCCTTCCAACGTTGGGTTAACCTCACCCTATTTTCTTCACCAAATATAACTACTAAATGATGACCACCGCTCTATTCCCTTGTTACCCCCGCTCGACCCAGCTACACTCTTATTACCTGAAAGGAATTGTGAAGCAAAAGGGTGAGCACAACTAGCTCAGTAAAGAATATCATGACTAAAGATAATTCAATTATCAATAGTCTTCATCAACAATAAATCAGAGATTTAGAACATATGGTAAATGATAAAAATTTCAACCATAGTTGCAGCGGAACGAGCAATCCATTAGAAGAGTCAAATAGACTATAAAGTCTATTATCTTCTCCATGTTAAAAATCCATCAACAATGTTTTATCCCTGTAACATCAATCAACCATTCTGGTCCACAATCATATGAATAACTCATAATCAAAACTGTAGTTCTAAATTCCTCTTCTCATCCAGGACGAAGATAATTTTCATCACCTATCTTTACCTGAAACATCAAAGATCATGGTTACACCAAATCACATTTCCTGTTCATAATCATACTAATAACTTCATCTTTGTACTACGGCCAAAGATATTCATTTGTATCACCGGTTGGTCATGTTTATCTCAACATCTGTTCATCTTTGCACTACTGGCCAAAGATATTCAACAACATGTCATCTTTGCACTACGGGCCAAAGATATTCATCAATATTTCATCTTTGCACTACAGGCCAAAGATATTAATATCTCAAAGAAATATATAATCAATTCAGAATTATATAAACAATAATTATAACCATGTTGATCAATTCACCTTTGCACTTAAGCTAAAGATATTCAATTATAAATTCAATGGTCATGATCATACTAGTCAACAATTCATCTTTGCACTACTGGCCAAAGAGAACCCATAGTCATGATCATACCAATAATTTACCCATCTTTACACTCAAGCGAAAGAGAATTTCAACATCAAGGTTATAAAAAATGTCATATATAATAGTAACTCATAAATAGTAACTCGTGAATAGTAAACCCGACACAAAAAGATAGAAATTCCACAATAAAATCCATACCAATATTTCGGTATAATGATATTGAAAGAATAACATTTCTTAAGCTTATAAACAATTTATTTAAATTGTTTACACTTACTAAAGAATGCATTTAATCATCTTAAAATGCCAAACTCATAATATTTCATCACCAATAACCAAAAACACTCATCAAAAATCTGCATATACCTCATATAGGATTCTCAAGCCATAAAATCCTATTTTCCAATTTTCTTTCCTCACAAAACATATTTAATTCATTTACTCACAACTAGACCATTTTCATAAAAAATACCAAATCAGTTTCAAAAATATTTATTTTCTGAGATTTAGCATAATATAGTCCCATAGTGAACATATATTTTTCTCAGAATTTTTAAAAGTCATTTACTATTTTTCATATGGCCAAAATAGCCGAATATTTAGACATTTATCAAAAATTGTACTTTTGTCCAAAAATTCTGAAATTAACAGAGTATACTTCCATCATATACATGTACTCCCAATAAAAATTTCATCAATTTTGGAGTTAACCACAAGAAATTATAAGCAGTTACTTTTAAAATAGTCTTTTCTCATAAAATTCATAACTCTCAATCTATACATCCAAAAATCACCATTTTTGGACACAATCAATAAAACTCATCAAAATATCATTTCAAATTTTTCCAGAATTTTGAAAATCAGAAAAATTACGAAACTGAAAATCATAACAACCCTTAAAATCCCTTAATATCCCTTACTATCCCTTACCTCAAAAGAGCAGTACTTCTGATCGGTATAAGGATGAAAGAAACTTGCACTGATGAATAGAAACTCTTAAAGTATCTAAATACTCACAAAATATGCTTCATAATATAGAGAGAGAAAGAGAGAAAGCTTATGTTTTTTGTGTGATTTTCAATTCTAACTTAGCCCTCTATTTATAGGAAAATTTTGGTAGGTTTGACCTGCAACCTGATGGCTTTACCTGCTACTATTCCCACCCACCACATTTGAAATATAATTCAGCACATTTCTTCACCAACCACAAGTGGGGCCCACCAATTCTAGAATTTTTCACCAAAATGATAAACTCCGAAAATTCAACAATTTCTGAACCAGTCATCTCGTAAAATTCATAACAAATCATACGTTCATTTTTAACGGTTCAAAATTTGTGGGCATATACTCAACTTATATATGTATAACATATCCAAAAATTACCACGATCCAACGGTCGGATTAAAAATTATAACCCCCGCAAAATATCTCAAAAACCCTGATTTTTAATACCTCCATTCCGACAAAAATACGGATAAAAATCTCAACATTAACTCCTTCATTTTATAACCACAAAAATATATCCCTCATTTATATCTACATAAAATAAATATTTTCTTATCATATGAATCAATAATTAATTATTCACAAATAATATTACAGAATCACATTTATGACAACCAGGCCGTTCCCAGGAAAGAGGGGGCTTTCCAATAAGGATTTCTCCTTACTAGCGCGCAATTAGATGACCAAACCTCTCATTAGACAGAACTTTCTAGACATTGCCAATAATGCTATCTAATAATATTAATCAAATAATATGAATTATTGATATGATAATAGAAAATACTGTGCAGCAACAATTATTGAACAACAATAATACAAAATTTTAACGTAGCAATTATTGAATCAATAAAATAAAATATTGAACAGTAATTACTGTAACCATTATTGAGTAGTGCCTTCTTACGTAAGAATCAATCATTTCAAAAATACTGTGCAATACCGTGTGCTACTGTGCAATAACGCGTATTACTGTATTTTAACCACCGGGTATTCCAACAGTGTTAACGGTAACAACTACGCCGTTATTTGTAAAAACTTAAATTTGTCGTTTTCCTTCACCCGACAATTATTCGTTATGGGGCCCACAAATAGCTGCGCCGTCGTACGAATATTCCCCGACAGAAAGAATATTCCACGACCAAACGAATATTCCCCGACAACAATGATTATTTTATAACCACTTGCTTATTTTGAAAAAAAAAATTCATATTTCACCCATAACTTTAAAATTTTATCAATTTAACCATTTACTGAATAGAAAAATTAAATACTTTTATTTCATAAAATTCGGGGTCTTACATAAAGTATCCTTATACTCAAGTAAAATACTCACAATACTATTGAATAAGAATTTCTGATATTGAAGGAGTGTTTAGGAAGGAGGGTTACCCCCTATTTATAGTGCAGCATGGAGGAAAGGAAAAATGACTCTGCCTAATTTTCCTGCCAACCTTTCCTGTCAAACTTCTGCCTAATTCTTATTTTTCAAGGTTGAGGCACACCCTTTGAAATCAAGCTTGCAGGAAATTCTCACATTTTACAATGGTTGAGGCCCACACTATTTGAAAAACAATCTTTCCAAGCAATTTCTCCACCAACCATTCTTAGAAAAAAAAACAAAGCATTCAAATTCTTTTGCCCACTTCCGTCCCTTTTTATCACATTCATATATATATATATATATATATATATATATATATATATATATATATATATTGTAAGACCTCAACTTTGATGAATAAAGATTAATTTTTCTCAAAATATATTTTTGAATATTATGCTGTGGATTTGTTATATTATTATAGTTGTGGGTAATATTTATAAATTTTGTAAAGTAAGCAAATTGTTATAAAATATTCGATTGGTCGGGAAATATTCGTTTTAACAGGGAATATTCGTACGACGGCACAATCATTGGTGGACCCCACAACGGAAGTATTGTCGTAATTAGAAAATGGCACAATTATCTTTTTGTAAAAATAACGGCGAAAGTTTTACCGTTAAACTGTTGAACTACCCGGTGGTAAAAGTACAGTAATACGTGTGGTTGCATAGTAGCACATGGTATTAATTATTGATGCTAACGTGAGAAGTCAATCAGTTATACTCAATTATTGCTGCATAATATCTCTCATATTATTGATTCAATTATTATCAAAGTATCAATATTTTATATTATTAAATCAATAATTGAGACGACAAAGTTATTCATATTATTATTTGTAATATTGATGATGTCTAGAAAGTTCTGTCGAGGAGAGGTTTGGTCACCTAATTGCGTGCCAATAGGGAGATATCCTTATCGAAAAGCCCCCTCTTTCCTGGTAATGATTTGGTTGTTAAATATTGTGAGTTATAATATTAATGATGAATAAGTTCGTGTTGATTAAAGATGAAATTGATATTTCCATTGTGTTGGGATTATTAGTGTTAGTGGAAATCGACATTTATTTCGATAATAATTGATTTATGGATGTTATATTGACCAATCGGGTAATTAATCGAATAAATAAGTAATTAATTACTATTAATTCACATGCTTATAACTATTGATTCACATGCATGTACTATTAGGGGAGGTGGTGCAATATTAATAATACTTGCATAACTAAATTAAAATTGGAGGTATAGATGAAGGTACTATACTGTAACAATTTTTTTTTCAAACGTATAGAACTATTGATTCACATGAATGTACTATTGATTCACATGATGTACTATTAGGGGAGGTGGTGCAAGTTTGATAATACTTACAGGATTAAATTAAAAATGAAAGAAAAGATGATGGTATTATACTGCAATATTTCGAGCCCCAAAACGTGCAATTATTGAAACTATATTTTCCTATAAATAGAAGCTCATTCTTCTTTCATTCTCGCCAATTCACTAAGACTCACAAGAGCAATTATAGAGAGAGAAGCTATAGAGAGAAAGAAGAAGAGAAGTCTGCTACCTCACTATCCCAGTATCCAGTCTTCTTCTGAGGTAAGGGATATTATTTTTGTTCAGTATACATAAGGAATAATATTTTCTTTCATACTCTGTAGTATGTGAGTAATATTATTTCATCTCGTATTTCTGATTATACCCTTATTTTGTTAATGTATTGCTTCTATACTCTGTGAAATTAGTAGAATATCCTTGAAATTTGTGCTTCATCTAGTATCGTTTCACAAGGATATTTTCTGCACATTCTTGTTAAATTTTAAGCTTTTCATGCCGGAGTACTGTCCATGAATACTATTCATTTATACGATACTATTCATAAAAATACTATTCACGGGTACTATTCATAAAGTACTATTTACGAGTACTATTCACAAAGTACTATTCACGGGGTACTATTCCCAAAACACTATTCACGGGAACTATTCACCCGGAGTACTATTTATGACAAAAATTGATTTCTTTTCGGTCCAAATCATTTTTGATACAATATTATTCTTAAATTTTACTCCATAAAGCAGTATCATATTGGCAATTTGAACATTATTGAATTCTGGATAAATTAAATTATAAATCTTTAAAAATTTATCCTTCGTTTCTTTTAATTGAATTATTATATCATTGTCATTATCCTCATGCTTATATTGTGATGAAAGTCATCTTTGGCTTACTTGCATATATGGACTGTTGATTGATATGATTCTGACCAGGGATCATTCGGTATAATCATGACTCGTAATGTTATAAATGATGTGGTAAAAGTCCTCATTGGCCCGTAGTGCATTGATGGACAATTGTTGGCATAATTATGACCAGGGATTATTAAGTATAATCATGACCATTGATGATTACATGAATATCCTTGGTCGTGGTGCAGGGATGATTCGATGATGTGGTTTATTTATTAAGCCGAGTTTCAGCGAAAAAGTTGATGAAAAACTTTTTAAATTATAGAAGATAGTAAATATCATGCTCTACTTGACTCTTCTAATGGATTGCTTGTTCTGCTGTAGTTAAACTTGATGTTTATTGTATTTTATCAGTTTAACAGTGTTGAAGGCTAACGATAATTTAATTTGCATTATCTTAGTCATAATATTTCTTACTGGGCTAGTTGAGCTCACCCTTTTACTTTCATTGTTCTCTTCAGGAAAAGAGAATGTAGCCGGGACTAGTCGAGGAACGGAGTGATGGTTCGAGATGGTGTTATAGTAATCCTCACTATTCTATAAAATAGTGTGATAATAAATGTAATGAGGATTCCATTTGAGTTTGGATATTGTCTAGAAGATAATATTCGTGTAAAAACTCTCAGCTCATGTTGTATAATTAAGTTTGTATTTGTATCCAGTACCATGTATTTGGCGACCCAAGATGGGTGTGTATACCTATTTTGGGGGCATCACAGTTGGTATCAAAGCTTAGGGATATGTTCCCTAGCTGAGATGTGAGACAAGAACTAGGAGGGGAGAGACGGGAAATTCCTTCGCTAGTATGACCTACCTAAGTTTATTTGGTATTTAATTGGTCGGTCAGAGTATAGGAATAATATGTGACATGTCAATTAACCCTTATTTTGTGGCAGTTTTTGAAAATGACATCTGAAAATATTGAGACCAGCAATGAAGCACATGAGACCGTTGAGTCACCAACGACCAATACCCAGGATAATGTGCAACAGGAAGACAATAATCCTCAGATAAATAATAACACCGATCAAATGATGAACGATGGGATGTTAAGAGGCTTTATGCAATTCATGCAACATCAGGCGAGAATGACTCCTATTCAAAATGCAGGTGGAAACACTGACAGCTTACAGATGGTCACTGCTAAGCAATTCAAGGAGCTGGGACCATCGAAGTTTTAGGGAAAGTCAGAACCACATAAGGCGAAAACGGTGATAATGTAGATCACCAAGATATTCGAAGTCTTGGGATGCTCTGAGGAGAAAATGGTTCTCTTTGCCACCTTCATGTTGAGAGGAGAAGCAGATTACTGGTTGGAATCAGTAAAGCGTACTCAGCCTGTCGCACTCAAAATGTCTTGGGAGAAGTTCTAAGAGCTGTTCAACGACAAGTACTTTCTCGAAAGTATTTGTCACATGAAAGAGGTGGAGTTTATCAAGTTGGAGCAAAATAATATGACCGTGTCACAATACGAGGCTAAGTTTGCCGAGTTATCCCGATTCGCATCCCATTTGGTTGATAATGATGAGAGAATGACGCGAATGTTTCTGCTAGGTTTGAGACCCGAAATACGTCAATACCTCATTTCTCACAAACTGTGTTTGTATTCAGATGTTGTAAATAGGGCTCAATTATTGGAGCACGATAATGAGTCAACCCAACCAAGAGAGAGTAGCCTACAAGTCGATAATACCAATGGTAGCAGTCATCGAAGCGGTGACAACAAACGTGGAGGGAATCAACATGCCAGAAATGGTAACCACTTCGGTGGTAATCATGGTCAGGATAATAGAAGTGGAAGTTTCAAGAAGAGGAGATTCAACAATGATGGAAAGACGTCAGCACCAGCACCTGTTGTTAAGGAAGGAGAACGACAGTCGGTCGTATGTTATAAATGCAGAGGGGAGGGACACATCAGTCCAAACTGTAAGCAGCAGTCCAAAGCATGTTACAATTATGGAAGAGAAGGTCACCTAGCCCGATTTTTTCGTGCACCAAAGTCAAGTCTAGCTGGGATGGAGGCATCAAAGGCCGTCTCAGATAAGACAAAACTGGTAGTTCAAGGGAGAGCGTTTGTCGTAACCTCCCAAAAAGCGAGGAATCCAAATGAGGTGATCACGGGTAAGCTAATCATAAACTCTAGCGAAGTCTATGTAACAGTCTAAAATTTTATTTATAATTTTAAATATTTATTGAATTAAATAAATATTTTTAATTGACGTGTTTGTTGTTTAGTAGATATTTATTGGATTATTTATTAGTAAGTAAATAATCCATGAGTTATAGAAATTAACTTAATTAAGATAAAAGAGTGAAGAATGTGACGATTTGATTATTTGAGTTGTGATTCTGGGGACAGAATCCTTGTAAGGAGGGAAGGATGTAACGATCCGAAATTTCAAATTGTAATATTAAATATTTATTAATATATAAATATTTATTTGATGCGCTTATTGCTGAAATTGATGAGAGAAATATTTTATTGATGTAATGGTTGCTAGTAAATATTTACTAATCTAAATTCATTAGATAATATTCTAAATTAAATTAATTTATAATTTAGAGAGTTATAATATAACATGAGATGTTATATTATTATTTTAATTTAATAATTTAAGGTGGTATACTAAGTTATTAAATAAAATTATAATGAGATTATAATGTTGTGATATTTGGTCAAGTGGAAAATTTATTTAGTATGTGGTAATTAGTTTATTTAATTAAGATTGGATATGAAAATCCAAGTAAACAGTGCAGGACAATAAACTATATTATAAATAACTTATGAAAATAAATTAAAGGAGTTTTAAATTTGGTTTTACCAAACAAAGCCTTAGAGCTTTTGAAATTTTAATTTTAATCTTGTTTTGCTAAACAAGGCTTAAAGAATGATTAAGTCATTATTTTAATAGGTTTTACCAAACAAGGCCTTATGGCTTTTATGTTTAAAATAATAATAATAAAAAAACTGATAAGTATTTAGTAGCCTTATTATATTATACGTCAGTTTTATTTTTATGTTAGCGTCAGTTTTAGTTTACGTGAAAAAGGGTTTGGCCTAAGCCTAAGAAGAAGAGAGAGTTACAAAGAAGTTTGAGAGAGACATATTCTCTGAGAAATTGAAAAAGAGGTTATTATGAGAATCAAAGAAGGGAGAGGAAGGATAATCAAATCATTCTCATCATCTAATTAAGCTTAAGGAGAAATTAAAAGGTAATATTATAGCCATAGCTTTTAGTTATGTTTTATCAAAGTTTTTTTTTCTCTTTAATTGGTTATGGTGCATGATTTGAGTAAAGAATTGGTTTATAAAGATTATTGAGTGTGTATAATATGTTAACCATCATATATGATTGATACTTGTTTGTCAAATTCGTGAGAATTGGAATTGTTGGAAGAAATTATAAAACATTGTTTATATTTATATGTTACGGCTTAGAAAGTACAAAATTTCATGATCAATAATTGCTATAATCTGCAATTTGATAATAGATGTTGTTAGTATGTTGAAAAACGAAAACAACCCAAGTTGAATGAGTCAAAATGGATGTAAAACGAATTCACAGTGAAGAATTTCGCTATGAATGTCAAAAGAAGAAGAAAGAAGAGAAATAGTGAAATTAAAGGTTGTAATCTTTGATGTTTACGTTGTTTATATGGTTAGAAACGTGTTAGAAACATTAGATTATGTTTATGTAAACCTATTTACTCATTGGGTAGTTTGGTATGGTTGTTAGAAAGGAGTTTGGAGGCCTAATTTGGCTTTTCGTAGTGTTCTAGAGCTAAAATCGCATAATCGCAGCAGTGACCCCCACCCCGGCGGGCCCCCCTAGTGCAAAAACCCCCGCCCCGGCGGGGGGGGGGGGGGGAGTGTTCTGTCAAGCCAAAATTTTGAAAAAAAAACTGACTGGACGTAGTTTACTAAAATGAGTATAACTTTTTCATACGAACTGTGATTGATGCGATTCAAGATGATTCGGAACGAGGACGAATAGGCCTACAACTTTTATTCTTTAAGGTTTTCAATTTGAAATCGTTATGAAGGGTCAAAATGGTCATCTTTAGGACTGTTGTGATTTCGAAGGCAATCGAAGGGCGTCAAACATGCACGTATGCTAGTGTAGTGCTCTTGATGATAAAAGATGTTATTCTAAGTTATAAAACATGAATGTTAGTAAATATAATGATGCTTAACATTAATATAATGATGTATTAGATAAGTTATAGAACCATAGTAAGCATACACAAAAGATGCAATCGGGCGTGTGACGAATAAACGTCGAAATGCCGTGATAATTGTTAATGAACGTAAAAAGTGTTTTTAGTCAAATGAAATGGATATTATAAAATATGAAATGGATTTAATATAAAACCAATAATGATTCCTAGCAAAATTTGAACACTTTAATGAATTTCGAATATTACATAAGTCGAAAAGTTAACACAATCTAATTGAACATTGTGTGTTAATTAATAGGAAATATTATGAGATGTGGAGTAGAGTTTACATTACAATTACAATGTGTTGTTATGTGACTAATAGTTGATGTGTATGATTATATAATTGTGTAGGGCACGTGAAGTGCAGATAACTGTAAGCTGTTAAACTGTTATTGGTAAACAACGATCAAGGCAAGTCTTTCGGTTCCTATTTGTTACGTGGACTTGATGAACTGTTTTAAATTGTATGATATGTTATACATGTTGAAATCATAAAATGTTTAAGTTAATATATGACTGCATTGTTTTGGCTAAGTAATGATGATCGAGTAAGGAACTCAATCTTTATATTTGCTATATGAATTAAAAGCATGTATGCCATGTTACCTTAATGAGATGTATATCGAGTATGTTATTATGTGTTATGTGATGCATGAAAACTGTTAGACTTTGCTGGGCTGTCGAGCTCACTCTTGCAAATAACCACTTTTGCAGGTCAAGATTTTAAGATAAAGATATGTGCTAAGTGAGTTATAGAGATCTATATTCACGAAGATTACTTATGTTTTATGAGAAATGTATTTCATATTTTGAACGTAACATGTTGAATTGTAAGTTGAGTTATCCAATGTATATGGATATTTAGTTATGATGTAAGACTTTGTATAATCATTTTGTTGTAACGATTCATGATATAAGATTGAATCAAAGAGATGTAATGTAAAGGTTGCGATTCAGGGCAAGAAAGGAGGAAATGTATAAACGTTCTAAATATTCTGCAATTTTAGTGTTTTTAATATCGAATAATGATGTAAAATTTGAGTTTTAATGTGTGGTTAACGACCGAAGTTGAGATTTAAATTGTATGGATTTTTTGGGTCGTTACAGTTGGTATCAAAGCTGTAGGTTATAAACCTTAGGTAGGAGTACCTTAGGCTATAACCTTAGAGAAGGAAGGTGAATATAATGAAAGAATAAGCTCAAATAGAGTTTGAACAATAAGAAGTAATGTAAGAAACGTATAAAGAAGGGATAAAGCTTGCGCGAAATGATTCAAAGAAGAATCTCATAGAGGTATAAGGAATATGAATGTGGGGTTACCCAACTCCAATAATAAGGATGTAAGGTGATAACAAATAGACAATGTCTATAAAAAGAGAATGATTAAGAAGTTTAGAATAGAGAGTTATATTTAAGTATGGTGCAATTGTACTCTTTAGTAGTTGATGTATGGTATCTGGGCTAAACGATTCCTTCATAGAGCGGAGGTATATACGAACTAGTAACTCGAAACCTAGTTTGTTGGTTGTTTGTGGGAAACCACTCAGCGTACCATATTGAAACTGTTAGAGACTCGATGTGTACCAAGTATAGAAATGGACACGTATGATGAGAGTGTAGAACTTGAATGAAATTTTGAGCGATGTAAATAAAGTTGAAAATTCTTAAAGGAAGAATTGTTATATAAATAAGAAGATTCAAAGAAGAATCTAAGAAATATAAAGATAAGAAATGAGAGTTTCCTAACTCCAAAAGCCAAGATAACGAGTAATGTAGTAAATGATGAAAAAGAGAAAGAAAGAGGATCGTAAAATAAAACGATCACGAGTTAAGAAAAGAATTTTAAGGGAGATGGTTATAGAATAAGATCACGACGTGGTCTAGATCTGTTTAAGTTATAAAAGAAAGATGGTCTATAATGTTTGAATAATTATAACTTAATGCTATGAAGATGAAGTACTATGAAATAGTACGAGATAACTCATGAGAAGTTATAGACGATGTGATACGAGGAATTCGTATCGAGCAAAGAGCAAGTTATAAGCAAAATAGAGTTAGGTGGGATTTCAATTGAGGACTCATGTGATGGCTGAGTTGTACAAACCTTTGTATGGGCGAGGGTTTTGTGCTTGCACTCAGTTTATCACATTGATAATCATTGGAATGTTTGTGTCACGCTATTTGCTATATGCCTGTTGAGAAGGTGATTCTTTTCTCATGTGTATAACATATAGGTAGAGTATAGTTAGAGAATATTATAAGGTTAAGTGCGAGTTCTTAAAACTCATACTTATGGTAGGTTCGTGACTCATAATTATATGGTATGTTTTTGAACCCCTCAACGAATGGACGCCTATGGTCTGACTAGGATAAGTTCTTAAACTCATATGATTGTGGCAAGTTCCTGAACTCATAACGTGTGGTAAGTTTGACGAACTGGGTGTAATTAAGTGTGAATGGAGTATTGAGGATGATAGGAATAGATAGACCTATTAAGCAATGGATCATTATAGAAAGTGGAGTTGATGTTGGAAGCATAGGTATTCTAAATCTACTAGCGATGCTAGACTTTCGAAATTTATTGACTTCGTGCTGATGTTTACACTTCTATTTTCTTGAAAAACATTGGATCAAATGATAGAACCAATGAGTTTTAACAACAATACTGTTATTCGTATGTCTATGCTAATTGCTTCGGCTAGACAAAAATGATTTGCAATATATCAAAATGTATTTTATATCATTAATGCATCATGTAACCTGGTGCAAAGATGAAAAAAAACGATGGAGTCATCAATGCAGTATTACCTAGTGTTGGATGTGATCTAAGGATCGTCAGCCCACTATGGTATGATGTAGTATGATAAAATCAACAAATGACGGAATTCTCAACTGACTGTAAATACAGTGCGGTATCATGACGTTATAAAAAAGATTTTTGAGATTTCTTTAAGATATGAGAATACATATGTATGTATGTATATGTATATTTCGATTGATGTTCGAATTGTTGTAGAGGTCTATGCTATTTGATTCAGCTAGACAAATATTGAAAGATGTTCATGAAATGCATGCGTTTCTTGAGAAGTTATGCCAAACTAAATTGTTTTGGTGCGGATTCAGATGTTGAAAAGCTGAGATGAACAACCCTTTTATAGGGGATTACGCGGAGGCGTTGAGATGTTTGTGCACAATACATTGTACGAAGGGCTGATCACCCTAAGTACGATGAGTTCCTATAGTCTTATGACTGTTAAAGTTTAAGTTGAAAGATTACTTATAACTATGGACATACGCATAGCGTTTAAATATTTGTGCACAATACATCGTACGAAGGGCTTAACACCCTAAGTACGGGGGTCCTTATAGTCTTATGACTGTTAAAGTTGAAGTTGAAAGATTACTTGCAACTGTGGACATAGTTCGTGGTCTTATGACCCTCAGCATGATTTGGAATCTTTTAAATTCATGTTATTCATATCGCTTTCCAATTATTGAGCAATTGTGGAAAATTCTTGATATTCTAAAAGGTGAATGTGGTAAGGATGATATTCCTTAGAAAGAAGTGAGTCGTAGAATGCGACACTAAATGATGAATATGTTGAATAAGTGAGAAAATAGATTTTAAAGTGAGAACGATATGAGTTATCAAAGAATAATGTGAAACTTTTAATATAAAAGTTAATAGTTGTAGAATGATAATTGTGGAAAGGAAGTAGTTATAGAAACCAATGAATGAATGAAGTAGTGACGTAAAATCTATTTTGATAGATTGAATATTCATTGATAAAATTTCGAGGACGAAATTCTTAGAAGAATGGGTGAATGTAATATCCCGAGTGTTCATGATAACGATCCTTAAAAAAAGAAGAAGGAAATGAACGGGTTAAAGAATATGTAATACTCAAATATAATTGAGTCTGAGTAAAGGTTATGAAATAAAACTTACAAGAATTTATTTTGAAGAATGGTGGGAGTAGGAAATATAAAACCTATATTAAGGTAATGTGTTGAAGTTATTCAACGAAGAGATTTGGTGAAAACCTGAGGAGGGTAGGGTTTCAGTGATTCCGAGGACGGAATCCTTATAAGGTGGGAAGAATGTAACAATAAAATTTTATTTATAATTTTAAATATTTATTGAATTAAATAAATATTTTTAATTGACGTGTTTGTTGACGTGTTTGTTGTTTAGTAGATATTTATTGGATTATTTATTAGTAAGTAAATAATCCATGAGTTATAGAAATTAACTTAATTAAGATAAAAGAGTGAAGAATGTGACGATTTGATTATTTGAGTTGTGATTCTGGGGACAGAATCCTTGTAAGGAGGGAAGGATGTAACGATCCGAAATTTCAAATTGTAATATTAAATATTTATTAATATATAAATATTTATTTGATGCGCTTATTGCTGAAATTGATGAGAGAAATATTTTATTGATGTAATGGTTGCTAGTAAATATTTACTAATCTAAATTCATTAGATAATATTCTAAATTAAATTAATTTATAATTTAGAGAGTTATAATATAACATGAGATGTTATATTATTATTTTAATTTAATAATTTAAGGTGGTATATTAAGTTATTAAATAAAATTATAATGAGATTATAATGTTGTGATATTTGGTCAAGTGGAAAATTTATTTAGTATGTGGTAATTAGTTTATTTAATTAAGATTGGATATGGAAATCCAAGTAAACAGTGCAGGACAATAAACTATATTATAAATAACTTATGAAAATAAATTAAAGGAGTTTTAAATTTGGTTTTACCAAACAAAGCCTTAGAGCTTTTGAAATTTTAATTTTAATCTTGTTTTGCTAAACAAGGCTTAAAGAATGATTAAGTCATTATTTTAATAGGTTTTACCAAACAAGGCCTTATGGCTTTTATGTTTAAAATAATAATAATAAAAAAACTGATAAGTATTTAGTAGCCTTATTATATTATACGTCAGTTTTATTTTTATGTTAGCGTCAGTTTTAGTTTACGTGAAAAAGGGTTTGGCCTAAGCCTAAGAAGAAGAGAGAGTTACAAAGAAGTTTGAGAGAGACATATTCTCTGAGAAATTGAAAAAGAGGTTATTATGAGAATCAAAGAAGGGAGAGGAAGGATAATCAAATCATTCTCATCATCTAATTAAGCTTAAGGAGAAATTAAAAGGTAATATTATAGCCATAGCTTTTAGTTATGTTTTATCAAAGTTTTTTTTCTCTTTAATTGGTTATGGTGCATGATTTGAGTAAAGAATTGGTTTATAAAGATTATTGAGTGTGTACAATATGTTAACCATCATATATGATTGATACTTGTTTGTCAAATTCGTGAGAATTGGAATTGTTGGAAGAAATTATAAAACATTGTTTATATTTATATGTTACGGCTTAGAAAGTACGAAATTTCATGATCAATAATTGCTATAATCTGCAATTTGATAATATATGTTGTTAGTATGTTGAAAAACGAAAACAACCCAAGTTGAATGAGTCAAAATGGATGTAAAACGAATTCACAGTGAAGAATTTCGCTATGAATGTCAAAAGAAGAAGAAAGAAGAGAAATAGTGAAATTAAAGGTTGTAATCTTTGATGTTTACGTTGTTTATATGGTTAGAAACGTGTTAGAAACATTAGATTATGTTTATGTAAACCTATTTACTCATTGGGTAGTTTGGTATGGTTGTTAGAAAGGAGTTTGGAGGCCTAATTTGGCTTTTCGTAGTGTTCTAGAGCTAAAATCGCATAATCGCAGCAGTGACCCCCGCCCCGGTGGGCCCCCCTAGTACAAAAACCCCCGCCCCGGCGGGGGGGGGGGGTGTTCTGTCAAGCCAAAATTTTGAAAAAAAAACTGACTGGACGTAGTTTACTAAAATGAGTATAACTTTTTCATACGAACTGTGATTGATGCGATTCAAGATGATTCGGAACGAGGACGAATAGGCCTACAACTTTTATTCTTTAAGGTTTTCAATTTGAAATCGTTATGAAGGGTCAAAATGGTCATCTTTAGGACTGTTGTGTTTTCGAAGGCAATCGGAGGGCGTCAGACATGCACGTATGCTAGTGTAGTGCTCTTTACGATAAAAGATGTTTTTCTAAGTTATAAAACATGAATGTTAGTAAATATAATGATGCTTAACATTAATATAATGATGTATTAGATAAGTTATAGAACCATAGTAAGCATACACAAAAGATGCAATCGGGCGTGTGACGAATAAACGTCGAAACGCCGTGATAATTGTTAATGAACGTAAAAAGTATTTTTAGTCAAATGAAATGGATATTATAAAGTATAAAATGGATTTAATATAAAACCAATAATGATTCCTAGCAAAATTTGAACACTTTAATGAATTTCGAATATTACATAAGTCGAAAAGTTAACACAATCTAATTGAACATTGTGTGTTAATTAATAGGAAAGATTATGAGATGTGGAGTAGAGTTTACATTACAATTATAATGTGTTGTTATGTGACTAATAGTTGATGTGTATGATTATATAATTGTGTAGGGCACGTGAAGTGCAGATAACTGTAAGCTGTTAAACTGTTATTGGTAAACAACGATCAAGGCAAGTCTTTCGGTTCCTATTTGTTACGTGGACTTGATGAACTGTTTTAAATTGTATGATATGTTATACATGTTGAAATCATAAAATGTTTAAGTCAATATATGACTGCATTATTTTGGCTAAGTAATGATGATCGAGTAAGGAACTCAATCTTTATATTTGCTATATGAATTAAAAGCATGTATGCCATGTTACCTTAATGAGATGTATATCGAGCATGTTATTATGTGTTATGTGATGCATGAAAACTGTTAGACTTTGCTGGGCTGTCGAGTTCACTCTTGCAAATAACCACTTTTGCAGGTCAAGATTTTAAGATAAAGATATGTGCTAAGTGAGTTATAGAGATCTATATTCACGAAGATTACTTATGTTTTATGAGAAATGTATTTCATATTTTGAACGTAACATGTTGAATTGTAAGTTGAGTTATCCAATGTATATGGATATTTAGTTATGATGTAAGACTTTGTATAGTCATTTTGTTGTAACGATTCATGATATAAGATTGAATCAAAGAGATGTAATGTAAAGGTTGCGATTCAGGGCAAGAAAGGAGGAAATGTATAAACGTTCTAAATATTCTGCAATTTTAGTGTTTTTAATATCGAATAATGATGTAAAATTTGAGTTTTAATGTGTGGTTAACGACCGAAGTTGAGATTTAAATTGTATGGATTTTTTGGGTCGTTACAGTCTATACCTTATTTGATACTGGTTCTACCCATTCTTTGATTTATCTGTTGAAACTTCGTTGGGAGAAATCTTCATTACATCCACTATTTATAAGTCTTGTTTGATTCAAATCGGTAACCGCATGTTACCTGTCGATCTTATCTCTTTGAAAATACTTGCATTTGATGTGATTTTAAGGATTGATTGGTTAACTACTCACCATGCTAAAATCGATTATTTTCGTAAGGTTGCTAGCTTTTATATTCCTAACCAACCTATTATGCGAATTCAAGCAACCAAACCACTAAAGTCAATCACTGTCATATCAAGCCATAAAGATATTCATTTATTAAAAAATGGATGTCAAGTTTTCTTAGCCCATGTCACGGATTTAAATAAAAATACATCAGATTTGAATGATATTTCTATTGTTAATAAATTTCTGACGTATTCCCTGAAGAACTTCCTGGCCTACCCCCAGAGCGTTAAATTGAATTTTGTATCGACCTTGAATCTAGTACAAAACCCATTTGCAAATCTCCATATCGAATGGCTCCTATTAAACTTCAAGAGTTAAAAACCCAACTACAGGAATTGTTAGACATCGGTTTCATTCATCCTAGTACGTCTCCTTGGGGTGCTCCTGTTCTATTCGTGAAGAAGAAAGATAGAAGTATGCGACTTTATATTGACTATCGAGAGTTGAATCATGTCACCATTAAAAATAGGTACTTGTTGCCTCACATTGATGACCTATTTTACTAGTTGTAAGGAGCAAAATTCTTTTCAAAGTAGATCTTCGTTCCGGATATCACCAGTTAAAGATTAAAACTGATGACATTCCAAAGACTGCTTTTAGAACTCGATACGGGCATTACGAATTCCTAGTCATGTATTTTGGATTGACTAATGCTCCTGCTGCCTTTATGAATATGATGAACCGAGTATTCAAGGACTATTTGGATCACTTTGTGGTCGTCTTTATTGATGACATCCTCATTTACTCTAAAAACCGTGAAGATCATGAGCAACACTTGAGGCTGATACTCCAAAAGCTTCGTGAAAACAAGTTATATGCCAAGTTAAAGAAATGAGAGTTCTGGTTTGAGGAAGTATCATTCCTTGGGCACGTGATATTAAATCATGGAATATCTGTTGACCCGGCAAAGATTGAAGCAATTCAAAGATGGGAGCAACCTAAGTCAGTGACCGAAGTACGTAGCTTTCTCGGCTTAGCTGGTTATTATCAGAGATTCGTAGAAGGGTTTTCTCGAATCGCTACTCCATTAACTCAGCTGACTCAGAAAGATACAAAATTCGATTAGAACGAGCTAGGAATGTGAGAAGAGTTTTCAAGAACTCAAAAAGAGACTCATTTCAGCACCTGTTCTGATAATACCATCTGGCTCGGAGGAATTTGTCATCTACAGTGATGCTTCAGGCAAAGGGTTAAGATAATTTCTCATGCAACATGGGAAAGTCATAGCCTATGCCTCACGACAACTCAAAGAATATGAGATGAATTATCCTACTCATGATCTATAGTTGGCAGCTGTCGTTTTTGCGCTTAAGATTTGGAGGCATTACTTGTATGGAGAGAAGGTGGAGATCTATATGGATCATAAAATCCTCAAATATTTCTTCACTATAAAAGAACTCAACATGCGGCAACGACGTTGGCTTGAGCTATTGAAAGATTATGATCATACCATTCAATACCATCCTGAAAAAACGAACGTAGTAGCTGACGCATTGAGTAAAAGATTATATGCGGGTACGAGTGTGATAAGTAGAATCAACTTTAATCGATAAAATTAAAGCTGCTCAATCTACAGACCTGGAGCTGATGCGTATGAAGAAGAAAGTGCAAGAAGGTGCTATTCTGGAAGCAAGAATCGATGAAGAAGGAATACTTCAAGTCAACTCCGGACTTTGTGTTCCTAACGATTCTGACTTGAAGTATAAAATCATGATGGAGGCGCACATCACACCGTTTGTAATCCATCGTGAGAGTACCAAAATGTATCGTGATCTTTAACATACATTTTGACGGAGCAATATGAAGAGAGAGATAACATGATTTATCTCAATGTGTCTAACTTGTCAACGAGTCAAGGTGGAGCATCAAGTGCCAAAAGGTCCATTGCAACCACTTAAAATTCCAGAATAGAAGTGGGATCACATTACCATAGATTTCGTTACTGGTCTTGCCAAGGTTTCTCAAGGCATAGATGCGATTTGGGTCATTGTTGATAGATTGACCAAGTCTGCTCATTTCTTACCGATACAAGAAACTTATTCACTTGAAAGTCTTGCTCGTATGTACATAAATGAGATTATAATACTGCATGGTATGTCAGTATCCATAGTTTCTGATCGAGATCCAAGATTTATTTTATGATTTTGGGTTAGTTTACAAAAAGCTATGGGCACGGATTTACGATTTAGTTCGACATATCATCCTCAAACGGACGGGCAGTCAGAGAGGACTATTCAAACTCTTGAAGATTTATTAAGACTCTGTGTCCTTAACTTTAAAGGAAGTTGGGACAAGTTCTTACCATTGGTGGAGTTTTTCTAAAATAATAGTTATCAAGTAAGTATTGACATGGCTCCATTCGAGGCGTTGTATGGACGCAAGTGTCGTTCTCCAGAATGCTGGGATGAAGTGGGTGAAGCAACGTTGTTGGGACCGGAGTTGGTACGTATAACTACGGAAAAGATTCAAACGATCCGATAACGTATAAAAACCTCACAAGATCGACAAAAGAGTTATGTTGATCTTCATCGAAAGGACGTGGAATTTAATATTGGAGATCATGTGTTATTACGTGTTGCTCCATGGAAAGGAGTTATGAGATTTGGAAAGAGATGAAAGCTCAATTCTCGATTCATTAGCCCATTTGTAATCCTCGATCGAGTAGGAACTTTGGCCTATAGACTCGTCTTACCATCAAGTATGTCTCGTGTTCATAACATTTTTTACATATCTATATTACGTAAATATGTGAAAGACCCGAACAATATTATTGAATTAGAATCGGACGAGATAGCAAAAGATTTAACGTATGAAGAGGTACTTGTTAAAATCTTGGATAAGAATGATCATATTCTACGCTCCAAAGTTATATCTCAAGTCAAAGTTTTGTGGAGAAACCACGATGTGGAGGAAATGACCTGTGAGTTAGAATTTGAAATGAAATCAAGATATCCTCACCTCTTCGACATACCAGGTACGCACCCTAATTTTGAGGACGAAATTTCATAAGAAGGAGAGGTTGTAAGATCCCAACTTTTATGAATAAAGATTAATTTTTCTCAAAATATATTTTTGAATATTATGGTGTAGATTTGTTATATTATTATAGTTGTGGGGTAATATTTATAAATTTTACAAAGTAAGCAAGTTGTTATAAAATATTCAATTGGTCGGGGAATATTCGTTTTAACAGGGAATATTCGTACGACGTCACAATCATTGGTGGACCCCACAACAGAGGTATTGTCGTAATTAAAAAACGACAGATTTATCTTTTTATAAAAATAACGGCTAAAGTTTTACCGTTAAATTGTTGAACTACCCGGTGGTAAAAGTACAGTAATACGCGTGATTGCATAGTAGCACACTGTATTGATTATTGATGTTTACGTAAAAAGTCACTCAGTTATACTCAATTATTGCTACAGTAATTGATGTATAATATCTCTCATATTATTGATTTAATTATTGTCAAAGTATCAATATTTTATACTATTAAATCAATAACTGAGATGACAAATTTATTCATATTATTATTTATAATATTGATGATATCTAGAAAGTTCTGTCGAGAAGAGGTTTGGTCACCTAATTGCGCGCCAATAGGGAGAAATCCTTATCAGAAAGTCCACTCTTTCCTGGAAATGATCTGGTTGTTTAATATTATGAGTTATAATATTAATGATGAATAAGTTCGTGTTGATTAAAGATGAAATTGATATTTCCATTGTTTTGGGATTATTAGTGCTAGTAGAAATCGATATTTATTTCAATAATAATTGATTTTTTGGAAGTTATATTGACCAATCGGGTAATTAATCGGATAAATGAGTAATTAATTACTATTAATTCACATGCTTATAACTATTGATTCACATGCATGTACTATTAGGGGAGGTGGTGCAAGATTGATAATACTTGCATGACTAAATTAAAATTGGAGTTATAGATGAAGGTACTAAACTGTAACTATTTTTTTTCACATGTATAGAACTATTGATTCACATGAAAGTACGATTGATTCACATGATGTACTATTAGGGGAGGTGATGCATGTTTGATAATACTTGCAGGACTAAATTAAAAATGAAGGAAAAGATGAAGGTATTATATTGCAATATTTCGAGCCCTAAAATGTGCAATTATCGAAATTATATTTTTCTATAAATAGAAGCTTATTATTTTTTCATTCTCACCAATTCACTAAGACTCCCAAAAGCAATTATAGAGAGAGAAGCTATAGAGAGAAAGAAGAAGAGAAGTCTGTTACCTCACTATTTCAGTATCCAGTCTTCTTCTGAGGTAAGGGATATTATTTTTGTTCAGTATTCATAAGGAATAATATTTTCTTCTATACTCTGTAGTATATGAGTAATATTATTTTGTCTCGTATTTATGATTATGCCCTCATTTTGTTAAAGTATTGCTTCTATACTCCGTGAAATTAGTAGAATATCCTTAAAATTTGTGCTTCATCTAGTATCGTTTCACAAGGATATTTTCTACACATTCTTGTTAAATTTTAAGCTTTTCATGTCAGAGTACTGTTCATTAGTACTATTCATTTATACGGTACTATTCATAAAAGTACTATTCACAAAGTACTTCCCAAAGTACTATATATGAGGTACTATTCACCTGGGTACTATTCATCCGGAGTACTATTCATGAAAAAAATTGATTTCTTTTCGGTCCAAATCATTTTTGATACAATATTATTCTTAAATTTTACTCCATAAAGCAGTATCATGTTGGCAATTTGAACATTATTGAATTATGGATAAATTAAATTATAAATCTTAAAAATTTATCCTTTGTTTCTTTTAATTGAATTCTTATATCATTGTCATCATCCTCATGCTTATATTGTGATAAAAGTCATCTTTGGCTTACGTACATAGATGGACTGTTGATTGGTATGATTATGACCAGGGATCATTCGGTATAATCATGACCCGTAATGTTACAAATGATGTGGTAAAAGTCCTCATTGGCATGTAGTGCATTGATGGACAATTGTTGGTATGATTATGATCAGGGATTATTCGGTATAATCATGACCATTGATGATTATATGAATATCCTTGGCCGTGGTGTAGGGATGATTCGATGATGTGTTTTATTTATTAAGCTGAGTCTCAGCGATAAAGTTGATGAAAAAGTTTTTAAATCATAGAAGATAGTAGATATTATGCTCTACTTGACTCTTCTAATGGATTGCTTGTTCCGCTGTAGTTAAACTTGATGTTTATTGTATTTTATCAGTTTAACACTGTTGAAGACTAATGATAATTTATTCTGCATTATCTCAGTCATAATATTTCTTACTGGGCTAGTTGAGCTCACCCTTTTGCTTTCATTGTTCTCTTCAGAAAATGAGAACGTAGCCGGGACTAGTCGAAGAGCGGAGTGATGGTCCGAGATGGTGTTATAGTAGTCCTCACTATTCTATAAAATAGTGTGACAATAAATGTAATAAGGACTCCATTTAAGTTTCGATATTGTCTAGAAGACAATATTCGTGTAAAAACTCTCAGCTCATGTTGTATAATTAAGTTTATATTTGTATTCAGTATCATGTATTTGGCGACCCAAGATGGGTGATATATACCTATTTTGGGGGCGTCACACACACACACACATATATATATAATATTATTATAATATATTATAATAATATATTTGGATGAATATTTTATCAGAGAAAATAATTGCCAAACTTTCAACAAATTCCTTCATTTATATCAAAATTGAACCAATATCCACCACATAATAATATTCATAAATAATATTATAAGCTCACAATATTAACAATCAGATCATTTCTAGGAAAGATGGGGCTTTTCAATAAGGATTTATCCTTATTGGCGCGTAATTAGATAACCTAACCCCTTTCTTCGACAGAATTTTCTAGACATTGCCAATAATGCTAACTAATAATATAAATAATTATGTCGTGTCAATTATTAATTTAATAATATAAAATATTATGCAGATGATACTGTGACAATAATTGAATCAATAATATGAGATACTGTGCAACAATTACTGTGGTAATTATTGAATGAAACTGAGTGACTTCTTACGTAAGAATTAATAATCCAAAATTACTGTACAATATCGTGTGCTACTGTGCAACCACGCGCATTACTGTACTTTTTATCCCCGGGTATTTCAACAGTTAACGGTAAAAGTTTTGTCGTTATTTTTATAAAAAGGTTATTTTTGTCGCTTTTTATATCCGACAGTTATTCCGTTAGGTGGTCCACCAATGATTGCGCCGTCGTACGGATATTTCCCGATAAAAAGAATATTCCCCGACCAAATGAATATTTTATGACCACTCGCATACTTTGTAAAATTTGCGTATTTCACCCATAAATAAAATATTATATCAATTCAATACCTTATTATTTAAAATAAAAATTAGATAAATTAAATATTTATTCATAAAAAGTTGGAGTCTTAATACCTCCCCTCCTTATGAAATTTCGTTATCGAAATTGATGTGCGTACCTGGTATGTCGAAGAGGTGAGGATACCTTGCTTTCATTTCAGATTCTAACTCCCAGGTTATTTTCTCAATATCGTGGTTTCTCCATAAAACTTTGACTTGAGGTATAACCTTTGAGCGTAAAATATGCTCCGTCTTATCCAAGATTTTAACAGGTACTTCTTCATACATTAAATCTTCCACTATCGCATCTAGTTCTAATTCAATAATTTGGTTTGGGTTTTCTACATATTTATGTAGCATGGATATGTGAAAATATTATGAACACGAGACATACTTGGCAGTAACGCGAGTCTATAGGCCACAGTTCCTACTCGGTCGAGGATTTCAAATGGACCAATGAATCGAGGGTTGAGCTTTTCTCTCTTTCTAAATCTCGTAACCCCTTTCCATGGAGCAACACATAATAATACATGATCTCCAACATTGAATTCCACGTCCCTTCGATGAAGATCAACATAACTTTTTTGGCGATCTTGTGAGGTTTGTATACGTTGCCGGATCATTTGAATCTTTTTCATAGTCATGCGTACAATTTTTGGTCCCAACAATGTTGCTTCACCCACCTCATTCCAACATATTGGAGAACGACACTTTCGTCCATACAACGCCTCGAATGGAGCCATGTCTATACTTGCTTGATAATTGTTGTTGTAGGAGAATTCTACCAATGACAAGTACTTGTCCCAACTTCTTTTGAAGTCTAGGACATAGAGTCTTAATAGATCTTCAAGAGTTTGAATAGTCCTCTCCAATTGCTCGTCCGTCTAAGGATGATATGCAGAACTGAATCGTAAATCAGTGCTCATAGCTTTCTGCAAGGTAACCCAAAATCGTGGAGTGAATCTTGGGTCTCGATCAGAAACTATGGATACTAGCATACCATGCAATCTCATAATCTCATTATGTACATACGAGCAAGGCGTTCAAGTGAATAAGTTTTTTGTATAGGCAAAAAATGAGCAGACTTGGTTAATCTATCGACAACGACCTTAATTGCATTTATACCTTGAGAAACCTTGGGAAGACAGGTAACGAAATCAATGGTGATGTGCTCCCACTTCTATTCTGGAATTTTAAGTGGTTGCAATGGACCTTTTGGTACTTGATGCTCCGCCCTGACACGTTGACAGGTTAAACACCTTGAGATAAATTCTGCAATCTCTCTTTTCATATTGCTCCACCAAAATGTATGCCGAAGATCACGATACATTTTAGTACTTCCAGGATGTATTGCAAATGGTGTGTTGTGTGCCTCCATCATGATTTTGTACTTCAAATCAGAGTCGTTAGGAACACAAAGTCTGCAGTTGAGTCGAAGTATTCCTTCTTCATCGATTCTTGCTTCTGGAATAGCACCTTCTTGTACTTTCTTCTTCATACTCATCAGTTCTAGGTCTGTAGCTTGAGCAGCTTTAACTTTATCGATTAAAGTCGGTTCTACTCGTATATTTGCCATCATTACGTGAGTACTTAGAGTTTTTTAACTCTATCTCTATCCTTTGTAAGTCATACAAAATGGGCTTTTGTGTTGACAATATCGCACTCGTACTTGCATATAATCTTCTACTCAACGCGTCAGCTACTACATTCGCTTTTCCAAAATGGTATTGAATGGTATGGTCGTAATCTTTCAACAGCTCGAGCAAACGTCGTTGACGCATGTTAAGTTCCTTTTAGGTGAAGAAATATTTGAGGCTTTTATGATCTGTATAGATGTCCACTTTCTCCCCATACAGGTAGTACGTCCAGATCTTTAACGCCAAAACGACTGCTGCCAACTCTAGATCATGAGTAGGATAATTTCTCTCATATTCTTTGAGTTGTCTTGAGGAATAGGCTATGACTTTTTCATGTTGCATGAGAACACATCCTAAACCTATACCTGAAGCATCGCTGTAGATGACAAATCCCTCCGACCTTGATGGTATTGTCAGAACAGGTGCCGAAATGAGTGTCTTCTTGAGTTCTTGGAAACTCTTCTCACATTTCTCGCTCCATTCGAATTTTGTATCTTTTCGAGTCAACTGAGTTAATGGAGTAGCGATTCGAGAAAATCCTTCCACGAATCTCTGATAATAACTAGCTAAGCCCAAAAAGCTACGTACTTCGGTTACTGACTTAGGTTGCTCCCAACTTTTTATTGCTAATTCAGTCTTTACTAAGTCAACTGATATTCTATACTTCGATATCACATGCCCCAGGAATTCTACTTTCTTAACCCAGAACTCGTATTTCTTCAACTTGGCGTATAGCTTATTTTCACGTAGCTTTTGGAGTATCAGCTTCAAGTGTTGCTCATGATCTTCACGGCTTTTGGAGTAGATGAGGATGTCATCAATAAAAATAACCACAAAATGATCCAAATATTCCTTAAATACTCAGTTCATCATATCCATAAAAGCAGCAGGAACATTAGTCAATCCAAAAGACATAACTAGGAATTCGTAATACCCGTACCGAGTTCTGAAAGTCATCTTTGAAATGTCATCAGTTTTAATCTTTAACTGATGATATCTGGAACGAAGATCGATCTTTGAGAAGTATTTAGCACCTTGCAAGTGGTCAAATAGATCATCAATACGAGGTAATGGGTAACTATTTTTTATGGTGACATGGTTCAACTCCCGATAGTCAATGCAAAGTCACATACTCCCATCTTTCTTCTTTACAAATAACACAGGAGCACCCCAAGGAGATGTACTAGGACAAATGAAACCAATGTATAACAACTCTTGTAGTTGAGTTTTTAACTCCTGAAGTTCAATAGGAGCCATTCGATATGCAATTTTGGAAATAGGTTTTGTACCGGGTTCAAGGTCAATACAAAATTTAATTTCACGTTCTGGGGGTAGGCAAGGAAGTTCTTTAGGAAATACGTCAGAAAATTCATTAACAACATAAATATAATTCAAATATGACATATTCTTGTTTAAATCCATGACATGGGTTAAGAAATCTTGACATCCGTTTTTCAATAAATGATTGGCTTTATGATTTGATATGACAGTGATTGACTTTAGTGGTTTGGTTACTTGAATTTACATAACAAGTTGATTAGGAATATAAAAACTAACAACCTTACGAAAATAATTAATTTTATCATGATGAGTAGTTAACCAATCAATCCCCAAAATCACATCAAATGCAAATATTTTCAAAGAGATAAGATCAACAGGTAATATGAGAGTGCCGATTTGAATCAAACAAGATTTATAAACAGTGGATGTAATGAAGGTTTCTCCTAACGGAGTTTCAATAGATAAGTCAAAGTCTAATTTCTCAGGGGTCAAGTTCAAACGTTGAGCATAAGCAAGAGAAATAAAATAATGGGTAGAACCGGTATCTAATAAGGTATAGACTTCACAAAAGTTTATGATTAGCTTATCTATGATAACTTCGTTTAGGTTTCTCGTCTTTTGGGAAGTCACGACAAACGCTCTCCCTTGAACCACCGACTTTATTTTCTCCGTAGCCGCCTTTGGTGCCACCGTCCCAGCTGGACTTAACTTCGCTATAGGATAAATCGAGCTATGTTACCGTCTTTTCCACAACTAAAATATAACTTGGAAGGCTGTAAATAGTTTAGACTTATGTTTCCCTCCTCTCCGCATCTGTAGCATCTAACTGGCGGTCTTTCTCCTCCCCTAGAAACTGTTGTTGTTGCTGTTGCTGCTGCCGATGTCTTTTTGTCATTGCTAAATCTTCTCTTCTTGAAATTACCACTTGAATCATTTCTTCTATTATGTTGGCCATGATTACCACAAAAGTGGTTACCATTTCTAGCACGTTGGCTATCACTGCTTCGATGATTATTGCCATTGGTATGACTATTCTCGTGCTGCCGATTGCTGTCTTTTGGTTGAGCTGACTCATAATCCCGCTCTAATAATTGATCTCTATTCACTACATCTGAATACAAGCAAAGTTTATGAGAGATAAGATGTTGACGAATTTTGGGTTTCAAACCTCTTAGAAATATTTGCGTCATCCGCTCCTCATTGTCTATCAAATGAGATGCAAACCGGGATAACTCCACAAACTTTGCTTCGTATTACGATACAATCATATTGTTCTACTCCAGTTTTATGAATTTTACCTCCTTCATGTGACAAATACTTTCTGGAAAGTACTTGTCGTTGAATAATTCTTGGAACCTCTCCCAAGACATCTTATGTGCGGACAGATAAGTACGTTTTATAGATTCCCACTAGTAATCCGCCTCTCCGCGCAACATAAAGATGGTGAATGGAACCTTTTGCTCTTCAGTGCATCCTAAGACATCAAATATCTTGGTAATCTGCTTAATCTATATTTCTGCCTTTAGTGGCTCTGGCTTTCCCAAAAACTCCGACGATCCTAACTCCTTGAAATGCTTAGCAGTGACAAGCCATGAGTTACCATTGTTTCCACTTGCATTTTGAACAGGAGTCTATCTCGTCTAGTTTTGTATAAATTTTAAAAAGCTCCTAAACATCCCATCGTTCATCATTTGGTCGGTATTGTTGTTTACATGAGGATTATTACCTTCTTGATGCACATTATCCTTGTTGTTGATTGTCGATGTCTCAATGGTCACATGTGTTCTGTAAGACCCCGAATTTTATGAAATAAAAGTATTCAATTTTTCTATTCAGTAAATGGTTAAATTGATAAAAGTTTAAAGTTATGGGTGAAATATGAATTTTTTTTCAAAATAAGCAAGTGGTTATAAAATAATCATTGTTGTCGGGGAATATTCGTTTGGTCGTGGAATATTCTTTCTGTCGGAGAATATTCGTACGACGGCGCAGCTATTTGTGGGCCCCATAACGAATAACTGTCGGGTGAAGAAAAAACGACAAATTTAAGTTTTTACAAATAACGGCGTAGTTGTTACCGTTAACACTGTTGGAATACCCGGTGGTTAAAATACAGTAATACGCGTTATTGCACAGTAGCACACGGTATTGCACAGTATTTTTGAAATTATTGATTCTTACGTAAGAAGGCACTACTCAATAATTGTTACAGTAATTACTGTTCAATATTTTATTTTATTGATTCAATAATTGCTACGTTGGAAATTTTATATTATTGTTGTTCAATAATTGTCACTGCATAGTATTTCCTATTATCAGATCAATAATTCATATTATTTGAATAATATTATTAGATAACATTATTGGCAATGTCTAGAAAGTTCTGTCTAAGGAGAGGTTTGGTCATCTAATTGCGCGCCAGTAAGGAGAAATCCTTATTGGAAAGCCCCCTCTTTCCTGGGAACGGCCTGGTTGTCATAAATGTGATTCTATAATATTATTTCTGAATAATTAATTATTGATTCATATGATAAGAAAATATTTATTTTATGTGGATATAAATGAGGGATATATTTTTGTGGTTAAAAAATGAAGGAGTTAATGTTGAGATTTTTATCCGTATTTTTGTCGGAATGGAGGTATTAAAAATCAGAGTTTTTGAGATATTTTGCGGGGGTTATAATTTTTAATCCGACCGTTGGATCGTGGTAATATTTGGATATGTTATACATATATAAGTTGAGTATATGTCCACAAATTTTGAACCGTTAAAAATGAACGTATAATTTATTATGAATTTTACAAGATGACTGGTTCAGAAATTGTTGAATTTTCGGAGTTTATCATTTTGGTGGAAAATTCTAGAATTGGTGGGCCCCACTTGTGGTTGGTGAAAAAATGTGCTGAATTATATTTCAAATGTGGTGGGTGGGAATAGTAGCAGGTAAAGCCATCAGGTTGCAGGTCAAACCTACCAAAATTTTCCTATAAATAGAGGGCTAAGTTAGAATTGAAAATCACACCAGAAACATAAGCTTTCTCTCTTTCTCTCTCTAGATTATTGAGTGTATTTTATGAGTATTTAGATACTTGGTGAGTTGCTATTCATCAGTGCAAGTTTTCTTCAGCCTTATACCGATCAGAAGTACTGCTCTTTTGAGGTAAGGGATATTAAGGGATTTTAAGGGTTGTTATGATTTTCAGTTTCGTAATTTTTCTGATCTTCAAAAATTCTGGAAAAATTTGAAATGATATTTTGATGAGTTTTCTTGATTGTATCCAAAAATGGTGATTTTTGGATGTATAAATTGAGAGTTATGAATTTTATGAGAAAAGACTATTTTAAAAGTAACAGCTTATAATTCCTTGTGGTTAACTCCAAAATTGATGAAATTTTTATTGGGAGTACATGTATATGATAGAAGTATACTCTGTAAATTTAGAATTTTTAGACAAAAGTACAATTTTTGATAAATGTCTAAATATTTGGCTATTTTGGCCATATGAAAAATAGTAAATGACTTTTAAAAATTCTGAGAAAAATATATGTTCACTATGGGACTATATTATGCTAAATCCCAGAAAAGAAATATTTTTGGAACTGATTTGGTATTTTTCATAAAAATGGTCTAGTTATGAGTAAATGAATTAAATATGTTTTGTGAAGAAAGAAAATTGGAAAATAGGATTTTATGGCTTGAGAATCCTATATGAGGTATATGCAGATTTTTGATGAGGGTTTTGGTTATTGATGATGAAATTGTAAGAGTTGGCATTTTATGATGATTAAATGCATTAATTAGTAAAGTGTAAACAATTAAAATAAATTGTTTATAAATTTAAGTAATGTTATTCTTTCAATATCATTATACCGAAATATTGGTATGAATTTTATTGTAGAATTTCTATCTTTTGTGTCGGGGTTACTATTCATGAGTTACGAATATTACTCTTGAGATTAAAACTATATGTTGATCATATTATTTTTATCATCATATATAACATTTTTATAACCCTGATGTTGAAATTCTCTTTCACTGGAGTGTAAAGATGGGTAGATTATTGGTATGATCATGACTAGGGTTCTCTTTGGCCTGTAGTGCAAAGTTGAATTGTGACTGGTATGATCATGACCATTGAATTTATAATTGAATATCTTTAGCTTAAGTGTAAAGATGAATTGATTAACATGGTTATAATTATGGTGTATATAAATTCTGAAATGATTATATATTTCTTTGAGATATGAATATATTTGGCCTGTAGTGCAAATATTAATTGTTGAGGAATATCTTTGGCCTGTAGTGCAAAGATGAATTGTAGATGAATATCTTTGGCCAGTAATGCAAAGATGAACTGTTGATGAATATCTTTGGCCTGTAGTGCAAAGATGACTTGTTGATGAATATCTTTGGCCCGTAGTGCAAAGATGAAGTTATTAGTATGATTATGAACAGGAACTGTGATTTGGTATAACCATGATGTTTGATGTTTCAGGTGATGAAAATTATCTTCGTCCTAGATGAGAAGAGGAATTTAGAACTACAGTTATGATTATGAGTTATTCATATGATTGTGGACCAGAATTGTTGATTGATGTTACAGGGATAAAATATTGTTGATGGATTTTTAACATGGAGAAGATAATAGACTTTATAGTCTATTTGACTCTTCTAATGGATTGCTCGTTCCGCTGCAACTATGGTTGAATTTTTATCATTTACCATATGTTCTAAATCTCTGATTTATTATTGATGAAGGCTATTGATAATTTAATTATCTTTAGTCATGATATTCTTTACTGAGCTAGTTGTGCTCACCCTTTTGCTTCACAATTCCTTTCAGGTAATAAGAGTGTAGCTGGGTCGAGCGAGGGTAACGGGGAAATAGAACGGTGGTCTCTAGCTGTGGATGTTCTCCCGAAGCAGTATAGAAAAGTTCATTTAGTAGTTATATTTGGTGAATCCAATAGGGTAAGGTGTACCCAACGTTGGAAGGGTGGTTTGCCACTATCATACAAGATGTCTAACGACATACAACCTCGTGTCATCATAAGACAGGGATGTGCTCATCCACTTGCTGAGTATATATACGAGCACTACCTATATAATCTTGGTGTTTGTTTGAAGTATAATTCTCAATTAGAGACAGTGGAGATAATGATAAGTCAAGAGAAGACTCACCATTGGGAAGAATATGATAGTAATCTTCTCGTTTTTCTTTGGGGTCTATTGGGTAAACCAAGGATAATTCTGTGGCCATATGATATCTATCACAACCTAGAAGCATGGCCTCCCATGTACGAAGGTTTCCTTAAGCACTTCCCAAAGATTCTAATTTCTAAAACAGTTTTTGACTATACCTTTATGTAAGGTGTCATTGTGAGGTGATGTCCACGATTGGAACATGAGTCACATTTGGTATATATTTGTATCCAAACTCACAGCATATGTGTTGTTGTATTTTGCACGACAATTGTTGTAATAAAGTTGTAGTTATTTTCTGTACCATGTATTTGGCGACTCAGAATAGGTTGGATGGAATGGACCTATTTTGGGGTCGTTACATTTGGTATCAGAGCTATAAGTAAAGAGCCCCAAGCCTCTCGCTGGTGACTTCCTGTTGATGGGGGATGCACCGAAGCCAGACTCTCCGTAGGGGACGCCGTTCTGCGGTGGCAAACTGATAGGTATCAATGTAAGGTGCTGACATAGGTTGGTGTCCAGAGTTACATTTGGTATCAGAGCTTAGGGATATGATCTTTGGCGGAGATCGGGGAATATAACTAGGAGGGGAGAGATGAGTAAATCCTTCGCTAGTGTGTCCTACCTAAGCTTATTTGTTGGTCAGTCATAATATCGAGATATTATGTGATATGTTAATTTGTTAAATTAACCCTTGTTTTGAAGCTGTATTCTAGAAAGATATCTGAAATACAGGAGATGAGCAATGGAGAAATCATGATGATAAGGAAGATGGAATCTGAAATGAAAGCAAGGTATTCTCAACTCTTTGAAATACCAGGTACGTAAATTTCGGGGACGAAATTTCATAAGGAGGGGAGATTGTAAGACCCCGAATTTTATGAAATAAAAGTATTCAATTTTTCTATTCAGTAAATGGTTAAATTGATAAAAGTTTAAAGTTATGGGTGAAATATGAATTTTTTTTCAAAATAAGCAAGTGGTTATAAAATAATCATTGTTGTCGGGGAATATTCGTTTGGTCGTGGAATATTCTTTCTGTCGGAGAATATTCGTACGACGGCGCAGCTATTTGTGGGCCCCATAACGAATAACTGTCGGGTGAAGAAAAAACGACAAATTTGAGTTTTTACAAATAACGGCGTAGT
The DNA here is from genome assembly GCA_016801055.1 of Panax notoginseng. Taxonomy (NCBI): domain Eukaryota; kingdom Viridiplantae; phylum Streptophyta; class Magnoliopsida; order Apiales; family Araliaceae; genus Panax; species Panax notoginseng. Next base: position 135,644,251 of record CM029023.1, read on the forward strand.
TGTTACCGTTAACACTGTTGGAATACCCGGTGGTTAAAATACAGTAATACGCGTTATTGCACAGTAGCACACGGTATTGCACAGTATTTTTGAAATTATTGATTCTTACGTAAGAAGGCACTACTCAATAATTGTTACAGTAATTACTGTTCAATATTTTATTTTATTGATTCAATAATTGCTACGTTGAAATTTTATATTATTGTTGTTCAATAATTGTTGCTGCACAGTATTTCCTATTATCAGATCAATAATTCATATTATTTGAATAATATTATTAGATAACATTATTGGCAATGTCTAGAAAGTTCTGTCTAAGGAGAGGTTTGGTCATCTAATTGCGCGCCAGTAAGGAGAAATCCTTATTGGAAAGCCCCCTCTTTCCTGGGAACGGCCTGGTTGTCATAAATGTGATTCTGTAATATTATTTGTGAATAATTAATTATTGATTCATATGATAAGAAAATATTTATTTTATGTGGATATAAATGAGGGATATATTTTTGTGGTTAAAAATGAAGGAGTTAATGTTGAGATTTTTATCCGTATTTTTGTCGGAATGGAGGTATTAAAAATCAGGGTTTTTGAGATATTTTGCGGGGGTTATAATTTTTAATCCGACCGTTGGATCGTGGTAATTTTTGGATATGTTATACATATATAAGTTGAGTATATGTCCACAAATTTTGAACCGTTAAAAATGAACGTATGATTTATTATGAATTTTACGAGATGACTGGTTCAGAAATTGTTGAATTTTCGGAGTTTATCATTTTGGTGGAAAATTCTAGAATTGGTGGGCCCCACTTGTGGTTGGTGAAGAAATGTGCTGAATTATATTTCAAATGTGGTGGGTGGGAATAGTAGCAGGTAAAGCCATCAGGTTGCAGGTCAAACCTACCAAAATTTTCCTATAAATAGAGGGCTAAGTTAGAATTGAAAATCACACCAGAAACATAAGCTTTCTCTCTTTCTCTCTCTAGATTATTGAGTGTATTTTGTGAGTATTTAGATACTTGGTGAGTTGCTATTCATCAGTGCAAGTTTTCTTCAGCCTTATACCGATCAGAAGTACTGCTCTTTTGAGGTAAGGGATATTAAGGGATTTTAAGGGTTGTTATGATTTTCAGTTTCGTAATTTTTCTGATCTTCAAAAATTCTGGAAAAATTTGAAATGATATTTTGATGAGTTTTCTTGATTGTGTCCAAAAATGGTGATTTTTGGATGTATAGATTGAGAGTTATGAATTTTATGAGAAAAGACTATTTTAAAAGTAACAGCTTATAATTCCTTGTGGTTAACTCCAAAATTGATGAAATTTTTATTGGGAGTACATGTATATGATAGAAGTATACTCTGTAAATTTCAGAATTTTTAGACAAAAGTACAATTTTTGATAAATGTCTAAATATTCGGCTATTTTGGCCATATGAAAAATAGTAAATGACTTTTAAAAATTCTGAGAAAAATATATGTTCACTATGGGACTATATTATGCTAAATCCCAGAAAAGAAATATTTTTGGAACTGATTTGGTATTTTTCATGAAAATGGTCTAGTTATGAGTAAATGAATTAAATATGTTTTGTGAAGAAAGAAAATTGGAAAATAGGATTTTATGGCTTGAGAATCCTATATGAGGTATATGCAGATTTTTGATGAGGGTTTTGGTTATTGATGATGAAATTGTAAGAGTTGGCATTTTATGATGATTAAATGCATTAATTAGTAAAGTGTAAACAATTAAAATAAATTGTTTATAAATTTAAGTAATGTTATTCTTTCAATATCATTATACCGAAATATTGGTATGAATTTTATTGTAGAATTTCTATCTTTTGTGTCGGGGTTACTATTCATGAGTTACGAATATTACTCTTGAGATTAAAACTATATGTTGATCATATTATTTTTATCATCATATATAACATTTTTATAACCCTGATGTTGAAATTCTCTTTCACTGGAGTGTAAAGATGGGTAGATTATTGGTATGATCATGACTAGGGTTCTCTTTGGCCTGTAGTGCAAAGTTGAATTGTGACTGGTATGATCATGACCATTGAATTTATAATTGAATATCTTTAGCTTAAGTGCAAAGGTGAATTGATCAACATGGTTATAATTATTGTGTATATAAATTCTGAAATGATTATATATTTCTTTGAGATATGAATATATTTGGCCTGTAGTGCAAATATGAATTGTTGAGGAATATCTTTGGCCTGTAGTGCAAAGATGAATTGTTGATGAATATCTTTGGCCAGTAATGCAAAGATGAACTGTTGATGAATATCTTTGGCCTGTAGTGCAAAGATGACTTGTTGATGAATATCTTTGGCCCGTAGTGCAAAGATGAAGTTATTAGTATGATTATGAACAGGAACTGTGATTTGGTATAACCATGATCTTTGATGTTTCAGGTGATGAAAATTATCTTCGTCCTGGATGAGAAGAGGAATTTAGAACTACAGTTATGATTATGAGTTATTCATATGATTGTGGACCAGAATTGTTGATTGATGTTACAGGGATAAAACATTGTTGATGGATTTTTAACATGGAGAAGATAATAGACTTTATAGTCTATTTGACTCTTCTAATGGATTGCTCGTTCCGCTGCAACTATGGTTGAAATTTTTATCATTTACCATATGTTCTAAATCTCTGATTTATTATTGATGAAGGCTATTGATAATTTAATTATCTTTAGTCATGATATTCTTTACTGAGCTAGTTGTGCTCACCCTTTTGCTTCACAATTCCTTTCAGGTAATAAGAGTGTAGCTGGGTCGAGCGAGGGTAACGGGGAAATAGAACGGTGGTCTCTAGCTGTGGATGTTCTCCCGAAGCAGTATAAAAAAGTTCATTTAGTAGTTATATTTGGTGAATCCAATAGGGTAAGGTGTACCCAACGTTGGAAGGGTGGTTTGCCACTATCATACAAGATGTCTAACGACATACAACCTCGTGTCATCATAAGACAGGGATGTGCTCATCCACTTGCTGAGTATATATACGAGCACTACCTATATAATCTTGGTGTTTGTTTGAAGTATAATTCTCAATTAGAGACAGTGGAGATAATGATAAGTCAAGAGAAGACTCACCATTGGGAAGAATATGATAGTAATCTTCTCGTTTTTCTTTGGGGTCTATTGGGTCAACCAAGGATAATTCTGTGGCCATATGATATCTATCATAACCTAGACGCATGGCCTCCCATGTACGAAGGTTTCCTTGAGCACTTCCCAAAGATTCTAATTTCTAAAACAGTTTTTGACTATACCTTTATGTAAGGTGTCATTGTGAGGTGATGTCCACGATTGGAACATGAGTCACATTTGGTATATATTTGTATCCAAACTCACAGCATATGTGTTGTTGTATTTTGCACGACAATTGTTGTAATAAAGTTGTAGTTATTTTCTGTACCATGTATTTGGCGACTCAGAATAGGTTGGATGGAATGGACCTATTTTGGGGTCGTTACATTTGGTATCAGAGCTATAAGTAAAGAGCCCCAAGCCTCTCGCTGGTGACTTCCTGTTGATGGGGGATGCACCGAAGCCAGACTCTCCGTAGGGGACGCCGTTCTGCGGTGGCAAACTGATAGGTATCAATGTAAGGTGCTGACATAGGTTGGTGTCCAGAGTTACATTTGGTATCAGAGCTTAGGGATATGATCTTTGGCGGAGATCGGGGAATATAACTAGGAGGGGAGAGATGAGTAAATCCTTCGCTAGTGTGTCCTACCTAAGCTTATTTGTTGGTCAGTCATAATATCGAGATATTATGTGATATGTTAATTTGTTAAATTAACCCTTGTTTTGAAGCTGTATTCTAGAAAGATATCTGAAATACAGGAGATGAGCAATGGAGAAATCATGATGATAAGGAAGATGGAATCTGAAATGAAAGCAAGGTATTCTCAACTCTTTGAAATACCAGGTACGTAAATTTCGGGGACGAAATTTCATAAGGAGGGGAGATTGTAAGACCCCGAATTTTATGAAATAAAAGTATTCAATTTTTCTATTCAGTAAATGGTTAAATTGATAAAAGTTTAAAGTTATGGGTGAAATATGAATTTTTTTTCAAAATAAGCAAGTGGTTATAAAATAATCATTGTTGTCGGGGAATATTCGTTTGGTCGTGGAATATTCTTTCTGTCGGAGAATATTCGTACGACGGCGCAGCTATTTGTGGGCCCCATAACGAATAACTGTCGGGTGAAGAAAAAACGACAAATTTAAGTTTTTACAAATAACGGCGTAGTTGTTACCGTTAACACTGTTGGAATACCCGGTGGTTAAAATACAGTAATACGCGTTATTGCACAGTAGCACACGGTATTGCACAGTATTTTTGAAATTATTGATTCTTACGTAAGAAGGCACTACTCAATAATTGTTACAGTAATTACTGTTCAATATTTTATTTTATTGATTCAATAATTGCTACGTTGAAATTTTATATTATTGTTGTTCAATAATTGTCACTGCACAGTATTTCCTATTATCAGATCAATAATTCATATTATTTGAATAATATTATTAGATAACATTATTGGCAATGTCTAGAAAGTTCTGTCTAAGGAGAGGTTTGGTCATCTAATTGCGCGCCAGTAAGGAGAAATCCTTATTGGAAAGCCCCCTCTTTCCTGGGAACGGCCTGGTTGTCATAAATGTGATTCTGTAATATTATTTGTGAATAATTAATTATTGATTCATATGATAAGAAAATATTTATTTTATGTGGATATAAATGAGGGATATATTTTTGTGGTTAAAAAATGAAGGAGTTAATGTTGAGATTTTTATCCGTATTTTTGTCGGAATGGAGGTATTAAAAATCAGAGTTTTTGAGATATTTTGCGGGGGTTATAATTTTTAATCCGACCGTTGGATCGTGGTAATATTTGGATATGTTATACATATATAAGTTGAGTATATGTCCACAAATTTTGAACCGTTAAAAATGAACGTATGATTTATTATGAATTTTACAAGATGACTGGTTCAGAAATTGTTGAATTTTCGGAGTTTATCATTTTGGTGGAAAATTCTAGAATTGGTGGGCCCCACTTGTGGTTGGTGAAAAAATGTGCTGAATTATATTTCAAATGTGGTGGGTGGGAATAGTAGCAGGTAAAGCCATCAGGTTGCAGGTCAAACCTACCAAAATTTTCCTATAAATAGAGGGCTAAGTTAGAATTGAAAATCACACCAGAAACATAAGCTTTCTCTCTTTCTCTCTCTAGATTATTGAGTGTATTTTGTGAGTATTTAGATACTTGGTGAGTTGCTATTCATCAGTGCAAGTTTTCTTCAGCCTTATACCGATCAGAAGTACTGCTCTTTTGAGGTAAGGGATATTAAGGGATTTTAAGGGTTGTTATGATTTTCAGTTTCGTAATTTTTCTGATCTTCAAAAATTCTGGAAAAATTTGAAATGATATTTTGATGAGTTTTCTTGATTGTATCCAAAAATGGTGATTTTTGGATGTATAATTGAGAGTTATGAATTTTATGAGAAAAGACTATTTTAAAAGTAACAGCTTATAATTCCTTGTGGTTAACTCCAAAATTGATGAAATTTTTATTGGGAGTACATGTATATGATAGAAGTATACTCTGTAAATTTTAGAATTTTTAGACAAAAGTACAATTTTTGATAAATGTCTAAATATTTGGCTATTTTGGCCATATGAAAAATAGTAAATGACTTTTAAAAATTCTGAGAAAAATATATGTTCACTATGGGACTATATTATGCTAAATCCCAGAAAAGAAATATTTTTGGAACTGATTTGGTATTTTTCATAAAAATGGTCTAGTTATGAGTAAATGAATTAAATATGTTTTGTGAAGAAAGAAAATTGGAAAATAGGATTTTATGGCTTGAGAATCCTATATGAGGTATATGCAGATTTTTGATGAGGGTTTTGGTTATTGATGATGAAATTGTAAGAGTTGGCATTTTATGATGATTAAATGCATTAATTAGTAAAGTGTAAACAATTAAAATAAATTATTTATAAATTTAAGTAATGTTATTCTTTCAATATCATTATACCGAAATATTGGTATGAATTTTATTGTAGAATTTCTATCTTTTGTGTCGGGGTTACTATTCATGAGTTACGAATATTACTCTTGAGATTAAAACTATATGTTGATCATATTATTTTTATCATCATATATAATATTTTTATAACCCTGATGTTGAAATTCTCTTTCACTGGAGTGTAAAGATGGGTAGATTATTGGTATGATCATGACTAGGGTTCTCTTTGGCCTGTAGTGCAAAGTTGAATTGTGACTGGTATGATCATGACCATTGAATTTACAATTGAATATCTTTAGCTTAAGTGTAAAGATGAATTGATTAACATGGTTATAATTATGGTGTATATAAATTCTGAAATGATTATATATTTCTTTGAGATATGAATATATTTGGCCTGTAGTGCAAATATTAATTGTTGAGGAATATCTTTGGCCTGTAGTGCAAAGATGAATTGTAGATGAATATCTTTGGCCAGTAATGCAAAGATGAACTGTTGATGAATATCTTTGGCCTGTAGTGCAAAGATGACTTGTTGATGAATATCTTTGGCCCGTAGTGCAAAGATGAAGTTATTAGTATGATTATGAACAGGAACTGTGATTTGGTATAACCATGATGTTTGATGTTTCAGGTGATGAAAATTATCTTCGTCCTAGATGAGAAGAGGAATTTAGAACTACAGTTATGATTATGAGTTATTCATATGATTGTGGACCAGAATTGTTGATTGATGTTACAGGGATAAAACATTGTTGATGGATTTTTAACATGGAGAAGATAATAGACTTTATAGTCTATTTGACTCTTCTAATGGATTGCTCGTTCCGCTGCAACTATGGTTGAATTTTTATCATTTACCATATGTTCTAAATCTCTGATTTATTATTGATGAAGGCTATTGATAATTTAATTATCTTTAGTCATGATATTCTTTACTGAGCTAGTTGTGCTCACCCTTTTGCTTCACAATTCCTTTCAGGTAATAAGAGTGTAGCTGGGTCGAGCGAGGGTAACGGGGAAATAGAACGGTGGTCTCTAGCTGTGGATGTTCTCCCGAAGCAGTATAGAAAAGTTCATTTAGTAGTTATATTTGGTGAATCCAATAGGGTAAGGTGTACCCAACGTTGGAAGGGTGGTTTGCCACTATCATACAAGATGTCTAACGACATACAACCTCGTGTCATCATAAGACAGGGATGTGCTCATCCACTTGCTGAGTATATATACGAGCACTACCTATATAATCTTGGTGTTTGTTTGAAGTATAATTCTCAATTAGAGACAGTGGAGATAATGATAAGTCAAGAGAAGACTCACCATTGGGAAGAATATGATAGTAATCTTCTCGTTTTTCTTTGGGGTCTATTGGGTAAACCAAGGATAATTCTGTGGCCATATGATATCTATCACAACCTAGAAGCATGGCCTCCCATGTACGAAGGTTTCCTTAAGCACTTCCCAAAGATTCTAATTTCCAAAACAGTTTTTGATTATACCTTTATGTAAGGTGTCATTGTGAGGTGATGTCCACGATTGGAACATGAGTCACATTTGGTATATATTTGTATCCAAACTCACAGCATATGTGTTGTTGTATTTTGCACGACAATTGTTGTAATAAAGTTGTAGTTATTTTTTGTACCATGTATTTGGCGACTCAGAATAGGTTGGATGGAATGGACCTATTTTGGGGTCGTTACATGTTCCATTGCTCATCTCAAAATTTTCAGATGCCATTCTCAAATATTGACACAAAATAAGGGTTAAATAAAGAAATTCCATGCCACATATTAACCCTATATTCTTATCGACCAATAACAAATAACAAATAAGATTAGGTAGGACACCCTAGCGAAGGTTTTACTCGTCTCTCCCCTTCTAGTTCTAATCCCAGATCTCCACCAGAGATTATATCCCTAAGCTCTGATACCAACTGTGACGCCCCCAAAAATAGGTCCACACAACCCATTCTGAGTCGCCAAATACATGGTACAGAAACCAAATACAAACTTCATTAATACAATTGTCATGCAAAATACGACAACACATACGCTGAGTTTTAATACAAATATTATCTTGTAGACAATATCCAAACTCAAATAAACTCCTCATTACAATTATTGACACACTATTTTACAAAATAGCGAGGACTGCTATAATAACCGTCTTGAACCATCACTCCACACCCCGACTAGTCCCAGCTATATTTTCGCCTCCTGAGAAGAATAATGGAACAAAAAGGAAAATGGTGAGCTCAATTAGCCCAGTAAAGAATATTATGACTAAGATAATATAGAAAAAATTATCCTTAGTCTTCAACAGGGAAAAATCTGATAGAATACAATAGATAACAAGTTTTAGAGTACAACTGCAATGGAAACAACAATCCATTAGAATAGTCAAGTAGAGCATGATATCTACTATCTTCTATGATTTAAAAATTCATCATCAATATTTTATCCCTATAACATCATTCAATAAAATATTTCAAATCAACGGATAATCCTTGCACTACGGGCCAAGGATATTCGTTAGTATCATCAGTGGTCATGATCATGTCAACACCTGTCCATCTTTGCACTACGGGCCAAAGATATCAATAAAAAATTTATCTTTGCACTACGGGCCAAAGATATTCATCAATTAACAGTTCATTTTTGCACTACGGGTCAAAGATAAATTTTTATATAATTTAAGCATGAGGATGATGATAATGATATAAAGATTCAATCAAGTGAGATAAAGGATAAATCTTGGATATTTATAATTCAATTTATCCAGAGTTCAAAAATATTCAAATTGTCAACATGATAACTCTTTGTGGAGTAAAATTTAAAAATGATATTCATGTATCAAAAATAATTTGGACAGAAAAGAAAATTAAATTCTTTTATGAATAGTACTTATGAATAGTATCGTATGAATAGTATCGTATATATGAATAGTATTCATGAATAGTACCGTATGAATAGTACCCAGACATGAAAAGTTTAAAATTTATAAGAAAGTTCAGACCAATATTCTAGTGAAATGATATTAGATGAAGCGCAAAACTTAAGAAATTTCTAATCATTTCAGGAATTATAGAAGCAATACTTACCATAGTAAGTTTAAATTTAGGAATACGAAATAAAATAATATCCATTTCATAATATGGAGTATGAAAGAAAATAATATTTCTTACGAGTATTGCAAAAAAAAATATCCTTTACCTAAGTAGAAACTTGATTTGACTGGAATATCGGATATTATTTTGAGAAAATCTTGCACAAAAAGCTACACTCAAAGTATCCTTATACTCAAGTAAAATACTCACAATACTATAGAATGAATTTCTGATATTAAAGGTGTGTTTAGGAAGGAGGATTACCCCCTATTTATAGTGCAGCACGGAGGAAAGGATAAATGACTCTGCCTAATTTTCTTGCCAACCTCTCTTGCCAAACTTCTGCCTAACTCTTATTTTTCAAGGTTGAGGCCCACCCTTTGAAATCAAGCTTACAGGCAATTCTCACATTTTACAATGGTTGGGGCCCACACTATTTGAAAAACAAGCTTTCCAGGCAATTTCTCCACCAACCATTCTTAGAAAAAAAAATAAAGCATTCAAATACTTTTGGCCCTTTCCAGATCATTCTCAGGAAAGAGGGGGCTTTTCGATAAGATTTTATCCTTATTGGCTCACAATTAGATAACCTAACCCCTTTTCTCGATAGAATTTTCTATACATTGCCAATAATACTAGCTAATAATATGAATAATTATGTCGTGTCAATTATTAATTTAATAATATAAAATATTGTACAGATGATACTGTGACAATAATTGAATCAATAATATGAGATACTGTGCAACAATTACTGTGGCAATTATTGAATGAAATTGAGTGACTTCTTACGTAAGAATCAATAATCCAAAAATAATGTGCAATACCGTATGCTACTGTGAAACCACACATATTACTGTACTTTTTATCCCCGGGTATTTTAACAGTTAACGGTAAAAGTTTTATCGTTATTTTTATAAAAAGGTTATTTTTGTCGCTTTCTATATCCGATAGTTATTCCGTTAGGTGGTCCACCAATGATTGCGCGGTCGTACAGATATTTCCCGACAAAAAAAATATTCTCCGACCAAACGAATATTTTATGACCACTTGCTTACTTTGCAAAATTTGCGCATTTCACCCATAAATAAAGCATTATATCAATTCAACACCTTATTATTTAAAATAATAATTAGATAAATTAAATCTTTATTCATAAAAAGTTGGGGTCTTACAATCACATACTGTACTTCTGATGTTGCTATTTGTTTTTAAACTAAGAGCTCATTTCGGTTATTAACTGAACAGTAAATTCGATTATTGCGTAATTCGGCTAGTTTTTCGAATATCAAAATTATAAAAATTTCAGATATCGGTTATAACCATATAGTCTATTCGGTTCGTGTAAGACCCCAACTTTTATGAATAAAAATTTAATTTTTTCTAAATGTTATTTTGAATAATAAGGTGTGGATTTGATATAATGTTATAGTTGTGGGTAATATTTACAAATTTTGCAAAGTAAGTAAGTTATCATAAAATATTTGTTTGGTCGGGGAATATTCGTTTTATCAGGAAATATTCGTACGACGGCGCAATTATTGGTGGATCTCACAATGGAATTACTGTCGGATTTAGAAAGCGACAGAAATTACTTTTTTATAAAAATAACGATAAAACTTTTATCGTTAACTGTTGAAATACCCGGTGATAAAAGTACAGTAATACGCGTGGTTGCACAATAGCACATAGTATTGTACAGTATCTTTGATTATTGATACTTACGTGAGAAGTCACTCAGTTTTATTTAATTATTATAACAATAGTTGATGCATAGTATCTCATATTATTGATTCAATTATTGTCACAGTATCATTATATTTTTAAATCAATAAATGAGACGATACAGTTATTCATATTATTAGTTACGTTATTGACAATGTCTAGAAAGTTCTATCGAGGAAAAGGGTTTGGTCATCTAATTGCGCGCTAATAAAGAAAAGTCCTTATCGGAAAACCCTCTCTTTTCTGAGAATGATCTGGTTGTTAATATTATGGATTATAATATTATTGATGAGTAATTATTGAAAGATTAAAAATACGTTTAGTAAGTGATTTCTGATAAATAAAAGGGATTTGTCATGAAGTATTTATTCATTTTTCAAAATCGTCGGCAGAAAGTTATCTCAGTTTTTGTTTTATATTGCATAGTGTTTGCATAGTACTGCATAGTGTTGCATAGTACTGCATAATATTTGCATAATGTTGCATAGTAAAAATAAAAAAATTTAGCCAAATTTTTGTGACTATTACTATGCAGTCCGTGATTTTTTTTCCTAAATAGTATCATGCAATTCTCCTATAAATAGGATGCTTAGTTTAGAAATAAAAATCACATCAGAATCAGAGAATTCTTCTTCTATAATATTGAGCGTATTTCTTTTAAATTTAAGGAAGCTTTGAATGTAGCAAATAGTACAAGTTTTCTTCAAGAATATTCTCGTTATACCAGCCAGAATTTCTCTCCTTTTAAAGTAAGGGATATTATTTTTGTTCAATATTCGTAAGAAATAATATTTTCTTCCATACTCTGTATTATGTAAATAATATTATTTCATTTCATATTTCTAATTCTACACTAATTTTGATAAGTATTGCTTCTATACTCCTTGAAATTAGTAGAATATCCTTGAAATTTGAGCTTCATTTAGTATCGTGTCATAGAAATATTTTTTTGAATATTCTTATTAAATTTTAATCTTTTCATGTCAGGGTAGTATTCATGGGGTACTACTTACGAAATACTATTCACGAGATACTATTCACTCGGGTGCTATTCACCCGGGGTACTATTCACGACAAAAATTAATTTCTTTTTCGTCCAAATTATTTTTGATACATGAATATTATTCTTAAATTTTACTCCATAAAGTAGTTATCATGTTGACAATTTAGACATTCTTAAACTCTGGATAAATTAAATTATAAATCTTTAAAATTTATCATTGCACTTACTTAATTGAATTCTTATTTCGTTATCATCATCCTCATGCTTAAATTGTGATGAAAGTCATCTTTGGCCCGTAATGCATAGATGGACTATTGATTGGCATGATTATTACCAGAAATTATGTATCGATATAATCATTAACTGTAATATTACAGACAAATGATGTGGTGAAAGTCCTCATTGGCCCATAGTGCATTGATGGACAATTGTTGGCATGATCATGACCACTGATGATAATAACGAATATCATTGGCCCGTAGTGCATGGATAATTCGTGGATGTGATACTAACGAATATCCTTGACCCATAGTGCATAGATAATTCGATGATGTGAATTATTTATTGAGCTGTGTTACAGAGATAAAATATTGATGATAAACTTTTAAATCATAGAAGATAGTAGACATCATGCTCTACTTGACTCTTCTAATGGATTACTTGTTCCGCTACAGTTAAACTTGTTGTCTATTATATTTTATCAGTTTTTATACTGTTAAAGACTAATGATAATTTATTCTACATTATCTTAGTCATAATATTCTTTACTGGGCTAGTTGAGGTCATCCTTTTCTTTTATTGTTCTCGTCAGGAAATGAGAATATAGCTGGGATGTAAGACCCCGACTTTTATGAATAAAGATTAAATTTTTCTTGAAATATATTTTTGAATATTATGGTGTGAATTTGATATAATGTTATAGTTGTGGGTAATATTTACAAATTTTGCAAAGTAAGCAAGTGGTTATAAAATATTCGATTGGTCGGGGAATATTCGTTTTAACAGGGAATATTCGTACGACGACACTATCATTGGTGGACCCCATAACAGAAGTATTGTCGTAATTACAAAATTACAGAATTATCTTTTTATAAAAATAAAGGTGAAAGTTTTACCGTTAAACTGTTAAACTACCCGGTGGTAAAAGTACAGTAATACGCGTGGTTGCATAGTAGCACACGGTATTGATTATTGATATTTACGTGAAAAGTCACTCAGTTATTGTGACGCCCCTAAAATAGGTATACATCACTCATTCTGAGTCGCCAAATACATGGTACAGAAACAAATACAACTTCAGTAATACAATTATCGTGCAGAATACGACAACACATATACTGTGAGTTTGAATACAAATATTGTCTACTAGAGAGTATACAAACTCAAAAGGAGTCCTCATTACAATTATCAAACTATTTCACAGAATAGTGAGGACTACTAATGCAACCATCTGGACCGTCAATCCATTCCCCGACTAGTCCCAGCTATATTCTCATTTCCTGAAGAGAATAGTGAAAGAAAGGGTGAGCTCAACTAGCCTAGTAAGAAATATTATAACTAAGATAATGTACAACAAATTATCATTAGTCTTCAACAGGGAAAAATCTGATAAAATATAATAGACAACAAGTTTTAGATCAACAACTGCAGCGGAAAAAGCCATCCATTAGAAGAGTCAAGTAGAGCATAAAACCTACTATCTTCTATGATTTAAAAGATTTATCATCAATTTTATTGCTGAGATTCAGCTTAATAAATAATCCACATCATTGAATCATCCCTGCACTACGGGCCAAAGATAATCGTGTTTTCATCAATGGTCATGATCATGCCATAAAATAATTCATCTTTGCACCCTTGGCCGAAGAGAATCTATGGCCATAATCATACCAAAAATTGTCCATCAATGCACTACGGGCCAATGAAGACTTTCACCACATCATTTGTAACATTACGGTCATGATTATACCGAATAATCTCTGGTCATAATCATACCAAGTCCATCTATGTACTACAGGCCACATATGACTTTCAACAGAATATAAACATGAGAATGATGACAATGATATAATAATTCAATTAAACAAGTTCAAGGATAAATTATAAAGATTTATAATTTAATTTATCCAGAAATCAATAACGTCCAAATTGTCAACATGATACTACTTTGTGGAGTAAAATTCAAGAATAATACTCAGTTGGTCGTGTTCATCTCAACACCTGTTCATCTTTGCATTACGGGCCAAAGATATTCATCAGGTAATCATTCATCTTTGCACTATAGGTCAAAGATATTCAGTAATATCATCATTTAGGATTGAGGATGATGAAAAATATCTTAAAGAAAATGAATCCAGTGAGATAAAAAAACAAATATTAGGGATTCGTATTACAGTTTATCCAAGTTTAATAATACTCCGAAATAACCAATTTCGAAGTAGAATTCAAAAATAATGATCAAAACATGGATACAATCAAAGATAGTAACCATAATAGACATCTTGGTCAAAAAAGAAAAATTTTATTTTTCGGTGAATAGTGCCGTATTCGTGAATAGTGCCGTATTTGTGAATAATGTCGTATACGTGAATGGTAACCCTGACACAAAAAGTTCTAAATTTGATAAAAAAAATTCAAACCAATATTTTGGCATAATGATATTGAAATAATCAATATCATTTACGAAAGAATAACATCCCTTACCTCCGAATAACCGTACTTCTGACTGAATTTCGGATATAGTGCTGACAGAAACTTGCACTGAATAACAACTCTCAAAGTATCAAAATACTCACAAAATACGCTCGAGAATATAGAGAGAGAAAGAGAGAAAACTTATGAATTTTGGTGTGATTTTCAATTCTAACTTAGCCCTCTATTTATAGGAAAATGTTAGCACGCCGAAGCAGACTTGACCTGCAACCTGATGGCTTTACCTGCTACTATTGCCACCCACCACATTTGAAATAAAATTCAGCATATTTCTTCACTAACCACAAGTGGAGCCCACTCAATTCTAGAATTTTTTACAAAAAATATTTATAAACCTAATTTTTGAATCAGTCACCTCTTAAAATTCATAACAAATCATACGTTTATTTTTAACGGTTCAAAATTTGTGGACATATATTCAATTTATATATGTATAACATATTCAAAAATCACAACGATCCAACGGTCGGATTAAAATTTATAACTCACGTAATATATCTGAAAAATACTGATTTAATTTTTAATACCTCCATTTCGACAGAAATACTGATAAAACACCTCAACATTAATTCCTTCAAATAATAACTATATAAATAAATCCATCATTTATATCCACATCAAATAAATATTTCCTTATCATATAAATTAATAATTAATTATTCACAAATATTATTATAGAATCACAATTATGACAAACAGGCCGTTTCTAGGAAAGAGGGGACTTTCCGATAAGGATTTCTCCTTACTGGCGCGTAATTAGGTGACCAAACCACTCCTTAGACAGAACTTTCTAGATATTACCAATAATACTATCTAATAATATTATTCAAATAATATGAATTATTGATCTGATAATGGGAAATACTGTGCAGTAACAATTATTGAAACAACAATAATATAAAATATCAGCGTAGCAATTATTGAATCAATAAAATAAAATATTGAACAGTAACTACTGTAACAATTATTGAGTAGTGCCTTCTTACGTAAGGATTAATAGTTCAAAAATACTATGCAAAACTGTGTGCTACTGTGCAACCACGCGTATTACTGTATTTTAACCACCGGGTATTTCAACAGTATTAACGGTAACTACGCCGTTATTTATAAAAACTCAATTTTATCGTTATCTTCATCCGACCATTTTCCATTATGGGGCCCACAAATAGTTGCGCCGTCGTACGAATATTCCCCGACAGAAAGAATATTCTATGACCAAACGAATATTCCCCGACAACAATGAGTATTTTATAACCACTTGTTTATTTTACAAAATTTGCACATTTTACCCATAACCAAAATATTATATCAAATTAACACCTTATTATTCACAATAATAATTAGAGAAAATTTGATTTTTTTCATAAATAAGTTGGGGTCTTATAATCTCCCCTCCTTATGAAATTTCGTCCCCGAAATTTATGTACGTACCTGATATGCCGAACAGATGGGGATACCTCGTCAGATTCTAACTCTTGAGGTATAACCTTTGAGCGTATAATATATTCCTTCTTATCCAAGATTTTAACATGTATCTCCTTATACGTTAAATCTTTCGCTATCTCGTCCGGTTCTTAATCAATAATGTGGTTCGGATCATCTATATATTTACGTAACATTGATACGAAATAAATGTTATGAACACGCGATATACTTGGCGTTTAAAACGAGTCTATAGGTCACAGTTCCTACTCGATCGATGATTTCAAATAGACCAATAAAATCGAGGGTTGAGATTTCCTCTCTTCATCGACTCTTGCTCCTAGAATAACGCCCTCTTGAACCTTCTTCTTCACATTCATCAGTTCTGAGTCTGTAGCTTGAGCGGCTTTAACTTTATCAATTTAAAGTCGGTTCTAATCGTATATTTGCTATCTTCACGTAGGTTCGTATATTCGCACTCGTAAATGCATACGATCTTTTGCTCAACGCATCAGCTACTACGTTCGGTTTTCCCATGATGGTATTGAATGGTATAATCGTAATCTTCAACAGCTCGAGCCAACATCTTCAGCGCATAATACGTTCGTTTTAGGTGAAGAAATATTTTAAGGGTTTTAGAAATGAGGGGGGTTTTATACTGGAGTCAAGTTTAAACGTTGAGCGCAAGTAGGAGAAATAAAAGAAAATGTAAAACCGGTATTGAATAAGGTATAAACTTTGCAAGAGTTTATGATTAACTTTCCCGTGATAACATTGTTCGGGTTCCTCGACAAACACTCTTACTTAAACTACCGACTTTGACTTGTCTGGGACATCCTTTGGCATCACTATCCCTGCTGGACTTGACTTCACTACAGGACAAAATCGAGCTAGGTGACCTTCTCTTCTGTAATTGAAACACACTTTGGGTTGCTGCGTACAGTTTGGACGGATGTGTCCCTCTTGTCCGCATTTAAAATATACGACCGATGGTCGTTCTTCTTCTTTTGAAACGGGTGCTGGTGTTGCTGTCTTTCCATCATTATTGAACTTCCTCTTCTTGAAATTTCCAATTCTATTATCTTGGCCATGATTACCACTGAAGTGGTTACCATTCTTGGCATGATAATTTCCTCCACGATTGTTGTCACCACTTCGTTGACTGCTACCATTGGTATTATCATTTTGCCGACTGCTTTCTCTTGGTTGGGTTGACTCGTTATCGCGCTCCAATAACTGAGCCCTATTTACAACATCTGAATACAAACACAGTTTGTGAGAAATTAGGTATTGACGTATCTCAGGTTTCAAACCTCTTAGAAACATCCACGCCATTCTCTCCTCGTTATCAACTAAGTGGGACGCAAACCGGGACAACTCGACAAACGTAGCTTCGTACTGCAACACGGTCATATTGTTTTGCTCCAGCTTGATGAATTCCACTTCCTTCATGTGACGAATACTTTCAGGAAAGTACTTGTCGTTAAAAAATTCTTGGAACTTCTCCCAAAACATCTTGAGTGCGTCAGGCTGGGTACGTTTTACAGATTCTCACCAATGATCTGCTTCTTCACGTAACATAAAGGTGGCGAATGGAGCCTTTTGCTCCTCTGAGCATTCTAAGATATCAAATATCTTGGTGATCTGCTTTATCCATGACTCTGCCTTAAGTGGTTCTGGCTTTCTCAAAAACTCCGGTGGTCCTAGCTCCTTGAACTGCTTAGCGATGACCAACAGTGGGTTGCCAGTGTTTCCACCTGCATTATGAACAGCAGTCTCTCTCGTTTGGTGTTGCATAAATTCTAAAAAAGCTCCTAAATGTACCGTCATTCGTCATTTGGTCGGTGCCGTTGTTCAACTGAGGATTATTGCCTTCCTGATGCACATTATCCTGATTATTGATCTGTGGTGACTCAACGGTCTCCTGTGCTCCATTGTTATTCTCAACATTTTCGGATGTCATTTTTAAATACTGTCACAAAACAAGGGTTAATTGACATGCAACATATTATCCCTATATTCTGACCGACCAAACAAATACCAAATAAACTTAGTCAGGTCATACTAGCGAAGGAATTCCCCGTCTCTCCCCTCCTAGTTCTTGTCTCGCATCTCAGCCAGGGATCATATCCCTAAGCTCTGATACCAACTGTGACGCCCCCAAAATAGGTATACATCACCCATTATGAGTCGCCAAATACATGGTACAGAAATAAATACAACTTCAGTAATACAATTATCGTGCAGAATACGACAACACATATACTGTGAGTTTGAATACAAATAATGTTTACTAGAGAGTATACAAACTCAAAAGGAGTCCTCATTACAATTATCACACTATTTCACAAAATAGTGAGGACTACTAATGCAACCATCTGGACCGTCAATCCATTCCCCGACTAGTCCCAGCTATATTCTCATTTCCTGAAGAGAACAGTGAAAGAAAGGGTGAACTCAACTAGCCCAGTAAGAAATATTATGACTAAGATAATATACAACAAATTATCATTAGTCTTCAATAGGGAAAAATCTGATAAAATATAATAGACAACAAGTTTTAGATCAACAACTGCAGCGGAAAAAGTAATCTATTAGAAGAGTCAAGTAGAGCATAAAACCTACTATCTTCTATGATTTAAAAGATTTATTATCAATTTTATTGCTGAGATTCTGCTTAATAAATAATCCACATCATCGAATTATCCCTGCACTACGGGCCAAAGATAATCGTGTTTTCATTAACGGTCATGCCATAAAACAAACCATCTTTGCACCCTTGGCCGAAGAGAATCCATGGCCATAATCATACCAAAAATTGTCCATCAATGTACTACGGGCCAATGAGGACTTTCACCACATCATTTGTAACATTACGGTCATGATTATACCGAATAATCCCTGGTCATAATCATACCAAGTCCATCTATGCACTACAGGCCACATATAATTTTCAACAGAATATAAACATGAGGATGGTGACAATGATATAATAATTCAATTAAACAAGTTCAAGGATAAATTTTAAAAATTTATAATTTAATTTATCTAGAAATCAATAACGTCTAAATTGTCAACATGATACTACTTTGTGGAGTAAAATTCAAGAATAATACTCAGTTGGTCATGTTCATCTCAACACCTGTTCATCTTTGCATTACGGGCCAAAGATATTCATCAGGTAATCATTCATCTTTGCACTACAGGTCAAAGATATTCAGTAATATCATCATTTAGGACTGAGGATGATGAAAAATATCTTAAAGAAAACGAATTCAGTGAGATAAAAGAACAAATATTAGGGATTCGTATTACAGTTTATCCAAGTTCAATAATACTCTGAAATAACCAATTTCGAAGTAGAATTCAAAAATAATGATCAAAATATGGATACAATCAAAGATAGTAACCATAATAGACATCTTGGTCAAAAAGGAAAAATTTTATTTTTCGATGAATAGTACCGTATTCGTGAATAGCGCCATATTCGTGAATAGTGTCGTATACGTGAATAGTGCCACATACGTGGATAGTAACCCTGACACAAAAAGTTCCAAATTTGATAAAAAAATTCAAACCAATATTTTGACATAATGATATTGAAAGAAATAATATCATTTATGAAAGAATAACATCCCTTACCTCAGAATAACCGTACTTCTGACTGAATTTCGGATATAGTGCTGACAGAAACTTGCACTGAATAGCAACTCTCAAAGTATCAAAATACTCACAAAATACGCTCGAGAATATAGAGAGAGAAAGAGAGAAAACTTATGAATTCTGGTGTGATTTTCAATTCTAACTTAGCTCTCTATTTATAGGAAAATGTTAGCACGCCGAAATAGATTTGACGTGCAACCTGATGGCTTTACCTGCTACTATTGCCATCCACCACATTTGAAATAAAATTCAACACATTTCTTCACCAACCACAAGTGGAGCCCACTCAATTCTAGAATTTTCTACCAAAATCATTTATAAACCTAATTTCCGAATCAGTCACCTCTTAAAATTCATAACAAATCACACGTGTAGGGTTTTGTGAAAATCAAAGTAGCAATCAAATTGCAAAATTAGCGAAAGCATAATAAAATCAGATTTTAAAATTTTTCACAAACCAATTATCCAGATCATCCTTTATGCGTATTATTAATCAAAACGAAGAACAAGAAATTATGAAATCATACCCTTGTAGAAACAAGCTTCCTCAGGTACGAGTTCACCTCCTACTTCTCCGCGATCTCCTTGAATCTCTGAGTAGATTCCTTCCTTTGATTAATGTAAGCCACCCAAGTGTATGACCTCTAGAGGTGATCCACCAAGGAAAAATAATTTTCAAGAAGAAGAGTGTATTGGCTCAAACCCTAGTTTTTCCTATCTCTATAGAAAAGGGGCGTACTCTCCAACTCTTGGAATTACGTATATCTGATATCTGATATAAGACTCCTCTTATAAAGATATCAGGTGACCCTATTTAATTAAAATAAGGTATTATTTATTTAATTAAACTCTTTTAATTAAATGGGCTCCCTAATCTTATTAGGGATAATTAATTAAACTTCTTTAACTAATTTTCCCTCCTAATCCTATTAAGAATAAATGAGAGTACTTCTATTAAATTAATTCTAAACTCTTTCAGAAATTAAAATAATAATAATTGTAATAATATTAATAAGACTCCTCTTATTAATTTATATTTAATATTTTTAAAATATTAAATAATAAATATTAAGCTATTTAATTTATTCTATCACCATAGATTAAATTAAATATACTTAACATATTATTACGATTATGCCATTAACTTCTTAAATAATTATTCTTCCTTTTATGGTGTGACCCTTTAGGTTCTCCATATTAAACCGGTTGTGAATAAATCAATTAGAACAATTCTAATCTTATTTAAATAAATAAATTAAACGAATAATTTATTTAAATAAATAATATTTATTCTACAATAGGGATAACCATCCCTAGCGATCAACGACTTTCCAGATAATATAGATTTCAACATTAATCATAAAAGAACCTTTGAGTTAATAGATATCGTACAATTCAATCCTTCCACCATACAATGTCCCAATTAAATATAAGACATGAAATTACTGTCAAGTCTTATTTTATTTAATTATATGTATTTCGATTCCTAAATGCACAACTCCTAATGAATGTAAATTAGAAACTACTTTCTAATTTCATTCCATCTTGGCCAAGGATTCCTGGGTTGTCATTTATCGAATCACATAGGACATTTCTCTTCTTTTACTAGAAGTGGTAGATTCTTTATTGATCATTCATTATCTTCATATATAACTTATTACACCCAAGCATACCCTTTGATATACTCTAAGAGTCTTAAGGAATAAGTCAAAGTGTAATTCATTATATATAAGATACTTTGATGATCTCAAGTCTAAGGATCATTTATACTACTATCATTACAGGAATTCCTATTGACAGGCAAGTAAAACTCTATTAGGTATTCCTTAGCGAGTCACGTTCAGTGAACTTATTCTCTAATAAGCACCTACATACTTGCTTTAGTGTCTCCATACAAATGATCATGAGATCAATCATCCTCATCCAATGAGCAAGCAACGTACGTACCAATCTATCCGGATTCATTAATCCCTTTTTTTAGTAATCCATTGATTGAGAACATTTTAGTTTAAGCTATCTAAGAATTTAGATCTCATTAGCATGATCTCATCATGATTCTAAAAGCATTGATTAAAACTATGGGTTTATCACATATTATTAAAACAGCACCATGTAGATAATAAATGCCTTTAATAAATAATTCTTTTATTAATAAATAAATAAGATTGATTACAAAGTATATGCTTTATCATCATACATGATTGGCTTGTATGCATACTACTTTCAATCTCTCACTTGCACTAAAGCCAATCGCCGTGGTATCTCATACCCACCTTCTCTAAGTGACGATCAAACTGTTGTTGTGTTAACGCTTTAGTAAATGGATCTGCAATATTGTCTTAAGAGTCCAGACGCTCTAGGGTGATGTCACCTCTTTCAATGATCTCTCTGATCAAATGAAATCGCCGCAACACGTGTTTAGATTTCTGATGAGACCTGGGTTCCTTAGCCTGTGCAACAGCTCCGGTGTTGTCACAGATTAAAGGCACTGGTCCTGTAATGCTAGGAACCATACCAAGTTCGGTAATGAACTTCTTCATCCAAACAGTTTCCTTTGCAGCTTCACTTGCAGCTATGTACTCTGCCTCTGTCACTGAATCAGCAACTGTTTGCTGTTTGGAACTCTTCCAACTCACTGCACCATCGTTTAAGGTAAACACATACCCCAAAATGGATTTACTGTCATCTTGGTCTGTTTGAAAACTTGAGTCTGTGAAGCCCTCTAATTTCAATTCAGACCCACCGTAGACAAGAAATACATCCTTAGTTCTTCTTAAGTACTTTAGGATATTTTTCACTGCCTTCCAGTGTTCTTCTCCTGGATTCGACTGATATCTGCTTGTTACACTAAGTGCATGAGCGACATCTGGTCTAGTACATATCATACCGTACATGATAGATCCTATTGCTGAAGCATAAGGAATCTTACTCATACGGTCTCTCTCCTCAGGTGTCTTTGGGGCCTGTTTCTTGGAGAGATGTATTCCATGGCTCATCGGCATGAGACCTCTTTTGGAATCTTCCATGCTAAACCTCTTTAGCATCAAGTCAATGTACGTTCCTTGGAACAAGTCAAGCATCCTTTTAGATCTATCTCTATAGATCTTTATCCCCAAAATATAGGATGCTTATCCCAAGTCCTTCATGGAGAAGTGTTTAGATAACCAGATTTTAATTGATCGTAGCATAGGAATATCATTCCCTATCAGTAATATATCATCAACATATAATACGAGGAATGAAACAGCGCTCCCAATAACCTTCTTGTACACACATGGTTCATCCACATTTTTGATAAAATCAAACTCTTTGATTGTCTCATCAAAACGGATGTTCCATGTGACGCCCCCAAAATCAGGTATACATCACCCATCTTGGGTCGCCACTTATATGGTACAAAATATAAATACAACTTACTAATACAACCGTCGTGTACAATACGACAAAACATAAACTGCGAGTTTGAAAATAAATATTATCTTCTAGAGAGTATTCATACTCAAAAGGAGCCCTCATTACATTTATTAACACACTATTACATAGAATAGTGAGGACTACTAACTAATATTATAATTCGGACCATCACTCCGTTCCCCGACTTGCCCCAGCTACGTTCTCATTTCCTGAAGAGAACAGTGAAAGAAAGGGTGAGCTCAACTAGCCCAGTAAGAAATATTATGACTAAGATAATGCAGAATAAATTATCATTAGTCTTCAACAATGTTAAACTGATAAAATATAATAGACATCACGTTTAACTGCAGCGGAACAAGCAATCTATTAAAAGAGTCAAGTAAAAAATAAACTCTACTATCTTTTATGATTTAAAAAATTTTTCATCACTTTTATCGCTGAGACTCAGCTTAATAAATAATTCACATCATCCCTGCACTACGGCCAAGGATATTCGTTAGGGTCACGACCACAAATTCCATGCAGTACGGGCCAAGGATATTTGTGTATTCATCAATGGTCATGATCATGCCAACAACTGTCCATCAATGCACTACGGGCCAATGAGGACTTTTACCACATCATTTGTAACATTACGGTCATGATTATACCGAATAATCCCTGGTCATAATCATACCAAGTCCATCTATGCACTACAGGCCACAGATGACTTTCAACATTTTATAAACATGAGGATGATGACAATGATATAAAAATTCAATAAAACAAGTTCAAGAATTAATTTATCCAAGAATTAATAACGTCCAAATTGTCAACATGATACTGCTTTGTGGAGTAAAATTCAAGAATGATCAGGAGAATATTTTCATGAATAGATACTAGATGAAGCGCAAATGTCAAGGATATTCCACAAATTTCATGGAGTATAGAAGTTAAAACTTAACCAACTGAGTATATTAAAGAATGGAATAACAAAAGAAATCACCATGCATGCGATAGACCGCACAGACAGGTTATTCCCACAGAATAATAAATAATGGAACTAGGTCTGGCGTAAAACGCACAGACAGGATATTCCAACAGAATAATAATAAAGACGGAACCAGGTCCGGCGTAAAACACACAGACAGGATGTTCCAACAGAATAATAATAAAGACGGAACCAGGTCCGGTGTAAAACACACGGACATGATGTTCCAACAGAATAATAAAAACGGAACCAGGTCCGGTGTAAAACACACGGACATGATGTTCCAACAGAATAATAATAAAGACGGAACCAGGTCCGGTGTAAAACACACAGACAGGATGTTCCAATAGAATAATAATAAAGACGGAACCAGGTCTGGTGTAAAACACACAGACAGGATGTTCCAACAGAATAATAGAAAAATGTCACAAAGTATAGGTTAGACCGCGTATACAGGTTATTCCAACAGAATAATAAGAAATGGAATAACAACAGTTCTCTTCATGAATAAGAAAGAATAACACCCCTTACCGTTTTAAAGAAGAGCTGAAGCAAGGAAGTAGTTAAGTAGCAGAATACTCTTCTTCTCTCTCTCTATAGTTTCTCTCTATAGCTTCTCTCTCTAGAGTTCAGTGAATTCGTAAGAAATAATGAAGGAATGAGCTGCTATTTATAGAAAAATAGAATGCATAGTAACTAATCCATGAACGGTCCAGATTGATTACTTTAATCTGACGGTCCATATTTAAAGAAAAATCTTTTAAATAAAATATAATATATTCTATTTATAGAATAACTTTAATAAAGTATTCTGTTTTATATAAAAAGATGTTTCTGTTTTTTTACGTTAATAATACGAATAAAACAAAACGTCATTATCGCTAAATAATTCATATTATTAACTGACAATAATTGAATTAAACTGAGTGACTTCTCACATAAGCATTAATAATCAATACCGTGTGCTACTATGCAACCACACGTATTACTGTACTTTTACTACCGAGTAGTAACAATGGTAAAACTTCCGCCGTTATTTTTAATAAAATATTTTTGTCGTTTTCTCAATCCGACAATAATTCCGTTTTGGGTCCACCAATGATTGTGCCGTTGTACGAATATTTCCTGTTAAAACGAATATTCCCCGACCAATCGAATATTATATAACAACTTGCGTACTTTGTAAAATGTATAACTATTACCCATAACTATAACACTATATCAAATTAACTCCATAATATTCAAAAATGATATTTATAAAAAATTCATCTTTATTTATAAAAGTTGGGGTCTTACAACCTCCCCTTCTTATGAAATTTCGCCCTCGAAATTAGGGTACGTACATACCTGGTATGCCGAACAGGTGAGGATACATTGACTTCACTTCAAATTCTAACTCTTGAGGTATAACCTTTGAGCGTCGAATATGATCCTTCTTATCCAAGATTTTAACACGTATGTCCTCAAACATTAAATCATCCGCTATCTCGTCCGGTTCTAAATTAATAATGTTGTTCGGGCCGTCCACATATTTACGTAACATCGATACGTGAAAAAAAAAACGTTATGAACACATGACATGCTTGGCGATAAAACGAGTCTATAAGCCACAGTTCCTACTCGATCGAGGATTTTAAATGGGTCAATTACATCGAGGGTTGAGATTTCCTCCCTTTGTCAATTCTTGCTTCTAGAATAACGCCCTCTTGAACCTTCTTACATTCATCAGCTCCAGGTGTGTAGCTTGAACGGCTTTAACGTTATCGATTAAAGTCGATTTTACTCGTATATTCGTTATCTTGATATGGGTCCCTCGAGTCTTTAACTCTATCTTCGTCATTTGTAAGTTATACGAAATGAGTCTTTGTTTTAACAACATCGCCCTCGTAAACACATACGATCTTCTACTCAACACGTCAGCTACCACGTTCGTTCTTCCACAATGATATTGAATGGTACGGTCGTAATCTTCAACAGCTCGAGCCAACGTCTTTGGCGCATGTTACGTTCGTTTTAGTTGAAGAAATATTTGAGGGTTTAAGAAATAGGTTTTGTACTGGAGTCAATACAAAATTCGATTTTACGCTCTGGGGTAGGCTAAGAAGTCTTCAAGAATACGTCAAGAAATTTATTAACAATAGAAATATCGTTCAAAACTGTGACCCTCATCCAAGACTTGGATAACACGTCACATTGATACCTATCAACTTGCCATCGTCATTTACAACGTCTTCTACGGAAAGTCTAGCTTCGGTGCATTCCACACCAGGAAGTCAACAATGAAAGGAACGGGGATTTTTACTTATGGCTTGATATGACAATGATTGACTTTAGTGATTTGGTTACTTGAATTCGCATAATAGGTTGGTTAGGAATATGAAAGCTAACAACCTTACGAAAAGCATGATGAGCAGTTAACCAATCGTTTCTAAAAATCACATCAATGCAAGTATTTTCAAAGAGATAAGATCGACAGGTAACGTGAAAGTGTTGATTTGAACAAGATTTATAAATAGTGGAGGTAACGAAGGTTTCTCCCAACGGAATTTTAACAGATAAATCAAAGTCTAACTTCTCCGGAGTTAAGTTCAAACATTGAACATAACTAGGTAAAATAAAAGAGTAAGTAGAACCGGTATCTAACACGGTATAGACTTCAAAAGAGTTTATGACTAACATACCCGTGATAATTTTATTCAGGTTCCTCGTCACGAAAAAAAAATGCTCTCTCTTAAACTACCGGCTTTGGCTTGTCTAGGACATCCTTTGGCATTACTATCTCAGTTGGATTTGACTCCACCATACGACAAAATCGAGCTAGGTGACCTTCTCTTCCGCAATTAAAACACGCTTTGGATTGCTGCGTACAGTTTGGACGGATGTGTCCCTCCTGTCCGCATTTGAAATATACGACTGGTGGTCGTTCTTCTTCCTTTGAAACGGGTGCTGGTACCGACGTCTTCACGTCATTGTTGAACCTTCTCTTCTTGAAGTGTCCATTCTTATTGTTTTGGCCATGATTACCACCCAAGTGGTTACCATTTCTGGCATGTTGATTCCCTCCATGCTTATTGTCACCGCTTTGATGACTGTTATCACCAGTATTATCATTTTGTCGATTGCTCTCTTTTGATTACTTTGACTCGTTATCGCGCTCTACTAACTGAGCCCTATTTACAACATCTGAATACAAACACAGTTTATGAGAAATAAGATGTTGACGTATCTCAAGTTTCAAACCTCGCAAAAATATTCGCGTCATTCGCTCTTCATTATCAACCAAGTGGGACGCAAATCGGGACAACTCGGCAAACTTGGCTTCGTACTGCGACACGGTCATGTTGTTTTGCTCCAATTTGATAAATTCCACCTCCTTCATGTGACGAATGCTTTCGGGAAAGTATTTGTCGTTGAACAGCTCCTGGAATTTCTCCCAAGACATCTTGAGTGCGTCAGGCTGGGTACGTTTTACAGATTCCCACCAGTGATCTGCCTCTTCACGCAACATAAAGGTGGCAAAGGGAACCTTTTGCTCCTCGGAGCATCCCAAGACATCAAATATCTTGGTGATCTACTTTAACCACGTCTCCGCCTTAAGTGGTTCTAGCTTTTCCAAAAACTCCGGTGGTCCCAGCTCCTTGAATTGCTTAGCGGTGGCCAACCATGGGTTGCCATTGTTTCCTTCTACATTATGAACAGGAGCCGCCTTCTCCTGATGTTGCATGAATTCAAAAAAACTCTTAAACGTACCGTCGTTCGTCAATTGATCAGTGTTGTTGTTTACAGGAGGATTATCGCCATCCTGTTGCACATTGTCCTGATTATTGATCTGTGGAGACTCAACGGTCTCCTGTGCTCCATTGCTTATCTCAACATTTTCGGATGCCATTTGCAAATACTACAACAAAACAAGGGTTAATTAACATATAACATATTATCCATATACTTTGACCGACCAATTAAATACCAAATAAACTTAGGTAGGTCATACTAGCGAAGGAATTCCCCGTCTCTCCCCTCCTAGTTCTATTCTCACATCCTAGCCAGGGATCATATCCCTAAGCTCTGATACCAACTGTGACGCCCCCAAAATCAGGTATACATCACCCATCTTGGGTCGCCACTTACATGGTACAAAATACAAATATAACTTACTAATACAACCGTCGTGTACAATACGACAAAACATAAACTGCGAGTTTGAAAACAAATATTATCTTCTAGAGAGTATTCATACTCAAAAGGAGCCCTCATTACATTTATTAACACACTATTACATAGAATAGTGAGGACTACTAACTAATATTATCATTCGGACCATCACTCCGTTCCCCGACTTGCCCCAGCTACGTTCTCATTTCCTGAAGAGAACAGTGAAAGAAAGGGTGAGCTCAACTAGCCCAGTAAGAAATATTATGACTAAGATAATGCAGAATAAATTATCATTAGTCTTCAACAATGTTAAACTGATAAAATATAATAGACATCACGTTTAACTGCAGCGGAACAAGCAATCCATTAAAAGAGTCAAGTAGAAAATAAACTCTTCTATCTTTTATGATTTAAAAAATTTTTCATCACTTTTATCGCTGAGACTCAGCTTAATAAATAATTCACATCATCCCTGCACTACGGCCAAGGATATTCGTTAGGGTCACGACCACAAATTCCATGCAGTACGGGCTAAGGATATTTGTGTATTCATCAATGGTCATGATCATGCCAACAACTGTCCATCAATGCACTACGAGCCAATGAGGACTTTTACCACATCATTTGTAACATTACGGTCATGATTATACCGAATAATCCCTGGTCATAATCATACCAAGTCCATCTATGCACTACAGGCCACAGATGACTTTCAACATTTTATAAACATGAGGATGATGACAATGATATAAAAATTCAATAAAACAAGTTCAAGAATTAATTTATCCAGGAATTAATAACGTCTAAATTGTCAACATGATACTGCTTTGTGGAGTAAAATTCAAGAATGATCAGGAGAATATTTTCATGAATAGATACTAGATGAAGCGCAAATGTCAAGAATATTTCACAAATTTCATGGAGTATAGAAGTTAAAACTTAACCAACTGAGTATATTAAAGAATAGAATAACAAAAGAAATCACCATGCATGCGATAGACTGCACAGACAGGTTATTCCCACAGAATAATAAATAATGGAACCAGGTCCAGCGTAAAACGCACAGACAGGATATTCCAACAGAATAATAATAAAGACGGAACCAGGTCCGGCGTAAAACACACAGACAGGATGTTCCTACAGAATAATAATAAAGACGGAACCAGGTCCGGTGTAAAACACACGGACAGGATGTTCCAACAGAATAATAAAAACGGAACCAGGTCCGGTGTAAAACACACGGACAGGATGTTCCAACAGAATAATAGAAGAATGTCACAAAGTATAGGGTAGACCGCGTATACAGGTTATTCCAACAGAATAATAAGAAATGGAATAACAACAGTTCTCTTCATGAATAAGAAAGAATAACACCCCTTACCGTTTTAAAGAAGAGCTGAAGTAAGGAAGTAGTTAAGTAGCAGAATACTCTTCTTCTCTCTCTCTCTATAGTTTCTCTCTATAGCTTCTCTCTCTAGAGTTCAGTGAATTCGTAAGAAATAATGAAGGAATGAGCTGCTATTTATAGAAAAATAGAATGCATAGTAACTAATCCATGAACGGTCCAGATTGATTACTTTAATCTGACGGTCCATATTTAAAGAAAAATCTTTTAAATAAAATATAATATATTCTATTTATAGAATAACTTTAATAAAGTATTCTGTTTTTATATAAAAAGATGTTTCTGTTTTATTACGTTAATAATACGAATAAAACAAAACGTCATTATCGCTAAATAATTCATATTATTAACTGACAATAATTGAATCAAACTGAGTGACTTCTCACATAAGCATTAATAATCAATACCGTGTGCTACTATGCAACCACACGTATTACTGTACTTTTACTACCGAGTAGTAACAATGGTAAAACTTTCGCCGTTATTTTTAATAAAATATTTTTGTCGTTTTCTCAATCCGACAATAATTCCGTTTTGGGTCCACCAATGATTGTGCCGTTGTACGAATATTCCCTGTTAAAACGAATATTCCCCGACCAATCGAATATTATATAACAACTTGCGTACTTTGTAAAATGTATAACTATTACCCACAACTATAACACTATATCAAATTAACTCCATAATATTCAAAAATGATATTTATAAAAAATTCATCTTTATTTATAAAAGTTGGGGTCTTACAACCTCCCCTTCTTATGAAATTTCGCCCTCGAAATTAGGGTACGTACATACCTGGTATGCCGAACAGGTGAGGATACATTGACTTCCCTTCAAATTCTAACTCTTGAGGTATAACCTTTGAGCGTCGAATATGATCCTTCTTATCCAAGATTTTAACACGTATGTCCTCAAACATTAAATCATCCGCTATCTCGTCCGGTTCTAAATTAATAATGTTGTTCGGGCCGTCCACATATTTACGTAACATCGATACGTGAAAAAAAAACGTTATGAACACACGACATGCTTGGCGGTAAAACGAGTCTATAAGCCACAGTTCCTACTCGATCGAGGATTTTAAATGGGTCAATTACATCGAGGGTTGAGATTTCCTCCCTTTGTCAATTCTTGCTTCTAGAATAACGCCCTCTTGAACCTTCTTACATTCATCAGCTCCAGGTGTATAGCTTGAACGGCTTTAACGTTATCGATTAAAGTCGATTTTACTCGTATATTCGTTATCTTCATATGGGTCCCTCGAGTCTTTAACTCTATCTTCGTCATTTGTAAGTTATACGAAATGAGTCTTTGTTTTAACAACATCGCCCTCGTAAACACATACGATCTTCTACTCAACACGTCAGCTACCACGTTCGTTCTTCCACAATGATATTGAATGGTACGGTCGTAATCTTCAACAGCTCGAGCCAACGTCTTTGGCGCATGTTACGTTCGTTTTAGTTGAAGAAATATTTGAGGGTTTAAGAAATAGGTTTTGTACTGGAGTCAATACAAAATTCGATTTTACGCTCTGGGGTAGGCTAAGAAGTCTTCAAGAATACGTCAAGAAATTTATTAACAATAGAAATATCGTTCAAAACTGTGACCCTCATCCAAGACTTGGATAACACGTCACATTGATACCTATCAACTTGCCATCGTCATTTACAACGTCTCCTACGGAAAGTCTAGTTTCGGTGCATTCCACACCAGGAAGTCAACAATGAAAGGAACGGGGATTTTTACTTATGGCTTGATATGACAATGATTGACTTTAGTGATTTGGTTACTTGAATTCGCATAATAGGTTGGTTAGGAATATGAAAGCTAACAACCTTACGAAAAGCATGATGAGCAGTTAACCAATCGTTTCTAAAAATCACATCAATGCAAGTATTTTCAAAGAGATAAGATCGACAGGTAACGTGAAAGTGTTGATTTGAACAAGATTTATAAATAGTGGAGGTAACGAAGGTTTCTCCCAACGGAATTTCAACAGATAAATCAAAGTCTAACTTCTCCGGAGTTAAGTTCAAACATTGAACATAACTAGGTAAAATAAAAGAGTGAGTAGAACCGGTATCTAACACGGTATAGACTTCAAAAGAGTTTATGACTAACATACCCGTGATAATTTTATTCAGGTTCCTCGTCACGAAAAAAAAAACGCTCTATCTTAAACTACCGGCTTTGGCTTGTCTAGGACATCCTTTGGCATTACTATCTCAGTTGGACTTGACTTCACCATACGACAAAATCGAGCTAGGTGACCTTCTCTTCCGCAATTAAAACACGCTTTGGATTGCTGCGTACAGTTTGGACGGATGTGTCCCTCCTGTCCGCATTTGAAATATACGACCGGTGGTCGTTCTTCTTCCTTTGAAACGGGTGCTGGTACCGACGTCTTCACGTCATTGTTGAACCTTCTCTTCTTGAAGTGTCCATTCTTATTGTTTTGGCCATGATTACCACCCAAGTGGTTACCATTTCTGGCATGTTGATTCCCTCCATGCTTATTGTCACCGCTTTGATGACTGTTATCACCAGTATTATCATTTTGTCGATTGCTCTCTTTTGATTACTTTGACTCGTTATCGCGCTCTACTAACTGAGCCCTATTTACAACATCTGAATACAAACACAGTTTATGAGAAATAAGATATTGACGTATCTCAGGTTTCAAACCTCGCAAAAACATTCGCGTCATTCGCTCTTCATTATCAACCAAGTGGGACGTAAATCGGGACAACTCGGCAAACTTGGCTTCGTACTGCGACACGGTCATGTTGTTTTGCTCCAATTTGATAAATTCCACCTCCTTCATGTGACGAATGCTTTCGGGAAAGTATTTGTCGTTAAACAGCTCCTGAAATTTCTCCCAAGACATCTTGAGTGCGTCAGGCTGGGTACGTTTTACAGATTCCCACCAGTGATCTGCCTCTTCACGCAACATAAAGGTGGCAAAGGGAACCTTTTGCTCCTCGGAGCATCCCAAGACATCAAATATCTTGGTGATCTGCTTTAACCACGTCTCCGCCTTAAGTGGTTCTGGCTTTCCCAAAAACTCCGGTGGTCCCAGCTCCTTGAATTGCTTAGCGGTGGCCAACCATGGGTTGCCATTGTTTCCTTCTACATTATGAACAGGAGCCGCCTTCGCCTGATGTTGCATGAATTCAAAAAAACTCTTAAACGTACCGTCGTTCGTCAATTGATCAGTGTTGTTGTTTACAGGAGGATTATCGCCATCCTATTGCACATTGTCCTGATTATTGATCTGTGGAGACTCAACGGTCTCCTGTGCTCCATTGCTTATCTCAACATTTTCGGATGCCATTTGCAAATACTACAACAAAACAAGGGTTAATTAACATATAACATATTATCCATATACTTTGACCGACCAATTAAATACCAAATAAACTTAGGTAGGTCATACTAGCGAAGGAATTCCCCGTCTCTCCCCTCCTAGTTCTATTCTCACATCCTAGCCAGGGATCATATCCCTAAGCTCTGATACCAACTGTGACGCCCCCAAAATCAGGTATACATCACCCATCTTGGGTCGCCACTTACATGGTACAAAATACAAATATAACTTACTAATACAACCGTCGTGTACAATACGACAAAACATAAACTGCGAGTTTGAAAACAAATATTATCTTCTAGAGAGTATTCATACTCAAAAGGAGCCCTCATTACATTTATTAACACACTATTACATAGAATAGTGAGGACTACTAACTAATATTATCATTCGGACCATCACTCCGTTCCCCGACTTGCCCCAGCTACGTTCTCATTTCCTGAAGAGAACAGTGAAAGAAAGGGTGAGCTCAACTAGCCCAGTAAGAAATATTATGACTAAGATAATGCAGAATAAATTATCATTAGTCTTCAACAATGTTAAACTAATAAAATATAATAGACATCACGTTTAACTGCAGCGGAACAAGCAATCCATTAAAAGAGTCAAGTAAAAAATAAACTCTTCTATCTTTTATGATTTAAAATTTTTTTTATCACTTTTATCGCTGAGACTCAGCTTAATAAATAATTCACATCATCCCTTCACTACGGCCAAGGATATTCGTTAGGGTCACGACCACAAATTCCATGCAGTACGGGCTAAGGATATTTGTGTATTCATCAATGGTCATGATCATGCCAACAACTGTCCATCAATGCACTACGAGCCAATGAGGACTTTTACCACATCATTTGTAACATTACGGTCATGATTATACCGAATAATCCCTGGTCATAATCATACCAAGTCCATCTATGCACTACAGGCCACAGATGACTTTCAACATTTTATAAACATGAGGATGATGACAATGATATAAAAATTCAATAAAACAAGTTCAAGAATTAATTTATCCAGGAATTAATAACGTCTAAATTGTCAACATGATACTGCTTTGTGGAGTAAAATTCAAGAATGATCAGGAGAATATTTTCATGAATAGATACTAGATGAAGCGCAAATGTCAAGAATATTCCACAAATTTTATGGAGTATAGAAGTTAAAACTTAACCAACTGAGTATATTAAAGAATAGAATAACAAAAGAAATCACCATGCATGCGATAGACCGCACAGACAGGTTATTCCCACAGAATAATAAATAATGGAACCAGGTCCAGCGTAAAACGCACAGACAGGATATTCCAACAGAATAATAATAAAGACAGAACCAGGTCCGGCGTAAAACACACAGACAGGATGTTCCAACAAAATAATAATAAAGACGAAACCAGGTCCGGTGTAAAACACACGGACAGGATGTTCCAACAGAATAATAAAAACGGAACCAGGTCCGGTGTAAAACACACGGACATGATGTTCCAACAGAATAATAGAAGAATGTCACAAAGTATAGGGTAGACCGCGTATACAGGTTATTCCAACAGAATAATAAGAAATGGAATAACAACAGTTCTCTTCATGAATAAGAAAGAATAACACCCCTTACCGTTTTAAAGAAGAGCTGAAGTAAGGAAGTAGTTAAGTAGCAGAATACTCTTCTTCTCTCTCTCTCTATAGTTTCTCTCTATAGCTTCTCTCTCTAGAGTTCAGTAAATTCGTAAGAAATAATGAATGAATGAGCTGCCATTTATAGAAAAATAGAATGCATAGTAACTAATCCATGAACGGTCCAGATTGATTACTTTAATCTGACGGTCCATATTTAAAGAAAAATCTTTTAAATAAAATATAATATATTCTATTTATAGAATAAGTTTAATAAAGTATTCTGTTTTATATAAAAAGATGTTTCTGTTTTATTACGTTAATAATACGAATAAAACAAAACGTCATTATCGCTAAATAATTCATATTATTAACTGACAATAATTGAATCAAACTGAGTGACTTCTCACATAAGCATTAATAATCAATACCGTGTGCTACTATGCAACCACACGTATTACTGTACTTTTACTACCGAGTAGTAACAATGGTAAAACTTCCGCCGTTATTTTTAATAAAATATTTTTGTCGTTTTCTCAATTCGACAATAATTCCGTTTTGGGTCCACCAATGATTGTGCCGTTGTACGAATATTCCCTGTTAAAACGAATATTCCCCGACCAATCGAATATTATATAACAACTTGCGTACTTTGTAAAATGTATAACTATAGAGAGAAACTATAGAGAGAGAGAAGAAAAGTATTTTGATACTTAACTACTTCTTTATTTTAGTTCTTCTTTAAAACGGTAAAGGGTGTTATTCTTTCTTATTCATGAAGAGAACTGTTGTTATTCCATTTCTTATTATTCTGTTAGAATAACCTGTATACGCGGTCTACCCTATACTTGGTGACATTCTTCTATTATTCTGTTGGAACATCCTGTCTGTGTGTTTTACACCGGACCTGGTTCCATTTTTATTATTATTCTGTTGGAACATCCTGTCTGTGTGTTTTACACCAGACCTGGTTCTGTCTTGTTATTATTCTGTTGGAACATCCTGTCTGTGTGTTTTACACCGGACCTGGTTCCATTATTTATTATTCTATCGGAATATCCTGTCTGTGCGTTTACGCCGGACCTGGTTTCATTATTTATTATTCTGTCGGAATATCCTGTCTGTGCGTTTACGCCGGACCTAGTTCCATTATTTATTATTCTGTTAGAATAACCTGTCTGTGCGGTCTATCGCATGCCGGGTGATTTCTTTTGTTATTCCATTCTTTATTATACTCAGTTGGTTAAGTTTTAACTTCTATACTCCATGAAATTTGTGGAATATCCTTGATAATTGCATTTCATCCAGTATCTTTTCATGAAAATATTCTTCTAAGCATTCTTGAATTTTACTCCACAAAGCAGTATCATGTTGACAATTTGGACGTTGTTAATTCTTGGATAAATTAATTCTTGAACTTGTTTTATTGAATTCTTATATCATTGTCATCATCCTCATGTTTATAAAATGTTGAAAGTCATATGTGGCCTGTAGTGCATAGATGGACTTGGTATGATTATGACCAGTGATTATCCGGTATAATCATGACCGTAATATTACAAAAGATGTGGTAAAAGTCCTCATTGGCCCGTAGTGTTAGAGTTTATGCCCTAGAGGCCAATTATTTGATATAATTGCTTAACATTTGATATTATTATTGATTGAATAAATAAATGATTTTATTATGGTTTTATTTACTGCGTAATATAATTGTTAACATAATAAAATTCCTTAGAATAGTGATACAAATTATATAGTTTCAAGTATGTGACTTGAACATGAGATTATATAATTATAATTAGTATCATTGTTCTTAAATGTCCCTAGTCGAGTATCATTGTTGATGGGACAACAATGATGCATTGAGACTAGTATGTGGATTGACTGATGACCAAATCTCATTGGTCATAAATATATGAGATATTAAGTCAATGCATAGGTACATGTTAGAGAACAATGTACTGGACAGACCCACCATGAGAATTCTATATGGAGCATTATGCGAAGTGTCATTAGCAATTCTCATAGTGACAATGATGTAATGGTCCTTCGACCTAAAACCGCTATATTACTACACGAGAATTTATGTACTTTGATATCATCAAATGTCACCTTTAATAGGGTGGACTATAAAGGTGATTATTGGGTTCATTATGAATCGTGTGAGTAATATGAGTGATCTAGATGGAATTTAACCATCATATATTTTATAGGTGATATCCATAGGCCTCTTGATTGAGTAGGACTATGAAATGCATGGCCATGCTCAAATAGTGATTTGTTTCATATAGTCTACTCATTGATCAAGAAAACTCAGATTAAATTATGAAGAGTATGACACATTCCATGACTCGAGTTTAATCTAGGATATTAAGGTTAAAAGGATTAAATTACATTGAAACATTGATCACGAAAAGGTTGCATCGAATCATCGATCTTATTATTACTTGGGTAGCAGTGATGCATTACTAGATGCCGCTCACCGTTTATAACTTTATAATATGATTTTAAGGTTATTGCCAACGTAATAATAACCTATAGGGTCACACACAAAGAACGTAATTAAAAAGAAATTAATTTAAATTGTAAAGATTTAAATATGTCAATATGATTGATATAATTTTAAATCACGAATTTAAATTAATAGGATAATTTATATATAGGTATATTAATTAAGTAAGACTTAATTAAGATATATATAAATTCGGATTTTAATAACATTAAGTTTTGATTAATTCCTCCTAACTGCTATATATATGATATATATCAGTCACTTTAGGTTTTACGTCAAAACAAAGAAAAACCTAGCCGCTCTTAGAGAGAGACTAGAGAAAAATAGTTTAAAAATCCTCATCCTTGGTGGCTAGTACCGCGTTTCCTTCTTCTGCAGATCGTAGGACGATTTGTGTGGAGTGTTCGTGTGGATACCGTAGAGACGCAGTCCGTTTGAATTGCGTTGGAGATTCGACCGCATCGATTCTAGCTTTTACAATCGGTATAATTTCTTACCACTGAATTAATTATTTTTCGCATGGATCCTGTTCTAGGGTTTCGAAATTGCTTTAAATTTTAATTTCCGCTGTGCGTTTCTGTATCGAAACCCCAACACGTAGTGCATTGATGGACATTTGTAGGCATGATCATGACCATTAATGAATACACGAATATCCTTGGCCGTAGTGCAGGGGTGATTCGATGATGTGGATTATTTTATTAAGCTGAGTCCCAGCGATAACAGTGTTGAAAAACCTTTTAAATCATAGAAGATAGTAGATTTTATTTTCTACTTGACTCTTTTAATAGATTGCTTGTTCCGCTGCAGTTGAACTTGATGTTCGTTATATTTTATCAGTTTAACACTGTTGAAGGCTAATGATAATTTATTCTGCATTATCTTAGTCATAATATTTCTTACTGGGCTAGTTGAGCTCACCTTTTCTTTCACTGTTCTATTCAGGAAATGAGAATATAGCTGGGACGAGTCGGGAAACGGAGTGATGGTCCAGAGGATAGCATTAGTAGTCCTCACTATTCTGTGAAATAGTGTGA
Source organism: Panax notoginseng (assembly GCA_016801055.1). Lineage (NCBI taxonomy): Eukaryota > Viridiplantae > Streptophyta > Magnoliopsida > Apiales > Araliaceae > Panax > Panax notoginseng. The sequence goes on from CM029023.1 coordinate 135,682,425, forward strand.
TAATAATTGTAATGAGGACTCCTTTTGAGTATGAATACTCTCTAGAAGATAATATTTGTATTCAAACTCACAGTTATGTTTTATCGTATTGTACACGACAGTCGTATTAGTAAAGTTGTATTTGTATTCTGTACCATGTATCTGGCGACCCAAGATGGGTGATGTATACCTAATTTTGGGGGCGTCACAGTTGGTATCAGAGCTTAGGAATATGATCCCTGGCTAAGATGTGAGAATAGAACTAGGAGGAGAGAGACGGGAAATTCCTTCGCTAGTATGACCTACCTAAGTTTATTTGCATGGTATTTTATTGGTCGGTCAGAATATAAGGATAATATATGACATATCAATTAACTTTTATTTTGTGGCAGTATCTGAAAATGACATCTGAGAATGTTGAGAATAGCAATGGAGCACAGGCGACTGTTGATTCACTACATATCAATAATCAGGATAATGTGCGTCAGGAAGGTGACAATCCTCATGCAAACAACAACACTGACCAGATGATGAATGATGGAATGTTCAGAAGCTTTATGCAGTTCATGCAATAGCAAGCGAGAGCGGCTCCTGTCCAAAATATAGGTGGAAACACTGAAAACTCTCAGACGGTCACCGCTAAACAGTTCAAGGAGCTGGGACCACCGGAGTTTAAGGGAGAGCCAAAACCACTTATAGCGAAAATATGGATAAAGCAGATCACCAAGATATTTGATGTCTTGGGATGCTTTGAGAAGCAAAAGGTTCCCTTTGCAGCCTTTATGTTGCGAGAAGAGGCAGATTACTGGTGGGAATAGATTAAGCGTACTCAACCTGCCGCACTGAAGATGTCTTGGGAGAAGTTCCAAGAGCTGTTCAATGACAAATACTTTCCCGAAAGTGTTCGTCACATGAAGGAAGTGGAGTTCATCAAATTAGAGCAGAATATTATGACCGTGTCGCACTATAAGGCTAAATTTGCTGAGTTGTCCCGGTTTGCGTCCCACTTGGTGGATAATGAAGAACGAATGACGCGAATGTTTTTGCGAGGTTTGAAATCTGAGATACGTCAACATCTTAATTCTCATAAACTGTGTTTGTATTCAGATGTTGTGAATAGGGCTCAGTTAGTGGAGCGCGATAACTAGTCAACGTAACCAAAAGAGAGCAGTCGGTAAAATGATAATACCAGTGAGAGCAGTCATCGAAGCAATGACAACAAGCGTAGAGGGAATCAACAGGCCAGAAATGGTAACCACTTCGGTGGTAATCAAGGCCAAAATAATAAGAATGGTCATTTCAAGAAGAGGAGATTCAACAATGATGGAAAGACGTCAGCACCAGCACCCGTTGTTAAGGAAGGAGAACGACCACCTATCATATGTTTCAAATGCAGAGGGAAGGGGCACATCAGTCCAAACTGCGCGATGCCGTCTAAAGCATGTTATAATTGTGGAAGAGAAGGTCATTTAGCTCGATTTTGTCGTTTACCAAAAACAAGTTCAGCCAAGATGAAGACACCAAAGGCCGTCCCAGAAAAGTCAAAACCGATAGTGCAAGGGAGAGCGTTTGTTGTGACCTCCCAAAAAGTAAGGAACCCGAATGAGGTCATCACGGGTAAGCTTATCATAAACTCTAACGAAGTCTATACTTTATTTGATACCGGTTCTACCCATTCTTTTATTTCTCCTACTTGCGCTCATCGATTAAATTTGACTCTGGAGAAATTAGACTTTGACTTATCTGTTGAAACTCCATTGGGAGAAACCTTCATTACATCCACGGTTTATAAGTCTTGTTTGGTTCAAGTTGGTACCCATACATTACCTGCCGATCTTATTTCATTAAAAATACTTGCATTTGACGTGATTCTAGGGATTGATTGGTTAACTACTCATCATGCAAAAATTGATTATTTTCGTAAGGTTGTTAGCTTTCATATTCCTAATCGACCTATTATGCGAATTTAAGCAACCAAACCATTAAAATCAATCGCTGTCATCTCAAGCCATAAAACTATTCGTTTATTAAAAAATGGATGTCAAGCTTTCTTAGCTTATGTCACGGATCTAAATAAAAATACGTCAGTTTTGAATGATATTTCTATTGTTAATAAATTCCCTGACGTATTCCCTGAAGAACTTCCTGGCCTACCCCCAGAGCGTGAAATTGAATTTTGTATCGACCTTGAACCCGGTACAAAACCCATTTCCAAAGCCCCATATCGAATGGCTCCTATTGAACTTCAGGAGTTAAAGATCCAACTGCAGGAATTGTTAGACATTGGCTTTATTCGTCCTAGTACTTCTCCTTGGGGTGCTCCTGTGCTATTCGTGAAGAAGAAAGATGGAAGTATGCGACTTTGTATTGATTATCGGGAGTTGAATCATGTCACCATCAAAAACAGGTACCCATTGCCACGTATTGATGACCTGTTTGACCAATTGCAAGGAGCACAATTCTTTTCAAAGATCGATCTTCGTTCTGGATATCATCAGCTGAAGGTTAGAACTGAGGATATTCCAAAGACGGCTTTTAGAACTCGGTACGGGCATTATGAATTCCTAGTCATGTCCTTTGGATTGACTAATGCTCCTGCTGCCTTCATGGATATGATGAACCGGGTATTCAAGGAATATTTGGATCACTTTGTGGTCGTCTTTATTGATGACATCCTTATTTATTCCAAAAGCCGTGAAGATCATGAGCAACACTTGAGGCTGGTACTCCAAAAGCTTCGTGAATACAAGCTTTATGCCAAGTTGAAGAAATGCGAGTTTTGGCTGGAGGAGGTAGCATTCCTTGGGCACGTAGTATCAAGTCGTGGAATATCTGTTGACCCGGCAAAGATTGAAGCTATTCAAAGCTGGGAGCAACCTAAATCAGTGACCGAAGTACGTAGCTTTCTTGGTTTAGCTGGTTATTATCGGAGATTTGTGGAAGGATTTTCTCGAATCGCTACTCCATTAACTCAGCTGACTCGAAAGATACAAAGTTCGGTTGGAGCGAAGAATGTGAGAAGAGTTTTCAAGAGCTCAAGAGGAGACTCATTTCAGCACCTGTTCTAACAATACCATCTGGCTCGGAGGGATTTGTCATCTACAGTGATGCTTCGAGCAAAGGGTTGGGATGCGTTCTCATGCAACATGGAAAAGTCATAGCCTATGCATCAAGACAACTCAAGGAATATGAGAGGAATTATCCTACTCATGATCTAGAGTTGGCAGCTGTTGTCTTTGCACTTAAAATTTGGAGGCATTACTTGTATGGGGAGAAGGTGGAGATCTTTACGGATCATAAAAGCCTCAAATATTTCTTCACTCAAAAGGAACTCAACATGCGACAACGACGTTGGCTTGAACTGTTGAAAGATTATGATCATACCATTCAATACCATCCTAGAAAAGCGAACGTGGTAGCTGACGCATTGAGTAGAAGATCATATGCAAGTACGAGTGCGATATTGTCAACACAAAGGCCCATTTTGTGTGACTTGCAAAGGATGGAGATAGAGTTAAAGACTCCAGGGACCCATGTGATGATGGCGAATATACGAGTAGAACCAACTTTAATCGATAAAGTTAAAGCTGCTCAAGCTACAGACCTGGAGCTGATGCGTATGAGGAAGAAAGTGCAAGAAGGTGCTATGCCGGAAGCAAGAATCGATGAAGAAGGAATACTTCGAGTCAACTCCAGACTTTGTGTTCCTAACAACCCTGATTTAAAGTATGAAATCATGATGGAGGCGCACAACACACCGTTTGCAATCCATCCTGGAAGTACCAAAATGTATCATGATCTTCGTCATACATTTTGGTGGAGCAATATGAAGAGAGAGATAGCGCTGTTTATCTCAAGGTGTCTAACTTGTCAACGAGTCAAAGCGGAGCATCAAGTACCAAAAGGTCCATTGCAACCACTTGAAATTCCAGAATGGAAGTGGGAGCACATTACCATGGATTTCGTTACCGGTCTTCCTAAGGTTTCTCAAGGTATAGATGCGATTTGGGTCATTATTGATAGATTGACCAAGTCTGCTCATTTTTTACCGATACGAGAAACTTATACACTTGAACGTCTTGCTCGTATGTACATAAACGAGATTGTAAGACTGCATGGTATGCCAGTATCCATAGTTTCTGATCTAGACCCAAGATTCACTTCACGATTTTGGGTTAGTTTACAAAAAGCTATGGGCACGGATTTACGATTTAGTTCAGTATATCATCCTCAGACGGACGGACAACAGAGATGACTATTCAAACTCTAAAAGATTTATTAAGACTCTGTGTCCTTGACTTCAAGGGAAGTTGGGACAAGTTCTTACCATTGGTGGAGTTTTCCTACAACAACAGTTATCAAGCAAGTATTGACATGGCTCCATTTGAAGCATTGTATGGAAGAAAATGTCGTTCTCCAGTATGCTGGGATGAGGTGGGTGAAGCAACGTTGTTGGGACCGGAGTTGGTACGTATGACTACAAAAAAGATTCAACCGATCCGACAACGTATAAAAACCTCACAAGATCGACAAAAGAGTTATGCTGATCTTCATCGAAAGGACGTGGAATTTGATATAGGATATCATGTGTTCTTACGTGTTGCTCCATGGAAAGGAGTTACGAGATTTGGAAAGAGAGGAAAGCTCAATCCTCGATTCATCGGTCCATTTTTAATTCTCGATCGAGTAGGAACTGTGGCTTATAGACTCGCTTTACCGCCAAGTATGTCTCGTGTTCATAACGTTTTTCACATATCCATGTTACGTAAATATGTGGAAGACCCAAACCACATTATTGAGTTAGAACCGGACGAAATAGCAGAAGATTTGACGTATGAAGAAGTTCCTGTTCAAATCTTGGATAAGAAGGAACATATTCTACGCTCCAAGGTTATACCTCAAGTCAAAGTTTTGTGGAGAAACCACGATGTTGAGGAAATGACTTGGGAGTTAGAATCTGAAATGAAATCAAGGTATCCTTACCTCTTCGACATACCAGGTACGTACCCTAATTTCGAGGGCGAAATTTCATAAAAAGGGGAGGTTGTAAGACCCCAACTTTTATAAATAAAGATGAATTTTTTATAAATATCATTTTTGAATATTATGGAGTTAATTTGATATAATGTTATAGTTGTGGGTAATATTTATAAATTTTACAAAGTACGCAAGTTGTTATTTAATATTCGATTGGTGGGAGAATATTCGTTTTAACAGGGAATATTCGTACAACGGCACAATCATTGGTGGACCCCACAACGGAATTATTATCGGATTGAGAAAATAACAAAAATATTTTATTAAAAATAACGGCGGAAGTTTTACCATTGATACTGTTGAACTACTCGGTAGTAAAAGTACAGTATACGTGTGGTTGCATAGTAGCACACGGTATTGATTATTAATGCTTATGTGAGAAGTCACTCAGTTTGATTCAATTATTGTCAGTTAATAATATGAATTATTTAGCGATAATGAAGTTTTGTTTTATTCGTATTATTAACGTAATAAAACAGAAACATCTTTTTATATAAAACAGAATACTTTATTAAAGTTATTCTATAAATAGAATATATTATATTTTATTTAAAAGATTTTTCTTTAAATATGGACCGTCAGATTAAAGTAATCAATCTGGACCGTTCATGGATTAGTTACTATGCATTCTATTTTTCTATAAATAGCAGCTCATTCCTTCATTATTTCTTACGAATTCACTGAACTCTAGAGAGAGAAACTATAGAGAGAAACTATAGAGAGAGAGAAGAAAAATATTCTGCTACTTAACTACTTCCTTATTTCAGTTCTTCTTTAAAACGGTAATGGTGTTATTCTTTCTTATTCATGAAGAGAACTGTTGTTATTCCATTTCTTATTATTCTGTTGGAATAACCTGTATACGCGGTCTACCTTATATTTGGTGACATTCTTCTATTATTCTGTTGGAACATCCTGTCTGTGTGTTTTACACCGAACCTGGTTCCGTTTTTATTATTATTCTGTTGGAACATCCTGTCTGTGTGTTTTACACCGGACCTGGTTCCATCTTGTTATTATTCTGTTGGAACATCCTGTCTGTGTGTTTTACACCGGACCTAGTTCCATTATTTATTATTCTGTCAGAATATCCTGTCTGTGCATTTACGCCGGACCTGTTTCCATTATTTATTATTCTGTCGGAATATCCTGTCTGTGCGTTTACGCCGGACCTAGTTCCATTATTTATTATTCTGTTAGAATAACCTGTCTGTACGGTCTATCACATGTCGGGTGATTTCTTTTATTATTCCATTCTTTATTATACTCTGTTTGTTAAGTTTTAACTTCTATACTCCATGAAATTTGTGAAATATCCTTGATAATTGCATTTCATCCAGTATCTTTTCATTAAAATATTCTTCTAAGCATTCTTGAATTTTACTCCACAAAGCAGTATCATGTTGACAATTTGGACGCTGTTAATTCTTGGATAAATTAATTCTTGAACCTATTTTATTGAATTCTTATATCATTGTCATCATCCTCATGTTTATAAAATGTTGAAAGTCATCTGTGGCCTGTAGTGCATAGATGGACTTGGTATGATTATGACCATGGATTATTCGGTATAATCATGACCATAATGTTACAAATGATGTGGTAAAAGTCCTCATTGGCCCGTAGTGCATTGGTGGACATTTGTTGGCATGATCATGACCATTAATGAATACACGAATATCCTTGGCCGTAGTGCAGGGGTGATTCGATGATGTGGATTATTTTATTAAGCTGAGTCCCAACGATAACAGTGTTGAAAAACTTTTTAAATCATAGAAGATAGTAGATTTTATTTTCTACTTGACTCTTTTAATGGATTGCTTGTTCCGCTGCAGTTAAACTTGTTGTTCGTTATATTTTATCAGTTTAACACTGTTGAAGGCTAATGATAATTTATTCTGCATTATCTTAGTCATAATATTTCTTACTGGGCTAGTTGAGCTCACCCTTTCTTTCACTGTTCTATTCAGGAAATGAGAATATAGCTGGGACGAGTCGGAAAACGGAGTGATGGTCCAGAGGATAGCATTAGTAGTCCTCACTATTCTGTGAAATAGTGTGATAATAATTGTAATGAGGACTCCTTTTGAGTATGAATACTCTCTAGAAGACAATATTTGTATTCAAACTCACAGTTATGTTTTGTCGTATTGTACACGACAGCCGTATTAGTAAAGTTATATTTGTATTCTGTACCATGTATCTGGCGACCCAAGATGGGTGATGTATACCTAATTTTGGGGGCGTCACACAAGACGTTCAATCAAATTAATCATATTTAGGACATGAGTCTCAATAGTAGTACCCTCGGTCATCCGAGATCGGGAAGAGCTCCTTAGATATCTCATATCTAGCAGTCCTACTTTGCTCACCATACAACTCTTGCAGGTGCAGCAGTATAGTAGGAGCATCCATGTTTTCATGCTGACGCTGAAGCTCGTTACTCATGGATGCGAGCATGATGCATTGAGCCACAGATGCATCATCTTGCCACTATTTAAAAGTAGCAATCTCTTCCTCAGAGGCTGTCTCTGCAACTTTTGCAGGTACGGGTGAATTTAGGACATAAAAAATCTTTTTAGCATTGAGAATAATTCTCAGATTCCTTAACCAATCCGTGTAGTTAGGTCCGGTCAATTTGTTAGCATCAAGTATGCTACGCAGTGAAATTAGTGAATGTGACATTTTCAAAATTTTGCATGTAAAAAGACAATATTTTAGCAAACATTCATTTAATTAATTACCAAAATAAATTAGGTCTTATTTTATATTGGTATCTCCCACTATTTTCTTCAAACTATATTACCCTCGTTTATATAGTTCGGCAAAATCTAATTAAAGTTTTTGTTTGTGAGAATAAGGATCCCATTTCAAATATATATAGCTTTGTGGTGACACAACAAACTATATATAAATAAATAGGTAGACAACTCCTTGTCAATTACATCATCATGTAACTCCTTATTTTTGCCTCTTAGATTATTTTGATCAAGTGGTGGCACATCCGAATCAAAATTATCTAAGTTAAGTCCAACCTAGCACTTCCATATATTCAAAAAAGAAAAATAGTGTCCTTGTGGTGACACAACAAAATAATATTGTTCAATTTTCTTTATAAGCATCAAATGTGATAAATTAACATCTTAAATACTTAATACTTTCCTTGGGTTTTGTGAAAATCAAAGTAGCAATCAAATTGCAAAATTAGCGGAAGCATAATAAAATCAGATTTTAAAATTTTTCACAAACCAATTACCCAGATCATCCTTTATGCATATTATTAATTAAAACGAAGAACAAGAAATTATGAAATCATGCCCTTGTAGAAACGAACTTCCTCAGGTACGAATTCACCTCCTACATCTCCGTGATCTCCTTGAATCTCTGGGTAGATTCCTTCCTTTGATTAATGTAAGCCACCCAAGTCTATGGTCTCTAGAGGTGATCCACCAAGGAAGAAGAATTTTCAAGAAGAAGAGTGTATTGGCTCAAACCCTAGTTTTTCCTATCTCTATAGAAAAGGGGCGTACTCTCCAACTCTTGGAATTACGTATATCTGATATCTCATATAAGACTCCTCTTATAAAGATATCAGGTGACCCTATTTAATTAAAATAAGGTATTATTTATTTAACTAAATTCTTTTAATTAAATGGGCTCCCTAATCTTATTAGGGATAATTAATTAAACTCCTTTAACTAATTTTCCCTCCTAATCCTATTAGGAATAAATGAGAGTACTTATATTAAATTAATTCTAAGCTCTTTTAGAAATTAAAATAATAATAATTGTAATAATATTAATAAGACTCCTCTTATTAATTTATATTTAATATTTTTAAAATATTAAATAATAAATATTAAGCTATTTAATTTATTCTATCACCATAGATTAAATTAAATATACTTAACATATTATTACGATTATGTCATTAACTTTTTAAATAATTATTCTTCTTTTTATGGTGTGACCCTTTAGGTTCTCCATATTAAACCGGTTGTGAATAAATCAATTAGAACAATTCTAATCTTATTTAAATAAATAAATTAAACGAATAATTTATTTAAATAAATAATATTTATTCTACAATAGGGATAAGCCTCCCTTGTGACGCCCCCAAAATTAGGTATACATCACCCATCTTGGGTCGTCAGATACATAGTACAGAATACAAATACAACTTACTAATACAACTGTCGTGTACACTACGACAAAACATAAACTGTGAGTTTGAATACAAATATTATCTTCTAGAGAGTATTCATACTCAAAAGGAGTCCTCATTACATTTATTAACACACCATTACATAGAATAGTGAGGACTACTAACTAATACTATCATTCGGACCATCACTCCGTTCCCCGACTTGCCCCAGCTACGTTCTCATTTCCTGAAGAGAACAGTGAAAGAAAGGGTGAGCTCAACTAGCCCAGTAAGAAATATTATGACTAAGATAATGCAGAATAAATTATCATTAGCCTTCAACAATGTTAAACTGATAAAATATAATAGACATCAAGTTTAACTGCAGCGGAACAAGCAATCCATTAAAAGAGTCAAGTAGAAAATAAACTCTACTATCTTTTATGATTTAAAAAGTTTTTCAACACTGTGATCGCTGAGACTCAGCTTAATAAAATAATTCACATCATCGAATCACCCCTGCACTACGGCCAAGGATATTCGTATATTCATTAATGGTCATGATCATGCCAACAACTGTCCATCAATGCACTACGGGCCAATGAGGACTTTTACCACATCATTTGTAACATTACGGTCATGATTACACAGAATCCCTGGTCATAATCATACCAAGTCCATCTATGCACTACAGGCCACAGATGACTTTCAACATTTTATAAACATGAGGATGATGACAATGATATAAGAATTCAATAAAACAAGTTCAAGAATTAATTTATCCAGGAATTAACAACGTCCAAATTGTCAACATGATACTGCTTTGTGGAGTAAAATTCAAGAATGATTAGAAGAATATTTTCATGAAAAGATACTGGATGAAACGCAATTATCAAGGATATTCCACAAATTTCATGGAGTATAGAAGTCAAAACTTAACCAACTGAGTATAATAAAGAATGGAATAACAAAAGAAATCACCATGCATGCGATAGACCGCACAGACAGGTTATTCCAACAGAATAATAAATAATGGAACCAGGTCCGGCGTAAACGCACAGACAGGATATTCCGACAGAATAATAAATAATGGAACCAGGTCCGGTGTAAAACACACAGACAGGATGTTCCAACAGAATAATAACAAGACGGAACCAGGTCCGGTGTAAAACACACAGACAGGATGTTCCAACAGAATAATAATAAAAACGGAACCAGGTCCGGTGTAAAACACACAGACAGGATGTTCCAACAGAATAATAATAAAAACGGAACCAGGTCCGGTGTAAAACACACAGACAGGATGTTCCAACAGAATAATAGAAGAATGTCACCAAGTATAGGGTAGACCGCGTATACAGGTTATTCCAACAGAATAATAAGAAATGGAATAACAACAGTTCTCTTCATGAATAAGAAAGAATAACACCCCTTACCGTTTTAAAGAAGAGCTGAAATAAGGAAGTAGTTAAGTAGCAGAATACTCTTCTTCTCTCTCTCTATAGCTTCTCTCTAGAGTTCAGTGAATTCGTAAGAAATAATGAAGGAATGAGCTGCTATTTATAGAAAAATATAATGCATAGTAACTAATCCATGAACGGTCCAGATTGATTACTTTAATCTGACGGTCCATATTTAAAGAAAAATCTTTTAAATAAAATATAATATATTCTATTTATAGAATAACTTTAATAAAGTATTCTGTTTTATAAAAAAGATGTTTCTGTTTTATTACGAATAAAACAAAACGTCATTATCGCTAAATAATTCATATTATTAACTGACAATAATTGAATCAAACTGAGTGACTTCTCACATAAGCATTAATAATCAATACCGTGTGCTACTATGCAACCACACGTATTACTGTACTTTTACTACCGAGTAGTTCAACAGTAACAATGGTAAAATTTCCGCCGTTATTTTTAATAAAATATTTTTGTCGTTTTCTCAATCCGACAATAATTCGTTGTGGGGTCCACCAATGATTGTGTCGTTGTACGAATATTCCCTGTTAAAACGAATATTCCCCGACCAATCGAATATTATATAACAACTTGCGTACTTTGCAAAATTTATAAATATTACCCACAACTATAACATTATATCAAATTAACTCCATAATATTCAAAAATGATATTTATAGAAAATTCATCTTTATTTATAAAAGTTGGGGTCTTACAACCTCCCCTTCTTATGAAATTTCGCCCTCGAAATTAGGGTACGTACCTGGTATGTCGAAGAGGTAAGGATACCTTGATTTCATTTCAGATTCTAACTCCCAAGTCATTTCCTCAACATCGTGGTTTCTCCACAAAACTTTGACTTGAGGTATAACCTTGGAGCGTAGAATATGTTCCTTCTTATCCAAGATTTGAACAGGAACTTCTTCATACGTCAAATCCTCCGCTATTTCGTCCGGTTCTAACTCAATAATGTGGTTCGGGTCTTCCACATATTTGCGTAACATGGATATGTGAAAAACGTTATGAACACGAGACATACTTGGCGGTAAAGCGAGTCTATAAGCCACAGTTCCTACTCGATCGAGGATTAAAAATGGACCGATGAATCGAGGATTGAGCTTTCCTCTCTTTCCAAATCTCGTAACTCCTTTCCATGGAGCAACACGTAAGAACACATGATCTCCTACATCAAATTCCACGTCCTTTCGATGAAGATCAGCATAACTCTTTTGTCGATCTTGTGAGGTTTTTATACGTTGTCGGATCGTTTGAATCTTTTCTGTAGTCATACGTACCAACTCCGGTCCCAACAACGTTGCTTCACCCACCTCATCCCAGCATACTGGAGAACGACATTTTCTTCCATACAATGCTTCGAATGGAGCCATGCCAATACTTGCTTGATAACTGTTGTTGTAGGAAAACTCCACCAATGGTAAGAACTTGTCCCAACTTCCCTTGAAGTCAAAGACACAGAGTCTTAATAGATCTTCAAGAGTTTGAATAGTCCTCTCTGATTGTCCGTCCGTCTGAGGATGATATGCTGAACTAAATCGTAAACTCCGTGCCCATAGCTTTTTGTAAACTAACCCAAAATCGTGAAGTGAATCTTGGGTCTCGATCAGAAACTATGGATACTGGCATACCATGCAGTCTTACAATCTCGTTTATGTACATACGAGCAAGACGTTCAAGTGTATAAGTTTCTCGTATCGGTAAGAAATGAGCAGACTTGGTCAATCTATCAACAATGACCCAAATCGCATCAATACCTTGAGAAACCTAGGAAGACCGGTAACGAAATCCATGGTAATGTGCTCCCACTTCCATTCTGGAATTTCAAGTGGTTGCAATGGACCTTTTGGTACTTGATGCTCCGCTTTGACTCGTTGACAAGTTAGACACCTTGAGATAAACAACGCTATCTCTCTCTTCATATTGCTCCACCAAAATGTATGACGAAGATCATGATACATTTTGGTACTTCCAGGATGGATTGCAAACGGTGTGTTGTGCGCCTCCATCATGATTTCATACTTTAAATCAGGGTTGTTAGGAACACAAAGTCTGGAGTTGACTCGAAGTATTCCTTCTTCATCGATTCTTGCTTCCGGCATAGCACCTTCTTGCACTTTCTTCCTCATACGCATCAGCTCCAGGTCTGTAGCTTGAGCAGCTTTAACTTTATCGATTAAAGTCGGTTCTACTCGTATATTCGCCATCATCACATGGGTCCCTGGAGTCTTTAACTCTATCTCCATCCTTTGCAAGTCACACAAAATGGGCCTTTGTGTTGACAATATCGCACTCGTACTTGCATATGATCTTCTACTCAATGCGTCAGCTACCACGTTCGCTTTTCCAGGATGGTATTGAATGGTATGATCATAATCTTTCAACAGTTCAAGCCAACGTCGTTGTCGCATGTTGAGTTCCTTTTGAGTGAAGAAATATTTGAGGCTTTTATGATCCGTAAAGATCTCCACCTTCTCCCCATACAAGTAATGCCTCCAAATTTTAAGTGCAAAGACAACAGCTGCCAACTCTAGATCATGAGTAGGATAATTCCTCTCATATTCCTTGAGTTGTCTTGATGCATAGGCTATGACTTTTCCATGTTGCATGAGAACGCATCCCAACCCTTTGCTCGAAGCATCACTGTAGATGACAAATCCCTCCGAGCCAGATGGTATTGTTAGAACAGGTGCTGAAATGAGTCTCCTCTTGAGTTCTTGAAAACTCTGCTCACATTCTTCGCTCCAACCGAACTTTGTATCTTTCCGAGTCAGCTGAGTTAATGGAGTAGCGATTCGAGAAAATCCTTCCACGAATCTCCGATAATAACCAGCTAAACCAAGAAAGCTACGTACCTTCGGTCACTGATTTAGGTTGCTCCCAGCTTTGAATAGCTTCAATCTTTGCCGGGTCAACCGATATTCCACGACTTGATACTACGTGCCCAAGGAATGCTACCTCCTCCAGCCAGAACTCGCATTTCTTCAACTTGGCATAAAGCTTGTATTCACGAAGCTTTTGGAGTACCAGCCTCAAGTGTTGCTCATGATCTTCACGGCTTTTGGAATAAACAAGGATGTCATCGATAAAGACGACCACAAAGTGATCCAAATATTCCTTGAATACCCTGTTCATCATATCCATGAAGGCAGCAGGAGCATTAGTCAATCCAAAAGACATAACTAAGAATTCATAATGCCCATACCGAGTTCTGAAGGCCGTCTTTGGAATATCCTCAGTTCTAACCTTCAGCTGATGATATCCAGAACGAAGATCGATCTTTGAAAAGAATTGTGCTCCTTGCAACTGGTCAAACAGGTCATCAATACGTGGCAATGGGTACCTATTTTTGATGGTGACATGATTCAACTCCCGATAATCAATACAAAGTCGCATACTCCCATCTTTCTTCTTCACGAACAGAACAGGAGCACCCCAAGGAGAAGTACTAGGACGAATAAAACCAATGTCTAACAATTCCTGCAGTTGGGTCTTTAACTCCTGAAGTTCAATAGGAGCCATTCGATATGGGGCTTTGGAAATGGGTTTTGTACCGGGTTCAAGGTCGATACAAAATTCAATTTCACGCTCTGGGGGTAGGCCAGGAAGTTCTTCGGGAAATACGTCAGGAAATTTATTAACAACAGAAATATCATTCAAAGCTGACGTATTTTTGTTTAGATCTGTGACATGAGCTAAGAAAGCTTGACATCCGTTTTTCAATAAACGAATAGCTTTATGGCTTGAGATGACAGCGATTGATTTTAATGGTTTGGTTGCTTGAATTCGCATAATAGGTCGATTAGGAATATGAAAGCTAACAACCTTACGAAAACAATCAATTTTTGCATGATGAGTAGTTAACCAATCAATCCCTAGAATCACGTCAAATGCAAGTATTTTTAATGAAATAAGATCGACAGGTAATGTGTGGGTACCAACTTGAACCAAACAAGACTTATAAACTGTGGATGTAATGAAGGTTTCTCCCAATGAGTTTCAACTATAAGTCAAAGTCTAATTTCTCCGGAATCAAATTTAATCGATGAGCGCAAGTAGGAGAAATAAAAGAATGGGTAGAACCGGTATCAAATAAAGTATAGACTTCGTTAGAGTTTATGATAAGCTTACCCGTGATGACCTCATTCGGGTTTCTTGCTTTCTGGGAGTTCACAACAAACGCTCTCCCTTGCACAACCGGTTTTGACTTTTCTGGGACGGCCTTTGGTGCCTCCATCCTAGCTGAATTTGTCTTCGGTAAACGACAAAATCGGGCTAAATGACCTTCTCTTCCACAATTATAACATGCTTTGGACGGCATCGCGCAGTTTGGACTGATGTGCCCCTCCCCTCCGCATTTGAAACATATGATAGGTGGTCGTTCTCCTTCCTTAACGACAGGTGCTGGTGCTGACGTCTTTCCATCATTGTTGAATCTCCTCTTCTTGAAATGCCCATTCTTATTGTTTTGGCCCTGATTACCACCGAAGTGGTTACCATTTCTGGCCTGTTGATTCCCTCCACGCTTGTTGTCACCGCTTCGATGACTGCTCTCACTGGTATTATCATTTTGCCGGCTGCTCTCTTTTGGTTGCGTTGTCTCGTTATCGCGCTCCACCAACTGAGCCCTATTTACAACATCTGAATACAAACACAGTTTATGAGAAACAAGATGTTGACGTATCTCCGGCTTCAAACCTCTTAAAAACATCCGCGTCATTCTTTCTTCATTATCCACCAGGTGGGACGCAAACCGGGATAACTCCGCAAATTTTGCCTCGTACTGCGACACGGTCATATTATTCTGCTCCAATTTGATGAACTCCACCTCCTTCATGTGACGAATACTCTCGGGAAAGTATTTGTCGTTAAACAGCTCTTAGAACTTCTCCCAAGACATCTTCAGTGCGGTAGGTTGAGT
Source organism: Panax notoginseng (assembly GCA_016801055.1). Lineage (NCBI taxonomy): Eukaryota > Viridiplantae > Streptophyta > Magnoliopsida > Apiales > Araliaceae > Panax > Panax notoginseng. Next base: position 135,697,987 of record CM029023.1, read on the forward strand.
ACGCTTTATCGATTCCCACCAGTAATCTGCCTCTCCTCGCAACATAAAGGCGGCAAAGGGAACCTTTTGCTCCTCGGAGCAATCCAAGACATCAAATATCTTGGTGATCTGCTTTATCCATGTTTCAGCTACAAGTGGTTTGGGTTCTCCCTTAAACTCCGGTGGTCCCAGCTCCTTAAACTGTTTAGCGGTGACCGCCAGAGAGTTTCCAGTATTTCCACCTACGTTGTGGACAGGAGAAGCTTTCACCTGTTGTTGCATGAATTGCATAAAGCCTCTGAACATTTGATCATTCATCATTTGGTCAGTGTTGTTGTTTGCATGAGGATTGTCACCTTCCTGATGCACATTATCCTGATTATTGATATGTGGTGAATCAACAGTCGCCTGTGCTCCATTGCTATTCTCAACATTCTCAGATGCCATTTTCAGATACTGCCACAAAATAAAAATTAATTGATATGTCATATTTTATCCTTATGACCGACCAATTAAATACCATGCAAATAAACTTAGGTAGGTCATACTAGCGAAGGAATTCCCCCGTCTCTCCCCTCCTAGTTCTATTCTCGCATCTTAGCCAGGGATCATATCCCTAAGCTCTGATACCAACTGTGACGCCCCCAAAATTAGGTATACATCACCCATCTTGGGTCGTCAGATACATAGTACAGAATACAAATACAACTTACTAATACAACTGTCGTGTACACTACGACAAAACATAAACTGTGAGTTTGAATACAAATATTATCTTCTAGAGAGTATTCATACTCAAAAGGAGTCCTCATTACATTTATTAACACACCATTACATAGAATAGTGAGGACTACTAACTAATACTATCATTCGGACCATCACTCCGTTCCCCGACTTGCCCCAGCTACGTTCTCATTTCCTGAAGAGAAAAGTGAAAGAAAGGGTGAGCTCAACTAGCCCAGTAAGAAATATTATGACTAAGATAATGCAGAATAAATTATCATTAGCCTTCAACAATGTTAAACTGATAAAATATAATAGACATCAGGTTTAACTGCAGCGGAACAAGCAATCCATTAAAAGAGTCAAGTAGAAAATAAACTCTACTATCTTTTATGATTTAAAAAGTTTTCCAACACTGTGATCGCTGAGACTCAGCTTAATAAAATAATCCACATCATCGAATCACCCCTGCACTACGGCCAAGGATATTCGTATATTCATTAATGGTCATGATCATGCCAACAACTGTCCATCACTGCACTACGGCCAATGAGACTTTAACCACATCATTTGTAACATTACGGTCATGATTACACCGAAGGTCATAATCATACCAAGTCCATCTATGCACTACAGGCCACAGATGACTTTCAACATTTTATAAACTTGAGGATGATGACAATGATATAAGAATTCAATAAAATAAGTTCAAGAATTAGTTTATCCAGGAATTAATAACGTCCAAATTGTCAACATGATACTGTTTTGTGGAGTAAACTTCAAGAATGATCAGGAGAATATTTTCATGAATAGATACTAGATGAAGCGCAAATATCAAGGATATTACACCAATTTCATGAAGTATAGAAGTCAAAGCTTTAATCAACTGAGTATAATAAAAAATGGAATAACAAAAAAAATCACCATGCATGCGATAGACCGCACAGTCAGGTTATTCTTAACAGAATAATAATAATGGAACCAGGTCCGGCGTAAACGCACAGACAGGATATTCCGACAGAATAATAAATAATGGAACCAGGTCCGGTGTAAAACACACAGACAGGATGTTCCAACAGAATAATAACAAGACGGAACCAGGTCCGGTGTAAAACACACAGACAGGATGTTCCAACAGAATAATAATAAAAACGGAACCAGGTCCGGTGTAAAACACACAGACAGGATGTTCCAACAGAATAATAATAAAAACGGAACCAGGTCCGGTGTAAAACACACAGACAGGATGTTCCAACAGAATAATAGAAGAATGTCACCAAGTATAGGGTAGATCCGCGTATACAGGTTATTCCAACAGAATAATAAGAAATGGAATAACAACAGTTCTCTTTATGAATAAGAAAGAATAACACCCCTTACCGTTTTAAAGACGAGCTGAAATAAGAAAGTAGTTAAGTAGCAGAATACTCTTCTTCTCTCTCTATAGCTTCTCTCTATAGTTTCTCTCTCTAGAGTTCAGTGAATTCGTAAGAAATAATGAAGGAATGAGCTGCTATTTATAGAAAAATAGAATGCATAGTAACTAATCCATGAACAGTCCAGATTGATTCCCCGACAACAATGAGTATTTTATAACCACTTGTTTATTTTGCAAAATTTGCACATTTTACCCATAACCAAAATATTATATCAAATTAACACCTTATTATTTACAATAATAATTAGAGGAAATTTGATTTTATTCATTAATAAGTTGAGGTCTTACAACCTCCCCTCCTTATGAAATTTCGTCCCCGAAATTTACGTACGTACCTGATATGCCGAACAGATGGGGATACCTCGTCAGATTCTAACTCTTGAGGTATAACCTTTGAGCGTAGAATATATTCCTTCTTATCCAAGATTTTAACATGTATCTCCTTATACGTTAAATCTTCCGCTATCTCGTCTGGTTCTTAATCAATAATGTGGTTTGGATCATCCATATATTTACGTAACATTGATACGAAATAAACGTTATGAACACGCGATATACTTGGCTTTTAAAACGAGTCTATAGGTCACAGTTCCTACTCGATCGACGATTTCAAATAGACCAATAAAATTGAGGGTTGAGATTTCCTCTCTTCATCGACTCTTGCTCCTAGAATAACGCCCTCTTGAACCTTTTTCTTCACATTCATCAGCTCTGAGTCTGTAGCTTGAGCGGCTTTAACTTTATCGATTTAAAGTCGGTTCTAATCGTATATTTGCTATCTTCACGTAGGTTCGTATATTCGTACTCGTAAATGCATATGATCTTCTGCTCAACGCGTCAGCTACTACGTTCGCTTTTCCCACAATGGTATTGAATGGTATAATCGTAATCTTCAACAGCTCGAGCCAACGTCTTCAGCGCATAATACGTTCGTTTTAGGTGAAGAAATATTTTAAGGGTTTTAGAAATGGGTTTTATATTGGAGTCAAGTTTAAACGTTGAGCGCAAGTAGGAGAAATAAAAGAATATGTAAAACCGGTATTGAATAAGGTATAAACTTCGCAAGAGTTTATGATTAACTTACCCGTGATAACTTCGTTCGGGTTCCCCGACAAACGTTCTTACTTAAACTACCGACTTTGACTTGTCTGGGACATCCTTTGGCATCACTATCCCTTCTGGACTTGACTTCACTACAGGACAAAATCGAGCTAGGTGACCTTCTCTTCTACAATTGAAACACACTTTGGGTTGCTACGTACAGTTTGGACAGATGTGTCCCTCTTGTCCGCATTTAAAACATACGACCGGTGGTTGTTCTTCTTCTTTTGAAACGGGTGCTGGTGTTGCTGTCTTTCCATCATTATTGAACCTTCTCTTCTGGAAATTTTCACTTCTATTATCTTGGCCATAATTACCACCGAAGTGGTTACCATTCTTGGCATGATAATTTCCTCCGCGATTGTTGTCACCGCTTCGATGACTTCTACCATTGGTATTATCATTTTGCCGACTACTTTCTCTTGGTTGGGTTGACTCGTTATCGCACTCCAATAACTGAGCTCTATTTACAACATCTGAATACAAACACAGTTTGTGAGAAATTAGGTGTTGACATATCTCGGGTTTCAAACCTCTTAGAAACATCCGCGTCATTCTCTCCTCGTTATCAACTAAGTGGGACGCAAATCGGGACAACTCGGCAAACTTAGCTTCGTACTGCTACACGGTCATATTATTTTGCTCCAGCTTGATGAATTCCACTTCCTTAATGTGACGAATACTTTCGAAAAAGTACTTGTCGTTGAACAATTCTTGGAACTTCTCCCAAGACATCTTGAGTGCGTCAGGCTGGGTACGTTTTACATATTCCCACCAATGATTTGCTTCTTCACGCAACATAAAGGTGGCGAATGGAACCTTTTGCTCCTCTGAGCATTCTAAGATATCAAATATCTTGGTAATCTGCTTTATCCATGCCTCTGCCTTAAGTGGTTCTGGCTTTTCCAAAAACTCTGGTGGTCCTAGCTCCTTGAACTGCTTAGCGGTGACCAACCGTGGGTTGCCAGTATTTCCACTTGTATTATGAACAGCAGTCTCTCTCGTTTGATGTTGCATGAATTCTAAAAAGCTCCTAAACGTTCCGTCATTCGTCATTTGGTCGGTGTTGTTGTTCACCTGAGGATTGTTGCCTTCCTGATGCACATTATCCTGAGTATTGATCTGTGGTGACTCAACGGTCTCCTGTGCTCCATTGTTATTCTCAACATTTTCGGATGTCATTTTCAAATACTGTCACAAAACAAGGGTTAATTGACATGCAACATATTATCCCTATATTCTGACCGACCAAACAAATACCAAATAAACTTAGTCAGGTCATACTAGCGAAGGAATTCCTCGTCTCTCCCCTCCTAGTTCTTGTCTCACATCTCAGCCAGGGATTATATCCCTAAGCTCTGATACCAACTGTGACGCCCCCAAAATAGGTATACATCACCCATTCTGAGTCGCCAAATACATGGTACAGAAATAAATACAACTTCAGTAATACAATTGTCGTGCAGAATACGACAACACATATACTGTGAGTTTGAATACAAATAATGTCTACTAGAGAGTATACAGACTCAAAAGGAGTCCTCATTACAATTATCATACTATTTCACAAAATTCTGAGGACTACTAATGCAACTATCTGGACCGTCAATCCATTCCCCGACTAGTCCCAGCTATATTCTCATTTCCTGAAGAGAACAGTGAAAGAAAGGGTGAGCTCAACTTGCCCAGTAAGAAATATTATGACTAAGACAATATACAACAAATTATCATTAGTCTTCAATAGGAAAAAATCTGATAAAATATAATAGACAACAAGTTTTAGATCAACAACTGCAGCGGAAAAAGCAATCCAGTAGAAGAGTCAAGTAGAGCATAAAACCTACTATCTTCTATGATTTAAAAGATTTATCATCAATTTTATTGCTGGGATTCAGCTTAATAAATAATCCACATCATCGAATCATCCCTACACTACGGGCCAAAGATAATCGTGTTTTCATCAACGGTCATGCCATAAAACAATTCATCTTTGCACCCTTGGCCGAAGAAAATCCATGGCCATAATCATACCAAAAATTATCCATCAATGCACTACGGGCCAATGAGGACTTTTACCACATCATTTGTAACATTACGGTCATGATTATACCGAATAATCCCTGATCATAATCATACCAAGTCCATCTATGCACTATAGGCCACAGATGACTTTCAACAGAATATAAACATGAGGATGATGACAATGTTATAATAATTCAATTAAACAAGTTCAAGGATAAATTTTAATGATTTATAATTTAATTTATCCAAAAATCAATAACGTCCAAATTGTCAACATGATACTACTTTGTGGAGTAAAATTTAAGAATAATACTCAATTGGTCATGTTCATCTCAACACCTGTTCATCTTTGCACTACGGGCCAAAGATATTCATCAGGTAATCATTCATCTTTGCACTACAGGCCAAAGATATTCAGTGATATCATCATTTAGGACTGAGGATGATGAAAAATATCTTAAAAAAATGAATTCAGTGAGATAAAAGAACAAATATTAGGGATTCGTATTACAGTTTATCCAAGTTCAATAATACTCTAAAATAACCAATTTCGAAGTAGAATTCAAAAATAATGATCAAAACATGGATACAATCAAAGATAGTAACCATAATAGACATCTTGGTCAAAAAGGAAAAATTTTATTTTTTGGTGAATAGTGTCGTATTCGTGAATAGTGTCGTATTCGTGAATAGTGTCGTATACGTGAATAGTGCCGTATACGTGAATAGTAACCCCGACACAAAAAATTCCAAATTTAATAAAAAATTCAAACCAATATTTCGGCATAATGATATTGAAAGAAATAATAACATTTACGAAAGAATAACATCCCTTACCTCAGAATAACCGTACTTCTGACTGAATTTTGGATATAGTGCTGACAAAAACTTGCACTGAATAGTAACTCTCAAAGTATCAAAATACTCACAAAATACGCTCGAGAATATAGAGAGAGAAATAGAGAAAACTTATGAATTCTGGTGTGATTTTCAATTCCTAGTTAGCCTTCTATTTATAGGAAAATGTTAGCACGCCGAAGCAGACTTGACCTGCAACCTGATGGCTTTACCTGCTACTATTGCCACCCACCACATTTGAAATAAAATTCAGCACATTTCTTCACCAATCACAAGTGGGGCCCACTCAATTCTAGAATTTTCTACCAAAATCATTTATAAACCTAATTTCTGAATCAGTCACCTCTTAAAATTCATAACAAATCATACGTTCATTTTTAACGGTTCAAAATTTGTGGACATATGTAACGACCCCAAAATCTATACAATTTAAATCCCGACTTCGGTCGTTAACCATACATTCAACCTCTAAATAATACATCATTATTCGATGTTAAACTTAATAAAATTTCGAAATATTTAAAACTTTTATACATTTCCTTCTTTCTTGCCCTGAATCGCAACCATTACATTACATCTCTTTGATTCAATCTTATATCACGAATCGTTACAACAAAATGACTATACAAAGTCTTACATCATAACTAAATATCCATATACATTGGATAGCTCAACTTACATTTCAACAACATGTTACGTTCAAAATATGAAATACATTTCTCATAAAACATAAGTAATCTTCGTGAATATAGATCTCTCTATAACTCACATAGCACGTATCTTTACCTTAAAATCTTGACCTGCAAAAGTGGTTATTTGCAAGAGTGAGCTCGACAGCCCAGCAAAGTCTAACAATTTTTATGCATCACATAGCACATAATAACATGCTCGATATACTTCTCATTAAAGTAACATTGCATACATGCTTTTAAATCACATAGTAAATATAAAGATTGAGTTCCTTACTCAATCATCATTACTTAGCCAAAATAATGCAGTCATATATTGACTTTAACACTTCATGATTTCAACATGTATAACATATCATGCAATTTAAAACAGTTCATCAAGTCCACGTATAAAATAGGAACCGAAAGACTTGCCTTGATCGTTGTTTACCAATAATAGCTTAACAGCTTACAGTTATCTGCACTTCACGTGCCCTACACAATTATATAATCATACACATCAGCTATTAGTCACATAACAACACATAGCAATTGTAATGTAAACTCTACTCCACATCTCATAATCTTTCCTATTAATAAATACACAATGGTCAATTAGATTGTGTTAACTTTTCGACTTATGACTCACTATATTTCTTCTTAGTCAAACTCGAAGTTCAAGTGCTTAAGTCTTGCTAGGACTACTTATTGGTTTTATATTAAACCCATTCCATATCTTATAATATCCATTTCAATGGAATTGAAACACTTTTTAAGTTCATTAACACTTGGCACGGCGTTTCGACGTTCAATCGTCACACGCCCGATTTGCCTCTCTTGTGTATGCTTACTATGCTTCTATAACTTATCTAATACATTATTTATTAATGTTAAGCATTATTATATTTACTAAGATTCATGTTTTATAACTTAGGACATCATCTTTTATGGTCTGGAGCACTACACATGCATATGTGCATGCCCGACACCCTCCGATTGCCTCTGAAAACACAACAGTCCTAAAGATGACCATTTTGACCTATCCTAATGACCTCAAATTGAAAAACTTAAAGAACGAAAGTTGTAGGCCTACTCGTCCTCGTTTCGGATCATCTTGAATCACCTCAATCGGAGTTCGTATGAGGAAGTTATGGCCATTTTACTACAGGAGGTCAAAACTGTCCAAGTCAGACTTCTGTCCCCGCGCTGGGGCGCGAGTACTAAGCCAACTAGTGGCGCTGGGGCGCGAGATTGGCGCTGGGGTGCGAATTTCAGCGCTGGGGCGCCAACTTCTGGCGCTGGGGCGCGAATTTTGGCGTCGGGGCGCGATTTTTGGCGTTGGGACTCAAATTTTTGCGTTGGGGCGCCGAAACTTGCAGAACCCAACCACGAAGACCAGAACAAAGCTACTGTCTTTATTTTTAACAGTAATTAACCCCATTAACATGTATAACTTATATAAATTACACATATACACACTACCCAACATGCATATACTAGTTTAAATTACTAAACAATAATCACAGAAAACTAAATTCCTTGAAAATCATATTTTAAAACAAAACTCCATATTTGACATTTGTTAAACACAGTGAACACTATAATCTCTAATAATCACAAATTTGATTACTTTTAAACTACAATTCTCTGTAGTTCATATCCAATTAACATAATCACACTTCAATTTCATAACTTCACAATTAACATATACTAATTTTGATATTTCTACAAACCACTTTCACACGTGAATGTTTACTGTAAAAACTAATTTCTCTTTCTCTGTGAACGTAATTTAGCATACCACATATATATACATGTTAGTTATTACTAGAACACATGATTTCATAATCATTTAGTAAAACATAGTTTACAGACAACCTTTGTAAAACTTATATACAATGAAGTTGAGTTTCATGAAACACAGAGGCTAAATAATTATACTATAAAACATATTTGTTAAGAGTATAAACATACCTTTTTATTCAGACAATCTTTGCTTAATCACTGATAATAGTTCGAAGAATACATAATTTTCTCTTGTTTCTCTCTCTTAGACCACTGACAATTTCTCTCAAAACTCTTTGGTCTCTCACTTTTCTTTTCTTTTTCCTTTCTTAGTCTTAAGCCAAAACACACTGTACGTAAAACTAAACTGATGACAATTATGCGTAAACTAAAAACTGATATGGCCTTAATAATCACCATAACTATTATCAGTTACCAAAATAATAAGTGTATATCTATTATAATTATATTTTATTATATATTATTTATAAAAATTCAAAATTTAAAAACCAAAAGCCATAGGGCTTTGTTTGGCAAAATAATTTAAAACTAAAGACTTAATATATTTAAGCCTTGTTTGGCAAAATAAATTAAAACTACTTTAATTTATTTTAATAACCACTTATAATATAATTATTTGTCACACTTCTAATTAATTAAGTTTTCATACTTAATTTAATTAATTCTAATAACAATTCATTGCATAATATAATAATTTATTTAATCATTATAAACTCTCTAACTTAATTATTAAATTAAATTAGATTACTATTTCAAAATAATTACTTTCCCTAACTCATTAATTATTTATTAAACAAATAAATAATCAAATCACATCAAATCAATTAAACAAATACTTATTCAATGATAAACACATCCATTAAATATTTATATAATTCAATAAATATTTAAATATTATAATTAAAAATCTAGATTGTTACATCATTCTCTCCTTATAAGGATTTTGTCCTCAGAATCACAACTCAAACCACTCATTCGTTATAATCTTCCCTACTTACAAAGATTCTGTCCCCAGAATCGAAGACAAATTAAACAAATGACTTAGAGTAATCTTTCATCATTTTATCTAAATATAGGTTTTATATTTTCTACTACATTCATTACCTTAACAAATTCTAAGTTTTATTTTATAACTTTCACTTGAACTCAATTCCTTTTCCAAGGATCGTTATCATCAACACTCGGGATATTACATTCACCCTTTCTTCTAAGAATTTCGTCCTCGAAATTTTATTTATTAATATTTATTCATTCATCTATCAAAGTAGATTTTACGTTAATACTATATTCATTCCGTGGGTTCTATAACTACTTCTTTCCACAAAGATCATTCTACAATTATTAACTTTTCTGTTAAAAGTTTCACATTATTCTTTGATAACTCACATCCTTCTCACTTCAAAATCTCTTTTCTCACTTATTCAACACATTCATCATTCAGTGTCGCATTCTACGACTTACTTCTTTCTAAGGAATACTTTCCTTACCACATTCACCTTTTAGAATATCAAGAATCTTCCATAATTGCTCAATAATTGGGAAGCGATATGAATAACAGAAATTTAAAAGATTCCAAATCATGCTGAGGGTCATAAGACCACGAACTATGTCCACAGTTGCAAGTAATCTTTCAACTTCAACTTTAACAGTCATAAGACTATAAGGACCCCCGTACTTAGGGTGTTAAGCCTTTCGTACGATGTATTGTGCACAAACATTTAAACGATATGCATATGTCCATAGTTATAAGTAATCTTTCAACTTAAACTTTAACAGTCATAAGACTATAGGGACTCCTCGTACTTAGGGTGATCAGCCCTTCGTACAATGTATTGTGCACAAACATCTCAACGCCTCCGCGTAATCCCCTATAAAAGGGTTGTTCATCTCAGCTTTTCAACATCTGAATCCGCACCAAAACAATTTGGTTTGGCATAACCTCTCAAGAAACTCTTGAATTTCATGAACATCTTTCAATATTTGTCTAGCTGAATCAAATAGCATAGACCTCTACAACAATTCGGACATCAACCAAAATATACATATACATACAATAATACATATGTATTCTAATATCTCAAAGAAATCTCAAAAATCTTTTTATGACGTAATGATACCGCACTGTATTTACAGTCCGTTGAGGATTCCGTCATTTGGTGATTTTATCATACTACATCATACCATAGTGGGCTGACGATCCTTAGATCACATCCAACACTAGGTAATACTGTATTGATGACTCCATCATTTTTTATCATCTTTGCACCAGGTTACATGATGCATTAATGATATAAAATATATTTTGATATATTGCAAATTATTTTTGTCTAGCCGAAGCAATTACCATAGACATACGAATAACAGTATTATTGTTAAAACTCATTAGTTCCATCATTTGATCCAATGTTTTTCAAGAAAATAGAAGTGTAAACATTAGCACGAAGTCAATAAATTTCGAAAGTCTAGCATAGCTAGTAGATTTAGAATACATATGCTTCCACCATCAACTCCACTTTCTATAATGATCCATTGCTTAATTAGTCTATCTATTCCTATCATCCTCAATACTCCATTTACACTTATCTATACCCAGTTCGTCAAACTTACCACACGTTATGAGTTCAGGAACTTGCCACAATCATATGAGTTTAAGAACTTATCCTAGTCAGACCATAGGCGTCCATTCGCTGAGGGGTTCAAAAACATACCATATAATTATGAGTCACGAACCTACCATAAGTATGAGTTTTAAGAACTCGCACTTAATCTTATAATATTCTCTAACTAGACTCTACCTATCTGTTATACACATGAGAAAAGAATCACCTTCTCAATAGGCATATATCAAATAGCGCGACACAAACATTCCAATGATTATCAATGTGATAAACTGAGTGCAAGCACAAAACCCTCGCCCATACAAAGGTTTGTACAACTCAGCCATCACATGAGTCCTCAATTGAAATCCCACCTAACTCTATCTTGCTTATAACTTGCTCTTTGCTCGATACGAATTCCTCGTATCATATCATCTATAACTCCTCATGAGTTATCTCGTATTTTTTTATAGTACTCCATCTTCATAGCATTAAGCTATAATTATTCAAACATTATAGACCATCTTTCTTTTATAACTTAAACAGACCACGTCGTGATCTTATTCTATAATCATCTCCCTTAAAATTCTTTTCTTAACTCGTGATCGTTTTGTTTTACGATCCTCTTTCTTTCTCTTTTTCATCATTTCCGACATTATTCGCTATCTTGGCTTTTTTTTTTATCTTTATATCTCTTCAAATTCTTCTTTGAATCTTCTTGTTTATATAACAATTCTTCCTTTAAGAATTTCTAACTTCATTTACATTGCTCAACATTTCATTCAAGTTCTACACTTTCATCATACGTATCCACTTTCTACACTTGGTACACATCGAGTCTCTAACAGTTTCAATATGGTACGCTGAGTGGTTTCCCACAAACAACCAACAAACTAGGTTTCGAGTTACTAGTTCGTATATACCTCCGCTCTATGAAGGAATCGTTTAGCCCAGATACCATACATCAACTATTAAAGAGTACAATTGCACCATACTTAAATATAACTCTCTATTCTTAACTTCTTTATCATTCTTTTTTTTATAGACATTGTTTATTTATTATCACCTTACATCCTGGAGTTAGGTAACCCCACATTCACATTCCTTATAACTCTGTGAGATTCTTCTTTGAATCATTTCACGCAAGTTTTAATCCCTTATTGTTCAAACTCTATTTGAGCTTATTCGTTCCTTATTTTCACCTCTTTTCTCTAAGGTTATAGCCTAAAGTACACTTGCCTAAGGTTTCTAACCTATCGGCTCTGATACCAACTGTAACGACCCCAAAATCTATACAATTTAAATCCCGACTTCGGTCGTTAATCATACATTCAACCTCTAAATAATACATCATTATTCGATGTTAAACTTAATAAAATTTCGAAATATTTAAAACTTTTATACATTTCCTTCTTTCTTGCCCTGAATCGCAACCATTACATTACATCTCTTTGATTCAATCTTATATCACGAATCGTTACAACAAAATGACTATACAAAGTCTTACATCATAACTAAATATCCATATACATTGGATAGCTCAACTTACATTTCAACAACATGTTACGTTCAAAATATGAAATACATTTCTCATAAAACATAAGTAATCTTCGTGAATATAGATCTCTCTATAACTCACATAGCACGTATCTTTACCTTAAAATCTTGACCTGGAAAAGTGGTTATTTGCAAGAGTGAGCTCGACAGCCCAGCAAAGTCTAACAGTTTTCATGCATCACATAGCACATAATAACATGCTCGATATACTTCTCATTAAAGTAACATTGCATACATGCTTTTAATTCACATAGCAAATATAAAGATTGAGTTCCTTACTCAATCATCATTACTTAGCCAAAATAATGCAGTCATATATTGACTTTAACATTTCATGATTTTAACATGTATAACATATCATGCAATTTAAAACAGTTCATCAAGTCCACGTATAAAATAGGAACCGAAAGACTTGCCTTGATCGTTGTTTACCAATAATAGCTTAACAGCTTACAGTTATCTGCACTTCACGTGCCCTACACAATTATATAATCATACACATCAACTATTAGTCACATAACAACACATAGCAATTGTAATGTAAACTCTACTCCACATCTCATAATCTTTCCTATTAATAAATACACAATGGTCAATTAGATTGTGTTAACTTTTCGACTTATGACTCACTATATTTCTTCTTAGTCAAACTCGAAGTTCAAGTGCTTAAGTCTTGCTAGGACTACTTATTGGTTTTATATTAAACCCATTCCATATCTTATAATATCCATTTCAATGGAATTGAAACACTTTTTAAGTTTATTAACACTTGGCACGGCGTTTCGACGTTCAATCGTCACACGCCCGATTTGCCTCTCTTGTGTATGCTTACTATGCTTCTATAACTTATCTAATACATTATTTATTAATGTTAAGCATTATTATATTTACTAAGATTCATGTTTTATAACTTAGGACATCATCTTTTATGGTCTGGAGCACTACACATGCATATGTGCATGCCCGACACCCTCCGATTGCCTCTGAAAACACAACAGTCCTAAAGATGACCATTTTGACCTATCCTAATGACCTCAAATTGAAAAACTTAAAGAACGAAAGTTGTAGGCCTACTCGTCCTCGTTTCGGATCATCTTGAATCACCTCAATCGGAGTTCGTATGAGGAAGTTATGGCCATTTTACTACAGGAGGTCAAAACTGTCCAAGTCAGACTTCTGTCCCCCCGCTGGGGCGCGAGTACTAAGCCAACTAGTGGCGCTGGGGCGCGAGATTGGCGCTGGGGTGCGAATTTCAGCGCTGGGGCGCCAACTTCTGGCGCTGGGGCGCGAATTTTGGCGTCGGGGAGCAATTTTTGGCGTTGGGGCTCAAATTTTTGCGTTGGGGCGCCGAAACTTGCAGAACCCAACCACGAAGACCAGAACAAAGCTACTGTCTTTATTTTTAACAGTAATTAACCCCAATTAACATGTATAACTTATATAAATTACACATATACACACTACCCAACATGCATATACTAGTTTAAATTACTAAACAATAATCACAGAAAACTAAATTCCTTGAAAATCATATTTTAAAACAAAACTCCATATTTGACATTTGTTAAACACAGTGAACACTATAATCTCTAATAATCACAAATTTGATTACTTTTAAACTACAATTCTCTGTAGTTCATATCCAATTAACATAATCACACTTCAATTTCATAACTTCACAATTAACATATACTAATTTTGATATTTCTACAAACCACTTTCACACGTGAATGTTTACTGTAAAAACTAATTTCTCTTTCTCTGTGAACGTAATTTAGCATACCACATATATATACATGTTAGTTATTACTAGAACACATGATTTCATAATCATTTAGTAAAACATAGTTTACAGACAACCTTTGTAAAACTTATATACAATGAAGTTGAGTTTCATGAAACACAGAGGCTAAATAATTATACTATAAAACATATTTGTTAAGAGTATAAACATACCTTTTTATTCAGACAATCTTTGCTTAATCACTGATAATAGTTCGAAGAATACATAATTTTCTCTTGTTTCTCTCTCTTAGACCTCTGACAATTTCTCTCAAAACTCTTTGGTCTCTCACTTTTCTTTTCTTTTTCCTTTCTTAGTCTTAAGCCAAAACACACTGTACGTAAAACTAAACTGATGACAATTATGCGTAAACTAAAAACTGATATGGCCTTAATAATCACCATAACTATTATCAGTTACCAAAATAATAAGTGTATATCTATTATAATTATATTTTATTATATATTATTTATAAAAATTCAAAATTTAAAAACCAAAAGCCATAGGGCTTTGTTTGGCAAAATAATTTAAAACTAAAGACTTAATATATTTAAGCCTTGTTTGGCAAAATAAATTAAAACTACTTTAATTTATTTTAATAACCACTTATAATATAATTATTTGTCACACTTCTAATTAATTAAGTTTTCATACTTAATTTAATTAATTCTAATAACAATTCATTGCATAATATAATAATTTATTTAATCATTATAAACTCTCTAACTTAATTATTAAATTAAATTAGATTACTATTTCAAAATAATTACTTTCCCTAACTCATTAATTATTTATTAAACAAATAAATAATCAAATCACATCAAATCAATTAAACAAATACTTATTCAATGATAAACACATCCATTAAATATTTATATAATTCAATAAATATTTAAATATTATAATTAAAAATCTAGATTGTTACAACATATAGTCAACTTATATATGTATAACATATCCCAAAATCACAACGATCCAACGATCGGATTAAAAATTATAACTCACGTAATATATCTGAAAAATACTGATTTAATTTTTAATACCTTCATTCCGACAGAAATACTGATAAAACACCTCAACATTAATTCCTTCAAATAATAACCATATAAATAAATCCATCATTTATATCCACATCAAATAAATATTTTCTTATCATATAAATCAATAATTACTTATTCACAAATAATATTACAGAATCACAAGTATGACAACCAGGCCGTTCCTAGGAAAGAGGGGTCTTTTCAATAAGGATTTCTCCTTACTGGCGCGCAATTAGGTGAGCAAACCTCTCCTTAGACAGAACTTTCTAGACATTGCCAATAATGCTATCTAATAATATTATTCAAATAATATGAATTATTAATCTGATAATAGAAAATACTGTGCAGTAGCAATTATTGAAATAACAATAATATAAAATATCAACGTAGCAATTATTGAATCAATAAAATAAAATATTGAACAGTAACTACTGTAACAATTATTGAGTAGTGCCTTCTTACGTAAGGATCAATAATTCAAAAATACTGTGCAAAATCGTGTGCTACTGTGCAACCACGCGTATTACTGTATTTTAACCACCGGGTATTTCAACAGTGTTAACGGTAACAACTATGACGTTATTTATAAAAACTCAATTTTGTCGTTATCTTCATCCGACCATTTTCCGTTATGGGGCCCACAAATAGCTGCGCCGTCGTACGAATATTTCCCGATAGAAAGAATATTTCACGACCAAACGAATATTCTCCGACAACAATGAGTATTTTATAACCACTTGTTTAATTTGCAAAATTTGCACATTTTACCCATAACCAAAATATTATATCAAATTAACACCTTATTATTCACAATAATAATTAGAGGAAATTTGATTTTATTCATTAATAAGTTGGGGTCTTACAGTTATACTCAATTGTAGCTACAGTAATTGATGCATAATATCTCTCATATTATTGATTCAATTATTGTCACAGTATCATTTATATAATATTTTATATTATTAAATCAATAATTGAGACGACAAAGTTATTCATATTATTATTTACAATATAGATGATGTCTAGAAAGTTCTGTCGAGGAAAGGTTTGGTCACCTAATTTCGCGTCAATAGGGAAAAATCCTTATCGAAAAGCCTCCTCTTTTCTGGGAATGATCTGGTTGTTAAATATTGTGAGTTATAATATTAATGATGAATAAGTTCGTGTTGATTAAAGATGAAATTGATATTTCTATTGTGTTGAGATTATTAGTGTGTAGGGTTTCGACACATAAAACGCAACGAAAATAAACAATTGAAAGAAAATTGCGAAACCCTAAAACAGGATCCATGCGAAAAAATAAATAAATTAATTTAGTGGTTAGAAATTATACCGATTATTAAAGTTAGAATCGATGCGGTTGAATCTCCAACGCAATTCAAACGAACTGCGTCTCTACGGTATCCTCACGAACTCCCTGCGAATCGTCGTACGATCTGCAAAAAAAAGGAACCGCGGTACTAGCCACCAAGGATGAGGATTTTTTCGAAACTGTTTTCTCTAGTCTCTCTCTAATAGCGGCTAGGGTTTTGTTTTTGATGTAATCCCTAAAATGACTGATATATATCATATATATAGCAGTTAGGAGGAATTAATTAAAACCTAATTTAATTAAAATTCCAATTTATACATATATCTTAATTAAGTCTTACTTAATTAATATACATATATACAAATTATCCTTTTAATTTAAATTCGTGATTTAAAATATTATCAATCATATTGATATATTTAAATCCTTACAATTTAAATTAATTCCCTTTTAAATTACGTTCTATGTGTGTGACCCTATAAGTTATTATTACATTGGCAATAATTTTAAAATCATATTATAAAATTATAAACAGTGAGCGGCATCTAGTAATGCATCACTGCTACCCAAGTAATAATAAGATCGATGATTCGATGCAACATTTTCGTGACCAATGTTTCAATGTAATTTAATCCTTTTAACCTTAATATCCTAGATTAAACTCGAGTCATGGAATGTGTCATACTCTTAATAATTTTATCTGAGTTTTTCTTGATCAATGAGTAGACTATATGAAACAAATTACTATTTGTGCATGGCCATGCATTTCATAGTCCTACTCAATCAAGAGGCCTATGGATATCACCCCTAATACATAGGAGGGTTAAATTTCATCTAGATCACTCATATTCCTCACACAATTCATGATGTACTCAATAATTACCTTTATAGCCCACCCTATTAAAGGTGACCTTTGATGATATCAAAGCACATAAATTCCCGTGTAGTAATATAGTGATTTCAGGTCGGAGGATCATCACATCATAGTCACTATGAGAATCGCTAATGACACTTCGCATAATGCTCCACAGAATTTTCATGGTGGGTCTGTCCAGTACATCATTCTCTAACATGTACCTATGCATTGACTTAATATCTCATATATTTATGACCAATGAGATTTGGTCATCAGTCAATCTACATACTAGTCTCAATGCATCATTGTTGTCCCATCAACAATGATACTCGACGAGGGACTTTTAAGAGCAGTGATACTAATTGTAATTATATAATCTCATGTTCAAGTCACATACTTGAAACTATATAATTTGTATCACTACTCTAAGGAATTTTATTATGTTAACATTTATATAACGCAGTAAATAAAACCATAATAAAATCATTCATTTATTCAATCAAATATAATATCGAAATGTTAAGCAATTATATCAAATAATTGGCCTCTAGGGCACTAACTCTAACATAGTGTTAGTGAAAATCGATATTTATTTCGATAATAATTGATTTTTGGAGGTTATATTGACCAATCGGGTAATTAATCGGATAAATGAGCAATTAATTGCTATTAATTCACATGTCTGTAACTATTTCTTCACATGTATGGAACTATTGATTCACATGAATGTAGTATTGATTCACATGCATGTACTATTAGGGGAGGTGGTGCAAGTTTGATAAAACTTGCAGGAATAAATTAAAAATGGAAGAAAAGAAAAAGGTACTATACTATAATAATTCGAGCCCCAAAACGTGCAATTATCGAAATTATATTTTCCTATAAATAGAAGTTCATTCTTCTTTCATTCTCACCAATTCACTAAGACTCACAAGAACAATTATAGAAAGAGAAGCTATAGAGAGAAAGAAGAAGAATATTCTGCTACTTCACTATTTCAGTATCCAGTCTTCTTCTGAGGTAAGGAATATTATTTTTTTCAGTATTCGTAAGAAGTAATATTTTCTTCCATACTCTGTAGTATGTAAGTAATATTATTTCGTCTCGTATTCCTGCTTATACCCTCATTCTATTAAAGTATTGCTTCTATACTCCGTGAAATTAGTAGAATATCCTTGATATTTGCGCTTCCTCCAGTAACTTTTCATAGAAAAATTATTTTGAGCATTCTTAATAATTACTGATCTTTTCATGCCAGAGTACTATTCGCGGGGTACTATTTACAAAGTACTATTTATGACTACTATTCACGGGTACTATTCCCGGGTACTATTCACGGGTACTATTCATAAAGTACTATTCACGGGATACTATTCATCCGGAGTACTATTCATGACAAAAAATGATTTTTTTCGGTCTAAATTATTTTTAATATAATATTATTCTTGAATTTTACTCCACAAAGCAGTATGATATTGACAATTTGGACATTATTAAATTTTGGATAAATTAAATTATAAATCTTTAAAAATTTATCCTTTGCCTTCTTTTAATTGAATTCTTATATCATTGTCATCATCCTCATGCTTATACTGTGATAAAAATTATTTTTGGCTTACGTGCATAGATGGACTGTTGATTGGTATGATTATGACTAGTGATCATTCGGTATAATTATGACCCGTAATATTACAAATGATGTGGTAAAAGTCCTCATTGGCCCGTGGTGCATTGATGGACAGTTGTTGGTATGATTATGACCAGGGATTATTCGATATGATCATGACCATTGGTGAAAACATGAATATCCTTGGCCCGTAGTACATGGATAATTCGTGGTTGTGATACTATTTATTGAGTTGAGTCTCAGCGATAAAATTGATGATAAACTTTTAAATCATAGAAGATAGTAGATATCATGCTCTACTTGACTCTTCTAATGGATTGCTTGTTCCGTTGCAGTTAAACTTGATGTTTATTGTATTTTATCAGTTTAACATTATTGAAGGCTAATGATAATTTATTATGCATTATCTTAGTAATAATATTTCTTGCTGGGCTAGTTGAGCTCACCTCTTTGCTTTTATTGAGCTCACCTCAAATGTTCTCATTTCCTGAAGAGAACAGTGAAAGAAAGGGTGAGCTCAACTAGCACAGTAAGAAATATTATGACTAAGATAATGCAGAATAAATTATCATTAGTCTTCAACAATGTTAAACTGATAAAATACAATAGACATCAAGTTTTAACTGCAGCGGATCAAGCAATCTATTAAAAGAGTCAAGTAGAGAATAAAATCTACCATCTTTTATGATTTAAAAGGTTTTTCATAACTTTTATCGCTGAGACTCAGCTTAAAAAATAATCCACATCATCGAATCACTCCTGCACTACGGCCAAGGATATTCTTTAGTATCACGACCACGAATTATCCATGCACTACGGGCCAAAGATAATCGTGTTTTCATCAACGGTCCTGAACATGCCATAAAATAATTCATCTTTGCACTACGGCCAAAGAGAATCCATAGCCATAATCATACCAAAAACTGTCAATCAATGCACTACGGGCCAATGAGGACTTTTTCCACATCATTTGTAACATTACGGTCATGATTACACCGAATAATCCCTGGTCATAATCATACCAAGTCCATCTATGCACTACAGGCCACAGATGACTTTCAACATAATATAAACATGAGGATGATGACAATGATATAAGAATTCAATAAAAACAAGTTCAATAATTAATTTGTCCAGGAACCAATAACGTCCAAATTGTCAACATGATACTTTTGTGTAGAGTAAAATTCAAGAATGATCAGAAGAATATTTCTACGAAAAGATACTGGATGAAGCGCGAATATCAAGGATATTCTACTAATTTCATGGAGTATAGAAGTCAAAACCTTAACCAACTGAGTATAATAAAGAATGGAATAACAAAAGAAATCACCATGCATGCGGTACTTCGCATAGACAGGTTATTCCAACAGAATAATAATAATAACGGAACCAGGTCAGGCAAAATTTGCACCGACAGAATGTTCCAACAGAATAATAAAGACGGAATCAGGTCCGGCGTAAAACGCACAGACAAGATATTCCGACAGAATAATAAATAATAGAACCAGGTCCGGCGTAAACGCACAGACAGGATATTCTGACAGAATAATAAATAATGGAACCAGGTCTGGCGTAAACGCACAGACAGGATATTCCGACAGAATAATAAAGAACAGAATAATAGAAGAATTTCACCAAGTATAGGGTAGCCCGCGTATACAGGTTATTCCAACAGAATAATAAAGAATGGAATAACAGAAGTTCTCTTCATGAATAAGAAAGAAATAATACCCCTTACGGGTACAACAAATAATATCCCTTACCGTTTTAAAGAAGAACTGAAATAAAGAAGTAGTTAAGTAGCAGAATATTTTTCTTCTTTCTCTCTATAGTTTCTCTCTCTAGAGTTCAGTGAATTCGTAAGAATAATGAAGGAATGAGCTTCTATTTATAGGAAAACGGAATGCATAGTAACTAATCCATGAACGGTCCAGATTGATTTACTTTAATCTGACGGTCCATATTTAAAGAAAAATCTTTTAAATAAAATATAATATATTCTATTTATAGAATAACTTTAATAAAGTATTCTGTTTTATATAAAAAGATATTTCTGTTTTATTACGTTAATAATACGAATAAAACAAAACTTCATTATCGCTAAATAATTCATATTATTAATTGACAATAATTGAATCAAACTGAGTGACTTCTCACATAAGCATTAATAATCAATACCGTGTGCTACTATGCAACCAAATGTATTACTGTACTTTTACTACCGAGTAGTTCAACAGTATCAACGGTAAAACTCCCGCCGTTATTTTTAATAAAATATTTTTGTCGTTTTCTCAATCCGACAATAATTCCATTGTGGGGTCCACCAATAATTGTGCCGTCGTACGAATATTCCCCGACCAATCGCATATAATACAACAACTTGCATACTTTGTAAAATTTATAAATACTACCCACAACTATAACATTATCTCAAATTCACACCATAATATTTAAAAAAATATCTCGAAAAAATTAAATCTTTATTCATAAAAACTAGGGTTTCACAAATTATCCTACTCATGATCTAGAGTTATCAGCTGTCATTTTCGCACTTAAAATTTGGAGGCATTACCTGTATGGAGAGAAAGTGGAGATCTATATGGATCATAAAAGTCTCAAATATTTCTTTAGCCAAAAGGAGCTCAACATGCGGCAACGACGTTGGCTTGAGCTGTTGAAAGATTACGATCATATAATTCAATACCATCCTGAAAAAGCGAACGTGGTAGCTAACGCATTGAGTAGAAGAGCATATGCGGATACGAGTGCGATATTTTCAACACAAAGGCCCATTTTGTATGACTTACAAAGGATAAAGATAGAGTTAAAGACTCCAGGGATCCACGTAATGATGGTAAATATAAGAGTATAACTGACTTTAATTGATAAAGTTAAAGCTACTCAAGCTACAGACGTGGAGCTGATGCGTATGAGGAAGAAAGTACAAGAAGGTGTTATCCCAGAAGCAAGAATCGATGAAGAAGGAATACTTCGAGTCAACTCCAGACTTTGTGTTCCTAACGACTCTGACTTAAAGTATAAAATCATGATGGAGACGCACAACACACTGTTTACAATCCATCCTGGGAGTACTAAAATGTATCGTGATCTTCGAGATATATTTTGGTGGAGTAATATGAAAAGAGAGATTGCGGAGTTTATCTCAAGGTGTTCAACGTGTCAACGAGTTAAGGCAGAGCATCAAGTGCCTAAAGGTCCATTGCAACCACGTAAAATTCCAGAATAGAAGTGGGAGCACATTACCATGGATTTCGTTACAAGTATTCTCAAGGTTTCTCAAGGCATAGATGCGATCTGGGTCATTGTCGATAGATTGACCAAGTTTGCTCATTTTTTACCTATACGAGAAAATTATTCACTTGAACGTCTTGCTCGTATATACATAAATGAGATTGTAAGATTGCATGGTATGCCAGTATCCATAGTTTCTGATCGAGACCCAAGATGCACTTCACGATTTTAGGTTAGTTTGTAAAAAGCTATGGGCACGGAATTACGATTCAGTTTGACATATCATCCTCAAACGGATGGACAGTCAGAGAGAACTATTCAAACTCCTGAAGATCTATTAAGACTCTGCGTCCTTGACTTCAAAGGAAGTTGAGACAAATTCTTGTCATTAATAGAATTCTCCTACAATAACAGTTATCGAGTAAATATTAGCATGGCTCCATTAGAGGCGTTGTATGGACGCAAGTGTCGTTCTCCAGTATGCTGGGATGAGGTGGGTGAAGCAATGTTGTTGGGTCCAAAATTGGTACACATGATAACTGAAAAGATTCAAATGATCCGACAACGTATAAAAATCTCACAAGATCGACAAAAGAGTTAAGTTGATCTTCATCGAAAGGACGTGGAATTCAATATTGGTGATCATGTGTTGTTACGTGTTGCTCTATAGAAAGGAGTTATAAGATTTGAAAAGAGAGGAAAGCTCAATCCTCGATTCATTGGCCCATTTAAAATCCTCGATCGAGTAGGAACTGTGGCCTATAGACTTGCCTTACCGCCAAGTATGTCTCGTGTTCATAACATTTTTTACATATCTATGTTACGTAAATATGTGAAAGACCCGAACCATATTATTGAATTAGAACCGGACGAGATAGCGAAAGATTTAACATATGAAGAGGTACCTGTTAAAATCTTGGATAAGAAGGATCATATTCTATGCTCCAAGGTTATACCTCAAGTTAAAGTTTTGTGGAGAAACCACGATGTTGAGGAAATGACCTTGGAGTTAGAATCTGAAATGAAGTCAAGGTATCCTCACCTCTTCGACATACTAGGTACGTACCCTAATTTTGAGGACGAAATTTCATAAGAAGAGGAGGTTGTAAGACCCTAACTTTTATGAATAAAGATTAAATTTTTCTTAAAATATATTTTTGAATATTATGATGTGAATTTAATATAATGTTATAATTGTGGGTAATATTTACAAATTTTGTAAAGTAAGCAAGTGGTTATAAAATATTCGATTGGTCAGAGAATATTCGTTTTAACAATAAATATTCGTACGACGGCACAATCATGAGTGGACCCCACAACGGAAGTATTATCGTAGTTAGAAAACGGTAGAATTATCTTTTTCTAAAAATAATGACGAAAGTTTTATCGTTAAACTGTTGAAATACCCGGTGGTAAAAGAACAGTAATACGCGTGGTTGCATAGTAGCACACGGTATTGATTATTGATGCTTACGTGAGAAGTCACTCAGTTATACTTAATTATTACTACAGTAATTACTGCATAATATCTCTCATATTATTGATTCAATTATTGTCAGAGTATCATTTGCATAATATTTTATATTTTTAAATCACTAATTGAGACGACAAAGTTATTCATATTATTATTTATAATATTGACGATGTCTAGAAAGTTCTGTCGAGGAGAGGTTTGGTCACCTAATTGCGCGCCAATAGGGAGAAATCCTTATCGAAAAGCCCCCTCTTTCCTAGGAATGATCTGGTTGTTAAATATTATGAGTTATAATATTAATGATGAATAAGTTCGCGTTGATTAAAGATGAAATTGATATTTTCATTGTGTTGAGATTATTAGTGTTAGTGGAAATCGACATTTATTTCTATAATAATTGATTTCTGGAGGTTATATTGACCAATCGGGTAATTAACCGGATAAATGAGCAATTAATTGCTATTAATTCACATGTCTGTAACTATTTTTTTCACATGTATAGAACTATTGATTCACATGAATGTACTATTAATTCACATGCATGTACTATTAGGGGAGGTGGTGCAAGTTTGATAATACTTGCAGTACTAAATTAAAAATAGAGGAAAAGACGAAGGTACTATACTGTAATAAATCAAGCCCCAAAACGTGTAATTATCGAAACTATATTTTTTTATAAATAGAAGTTCATTCTTCTTTCATTCTCACTTATTCACTAAGACTCACAAGAGCAATTATAGAGAAAGAAGCTATAAAGAGAACGAAGAAAAATATTCTGCTACTTCACTATTCCAGTATCGAGTCTTCTTCTGAGGTAAGAGATATTATTTTTTTCAGTATTCGTAAGAAGTAATATTTTCTTCCATACTTTGTAGTATGTAAGTAATATTATTCGTCTCGTATTCCGGCTTATACCCTCATTCTGTCAAAGTATTGCTTCTATACTCCGTGAAATTAGTAGAATATCCTTGATATTTGCGTTTCATCCAGTATCTTTCCATGGAAAAATTATTCTGAGCATTCTTGATAATTATTGATCTTTTTATGCCGGAATGCTATCCACGGGGTACTATTCACAGATACTATTCATAAATACTATTTACAAAGTACTATTCACAAAGTACTATTCACGAGGTACTATTCACCCGAAATACTATTCATGACAAAAATTGATTTCTTTTCGGTCCAAATTATTTTTGATATAATATTATTCTTGAATTTTACTTCACACAGCAGTATCATATTGACAATTTGGACATTATTAAATTCTGGATAAATTAAATTATAAATCTTTAAAAATTTATCATTTGCCTTCTTTTAATTGAATTCTTATATCATTGTCATCATCCTCATGCTTATATTGTGATGAAAGTCATCTTTGGCTTACGAGCATAAATGGACTGTTGATTGGTATGATTATGACCAGAGATCATTTGGTATAATCATGACCCGTAATGTTACAAATGATGTGGTAAAAGTCCTCATTGGCCGTAGTGCATTGATGAACAGTTGTTTGTATGATTATGACCAGGGATTATTCGGTATGATCATGACATTGGTGAAAACACGATTATCCTAGGCCCGTAGTGCATGGATAATTCGTGGTTGTGATACTATTTATTGAGCTGAGTCTTAGCGATAAAATTGATGATAAACTTTTAAATCATAGAAGATAGTAGATATCATTCTCTACTTGACTCTTCTAATGGATTACTTGTTCCGCTGCAGTTAAACTTGATGTTTATTGTATTTTATTAGTTTAACACTGTTGAAGGCTAATGATAATTTATTCTGCATTATCTTAGTCATAATATTTCTTGTTGGGCTAGTTGAGCTCACCCTTTTACTTTTATTATTCTCTTCAGGAAATAAAAACGTATCCGGGACTAGTCGGGGAATGGAGTGACAGTCCGAGATTATTATTTTAGCAGTCCTCACTATCTAGTGTGATAATAAATGTAATGAGGATTGAATTTGAGTTTGGATATTGTCTGTGAGACAATATTCATGTAAAAACTCTCAGCTCATGTTGTATAATTATATTTGTATTTGTTTTCAGTACCATGTATTTGGCGACTCAAGATGGGTGATGTATACCTATTTGGGGGCGTCACATGGGACTAGTCGGGAAATGGAGTGATGGTCCAAGATGGTGGCTATAATAGTACTCAATATTCTATAAAATAGTGTGATAATAATTGTAATGAGGACTCCATTTGAGTTTGGATATTATCTACGAGACAATATTCGTGTTAAAACTTTTAACTTATGTTTTGTCGTATTCTGCACGACAATTATTAATTGTGTAAATTAAGTTTTTATTTAAATTATGTACCATGTATTTGGCGACTCAGAATGGGTTGTGTATACCTATTTTGGGAGTGTCATAGTTCGATGATAGACTATTCGGTTATAACCGAATGATATTCCCTACGCATAGGACCCACAACTTTATTTCTTCTTGGACCCACAATTATCTCCTCCAACAATAATATTAATTAAAATACATCATATAAGAATTTTGCTACCTCTGGTTAATGATGTATTTTAATTAATAATATTAATTAAAATAAATATTAATTTATCTCTTTTATTATAATATTATATTATTATAATAAAAATCAAACGAATGAATTTTCAAAATTGGCGTGCCAAGTTCATTTTTAATGTTTTTTTTCAAACGTGATGTGCTGTCATTCTCCTACAAATAGGTTGCTCAGTTTAGCAATGAAAAACACACCAAAAACATAAAATTCTTTGACTATAATATAATATTGTTAGTATTTTCTTTGAGTATAAGGATACTCTGGGTGTTGCTAATAGTGCAAGAATTTCTCAAGTTAATATCCCACATAACAGATAATATCTAGTCTCATACTAAGGTAATGGATATCATTTTCTTTTATACTCTTATATTATGGTAAGAAAGTATTATTCCATAGCTTTATCATTAAATGGTGAAAATTCCTGAAATAATTAGAATTTTCTTAATAGCTGGTACTTCATCAATTATCTTTTGACCTAAATATTCCTATTAAATTTTAATTATTATATTTGAACTGGGAACTTTATATTTTCATGAACTTTATATTTTATAAAGAACTCTAATCTATTTTTTGGATATCGTGTTGACAATTTGGACTCTTGATAAATTAAATTGAAAATAGTTAATATTTATTCTTTATCTTTTTATTCTGATTATATCTATCCATTCATCATATCATTGATTTGTACTAATTATCAAAATTAAGTTATTAGGAATGTCTTTGGTCTAGGTACAAAGACAAATTGATTGTTGAGTGTCTTTAACCTGTGTTGTAAAGACACGTGGTGAAAGTACTCTTTGGCCTGAGTGCAAAGCTGAAGAGTTGATTGGCATGATTATAACCAAGAACTGTGAATTGGTATAATCGCAAAGACACATAGTGAAAGTTCTCTTTGGCCTGGATGCAAAGAGGAATAGTTGACATCATTATAACCAGGAATTGTTGATGATCTATTTGACTCTTCTAATGGATTGATATTCCACTGCAAATATTTGTTAAAAATTTATATTATCTACCATATGTTCTAAATATCTGATTTATCACTGTTGAAAGTTAAGAATAATTTTTTTATCTTAATCATGATATTATTTACTAAGCTATTTGTGCTCATCCTTTTGTTTCATAATTCATTTTAGGAAATAAGAGTAGATGGGTCTAGCGATTAGACCAGTGAATTGAGTGATGGTTCGAGATAGTACCTATGGTAGTATATTGTAAAATAATGCACTACAAAAAAATAGGGCTTCAGCAACAACCGATTTTCGTTGATAAAGGTGTCAAATTTCGTTGCTAAAGGTTTTTGTCAACGACTTTACTGTCGTTGCGTCTTTCGTTGCGCAATGAGTGTTGCTAATTATTCCGCAATGAACGTATTTTTTTCGTTGCCAAAAGTAATACATTTTGCAACGAAATTTGACTTTCGTACAGATACATCGATCCTTTAGCAACAAAATGTATTGTTGCAGAATAATTAAAATTTCGTTGCTAAAACCCCATTTCGTTGCAAAAGCCTGCTAATTGGCAACGAAATGAACTTTTTTTTTGCAACGATTATGCATTTTTGTTGCAATTGACACCATTTTGCAACGATATTTTTCGTTGTAGTAAATTATAAAAATTGTTGCCTAATCTTGCTTTCGTTGCGGAATGTAAACTTTTTAGCAACGATTTTCGTTGCTAATTATATTATTTGGCAACGACATTATGCTAAATCAGCAACGAAAATGTTTGTTGCTGGTTATTTTTCAATAGCAACGAAAGTCGTCGATTAGCAACGACATTATATGTTGTCGTTCCTTTATATGTGCAATGAAAGTTGATATGATTTGCAACGATAAAAAATGTTGCCTTTTATTTTAGTATTAGCAACAATATCATCTCTGTTGTTATTAGGTTAATTTTTCGTTGCCAAATATTATATTTTTAATGCCATTAGCAACAAAAATTTGTTGCTAAATGTATAAAAAATTGTTGCTATATTAAAACTTGTTCAATGCTTTGGTAACGAATTATATTGTTGCCAAATCAAAATTTGACATTCTTTTTATGTACCTGGTTGGCTCAATGTCCCCATAGTAAATAATGACAAAAATACAAAATAAAATAAAATATTATTAACTTAATAATATCATCCACTACATAATCATTCATTATCTTCACAATTAACCATCTAAAGCTACCACAGTTCTTCAATCAAAGTATATATCTACATATAGAGAGAGAGTACACTTCATAATTTCGTCCTTGTCTTCCGTAAACGTAGCACGGAAATTTGATACCCAGTATTGTAAGGCAGGTCGTAGAAGCAGTCTTCTTGCACATATTTAAAAATAATAGCAAGTCAGGAAAATAAAGCAAATAAGTCACCAGAATCTGCCATTCAAAATAGACAAACAAATATCATCTCTTAGATTGAGAATTGACTAAGCTCCCTTTTTTTAAAAAAAATTACTTAATTTCAATATGATCTGAAGATGCTACCAAAAAATATTTTTTCGAATGAAGTATATCCATATACACAGGCTGAACACCAACAAATACATGCAACGCATAGATCAGAACAAAGAAGGATAGCCTTCTACAACACTCTTAGACTACAGCTGTAAAGGTACCCAGCTAAATAAGTACCTGAGTTGAGCCTGTATCATGGTTATCAATGAAAGTAACAGCTCTTGAAGGCCACCAGCCCATCACACCAGGTGGTTTCCCTGTAGGATCCCGCAGATGCCATAATTCCCCCTTCACAGATTCCTAAATGACGATATATAGATGTATGATGATAGAAGGTTGAGATTTTTCAGAGAAAAATTAAATTTACTGGTAGTTAAATATAAAGTACCTGAAGAATTCCTTTTGTTGTGAAGTCAAAGGCCATTGAAAGCAGCCCTGCCCCATCAATCCAATTTACAATTCGTTGCCAATGACTATCTGCATGTAGAATTTATTGAAAAAGGAAAAATAGATTAGGAGAATGATAAAATTGTCATCTATACGCAAGTGTTTAAAAGCTTGGGTAAATATGTTTTCAACTGAAACAATAAAATGACCACTAATAACCTCATGAAACTCATCGTTGAAATGAACTAAACAGCAATTACTTCAAAAGTTGCCTAACAAACATCAATTTGTTTTCATAAATGTAAGTATTGTAACCTCGATCAATTTGGACCTTGCAACCTCGATCCAACAGACTCGCGCACAACATTGTCATAATGTTGAACCACTGCTTGATTTAGAAGCCACGCAGCCCATCCGAATTCATGTGCAAGTAGCTCACCAGCAGCGGCCATTCCACCAATTATTTGAACTGTGTTCCCAAAGTAATTTTGGGACAAGGGTAGATACAATCTTGATCTGATATCAATCGACATTCTATAATTAGTAATCTGATCAAGTGGTAAGCAACGAAGACGCGTCACACATCTCCAGATCAATGCTATCAAGGCCTGTAAAGTAGACATAACTTTGGTTGTGCTGCATTCAACATTAGCCCTCACCTTGATTTTTGCTAACGCGACGGCTGAGAAATGAAAGATTCTCTCTCTGAAAAAAGGCAGGTCAAATCTGCTAATGAATTGATTAGAATCAGTATATGGCAAGGAAATAATGGGACCATATCCATCAGGAAACAATGATTATGGATAGGCGGACGCGATAT
This sequence comes from Panax notoginseng, assembly GCA_016801055.1. Lineage (NCBI taxonomy): Eukaryota > Viridiplantae > Streptophyta > Magnoliopsida > Apiales > Araliaceae > Panax > Panax notoginseng. The sequence continues at coordinate 135,728,287 of CM029023.1, forward strand.
TTTAATTGTACAAATACTCTGCCCTGCTCCTTTGGCTTTGAAAACTTGGGACAAAGTGTTCATGAAATGCCAGAAGGAGGTGCCACCAGCAAGATAATTGTTAACTGAATCCCCAATGAATATTCCATCTATTAGGTCAGTTACTTGGAGCGTTAGCAATGACATGGTTTTGCAATATTAGCTTAGTTGCAAGTGTAGAGATATTTTGTGATAGTCTTCTTTACATTTGTTTTTCCAGTATCTATTTTTTTTCTTTTTTTTGGTTCTGGGTAGTGGACTATGGGGGAGGGGTTCGCCTTTAAAAGGTGAAGACTCAATATAAATTTAAATAGAACAAGCAAAAACAATAAAAAACTAACTTTCATAGTTTTGAAATTAACCACACACAAAAAAGCTATCTTAGTTGTGAACCAACTAGGTAAAAACAATGTAAATGTTTAAGTCAAAAATAAGGAAGGCTGAAGCAGCAAGAAATAACGTTAAATATAAGTTTAAGTCAAAAAACAAGTTGCTTACAACCACGTATGGTTAAAAATTCATCATAATGATAGCATCAACACTCCATGATGTAGTCGCGTGCTACCCAACTTCAAGTAGTTGGCATCAATTTGTCGATAGACACGCATGCAAGAGTGCATGTGGCAGAAAAACAAATACATACATCCAGACATAAATGAATAAACAAATTGCATGCACTAGGGAGGGAAAAGAGCCAACTATAGTCTTGTATCACTTTAGTATGTGAAAGGCTTACTGACGATATGCCCATCAGATTGAGAAAGACTCCAGATCCCAGTGAGAAGGCTATAGCCTCAAATAAGCCAATGCCAACTGCTAAAAGTAAAGCTGTAGACACAGAGGATAACTGCTCCCTTTTAGCCACACCATCAAAAGGTTTAACATTGGTAACTACTTCATGACCCTCTTCTACATGACAGCATCACAAAATTACAGATGAAAGTTTAGAACACGGATGGGAATCAAAAATCTGAAACAGTAATGCTTTATACATCAGGTTTACTTCACCTAAGGAGGAAACTAAGCTTGCATTTTTTGTAATGTCTTCAGCCACAAAAGAAGTAGCAACACTGAGGAGAGGAATATTAAATAGCTTTGAGATAATATTAAAGATTGATATGGAAACACCAGCTGAAGCCAACTCCACGGGGCCTACAAACATAATATAAAAGTGTTAGAGATTCAAATATCTCAGTAACTTGAGGAAAAGCAAAATCAGATCCATGAGAAAGGCTTCACATTTTGAACTTGACAGATACAAATATCAAATGATATTAGTTTCTTAAATATTAGTATAAAAGAACTAACAAAGCTTAAAAAAATAAAACAACTATAAATTACACCTTTATAGTTTTTGCTTTTCAGGTTCAAAAACTACTCATTATAAACAAACCCAATTCCTTACTTTTCTTTTTTTAATTATATGATATGACATAATCATATCGGATATGTCATTACTAAAATGGATTAAAAGACCCAATCTTTCCTGAAAAGCAAATTTCCAGGCCACATACCTATAGATCTATGCCAAGTACAAACCTAGATCTTTAAGTGTGCCACGCCGTTGCGTCTTCTCCTTCCTGCATCTCTATGAAAACACCGTGAAAGAAAAATAGGGCAGAGAGAGAGAGAACTAGACAGAATCTTAAGTACCGATTGCAAGTGAAGAATTAGCTATGCTTTACCCTTTTTGCAAATTTTTTTTGGCGGAATTAAGAAATTGAGATTAGATCATAATCACCTTTCTACAAATTGGCACTAAGATGGTAGATTGACAGTGGCACAAAGGGGAGAGAGGATTTGCTTCAACAGTAGGTTGTGAAACGAAGGATTAGAGAGTTGGAAAAAAAACTGAAAAATGGGGGATTTGTGCTCGACTGAATGTATTTTCTAATCTGAGGGGTGATGCCCCCAAAATTAGGTATACATCACCCATCTTGGGTCGTCAGATACATGGTACAGAATTCAAATACAACTTACAACTGTCGTGTACAATATGACAAAACATAAACGGTGAGTTTGAATACAAATATTGTCTACTAGAGAGTAACCATACTCAAAAGGAGTCCTCATTACATTTATTAACACACTATTACATAGAATAGTGAGGACTACTAACTAATACTATCATTCGGACCATAACTCCGTTTCCCGACTTGCCCCAGCTACGTTCTCATTTTCTGAAGAGAACAGTGAAAGAAAGGGTGAGCTCAACTAGCCCAGTAAGAAATATTATGACTAAGATAATGCATAATAAATTGTCATTAGCCTTCAACAATGTTAAACTGATAAAATATAATAGACATCAAGTTTAACTGCAGTGGAATAAACAATCCATTAAAAGAGTCAAGTAGAAAATAAACTCTACTATCTTTTATGATTTAAAAGGTTTTTCAACACTGTTATCGCTGGGACTCAGCTTAATAAAATAATCCACATCATCGAATCACCCCTGCACTACGGCCAAGGATATTCGTGTATTCATTAATGGTCATGATCATGCCAACAACTGTCCATCAATGCACTACGGGCCAATGAGGACTTTTACCACATCATTTGTAACATTACGGTCATGATTATACCGAATAATCCCTGATCATAATCATACCAAGTCCATCTATGCACTACAGGCCACAGATGACTTTCAACATTTTATAAACATGAGGATGATGACAATGATATAAGAATTCAATAAAACAAGTTCAAGAATTAATTTATCCAAGAATTAACAACGTCCAAATTGTCAACATGATACTGATTTGTGGAGTAAAATTCAAGAATACTTAGAAGAATATTTTCATGAAAATATACTGGATGAACCGCAATTATCAAGGATATTCCACTAATTTTATGGAGTATAGAAGTCAAAACTTTACCAACTGAGTATAATAAAGAATGGAATAACAAAAGAAATCACCCGGCATGCGATAGACCGCACAGACAGGTTATTCCAACAGAATAATAAATAATGGAACCAGGTCCGGCGTAAACGCACAGACAGAATATTCCGACAGAATAATAAATAATGGAACCAGGTCCGGTGTAAAACACACAGACAGGATGTTCCAACAGAATAATAACAAGACGAAACCAGATCCGGTCTAAAACACACAGACAGGATGTTCCAACAGAATAATAATAAAAACGGAACCAAGTCCGGTGTAAAATACACAGACAGGATGTTCCAACAGAATAATAGAAGAATGTCACCAAGTATAGGGTAGACCGCGTATACAGGTTATTCCAACAGAATAATAAGAAATGGAATAACAACAGTTCTCTTCATGATAAGAAAGAATAACACCCCTTACCGTTTTAAAGAAGAACTGAAATAAGGAAGTAGTTAAGTAGTAGAATACTTTTTTTTCTCTCTCTATAGTTTCTCTCTATAGTTTCTCTCTCTAGAGATCAGTGAATTCGTAAGAAATAATGAAGGAATGAGCTGCTATTTATAGAAAAATAGAATGCATAGTAACTAATCCATGAACGGTCCAGATTGATTACTTTAATCTGACGGTCCATATTTAAAGAAAAATCTTTTAAATAAAATATAATATATTCTATTTATAGAATAACTTTAATAAAGTATTCTGTTTTATATAAAAAGATGTTTCTGTTTTATTACGTTAATAATACGAATAAAACAAAACTTCATTTTCGCTAAATAATTCATATTATTAACTGACAATAATTGAATCAAACTGAGTGAATTCTCACATAAGCATTAATAATTAATACCGTGTGCTATTATGCAACCACACATGTTACTGTACTTTTACTACCGAGTAGTTCAACAGTATCAATGGTAAAACTTTCGCCGTTATTTTTAATAAAATATTTTTGTCATTTTCTCAATCCGACAATAATTCCGTTATGGGTTCCACCAATGATTGTGCCGTTGTACGAATATTCTATGTTAAAACGAATATTCCCCGACCAATCGAATATTATATAACAACTTGCGTACTTTGCAAAATTTATAAATATCACCCACAACTATAACATTATATCAAATTAACTCCATAATATTCAAAAATGATATTTATAGAAAATTCATCTTTATTTATAAAAGTTGGGGTCTTACAACCTCCCCTTCTTATGAAATTTTGCCCTCAAAATTAGGGTACGTACTTGGTATGTCGAAGAGGTAAGGATACCTTGACTTCATTTCAGATTCTAACTCCCAAGTCATTTCCTCAACATCGTAATTTCTCCACAAAACTTTAACTTGAGATATAACCTTGGAGCGTAGAATATGTTCCTTCTTATCCAAGATTTGAACATGAACTTCTTCATACGTCAGATCCTCCGCTATTTCGTCCGGTTCTAACTCAATAATGTGGTTCGGGTCTTCCACATATTTACGTAACATGGATATGTGAAAAACGTTATGAACACGAGACATTGGCGATAAAGCGAGTCTATAAGCCACAGTTCCTACTCGATTGAGGATTAAAAATGGACCGATGAATCGAAAATTGAGCTTTCTTCTCTTTTCAAATCTCGTAACTCCTTTCCATGGAGCAACACCTAAGAACACATGATCTCCTATATCAAATTCCACGTCCTTTCGATGAAGATCAGCATAACTCTTTTGTCGATCTTGTGAGATTTTTATACGTTGTCGGATCGTTTAAATTTTTTCTGTAGTCATACGTACCAACTCCGGTCCCAACAACGTTGCTTCACCCACCTCATCCCAGCATACTGGAGAACGACATTTTCTTCCATACAATGCTTCGAATGGAGCCATGCCAATACTTGTTTGATAATTGTTGTTGTAGGAAAACTCCACCAATGGTAAGAACTTGTCCCAACTTCCCTTGAAGTCAAAGACACAGAGTCTTAATAAATCTTCTAGAATTTGAATAGTCCTCTCTGATTGTCCGTCCGTCTGAGGATGATATGCCGAACTAAATCGTAAATCCGTGCCCATAGCTTTTTGTAAACTAACCCAAAATCGTGAAATGAATCTTGGGTCTCGGTCAGAAACTATGGATACTGGCATACCATGCAGTCTTACAATCTCGTTTATGTACATACGAGCAAGACGTTCAAGTGTATAAGTTTCTCGTATCGGTAAGAAATGAGCAGACTTGGTTAATCTATCAACAATGACCCAAATCGCATCTATACCTTGAGAAACCTTAGGAAGACCGGTAACGAAATCCATGGTAATGTGCTCCAACTTCCATTCTGGAATTTTAAGTGGTTACAATGGACCTTTTGGTACTTGATGCTCCGCTTTGACTCGTTAACAAGTTAGACACCTTGAGATAAACAATGCTATCTCTCTCTTCATATTGCTCCACCAAAATGTATGACGAAGATTATGATACATTTTGGTACTTCCAGGATGGATTGCAAATAGTGTGTTGTGCGCCTCTATCATAATTTCATACTTTAAATCAGGGTTGTTAGGAACACAAAGTCTGGAGTTGACTCGAAGTATTCCTTCTTCATCGATTCTTGCTTCCGGCATAGCACCTTCTTGCACTTTCTTCCTCATACGCATCAACTCCAGGTCTGTAGCTTGAGCACCTTTAACTCTATCGATTAAAGTTGGTTCTACTCGTATATTCGCCATCATCACATGGGTCCCTGGAGTCTTTAACTCTATCTCCATCCTTTGCAAGTCACACAAAATGGGCCTTTGTGTTGACAATATCGCACTCGTACTTGCATATGATCTTCTACTCAATGCGTCAGCTACCACGTTCGCTTTTCCAGGATGGTATTGAATGGTATTATCATAATCTTTCAACAGTTCAAGCCAACGTCGTTGTCGCATGTTGAGTTCCTTTTGAGTGAAGAAATATATGAGGCTTTTATGATCCGTAAAGATCTCCACCTTCTCCCCATACAAGTAATGCCTCCAAATTTTAAGTGCAAAGACAATAGCTACCAACTCTAGATCATGAGTAGGATAATTCCTCTCATAATCCTTGAGTTGTCTTGATGCATAGGCTATGACTTTTTCATATTGCATGAGAACGCATCCCAACCCTTTGCTCGAAGCATCACTGTAGATGACAAATCCCTCCGAGCCAGATGGTATTGTTAGAACAGGTGCTGAAATGAGTCTCCTCTTGAGTTCTTGAAAACTCTTCTCACATTCTTCGCTCCAACCGAACTTTGTATCTTTCCGAGTCAGATGAGTTAATGGAGTATCGATTCGAGAAAATCCTTCCACGAATCTCCGATAATAACTAGCTAAACCAAGAAAGTTACGTACTTCAGTCACTAATTTAGGTTGCTCCCAGCTTTGAATAGCTTCAATCTTTGCCGGGTCAACAGATATTCCATGTCTTGATGCCACGTGCCCAAGGAATGCTACTTCCTCAAGCTAGAACTCGCATTTCTTTAACTTGGCATAAAGCTTGTATTCACGAAGCTTTTGGAGTACCAGCCTCAAGTGTTGCTCATGATCTTCACGACTTTTGGAATAAATAAGGATGTCATCAATAAAGACGACCACAAAGTGATCCAAATATTCCTTGAATACCCGGTTCATCATATCCATGAAGGCAGCAGGAGCATTAGTCAATCCAAAGGACATGACTAGGAATTCATAATGCCCGTACCGAGTTCTGAAAGCCGTCTTTGGAATATCCTCAGTTCTAACCTTCAGCTGATGATATCCAGAATGAAGATCGATCTTTGAAAAGAATTGAGCTCCTTGCAACTGGTTAAACAGGTCATCAATACGTGGCAATGGGTACCTGTTTTTGATAGTGACATGATTCAACTCCCGATAATCAATACAAATTCGCATACTTCCATCTTTCTTCTTCACGAATAGCACAGGAGCACCCCAAGGAGAAGTACTAGGATGAATAAAGCCAATGTCTAACAATTCCTGCAGTTGGATCTTTAACTCCTGAAGTTTAATAGGAGCCATTCGATATGGGGCTTTGGAAATGGGTTTTGTACCGGGTTCAAGGTCAATACAAAATTCAATTTCACGCTCTGGGGGTAGGCCAGGAAGTTCTTCAGGGAATACGTCAGGGAATTTATTAACAATAGAAATATCATTCAAAACTGACGTATTTTTGTTTAGATCCATGACATGAGCTAAGAAAGCTTGACATCCGTTTTTCAATAAACGAATAGCTTTATGGCTTGAGATGACAGCGATTGATTTTAATGGTTTGGTTGCTTGAATTCGCATAATAGGTCGATTAGGAATATGAAAGCTAACAACCTTACGAAAATAATCAATTTTTGCATGATGAGTAGTTAACCAATCAATCCCTAGAATCACGTCAAATGCAAGTATTTTTAATGAAATAAGATCAACAGGTAATGTGTGGGTACCAACTTGAACCAAACAAGACTTATAAACCGTGGATGTAATGAAGGTTTCTCCCAATGGAGTTTCAACAGATAAGTCAAAGTCTAATTTCTCCGGAATTAAATTTAATCGATGAGCGCAAGTAGGAGAAATAAAAGAATGGGTAGAACCGGTATCAAATAAAGTATAGACTTCGTTAGAGTTTATGATAAGCTTACCCGTGATGACCTCATTCGGGTTCCTTACTTTCTGGGAGGTCACAACAAACGGTCTCGCTTGCACTACCGGTTTTGACTTTTCTGGGACGGCCTTTGGTGTCTCCATCTTGGCTGAACTTATTTTTGGTAAATGACAAAATTGAGCTAAATGACCTTCTCTTCCACAATTATAACATGCTTTAGACGGCATCGCGCAGTTTGGACTGATGTGCCCTTCCCCTCCGCATTTGAAACATATGATAGGTGGTCGTTCTCCTTCCTTAACAACGGGTGCTGGTGCTGACGTCTTTCCATTATTGTTGAATCTCCTCTTCTTGAAATGACCATTCTTATTGTTTTGGCCCTGATTACCACCGAAGTGGTTACCATTTTTGGCCTGTTGATTCCCTCCACGCTTGTTGTCACCGCTTCGATGACTGCTCTCACTGGTATTATCATTTTGTCGACTGCTCTCTTTTGGTTGCGTTGACTCGTTATCGCGCTCCACTAACTGAGCCCTATTCACAACATCTGAATACAAACACAGTTTATTATTAATAGTTAATGATTTCTTAGTTTTTAAAAAAATTATTAATATATAAAAAAATTATTTAATTATTATTAATAATTATATATATTACCATGTCGTATAAATGAAAACCGAACCGAAAAAACCGGTACCGATTTTGAACCGAACCGGTAATTTGGTACCGATTTTCGGCTCTTGCTTTTTTGATAATTTCGGATCGGTACCGGTTCGGTATTTTCGGTAGAGGTTCGATTTTTTACCTATGAGCACCCTTTATAGTGAGTAATAATTTCTCCATTAATAATATTTTTCTTCGTAAATTTTCATCAAAAATTGGCGCTAAACATCCTTCTATCATCTCAATTTTACGAAAGAAAAAAAATCTAAATTATGAAGGATGTTTCCTTCAGAATAACTATATTGTCACTAATTTTTTTCCTTTCATTGTTCTCTTGCTAGAAAACTCCTCATGTGACAAATTTTCCTTCACTGCATCCTTAATTTCTTGTAGTGAACCAACGCCACTTTAAAAAATATTTTTTAAAAAAACGAATTTAAAAAAAAATTATCTTAATTTTGTTTAAAATGATTTTATTTTTAAAAAAATATTTGAAAAAAATAAAAATGTGATTCAATGCCAAACTAACCGGCATTGTAACTTTTTTTAAAAAAATTTATAAAGCAAATTTGTAAAAAATAAGAGTAAGATGTAACATCACTTTAACTGATATTGAAATCTTTTTTTTTAAAAAATTTCTTTGATCTCTTGTACTTGTTTACAAACATCAATATTTTTTTATGTTTATTCTCTATCATTGGCGATGGAAATGAAGGAGTATATAAGACTTCAGCTATAAAAAAAATAAAAATACAAATTATAACGCCAATTAAAGTGACGTTGCATCTTACTCTTCTTTTTTATAAATTCGTTTTTTTAAAAAAAATTAAATAAAATAGGGATAAACTTGATATTACATTAATATGGGTCAAACTAACTTATTAGGAATGACTTATAAGTCATTTTTAAATAACTTTATTCTGTTTTAGTTCATAAAACATAGTAAATTTTTCTTCATCTTTTATGTTTTCTCTTAGAACTGATAGTATTATAATTTAATTTTATAATATATTTGGAAAAAAGGTAAAAGGAGAACTAGGAATAGCTAGGGGTATACCATTACTATTCTTCTTTTTATGTTTTATTTTTGGACTTAAAAATATGTTCATGATTTAAGTTAGTCCCTCCGTCTAAAAATAAAAGTTCTTATTATTTTATATAATCTCAAGTTAAATATTTACTTATATTAAATAATCTATTTTTTTACAATAATTTGTGCGTAATATCCTTAGTATTAAATATCATATTTTTATTATTTATAAATATTTATTAATAAACTAGAATGACTCATTGGTATATAAATATTTATAAATAAACTAGAATGACTCATTGGTAGCTTAATGGCCTAATAACCCATTGGTCTTAGATTCAAAAATTAGCTGCGATATTTTTGCTTCTTATGTTATATTTTTTGTGTATTAGATAAATTCTATTACCATCTCTATATATATACTCATCTTAAATCTCTACATTAAACTAAATATATATAAAGTAACTATGATTCGTATGTTATATTTTTTGTGTATTAGATAAATTCTATTACTATCTCTATATATATACCCATCTTAAATCTCCACATTAAACTAAATATATATAAAGTAACTATGAATATTTTCATGTATATATATATATATATATATATATATATATATATATATATATGTTGATACACAAATTCAAACCCAAGACCTCCAGTTTAGAATATTAATCCAATGACCACCCGAGCACCTGGGCCTAGATGCTATTATTTTGCAAGAATTAGTATTTATTATTATTATTATTATTATTATTATTATTATTATTATTATTATTATTATCTTAATTTAAGGTAACATTTTAATAGTCGTTGCAAAAAGTTTATTAAAATATGCAACGAAAATAAAAATTATTACCAATGAATGTGGTCCATATTAGGCAACGAAATATAGTAACAAAAAAACTTTCGTTGCCCACGATGAGGAGAAATCAAGTGGTTAGAAATTTTGTAACGAATTTTTAACGAATTTTATTTCCAAATTTTGCAACTACTTATGAATTTCGTTGCAAAAAGAGAAAGCCTGACACAATCTGCAACGAAGGACAAGTTTCGTTGCTAAACATACTATGACGCCCCCAAAATAGGTATACATCACCCATTCTGAGTCGCCAAATACATGGTACAGAAATAAATACAACTTCAGTAATACAATTATCGTGCAGAATACGACAACACATACAATGTGAGTTTGAATACAAATATTATCTACTAGAGAGTATACAAACTCAAAAGGAGTCCTAATTATAATTATCACACTATTTCACAGAATAGTGAGGACTACTAATGCAACCATCTGAACCGTCAATCCATTCCCCGACTAGTCCCAGCTATATTCTCATTTCCTGAAGAGAACAGTGAAAGAAAGGGTGAGCTCAACTAGCCCAGTAAGAAATATTATGACTAAGATAATGTACAACAAATTATCATTAGTCTTCAACAGGGAAAAATCTGATAAAATATAATAGACAACAAGTTTTAAATCAACAACTGCAGCGAAAAAAGTAATCCATTAGAAGAGTCAAGTAGAGCATAAAACCTACTATCATCTATGATTTAAAAGATTTATCATAAATTTTATTGCTGAGATTCAGCTTAATAAATAATCCACATCATCGAATCATCCCTGCACTACGGGCCAAAGATAATCGTATTTTCATCAACGGTCATGATCATGCCATAAAATAATTTATCTTTGCACCCTTGGCCGAAGAGAATCCATGGTCATAATCATACCAAAAATTATCTATCAATGCACTACGGGCCAATGAGGACTTTTACCACATCATTTGTAACATTACGGTCATGATTATACCGAATAATCCCTGATCATAATCATATCAAGTCCATCTATGCACTACAGGTCACAGATGACTTTCAACAGAATATAAACATGAGGATGATGACAATGATATAATAATTCAATTAAACAAGTTCAAGGATAAATTTTAAAGATTTATAATTTAATTTATCCAGAAATCAATAACGTCCAAATTGTCAACATGATACTATTTTGTGGAGTAAAATTCAAGAATAATACTCAGTTGGTCATGTTCATCTCAACACCTGTTTATCTTTGCACTACGGGCCAAAGATATTCATCAGGTAATTATTCATTTTTGCACTACAGGCCAAATATATTCAGTAATATCATCATTTAGGACTGAGGATGATGAAAAATATCTTAAAGAAAACGAATCAAGTGAGATAAAAGAACAAATATTAGAAATTCGTATTACAGTTTATCCAAATTCAATAATACTCCAAAATAATCAATTTCGAAGCAGAATTCAAAAATAATGATCAAAACATGAATACAATCAAAGATAGTAACCATAATAGCCATCTTGGATAAAAAGAAGAAAATTTTATTTTTCGGTGAATAGTGTCGTATTCGTGAATAGTGTCGTATACGTAAATAGCGTCGTATACGTGAATAGTAATCCTGACGCAAAAAGTTTTAAATTTGATAAAAAGTTCAAACCAATATTTCGGCATAATGATATCTAAAGAAATAATATCATTTACGAAAGAATAACATCCCTTACCTCAGAATAACCGTACTTCTGACTGAATTTCGGATATAGTGCTGACAGAAACTTACACTGAACTCTCAAAGTATCAAAATACTCACAAAATACGCTCGAGAATATAGAGAGAGAAAGAGAGAAAACTTATGAATTCTGGTGTGATTTTCAATTCTAACTTAGTCCTCTATTTATAGGAAAATGTTAGCACGCCGAAGCAAACTTGACATGCAACCTGTTGGCTTTACCTGCTACTATTGCCACCCACCACATTTGAAATAAAATTCAGCACATTTCTTCACCAACCACAAGTGGGGCCCACTCAATTCTAGAATTTTCCACTAAAATTATTTATAAACCTAATTTTCGAATTAGTCACCTCTTAAAATTTATAACAAATCATACGTTCATTTTTAACGGTTCAAAATTTGTGGATATATAGTCAACTTATATATGTATAACATATCCAAAAATCACAACGATCCAACGGTCGGATTAAAAATTATAACTCACGCAATATATCTGAATAATATTGATTTGATTTTTAATACCTCCATTCCGACAGAAATACTGATAAAACACCTCAACATTAATTCCTTCAATAATAACCACATAAATAAATCCATCATTTATATCCACATCAAATAAATATTTCCTTATCATATAAATTAATAATTAATTATTCACAAATAATATTACAAAATCACAATTATGACAACCAAGCCGTTCCCAGGAAAGAGGAGGCTTTTCGATAAGGATTTCTCCTTACTGGCGTGCAATTAGGTGACCAAACCTCTCCTTAGACAAAATTTTTTAGACATTGTCAATAATGTTATCTAATAATATTATTCAAATAATATGAATTATTGATCTAATAATGGGAAATATTGTGCAGTAACAATTATTGAAATAACAATAATATAAAATATCAATGCGGCAATTATTGAATCAATAAAATAAAATATTGAACAGTAATTACTATAACAATTATTGAGTAATGCCTTTTTACGTAAGGATTAATAATTTAAAAATACTGTGCAAAATCGTGTGCTACTGTGCAACCACGCGCATTACTGTATTTTAACCACCGGGTATTCCAACACTGTTAACGGTAACAACTACGCCAATATTTATAAAAACTCAATTTTGTCGTTATCTTCATCCGACCATTTTCCGTTATGGGGCCCACAAATAGCTGCGCCGTCGTACGAATATTCTTCGACGGAAAGAATATTCCACGACTAAATGAATATTCCCCGACAACAATGAGTATTTTATAACCACTTGTTTATTTTATAAAATTTGTACATTTTACCCATAACCAAAATAGTATATTAAATTAACACCTTATTATTCACAATAATAAATAGAGAAAATTTAATTTTATTCATTAAAAAGTTGGGGTCTTACACATACACTTTTAGCAACGACTTATAAAATTGTTGCCTGAAAAATCGTTGCTAAAGCCCCATTTTTAGAAACAAAAAAACTTTCGTTGCCCACGATGACGGGAAAGCAAGTGGCCGAAAATTTTGCAACGAATTTCTAACGAAATTTTTTCCCGCCAATGAATTAGCAACGAAATTTTGCAACGACTTATGAATTTCGTTGCAAAAAGTAAAAGTCTGACACAATCTGCAACGAAGGACAAATTTCGTTGCTAAACATATACTTTTAGCAATGACTTATAAAGTCGTTGCCCGAAAAATCGTTGCTAAATGTCTATTTTTTTGTAGCGATGTGACAATAATTGTATTGGAAACTTAAAGTGTGTGTTGTCGTAGTTTGCACGACATTATAATAGTTGTAAATATAAAAATTTCATTCACTTCTTAATATTAATAATATTTTATTCAATTACTAATATTATTAATCATTTAATTTTAATAACTCTTTAATAATATCTTAATCATTTACAAATATTATTAATCTTTTAATAATATTTTAATCACTTAATAATATTATTAATTATTTAATAACATTTTAATCCTTAAATAATATTATTAATCATTTAATAATATTTTAATCAATTATTAATAATTTAATTAATTATTAATTATTTAATAATATTTTAATCTAATATTATTAATCATATAATAATATTTTAATCTAATATTTATTAATTATTTAATAATATGAATCTAATATTATTAATTATTTAATAATATTTTAATCATTTATTAAACTTATAAACAATTAAATTCAATTGTTTATCTCTTACTATTTCATTTATTTAATAACATAAAATGCAATACACATAACATTTTTTCAAAAATGACCAAAATACCCTCCAAAAATCTGATCATATGATATTAAAGTTTTCTTGTCAATAAAATCACATTTTCACCATTTATAACATCACATTACTTAATTTTTCCATTTATTCATAACTCAAAAAAAGGCATGAAAAATATCAAAATATCTCCGAAAATTTTTCTTTTCTAGGAAATATCAATATATGGTATTCTCATGAACATATATTTTTTCTGAAATTTTTTATTTTTTTTTACTATTTTTAAATTGTCCAAAACAGTCAGATCTTGCAACAATTATCACAAATCATCTTTTGTCCAAAACATATGAAATTCTTACAGCAAGCTCCTGCTATGAACATCTACTTCCAGTAAAAAATTTACAATTTTTAGAGTTATGCACAGAGTTATTCCCGTTCACTTTTAAAATAGTATTTTCTTGTAAAAATCATAACTTTCAATCTATACATCTAAAAATCACCATCTTTGGACTGAACCTTGTTAACTCATCATACTAACATAAAAAAAATTAGAATTTTTAGAGCAAAGAAAATGGACAAAACCGCCCCTAGACCAAACTGGTCTGGACAGTTTCTTTCCTCCTTTTTGTTTCAACTGGACTGTTTTCACCAAAACAGAGTCCATGGCCTGTATAGTTAGCATTTTTGAGTGCTACCACTTGATTTTAAAAGTTAACTTACATATCCAGCAGTCCTCTTTGACGGATCATAAAAAGGATATGTAGATTTCAAATGGTAACTATTTAAAGTAGACTAAAGTTAGGGTTTTCTCAAACTAGAAAAACTGTTTTTCTTTTCTCCTTTTGTTTAAGCTTTCTAACACCTAAAATGGTTAGATATATACATAAAACACCATAAAATAAGTAAATCAAAAGTTCTAGAGTTCATGATCATATCTCTTCATTTCATCAAAACAACCAAAAGAAATTATATAAACTAACTAGAGTTAGGGTTTTTGATAAAAAATTTTACCTTCTATCTTGTAGAAATTTTCTTTCTTCTCCCAATAGAACTTGATGATATGGAAGAAATCTTCTTCTCCGCGTCCTCCTTAGATCGAAACCACTCTCTCTATTTTCTCTCTCTAATATTTTGTGCTCTTTTGCTAGCTTTTTGGGAGAGTATATGAAATAAGAAGTAAAGTTTTGGATAAGAATGAAATGAGGGGTATTAATAGGCTAGATTAATGTATAGATATATCATATGTATATTATAAGACCCCGAATTTTATGAAATAAAAGTATTCAATTTTTTTATTAAGTAAATGGTTAAATTGATAAAAGGTTAAAGTTAAGAGAGATATTTAAAAATTTTACAAAGTAAGCAAGTGGTCATAAAATATTTATTTGGTCGGAGAATATCTGTACGACCACACAATGAAATAATTGTCGGATATAGAAAGTGACATAAATAACCTTTTTATAAAAATCACGGCAAAACTTTTACTGTTGAACTGTTGAAACATCCGGTGATAAAAGAACAATAATACGCACAGTAGCACACGGTATTGCACAATATCTCTGATTATTGATGCTTACGTAAGAGGTCACTTAGTTTTATTTAATTATTACAACAATAGTTGCTGCATAGTATCTACACAATATTTTGAATTATTAAATCAATAATTAAGGCAACACGTTTATTCATATTATTATTTGCATTATTGACAATGTCTAGAAAGTTCTGTCGAGGAAAGGGGTTAGGTTATTTAGTTACGCGCCAATAAGGTGAAATCCTTATCGGAAAGCCCTCTCTTCCTGGGAATGATCTGGTTGTTAATATTGTAAGTTATAATATTAATGATGAATAATTGTTAAAAGATTAAAAATATGTTTATTAAAGATAAGTGATTTGTGGTAAATATTATTCAATTTTTATATAAATAGAGGGATTTTTTATGAGGAGTTTGTTATAAGTTTGACTTATTATTTCATGAGGAGATGTGCTAATTTTTCAGCTCGTCGGTTGAAGTTATAATAATAAATCAATCTGGATAGTATGTGGTGGTTTTAATAGTAAATCAATCTGGACTGTCGGTGGTTATTTTAATAGTAAATCAATCTGGACCGTAGTTGGTGGTTTTAATAGTAAATCAATCTGGATCGTCGGTTGTGATTTTAATAGTAAATCAATATGGATCGTCGGTTGTGGTTTTAATAGTAAAGCAATATAGACTGTCCATTTTAATAGTAAATCAATCTGGACCGTCCGTGAATCAGTTACTATTTAGTCCATTTCCCTATAAATATAAGCTTATTTCTTCTTTCATTCTCACTAATTCACTAAGACTCACAAGAGAAGCTATAGAGAGAGAAACTATAGAGAGAAAAAAGAAGAGTATTCTGCTACTTCACTATTGTAGTATCCAATCTCTTACTAAGGTAAGGGGTATTATTTCTTTCGTATTGTAAGGAATATTATTTTTTAGTATTCATCCTTTAATATTTGGGAATAACCTGTCTACGCGAATTACCGCATGACGGGTGAAAATCCATTTGCAGATTCGTATATTATTTCTTTTCATATTCTTAAATCTAAACTTACTATGGTAGGTATTGCTTCTATAATCCCTGAAATTAGTAGAATATCTTTGAGTTTTGTGTTTCATCTAGTATCATTTCATTGGAATATTGGTCTAAACTTTCTTATTAAATTTTAATATTTTCACTCGGGGGTACTATTTACTCAGGTATTATTCACGCGGGGATTCGGGATACTTTACATGACGGGGTACTATTCATTTATTACTAGTCACTCGGGTACTATTCACCCGGGATAATATTTATTCAGGGTACTTTGCATGACGTGGTACTATTCATTCAGGTACTATTCACGGGATATTATTCACGGTAAAAATGATTTCCTTTCTGTCCAAATTATTTTTGATACAGGAATATCATTCTTGAATTTTACTCCACAACTAAATTATCATGCTGACAATTTGGATATTATTGAACTCTGAATAAATTAAATTATAAGTCTCTAATGTTTATTCTTGATCTCACTTGATTGATTCTTTATATCATTGTCATCAGTCTCATGCTTATATTGTGGTGAAAGTCATCTTTGGCCCGTAGTGCATAGATGGACTGTTGATTGGTATGATTATGACGAAGAATTGTGTATTGGTATAATAATGAGATACAATGTAACAGACAAATGATGTGATAAAAGTCATCTTTGGCCCGTAGTGCAAAGATGGACTATTGATTAGTGGTTTTACAGTTGTATATCTTTTGTTTACGTGCAAAGATGGACTGTTGATTATTGGTTTTACAGTTGTATATCTTTGGCTTATGTGCAAAGATGGACGGCTGATTATTGGTTTTATAGTTGTATATTTTTGGCTTACGTGTAAAGATAGACAGTTGATTATTGGTTTTACAGTTATATGTCTTTGGCTCGTTGTGCAAAAATGGACTGTTGATTTACATGATTATAAATATGAATTATAAATTTAACTATAATCTTTGGTAGTTCAGGTGAAGTCAGGTGATGAAAGTTCTCTTTGTCTTGGGCACAACAAAGAACTGTTGATAGGTATTACAGGGATGAATTATTAATGATGGACTTTTACTTTGGAAGAGATAGTAGACATTATGTTCTACTTGACTCTTCTAATGGATTGTTGGTTCCGCTACAGTTGCTGATCTAAAACTTGTTGTCTATTATATTCTATCAGATTTTTCCCTGTTGAGGACAAAGGATAATTTATTCTACATTATCTTAGTCATAATATTCTTTACTGGGCTAGTTGAGCTCACCCTTTTCCTTCACAATTCCTTTCAAGTAGTAAGAGTGTAGCTGGGTTGAGCGAGGATAATAGGAGAATAGTGTGATGGTCCAAGACTGTGGAAGTTTCTAATTACATTATAAAAGAGTATGATAATATATAATTGTATTGAGGACTCAAGATATGCGTGACATATTTTATACGACATTTAATAATTGATTTTGGTGAACAACAATAGGGTGAGGAGGACTCGACTGTGAAAGCGTTAAAAATGCACCCCATTAGAATGAGGAGGACAAAATTGTACTAAAAGCTTTAAGGGTGTGTTTCCACTATCATACATAATGTCTGACCACATACAAACCCGTGTTATCATAAGATATGGTTGTGCACATCCACTTGCTTATTATATCTATGAGCATTATCTATATAATCTTGGAGTACGGTTGAAGTATAATCATCGGTTTGAGACAATGGAGGTAATTATATGGCAAGAAGATACATACCATTGGAATGAATATGATAGTAATCTTCTCGTTCTTCTTTGGGATCTATTGGGTCAACCAAGGTTAATGCTCAAGTCCTACGATATCTATTTTAACTTAGATGCATGGCCTCCCATGTATGAAGGATTCCTTGAGCATTTTCCAAAGATTTCAATTCCTAAAACAGTTATCGATTGTACATTTATGTAAAGTATCATTGGTTTGGAGTGTGAGTACTTTTATTTCTATTGAAACTCACAGCTTATGTGTTGTCGTATTTTGCACGACAGTTTAACAGTTGTATAAATGAAGTTTGTATTTGAATTCTGTACTGTATATCTGGCAACTAAGAATGGGTCGTATGGACCTATTTTGGGGGTGTCACAAATGGTATCAAAGCTTAGAGATATGGTCTCTGGCGGAGATCTGAGATTAAAACTAGGAGGGGAGAGACGAGTAATATCCTTTGCTAGTGTGTGTCCTACCTAAGCTGAATTTTCTAACTTAATAGGTTGACAAATTGTGATATGTCAATTAACCTTTGTTTTGAAGCTGCATTCTGGAATGATATTTGAAATCCAAGAGATGAGCAATGGAGAAATCATGAAACAGAGGAAATGACCGAGAAGATAGAATCTAAAATGAAAGCAAGGTATTCTCACCTCTTCGAACTACCAGGTATGTAAATTTCGGGAACGAAATTTCATAAGGAGGGGAGATTGTAAGACCCCGAATTTTATGAAATAAAAGTATTCAATTTTTCTATTCAGTAAATGGTTAAATGTGACGCCCCCAAAATTAGGTATACATCACCCATCTTGGGTCGTCAGATACATAGTACAGAATACAAATACAACTTACTAATACAACTGTCGTGTACAATACGACAAAACATAAACTGTGAGTTTGAATACAAATATTATCTTCTAGAGAGTATTCATACTCAAAAGGAGTCCTCATTACATTTATTAACACACCATTACATAGAATAGTGAGGACTACTAACTAGTACTATCATTCGGACCATCACTCCGTTCCCCGACTTGCCCCAGCTACATTCTCATTTCCTGAAGAGAACAGTGAAAGAAAGGGTGAGCTCAACTAGCCCAGTAAGAAATATTATGACTAAGATAATGCAGAATAAATTATCATTAGCCTGCATCAATGTTAAACTGATAAAATATAATAGACATCAAGTTTAACTGCAGCGGAACAAGCAATCCATTAAAAGAGTCAAGTAGAAAATAAACTCTACTATCTTTTATGATTTAAAAGGTTTTTCAACACTGTTATCGCTGGGACTCAGCTTAATAAAATAATCCACATCATCAAATCACCCCTGCACTACGGCCAAGGATATTCGTGTATTCATTAATGGTCATGATCATGCCAACAACTGTCCATCAATGCACTACGGGCCAATGAGGACTTTTACCACATCATTTGTAACATTACGGTCATGATTATACCGAATAATCCCTGGTCATAATCATACCAAGTCCATCTATGCACTACAGGCCACAGATGACTTTTAATATTTTATAAACATGAGGATGATGACAATGATATAAGAATTCAATGAAACAAGTTCAAGAATTAATTTATCCAAGAATTAACAACGTCCAAATTGTCAACATGATACTGCTTTGTGGAGTAAAATTCAAGAATACTTAGAAGAATATTTTCATGAAAAGATACTGGATGAAACGTAATTATCAAGGATATTTCACAAATTTCATGGAGTATAGAAGTCAAAACTTAACCAACTGAGTACAATAAATAATGGAATAACAAAAGAAATCACCATGCATGCGATAGACCGCACAGACAGGTTATTCCAACAGAATAATAAATAATGGAACCAGGTCCGGCGTAAACGCACAGACGGGATATTCCGACAGAATAATAAATAATGGAACCAGGTTCGGCGTAAACGCACAGACAGGATATTCCGACAGAATAATAAATAATGGAACCAGGTCCGGTGTAAAACACACAGACAGAATGTTCCAACAGAATAATAACAAGACGGAACCAGGTCCGGTGTAAAACACACAGACAGGATGTTCCAACAGAATAATAATAAAAACGGAACCAGGTCCGGTGTAAAACACACAGACAGGATGTTCCAACAGAATAATAGAAGAATGTCACCAAGTATAGGGTAGACCGCGTATACAGGTTATTCCAACAGAATAATAAGAAATGGAATAACAACAGTTCTCTTCATGAATAAGAAAGAATAACACCCATTACCGTTTTAAAGAAGAGCTGAAATAAGGAAGTAGTTAAGTAGCAGAATACTCTTCTTCTCTCTCTCTATAGTTTCTCTCTATAGTTTTTCTCTCTAGAGTTCAATGAATTAGTAAGAAATAATGAAGGAATGAACTGCTATTTATAAAAAAATAGAATGCATAGTAACTAATCCATGGTCCAGATTGATTACTTTAATCTGACGGTCTATATTTAAAGAAAAATCTTTTAAATAAAATATAATATATTCTATTTATAGAATAACTTTAATAAAGTATTCTGTTTTATATAAAAAGATGTTTCTGTTTTATTACGTTAATAATACGAATAAAACAAAACGTCATTATCGCTAAATAATTCATATTATTAACTGACAATAATTGAATCAAACTGAGTGACTTCTCACATAAGCATTAATAATCAATACCGTGTGCTACTATGCAACCACACGTATTACTGTACTTTTACTACCGAGTAGTTCAACAGTATCAATGGTAAAACTTCCGTCGTTATTTTTAATAAAATATTTTTGTCGTTTTCTCAATCCGACAATAATTCCGTTGTGGGGTCCACCAATAATTGTGTCGTTGTACGAATATTCTCTGTTAAAACGAATATTCCCCGACCAATCGAATATTATATAACAACTTGCGTACTTTGCAAAATTTATAAATATTACCCACAACTATAACATTATATCAAATTAACTCCATAATATTCAAAAATGATATTTATAGAAAATTCATTTTTATTTATAAAAGTTGGGGTCTTACAACCTCCCCTTCTTATGAAATTTTGCCCTCGAAATTAGGGTACGTACCTGGTATGTCGAAGAGGTAAGGATACCTTGATTTCATTTCAGATTCTAACTCTCAAGTCATTTCCTCAACATCGTGGTTTCTCCACAAAACTTTGACTTGAGGTATAATCTTGGAGCGTAGAATATGATCCTTCTTATCCAAGATTTGAACAGGAACTTCTTCATACGTCAAATCCTCCGCTATTTCGTCCGGTTCTAACTCAATAATGTGGTTCGGGTCTTCCACATATTTGCGTAATATGGATATGTGAAAAACGTTATGAACACGAGACATACTTGGCGGTAAAGCGAGTCTATAAGCCACAGTTCCTACTCGATCGAGGATTAAAAATGGACCGATGAATCGAGGATTGAGCTTTCCTCTTTTTCCAAATCTCGTAACTCCTTTCCATGGAGCAACACGTAAGAACACATGATCTCCTATATCAAATTCCACGTCCTTTCGATGAAGATCAGCATAACTCTTTTGTCGATCTTGTGAGATTTTTATACGTTGTCGGATCGTTTGAATCTTTTCTGTAGTCATACGTACCACCTCCGGTCCCAACAACGTTGCTTCACCCACCTCATCCCAGCATACTGGAAAATGACATTTTCTTCCATACAATGCTTCGAATGGAGCCATGCCAATACTTGCTTGATAACTGTTGTTGTAGGAAAACTCCACCAATGGTAAGAACTTGTCCCAACTTCCCTTGAAGTCAAAGACACATAGTCTTAATAAATCTTCTAGAATTTGAATAGTCCTCTCTGATTGTCCGTCCGTCTGAGGATGATATGCCGAACTAAATCCTAAATCTGTGCCCATAGCTTTTTGTAAACTAACCCAAAATCGTGAAGTGAATCTTGGGTCTCGATCAGAAATAATGGATATTGGCATACCATGCAGTCTTACAATCTCATTTATGTACATACGAGCAAGACGTTCAAGTGTATAAGTTTCTCGTATCGGTAAGAAATGAGCAGACTTGGTCAATCTATCAACAATGACCCAAATCGCATCTATACCTTGAGAAACCTTAGGAAGACCGGTAACGAAATCCATGGTAATGTGCTCCCACTTCCATTCTGGAATTTCAAGTGGTTGCAATGGACCTTTTGGTACTTGATGCTCCGCTTTGACTCGTTGACAAGTTAGACACCTTGAGATAAACAATGATATCTCTCTCTTCATATTGCTCCACCAAAATGTATGACGAAGATCATGATACATTTTGGTACTTCCAGGATGGATTGCAAACGGTGCCTCCATCATGATTTCATACTTTAAATCAGGGTTGTTAGGAACACAAAGTCTGGAGTTGACTCGAAGTATTCCTTCTTCATCGATTCTTGCTTCCGGCATAGCACCTTCTTGCACTTTCTTCCTCATACGCATCAGCTCCAGGTCTGTAGCTTGAGCAGCTTTAACTTTATCGATTAAAGTTAGTTCTACCCGTATATTCGCCATCATCACATGGGTCCCTGGAGTCTTTAACTCTATCTCCATCCTTTGCAAGTCACACAAAATAGGCCTTTGTGTTGATAATATTGCACTCGTACTTGCATATGATCTTCTACTCAAGGCGTCAGCTACCACGTTTGCTTTTCCAGGATGGTATTGAATGGTATGATCATAATCTTTCAACAGTTCAAGCCAACGTCGTTGTTGCATGTTGAGTTCCTTTTGAGTGAAGAAATATTTGAGGCTTTTATGATCCGTAAAGATCTCCACCTTCTCCCCATACAAGTAATGCCTCCAAATTTTAAGTGCAAAGACAACAGCTGCCAACTCTAGATCATGAGTAAGATAATTCCTCTCATATTCCTTGATTTGTCTTGATGCATAGGCTATGACTTTTTTACGTTGCATGAGAACGCATCCCAACCCTTTGCTCGAATCATCACTGTAGATGACAAATCCCTCCGATCCAGATGGTATTGTTAGAATAGGTGCTGAAATGAGTCTCCTCTTGAGTTCTTAAAAACTCTGCTCATATTCTTCGTTCCAACCGAACTTTGTATCTTTCCGAGTCAGCTGAGTTAATGGAGTAGCGATTCGAGAAAATCCTTCCACGAATCTTCGATAATAACCAGCTAAACCAAGAAAGCTACGTACTTCGGTCACTGATTTAGGTTGCTCCCAGCTTTGAATAGCTTCAATCTTTGTCGGGTCAACCGATATTCCACGACTTGATACTACGTGCCCAGGAATGCTACCTCCTCCAGCCAGAACTCGCATTTCTTCAACTTGGCATAAAGCTTGTATTCACGAAGCTTTTGGAGTACCAGCCTCAAGTGTTGCTCATGATCTTCACAGCTTTTGGAATAAATAAGGATGTCATCAATAAAGACGACCAAAACGATCCAAATATTCCTTGAATACCCGGTTCATCATATCCATGAAGGCAGCAAGAGCATTAGTCAATCCAAAGGACATGACTAAGAATTCATAATGCCCGTACCGAGTTCTAAAAGCCGTCTTTGGAATATCCTCAGTTCTAACCTTCAGCTGATGATATCCAGAACGAAGATCGATCTTTGAAAAGAATTGTGCTCCTTGCAACTGGTCAAACAGGTCATCAATACGTGGCAACGGGTACCTGTTTTTGATGGTGACATGATTCAACTCCCGATAATCAATACAAAGTCGCATACTTCCATCTTTCTTCTTCACGAATAGCACAGGAGCACCCCAAGGAGAAGTACTAGGACGAATAAAGCCAATGTCTAACAATTCCTGCAGTTGGATCTTTAACTCCTGAAGTTCAATAGGAGCCATTCGATATGGAGCTTTGGAAATGGGTTTTGTACCGGGTTTAAGGTCGATACAAAATTTAATTTCACGCTCTGGGGGTAGGCCAGGAAGTTCTTCAGGGAATACGTCAGGGAATTTATTAACAATAGAAATATCATTCAAAACTGACGTATTTTTGTTTAGATCCGTGGCATTAGCTAAGAAAGCTTGACATCCGTTTTTCAATAAACGAATAGCTTTATGGCTTGAGATGACAGTGATTGATTTTAATGGTTTGGTTGCTTGAATTCGCATAATAGGTCGATTAGGAATATGAAAGCTAACAACCTTACGAAAATAATCAATTTTTGCATGATGAGTAGTTAACCTATCAATCCCTAGAATCAGGTCAAATGCAAGTATTTTTAATGAAATCAGATCGACAGGTAATGTGTGGGTACCAACTTAAACCAAACAAGACTTATAAATCGTGGATGTAATGAAGGTTTCTCCCAATGGAGTTTCAACAGATAAGTCAAAGTCTAATTTCTCCGGAATCAAATTTAATCGATGAGCGCAAGTAGGAGAAATAAAAGAATGGGTAGAACCGGTATCAAATAAAGTATAGACTTCGTTAGAGTTTATGATAAGCTTACCCGTGATGACCTCATTCGGGTTCCTTACTTTCTGGGAGGTCACAACAAACGGTCTCGCTTACACTACCGGTTTTGACTTTTCTGGGACGGCCTTTGGTGTCTCCATCTTGGCTGAACTTGTTGTTGGTAAACGACAAAATCGAGCTAAATGACCTTCTCTTCCATAATTATAACATGCTTTAGACGGCATCGCGCAGTTTGGACTGATGTGCCCCTCCCCTCCGCATTTGAAACATATGATAGGTGGTCGTTCTCCTTCCTTAACAATGGGCACTGGTGCTGACGTCTTTCCATCATTGTTGAATCTCCTCTTTTTGAAATGACCATTCTTATTGTTTTGGCCCTGATTACCACTGAAGTGGTTACCATTTCTGGGCTGTTGATTCCCTCCATGCTTGTTGTCACCGCTTCGATGACTGCTCTCACTGGTATTATCATTTTGCCGACTGCTCTCTTTTGGTTGCGTTGACTCGTTATCGCGCTCCACTAACTGAGCCCTATTAACAACATCTGAATACAAACATAATTTATGAGAAATAAGATGTTGACGTATCTCAGGTTTCAAACCTCGTAAAAACATTCGCGTCATTCGCTCTTCATTATCCACCAAGTGGTACGCAAACCGGGACAACTCAGCAAAATTAGCCTCATACTGCGACACGGTCATATTATTCTGCTCCAATTTGATGAACTCCACCTCCTTCATGTGACGAACACTTTCGGGAAAGTATTTGTCATTGAACAGCTCTTGGAACTTCTCCTAAGACATCTTCAGTGCGGCAGGTTGAGTACGCTTAATCGATTCCCACCAGTAATGTGACAACCCCAAAATAGGTCCATTCCATCCAACCTATTCTGAGTCGCCAAAATACATGGTACAGAAAACAACTACAACTTTATTACAATAATTGTCGTGCAAAATACAACAACACATATGCTGTGAGTTTGGATACAAATATATACCAATGTGACTCATGTTCTAACCGTGGACATCACCTCACAATGACACCTTACATAAAGGTATAGTCAAAAACTGTTTTAGAAATTAGAATCTTTGGGAAGTGCTCAAGGAACCTTCGTACATGGGAGGCCACGGTCTAGGTTATGATAGATATCATATGGCCACAGGAATTATCCTTGGTTGACCCAATAGACCCCAAAGAAAAACGAGAAGATTTACTATCATATTCTTCCCAATGGTGAGAGTCTTCTCTTGACTTATCATTATCTCCACTGTCTCTAATTGAGAATTATACTTCAAACAAACACCAGATTATATAGGTAGTGCCCTAGATATACTCAGCAAGTGGATGAGCACAACCCTGTCTTATGATGACACGAGGTTGTATGTCATTAGACATCTTGTATGATAGTGACAAAACACCCTTCCAACGTTGGGTTCGCCTCACCCTATTTTCTTCACCAAATTATAACTACTAAATGATGACCACCGTTCTATTCCCTTGTTACCCCCGCTCGACCCAGCTACACTCTTATTACCCTGAAAGGAATTGTGAAGCAAAAGGGTGAGCACAACTAGCCTCAGTAAAGAATATCATGACTAATGATAATTCAATTATCAATAGCCTTCATCAACAATAAATCAGAGATTTAGAACATATGGTAATGATAAAAAATTCAACCATAGTTGCAGCGGAACGAGCAATCCATTAGAGAGTCAAATAGACTATAAAGTCTATTATCTTCTCCATGTTAAAAATCCATCAACAATGTTTATCCCTGTAACATTAATCAACAATTCTGGTCCACAATCATATGAATAACTCATAATCATAATTGTGACTCTAAATTTTTCTTCGCACCAGGACGAAGAATATTATCATCACCTGTCTTTACCTGAAACGTCAAAGATCACGGTTATACCAAATCACAGTTCCTGTTCATAATCATGCTAATAAATCCATCTTCGCACTACGGCCAAAGATATTCATCAATAAACTATCTTTGTACTACGGGCCAAAGATATTCAAACAACAGTTCATTTCGCACTACATGCCAAAGAATATTCATCAATAATCATCTTGCACTACAGGCCAAAGATATTCTACAACATGTCATCTTTGCACTACAGGCCAAAGATATTCATCTACAATTCATCTTTGCACTACAGGCCAAAGATATTCATCAACAGTTCATATTTGCACTACAGGCCAAATATATTCATATCTCAAAGAAATATATATCATTTCAGAATTTATATAAACAATAATTATAACCATGTGATCAATTCACCTTTGCACTTAAGCTTAAGATATTCAATTATAAATTCAATGGTCATGATCATACAGTCACAATTCAACTTTGCACTACAGGCAAAGAGAACCCTAGTCATGATCATACCAATAATCTACCCATCTTTACACTCAGTGAAAGAGAATTTTAACATCAAGGTTATAAAAATGTTATATAAATAGTAAAATTAATATAATCAAAACATCTAGATTTAATCTCAAGAGTAATATTCATAAATCAACTATAATTTAGTTAGAAAAAGAAACCAATTTTGTCTTGAATAGTACCCGTGAATAGTAACTCGTGAATAGTAATTCGTGAATAGTAACTCATGAATAGTAATCCCGACACAAAAAGGTAGAAATTCCACAATAAAATCTATACCAATATTTCGGTATAATGATATTGAAATAATAACATTTCTTAAGCTTATAAACAATTATTTAAATTGTTTACACTTTACTAAATAATACATTTAAATCATTCTAAAATACCAAAACTCATAAAAATTTTATCACCAATAATTAAAACCCTCATCAAAATCTGCATATACCTCATATAGGATTCTCAAGCCATAAAATCCTTTTTTCTAATTTTCTTTCTTCACAAAACATATTTAATTCATTTATTCATAACTAGACTATTTTCATGAAAAATATCAAATCAGTTTCAAAAATATTTCTTTTCTGGGATTTAGTATAATATAGTCCCATAGTGAACATATATTTTTTCTCAGAATTTTTTAAAAGTCATTTACTATTTTTCATATGGCCAAAATAGCCGAATATTTAGACATTTATCAAAAATTGTACTTTTGTCTCAAAAATTCTGAAATTTACAGAGTATACTTCTATCATATACATGTACTTCCAATAAAAATTTCATCAAATTTGGAGTTAACCACAAGGAATTATAAGCTGTTACTTCTAAAATAGTCTTTTCTCATAAAATTCATAACTCTAATCTATACATCCAAAAATCACCATTTTTGGACACAATCAAGAAAACTCATCAAAATATTCATTTCAAATTTTTTCAGAATTTTTGAAGATCAGAAAAATTTCGAAACTGTAAAATATAACAACCCTTAAAATCCATTACTATCCCTTACAATCCCTTACCTCAAAACAGCAGTACTTCTGACCGGAATGTAAAGCCGAAGGAAACTTGCACTGAATAGCAACTCTCAAAATATCTAAATACTCACAAAATATGCTTCATAATATAGAGAGAGAGAGAGAAAGCTTATGTTTCTGGTGTGATTTTCAATTCTAGCTTAGCCCTCTATTTATAGGAAAATTTTGGTAGGTTTGACCTGCAACCTGATGGCTTTTTACTGCTACTATTTCCACCACCACATTTGAAATATAATTCAGCACATTTCTTCACCAACCATAAGTGGGGCCCACCACTTCTAGAATTTTCCACAAAATGATAAACTCCGAAAATTCAACAATTTCTAAACCAGTCATCTCGTAAAATTCATAATAAATCATACGTTCATTTTTAACGGTTCAAAATTTATGGACATATACTCAACTTATATATGTATAACATATCCAAATATTACCACGATCCAACGGTCGGATTAAAAATTATAACCCTCGCAAAATATCTCAAAAAACCCTAATTTTTAATACCTCCATTCCGACAAAAATACTGATAAAAACCTCAACATTAACTCCATCATTTTTAACCACAAAAATATATCCCTCGTTTATATCCACATAAAATAAATATTTTTTATCATATGAATCAATAATTATTCACAAATAATATTACAGAATCACATTTATGACAACCAGGCCGTTCCCAGGAAAGAGGGGGCTTTCCAATAAGGATTTCTCCTTACTAGCGCGCAATTAGATGACCAAACCTCTCCTTAGACAGAACTTTCTAGATATTGCCAATAATGTTATCTAATAATATTATTCAATAATATGAATTATTGATCTGATAAAGAAAAATACTGTGCCAGCAACAATTATTGAAAACAACAATAATATAAAATATCAACGCAGCAATTATTGAATCAATAAAATAAAATATTGAATAATAACTACTGTAACCATTATTGAGTAGTGTCTTCTTACGTAAGAATCAATAATTAGTGCAATACCGTGTGCTACTGTACAATAACGCGTATTATTGTATTTTAACCACCGGTATTTCAACAGTATTAACAGTAACAACTACGCCGTTATTTGTAAAAACTCAAATTGTCGTTTTCTTATCCGACAGTTATTCGTTTGGGGCCCACAAATAGCTGCGCCGTCGTACGAATATTCCCCGACAGAAAGAATATTCCACGACCAAACGAATATTCCCCGACAACAATGATTATTTTATAACACTTGCTTATTTTGAAAAAAATTCATATTTCACCAACTTCCTTTATTTTTTTTAAACTTTTATCAATTTAACCATTTACTGAATAGTAATTATAAGAAAAATTGAATACTTTTATTTCATAAAATTCGGGGTCTTACAAGTAATCTGCCTCTCCTCGCAACATAAAGGCGGCAAAGGGAACCTTTTGCTCCTCGGAGCATCCCAAGACATCAAATATCTTGGTAATCTGCTTTATCCATGTTTCCGCTATAAGTGGTTTGGCTCTCCCTTAAACTTGGTAGTCCCAGCTCCTTGAACTGTTTTAGCGGTGACCGTCCGAGAGTTTTCAGTGTTTTTCCCTATATTTTGGACAGGAGCGCTCTCGCCTGCTGTTGCATAAACTGCATAAAGTTTCTGAATATTCCAACATTCATCATCTGGTCAGTGTTGTTGTTTGCATGAGGATTGTCACCTTCCTGATGCAAATTATCCTTGATTAAGCATAGTGGTGAATCAACAGTCGCCTGTGCTCCATTGCTATTCTCAACATTCTCAGATGCCATTTTCAGATACATCCACAAACTACAAAGTTATTGATATGGTATATATTATCCTTTATTTGACCGACAATTAAATACCATGCAAATAAACTTAGGTAGGTCATACTAGCGAAGGAATTCCCCGTCTCTCCCCTCCTAGTTCTATTCTCACATCTTAGCCAGGGATCATATCCTAAGCTTGTACCAACTGTGACGCCCCCAAAATTAGGTATACATCACCCATCTTGGGTCGTCAGATACATAGTACAGAATACAAATACAACTTACTAATACAACTGTCGTGTACAATACGACAAAACATAAACTGTGAGTTTGAATACAAATATTATCTTCTAGAGAGTATTCATACTCAAAAGGAGTCCTCATTACATTTATTAACACACCATTACATAGAATAGTGAGGACTACTAACTAATACTATCATTCGGACCATCACTCCGTTCCCCGACTTGCCCCAGCTACGTTCTCATTTCCTGAAGAGAACAGTGAAAGAAAGGGTGAGCTCAACTAGCCCAGTAAGAAATATTATGACTAAGATAATGCAGAATAAATTATCATTAGCCTTCAACAATGTTAAACTGATAAAATATAATAGACATCAAGTTTAACTGCAGCGGAACAAGCAATCCATTAAAAGAGTCAAGTAGAAAATAAACTCTACTATCTTTTATGATTTAAAAGGTTTTTCAACACTGTTATCGCTGGGACTCAGCTTAATAAAATAATCCACATCATCGAATCACCCCTGCACTACGGCCAAGGATATTCGTGTATTCATTAATGGTCATGATCATGCCAACAACTGTCCATCAATGCACTACGGGCCAATGAGGACTTTTACCACATCATTTGTAACATTACGGTCATGATTATACCGAATAATCCCTGGTCATAATCATACCAAGTCCATCTATGCACTACAGGCCACAGATGACTTTCAACATTTTATAAACATGAGGATGATGACAATGATATAAGAATTCAATAAAACAAGTTCAAGAATTAATTTATCCAAGAATTAACAACGTCCAAATTGTCAACATGATACTGCTTTGTGGAGTAAAATTCAAGAATGCTTAGAAGAATATTTTCATGAAAAGATACTGGATGAAACGCAATTATCAAGGATATTCCACAAATTTCATGGAGTATAGAAGTCAAAACTTAACCAACTGAGTATAATAAAGAATGGAATAACAAAAGAAATCACCATGCATGCGATAGACCGCACAGACAGGTTATTCCAACAGAATAATAAATAATGGAACCAGGTCCGGCGTAAACGCACAGACAGGATATTCCGACAGAATAATAAATAATGGAACCAGGTCCGGGTAAACGCACAGACAGGATATTCCGACAGAATAATAAATAATGGAACCAGGTCCGGTGTAAAACACACAGACAGGATGTTCCAACAGAATAATAACAAGACGGAACCAGGTCCGGTGTAAAACACACAGACAGGATGTTCCAACAGAATAATAATAAAAACGGAACCAGGTCCGGTGTAAAACACACAGACAGGATGTTCCAACAGAATAATAGAAGAATGTCACCAAGTATAGGGTAGACCGCGTATACAGGTTATTCCAACAGAATAATAAGAAATGGAATAACAACAGTTCTCTTCATGAATAAGAAAGAATAACACCCTTACCGTTTTAAAGAAGAGCTGAAATAAGGAAGTAGTTAAGTAGCAGAATACTCTTCTTCTCTCTCTCTATAGTTTCTCTCTATAGTTTCTCTCTCTAGAGTTCAGTGAATTCGTAAGAAATAATGAAGGAATGAGCTGCTATTTATAGAAAAATAGAATGCATAGTAACTAATCCATGAACGGTCCAGATTGATTACTTTAATCTGACGGTCCATATTTAAAGAAAAATCTTTTAAATAAAATATAATATATTCTATTTATAGAATAACTTTAATAAAGTATTCTGTTTTATATAAAAAGATGTTTCTGTTTTATTACGTTAATAATACGAATAAAACAAAACGTCATTATCGCTAAATAATTCATATTATTAACTGACAATAATTGAATCAAACTGAGTGACTTCTCACATAAGCATTAATAATCAATACCGTGTGCTACTATGCAACCACACGTATTACTGTACTTTTACTACCGAGTAGTTCAACAGTATCAATGGTAAAACTTCCGCCGTTATTTTTAATAAAATATTTTTGTCGTTTTCTCAATCCGACAATAATTCCGTTGTGGGGTCCACCAATGATTGTGTCGTTGTACGAATATTCCCTGTTAAAACGAATATTCCCCGACCAATCGAATATTATATAACAACTTGCGTACTTTGCAAAATTTATAAATATTACCCACAACTATAACATTATATCAAATTAACTCCATAATATTCAAAAATGATATTTATAGAAAATTCATCTTTATTTATAAAAGTTGGGGTCTTACAACCTCCCCTTCTTATGAAATTTCGCCCTCGAAATTAGGGTACGTACCTGGTATGTCGAAGAGGTAAGGATACCTTGATTTCATTTCAGATTCTAACTCCCAAGTCATTTCCTCAACATCGTGGTTTCTCCACAAAACTTTGACTTGAGGTATAACCTTGGAGCGTAGAATATGTTCCTTCTTATCCAAGATTTGAACAGGAACTTCTTCATACGTCAAATCCTCCGCTATTTCGTCCGGTTCTAACTCAATAATGTGGTTCGGGTCTTCCACATATTTGCGTAACATGGATATGTGAAAAACGTTATGAACACGAGACATACTTGGCGGTAAAGCGAGTCTATAAGCCACAGTTCCTACTCGATCGAGGATTAAAAATGGACCGATGAATCGAGGATTGAGCTTTCCTCTCTTTCCAAATCTCGTAACTCCTTTCCATGGAGCAACACGTAAGAACACATGATCTCCTACATCAAATTCCACGTCCTTTCGATGAAGATCAGCATAACTCTTTTGTCGATCTTGTGAGGTTTTTATACGTTGTCGGATCGTTTGAATCTTTTCTGTAGTCATACGTACCAACTCCGGTCCCAACAACGTTGCTTCACCCACCTCATCCCAGCATACTGGAGAACGACATTTTCTTCCATACAATGCTTCGAATGGAGCCATGCCAATACTTGCTTGATAACTGTTGTTGTAGGAAAACTCCACCAATGGTAAGAACTTGTCCCAACTTCCCTTGAAGTCAAAGACACAGAGTCTTAATAAATCTTCTAGAGTTTGAATAGTCCTCTCTGATTGTCCGTCCGTCTGAGGATGATATGCTGAACTAAATCGTAAATCCGTGCCCATAGCTTTTTGTAAACTAACCCAAAATCGTGAAGTGAATCTTGGGTCTCGATCAGAAACTATGGATACTGGCATACCATGCAGTCTTACAATCTCGTTTATGTACATACGAGCAAGACGTTCAAGTGTATAAGTTTCTCGTATCGGTAAGAAATGAGCAGACTTGGTCAATCTATCAACAATGACCCAAATCGCATCAATACCTTGAGAAACCCTAGGAAGACCGGTAACGAAATCCATGGTAATGTGCTCCCACTTCCATTCTGGAATTTCAAGTGGTTGCAATGGACCTTTTGGTACTTGATGCTCCGCTTTGACTCGTTGACAAGTTAGACACCTTGAGATAAACAACGCTATCTCTCTCTTCATATTGCTCCACCAAAATGTATGACGAAGATCATGATACATTTTGGTACTTCCAGGATGGATTGCAAACGGTGTGTTGTGCGCCTCCATCATGATTTCATACTTTAAATCAGGGTTGTTAGGAACACAAAGTCTGGAGTTGACTCGAAGTATTCCTTCTTCATCGATTCTTGCTTCCGGCATAGCACCTTCTTGCACTTTCTTCCTCATACGCATCAGCTCCAGGTCTGTAGCTTGAGCAGCTTTAACTTTATCGATTAAAGTCGGTTCTACTCGTATATTCGCCATCATCACATGGGTCCCTGGAGTCTTTAACTCTATCTCCATCCTTTGCAAGTCACACAAAATGGGCCTTTGTGTTGACAATATTGCACTCGTACTTGCATATGATCTTCTACTCAATGCGTCAGCTACCACGTTCGCTTTTCCAGGATGGTATTGAATGGTATGATCATAATCTTTCAACAGTTCAAGCCAACGTCGTTGTCGCATGTTGAGTTCCTTTTGAGTGAAGAAATATTTGAGGCTTTTATGATCCGTAAAGATCTCCACCTTCTCCCCATACAAGTAATGCCTCCAAATTTTAAGTGCAAAGACAACAGCTGCCAACTCTAGATCATGAGTAGGATAATTCCTCTCATATTCCTTGAGTTGTCTTGATGCATAGGCTATGACTTTTCCATGTTGCATGAGAACGCATCCCAACCCTTTGCTCGAAGCATCACTGTAGATGACAAATCCCTCCGAGCCAGATGGTATTGTTAGAACAGGTGCTGAAATGAGTCTCCTCTTGAGTTCTTGAAAACTCTGCTCACATTCTTCGCTCCAACCGAACTTTGTATCTTTCCGAGTCAGCTGAGTTAATGGAGTAGCGATTCGAGAAAATCCTTCCACGAATCTCCGATAATAACCAGCTAAACCAAGAAAGCTACGTACTTCGGTCACTGATTTAGGTTGCTCCCAGCTTTGAATAGCTTCAATCTTTGCCGGGTCAACCGATATTCCACGACTTGATACTACGTGCCCAAGGAATGCTACCTCCTCCAGCCAGAACTCGCATTTCTTCAACTTGGCATAAAGCTTGTATTCACGAAGCTTTTGGAGTACCAGCCTCAAGTGTTGCTCATGATCTTCACGGCTTTTGGAATAAATAAGGATGTCATCAATAAAGACGACCACAAAGTGATCCAAATATTCCTTGAATACCCGGTTCATCATATCCATGAAGGCAGCAGGAGCATTAGTCAATCCAAAGGACATGACTAGGAATTCATAATGCCCGTACCGAGTTCTAAAAGCCGTCTTTGGAATATCCTCAGTTCTAACCTTCAGCTGATGATATCCAGAACGAAGATCGATCTTTGAAAAGAATTGTGCTCCTTGCAACTGGTCAAACAGGTCATCAATACGTGGCAATGGGTACCTGTTTTTGATGGTGACATGATTCAACTCCCGATAATCAATACAAAGTCGCATACTTCCATCTTTCTTCTTCACGAATAGAACAGGAGCACCCCAAGGAGAAGTACTAGGACGAATAAAGCCAATGTCTAACAATTCCTGCAGTTGGATCTTTAACTCCTGAAGTTCAATAGGAGCCATTCGATATGGGGCTTTGGAAATGGGTTTTGTACCGGGTTCAAGGTCGATACAAAATTCAATTTCACGCTCTGGGGGTAGGCCAGGAAGTTCTTCAGGGAATACGTCAGGGAATTTATTAACAATAGAAATATCATTCAAAACTGACGTATTTTTGTTTAGATCCGTGACATGAGCTAAGAAAGCTTGACATCCGTTTTTCAATAAACGAATAGCTTTATGGCTTGAGATGACAGCGATTGATTTTAATGGTTTGGTTGCTTGAATTCGCATAATAGGTCGATTAGGAATATGAAAGCTAACAACCTTACGAAAACAATCAATTTTTGCATGATGAGTAGTTAACCAATCAATCCCTAGAATCACGTCAAATGCAAGTATTTTTAATGAAATCAGATCGACAGGTAATGTGTGGGTACCAACTTGAACCAAACAAGACTTATAAACCGTGGATGTAATGAAGGTTTCTCCCAATGGAGTTTCAACAGATAAGTCAAAGTCTAATTTCTCCGGAATCAAATTTAATCGATGAGCGCAAGTAGGAGAAATAAAAGAATGGGTAGAACCGGTATCAAATAAAGTATAGACTTCGTTAGAGTTTATGATAAGCTTACCCGTGATGACCTCATTCGGGTTCCTTGCTTTCTGGGAGGTCACAACAAACGCTCTCCCTTGCACTACCGGTTTTGACTTTTCTGGGACGGCCTTTGGTGTCTCCATCTTGGCTGAACTTGTTTTTGGTAAACGACAAAATCGAGCTAAATGACCTTCTCTTCCACAATTATAACATGCTTTAGACGGCATCGCGCAGTTTGGACTGATGTGCCCCTCCCCTCCGCATTTGAAACATATGATAGGTGGTCGTTCTCCTTCCTTAACAACGGGTGCTGGTGCTGACGTCTTTCCATCATTGTTGAATCTCCTCTTCTTGAAATGACCATTCTTATTGTTTTGGCCCTGATTACCACCGAAGTGGTTACCATTTCTGGCCTGTTGATTCCCTCCACGCTTGTTGTCACCGCTTCGATGACTGCTCTCACTGGTATTATCATTTTGCCGACTGCTCTCTTTTGGTTGCGTTGACTCGTTATCGCGCTCCACTAACTGAGCCCTATTCACAACATCTGAATACAAACACAGTTTATGAGAAATAAGATGTTGACGTATCTCAGGTTTCAAACCTCGCAAAAACATTCGCGTCATTCGCTCTTCATTATCCACCAAGTGGGACGCAAACCGGGACAACTCAGCAAATTTAGCCTCATACTGCGACACGGTCATATTATTCTGCTCCAATTTGATGAACTCCACCTCCTTCATGTGACGAACACTTTCGGGAAAGTATTTGTCATTGAACAGCTCTTGGAACTTCTCCCAAGACATCTTCAGTGCGGCAGGTTGAGTACGCTTAATCGATTCCCACCAGTAATCTGCCTCTCCTCGCAACATAAAGGCGGCAAAGGGAACCTTTTGCTCCTCGGAGCATCCCAAGACATCAAATATCTTGGTAATCTGCTTTATCCATGTTTCCGCTATAAGTGGTTTTGGCTCTCCCTTAAACTCTGGTGGTCCCAGCTCCTTGAACTGTTTAGCGGTGACCGTCCGAGAGTTTTCAGTGTTTCCACCTATATTTGGACAGGAGCCGCTCTCGCCTGCTGTTGCATGAACTGCATAAAGTTTCTGAACATTCCATCATTCATCATCTGGTCAGTGTTGTTGTTTGCATGAGGATTGTCACCTTCCTGATGCACATTATCCTGATTATTGATATGTGGTGAATCAACAGTCGCCTGTGCTCCATTGCTATTCTCAACATTCTCAGATGCCATTTTCAGATACTGCCACAAAATAAAAGTTAATTGATATGTCATATATTATCCTTATATTATGACCGACCAATTAAATACCATGCAAATAAACTTAGGTAGGTCATACTAGCGAAGGAATTCCCCGTCTCTCCCCTCCTAGTTCTATTCTCACATCTTAGCCAGGGATCATATCCCTAAGCTCTGATACCAACTGTGACGCCCCCAAAATTAGGTATACATCACCCATCTTGGGTCGTCAGATACATAGTACAGAATACAAATACAACTTACTAATACAACTGTCGTGTACAATACGACAAAACATAAACTGTGAGTTTGAATACAAATATTATCTTCTAGAGAGTATTCATACTCAAAAGGAGTCCTCATTACATTTATTAACACACCATTACATAGAATAGTGAGGACTACTAACTAATACTATCATTCGGACCATCACTCCGTTCCCCGACTTGCCCCAGCTACGTTCTCATTTCCTGAAGAGAACAGTGAAAGAAAGGGTGAGCTCAACTAGCCCAGTAAGAAATATTATGACTAAGATAATGCAGAATAAATTATCATTAGCCTTCAACAATGTTAAACTGATAAAATATAATAGACATCAAGTTTAACTGCAGCGGAACAAGCAATCCATTAAAAGAGTCAAGTAGAAAATAAACTCTACTATCTTTTATGATTTAAAAAGTTTTTCAACACTGTGATCGCTGGGACTCAGCTTAATAAAATAATCCACATCATCGAATCACCCCTGCACTACGGCCAAGGATATTCGTGTATTCATTAATGGTCATGATCATGCCAACAACTGTCCATCAATGCACTACGGGCCAATGAGGACTTTTACCACATCATTTGTAACATTACGGTCATGATTATACCGAATAATCCCTGGTCATAATCATACCAAGTCCATCTATGCACTACAGGCCACAGATGACTTTCAACATTTTATAAACATGAGGATGATGACAATGATATAAGAATTCAATAAAACAAGTTCAAGAATTAATTTATCCAAGAATTAACAACGTCCAAATTGTCAACATGATACTGCTTTGTGGAGTAAAATTCAAGAATGCTTAGAAGAATATTTTCATGAAAAGATACTGGATGAAACGCAATTATCAAGGATATTCCACAAATTTCATGGAGTATAGAAGTCAAAACTTAACCAACTGAGTATAATAAAGAATGGAATAACAAAAGAAATCACCATGCATGCGATAGACCGCACAGACAGGTTATTCCAACAGAATAATAAATAATGGAACCAGGTCCGGCGTAAACGCACAGACAGGATATTCCGACAGAATAATAAATAATGGAACCAGGTCCGGCGTAAACGCACAGACAGGATATTCCGACAGAATAATAAATAATGGAACCAGGTCCGGTGTAAAACACACAGACAGGATGTTCCAACAGAATAATAACAAGACGGAACCAGGTCCGGTGTAAAACACACAGACAGGATGTTCCAACAGAATAATAATAAAAACGGAACCAGGTCCGGTGTAAAACACACAGACAGGATGTTCCAACAGAATAATAGAAGAATGTCACCAAGTATAGGGTAGACCGCGTATACAGGTTATTCCAACAGAATAATAAGAAATGGAATAACAACAGTTCTCTTCATGAATAAGAAAGAATAACACCCCTTACCGTTTTAAAGAAGAGCTGAAATAAGGAAGTAGTTAAGTAGCAGAATACTCTTCTTCTCTCTCTCTATAGTTTCTCTCTATAGTTTCTCTCTCTAGAGTTCAGTGAATTCGTAAGAAATAATGAAGGAATGAGCTGCTATTTATAGAAAAATAGAATGCATAGTAACTAATCCATGAACGGTCCAGATTGATTACTTTAATCTGACGGTCCATATTTAAAGAAAAATCTTTTAAATAAAATATAATATATTCTATTTATAGAATAACTTTAATAAAGTATTCTGTTTTATATAAAAAGATGTTTCTGTTTTATTACGTTAATAATACGAATAAAACAAAACGTCATTATCGCTAAATAATTCATATTATTAACTGACAATAATTGAATCAAACTGAGTGACTTCTCACATAAGCATTAATAATCAATACCGTGTGCTACTATGCAACCACACGTATTACTGTACTTTTACTACCGAGTAGTTCAACAGTATCAATGGTAAAACTTCCGCCGTTATTTTTAATAAAATATTTTTGTCGTTTTCTCAATCCGACAATAATTCCGTTGTGGGGTCCACCAATGATTGTGTCGTTGTACGAATATTCCCTGTTAAAACGAATATTCCCCGACCAATCGAATATTATATAACAACTTGCGTACTTTGCAAAATTTATAAATATTACCCACAACTATAACATTATATCAAATTAACTCCATAATATTCAAAAATGATATTTATAGAAAATTCATCTTTATTTATAAAAGTTGGGGTCTTACAACCTCCCCTTCTTATGAAATTTTGCCCTCGAAATTAGGGTACGTACCTGGTATGTCGAAGAGGTAAGGATACCTTGATTTCATTTCAGATTCTAACTCCCAAGTCATTTCCTCAACATCGTGGTTTCTCCACAAAACTTTGACTTGAGGTATAACCTTGGAGCGTAGAATATGTTCCTTCTTATCCAAGATTTGAACAGGAACTTCTTCATACGTCAAATCCTCCGCTATTTCGTCCGGTTCTAACTCAATAATGTGGTTCGGGTCTTCCACATATTTGCGTAACATGGATATGTAAAAAACGTTATGAACACGAGACATACTTGGCGGTAAAGCGAGTCTATAAGCCACAGTTCCTACTCGATCGAGGATTAAAAATGGACCGATGAATCGAGGATTGAGCTTTCCTCTTTTTCCAAATCTCGTAACTCCTTTCCATGGAGCAACACGTAAGAACACATGATCTCCTATATCAAATTCCACGTCCTTTCGATGAAGATCAGCATAACTCTTTTGTCGATCTTGTGAGGTTTTTATACGTTGTCGGATCGTTTGAATCTTTTCTGTAGTCATACGTACCAACTCCGGTCCCAACAACGTTGCTTCACCCACCTCATCCCAGCATACTGGAGAACGACATTTTCTTCCATACAATGCTTCGAATGGAGCCATGCCAATACTTGCTTGATAACTGTTGTTGTAGGAAAACTCCACCAATGGTAAGAACTTGTCCCAACTTCCCTTGAAGTCAAAGACACAGAGTCTTAATAAATCTTCTAGAGTTTGAATAGTCCTCTCTGATTGTCCGTCCGTCTGAGGATGATATGCCGAACTAAATCGTAAAT
This sequence comes from Panax notoginseng, assembly GCA_016801055.1. NCBI lineage: Eukaryota > Viridiplantae > Streptophyta > Magnoliopsida > Apiales > Araliaceae > Panax > Panax notoginseng. Next base: position 135,768,447 of record CM029023.1, read on the forward strand.
CTGTGCCCATAGCTTTTTGTAAACTAACCCAAAATCGTGAAGTGAATCTTGGGTCTCGATCAGAAACTATGGATACTGGCATACCATGCAGTCTTACAATCTCGTTTATGTACATACGAGCAAGACGTTCAAGTGTATAAGTTTCTCGTATCGGTAAGAAATGAGCAGACTTGGTCAATCTATCAACAATGACCCAAATCGCATCTATACCTTGAGAAACCTTAGGAAGACCGGTAACGAAATCCATGGTAATGTGCTCCCACTTCCATTCTGGAATTTCAAGTGGTTGCAATGGACCTTTTGGTACTTGATGCTCCGCTTTGACTCGTTGACAAGTTAGACACCTTGAGATAAACAACGCTATCTCTCTCTTCATATTGCTCCACCAAAATGTATGACGAAGATCATGATACATTTTGGTACTTCCAGGATGGATTGCAAACGGTGTGCAGGGTTGTTAGGAACACAAAGTCTGGAGTTGACTCGAAGTATTCCTTCTTCATCGATTCTTGCTTCCGGCATAGCACCTTCTTGCACTTTCTTCCTCATACGCATCAGCTCCAGGTCTGTAGCTTGAGCAGCTTTAACTTTATCGATTAAAGTTGGTTCTACTCGTATATTCGCCATCATCACATGGGTCCCTGGAGTCTTTAACTCTATCTCCATCCTTTGCAAGTCACACAAAATGGGCCTTTGTGTTGACAATATTGCACTCGTACTTGCATATGATCTTCTACTCAATGCGTCAGCTACCACGTTCGCTTTTCCAGGATGGTATTGAATGGTATGATCATAATCTTTCAACAGTTCAAGCCAACGTCGTTGTCGCATGTTGAGTTCCTTTTGAGTGAAGAAATATTTGAGGCTTTTATGATCCGTAAAGATCTCCACCTTCTCCCCATACAAGTAATGCCTCCAAATTTTAAGTGCAAAGACAACAGCTGCCAACTCTAGATCATGAGTAGGATAATTCCTCTCATATTCCTTGAGTTGTCTTGATGCATAGGCTATGACTTTTCCATGTTGCATGAGAACGCATCCCAACCCTTTGCTCGAAGCATCACTGTAGATGACAAATCCCTCCGAGCCAGATGGTATTGTTAGAACAGGTGCTGAAATGAGTCTCCTCTTGAGTTCTTGAAAACTCTGCTCACATTCTTCGCTCCAACCGAACTTTGTATCTTTCCGAGTCAGCTGAGTTAATGGAGTAGCGATTCGAGAAAATCCTTCCACGAATCTCGATAATAACCAGCTAAACCAAGAAAGCTACGTACTTCGGTCACTGATTTAGGTTGCTCCCAGCTTTGAATAGCTTCAATCTTTGCCGGGTCAACCGATATTCCACGACTTGATACTACGTGCCCAAGGAATGCTACCTCCTCCAGCCAGAACTCGCATTTCTTCAACTTGGCATAAAGCTTGTATTCACGAAGCTTTTGGAGTACCAGCCTCAAGTGTTGCTCATGATCTTCACGGCTTTTGGAATAAATAAGGATGTCATCAATAAAGACGACCACAAAGTGATCCAAATATTCCTTGAATACCCGGTTCATCATATCCATGAAGGCAGCAGGAGCATTAGTCAATCCAAAGGACATGACTAAGAATTCATAATGCCCGTACCGAGTTCTAAAAGCCGTCTTTGGAATATCCTCAGTTCTAACCTTCAGCTGATGATATCCAGAACGAAGATCGATCTTTGAAAAGAATTGTGCTCCTTGCAACTGGTCAAACAGGTCATCAATACGTGGCAATGGGTACCTGTTTTTGATGGTGACATGATTCAACTCCCGATAATCAATACAAAGTCGCATACTTCCATCTTTCTTCTTCACGAATAGCACAGGAGCACCCCAAGGAGAAGTACTAGGACGAATAAAGCCAATGTCTAACAATTCCTGCAGTTGGATCTTTAACTCCTGAAGTTCAATAGGAGCCATTCGATATGGGGCTTTGGAAATGGGTTTTGTACCGGGTTCAAGGTCGATACAAAATTTAATTTCACGCTCTGGGGGTAGGCCAGGAAGTTCTTCAGGGAATACGTCAGGGAATTTATTAACAATAGAAATATCATTCAAAACTGACGTATTTTTGTTTAGATCCGTGACATGAGCTAAGAAAGCTTGACATCCGTTTTTTAATAAACGAATAGCTTTATGGCTTGAGATGACAGCGATTGATTTTAATGGTTTGGTTGCTTGAATTCGCATAATAGGTCGATTAGGAATATGAAAGCTAACAACCTTACGAAAACAATCAATTTTTGCATGATGAGTAGTTAACCAATCAATCCCTAGAATCACGTCAAATGCAAGTATTTTTAATGAAATCAGATCGACAGGTAATGTGTGGGTACCAACTTGAACCAAACAAGACTTATAAACCGTGGATGTAATGAAGGTTTCTCCCAATGGAGTTTCAACAGATAAGTCAAAGTCTAATTTCTCCGGAATCAAATTTAATCGATGAGCGCAAGTAGGAGAAATAAAAGAATGGGTAGAACCGGTATCAAATAAAGTATAGACTTCGTTAGAGTTTATGATAAGCTTACCCGTGATGACCTCATTCGGGTTTCTTGCTTTCTGGGAGGTCACAACAAACGCTCTCCCTTGCACTACCAGTTTTGACTTTTCTGGGACGGCCTTTGGTGTCTCCATCTTGGCTGAACTTGTTTTTGGTAAACGACAAAATCGAGCTAAATGACCTTCTCTTCCACAATTATAACATGCTTTAGACGGCATCGCGCAGTTTGGACTGATGTGCCCCTCCCCTCCGCATTTGAAACATATGATAGGTGGTCGTTCTCCTTCCTTAACAACGGGTGCTGGTGCTGACGTCTTTCCATCATTGTTGAATCTTCTCTTCTTGAAATGACCATTCTTATTGTTTTGGCCCTGATTACCACCGAAGTGGTTACCATTTCTGGCCTGTTGATTCCCTCCACGCTTGTTGTCACCGCTTCGATGACTGCTCTCACTGGTATTATCATTTTGCCGACTGCTCTCTTTTGGTTGCGTTGACTCGTTATCGCGCTCCACTAACTGAGCCCTATTAACAACATCTGAATACAAACATAATTTATAAGAAATAAGATGTTGACGTATCTCAGGTTTCAAACCTCGTAAAAACATTCGCGTCATTCGCTCTTCATTATCCACCAAGTGGTACGCAAACCGGGACAACTCAGCAAAATTAGCCTCATACTACGACACGGTCATATTATTCTGCTCCAATTTGATGAACTCCACCTCCTTCATGTGACGAACACTGTCGGGAAAGTATTTGTCATTAAACAGCTCTTGGAACTTCTCCTAAGACATCTTCAGTGCGGCAGGTTGAGTACGCTTAATCGATTCCCACCAGTAATCTGCCTCTCCTCGCAACATAAAGGCGGCAAAGGGAACCTTTTGCTCCTCGGAGCATCCCAAGACATCAAATATCTTGGTAATCTACTTTATCCATGTTTCCACTATAAGTGATTTTGGCTCTCCCTTAAACTCTGGTAGTTCCAGCTCCTTGAACTGTTTAGCGGTGACCGTCCGAGAGTTTTCAGTGTTTCCACCTATATTTTGGACAGGAGCCGCTCTCGCCTGCTGTTGCATGAACTGCATAAAGTTTCTGAACATTCCATCATTCATCATCTGGTCAGTGTTGTTGTTTGCATGAGGATTGTCACCTTCCTGATGCACATTATCCTGATTATTGATATGTGGTGAATCAACAGTCGCCTGTGCTCCATTGCTATTCTCAACATTCTCAGATGCCATTTTCAGATACTGCCACAAAATAAAAGTTAATTGATATGTCATATATTATCCTTATATTATGACCGACCAATTAAATACCATGCAAATAAACTTAGGTAGGTCATACTAGCGAAGGAATTCCCCGTCTCTCCCCTCCTAGTTCTATTCTCACATCTTAGCCAGGGATCATATCCCTAAGCTCTGATACCAACTGTGACGCCCCCAAAATTAGGTATACATCACCCATCTTGGGTCGTCAGATACATAGTACAGAATACAAATACAACTTACTAATACAACTGTCGTGTACAATACGACAAAACATAAACTGTGAGTTTGAATACAAATATTATCTTCTAGAGAGTATTCATACTCAAAAGGAGTCCTCATTACATTTATTAACACACCATTACATAGAATAGTGAGGACTACTAACTAATACTATCATTCGAACCATCACTCCGTTCCCCGACTTGCCCCAGCTACGTTCTCATTTCCTGAAGAGAACAGTGAAAGAAAGGGTGAGCTCAACTAGCCCAGTAAGAAATATTATGACTAAGATAATGCAGAATAAATTATCATTAGCCTTCAACAATGTTAAACTGATAAAATATAATAGACATCAAGTTTAACTGCAGCGGAACAAGCAATCCATTAAAAGAGTCAAGTAGAAAATAAACTCTACTATCTTTTATGATTTAAAAGGTTTTTCAACACTGTTATCGCTGGGACTCAGCTTAATAAAATAATCCACATCATCGAATCACCCCTGCACTACGGCCAAGGATATTCGTGTATTCATTAATGGTCATGATCATGCCAACAACTGTCCATCAACGCACTACGGACCAATGAGGACTTTTACCACATCATTTGTAACATTACGGTCATGATTATATAGAATAATCCCTGGTCATAATCATACCAAGTCTATCTATGCACTACAGGCCACAGATGACTTTCAACATTTTATAAACATGAGGATGATGACAATGATATAAGAATTCAATGAAACAAGTTCAAGAATTAATTTATCCAAGAATTAACAACGTCCAAATTGTCAACATGATACTGCTTTGTGGAGTAAAATTTAAGAATACTTAGAAGAATATTTTCATGAAAAGATACTGGATGAAACGTAATTATCAAGGATATTTCACAAATTTCATGGAGTATAGAAGTCAAAACTTAACCAACTGAGTACAATAAATAATGGAATAACAAAAGAAATCACCATGCATGCGATAGACCGCACAGACAGGTTATTCCAACAGAATAATAAATAATGGAACCAGGTCCGGCGTAAACGCACAGACAGGATATTCCGACAGAATAATAAATAATGGAACCAGGTCCGGCGTAAATGCACAGACAGGATATTCCGACATAATAATAAATAATGGAACCAGGTCCGGTGTAAAACACACAGACAGGATGTTCCAGCAGAATAATAACAAGACGGAACCAAGTCCGGTGTAAAACACACAGACAGGATGTTCCAACAGAATAATAATAAAAACGGAACCAGGTCCGGTGTAAAACACACAGACAGGATGTTCCAACAAAATAATAGAAGAATGTCACCAAGTATAGAGTAACCCGCGTATACAGGTTATTCCAACAGAATAATAAGAAATGGAATAACAACAGTTCTCTTCATGAATAATAAAGAATAACACCCCTTACCGTTTTAAAGAAGAGCTGAAATAAGGAAGTAGTTAAGTAGCAGAATACTCTTCTTCTCTCTCTCTCTATAGTTTCTCTCTATAGTTTCTCTCTCTAGAGTTCAGTGAATTCGTAAGAAATAATGAAGGAATGAGCTGCTATTTATAGAAAAATAGAATGCATAGTAACTAATCCATGAACGGTCCAGATTGATTACTTTAATCTGACGGTCCATATTTAAAGAAAAATCTTTTAAATAAAATATAATATATTCTATTTATAGAATAACTTTAATAAAGTATTCTGTTTTATACAAAAAGATATTTCTGTTTTATTACGTTAATAATACGAATAAAACAAAACGTCATTATCGCTAAATAATTCATATTATTAACTGACAATAATTGAATCAAACTGAGTGACTTCTCACATAAGCATTAATAATCAATACCGTGTGCTACTATGCAACCACACGTATTACTGTACTTTTACTAACGAGTAGTTCAACAGTATCAATGGTAAAACTTCTGCCGTTATTTTTAATAAAATATTTTTGTCGTTTTCTCAATCCGACAATAATTCCGTTGTGGGGTCCACCAATGATTGTGTCGTTGTACGAATATTCTCTGTTAAAATGAATATTCCCCGACCAATCGAATATTATATAACAACTTGCGTACTTTATAAAATTTATAAATATTACCCACAACTATAACATTATATCAAATTAACTCCATAATATTCAAAAATGATATTTATAGAAAATTCATCTTTATTTATAAAAGTTGGGGTCATACATTAAATTAATAAAAAGTTAAAGTTAAGGGTGATATTTAAAAATTTTACAAAGTAAGCAAGTGGTCGTAAAATATTCGTTTGGTCGGGGAATATTCTTTTTATCAGAAAATATCCGTACAGCGGCTCAATCATTGGTGGACCACAAAATAGAATAATTGTCGGATATAGAAAGCGACAGAAATAACTTTTTTATAAAAATAACGACAAAACTTTTACCGTTGAACTGTTGAAATATCCGGTGATAAAAGAACAGTAATATGCACAGTAGCACAAGGTATTGCACGGTATCTCTGATTATTGATGCTTACGCAAGGGGTTACTCAGTTTTATTTAATTATTGCAACAATAGTTGCTGCATTCTATCTCATATTATTGGTTCAATTATTGTCACAGTATCATCTGCACAATATTTTGTATTATTAAATCAATAATTGAGGCAACACATTTATTCATATTATTATTTATATTATTGATAATGTCTAGAAATTTCTATCGAGGAAAGGGGTTAGGTTATTTAATTGCGCGTCAATAAGAAAAAACCCTTATCGGAAAGCCATCTCTTTCCTGTGAATGATCTGGTTGTTAATATTGTAAGTTATAATATTAATGATGAATAATTGTTAAAAGATTAAAAATGTGTTTATTAAAAATAAGTGATTTGTGGTAAATATTTATTCAATTTTTATATAAATATAGGGATTTGTTATGAGGAGTTTGTTATAAGTTTGACTTATTATTTCATGAGGAGATGTGCTAATTTTTCAGAACGTCGGTTGAAGTTATAATAATAAATCAATCTGGACCGTAGGTGGTGATTTTAATAGTAAATCAATCTCGACCGTCGGTGGTGATTTTAATAGTAAATCAATCTGGACCGTAGGTGGTGGTTTTAATAGTAAATCAATCTGGACCGTAGGTGGTGATTTTAATAGTAAATCAATCTGGACCGTCGGTGGTGTTTTGAATAGTAAATCAATCTGGACCGTCGGTTGTGATTTTAATAGTAAATTAATATGGATCGTCGGTTGTGGTTTTAATAGTAAATCAATATGGAACATCCATGAATCAGTTACTATTTAGTCCATTCCCCTATAAATAGAAGCTTATTTCTTCTTTCATTCTCACCAATTCACCAAGACTCACAAGAGAAGCTATAGAGAGAGAAACTATAAAGAGAAAGAAGAAGAGTATTCTGCTACTTCACTATTGTAGTATTCAATCTCCTACTAAGGTAAGGGGTATTATTTCTTTCGTATTGTAAGGGATATTATTTTTTCGTATTCATCCTTTAATCTGTGGAAATAACTTGTCTACGCGAATTATCGCATGACGGGTGAAAATCCATTTGCAGTTTCGTATATTATTTTTTTTCATATTCTTAAATCTAAACTTACTATGGTAAGTATTGCTTCTATAATCCCTGAAATTAGTAGAATATCTTTGAGTTTTGCGCTTCATGCAGTATCGTTTCATTAAAATATTGGTATGAACTTTCTTATTAAATTTCAATATTTTCACTCAGATGTATTATTCACGGAGTACTATTCACTTAAGTACTATTCACTCGGGGATTTGGGATACTTTGCATGGGGGTACTATTTATTTGATATTATTCACTTGAGATAATATTTATTCGGGGTACTTTGCTTGACGGTGTACTATTCATTTATTACTATTCACTTGGATACTATTCACTCAGGATAATATTTATTCGGGGTACTTTGCATGACGGGTTACTATTCATTTATTACTATTCACTCGGGTACTATTCACTCAGGGTAATATTTATTCGGGATACTTTGCATGATAGGTTACTATTCATTTATTACTATTCACTCGGGGTAATATTTATTCGGAGTACTTTGTATGACGGGGTACTATTCATTTGGGTACTATTCACAGGGTACTATTCACGACAAAAGTGATTTCTTTTCTATCCAAATTATTTTTGATATAGGAATATCATTCTTGAATTTTACTCCACAAATAAATTATCATGTTGACAATTTAGATATTCTTGAACTCTGGATAAATTGAATTATAAATCTCTAATGTTTATCCTTGATCTCACTTGATTGATTCTTTATATTATTGTCATCATTCTCATGCTTATATTGTGGTGAAAGTTATCTTTGGCCTGTAGTGCATAGATGGACTGTTGTTTGGTATGATTATGACCAAGAATTGTGTATTGGTATAAACATGACCTGTAATGTTACAGACAAATGATGTGGTAAAAGTTATCTTTGTCCCGTAGTGCAAAGATGGACTGTTGATTATTGGTTTTACAGTTGTATATCTCTGGCTTACGTGCAATGATGGACTGTTAATTATTGGCTTTACAGTTGTATATCTTTGGTTTACGTGCAAAGATGGATTGTTAATTATTGGTTTTACAGTTATATATCTTTGGCTTACGTGCAAAGATGGACTGTTGATTATTGGTTTTATAGTTATATGTCTTTGGCTCGTAGTACAAAGATGGACTGTTGATTTACATGATTATAAATATGAATTGTGAATTTAACTATAATCTTTGGTGGTTCAGGTGAAGTCAGGTAATGAAAGTTCTCTTTGTCTTGGGCACAACAAAGAACTGTTGATGGGTATTACAGTGATGAATTATTAATGATAGAATTTTAATTTGGAAGAGATAGTAGACATTATGTTCTACTTGACTCTTCTAATGGATTGTTGGTTCCTCTGTAGTTGCTGATCTAAAACTTGTTGTCTATTATATTCTATCATATTTTTTTCTATTGAGGACAAAGGATAATTTGTTCCACATTATCTTAGTCATAATATTCTTTACTGGGCTTCACCCTTTTCTTTCACAGTTCCTTTCAGGTAGTAAGAGTGTAGCTGGGTCTAGTGGGGATAACATGGGAATAGTGTGATGGTCCGAGACTGTGGAAGTTTCTCAATACATTATAAAAGAGTATGACAATATATAATTGTATTGAGGACTTAAGATATGCGTGACATATTTTATACGTCATTTAATAATTGATTTTTGCGATCAACAATAGGGTGAAGAGGACCCGACTGTGAAAGCGTCAAAAATGTGCCACATTAGAATAAGGATGACAGAATTGTACTAAGAGCTTTAAGGGTGTGTTTTCACTATCATACATGATGTATGACCACATATAAACTCATGTTATCATAAGATATGGTTGTGGACATCCACTTGCTGACTATATCTATTAGCATTATCTATATAATCTTGGAGTACGTTTGGAGTATAATCATCGGTTTGAGACAATGGAGGTAATTATATGGAAAGAAGATACACACCATTGGAATGAACAGGATAGTAATTTTCTCGTTCTTCTTTGGGGTCTATTGGGTCAACCAAGGTTAATGGTCAAGTCCTACGATATCTATTATAACTTAGATGTATGGCCTCCGACGTATGAAGGATTCCTTGAGCATTTTCTAAAGATTTTAATTCCTAAAACAGTTATCGACTGTACCTTTATGTAAAGTATCATTGGTTTGGAGTGTGAGTACTGTTATTTCTATTGAAACTCACAGCTTATGTGTTGTCGTATTTTGCACGACAGTTTAACAATTATATAAATGAAGTTTGTATTTGAATTATGTACCCTATATCTGGCGACTCTGTGATAAGTAGGTTTTATACCTACTTATTGAATATCAAGTCACGAGAATTATGCTCATCTCAAGTAGATTTTAGTATGTTTTTAATTGCATTTTGTGTTTTTTTTGCATTACTTGTAATTAGAACTCCTATGATATGAAAATGCAGGAAATGGCATAGCTCGGCATTGGTAGGTGGTATGAGATTAGCGAAGGCATGGCACGTGAAACGAGTGTAGATAAGGAACTGAGCAGTGATGGAGAAACAAGCAACAAGCAGCAGAACACAAGTATGCAGAACACAGAAGCTGCGTGGCTGAACAAGCTAGATTTCCTGCGCCCGCACCATTAGCATGCAGAAGTTAAAATCGCATACACGCGCACCCGCGCCCATTTTGTATTGGGACCTCGCGTGGCCGCGTGAGTCATCCGAAGCTGTTATTTGACTTAATTTTAAATTTGAAATTTGAAGCGCTTGAGCTTATCTAAACTATTCTGGTTGGTACCAGACGTGATTAGTATGTTGGTTTTTCATTAGTTTTTCATGAGAGTAATTAGAGTTCTAAGATTTGAACTAATTCTAGAGAGGATTTGAGCATAAACTTAAGAATTGCCACATCTTCTTCTGAATTTAGTCAATGGATTAATTATTCATTTCATTTTGCTGGAAATTATTGGAGATTTGGATAGCACTTTGGAACATAATCTGCAATTGGGTGTGATCAATTTTATATTCTCTTTGAATTGCTTTATTTATTTTCCATGTGTTACTATAATCTCATAATGGCTTTCGGTTCAGAAATGAACTAAATTTCATTATGGGATTCTAACGGATTTTGATATGTAGTCTATAGTCATTTGCTTGATTGATCATTTATCATTGGAATATCTATTATGATTGATTGTTTTGTATGAATGTCTGATCACCATTCATTTTATATGCTTATATGAAATTAAAAAATGATATGTGAGTATGGCCGTAATCATGATAGCATGCGTTTATGAGGCTGAAATGTTTAGCTTTATATTTTGTGAACTAGATAGAAATATACTGTTTCACCGTGTGTAGTATTATAAGAGCTTGTGCTTCAATTCAATATTGCTGCAATTTCACATAGAAATATAGTGATTTTGGTTGTATTGATGATTACATGATTTCTATTGCATATAGAGGTTATGTAAGCAAGTCATAATACATTGAAAAATGGTTATGTCTAAGTTTGTGTTCTTGGCTAATTTTCCATAATATTTGTATAATCTTGCATGATGTTAATATTTAGATGAAATATGAAATGAAGTTAGAATCCCATTAATTCCAAATTTGATTTCATTAAAATAGAATTGTGTTTTTAATTACTAGTTGATTTTAGAATTAATTGCAATTGTTAGTTATTCATTTAAGCATATAAAAAAATAGTGAAATAATTGGTGTATGATAATTTAGATTTTAAAACATTTCTCTGTGGATCGATACTTTTCTTACTCTGTACTACTTGTTGACCCATGTATACTTGCATGAGTTAGAGTCCTTTTGGTAAGACTAAAAAGGAGGCAACAAGTTTTTGGCGCCGTTGCCGAGGAAAGGCGTTTAGTTTAATTATTATCATCAATTTTAAGCTAAATTGTATGACTTAGACAATTCTAATCTTGTCTCATTTCTATTTTTGTTTTTATTTCAGGTACGTGTATATAGTATATGAGCACTCGATCCTCCAATTCCGAGTTAACACCTTTACAGGACAATATCAACGGTAGGGGTTGGAAATCAAGAGCATGTAGAAATATACAAGCAGAGTTAGAGATCACAACATCCAATATGGCAACAACAGAATAAAGAGAAGAGCAAAGGGAGGAGGATAAGGCTTTAAGAGATTATTCGATGCCGGATATTAATGGATTGCAGTCAAGTATAGTCAGACACCTTTGAGATTAAGCCGGGCACTATTCAAATGGTGCAGAATTCGGTACAGTTTGGGGGTGCTGCTATAGATGATCCAAATGAGCACCTGTTGAGCTTCATTGAAATATGTGATACATTCAGATACAACGGAGTGACAGAGGATGCAATCAGACTTAGACTATTTCTGTTTTCACTGCGAGATAAAGCAAGAAGTTGACTTCACTCTTTACCTTCGGGATCTATCACCACATGGGAGGACCTAGCACATAAATTCTTAGCCAAATTCTTTCCAATGGCTAAGACTGCTAAGATAAGGACAACAATTTCCCAGTTTGAGCAGCAACAGGGTGAATCACTATATGAAGCTTGGGAACGATACAAAGAGATGCTAAGAAAGTGTCCACACCATGGAATGCCGGATTGGATGGTGATTAACACATTTTCTAATGGATTGGGATGGCAGTCCAGGCCTATTGTAGATGCAGCCGCAGGAGGAGCTTTATGGGCAAAGAGTTATGAAGAGGCCTATAATCTCATTGAGACGATGGCAGCTAATGATTTCCAAAATCCTACAGCCAGGATGCCACAACCCAAAGTTGCAGGTTTATTAGAGGTGGATGTTATCACTCAATTGTCATCACAGATGGCATCCATGGCAAAGAAGATTAATTCATTGACAGAGACTAAGGCGAAGGCAGTTGCATTTGTATATGATATATGTACAGGGTCACACTCAACTGACCAATGTGCTATCAGTTCAGAGTCTGTGCAATATGTGAGTAACTATCGAAAGGATCAAGGTCAATTTCAGAACACATACAACTCCAACAACCGCAACCATCCAAATTTAAGTTGGTCAAATAACCAAAGAAATCAACAAAGTTAGTTTCAACCACAAAACCAATTTCAGTCACAGTCAGCTCAACAACAGTTTGCACCCACCTGGATTTTCTCAACAACAACATCATCCACCACCGGCACCTCAGCAAGAAAAGAAGTCAGAGATGGAGGAGATGATGATGAAGTACATGGAAAATACGGAAGTGATGATTAAAAGCCAAGCAGTGGCTATCAAAAATCTGGAAACTCAAATGGGTCAGATGGCTAGCATGCTTAACAATAGACCACAGGGTTCATTTCCAAGTACAACAGAGGCCAATCCAAGAAGAGAAGGGAAGGAACAATGTCAAGCGATTACACTTAGGTCTGGGAAGCAGGTTGCAGAAAATCATCATGGCGCGCCCGCGTCACTTTTGCATAGGGAAGACGCGTGGTCGCGCGGTCAAGAAATCTTGTCTGAGGAGAAAATGAATAAGGAAGATTCTGGACAACAGTAAGAAGAGAAGAATAAAGAAGGTTCATTTGAGAAGCCCGTGAATAAAATACCAATAGTTCACCCTCCTGTTCCTTATCCACAGAGATTGCATAAGCAGAGGGAAGACAAGCAGTTTAGTAAGTTCTTGGAGGTATTCAAAAATCTTCAGATTAACATACCTTTCGCTGAGGCATTGGAACAGATGCCTAGTTATGCAAAATTTATGAAGGGTATCTTGTCAAGGAAGAAGAGATTAGAAGAATTTGAAACAGTGGCCTTGATGGAGGAATGCAGTGCAGTGCTTCAAAGAAAATTACCTCCAAAGCTGAAAGATCTGGGCAGTTTCACAATACCATGCACAATTGGAAAGATGAGCTTCAGTAAATGTTTGTGTGATCTTGGAGCTAGTATAAATTTGATGCCCTTGTCACTATTTAATCAGTTGGGATTGTCGGCTCCAAGGCCGATAAATATTTCGTTATAGTTAGCTGACAGATCGATCACTTATCCACGGGGAATTGTTGAAGATGTTTTGGTAAAATTGGATAAATTCATCTTTCCGGCTGATTTCATCATTCTAGATTATGAAGAAGATAGGAGTATACCGATAATCCTTGGAAGACCATTTTTAGCTACAGGAAGAACCTTGAAAGACGTTCAGAAAGGGGAGCTCACAATGCTAGTTCATGATCAAGAAGTCACTTTCAACGTATTCAAAGCAATGAAATTTTCGACAAATGATGAAGAATGCTTCAGGGTTGATTTGGTGGACAAGGTTTTAAATGATGAAGTAGAGAACATGGTGAATTAAGAACCATTGAGAAGTACAATTGCTGGAAATTCAGAAATAGATGATAAGGAGATTGAAGAACTTGTGCATTTTCTTGATACAACTCCATAATTCAGAAAATTCAAGACTCCGGTTGAGCCATTAAAGAAAGCGGGAGAGTCATCAGTAAAATTGAAACCATCTCTTGAAACACCTCCAGAACTTGAATTGAAACCATTTTATGATCATTTAAGGTATGCATTTTTAAATGAAAACTCAAAATTACCTGTGATTATTTCTTCTGCATTAATATCTTTTCAGGAAGAAAAATTGCTAAGAGTCCTCAGAGAGTTCAAGTCAGCAATTGGGTGGACAATAGCAGATATAAAAGGGATCATCCCATCTTTCTGTATGCACAAGATCCTCCTAGAAGATGAAAGTAAGCCTTTAGTGGAACATCAAAGAAGACTTAATCCGATCATGAAGGAAGTGGTAAAGAAGGAAGTGTTGAAATGGCTAGATGCAGGCATTATATATCCAATTTCAGATAGTTCATGGGTGAGCCCGGTACAGTGTGTACCAAAGAAGGGTGGTATGACCGTGATTTCTAATGAGAACAATGAGTTAATTCCAACAAGAACAGTGACGGGGTGGAGAGTCTGCATGGATTACCGCAGGCTTAATAAAGCTACAAGAAGAGATCACTTTCCACTACCGTTTATCGATCAAATGTTGGTCAGACTAGTGGGGCATGAGTTTTATTGTCTTCTGGGCAGATATTTAGGCTACAATCAGATTGTAATAGCTCCAGAAGATCAAGAAAAGACAACCTTTACATGTTCGTATGGTACTTTTTCTTTCAGAAGGATGTCTTTTGGTCTGTGTAATGCTCCAACCACTTTTCAGAGATGTATGATGGCCATTTTTTCATATATGGTGGAGCAAAATATGGAGGTATTTATGGATGATTTTTCAATATTTGGGGATTCTTTTGATTTATGTCTTGAAAATTTGGTCATGGTTTTGAGAAGATGTGTTGAGATAAACTTGGTATTGAATTGGGAAAGGTGTCATTTTATGGTACAAGAAGGAATAATTCTGGGACATAAGGTATCGAAGAAGGGACTTGAGGTGGACAGAGCTAAATTAGAAACTATTGAGAATTTGTCGTTACCAACTTCAGTAAAAGGTGTTCGAAGTTTTCTAGGACATGCAAGCTTTTACCGCAGGTTCATTAAAGACTTCTCCAAGATAACTAAACCACTTTGCAGTTTATTGGAGAAGGATGCACAGTTCAAGTTTGATGAGGATTGCGTGTCTGCATTTGAGCATTTGAAGAGGAGATTAACTTCAGCACCAGTAATTACAGCACCGGATTGGGACCTACCATTCGAATTGATGTGTGATGCCAGTGATTATGCTGTGGGGGCTATTTTGGGTCAGCGAATGGAAAAGATTTTTTATGTGATATACTATGCAAGCAAGTCCCTTACTAATGCACAGTTGAACTACACTACCACAGAGAAGGAATTACTGGTAGTTGTGTATGCTTTTGACAAGTTTAGAGCGTATCTGATTGGTACAAAGGTGATAGTGTACACGGATCATGCGACAATTCGACACTTAGTGGCAAAGAAGGATGCAAAGCCTCATTTAATCAGATGGATACTACTATTGCAAGAATTTGATTTGGAGATCAAGGACAGAAAGGGAACTGAGAACCAAGTGGCGAACCACTTATCTCGACTGGAGAATCCGGGAAGGGAGGTAGATGACAAGGTTATGATTAATGAATCCTTTCTAGATGAGCAGTTGTTTGTGGTGAAAGGGGAAGTGCCATGGTTTGCAGATTATGCAAACTACTTGGTAAGCAGGATGCTTCCTTCTGACTTAGTGGGATATCAAAAAAAGAAATTTTTGCATGATGTAAAGTGGTTTATATGGGATGAACCATATATGTTCAAGCAATGTGCGGATCAGATGATAAGGAGATGTATCCCATATAGTGAGACTGAGGGGATTTTGCAGGATTGTCATGCTTCTTTATATGGTGGTCACTATGGTGGAGAGCGAACAGCGGCTAGAGTGTTATAAGCAGGATTTTACTGGCCGACAATTTTCAAGAATGCTTACAGTTTCGTCCAGAGATGTGACAGATGTCAAAGAGTCGAGAACATTTCGAAAAGGAATGAAATGCCATTGAACACGATCCTCGAGGGGGAAATTTTTTATGTTTGGGGGATAGACTTCATGGGCCCTTTCGTTTCTTCATGTGGAAATCTGTACATTTTATTAGCAGTTGATTATGTGTCAAAGTGGGTGGAAGTGGCAACTCATCCAACGAATGATGCCAAAGTGGTCCTAAGGTTTTTACAGAAGAGTATTGTCACGAGGTTTGGGACTCCAAGGGCTATTATTAGTGATGAGGGCAGTCATTTTTGTAATAGGCAGTTCACAGCTCTGTTGGCTAAGTATAGGGTGAATCATCGCATTGCTTCAGCTTATCATCCTCAAACTAATGGCCAAGCAGAGGTTTCGAATCGTGAAGTCAAGAGAATTCTGGAAAAAGTTGTGAACCCCACAAGAAAGGATTGGTCATTAAAGCTTGATGATGCTGTATAGGCATATAGAACTGCATATAAAACTCCGTTGGGCATGTCACCTTTTCAGCTGGTTTATGGCAAAGCCTGTCACCTTCCTATGGAGCTTGAGCATAAAGCATATTGGGCAATTCTGAAGCTCAATTTTGATTTAAAGGCTGCAGGAGAAAAACGCCTACTACAACTTAATGAGTTGGATGAATTCAGACTACAGGCGTATAAAAACTCAAAGCTGTACAAGGAAAAGGTGAAGAAATGGCATGATCGCAAGATCATAGAAAGAGTATTTGAGTTGGGACAAAAAGTTTTGATGTTCAATTCCAAACTTAAATTTTTTCCTGAGAAGCTCAAATCAAGGTGGTCAGGGCCATTCACAATGAAGACAGTTTTCCCACATAGTGCAGTAGAAGTGTTCGACAAGTTTCCAGACAAGCCGTTTAAAGTGAATGGAAAGCGGCTAAAACATTATTTTGGTGGCGAGGTTGACAGACAAAAAGTAACCTCAATTCTCTCTTCAACATGAAAAGTCAGAGACAGTCAAGCTAATTGACTATAACTTAGTGCTTGATGGGAGGCAACCCATTATTTCTATCTTTATCTTCTGTTTATTCTGTTTAGATTATTTTTGTTAGTTCATTTTCATACTTAGTTGTGTTAGTTTGATTAATTCTGCATAAATATCATGAGAGCTGAATTTGCACATGATTATGTTTAAGCATAGCATAGAACTTATGGTGATAAGATAGTCATTCTTGTTTATTCAGTCATTCATGCTTTAATATTGTTAATTGGTGTTTATGCAGGTGTATTGGAATGAAGTCATCACTGTGTTGATGTATTTGGGATGCAGATTGACATTGCAGGATGCAGGGTCGCGCGGCCGCGCCATGAAAGCCTTGAGAAACTGCACGCCCGCGCTGAAAGTTTGTGCAGAAAAAGCAATCGCGCGCCCGCGCCATGTCCCCATTTAGAACACGCGCGGCCGCGCTCGACACAGGATTTTGAAAAAAATGTTGGGTTTTAAAGACGTGTCTTGCCCCATATCTTCCATCATTTGAAATAACAAAGAGTGTATTTCCTTGTTCTCCACAACACGCACGACTCTTCCTTTCCAAACTGTTCCAAATTGAAGGTGTAACGTCTCATCTCCACTGCGTGTTTATCGCATCAGTTCTCCTACCCACGTTCAACATCTACACTGACAAAATTAGGGCTTCAGTGGGTTTGTGCAATATAAGTTTGGGGGTTCTCTGTGCAGCGAATATATCACTCACGATTATATTAAGTAAGTTTTCTTCTTCTTCATTCTGAGAAATGGGACCAAAACGTGCTCGCTCTCGCACTCCTGAGTCGTCATCTAACAGTAGTCAAAGTGGTGACAATGTGGACTTCTCCAAATTTGTCAGTCTGGATGCACAGATAGAGTATTACCGTATTGTAGCGAAGTCATTTGTTCGAGAAAGAGGGTTTAAGCCAGAGGCACAAGATGGGCAATTGGTGCAGATGATTAAGGAAAAATGTTGGCATGGAGTTTGCTCTACACCAATGGCTGCACCTATGGCCATTGTAAGGGAGTTTTATGCAAATGCAAAGGAGACAATGAATGGATTTTCTTTCGTCCGAGGGGTTCAAGTGGATTATCGACCTAGGGCAATTCGTGGCATCTTCACTTTACCCGACCCTCCAACTGGACATATAAATTGGGTTGAGGCAGAACGATGTTGCCTCTTTTTCAGTTCTGATAAAAGAGCTCTAACTCATGCAAGCATACATGTGTCAACAAGTAATACAGAGTAAGTAGAGTATCGATCCCACAGAGAAAGTTGTCAAATCTAAACAATTATGCATCAATTAAATCACTATCTTTATATGCTTAAACTAATGGCTATATTTGTGAATTACTCTAATGGTGAATAGCAATTAAAATAAGACTAATAATGGAATAAATCAAATCTGGAAATAATGGGATCCTAACTTCATTTAATATTTCATCTAATCACCACTATCATGAAAGAAGTGTTCACATATCACAGGAAAATAGTCAAGAGCACTAAAAGAGTCATAGCCATTTTTTAATGCACTATGACCTACTTACATAGCATCCACAGATGATAGACTCCAAGTAATCGTCAATATAACCAAAATCACTATATGTCTATGTAAAATTGCAATCATACTGAACTTAAGCACAAGCCCTTATTCTAACTCATACGGTAAAACAGTATATGTCTATCTGGTTCACAAAATACACAAGCCACATAAAACAGCCCTATATTCGTATGCTATCATGATTATAATCCATACTTGCATGTTCATTATCAATTCCATACAAGTATTGAGACGAATGATGATCAAGCAATCATACATGCAAAACAACCACGATAGAAATCCCATATGATATGCAAAACATCCCTAGCAATCAAGCATGTAACTAAACTACATATTAAAATCCGTTAGAATCCCATAATGGAGTTTAGTTCATGACTGAATCAAAAGCCATTATGGGGTCAAAGCAAAACATGGCTAATAAGCAAACAATTGAAAGATGAAGGATAGAACGATCAAACCCAATTGCAGAATATAAACCAATATTAATGATCAAATTCTCATAAAATTCCAGCAAAATAATAATACTAATCCACAATGATAGAGAATCCCAAGAAGAGTTGGAAGAGTAGGCATTTTGGCTTCGTTCTACGTTGGAATCTCCCTCAAGGTGTAAACCCTAGTTACTACAATGAAAATATGTCAAAAGTTGAATAATGATACGTCTGACACCAGCCAGAAATCGTTTTAAATCAATTACCACCCTTTTAATTAAAAATTAAAATAAAACAAATTAGCAGCTACAGGCATCGCGCGCGACCGGGCGCCCCTCCAGTGTATATCTCGCGCGGGCGCGCGACTTGCAGTAGGTAAAGTTGTCTGGCCGGTGCTCGCGCGGGCGCGCGTCTCCAAGCTTGTCATGTCGCGCGGCCGCGCGGCTAGCAGTCTGTGTCATCTGATTCTGCTGCTGCACTGATTTGCTCTTCTGCTCCATCCTTTGTCCATCCATGCTTCACTTGATCCTCTTGCCATACATATCCCAGCTTGTGCCTCGCCTTCATGCGTCCATTAGCCTCGTGCCCTCTAATACCACCAAAATAGGCCATTTTCTACACTATTCACCAAAAGGAGTTTTAAGTAAATGCAATGCAAAATAACATGAAATGCACTAAAAACACACTAAAATGTACTTTAGATGGGCATAGTTCGCTTGAATTGGTATTCAATAAGTAGGTATAAATCCCACTTATCAAATGACTGGAGACAGATTTAGATGAGGTTATCATTGATTTGTGTATACTTGGTACACAATGGACTTGCACGCCCGACACTAATCAGCCTTAAGACCTTCCCCGCTTCCACTCTCAACTGTTATGCTAAGGCTTGGAATCTCTTTATTTGTGCAAAACTCATGCCGTCATCTCATCAACATGAGATTCCAACTGAGAGAGCCATCATTCTTTAGGGAATTGTTAAAGGGAAATACATTGATATTGGTCATCTAATCAATCAGAACATGTTACGTTATATGCGGGGGAGCACTTCGGGAAGTACATACCTCGGTTGTGGCTCATTTGTATACTAAAGTAGGAGTTAGGTGGTCTGATGAGCAGCTGCAATTCCCAAGTCAGGATATCACCCACGCCACTATAGCAAAATTCAAAGATTGGGCAGGGGGTACCCCACACCCAAGGGGTTAGGGTTTCATACTTCGTCCCGCTTCATCTGCGCCATCGCAGCAGCCATCAGGGACAAATAAAGCAGGCACGTCAACTCAAGCCACTACTACTACTGACGATCGACATCTCCGAAGGTTGGAGAGGAAGATTGACGCTATGTACGATAATTTTGCAGCATTTGCTACGGGGTTGACGAGGTCGCTAGCAGAGGCATTTGCACAGCAGGGGTACTATGCTCGAGTGGCCACAATTTGGGATAGCCGTGCCATTTCCACCACCGGATTCACCACCCGAAGAGGGTGGTACAGCTGATCAGTAGAGGAGTTCTTCTAACCTTATACCTTCATTCATTGGGACAATGAATATATTAAGTTTGGGGGTATTGGGTAGTAGGTAGTTGCATGTAGTGTTTGCATGTCTGTTTAAATTTTAATTTTGCATGTTTATGTGTTAGTTAATAATTGCAGAAATTTTTTCTGTTTTTAGTCATGGTGATATGTGTTAGTATATGTTTAGTTGCATTATATGTTTAGTTGTATGTCTCGCATTTCTAGCTATGTGGAATTTATGTCTAGCCAATGAAGAATTTGAATCTTGAAGGATTGTTGAGTTTAATGGATAACATAAGCTTAGATATAGTGTTTTACATGATGTAATCCATGGTGCTGTTTAGATGCTTTCAGTTTGCACTGACGTGTTCACAAATACTTATAGGCATAAGGGTTATGAGTTTTATTGCTTGATAGAAAATGTGGTTTTTAAAAAATAGAATTATGTGGAAAATGGACTGAAACTATGAAAACATTGATAATTAAGCTTTAGGAACACATAGATATGCTTATTATTATTATTATAAAAAAAACACGCATGACTAGTCTTATTTCGGGGCCTTTATTACTTGAGCAAGTACGCCCGTAAGGGTGTCTTAACACTTAGTGCCCTAAGGTCTTTTATGATCTGGGAGTCGTTGGTTGAAAGCTCGCTAAGGGGTAGCACTGTTAGCCTAATGGAATTAATGAGGCATTGCACGGTCATGTATATATATATAAAAAAATAAAAAATAAAAAAGCAATAAACACCACGAGAAAGAGCGAAAATCGCACTCGTGAGTAAAAATAAAGCAGTTTAAACCCATTGTTGAACCTTAGTTTGTATTGATATGTTAAAATAATTTTTGTTGCATGAGTATACATTAATCTTGATTTAGACTACAATTTTCTGTTTTAAGCAGTTTAACATGTAAATTCTTTGCTTTAATCAAGTTTTAGTAAACACAACACACACACACATCATCTTTATAGCACGTATGGATTATTTGAGTGTATGATACTATGTCTATAGCTTAGTTTAAATTTTTATTCTCGAATTTGGATAATTCACTGAGGCATATTGGACTGAAATTCTATTCTAGCTGGAAAATGTGGGACTCATTTGCATCGTAATCTAGTCGCATAGCATGTAGTTGCATTTTTAGTGTTTAATGTCGTATGCATTGCTTGAGGGCAAGCAATAGTTCAAGTTTGGGGGTATTTGATAAGTA
This sequence comes from Panax notoginseng, assembly GCA_016801055.1. Taxonomy (NCBI): domain Eukaryota; kingdom Viridiplantae; phylum Streptophyta; class Magnoliopsida; order Apiales; family Araliaceae; genus Panax; species Panax notoginseng. Next base: position 135,790,108 of record CM029023.1, read on the forward strand.
GGTTTTATACCTACTTATTGAATATCAAGTCATGAGAATTATGTTCATCTCAAGTAGATTTTAGTATGTTTTTAATTGCATTTTGTGTTTATTTTGCATTACTTGTAATTAGAACTCCTATGGTATGAAAATGCAGGAAATGGCATAGCTCGGCATTGGTAAGTGGTATGAGATTAGTGAAGGCATGGCACGTGAAACGAGTGTAGATAAGGAACTGAGCAGTGATGGAGGAACAAGCAACAAGCAGCAGAACACAAGTATGCAGAACACAGAAGCCGCGCGGCTGAACAAGCTAGATTTCGCGCGCCCGCGCCATCAGCATGCAGAAGTTAAAATCGCATACACGCGCGCCCGCGCCCGTTTTGTATTGGGACCTCGCGCGGCAGCGCGAGTCATCCGAAGCTGTTATTTGACTTAATTTTAAATTTGAAATTTGAAGCGCTTAAGCTTATCTAAACTATTCTGGTTGATACCAGACATGATTAGTATGTTGGTTTTTCATTAGTTTTTCATGGGAGTAATTAGGGTTCTAAGCTTTGAACTAATTCTAGAGAGGATTTGAGCATAAACTTAAGAATTACTCCATCTTCTTCTGAATTTAGTCATTGGATTAATTATTCATTTCATTTTGCTGGAAATTATTGGAGATTTGGATAGCACTTTGGAACATAATCTGCAATTGGGTGTGATCAATTCTATATTCTCTTTGAATTGCTTTATTTATTTTCCATGTGTTACTATAATCTCATAATGTCTTTCGGTTCAGAAATGAACTAAATTCCATTATGGGATTCTAACGGATTTTGATATGTAATCTATAATCATTTGCTTGATTGATCATTTATCATTGGAATATCTATTATGATTGATTGTTTTGAATGAATGTCTGATCACCATTCATTTTATATGCTTATATGGAATTGAAAAATGACATGTGAGTATGGCTGTAATCATGATAGCATGCGTTTATGAGGCTGAAATGTTTAGCTTTATATTTCGTGAACCAGATAGAAATATACTGTTTCATCGTGTGTAGTATTATAAGAGCTTGTGCTTCAATTCAATATTGCTGCAATTTCACATAGAAATATAGTGATTTTGGTTGTATTGATGGTTATATGATTTCTATTGCATATGGAGGTTATGTAAGCAAGTCATAATACATTGAAAAATGGTTATGTCTAAGTTTGTGTTCTTGACTAATTTTCCATGATATTTGTATAATCTTGCATGATGGTAATATTTCGATGAAATATGAAATGAAGTTAGAATCCCATTAATTCCAAATTTGATTTCATTAAACTAGAATTGTGTTTTTAATTACTAGTTGATTTTATAATTAATTGCAATTGTTAGTTATTCGTTTAAGCATATATAAAAAAAATAGTGATACAATTGGTGTATGATAATTTAGATTTTAAAACTTTTCTCTGTGGATCGATACTTTTCTTACTCTGTACTACTTGTTGACCCATGTATACTTGCATGAGTTAGAGTCCTTTTGGTAAGACAAAAATGGAGGCAACAAGTTTTGGCAGAGATCGAAGATTGCTGCACCCAGTCAAGCCTAGGTACCTTAACTTGCAAGGAAGTTTTGGAAGTGATCCAAGACTTGTGCAGTTAGTCAACCTGAGGCCTTCTAAATTAGGGGGAAGTTTTGGCAGTGATTTAAGCCTGTAGCAATTACTCAAGTCTAGCTTCTTTAAATCATGAGGAAGCTCTGGGAGTGATTCAAGACTAGAGCAATTGCTCAAGTACAGTTGGCGTAGATCATGAGGAAGTTCCGGGAGTGATTCAAGACTGGTGCACTTGGAAAAATCAAGCTTTATCAAGTTATTCATCCTTGACAGATTTGGTAATTTATCCAGTGATGTACAACCAAATACAAGTAGGTCTTCTAGATTGGGAGGAAGTTCTGGTAGTGACCGACTCCTCGAGCGGTGGGACACATCCAAATCTTCTAAATTGACTAACTGACTAAGATTGGATGGTAGAGTTTGAAGAGGACTCCGATTGTAAATGCTCCTTGGAGTATTCCTTGACCTTTTGCAAGGTGCCATATACAACTGCTTTAACCTAGTTAAAAATCCAATGGAATTTGGCAATTGGATAATATTGGTTTGTAGTAGAGAAAGATACGTGAGTGAATTTAGATTTCCCAAATTCTCAGGCAAGCTTACAAGGTTTGGGCAACAAATTAGACTAAGATGCACGAGTGAAGTTAGATCGCAAATGCTACTGGGAAGGTTTCTAAGGTTCTTACACCATCCCAAATCCAACAACTCCAACTTACCTAGATGTCCGATGGAATCCGGTAATTGTCCAATACTTGAGTAACTTGCATCAAGCTTCCTTAAGCATCCCATGTTCCCCAATTGCTCAGGCAATTGATTCAAACTGTAGCATCTCCTAAAATCCAAGTGAACCAACTTATGCAAAAGCCCAATTGATGGGTGAATCCGCGACAAACTTGAACAACTTTGAAGTATTAATTTCTCAAGGCTTTCCAATCCTTTGAAATCAGGGGTGGTTTTGAGGAAACGAGAATCACTAGCATTTAGAATTTTCAAGCTCTGTAATTGCTGTTTAAGAGAATAAAAAAATATGGAACTAGATTATATCTGCATACTTTTCATAAACTATTGAACCAAAGAAACTATATAGTATACATATTCGATGAGAAAGATGGAGTTGCCACTAATACATACCTTGGTGCCTTCCCACAGTATCTTGACTTTGCTGTGTTGCATGTCTAGGAAAATTAGTTTTGGTGCTTGAAAACTAGAAGGTAAACAATCCAAGGAGCTATAATTCCAACAAAACCACCTTAATTCTTCAAATAAATTTTCAAAGCTTCCGGTGAGATTTACATTGCTAATCTGAAGCAATCTCAAGTTTGGTAAGCTATGAAATGCTCTGGTACTTATGTCTACTTCCACTTGCATGGGCATGACTAGCCTGATACCTTCAATGTTTTCATGTCCCTAATAAAAGGAGAAAATACCATTAAGTATAATCATAATGAAGTCAAAAAAGCTTAAGAGCTTATCAGAAAATTGAGATTAACTTTTTCAAATGGGGAAGAGGGGTATTCAGAATTGAGGAAGTATTTCACTTGGCCATAAAGAAGTGTGCAGCCAAATAATGGAGGAATTAAATCTAAGCAAAAGGACAGATGGATTTTGTAGCTCCATATCAGAAGTAAGGGTGAACGGGTGAATATATATCAAGTTAGCATAAGGTCATTGGTAGCCTGGGAAATGCATGATGGAGCTTCTGTATTTTTTTTTAAACCTTTATCCAAATCGTTAGATAAGATAAATGATTTTTTTCTTTTTGCCAAAATACATAACTTTCATAATATTTACAAGAGTGTGTGTGCAAGATAAACGATATGAAATTAATTTTTTGAGCAGTAGATTTTTTGGAATAGTCAAAAGATAAAGTGTTAGTCTTGTACCTTGAAATTTTTGAGAATATCATATGCATCCTTATGAAACCACAATCGACTACGCTTTCTTGGTTTCTTAACGGATTCTTCACGAACAATTTCCCGTCCCATATCTCGAATTAGATTATGCATCCTGAGCTTGTTTTTCCAGTCAATTGTTAGTAAACATCTTTCCCTTAAAATGTTAATTCCAATTTCTGGGTACAAACCACAAGCATCTAAAATCTTGATAGCATCGTCTTTGTCCATTCCAATGAAAAAAAATGCAATATCGAGGATGATGTCCCGCACTTTATCATCATCAAGTGCATCATAGCTTATTCTAAGTTTTTTCTGAATATCCTTGTGGGGAATTTCTTTCAATTTCCCAAAGACACTTTCCCACTGTACCATGGGTCTGTCGAACAAACTTGAACCCAAAACTTTAAGAGCTAATGGAAGCCCTCCAACGTATCTTACAATATTTTCTGAAAGCTCCATCAAATTTTTTTCCAAGGGGGTTGTATTTCTAAAGGCATGCCATCTGAAGAGCTCCAAAGACTCGTCGTCGTCCAATTCATTCACCTCGTGCCTCAAATCTACTTGAAATTCAACTAGTAGACGCGAATCTCTTGTCGTGATGATGATTTTACTTCCTAAACCAAACCAGTTCCAATTTCCTGCTAATGATTCCAATTGTTTTATTTCGTCTAAATCATCAAGAACTATGAGGACCTTTTTTGAACGAAGTCTTTGTTTCACAAAACTTATTCCTGCATCAATATTGGTAACCTTAAAGTCCTTTATTTTCACAAGTTGAAAAATAAGTTGCTCTAGTAAATAATGTAGACCACGGGGTTCCTCGAAAGCTTCTCTAACATTTTCAAGAAAACAACTATCTTCAAATTCCTTGTAAATTTTATTATAGAGAGATTTGACAATTGTAGTTTTGCCGATTCCGGCCATTCCATATATCCCAATGAAACGAACATCATTCGACCCAATGCTTAGTTTTTGACATATTTCCTTGACACGAGAATCAATGCCAACTAGATGCTCAGGAACATTCAAGCTTTTGGGGCATAATTTCAATAGAACATCATTGACAATTTTTTGGATGAGATCTGCTTCATGCCTGCCAATTTTACACCAAATTTAATTTGGGAAGTAAAACACAAATTAAATAGCAATGACACATGAGTTCTGCTACGTACTGCAATTAAATTACAATTATGCATGTACTAATACATAATGTTGGATAGAATTATAAGTCTCTCACCATAAATATGACATATACTTTTAACAAGATTATCACTAATAGTTATCATCATCTAAAAAATTAATAATTAAAATCGCAATATATATATTCTTTAGTCACCATAATATTACTGCTAATATATTAACTTTATTCTTTGTCCATAAATATTTGTGAATAATTTGTGCAGATAGTATTATTTATTTTTTATCCTTCTATTTTTTCTATCTTATCCCCGTTTTTGCTCCCTCTCTCTCTCTCATAACCTCTTCTCTCTCTCTCATAACCTCTTCTCCTTTAATTTTTTATTTTTTATTTTTTTCTTACAACTAGAGTGTGTGCGTGTCAAATAAATAGTAATCATAACATTTATCACCTTTGATCACCTAGATTAGTTTATTATGTAATACACTCCCCAGTCCCACAATTATTACAACACATTATTTTTAGAAAGTTCTATATAAATTACAACACTTTCTTTTTGAGCAATTTTGTAAAGTTAAATGATCAATTTATTCACATGTCATATTAACTAATTTATTATTTAATATGTATTGATCGCTCTACTAACTACTTGAGATTCATATTTATAGCCACACACTTTATAAAGATTAATTAAGAAATTAAATAAAATATTGAAAGTTTCTTAACATTTGTGTAGTTGAGGTTTGTAACAATTTACGCTTTCATACGAGGAACTAAGGTTTTTTATTTATTTTTTTGATAAAGAGGAACTAAGGTTTGATGTTAGTTTAATTTGTAGTTTAAGTTATTGGTTCTTAGCTCCCTCACAACAATACAATCATTCCTTTTTTTCATCAAATAACTAAATTTAGATAAGGGAAAAAAAGAAGAAGGAAATATAGAACTTACTCATTTGAATCCTTTTTCAGATCATATCCTGATATATTTGCAACTGTGGTTAGTGCACCTCTCCATGTCTCTACTTTTTCTGCGTAACGTATTTTATGTTTTTCAAAAGCTTCTGCATAACTCTCAGTTTGGTGACGTACATTTAATGGATCAACATCGTAAAACACAGGAAGTACGATCTGTCCCTTTGTTCTCTCGCATTCGAGTATCTCTGCAAGCTCATTAAGACACCATTTTGAAGAAGCATAATTTTTCGAGAAAACAACGATGCTCATCTTCGAATCATGGATTGCTTTTATCAATTGTGGTGCGATTTCTCCTCCCCTTTCTAGTCCAAGTTCATCTTTGAAGGTTCGTATTCCTGCCTGATCTAAAGCAGAATACAGATGACCGATAAAGCTTCTTCGTGTATCTTTACCTTCAAAACTCAAAAAAAGGTCCCAGAATTTAAACGAGGACGAAGATGGAAAGCAAGAAGAATCAGTTTGTTTGCTTGAACTGGCCATGAAAGTAGGGTTTAGAGATAAAAAAGAGGAAAGGATGATATAGGTTCTGTGTATAGGTTATCAAATGGTTTATTAGATATATATGGAGCTGGTGTGAATTAATCAAAGTGTCCAGTCGATCAACTTTTCTTGGTAAAAAATATTTAATGGAGTTGTTGAAATGTCGCTCTTAATTACTATGAAAAACTTTGTTGTTGATGTTGAAAGGATGATCTAGGTTCGTATTGTTTGCTTGCTATTTTTTTTCCTTTGTGTTTAGTCTTCAAGACATCGTCTTATAGGCAATAAAAATTTTGAAAACAAAATCAGTGTTAATTTTTATAAGAAATGAAATATGTATCCTGGACTAATTTATGTCTAGAGCTAAAGGTGTAAACGAATCGAGTTGATAGTATTGAGTTGTTCAGATTTGACTCACAAAATTTATCGAGTATAAAATAAGGTTTGATTGAGGCTCATTTAGCTACCGAGTCGAGCACGATTCCGAATCGAGCTCAAATAGTTAAAAATTTTCGAACGAATATGATCCGAGTATTAAAAATTATAGAAATATCCGATTTTGATCCCAAAATTTGATGACCAAACCAATCTGGAAAATCCCTGGTTGGTGGGTAGATGCCAATTTGCTTCCCAAAACCAGAATATACCTGTTACATAATTAAATAAGTACATAAATAATTTATTCTCTCCATCCCATTTTATTTGACAAATTTTGATTTCTTGGTCAGATCGGTCATTTTTAAGATTAATAATTAAATAAATTTATTTAGTTAAAATTTTGAAGCATGAGATTATTAGCAAGTTCTACATACTTTGTTACATTATAGTCTATTTGTCAAAGAAAATATGATATTTTGATTTTAAAATTGGTCAATGTAACTTTGAATACTTAATTTTGTCAACTAAAATGGGATGGATCTGGTAATTAAATATGATGAGAGAGTGAGAGAGAGAGGGTAACCTGAAGGAACGTCTCTTTAAAAGAGATTGATAGATTGTTGCAGCCTTCCAAGTTAATTTCTTCAATAGAATTCAGATTTTCCAAGCCTTGAATCTCAGCCAATCTACTGCAACCTTCAAGATACAACACCCTTAAGTGTTTCAAATTTGACAGATTTGGTAGTCTTACCATTGATGTACATCCCGTTGCATCTAGGTCTTCTGAATTTGGAGGAAGTTTTGAAAGTGACCAAAGATTCCGACAAAGCCGCAAATCAAGCGATTTTAGATTGGACAGTTGACTAAGGTTGGATGGCAAGGTACTAAAAAAGTTGTAAGATAAATTCAATGATTCTAGTGATGATAAACTCCCGATATTATCTAAGAGAACTCCATCGAAATGATAGTTGTCATTGAGATTGCACGAGCCGAGATGCAACTTTCTCGGGGGTAACTTGTAAATGCTACTTGGAATATTTTTTAGCTTTCCACAACAAAATAAATCCAACTCGAACAATTTAGTCAAACGTCCGATTGAATCTGGTAATTTTGTAATTGCTGTGCTGCCTGCCCTAAGTACCCTTAAGGATTCAATGTTCCCCAATTCCTCCGGCAATCCTTTTAGATTTTTGCAGCAAGTAAGACGGAGACTTTCCAATACCCTCAAGTTGCAGAAGCTATTTGGAAGAGTACTAAGGTTACAACAATATCCCAAATCCAAGTTAACCAACCTACTAAGCCTTCCAATTGAATCTGGTAGCTTCAAAATTCCCGAGTGAGATTCCCAGAGCTCCCTTAAGCTTTCAATATTCCCAAGTTCCTCTGGCAATTCTTTCAGGTCTAGGCAACTATGAATAAATAGAGTTTCTAGTGCTCTCAGATTGCATATGATGTTTGGAATATGTCGCAGCGGCTCAAATCTAAGTAAGCCAACCTACTCAACTGTCCAATCGATGGGTGAATCTCAGCCAAACGTATACACCAACCGAGAAGTAATTTCTCGAGGTTTGGTACTCCTGTAAAGTTTGGAGTTGTCGTCAGGAATTCACAGCGATTGAGATTCAGGATCTTCAATTGTTCTAGAAACTGTAGAAATAATATAAGAAAGATTAGACAATAGACAACCTGAATGAGTAAAGTAAAATATGTACAACTTGTATGCATTTTCAAAATTTAAGATAAACAATGAGGCATGAGTAATGTCATACCAAGATACCATGCCATAACATATTGATTTTGCTGTACTTTAAGTCGAGGATAACTAGCTTTTCTGGATGAAAATTAGATGGTAAACACTTTAAATTACATCCCTGCCAAGATAGCCACCTTAACTCTTCAAATATGTGTTTGAAGTTTCCGGTGGGATGTACACCATTGATGTCAAGTAATATTAATTTGTGCATCTTTTTAAATGTTTTGGTATTTAATGTTACTTGTTGTAGCTCCTTTGAGGACTCTTTATTGACAATTTCCCTTCCCATGTCCCGAAGAATATCATGCATTCTCAACTCGTTGTTATCATTAATGGATCTTTTAAACAATTATGATCCTAGAACCTCAAGAGCTAAGGGAAGTCCTCCAGCTTGGCGTACAATGCCTTTCGATATTTCCACATAATCTTCTGATGGTACGGGTTTTTTAAAGGCATGTTGACTAAAAAGTTTCAAACACTCTTCATCGTCCAGTTCCTCTACATTATATCTCTCTTCTACTTCAATTTGATCTAGTAAACCTGCATCCCTTGTTGTTATAATAATTCTACTTCCTAAAGAAAATTGGTTCCATTGTCCTGCTAGTTGATCTGAGTGGCTTAAGTGGTTCCATTGTCCTGCTAGTTTGGTTCCTCAGCAATGGTGTTACGTATTCTACACGAGATTCTATCCCTACTGGTTGTTTGGCAATATGCAAACAAACGAGGTTTACTTTTAGTAGGACCTTCTGCACAATTATCTGGATCAACTTTGCCTCATGCCTGCCAATTATTATTAAAACAGGACATGATAAGTTGAAGCAAAATGGTTGAATCAGAAATATGAAAATCAATCATTTATAAAATGTGAAATATAGATGCTTAAACTTTTCACAGTACTGTGTGACTAATTGTTTTGTATCTTTGACTTTGGTAAGTTAGCTTTCAAACTGCAAAGATTTAGCCACTAATTAATAGATTTGTTACAACACTTTCTTTTTGAGCAACTTTTGTAAAGTTAAATGATCAATTTATCCACATGTCATATTAACTAATTTATCATTTAATATGTATTGATCGCTATACTAACTAAATTTCTTGTGATTCATATTTATAGCCACATACTTTATAAAGATTAATTAAGAAATTAAATAAAATATTGAAAGTTTCTTAACATTTGCAAAGATTTGTAGTTTAAGTTATTGGTTCTTAGCTCCCTCACAACAATACAATCATTCCTTTTTTTCATCAAATAACTAAATTTAGATAAGGGGAAAAAAGAAGAAGGAAATATAGAACTTACCCATTTGAATTCTGTTGGGTCATAATACTTTTCATACTGGGCCAGGCCGAATGGGCTTGTCCTTTGGACTATGTCACTTTTGTCGTATTGGGTCAAATGATTTGGACCCCGTTAGTTGACTATAATATTGGGCTTAGTCATTGGATTGGTCCATTATGTAAGCTGTCACTTATCCTATCTTTGATCGGTAATCATCACAAAAGGTAGTAGTTGACTGTTATATCTGCCACCTTTCTGCATGGCATTAATGAGGATGGGACTCCGATTACCGGCGGGAGGTAACAGTGGTAGCAGGTAGGGAAATAAGCTACATACTTTCGGCTGAGATGACCGGGGGTGAGAGGAGGTGTCAGGAGATAGTGGGTGGCACGGTAAACCGGGTCTAGAGAACGTATGAGGCAAGGATCACAAAAAGAAAGAGGTAACAAAACACAACACACAATCCTATTATTTTTCTCTCACTCATACACTAGTCAATATTTTTCCTCCATTGTTAACCTTGTGATCGCCTGTACTGACTCTCACGCCGGAGCTATCCCCCGACGGTCAGGCCGTCAAGCTTCTGGTGTTGACTTGTTGAACTGTGCATGATCAGAGCGTCTTACGTGATTGGGACGCGGGAGAAGATCTTGGCGTTAACATTGGCGCTAGAAGGAGGGCTGAGTTCTAATGTCCTGAGTATTTTTCAATCACTAACTGTGTTTGTTCTACGTCGGTGTTCATGGGGAAGAGTAGGACACCTACACCTGAAGGGCAGCCGATGGCTGCCAGTGAATCAATACCGCGAGTATCTGTCAAGGACCATTTGGGACCTGCACTAAGTGTTCATGCCAGCACGGCGTCCAAACGATTGCTTAGAGATTCTCGTCCGAGGGCTTTGAGCAAAGCCAAGAGAAGGCTAGTTTTCACAGCAGAGAAAGGGTCTGGTCATGGCCGGAGACGAGTAGAAGGCACCTCGCCTAGAACTCGATACCGGGATGACCAGGACGAAAAGGCTGCCCGCTTGTCTAAGATGGCAGACGAAGCTGATAGGGCCATGGAGGCACTGGTGAAGCAATGGCAGGATATAGCTGAGCAGATGTCTCGAATGGCAGATTTGAGGGACGAAGCGTCCAGCTATGTCCAATCTGAAGAACGTGGGCATCGGAGTGGGAAAGAACCTGCTCATTCAGGGCGTAAGTCTCGGGGTCAACCTCGAGAAAGAAGAAGGTCCAAAAGCCCTACTCCTCAAAGATCAAAGAGGGCACATCACCCTGTCGGTTCTAAGGAGCAGGGTCGAAACGAACGAAGAGGTCGATCTAGGGATCGTACTCCGGAGAATACTAAGAAGGCGCTCGTTGTTGCGCATTCCCACCACGGAAGCTTGGTTCAGAGACGAAGCAGATCTAGGAGTCGTACACCCGAAAGTCCACCGAGGGCACTCCACCCTGTGGACCATCGTCATCGTAAAAGCCCCTCAAAAGTTAGGGGTTCTATGGCAAGAGACCGGTCCATTCAGAGGAGGGAGGAGTCACCGAAAAAAGTAGCATCGTCCCAATCCGAGGGCGTGGAGTATCTAGTTAAAGAGGTAAAGGAGCTTCGGAGGCAGCTTGCCGAGGTACAGAAAACGAAAGATACTTCGGGAAAGAAGGCATCCCCATTTTCCGCGGAGATTCTGAAAGAAAAAGCTGACCCCACCAAGAAGTTGTCTCACATTGAAAGTTATGACGGATCGGAGGATCCCTATGACCATAGTCAGGCGTTCGACCGACTGATGGATTATTACAACTTTAGCGATGCCGCTAAGTGTCATACTTTTGTCACGACACTCAGAAAGGATGCCAGGCAGTGGATGGGGACTTTGCCTTCGGATTCGATTTCATCTTGGGCGGACATGTGCAATAAGTTCCACGCTCGCTTCGGGAGCAACAAAAGGAGGGGAAACCAACTGGCTCGTTGGCTCAGGTTCGACAATATTCGAATGAGTCTTTGGGCCAATATATGAAGCGATTCCGTGAAGCAGTCGGCCAAGTGACAGACCTGAACGATCTACAAGCCATGGGAATATTTCAGAATGGGTTAGATCTGATCAAATCAAAGAAGTTGGTGAAGAAATTGATGTTTCATCACCCGAAGAGTCTCGCAGAAGCCTTCGACAAAGCGGAAGGTTATATTGTGGTAGAAGAAGCCATGAATAGCCTCAAGCGCCCTTCTTCAGATCGGCTTAAGGAGACAGATCGGGACAGAACAGAGGGGGACCAGAGTAAGAATGAAGGAAATAAAGGTCGTCATGACGGCGAGTCAAAGAAATACAACAATAATTGGAGACAGGGTGGAGGATGCTCGTCCGCTCCCGCTCAGAGGGTAAATAGGACATATATTGCACTCAACGCTAACAGGGTTGTTATCTTGGATCAGATTAAGAATCAACCTATTTTCGAGCCACCTCGAGATAACATTAAGCCCGGGAAAGGGAATTCTCGTAAGTATTGTGACTATCATCAAGCCTCGGGCCACGATACGAACGACTGTGCTAGTTTGAAAGATTTTATTGAGAGAAAGGTGCAAGACGGGGCTTTAGTTCATTATGTGGCTGCCAGAACGAATCAACAGCAAGATAGAGGACCTGTTCAGGCAGCCCAACCAGTTCAGCAAGTGTTCCCCGCTCCTGGACCGCCAGCAAGGCAAGTGATAGATGTTATCACTGGGGGTACTTCGGACAAGCTTGTTGGAAAGAAGCGCCGAAATTATCTGGATTCGGTCATGCCGGTGGCGGGTACCCTCCCGAAGACTGACAGACCCTTCCCGGGTACGGTAATTTCCTTTACAGATGAGGATTACCCTTCGAAAACCATCGAACCGCATGAGGGATCATTGGTGGTAACGGCACAAGTGGGTTCGGTGGATATGAAACGAATGATCATCGACAATGGGTCTTCTGTGGATATCTTATATGCCCATGCTTATCAGAGGATGCATCTTGATGGGCAGAAGATGGAGATCGGGCATGAGGCCCCTTTATATGGCTTCAGCAACGATCCGGTGGCTGGAACCATCGAACTGCCGGATATCTTCGGTATGGCCCCCCAACAGGTAGAAATTATTTGCAAAATTTATGTTGTGCATGTAGATTTCGCTTATAATGCTATTTTGGGGAGGCCCACTTTAACTGCTTTACAAGCTGTAACCTCAATCCCTCATTTTAAAATCAAATTTCCTATGGCTCATGGGGTTGGGGAGGTAAAGGGAGATATGGATCTGGCCAGAAGATGTAACGACCCCAAAACAGGTCCATTCCACCCAACCCATTCTGAGTCGTCAAATACATGGTACAGAAAACATCTACAACTTTATTACAACAATTGTCGTGCAAAATACAACAACACATATGCTGTGAGTTTGGATACAAACATATACCAAATATGACTCATGTTCCAACCGTGGATAGCACCTCACAATGACACCTTACATAAAGGTATAGTCAAAAACTATTTTAGAAATTAGAATCTTTGGGAAGTGCTCAAGGAAACCTTCGTACATGGGAGGCCACGCGTCTAGGTTATGATAGATATCATATGGCCACAGAATTATCCTTGGTTGACCCAATAGACCCCAAAGAAAAACGAGAAGATTACTATCATATTCTTCCCAATGGTGAGTCTTCTCTTGACTTATCATTATCTCCACTGTCTCTAATTGAGAATTATACTTCAAACAAACACCAAGATTATATAGGTAGTGCCCATAGATATACTCAGCAAGTGGATGAGCACAACCCTGTCTTATGATGACACGAGGTTGTATGTCATTAGACATCTTGTATGATAGTGACAAAACACCCTTCCAACGTTGGGTTCGCCTCACCCTATTTTCTTCACCAAATATAACTACTAAATGATGACCACCGTTCTATTCCCTTGTTACCCCCGCTCGACCCAGCTACACTCTTATTACCTGAAAGGAATTGTGAAGCAAAAGGGTGAGCACAACTAGCTCAGTAAAGAATGTCATGACTAAAGATAATTCAATTATCAATAGCCTTCATCAACAATAAATCAGAGATTTAGAACATATGGTAAATGATAAAAATTTCAACCATAGTTGCAGCGGAACGAGCAATCCATTAGAAGAGTCAAATAGACTATAAAGTCTATTATCTTCTCCATGTTAAAAATCCACCAACAATATTTTATCCATGTAACATCACTCAACAGTTCCTTTCCACAATCATATGAATAACTCATAATCATAATTGTGACTATAAATTTTCTTCGCACCCAGGACGAAGAATATTTTCATCACCTGTCTTTACCTGAAACATCAAAGATCATGGTTATACCAAATCACAGTTCCTGTTCATAATCATACTAATAAATCCATCTTTGCACTACGACCAAAGATATTCAACAATAGTTCATCTTTGCACTACAGGCCAAAGATATTCATCAACAGACCATCTTTGCACTACAGGCCAAAGATATTCAACAACAGTTCATCTTTGCACTACAGGCCAAAGATATTCATCAATAATTCATCTTTGCACTACGGCCAAAGATATTCATCAACAAACCATCTTTGCACTACGGGCCAAAGATATTCAACAACAGTTCATCTTTGTACTACAGGCCAAAGATATTCATCAACAGGCCATCTTTGCACTACATGCCAAAGATATTCATCAACAATTCATATTTGCACTACAGGCCAAATATATTCATATCTCAAAGAAATATATAATCATTTCAGAATTTATATAAACAATAATTATAACCATGTTGATCAATTCACCTTTGCACTTAAGCTTAAGATATTCAATTATAAATTCAATGGTCATGATCATACCAGTCACAATTCAACTTTGCACTACAGGCCAAAGAGAACCCTAGTCATGATCATACCAATAATCTACCCATCTTTACACTCCAGTGAAAGAGAATTTCAACATCAGGGTTATAAAAATGTTATATATGATGATAAAAATAATATGATCAACATATAATTTTAATCTCAAGAGTAATATTCGTAACTCATGAATAGTAAATCGTGAATAGTAACTCATGAATAGTAACCCCGACACAAAAGATAGAAATTCCACAATAAAATCCATACCAATATTTCGGTATAATGATATTGAAAGAATAACATTACTTAAATTTATAAACAATTTATTTTAATTGTTTATACTTTACTAATTAATGCATTTAATCATCATAAAATGTCAACTCTTACAATTTCATCATCAATAACCAAAACCCTCATCAAAAATCTGCATATACCTCATATAGGATTCTCAAGCCATAAAATCCTATTTTTCAATTTTCTTTCTTCACAAAACATATTTAATTCATTTACTCATAACTGGACCATTTTTATGAAAAATACCAAATCAGTTCCAAAAATATTTCTTTTCTGGGATTTAGCATAATATAGTCCCATAGTGAACATATATTTTTCTCAGAATTTTTAAAAGTCATTTACTATTTTTTATATGGCCAAAATAGCCGAATATTTAGACATTTATCAAAAATTATACTTTTATCTAAAAATTCTGAAATTCACAGAGTATACTCCTATCATATTCATGTACTCCCAATAAAAATTTCATCAATTTTGGAGTTAACCACAAGGAATTATAAGCTGTTACTTCTAAAATAGTCTTTTCTCATAAAATTCATAACTCTCAATCTATACATCCAAAAATCACCATTTTTGGACACAATCAAGAAAACTCATCAAAATATCATTTCAAATTTTTCCAGAATTTTTGAAGATCAGAAAAATTACGAAACTGAAAATCATAACAACCCTTAAAATCCCTTAATATCCCTTACTATCCCTTACTATCCCTTACCTCAAAGAGCAGCACTTCAGATTGGATATCGGATATGACGCTGAAGGAAACTCGCACTGATGAATAGCAACTCACCAAGTATCTAAAAACTCACAAAATATGCTTCATAATATAGAGAGAGAAAGAGAGAAAGCTTATGTTTCTGGTGTGATTTTCAATTCTAACTTAGCCCTCTATTTATAGGAAAATTTTAGTAGGCTTGACCTGCAACCTGATGGCTTTACCTGCTACTATTCCCACCCACCACATTTGAAATATAATTCAGCACATTTCTTCACCAACCACAAGTGGAGCCCACCAATTCTAGAATTTTCCATCAAAATGATATACTCCGAAAATTCAATAATTTCTGAACCAGTCATCTCGTAAAATTCATAATAAATCATACGTTCATTTTTAACGGTTCAAAATTTGTGGGCATATACTCAACTTATATATGTATAACATATCCAAAAATTACCACGATCCAACGGTCGGATTAAAAATTATAACCCCCGTAAAATATCTCAAAAACCCTGATTTTTAATACCTCCATTCCGACAAAAATACGGATAAAAATCTCAACATTAACTCCTTCATTTTTTAACCACAAAAATATATCCCTCATTTATATCCACATAAAATAAATATTTTCTTATCATATGAATCAATAATTAATTATTCACAAATAATATTACAGAATCACATTTATGACAACCAGGCCGTTCCCAGGAAAGAGGGGGCTTTCCAATAAGGATTTCTCCTTACTGGCGCGCAATTAGATGACCAAACCTCTCCTTAGACAGAACTTTCTAGACATTGCCAATAATGCTATCTAATAATATTATTCAAATAATATGAATTATTGATCTGATAATAGAAAATACTGTGCAGCAACAATTATTGAAACAAAAATAATATAAAATATCAACGCAGCAATTATTGAATCAATAAAGTAAAATATTGAACAGTAATTACTGTAACAATTATTGAGTAGTGCCTTCTTACGTAAGAATCAATAATTTTAAAAATACTGTGCAATACCGTGTGCTACTATGCAATAACGCGTATTACTGTATTTTAACCAACGGGTATTCCAACAGTGTTAACGGTAATAACTACGCCGTTATTTGTAAAAACTCAAATTTGTCGTTTTCTTCACCCGACAGTTATTCGTTATGGGGCCCACAAATAGCTGCGCCGTCGTACGAATATTCCCCGACAGAAAGAATATTCCACGACCAAACGAATATTCCCCGACAACAATGATTATTTTTTAACCACTTGCTTATTTTGAAAAAAAAATTTACATTTCACCCATAACTTTAAATTTTTATCAATTTAACCATTTACTAAATAGTAATTATAAGAAAAATTGAACACTTTTATTTCATAAAATTCGGGGTCTTACAGAAGATGTTATAGAAATGTCGTGATCACTTCGGGAGTAGGGGTGTCAAAGTAAAAACAGACCATGGCAATAGAGATCGAACCCTTCACGGAAAGCAGCTCAGAGCCGTTGGTCATGCCAGCTGAAGAAACAGAAAAGATAGAGCTCGTCCCGGGCAAGACTGACAAGACGGTGAAAATAGGTTCTGGTCTGCCGGAACCTCTCCGGACGAACCTCATTGAACTCCTGTGATGCTATGTTGACATCTTCGCCTGGGAACCTCAAGATATGCCGGGAGTGAGTAGGGATATTGCAGAGCATCGGTTAGAAGTGGGCCCGTCGAAGAAGCCAGTTCGGCAAAAGAGGAGGATCTTTGCGCCTGAGCGCCAAAGAATCATCGATGAAGAAATTGCGAAGCTGCTAGCTGCTGACTTCATCTTCGAGATCGACTATCCGCAGTGGATGGCAAATGTGGTGCTGGTCCAGAAGCAGAACGGGAAATGGCGAGTCTGCATCGACTATACAGATCTGAATAAAGCTTGTCCAAAGGATTTCTACCTGTTACCCCACATTGACCAGCTCATCGATGCAACTTCGGGGTATGCCTTGTTGAGTTTCATGGATGCATTCTCTGGCTATCATCAGATCTCCATGTGTAAAGAGGATATACCGAAGACGGCATTCATTACGCATCGTTCGGTATATGCCTACAAGAAAATGACCTTCGGTCTCATCAACGCCGGGGCCACTTACCAGAGGATGATGAACTATGTCTTCAGGCATCAGTTGGGCAAGAATATGGAAATATACGTAGATGACATGATTGTTAAGAGTATGTTGGTGCACAAACATCTGGATGACCTGGAAGAATGCCTTCAGACAGTCCGCCATCACAAATTGAGACTGAACCCTGTCAAGTGCACCTTCGGATTAGGGGCTGGCAAGTTTCTGGGTTATCTGGTCAGTCAGAGGGGAATTGCAGCCAATCCAGAAAAGATTCAAGCAATCCTGAACATGAAGACTCCTCAGTCATTTAAAGATGTTCAACGTCTGACTGGAAGGATTGCAGCTTTGAGGAGGTTTATGTCCAAGTCGGCAGAAAAGTGTTTGCCATTTTTTGATACGTTGAAAGGGCCGAAGAATGCCAAGACGTTCCAATGGACTTCAGAATGCGAAGATGTCTTTCAGAGCATCAAGTCCTACTTATCTTCGGCGCCTTTGTTGGTGAAGCCCGCTCCTGCTGAGCCTTTGTATTTGTACTTAGCAGCTAGTTCATTGGCAGTAGGAGCAGTTTTGGTGCGAGAAGTTGGGGGTAAGCAGCACCCGGTTTATTATGTAAGTCATGTCCTTCGAGATGCTAAAACAAGGTACCCAAACATTGAAAAGTTTACTTTTGCTTTAATAACTACTAGTCGAAAGCTTAGGCAATACTTCCAGGGTAGGTTGGTAATAGTCTACACAGATCAACCTTTGAAGAAAATTATGGGCAAACCTGAGGTATCGGAGAGATTAGCTGCATGGACGATGGAGTTATCGTAATTCTTCGTTGAATATCATCCCCGAACCGCCATCAAGGGACAGGCCTTGGCAGATTTTGTGGTCGAGTGTTCGTTTTCTGAAGCTAATGAAGTTGTGGCAGAAGCTGAAGGGTCTGACAGCATAGTCGTGGTTCTTCAACAGAAGCAGAGTTCGTGGACACTGTATGCAGATGGGTCCTCTACCACGGACGTCAGCGGAGCAGGGATTATTCTGACCAGTCCGGAGGAATTCAAGGTACAACAGGCCATCAGATTTCAGTTTAAAGCGACGAACAATGAGGCGGAGTATGAGGCAGTGTTGGCGGGATTGCGACTAGCTAAGAGTCTGGCAGTGCAAAGAATAGTTATCTTCAGCGACTCTCAGTTAGTCGTTAAACAAGTCTCTGGGGAATACGAAGCCCGAGTTCATAGAATGATCAAGTATTTGGCGGAATTGAAAGAACGGCTTCAGTATTTCCAGTTCTTCGAATTTCAGGCGGTCGAACGTAACGACAATTCCATTGCTGATGCACTCTCCAAATTAGCCACTACGGATGTTAACGTTTTTGATGGGTCGGTTTACTTGGAAATTTTGTAACATCCTAGTGTTCATCATGAATCGGTAATGTGCGTTGACCGAACCAACTGTTGGTTGACTCCATATCTGGAGTATCTGGCAGATGGCGTTTTACCTTCGGATCAGATGCTGGCCAAGAAAATCAAGTACAAGAGTGCTAATTTCGATCTAATAGATGGGGATCTATTTCGAAGGGCCTTCTCGTCTCCACTGTTAAAATGTTTGACTCCGTCCGAAGTTGAATATGCTCTTCAAGAAGTTCACGAGGGCATCTGTGGCGACCATATGGCTGCTAAGTCATTAGCCTACAAAGTACTTCGTCAGGGGTACTACTGGCCTACCATCTTCAAGGAAGCGACTGAATACGTCAAGAAGTGCGAGAAATGTCAGCTCAACAGTCCGATCCCACATCGGCCACCAGAAGAGTTATACTCAATCTTATCTCCCATACCCTTTGTTGTCTGGGGGGTTGATATACTAGGTCCGCTACCGAAAGCAAAAGGTCAGGTCAGCTTCGTTATAGTTGCCATCGACTGCATGACCAAGTGGGTAGAAGCAAAACCGCTTAGGTTAATAACGGAACAGGAATGCTTAAAGTTCATCAAGGAGTCGGTAGTATTTCGGTTCGAAATTCCTAAGGTGGTGATTTCAGACAATGGACGTCAGTTTGTGGGATCAAAATTCGAAGCATTTTTGAAAGAATTGGGGGTCCAGCACAGAAATACTTCGGTAGCTCATCCTCAGTCTAATGGACAAGTCGAAGTGACCAACAGAACGTTGCTGAATGGAATCAAGCGCAGATTGGACGAAGCAAAAGGAAGATGGCCAGAAGAGCTGCTCAGCGTGTTATGGGCCTATCGGACCACTCCGAGGACCACAACAGAAGATTCACCTTTTAGACTGGCCTACAGTACTGATGCCTTAGTCCCAATTGAAATTGGATCTCCATGTCTTCGAGTTAGTCAGTTCAAAGAGATATACAATGACGAAGGGTTGAAAGCCAATCTTGATTTACTTGAGGAAGTCAGAGAAACAGCCTTGATCAAACTAGCAGCCTATCAGCGACGAGTAGCTAAGAATTATAACAAAGGGGTAAAGCTTCGCAGGTTCGAAGTAGGGAATTTCGTTCTCAGAGAAGTCGAAGCATCTACACCCCAGAATTTGGAAAAGCTGATGCCGAATTGGGAAGGGCCGTATGAAGTCATAGAAGTATAGAAGCCGGGGACTTATCGGTTGAGGGCCTTGGACGGATCAGAGATCAAGAATACTTGGCATGCAGGCAGGCTTCGAAAGTATTTTCAGTAGCTACAATGTCAGTACACTGGAAGTCTGTAAATATTTAAGTCATCATCAATAAAAATTCCCTTTTTCTCAAACAAGTCTTGTCTTCGTTGCTGTTAATGTCATCGGTGTAAGGAGGTTCGGGTGGACTCGCTAACCATTCGATGGTAGCCTCATCGGTAGGTGGTCCTTATGAGTTTGTTAGGCCCTGCGTCGTAGGAAAACGTCATTGGTGTAAGGAGGTTCGGGTGGACTCGCTGACCATTCGATGGTAGCCTCATCGGCAGGTGGTCCTTATGAGTTTGTCAGGCCCTGCGTGGTAGGCAAACGTCATTGGTGTAAGGAGGTTCGGGTGGACTCGCTGACCATTCGATGGTAGCCTCATCGGCAGGTGGTCCTTATGAGCTTGTCAGTCCCTGCGTGGTAGGCAAGTGTCATCCTTAAGACGTTGTCAGGCCCTACGTGGTAGGCAATTGTCGACCTTTAGACCTTGTCAGGCTCTTCGTGATAGGAAAGTGTCATCCTTTAAGACGTTGTCAGGCCCTGCGTGGTAGGCAAGTGTCATCCTTTAGACTTCGTCAGGCCCTTCACGGTAGGCGAATCCCCAGTGAAGCAGATCTACCTCACACTTTGGTAACGAATAAGTATTCCTTTACTTTATTACCTAATTTTTTTTAAGTGTTGAGTTCGGAAGGCCACATTCTTTAACTTCATCTTGTCTGTTATACGACTTGCCTAGTTGTTAATTAACAGTTTAAGTTAAGGCCACGAAGGAGCTTGTACATTTTTCAAGTTGAATCGATATTGAAGTGTTGATAAACAGTAAATGCACCGAAGTCATAAGGAATAATGTTGATATTTCATTTACATAATATTGTTTACAAAACGATAGAAACTTTTACAGAAATCCTACAGCTAAGGGAAAAGAGAATCATCTTCAGGAATCAGCTTCGTCTTCCGAAGAGTCGAGAATGGTCGGATCAACCTTGGCTGTGACAAGTCTTGCCTTGTCTTTGCTTCGGTATTCGTCATATCCATCCGAGAACATTTGGACGATCTCCTCGTTCAACTCAGCTGATTTTCGATATTCTTGTTGAACTTCTCTCCGAAGATTTTCGGTCAGAGGGGGACCCAAATCTCTCAAAGCACGAAGTTCTTGAAGCTCCTCTTCGAGCTTTGCTCGTTCTTTCAGATGTCTCAAGTCCCTAGCTTCGAGTTCATTTACTTGCATCGCCAGGATCTTGTTGGTTTTCACCATTGTTTCGTTCTTCCCCATAAGAACTTCATTTCTACTAACCAGATCTACGTTCGTACTAATGGTGATTCAGTGTGTGGCTTCAGCTGTCTCCAATTTTTCTTTTAACTTATTCACATCCTTATGGAGGCATTCGTTATTGAAGAGAGCGGTACCATGGTCCCTTCTCTCTTTACTCAGAGCCGACGCCAGAATAGCGTTCTCTCGACTGGCTGTGTTTTCTTCGGCTTCGGACTCTTTATATCGGGGAAGAAGCCTCCCGAAGACAGCATTGGCCTACAGACATTCAAAGACAGCCGGTGAATTATTAGAAGAAACAGATAATTCCTAAATATTTCAATTGAACAAACTAACCTTAGCCTGGTAACTCATGCCTTCCTCGATCAAATCCCTAATCGAGCTGTTTTCGAACCGATGATCATTGGTCTCCCGAACAAAGGAATCGAACAGCTAAAAGGGAAAGTTCGCGTTAAACTCCGGCCATACGGTGGGAGAAGATGCGGCTTCTCGCCTGAAGGCGGAGGGGGAAGATCTTGTCGAAGAGGGCATGGATGGTTCGGGGGGCGGTGGTGGTTGATCATCAGAAGGTTGTTTCCTTTTATGAGACAGAAGTGGAGACTCGGTTGGGTTTTTGAGCTCGTCTTCGGAAACACGGATCTCCACAGGAATGATGGTCGGAGGATCAACTTCAACAGGGGGAACCCGAATCTCATCAGCAGATAAAGGAGTCACCTTGGTCTTCCTCTTTTTGGTACAAAGAGCTTGCATCCGCTCCTTAGCCGGCATATCAATCAGACTGGTGGTAGAGGTTTGTTGAGATTCTTGAGGAATCGATATTGGTTTCCGAACAGCCCTCTTCTTTTGTCGAGGTCGACTAGATTCCTCCGTAGTTTCTGATCCAGGGAAGACTTCAGCGTCATGGGCTTCAGAAGCCGGGAGTTCTTCCTGTGGGATGTCGGTGGGGGATGATGACAATTTACCCGAAAGGAATTTTTCCAAATCCCTTCGGTCGATCGATGTTGGTTTTATCAAAGACACTGCAAATTAACAAATCACGTAACCCTTTAGACCAGTTCACTAAAAGAAATCTCAGCAAATTACATACCAGTAAGAGTTTAGAACTCACATTTATGGTCATACAACCATGCTTGCTTGCTCAGGAGTCCGAAGCTCCATTCCTTCAGGAGAATCTTCTCGAGAATGCTCGCCACTTCTTTCACACGCTCCTCTGAAATGTCCCCGAAGTCTGCAGAAATCCGCTCGGAGGTGGTCCATTCCGGGATAGATGGGATTTCAGGTCCCTTCACGAAGAACCATTCTCTGTGCCACCCCTTGTTGCTCGAAGGAGTATTCATCAAAGATCGTTTCTCGAACTTGGCGTTGGGCTTGGGGGACTGTTTGCTCAGCACTTTGAAGCCTCGTTCCTGAGACTTCCCAGCAGAGAAGAGAGTGAAAAAGGAATTAACTGTTGGGGGTATCCCCAACTCATAACAGAATGCTATGAAAGCCAGGATGTGGATGTACGAATTCGGCACCAGTTGGGCGAATCCCACTCCGATAAACCCCAGAAGAGTAATAAGGAAAGAGTGAAGAGGGAATCTAACTCCCTTCTCTAAAACAGTTACCGATACGGCAGTCCACCCATCCGGTCGTTGGTACATTCGTTCGTGTGATACTGGAGCTCTCACCAGATGGGTGCCCGAAATCTGATAACGACTTTTGATGGCACGCAACTCGATCTCGGTGATGATAGAAGGGGTATTGGCGTGAGGGTATTGTTCTTCACTCTCAAAAATCTCTGAGGGGTTGGGTAGTGGGTTTGAGGGGTTCCTGGCAGGGCTAGACGTGATTTGGGGGTTTGGGTTTGAAACCGTCTCGGTAAGGTTGTGACTGGGAGGAGTGGTGAAAATCGGAACTGCAAGAATGGAGGTGGTGTTGTCAGAATCTTGGGTCGCCATTGCTACTAAGATCTTGCAGGTAAGAAAGAAATCGGAGAGAATGAGAGAACACTGTGTGTATCAAATTCAAATTAAGCTGGTAAAGCTGTCAGAATTGGGGAAAATTGGCTTTTATAGTGGTCTTTTCAAATTTTGCACGAAAACCAAGGGCGGCGCATTAATTGGAGGTAATGATGTGAGAGAGGAAGGGGTAACGTCTGATTTTGGTTTTAATGGGTTATCCAGAGTGGTCTGGCGTTCATTGGATCCTCATTTTTCGTCCTTAAGGCTGATGGGCACGTGCCATCTGGGCTTCTAGATCCATTTGAATTATTGACTGTTATTTATTAGTTGAGCCTTGGTGAGATTCCTTTTAGCCCCTTTGGTTTATTACAAATCTCTTTCACTATGGACTTACACTATTTACAGTCTTCCACTAAACATCCTTGTAAGACCCCAAATTTTATGAAATAAAAGTATTCAATTTTTCTATTTAGTAAATGGTTAAATTGATAAAAAGTTAAAGTTAAAGGTGATATATGAATATTTTTCAAAATAAGCAAGTGGTTATAAAATATTCATTTTGTCGGGGAATATTCGTTTGGTCGTGGAATATTCTTTCTGTCGGGGAATATTCATACGACGGCGCAGCTATTTGTGGGCCCCATAACAGAAAGCGATTGGATGAAGAAAACGACAAAATTGAGTTTTTATAAATAACGGCGTAGTTGTTACCGTTAACACTGTTGGAATACCCGGTGGTTAAAATACAGTAATACGCGTGGTTGCACAGTAGCACACGGTATTGCACAGTATTTTTATCAATTATTAATTCTTACGTAAGAAGGCACTACTCAATAATTGTTACAGTAGTTACTGTTCAATATTTTATTTTATTGATTCAATAATTGCTGCGTTGATATTTTATATTATTGTTGTTTCAATAATTATTGCTGCACAGTATTTTCCATTATCAGATCAATAATTCATATTATTTGAATAATATTATTAGATAACATTATTGGCAATGTCTAGAAAGTTCTGTCTAAGGAGAGGTTTGGTCATCTAATTGCGCGCCAGTAAGAAAAAATCCTTATTGGAAAGCCCCCTCTTTCCTGGGAACGGCCTGGTTGTCATAAATGTGATTCTGTAATATTATTTGTGAATAATTAATTATTGATTCATATGATAAGGAAATATTTATTTTATGTGGATATAAATGAGGGATATATTTTTGTGGTTAAAAATGAAGGAGTTAATGTTGAGGTGTTTTATCAGTATTTTTATCGGAATAGAGGTATTAAAAATCAAATCAGGGTTTTTGAGAAATATTGCGAAGGTTATAATTTTTAATCCGACCGTTGGATCGTGGTAATATTTGGATATGTTATACATATATAAGTTGAGTATATGTCCACAAATTTTGAACCGTTAAAAATGAACGTATGATTTGTTATGAATTTTACGAGATGACTGGTTCAGAAATTGTTGAATTTTCGGAGTTAATCATTTTGGTGGAAAATTTTAGAATTGGTAGGCCCCACTCTTGGTTGATGAAGAAATGTGCTGAGATTTTTATTCAAATGTGGTGGGTGGGAATAGTAGCAGGTAAAGCCATCAGGTTGAAGGTTAAGTCTGCTTCGGCGTGCTAACATTTTCCTATAAATAGAGGGCTAAGTTAAAATTGAAAATCATACTAGAAACATAAGCTTTCCCTCTTACTCTCTCTATATTATGAAGCATATTTTGTGAGTATTTAGATACTTTGTGAGTTTCTATTCATCAATGCAAGTTTTCTTCAGCTTTATACCGATCAGAAGTACTGCTCTTTTGAGGTAAGGGATTTTAAGGGTTATTATGTTTTTCAGTTCGTACTTCTTCTGACCTTCAAAAAATTTTGAAAAAATTTGAAATTATATTTTGATGAGTTTAATTGATTGTGTCCGAAAATAGTGATTTTTGGATGTATAGATTAAGAGTTATGAATTTTACGGGAAAAGACTATTTTAAAAGTAACCGCTTATAACTCCTTGTGGTTAGATCTAAAATTGATGAAATTTTTATTGGATGTATATCTATATAATATTAGTGTACTCTTTGAATTTTGGAATTTTTGGATAAAAGTACAATTTATGATAAATGTCTAAATATTCGGCGGTTTTGGCCATATGAAAAATAGTAAATGAGTTTTAAAAATTCTAAAAAAAATATATGTTCAATATGGGACTATATTCTGCTAAATCTCAGAAAAGAAATATTTTTAGAACTGATTTGGTATTTTTCATGAAAATAGACTAGTTATGAGAAAATGAATTAAATATGTTATGTGAAGTAAGAAAATTGGAAAATAGGATTTTATGGCTTGAAGATCCTATATGAGGTATATGCAGATTTTTGATGAGGGTTTTGGTTATTGGTAATGAAATCTTATGAGTTTAACATTTTATGATGATTAAATGCATTAATTAGTAAAGTGTAAACAATTTAAATAAATTGTTTATACGCTTAAGAAATATTATTCTTTCAATATCATTATACCGAAATATTGGTATGTATATTATTGTGGAATTTCTACCTTTTTTATGTCGGAGTTACTATTCATGAGTTACTATTCACGAGTTACTATTCCCGATAAAATTGGTTTCTTTTTCTAACCAAATTATAGTTGATTTATGAATATTGCTCTTGAAATTAAATTCATGTTTTGATCATATTATTTTTATTATCATATATAACATTTTTATAACCTTGATGTTGAAATTCTCTTTCGCTTGAGTGTAAAGATGGGTAAATTATTGGTATGATCATGACTAGGGTTCTCTTTGGCCAGTAATGGAAAAGTTGAATTGTGACTGGTATGATCATGACCATTGAATTTATAATTGAATATCTTTAGCTTAAGTGCAAAGGTGAATTGATCAACATGGTTATAATTATTGTTTATATAAGTTCTAAAATGATTATATATTTCTTTGAGATATGAATATATTTGGCATGTAGTGCAAATATGAACTGTTGAGGAATATCTTTGGCCTGTTGTGACGCCCCCAAAATAGGTATACAACACCCATTCTGAGTCGCCAAATACATGGTACAGAAAGCAAATTACAACTTCAATAATACAATTGTCGTGCAAAATACGACAACACATACTGTGAGTTTAAATACAAATATTGTCTTCTAGACAATATCCACACTCAAATAAATCCTCATTAAAATTATTCAAACACTATTTTACAGAAGTAGTGAGGACTGCTAAAACATCTTTCTAGAACCATCACTCCATACCCCGACTAGATCCTGCTATGTTCTCACCTCCTGAGAAGAAAAATGGAACAAAAAGGAAAAGGTGAGCTCAACTAGCCCAGTAAAGAATATTATGACTAAGATAATATACAAACAAATTATCGTTAGTCTTCAACAGGGAAAAATCTGATAGAATATAATCGACAACAAGTTTTAGATCAACAACTGCAGCGGAAACAGCAAACCATTAGAAGAGTCAAGTAGAGAAAGAATTCTACTATCTTCTAAGATTTAAAAGTCCATCATCAATATTTTATCCCTGTAACATCAATTAATAATCATCTTTATCCAAATATTCATCTTTGCACTACAGGCCAAAGATATTCATTTGTATCACCTGTCAGTCATGTTCATCTCAACACCTGTTCATCTTTGCACTACAGGCCAAAGATATTCATCAAGTAATCATACATCTTTGCACTACAGGCCAAAGATATTCATTAATATCATCATTTAGGACTGAGGATGATGAAAAATATCTTAAAGAGAACGAATCCAATGAGACAGAAGGACAAATAGTAGGGATTCGTATAACAGTTTATCCAAGATCAATAATACTTCATAATAATCAATTGTGAAGCAGAATTCAAAAATAAAGATCAAAACATGGATACAATCAAAGATAGTAACCATAATAGACATCTTGGACAAAAAGGGAAAAATTTTATTTTTCGGTGAATAGTGCCGTATTCGTGAATAGTACCGTATACGTGAATAGTGCCGTATACGTGAATAGTAACCCCGACACAAAAAGTTCCAAATTTGATAAAAACTCATATCAATATTTCAGCATAATGATATTGAAGAAAATAATATCATTAAGAAGAAAATAATATCCCTTACCTCAAGATATCAGTACTTCTGGTCGGAATACCGGTATAAGGCTGAAAGAAACTTGCTCTGATGAATAGAAACTCTCAAAGTATCTAAATACTCACAAAATACACTCAATAATCTAGAGAGAGAAAGAGAGAAAACTTGTTTCTGGTGTGATTTTCAATTCTAACTTAGCCCTCTATTTATAGGAAAATTTTAGTAGGTTTGACCTGCAACCTGATGGCTTTACCTGCTACTATTCCCACCCACCACATTTGAAATATAATTCAGCACATTTCTTCACCAACCACAAGTGGGGCCCACCAATTCTAGAATTTTCCATCAAAATGATAAACTCCGAAAATTCAACAATTTCTGAACCAGTCATCTCGTAAAATTCATAATAAATCATACGTTCATTTTTAACGGTTCAAAATTTGTGGACATATACTCAACTTATATATGTATAACATATCCAAAAATTACCACGATCCAACGGTCGGATTAAAAATTATAACACCCGCAATATTTCTCAAAAACCCTGATTTGATTTTTAATACCTCCATTCCGATAAAAATACTGATAAAAACCTCAACATTAACTCCTTCATTTTTAACCACAAAAATATATCCCTCATTTATATCCACATAAAATAAATATTTTCTTATCATATGAATCAATAATTAATTATTCACAAATAATATTACAGAATCACATTTATGACAACCAGGCCGTTCCCAGGAAAGAGGGGGCTTTCCAATAAGGATTTCTCCTTACTGGCGCGCAATTAGATGACCAAACCTCTCCTTAGACAGAACTTTCTAGACATTGCCAATAATGTTATCTAATAATATTATTCAAATAATATGAATTATTGATCTGATAATGAAAAATACTGTGCAGCAACAATTATTGAAACAACAATAATATAAAATATCAACGCAACAATTATTGAATCAATAAAATAAAATATTGAACAATAACTACTGTAACAATTATTGAGTAGTGCCTTCTTACGTAAGAATCAATAATTGGTGCAATACCGTGTGCTACTGTATTTTAACCACCGGGTATTCCAACAGTATTAACGGTAACAACTACGCCGTTATTTATAAACAACTTATACTTGTCGTTTTCTTCATCCAATCGCTTTCCGTTATGGGGCCCACACAAGGCTGCGCCGTCGTACGAATATTCCCCGACAGCAAGAATATTCCACGACCAAACGAATATTTCCCGACAAAATGAATATTTTATAACCACTTGCTTATTTTGCAAAATTTGCACATTTCACCCATAACCAAAGTATTATATCAAATTAACCCCTTATTATTCACAATAATATTTAGAGAAAATTTGATTTTATTCATTAATAAGTTGGGGTCTTACAACCTCCCCTCCTTATGAAATTTCGTCCTCGAAATTGACGTACGTACCTGATGTTTCAAAAAGGTGAGGATACCTCGCTTTCATTTCTGATTCCAACTCCCAGGTCATTTCTTCAATAGCATGGTTTCTCCACAAAACCTTAACTTGTGGTATAACCTTCGTGCGTAGGACATGCTCTTTCCTATCCAAGATCTTAACAGGTACCTCCTCGTACGTTAAATCTTCAGCTATCTCGTCTGGTTCTAACTCAATAATGTGGTTCGGGTCTTTAACATATTTACGAAGCATAGATATGTGAAAAACATTATGAACACGAGACATGCTTGGAGGTAATGCGAGTCTATATGCCACATTTCCTATTCGCTCAAGAATCTCAAATGGACCAACAAATCTTGGATTGAGCTTTCCTCTCTTCCCAAATCTTGTAACTCCCTTCCATGGTGCAACACGTAACAATACATGATCCCCAATATTAAATTCCACGTCCTTCCGATGAAGATCCGCATAACTCTTTTGTCGATCCTGTGCCGTTTGTATACGTTGTCGAATCGTTTGGATCTTCTCTGTAGTAATGCGTACCAACTCTGGTCCCAACAATGTTGCTTCACCCACCTCGTCCCAGCATACTGGAGAACGACATTTTCTTCCATACAACGCCTCGAATGGAGCCACACCTATGCTCGCCTGATAACTGTTGTTGTAGGAGAATTCCACCAATGGTAGGTACTTATCCCAACTCCCTTTGAGATCTAGGACACAAAGTCTTAATAGATCTTCAAGAGTTTGAATAGTCCTCTCTGATTGTCCGTCCGTTTGAGGATGGTATGCCGAACTGAATCGTAAATCCGTGCCCATAGCTTTCTGCAAGCTAACCCAAAATCGTGAAGTGAATCTTGGGTCACGATCCGAAACTATGGATACTGGCATGCCATGCAATCTCACAATCTCGTTCACGTACATACTAGCAAGACGTTCAAGGGAATAAGTCTCACGTATCGGCAAGAAATGAGCGGACTTGGTTAATCTATCAACAATAACCCAAATCGCATCTATGCCTTGAGAAACCTTGGGAAGACCCGTAACAAAATCCATAGTAATGTGTTCCCACTTCCATTTCGGGATCTCAAGTGGTTGCAATGGACCCTTTGGCACTTGATGCTCCGCCTTTACACGTTGACAAGTTAAACACCTCGAGATAAACTCCGCGATCTCTCTTTTCATATTGCTCCACCAAAATGTATGTCGAAGATCGTGATACATTTTGGTACTCCCAGGATGGATTGCAAACGGTGTGTTGTGTGCCTCCATCATTATTCTATGCTTCAAGTCAAAATCGTTAGGAACACAAAGTCTGGAGTTGACTCGAAGTATTCCTTCTTCATCGATTCTTGCTTCTGGAATAGCACCTTCTTGCACTTTCTTCTTCATACGCATCAGCTCCATGTCCGTAGCTTGAGCAGCTTTAACTTTATCGATTAAAGTCGGTTCTACTCGTATATTTGATATCATCATGTGGGTACTTGGAGCCTTCATCTCTATCTCCATCCTTTGCAAGTCATACAAAATGGGCCTTTGTGTTAACAACATTGCACTCGTACCCGCATATGATCTTCTACTCAATGCGTCAGCTACTACGTTTGCTTTTCCAGGATGATATTGGATGGTATGATCGTAATCTTTCAACAGCTCGAGCCAACGTCGCTGCCGCATGTTGAGTTCCTTTTGGGTGAAGAAATATTTGAGGCTTTTATGATCTGTATAGATCTCCACTTTCTCCCCATACAGGTAGTGTCTCCAGATCTTCAACGCAAAAACGACTGCTGCCAACTCCAAATCATGAGTAGGATAATTCCTCTCATATTCTTTGAGTTGTCGTGAGGCATAGGCTATGACTTTCCCATGTTGCATGAGAACACATCCTAACCCTTTGCCTGAAGCATCGCTGTAGATAACAAATCCATCCGAACCAGATGGTATTGTCAGAACAGGTGCCGAAATGAGTCTCCTCTTGAGTTCTTGGAAACTCTTCTCGCATTCCTCACTCCATACGAATTTTGTATCTTTCCGAGTCAGCTGAGTTAACGGAGTAGCGATTCGAGAAAATCCTTCCACAAATCTCCGATAATAACCAGCTAAGCCCAGAAAGCTACGTACTTCGGTTACCGACTTCGGTTGCTCCCAACTTTGTATGGCTTCAATCTTCGCCGGGTCGACAGATACTCCATGTTTTGACACCACGTGCCCAAGGAATGCTACTTCCTCAAGCCAGAACTCGCATTTCTTCAATTTGGCATATAGCTTATTTTCACGAAGCCTTTGCAGTACCAGCTTCAAATGGCGCTCATGATCTTCACGGCTTTTGGAATAGATGAGGATGTCATCAATAAAGACAACAACGAACTGATCCAAATATTCTTTGAATACACGGTTCATCATATCCATGAAGGCAGCAGGAGCATTAGTCAATCCAAAAGACATTACTAAGAATTCATAATGCCCGTACCGAGTTCTGAAGGCAGTCTTTGGAATATCCTCAGTTTTAATCTTCAGCTGATGATATCCAGAACGAAGATCGATCTTTGAAAAGAATTGTGCTCCTTGCAACTGGTCAAACAGGTCATCAATGCGAGGTAGCGGATACCTATTCTTGATAGTGACATGATTCAATTCTCGATAGTCGATACAAAGTCGCATACTCCCGTCTTTCTTCTTTACGAATAAAACAGGAGCACCCCAAGGAGACGTACTAGGACGAATAAAACCGATGTCCAACAACTCCTGTAGTTGGACTTTTAACTCCTGAAGTTCAATAGGAGCCATTCGATATGGAGTTTTAGAAATGGGCTTTGTACCGGGTTCAAGGTCAATAAAGAATTCAACTTCACGTTCTGGGGGTAGACCAGGAAGTTCTTCAGGAAATACATCGGGAAATTCTCTAACAATAGAAATATTATTCAAATCTGACTTGTCTTTGTTCAAATCCATAACATGGGCTAAGAAAGCTTGACATCCGTTTTTCAATAAACGAATAGCTTTGTGGCTTGATATGACAGTGACTGATTTTAGTGGTTTAGTAGTTTGAATTCGTATGACAGGTTGGTTAGGAATATGAAAACTAACAACCTTACGAAAACAATCAATTTTAGCATGATGAGTGGTTAACCAATCAATTCCTAAAATCACATCAAAAGCAAGTATCTTTAAAGAGATAAGATCAACAGGTAATGTGATAGTGCCAACTTGGATCATGCAAGATTTATAAACTGTAGATGTAACGAAGGTTTCACCCAACGGAGTTTCAACAGATAAGTTAAAGTCCAATTTCTCCGGAGTCAAGTTTAAACGTTGAGCACAAGCAGGAGAGATAAAAGAATGGGTAGAACCGGTATCTAGTAAAGTATAAACTTCGCAAGAATTCAAGATTAGCTTACCCGTGATCACCTCGTTCGGGTTTCTCGCGTTTTGGCCAGTAACGACAAACGCCCTTCCAGGAACCGCTGATTTCGACTTATCCGGGACAGCTTTTGGAGTCACCATCCCCGCTGAACTTGGTTTTGCTACAGAACACTCTCGAGCTATATGACCCTCCTTTCCACAGTTATAACATACCTTGGATTGTTGTGGGCAGTTTGGGCTGATATGTCCCTCTTTCCCACATTTGTAACATACGACCGGTGGTCGTTCTCCTCCCCTAGAAACAGTTGATGTTTGTGCTGACGTCTTCACGTTATCATTGTTGTACCTTCTCTTCTTGAAATCTCCTTCCGACTCGCTCCTTCTATTATCACGACCACGATTACCACCAGAGTGGTTACCGCTTTTGTCCGAATGTTTTCCTCCCTGCTGGTTTTCATTGCTTCGATGACTGCCGCCACCGGTATGACCCTGGTTGTGGTCCCTCGGTTGCACATACTCATTATCTCGCTCTAATAATTGAGCCCTGTTTACAACATCTGAATATAAAGAAAATTTATGAGAGATAAGATATTGTCGAATCTCGGGTTTTAGACCTCTCAGAAACATCCTTGTCATTCGTTCCTCATTTTCGACCAAATGAGGTGCAAACCTGGATAACTCTGCAAACTTCGCCTCGTACTGGGACACCGTCATGTTGTTTTGTTCCAGTCTGATAAACTCTACCTCCTTCATATGACGAATACTTTCAGGAAAGTACTTGTCATTGAACAGTTTTTGAAATGTTTCCCAGGACATGTTGAGTGCGTCAGGCTGGGTACGCTTCACAGACTCCCACCAGTAGTCTGCCTCACCGCGGAACATAAAGGTGGCGAATGGAACCTTCTGTTCCTCCGTGCATCCCAAGACATCGAATATCTTGGTAATTTGCTTGACCCACGTTTCCGCCATGATCGGATCCGGCTTTCCCTTAAATTCTGGTGGTCCCAATTCTTTGAACTGCTTAGCTGTGACAAACCGCGCGTTATCATTTCCACCCGTATTCTGCACACGAGTCTCCCTCGTCTGATTTTGCATGAACTGCAAAAAGCTCCTAAACATTCCATCATTCATCGTTTGCTCGGTAACGTTGTTTACAGGAGGAATATTGCCTTCCTGTTGCACGTTCCCCTGGGTGGTGATCAAAGGTGTCTCCACGGTCTGATTTACTCCATTATTAACGTTCTCAGCTGCCATTCTTAAATACTGCCATAAAACAAGGGTTAATAGTCATGTCATATATTATCCCTATACTCTGACCGACCAAATAAACACCAAATAAACTTAGTCAGGTCATACTAGCGAAGGAATTTCCCGTCTCTCCCCTCCTAGTTCTTGTCTCACATCTCAGCCAGGGATCATATCCCTAAGCTCTGATACCAACTGTGACGCCCCCAAAATAGGTATACAACACCCATTCTGAGTCGCCAAATACATGGTACAGAAAGCAAACTACAACTTCAATAATACAATTGTCGTGCAAAATACGACAACACATACTGTGAGTTTAAATACAAATATTGTCTTCTAGACAATATCCACACTCAAATAAATCCTCATTACAATTATTCAAACACTATTTTACAGAAATAGTGAGGACTGCTAAAACATCTTTCTAGAACCATCACTCCATACCCCGACTAGATCCTGCTATGTTCTCACCTCCTGAGAAGAAAAATGGAACAAAAAGGAAAAGGGTGAGCTCAACTAGCCCAGTAAAGAATATTATGACTAAGATAATATACAAACAAATTATCGTTAGTCTTCAACAGGGAAAAATCTGATAGAATATAATCGACAACAAGTTTTAGATCAACAACTGCAGCGGAAACAGCAAACCATTAGAAGAGTCAAGTAGAGAAAGAATTCTACTATCTTCTAAGATTTAAAAGTCCATCATCAATATTTTATCCCTGTAACATCAATTAATAATCATCTTTATCCAAATATTCATCTTTGCACTACAGGCCAAAGATATTCATTTGTATCACCTGTCAGTCATGTTCATCTCAACACCTGTTCATCTTTGCACTACAGGCCAAAGATATTCATCAAGTAATCATACATCTTTGCACTACAGGCCAAAGATATTCATTAATATCATCATTTAGGACTGAGGATGATGAAAAATATCTTAAAGAGAACGAATCCAATGAGACAGAAGGACAAATAGTAGGGATTCGTATAACAGTTTATCCAAGATCAATAATACTTCATAATAATCAATTGTGAAGCAGAATTCAAAAATAAAGATCAAAACATGGATACAATCAAAGATAGTAACCATAATAGACATCTTGGACAAAAAGGGAAAAATTTTATTTTTCGGTGAATAGTGCCGTATTCGTGAATAGTACCGTATACGTGAATAGTATCGTATACGTGAATAGTAACCCCGACACAAAAAGTTCCAAATTTGATAAAAACTCATATCAATATTTCAGCATAATGATATTGAAGAAAATAATATCATTAAGAAGAAAATAATATCCCTTACCTCAAGATATCAGTACTTCTGGTCGGAATACCGGTATAAGGCTGAAAGAAACTTGCTCTGATGAATAGAAACTCTCAAAGTATCTAAATACTCACAAAATACACTCAATAATCTAGAGAGAGAAAGAGAGAAAACTTGTTTCTGGTGTGATTTTCAATTCTAACTTAGCCCTCTATTTATAGGAAAATTTTAGTAGGTTTGACCTGCAACCTGATGGCTTTACCTGCTACTATTCCCACCCACCACATTTGAAATATAATTCAGCACATTTCTTCACCAACCACAAGTGGGGCCAACCAATTCTAGAATTTTCCATCAAAATGATAAACTCCGAAAATTCAACAATTTCTGAACCAGTCATCTCGTAAAATTCATAATAAATCATACGTTCATTTTTAACGGTTCAAAATTTGTGGACATATACTCAACTTATATATGTATAACATATCCAAAAATTACCACGATCCAACGGTCGGATTAAAAATTATAACACCCGCAATATTTCTCAAAAACCCTGATTTGATTTTTAATACCTCCATTCTGATAAAAATACTGATAAAACACCTCAACATTAACTCCTTCATTTTTAACCATAAAAATATATCCCTCATTTATATCCACATAAAATAAATATTTTCTTATCATATGAATCAATAATTAATTATTCACAAATAATATTACAGAATCACATTTATGACAACCAGGCCGTTCCCAGGAAAGAGGGGGCTTTCCAATAAGGATTTCTCCTTACTGGCGCGCAATTAGATGACCAAACCTCTCCTTAGACAGAACTTTCTAGACATTGCCAATAATGTTATCTAATAATATTATTCAAATAATATGAATTATTGATCTAATAATGAAAAATACTGTGCAGCAACAATTATTGAAACAACAATAATATAAAATATCAACGAAACAATAATTGAATCAATAAAATAAAATATTGAACAATAACTACTGTAACAATTATTGAGTAGTGCCTTCTTACGTAAGAATCAATAATTGGTGCAATACCGTGTGCTACTGTATTTTAATCACCGGGTATTCCAACAGTATTAACGGTAACAACTACGCCGTTATTTATAAACAACTTATACTTGTCATTTTCTTCATCCAATCGCTTTCCGTTATGGGGCCCACACAAGGCTGCGCCGTCGTACGAATATTCCCCGACAGCAAGAATATTCCACGACCAAACGAATATTTCCCGACAAAATGAATATTTTATAACCACTTGCTTATTTTGCAAAATTTGCACATTTCACCCATAACCAAAGTATTATATCAAATTAGCCCCTTATTATTCACAATAATATTTAGAGAAAATTTGATTTTATTCATTAATAAGTTAGGGTCTTACACCTGTAGTGCAAAGATGGTCTGTTGATGAATATCTTTGGCCTGTAGTACAAAGATGAACTGTTGTTAAATATCTTTGGTCGTAATGCAAAGATGGATTTATTAGTATGATTATGAACAGGAACTGTGATTTGGTATAACCATGATCTTCGATGTTTCAGGTAAAGACATGTGATGAAAATTATTTTCGTCCTGGATGCGAAGAGGAATTTAGAATCAAAATTATGATTATGAGTTATTCATATAATTGTGGAAAGGAACTGTTGATTAATGTTACAGGGATAAAACATTGTTGGTGGACTTTTAATGTGGAGAATATAATAGACTTTATGGTCTATTTGACTCTTCTAATGAATTGCTCGTTCTGCTGCAACTATGGTTGCAAATTTTTATCATCTACCATATGTTCTAAATCTCTGATTTATTACTGATGAAGACTATTGATAATTTATTTATCTTTAGTCATGATATTCTTTACTGGGCTAGTTATGCTCACCCTTCTGTTTCACAATTCTTTTCAGGTAATAAGAGTGTAGCTGGGTCGAGCGGGGGTAACAGAGGAGTAGAACGGTGGTCATCATTTAGTAGTTATATTTGGTGAATCATCTAGGGTGAAGCGAACCCAACGTTGGAAGGGTGTTTTGCCACTATCATACAAGATGTCTAACGACATACAATCTCGTGTCATCATAAGACAGGATTGTGCTCATCCACTTGCTGGGTATATTTACGAGCACTACCTATATAATCTTGGTGTTTGTTTGAAGTATAATTCTCAATTAGAGACAGTGGAGATAATGATAAGTCAAGAGAAGACTCACCATTGGGAAGAATATGATAGTAATCTTCTCGTTTTTCTTTGGGGTATATTGGGTCAACCAAGGATAATTCTGTGGCCATATGATATCTATCATAACCAAGAAGCATGGCCTCCCATGTATGAAGGTTTCCTTGAGCACTTCCCAAATATTCTAATTTTTAAAACAGTTTTTGACTATACCTTTATGTAGGTATCACTGTGAGGTGCGATCCACTGATGGGACATTTGTCACATTACGGTTGGGACACGAGTCACAGTTGGTATATATTTGTATCCAAACTCAAAGCATATGTGTTGTTGTATTTTGCACAACAATTGTTGTAATAAAGTTTAGTTATTTTCTGTACCATGTATTTGGCGACTCAGAATAGGTTGGGTGGAATAGACCTATTTTGGGGTTGTCACAATCCTGTTTAATAAAACACTGGGGGGCAATGTTGGGCCATAATACTTTTCATACTGGGCCAGGCCGAATGGGCTTGTCCTTTAGACTATGTCACTTTTATCGTATTGGGTCAAATGATTTGGGCCCCGCTACTTGACTATAATATTGGGCTTAGTCATTGGATTGGTCCATTATGTAAGCTGTCACTTATCCTATCTTTGACCGGTAATCATCACAAAAGGTAGTAGTTGACTGTTATGTCTGCCACCTTTCTGCATAGCATTAATGAGGATGGGACTCCGATTACCGGCGGGAGGTAACAGTGGTAGCAGGTAGGGAAATAAGCTACATACTTTCGGCTGAGATGACCGGGGGTGAGATGAGGTGTCAGGAGATAGTGGGTGGCACGGTAAACCGGGTCTAGGGAACGTATGGGGCAAGGATCACAAAAAGAAAAAGGTAACAAAACACAACACACAATCCTATTATTTTTCTCTCACTCATACACTAGTCAATATTTTTCCTCCATTGTTAACCTTGTGATCGCCTGTACTGACTCTCACGCCGGAGCTATCCCCAAACGGTCAGGCTGTCAAGCTTCTGGTGTTGACTTGACTGTGCAGGATCAAAGCGTCTTACGTGATTGAGACGCGGGAGAAGATCTTGGCGTTAACAAATTCTTTTTCAGATCAGATCCTGATATATTTGCAACTGTGGTTAATGCAGCTTTCCATGTCTCTATTTTTTCTACGTAACGTATTTTATGTTTTTCAAAAGCTTCTGCATAACTCTCAGTTTGATGACGTACATTTAATGGATCAACATCATAAAATACAGGAAGTACGATCTGTCCCTTTGTTCTCTCGCATTCGAGTATCTCTGCAAGCTCATTAAGACACCATTTTGAAGAAGCATAATTTTTCGAGAAAACAACGATGCTCATCTTCGAATCATGGATTGCTTTTATCAATTGTGGTGCGATTTCTCCTCCCCTTTCCAGTCCAAGTTCATCTTTGAAGGTTCGTATTCCTGTCTGATCTGAAGCAGAATACAGATGACCGATAAAGCTTCTTCGTGTATCCTTACCTTCAAAACTAAAAAAAAGGTCCCAGAATTTAAATGAGGACGAAGATGGAAAGCAAGAAGAATCAGTTTGTTTGCTTGTACCGGCCATGAAAGTAGGGTTTGGAGATAAAAAAGAGGAAAGGATGATATAGGTTCTGTGTATACGTTATCAAATGGTTTATTAGATAGATATGGAGCTGATGTGAATTAATTAAAGTGTCCAGTCGATCAACTTTTCTTGGTAAAAAATATTTAATGGAGTTGTTGAAACGTCGCTCTTACTATGAAAAACTTTGTTGTTGATGTTGAAAGGATGATCTAGGTTCGTATTGTTTGCTTGCTTTTTTTTTTGCTTTGTGTTTAGTCTTCAAGACATCGTATTATAGGTAATAATAATTTTGAAAACAAAATAGTGTTAATTTTTATAAGAAATGAAATATGTATCCTAGATTAATTTATGTCGAGAGCTAAGGGTGTAAACGAACCGAATTGATAGTATTGAGTTGTTCAGATTTGGCTCACAAAATTTATCGAGTATAAAATAAGGTTTGATTGAGGCTCATTTAGCTACCGAGTCGAGCACGATTCCGAATAGAGTCCGAATAGTTTGAAATTTTTGAACAGATATGATCCGAGTATTAATAGAAAATTACAATTTGAGGAGGTTTGTGACGCCCCCAAAATAGGTATACATCACCTATTCTGAGTCGCCAAAT
This sequence comes from Panax notoginseng, assembly GCA_016801055.1. Classification (NCBI taxonomy): domain Eukaryota; kingdom Viridiplantae; phylum Streptophyta; class Magnoliopsida; order Apiales; family Araliaceae; genus Panax; species Panax notoginseng. The sequence goes on from CM029023.1 coordinate 135,829,178, forward strand.
ACATGGTACAGAATACAAATATAATCGTTAATATACGACAAGAGAGCTGTGAGTTTTAATACAAATACTGTCTTCTAGACAATATCCACTCTCAGAATAAGTCCTCGTTATATTTATTGTCACACTATTTAACAGAATAGTGAGGACTACTAATACTATCATCTGGTCCATCACTCCGTTCCCCGACTCGTCCCAGCTATATTCTCATTTCCTGAAGAGAACAATGAAAGAAAGGGTGAGCTCAACTAGCCCAGTAAGAAATATTATGACTAAGATAATACAGAATAAATTATCATTAGCCTTAAACAGTGTTAAACTGATACAATATAACAAACATCAAGTTTAACTGCAGCGGAACAAGCAATCAATTAGAAGAGTCAAGTAAGGAATAAAATCTACTATCTTCTATGATTTAAAAGGTTTTTCATCACTTTTTATCGCTGGGACTCAGCTTAATAAATAATCCACATCATCGAATCACCCCTGCACTACGGCCAAGGGATATTCTTTAGTATCACGACCATGAATTATCCATGCACTACGGCTAAAGATAATCATGTTTTCATCAACGGTCCTGATCATGCCATAAAATAATTCATCTTTGCACTACGGTCAAAGAGAATCCATTGTCATAATCATACCAAAAGCTGTCCATCAATGCACTACGGGCCAATGAGGACTTTTTCCACATCATTTGTAACATTACAGTTATGATTATACTGAATAATCCCTGGTCATAATCATACCAAGTCCATCTATGCACTACAGGCCACAGATGACTTTCAACATAATATAAGCATGAGGATGATGACAATGATATAAGAATTCAATAAAACAAATTCAAGAATTAATTTATTTAGGAACTGATAACGTCCAAATTGTTAACATGATACTGCTTTGTAGAGTAAAATTCAAGAATGCTCAGAAGAATATTTCCATGAAAAGATATTGGATGAAGCGCAAATATCAAGGATATTTCACTAATTTCATGGAGTATAGAAGTCAAAGTTTTAACCAACTGAGTGTAATAAAGAATGGAATAACAAAAGAAATCACCATGCATGCGATAGACCGCACAAGCAGGTTATTCCAACAGAAAAATAAATAACGGAACCAGGTCCGGCGTAAAACGCACAGGCAGGATATTCCAACAGAATAATAAAGAATGGAACCAGGTCCGGCGTAAACGCACAGACAGGATATTCTAACAGAATAATAAATAATGGAACCAGGTCCGACGTAAATGCACAGATAGGATATTCCAACAGAATAATAAAGAATGAAACAACAGAAGAATTTCACCAAATATAGGGTAGCCCGCATATACAGGTTATTCCAACAGAATAATAAACAATGGAATAATAGAAGTTCTCTTCGTGAATACAAAAGAAATAATACCCCTCACGTGTACAACAAATAATATCCCTTACCTTAGAAAGAAGAGTACTGGATATAGAACTAGTGAAGTAGCAGAACATTTTTCTTCTTTCTATCTATAGTTTCTCTCTCTAGAGTTTCAGTGAATTCGTAAGAATTAATGAATAAATGAGCTTCTATTTATAGAAAAATGGACTGCATAGTAACTAACTCATGAACGGTCCAGATTGATTTATTTTAATCTGACGGTCCATATTTAAAGTAAAATCTTTTAAATAAAATATAATATATTCTATTTATAATCTAATAAAACGAATAACATTATAAAAGATTTTACTATGCAAATATTATGCAGGCACTATGCATAATAAAATATAATATATTCTAATTATTGTCTAATAAAACAGATAACTTTATAAAAGTATTCTGTTTTATTTAAAAAGATTTTACTATTAGCCTAATAAAACGAATAACTTTATAAAAGTATTCTGTTTTATATAAAAAGCTTTTCTGTTTTATTACATTAATAATATTAATAAAACAAAACTGAGTGACTTATCACGTAAGCATTAATAACCAATACCGTGTGCTACTATACAACCACGCGTATTACTGTACTTTTAACACCGGGTGTTTCAACAGTTAACGGTAAAACTTCCGCCGTTATTTTTATAAAAATATTTTTGTCGTTTTCTCAATCCGATAATAATTCTGTTGTAGGGTCCACCAATGATTGTATCATCGTACGAATATTCCCTGTCAAAAATAATATTCCCCGACCAATCGAATATTATATAATAACTTGTATACTTTGTAATATTTATAAATACTACCCACAACTATAACATTATATCAAATTCACACCATAATATTCAAAAAAAAATTATTTCGAAAAAATTAAATATTTATTCATAAAATATGGGGTCTCACAATCTCCCCTCCTTATGGAATTTCGCCCTCGAAATTTACGTACGTACCTGGTATACCGAAGAGGTGAGGATACCTTGACTTCATTTCAGATTCTAACTCTTGAGGTAAAACCTTTGAGTGTTGAATACGATTCTTCTTATCCAAGATTTAACACGTATATCCTCAAACGTTAAATCATCCGCTATCTCGTCTGGATCTAAATTAATAATGTGGTTCGGGTCGTAACATCGATACGTTAAAAACGTTATGAGCACACGACATACTTGGCGGTAAAACGAGTCTATAAGCCACAGCTCCTACTTAATCGAGGATTTCAAATGGGCCAATTAAATCGAGGGTTGAGATTTTCTCTCTTCAGTAACTCTTGCTTTTAAAATAACGTCCTCTTGAACCTTCTTCTTAGTATTCATCAGCTCCGGATTTGTAGCTTTCACGGCTTTAACTTTATCGATTAAAGTCGATTCTAATCGTATATTCATTATCTTCATGTGGTCCCTAGAGTCTTTAACTCTATCTTCATCATTTGTAAGTTATACGAAATGAGTCTTTGTGTTAACAACATCGCACTCGTAAACGCATACAATCTTCTACTCAATATGTCAGCGACCATGTTCACTCTTCCACGATGATATTGAATGGTACGATCGAAATCTTTAACAGCTTGAGCCAACGTCTTTGGCGCATGATACGTTCGTTATAAGTAAAGAAATATTTGAGGGTTTAAGAAATGGGATTTATATTGGGGTCAATATGAAATTCGATTTCATGCTCTGGGGTAGGCTAAGAAGTCTTCAAGAATACGTCAAGAAATTTATTAACAATAGAAATATCATTCAAAAATGTGACCCTCATCCAAGACTTGGAGATACCTATCAACTTGCCATCGTCATTCACAACGTCTCCTACGAAAAGTCTAGCTTCGGTGCATTCCACATAAGAAAGTCATCAGCGAAAGGCTTGGGGCTCTTTACTTATGGCTTGATATGACAATGATTGACTTTAGTGGTTTGGTTACTTGAATTCGCATAATAGGATGGTTAGGAATATGAAAGTTAACAACCTTACGAAAAGCATGATGAGCAGTTAACCAATTGTTTTCAAAAATCACATCAATGCAAGTATTTTCAAAGAGATAAGATCGACAGGTAACATGAAAGTGTTGATTTGAACAAGATTTATAAATAGTGGAGGTAACGAAAGTTTCTCCCAACTAAGTTTAAACAGATATATCAAAGTCTAACTTCTCCGGAGTTAACTTCAAACATTGAACACAACTAGGTGAAATAAAAGAGTGAGTAGAACCGGTATCTAACACGGTATAGACTTCAAAAGAGTTTATGACTAACATACCCGTGATAATTTTATTCAGGTTCCTCGTCACGAAAAAAAACGCTCTCTCTTAAACTACTGGCTTTAGCTTGTCTGGGACATCCTTTGGTGCCTCCATCCTAGCTGAACTTGTCTTCGGTGAACGACAAAATCGGGCTAAGTGACATTCTCTTCCGCAATTAAAACACGCTTTGGATTGCTGCGTACAGTTTGGACGGATGTGTCCCTCCTGTCCGTATTTAAAACATACGACCGATGGTCGTTCTTCTTCCTTTGAAACGGGTGCTGGTGCCGACGTCTTCACATCATTGTTGAACCTTCTCTTCTTGAAATGTCTATTCTTATTGTTTTGGCCATGATTACCACCGAAGTGGTTACCATTTTTGGCATGTTGATTCCCTCCATACTTATTGTCACCTCTTTGATGACTATTATCACCGGTATTATCATTTTGTCGGCTGCTCTCTTTTGGTTGGGTTGACTCGTTATCGCGCTCCAATAACTGAGCCTTATTAATAACATCTGAATACAAACACAGTTTATGAGAAATAAGATATTGACGTATCTCCGGCTTCAAACCTCTTAAAAACATCCGCGTCATTCTTTCTTCATTATCAACCAAGTGGAACGTAAATCGGGACAACTCGGCAAACTTGGCTTCGTACTGCGACACGGTCATGTTGTTTTGCTCCAACTTGATAAATTTCACCTCCTTCATGTGACGAATGCTTTCGGGAAAGTACTTGTCATTGAACAGCTCTTGGAACTTCTCCCAAGACATCTTGAGTGCGTTAGGCTGGGTACGTTTTATAGATTCCCACCAATGATCTGCCTCTTCACGCAACATAAAGGTGGCAAAGGGAACCTTTTGCTCCTCGGAGCATCCCAAGACATCAAATATCTTGGTGATCTGCTTTAACCACGTCTCCGCCTTAAGTGGTTCTGGCTTTTTCAAAAACTCTGGTGGTCCCAGCTCCTTGAATTGCTTAGCGGTGACCAACCGTGGGTTGCCATTGTTTCCTCCTGCATTATGAACAGGAGCCTCCTTCGCCTGATGTTGCATAAATTCTAAAAAGCTCTTAAACGTACCGTCGTTCGTCAATTGATCAGTGTTGTTATTTACAGGAGGATTATCGCCACCCTGTTGCACATTGTCCTGATTATTGATCTGTGGAGACTCAACGGTCTCCTGTGCTTCATTGCTTATCTCAATATTTTCAGATGCCATTTTCAAATACTGCCACAAAACAAAGGTTAATTAACATATCACATATTATCTCTATACTCTGACCGACCAATTAAATAACAAGTAAACTTAGGTAGGTCATACTAGCGAAGGAATTCCCCGTCTCTCTCCTCCTAGTTCTTGTCTCACATCTTAGCTAGGGATCATATCCCTAAGCTTTGATACCAACTGTGACACCCCTAAAATAGGTATACATCACCTATTCTGAGTCGCCAAATACATGGTACAGAATACAAATACAATCGTTAATATAAGATAAGAGAGCTGTGAGTTTTAATATAAATATTATCTTCTAGACAATATCCACTCTCAGAATAAGTCCTCGTTACATTTATTGTCACACTATTTAACAGAATAGTGAGGACTACTAATACTATCATCTGGTCCATCACTCCGTTCCCCGACTCGTCCCAGCTATATTCTCATTTCCTGAAGAGAACAATGAAAGAAAGGGTGAGCTCAACTAGCCCAGTAAGAAATATTATGACTAAGATAATGCAGAATAAATTATCATTAGCCTTAAACAGTGTTAAACTGATACAATATAACAAACATCAAGTTTAACTACAGCAGAACAAGCAATCAATTAGAAGAGTCAAGTAGGGAATAAAATCTACTATCTTCTATGATTTAAAGGTTTTCATCACTTTTTATCGGTGGGACTCAGCTTAATAAAAAATCCACATCATCGAATCACCCCTGCACTACGGCCAAGGATATTCTTTAGTATCACGACCATGAATTATCCATGCACTACGGCTAAAGATAATCATGTTTTCATCAACGGTCCTGATCATGCCATAAAACAATTCATCTTCGCACTACGGCCAAAGAGAATCCATAGCCATAATCATACCAAAAGCTGTCCATCAATGCACTACGGGCCAATGAGGACTTTTTCCACATTATTTGTAATATTACGGTTATGATTATACCGAATAATCCCTGGTCATAATTATACCAAGTCCATCTATGCACTACAGGCCACAGATGACTTTCAACATAATATAAGCATGAGGATGATGACAATGATATAAGAATTCAATAAAATAAATTCAAGAATTAATTTATCTAGGAACTGATAACGTCCAAATTGTCAACATGATACTGCTTTGTAGAGTAAAATTTAAGAATGCTCAGAAGAATATTTTCATGAAAAGATACTGGATGAAGCGCAAATATCAAGGATATTCTACTAATTTCATGGAGTATGGAAGTCAAAGTTTTAACCAACTGGGTGTAATAAAGAATGGAATAACAAAAGAAATCACAATGCATGCGATAGACCGCACAGGTAGGTTATTCCAACAGAATAATAAATAACGAAACCAGGTCCGGCGTAAAACACACAGACAAGATATTTCAACAGAATAATAAAGAATAGAACCAGGTCCGGCGTAAACGCACAGACAGGATATTCTAACAGAATAATAAAGAATGAAACTAGGTCCGGCGTAAACGCACAGACAGAATATTTTGACAAAATAATAAATAATGGAACCAGGTCTGACGTAAATGCACAGATAGGATATTCCAACAGAATAATAAAGAATGAAACAACAGAAGAATTTCACCAAATATAGGGTAGCCCGCATATACAGGTTATTCCAACAGAATAATAAATAATGGAATAACAGAAGTTCTCTTCATGAATACAAAAGAAATAATACCCATCACGTGTACAACAAATAATATCCCTTACCTTAGAAAGAAGAGTACTGAATATAGAAGTAGTGAAGTAGCAGAACACTTTTTTTCTTTCTATCTATAGTTTCTCTCTCTAGAGTTTTAGTGAATTCGTAAGAATTAATGAAGGAATGAGCTTCTATTTATAGAAAAATGAACTGCATAGTAACTAACTCATGAACGGTCCAGATTAATTTATTTTAATCTGACGGTCCATATTTAAAGCAAAATCTTTTAAATAAAATATAATATATTCTATTTATAATCTAATAAAACGAATAACTTTATAAAAGATTTTACTATACAAACACTATGCAGGCACTATGCATAATAAAATATAATATATTCTAATTATTGTCTAATAAAACAGATAACTTTATAAAAATATTTTGTTTTATATAAAAAGATTTTACTATTAGCCTAATAAAACGAATAACTTTATAAAACTATGTTGTTTTATATAAAAAACTTTTCTGTTTTATTACATTAATAATACTAATAAAACAAAACTGAGTGACTTATCACGTAAGCATTAATAACCAATACCGTGTGCTACTATGCAACCACGCGTATTACTGTACTTTTAACACCGGGTGTTTCAACAGTTAACGGTAAAACTTCCGCCGTTATTTTCATAAAAATATTTTTATCGTTTTCTCAATTCGACAATAATTTCGTTGTGGGGTCTACCAATGATTGTATCATCGTACGAATATTCCCTGTCAAAAATAATATTCCCCGACCAATCGAATATTATATAACAACTTGCATACTTTGTAATATTTATAAATACTATCCACAACTATAACATTATATCAAATCCACACCATAATATTCAAAAAAAATTATTTCAAAAAAATTAAATATTTATTCATAAAATCTGGGGTCTCACAAGGTTCGAGTAATTTATCGAATTTTTAAATTTGCTCATATTTGACTCATTTATATTTCGAGTCGAGCGAGTACGAATCGACCCCGAACTATTTACTCATTTTACAGTCTTATCGTGGGCACAACATATTGTGCATCTTGATAAATGTTTTAGAAGATGTTTGAGGACGTTTATAAGTAGTCAAACATGATTATAATCAGTTTTTAAAAGTAAAAAGTGTTTGATAACTAAAATTATTTATAATCACTTTTTAAAGAAATAGTCAGAAGTTTCAATGTGGAGTTTCTGATTATTTGTCAAATCTAATAATCAGGTTTGATCGAGTATATTACTAATATATCTCTATTTATTTTAGTAATTCCATCGATTACTCATTTTTACTCTTTTAAATATTTCTTTTAGTAATTTACACTTGAAATATGTGATTAGCAAATATTTTTATACCAGACACTTTTACATTTATTAATTTTAAGTATTTTTTCTTTATCAAATATAAACTACTTTTTTAAAACTAATTATAAGCAGAAATAATAATCAAAATCACTAATCACATTTTTTAAGTAATTTCAAACATACTCTAATAAACGTCATGGACTTTAGGGTCAAGAACGCTACGTCACAAGTGACTTTTTTTTTTGAATTGTATGGGCTTTTAAAGAAGTAAAATTTGATAGAGAAATCGAGTATAAACGGTCCAAATACAATGAAGGCATGGATTCTTTCCTTGAGAATAAGTCTTGGCAGACATTTTTATTGGACATGAATATTAGACATTTTTAATTTATTTTTTTTTGCTTGTCTCCCAAAAAATGTATAGTATTTATTCCAACAGAAATTTTTATAAAATATAGTGTTTTAGGTGTACTTTGGATACATATACAAAAATAGGGTTATACAGTTTTAGTGTTTTAGTCTGTATAACCCTGATTTTGTATATGTATCCAAATTACACCTAAAATACTATATTTTATAAAAATTTATCTTGGAATAAATACTATACATTTTTTGGGAGTTACAAGCCAAAAAATAAAAAAATAAAAATTGCACCTGTCCAATAAACCGGTATGTGTAACATTACTCTTCCTTGATCCAACTATATTTACTACTAGGAGAAGGAAATGGATTGGGTTGGTTCACATTCTTCTTAAGATTAATTACATATTTTAGTACATTTTTAAAAATAATTACAATAATCATACATCTATAAAATAATTACAAAAATATGACACTTCATAATATTTATTTATAATATTAATACAATTAGGAGTCCTTAATTTAAGGGATTAATATTAATGGGCTGACATGGCAAATTAGTGTCCATCTTAAAATCGGGTTAATTTTTTTTAAAACGCGTGATAATCACTATCTATCATTTGATTGGGACTCTTCAGTTACGAACCCTTGTTCTGCATACTGAAACCCTTAATTTCTATCTTCTGTTCGTGTGTTAGTGCTCTATATTGCTCGTTTCTGGTGATTTATTCTTCATTTTAGTGATCGTTACTCGTTATCATCTTCGTTTAGTTGTTCGCTATCTTCGTTTAGTTGTTCGTCATCGTCGTTGTTACTCGTTATCGTTGTTGCAAAGTGGTTCAGTTGGTTTCTTCTTTTCCATTGTTCGATTCTCGTGTTTATTATTGTTTCAGGTAAGTTATTTCTAAATAGTTTAATGTATTATATTTTTAAGTAGTTTTCTATCAGAATGGAGTATTGATTGTTTGGGTTTGTGTTGTTTTTATGTTTTGTATAGATCGAATGGTTGATATATGGAAGAAGGATGAAAAGAGAAAAAGAATCACGGAGGGTGATTCTGTTAAGGATTTGAAAAAGTTTGCTATGGAGAGGAAGGGGAAGTTTGTTTATGTATTGGTTACCATTAAAATATATTTTGGTTACTAATATATAACTGTTTGGTTACTTCTTTAGTATGTTTTTTGTTACTGTTAGCTTATGATTTGGATACCATTCTTGTTTCCTCAATTTAGAATTTTGGATACTTTTTTATGTTGTTTTGGTTACCATGTATTTGCTTAGTATACATTGGTTGACTAAACTAGGTTTGGTCTACATGTTGTTTATGTGTTGGTTACCATTAAAACATGGTTTGGTTACTATCACATAACTGTTCGGTTACTTTTTAGTATGTTTTTGGTCTATATATTTTTGTTTTGGTGACCTTTAAATTATGTTTTAGTTAATATTATATATAACTGTTTGGTTACTACATAAACTGGTATATACTACATGTTGTTTATATTTTGATTATCATTAGATTATATAATATAAATGTTTGGTTACTGCTTTATTATGTTATGATTACTGTTATATTATGATATGATAACTATTATTGTGCAGTTAATGTGGGATGTTGGCTACTTTTTATAGTCTGTTTTGGCTACTATGTAATTGTTATATTATGCTTTGGTTAGTATGATGTAATTGTAATTCCAATGTATTTCTCTTCCTCCCACAGGTTCATAATGCAAAAGTCTTTTCTAGAGAATGAGAGCAGCCATGAAGAAGAAAGTAGCAGTAGCCAAAAAACTCAAGTTTCAGGAAGGTTTGTACCAAATTTTGATTAGTTCGGTTGTTGTTGTCTTGTCCTTCTGATTTGTGTTTCGTACTTTGATTTTTGTTGGATATCCATAACCATTTGTTATGGTTAGTGAGTTTGTAATGTTTATTGGAACTTATGTAAATGGGATTACATATTTGATTATATTACCAGTGATTTGACATTGTTTGTTGATTCATATTTGTTACTTCTAAATTATGTCTGATACATTGTTTGAAAGGTGCAGTTGGTAACCAAACATACATAGAAGGGTAACCATTTTATTTATTGGTAGTAACCAGATAGTTACAAACTTGTATCAGGATATATATCAAGTGTTAAATGTACATGTGAAGTATACATGGGTTGCCTAAACTGGGTTAGATATGCAGGTTGTTTCTGTTTTGGTTACCATTTAAAACCTATTCTGGTTACTATCATATAACTATTTGATTACTTCTTTATTATGTTTTGGTTACTGTTATCTTATGGTTTGGCTACTATTATTGTGCCCTCAATGTGGAATTTTGGTTACTTTTATGTTTTATTTTGGTTAATATGTAATTGTTTAGTATACACGGGTTGCCTATACTGGGTTTCATTACATGATGTTCCTGTTTTAGTTACCATTAAATCATATTTTGGTTACTATCATATAATTATGTGGTTACTATTTTATTATGTTACATTATGGTTATTGTTATTAGTAACCATATAGTTACAAGCTTGTATCAGGACAAACATCAAGTGTTAAATGTACATGTGAGAGTGTTCTATTTATCTAACTGATGTATACTTATAAATTACATACTCATAAAAATTATCTGGAAATTGTACAATTGGTATTTAAATCTGCATATAGAGGCAACCATTTTATTTTTTGTGAGAAACCAAATTTACATAAAATCGGTTCATAACAGTATCCATCAGCTATTTCAGTTGAAATGTTAGGTTGATATCCAAACCTACATATATAGTAACAATTTTTATTTTTGTTAGTAACCAGATAATTATAAGTTTGTATCAGGACTGTTATAAAGTGTTAAATGTATATATTTTATTTATACCTTGTCATCATGATGGAATAAGAAACTCCAATTAAGAGTTCCCATTTATATATATGATAGTCACTTATAGATCTCATATTAAAAAAAATAGTTTGAGAGGTGCAGTTGGTATCCAAACCTGCATATAAGGGTAACCATTTTAGTTTTTGTTAGTAACTAAATAATTAAAAACTTACATTAGAACAGTTATCAAGTGCTTAATGTACATGTGAGGGTTCCCATTTATCTAGCTCATGGATACTTTTTAATTACATAGTTATAAAAGTTATTTAAAAATGGACCAGTTGGTAACTAAATATGAATATAGAGGTAACCATTTTATTTTAGATGGGTAACCAAATTTACATAAAAATGTTTCAGAACAATTACCAATTGTTTAATGTATATGTTTACTTTATATTGATAACTTATGATGGAATTAAAAATTAAAATATTAATCAATAACAATTTTGGTTACTGTACACCATCAAAAATGTTACCAACCATGTGGTTAATGGTTACAAAAATAGTAAACAATTATATATTCTTGTATTTACACACTTTTTGTTTATATTCCGTTGAAATAAAGCACAACTGGAATCATCTCCATTGTATGACAACTGAATAAACATTGTAAAGTAACCAAATCACATAATCTTAGTAACCAGAACATAAACCACATTTTTACATGCAAATTTGAACGCCTAAATGATGGAATTTGACCAAAAAACCCTGCAGTTCACGAGCGAAGCTGGTGACTTTTGATCGTTGATCAGTTTCCAATTAAATTAGTCTCCGAAAATGCCAAAATTCGACACTCCAAACTTGACAGAAATTACCAAATCGTCACTGGATCAAATCTTTCCATAACTATAAAAAATATTAGTACAAGTTTACATTAATATTATTCAGCAACCAAATAAACATTATATAGTAACCAATTAAATAGTATACAGCAACCAATATATATAATCTGATTAACAGTTGTACGAAGGTAACCAATGTAATCAATAAGTAACCACCAATATAAAAAAAACAATTATAAAACACAATAATAGTATACAGTAACCAAATAAACACCTTACATTATCTAAATACATATTAGACAGTAACCAAGATATATGTAATTAGTAACCAAGATTATAAAAAATATTTTTACATTCATTTTACAACCAAAACAATCAGTAATGACTTTGTTATAAATTAAAGACTAACATATGTATAAAGGTAACCAATGTAGTTAATCAGTAACCATCAATATAAAAAAATCAGTATAAAACACAGTAATATAATGCAGTAACCATGGTAATATTACACAGTAACCAAGTCAGCATTATATACTAATTAACCAAATTCAAATTACAGTAACCAACATATATTTACTTAGTATCCATAATATAAAACATATTTCTCCATGCATTTTACAGCAAAAACAAACAATATAAAAAATATCAATATGTACTTAAAGATCCAACAGTTGCAGGAAGGTAACCAATGTATTTAATAAGTAATCATTAATATAAAAAATATTAGTAGAATAAACTTTAAAATTATAAAGCAAACAAATAAACATTATACAGCAACCAAATCAATAATAAACAGTAACCAATTTATATATATTTAGTAACCAGAATATAAAACATAGTTTCAAATGCATTTTGCATTGTCAATCATTCAACTGTATAATACACAACAACATTGTCAATCAAATTTCAGATTATAAGCGATATTCCACCGACCAGTATATCAGATGAAGCAACCTTTTAGTATTTTTTTTGTTACTGTTAGCTTATGGTCTGTAAAGTAACCAACTCAATGTTAGACAGTAACCAAACTACATAATGTTAGTAACCAGAACATGAACTGGGGTAATATTATGCAGTAACCATTGTAATTTTACACAGTAACCAAGTCAGCATTATATACTAACCAAATTCAGATTAGACAGTAACCAACAGTTGCTGGAAGGTAACCAATGTATTTAATAAGTAATCATTAATATAAAAAATATCAGTAGAATAAATTTTAAAATTATAAAATAAGCAAATAAATATTATACAACAACCAAATCAATAATAAACAGTAACCAATTTATATGTATTTAATAACCAGAATATAAAACATACTTTCAAATGCATTTTGCATTCAAAACATTCATTATTCTGACTTTATGACCATTTAAAGAGCGAAAAATTTGAGAAAGGTAACCAATAGACGAATACGTAGTAAACACAGGGTAACACTATGCATATAAATTGGAAACTCAAATACTTCAGTATACAAATTTGTAACGAATCAACAATCAGTACAGTACGATCAACAATCAGTGCAATAAGTTTCTGGTTACAGATCTTGAAGTTGCTGTCGATCTTTTATGTTCTTCTCCGATCTCAGAGTTGCGTCGCGACAAAAGATTTCGTCTTCTCCGGTAGATACGTCGTTGATCTATTTTTTCGATATCAAAGTTGTATGTTTTGTTCAGTTGCTTGAATTTAGGTGTTGTTAGTTAGAAGTATAAAAGTCGGTAACTGACATGTAGGGAGATAATGATCCGTAATTTTAGCAACGTAATATTATGTTGCGTTATTTTTGTAAGGGTTCTTTACATAAGTATACAACAAATAGAAAGTAATTGCAAGAATAGTGCATCAACCAAAATGCCCTTCAACTTTTATATAATACCCGTTTTATTCTTATAACTATAACTTTATTTATTTTATTATTTAACTTTTAAATTTAAGTATTTAACTGTTTAATTTTAAAAAAATAAAAAAATTTAAATTAATAACAAAGTACAACATGTAACGCGTATGCTTACTGGTGGGAGATAAAGGGAGGTAGCCGTGATGGTTGAATATGAATATATGATAATATCACTTGGATGTAGACTTTTTATCCAATTTAGTTTCTATATCATACTACCTTCTTTCTATCGGTAAGTTTCAAATACATAATTTGTAAATTTAAAAATATATCATAATTTTGCCATCAGAATATCATTACTAAACTGATATATAGTCCGGATCTTAAGCTCACCCCTTATTCAACTCACCCGAGCTCACCCCTCTTTAACGACGGACCTGGTGACGGTTCGGTCATACAACCGTTGTCTATACTTTTAGTGACGAACAACATATAACGTCGCTAAAAGTATAGACGACGGTTGTATAACCGAACCGTCGCCGGGTCTATCGCTAAAGGGGGATAAGCTCGAGTGAGTTGAATAAGGAGTGAGCTTAAGATCCGAACTGAACTGATATATATATATATATATATAAAGTATTAAGATCATACCATTTATCTAACATACCTTTCATATTTCCTTTAACGACGAATTGGGTTTGGTCCGTCGCTATAGGTTCGATCCGTTGTTATACGTTGTCCGTCGTTAAAAGCTAAGACGACGGTTCTATATATAGCGACGGACCGAACCGTCGCCTTGTCCATCACTAAAGGGGGATATGCAAGGTATATTGGATAAAGGGTAAGTTTAAGAATCCAGACTATATATATATATATATGGAGAGTCTCTAAAGCGTGCCTTAAAAAGCGAACCAAAGACGAACCGTCGTCTTTGGTGTCTATGGCGACGGTTCGATCCGTCGCCATAGCCATGTAGTCTTTGGCAACGGGTCGAACCGTCGCCATAGAAACCAAAGACGACGGTTCGTCTTTGGTTCGCTCTTTAAGGTTCGCTTTAGAGACGGACCGTATATATATATATATATATATATATATATATATATATATATATATATATATATATATATATAGAGAGAGAGAGAGAGAGAGTCAAATAGAGAAAGAGAATAAGAAAGTATGTATTCTGAGCACACATAAATTTATGTGTCCAATTATTTTAAAAAATTATTAATAGTTGTTTCGAAATTTCAATGTATTACCAATAAAAATTAGGTTATTTTAAGAGAGACGTAAATTTGTATGTGTATATGGCAAATACTCAATTTCCTTTAAATATATCTTTAATATTCGTAAATTTCTCAAATAAAATTAGAGATACATTTTAACTTTTAAAATAAATTTATAAAATTTAAAATTTTAATTTAATGTGAATTTATTTAAGTTTTGTAATTATTTAACTATTTCAAGTGAATCCAATAAAACAAGAACAATAATTTTTTGGGTTCTTTACAGAAATATACAACAATTAGAATGTAATTACATCATTAGTGCATCAACAAAATAATTACAAAAAGAGTAATTAGGACCCATATTATAAAAATAGTACAATTCACATTAATAAAAAAACCTAAAATCAAGGAGAAATAACTGTTATAATTAATAATTTAAATTCAAATATTTAGGATCTAATAACAAAAATAAATTCAAATTCAAAATAATAATGCATATTCAAATCTTCATCTCCCTCACATACACTTTGAAATAATAGTTAACAAATAAGTAAATAAATAAATAAAATATATGTACATGTAAATTGGGCTCTGTTTCAGTTTTTACTTTTTTAGTTTTCTCTTCCCGACGACTTCTCTTCCGCTACTCCGCCGCTACACCGCCGCAAATCTCCGTTGTCCAAAACGCCAATAAGAAGAAGAAGAAGATTCGCCCTACAAAAAGTTTAAAAATAAATATATGTAACTTTTACTGTTCTGAAATTTTTTTTATAACTATTTTGTTACTCATAAATACTAAAATGATTACCTTTGTATGAATGGTTGGCTACAAACTGCATCACATTCAACGAAATTAGTAACTTAATAAAACTGAATTGGTTACCTTAGTTTGAAGGTTTGGCTACCAACTGCACTATGAAAAAACTGCAGGTGTGGAAGTAAATTGGTTACCTTGGTATGAAGGTATTGTTACCTTGGTATGAAGGTTTGTTTACCTTGATCTGAAGGTTTGGTTACCAACTGCAATAAGAAAAAATTAAAAGTGTGGAGGTTAATTGGTTACTTTGATATGACAGTTTAGTTACCTTGGTATGAAGGTTTGGTTATCATCATCCAGTATTTGAAGGAACACATTGAACACGTCAGAACGAGCTTTCTCAATCTCATCAAACAAAATAACTGCATATGGCCTCCTACGAATAGTTTCTGTCAACTGACCTCCTTCGTCATACCCAACAATACCAACATATATACAGAACTTGAACAAATTAGAAACACTTCGGCTTGAAGATAACATGTTTGCAGGAGAAATCCCAACCTGATTATTTGATATAGAGAGCCTGAAGAATTTGTTTCTTGGTGGAAACAAAATGATTTGGAATAACAATATGAAGATAGTGCCCAAGTGTATACTATCTCAACTCTCTCAAATCTTGTAGAATTTCAGGAGAGATTCCACAATGGATTTCAACACAAAAGAACATCGATTTTCTGGATTTGAATGACTTGAGTCAAAAGCTTGCCGATCAATAGGGATAATATATATATATGTTCGGGAGCGTTTTACCGACCCTCATGTGGGCCAAAGGCCTGACACTAGAAGAGGCTTATGAGCTTATTGGGCCAAAGCCCGTGGAGAAATTGAAGATATTCGGGTTCAACATCCGAGTCCTTTGGGTCGGAGCCGTACCTTAGTGTATGGAGTTCGGGGTCGGGTTCTCGAATCCCTTGGGCCGAAGCTCAGACCCGATGTTGAGGTCGTTAGGTTGGGCCTGTGTAGTGGGCCATCCTGCGAGCAGAGCCTGGAACCCTTACCGTATTTGAATAAGGTAACTCCAGAGATAGCGTTTGGATTGGATTCCACTTCCACCTTTAAGGAAATTGTGTTGGACCCTAATAATGGTAACTGTCATGTTTAGGAGTCCTAAACCGACTCGGATGTGGATTCTAGGGTAGTGAGAATGCTATAAATACAGGGCTTAGATTTCATCTAAGATGTAACACATCTTTGAGCACTAAATACTATACCTCCATTGTTAAACCTTGTAACCGCCTGTACTCATTCTCACACCGGAGCAATCCCCCGGCGGCACAAGCCGTCAAGCCTCTGTGTGATCCGTTATTGTTCAGGTTTCAGCGCGTGGATTCAATGATTGGACGTGCCAGCGAAACTTGGCGTTAACAATATATATATATATATATATATATATATATATATATATATATATATATATATATATATATATAAAAGAATACGTTGAATGAAGAAGAAGGGTGATGACTAACTAATGCAGTTGTTCTAGGTGGGGAGAGAGAGAAGAAGTCATGTGGATAACTAATCCCTAAATTAAGGAATCATAATTGAATACTAGTTATCCCCAAATTAAGGAATCATAATTGAATACTAATTCCCTAAATTAAGAAATCCTAATTGCACTAATATTATAAATAAATATGAAATTGTATTAATTGTGTAAATATTTTATGAGTACACTATTATTGTAATTATTTTCAAAAATGTAATAGAATATGTAATTCATCCTAATTTGTAATATTAAGTCCTTAAAAAATTAAGTCCCTCTGAAGAAACATTGTTCTTTTCTTTTATTGGATTCAATTGGAATGATTAAGTCCCTCTAAAGAAATATTTTTAATTTTTAGTAGAAATTAATTATAAAAATATGAATTTTTGAATTTTAATTTTAATGTGTTAACTTATTTTTATTTTTATATTTAAAATGAATTGCTAAAATTTTGTACATGAAAATTGGATTGGATAAAATTAATTATGAAGTTTTTATTTTGAATTATGATATTGCTAAGAAGAAATAAAAGGAAAAATATAAAAATGGCTCAAAAATTCTATGCTGGCTTTTAGGTTTTCATTTTTAATGTCATGTCATTTACCTCTCACACCTACAAAGGACAACATTGTTCATATACAAGACAATTATAAAAAAAAAATTATATAAGGACTAAAATGAAACTAAAAAATAGTACAAGGACTAAAATGGTTGTTTTGCCTGTAAGATTGGATAAAATTATAAAGATGATTCTTCATATCATATATCCATCAAAAAGAGTTGTCACTCGTACTAAAAAAAAAAAGTGATTTTTAAAGGGAGGATGAATAAAAAAATTTTGAGATAAAAATACTCCATCAGTTCTATATTATTTGATATTTTTTAAAATCAACTTAAAATATTTTTAAACTTAAAATTAATATAAATTCTTTTAATTTTAATTAATACAATAATAAATATTATAAACTATATAAAAAATTTTACTCAATATCTTAAGTTTTTAATGGATATGACTCATGAGAATTTTAATGGGTTTCAAATTCCCATATTAAATAGATATCTTGCACTCATAGGAAAAACAAATTTGGTAAAAATAATTCCAAAAATTGATATCAATCAGATTCCCATAATTTATTGGATAAAGGAAAAAATAATTGGCTTAGTTTTAAAGGAAAAAATAATTGGCTTAGTTTTAAATAATTTATTGGATTTGTTCCTAATCCTACTTTCTCTCTCCTAACTCTGCCTATATAAACCCCTTCAACCCCCTATAATTCTCTCACTGTCTCTATTAGTAGCTTTAAATCTCTCTCTATTTTTATAGATTTACTACATATACGTTTATATTTTCTCTCTAAAACTAATAGCATCATCATGGGTAGTAATGAAGCTTCCCCTGCCGGTGATTTGATCGTGAGCTTCGGTGAGATGCTGATCGACTTCGTCCCGACGGTCTCCGGCGTGGCGCTGGCGGAGGCGCCGGGGTTCATCAAGGCACCCGGAGGCGCTCCGGCGAACGTGGCGATCGCCATCGCGAGGCTCGGTGGGAGCGCGGCGTTCATTGGGAAGCTCGGGGAGGACGAGTTCGGGTCCATGCTCGCCGGAATCCTCAAGGAGAACGGCGTATCTGGTGACGGGATTAACTTCGATAAGGGCGCCCGCACTGCCTTGGCGTTCGTGACGTTACGCGACGACGGGGAACGTGAGTTTATGTTTTACAGGAATCCCAGCGCTGATATGTTGTTGACTCCCGATGAGTTGAATCTCGAACTTATTAAATCTGTAAGCACTCATCAAATCTCTCGAAAATAGTTGCATCATGGATAATTCAAAATAATTAAAACTGACATATATTTTTGTTAATTTATTCAGTATTTTTTTTCCGTATTACAATGTGATTCAGCATGCAATTATAATTCTAATCAAATGGGACAATTTTACAAAATAAATAAATAAACTACAATATCATAAAAATTAAAATATTAAGGTCTATATTGTAATTCAGGATGTGGGGATAGTTTATGCAATTTTGACCTTGTATAAATAAATGGGACTTTTTTTCTTTCAAAGTATATTCTATCTAAGGCTGTTTATTTTTATTTTTTTATAAAAATCATCAAAACTCTAATTTATTTATCTATTGAGGATTTGATCTCTCTATATATATATGGTTGATTAATTGTAG
The DNA here is from genome assembly GCA_016801055.1 of Panax notoginseng. NCBI lineage: Eukaryota > Viridiplantae > Streptophyta > Magnoliopsida > Apiales > Araliaceae > Panax > Panax notoginseng. The sequence continues at coordinate 135,848,598 of CM029023.1, forward strand.
GCCAAAGTTTTCCATTACGGATCAATTAGTTTGATTGTAGAGCCATGCAGATCAGCACATCTGAAGGCGATGGAGGTGGCAAAAGAAGCCGGTGCCCTGCTCTCATACGATCCCAACCTCCGGCTACCACTGTGGCCGTCGGCTGAGGAGGCGCGTGAGAAGATCATGAGCATTTGGGAGAAAGCTGATGTCATCAAGGTCGCCGACAATGAGCTGGAATTCCTCACCGGTAAGGAAGTTAGCGACGAGTCCGCCTTGTCCCTGTGGCACCCTAACTTGAAGCTTCTTCTGGTCACCCTTGGAGACAAAGGCTGTAATTATTACACTAAGGTATTATTATTCTTCTCTTAATAGATGAATTATTCATGCAAACTAAAAGGCACTCGACTTATATTCTCAATTAGCTAGCTTGGTTTTATTTTCAACTTCTTTTAATAGATTAGTGGCACACTGTAATCTCAACTATATAGACCAAGATGACATGTTGTGATTTTTTCGAATTCCTGTAATCTCAACTATGTTTCTTATTGTTTCTACTATTTGTATGTATATATATACCTTGCTAAATCATATTTTAGGTCCCAACAACCCTATTGGAGAGTTGGCATACTATAGAGTCCCAATAACCAATTTTGGAGAGTTGAAATATGATGATCCATAGGCTATATATGTGCACCTCAAGAAACATAAATAATTGAGACACATATATGGGCTATATATGTGGCTCTAATTTTGAAAGGAGGGAGTACTATGAGGTTCTCTTTCACAAGTAGCTGCACAACCTTGTCCGGAGAAACCCTATGGAAAAAAGAGAGTACATTTCTATGTGAAAATTACAGCTTCTAGTTTATTATACTAGTGGGAGTTGGGAGGGTGAGCATTATAGAAGAAGGATTTTAAGTTTCTAATTATTAAAGAAACATTAGTAGGTTAATGTGTATACCAGCCCCCAACAATTCAAATTTTTATAATTAGGTGAGTATGAAACTACTTAGAAAAAGCTAGGAGTTTTTGGGTATTCTTTGTCTTTGGAAATTTGAACCTATATTCCTTCCTAACCTAATGGTTGTACCCTGTTTTGGCAATGCCAGAATTTCCAAGGATACGTCCCTGCGTTCCACGTCAATACAGTTGATACAACTGGTGCCGGAGACTCTTTCATTGGTGCCCTCCTATGTAAGATGGTCAAGGACCAATCCATTATCGAGGTAACTACTCCTACTAAAACTAGTATTAACATTTCATCACCGACACGATTCATGAGTGGGTCCTACATTCATGTGAAAAAAACTATATTTTTTCTTCTTTATGCGGAAATATCAGTTTCCTTCATCATTATGTTTTTCTTTCTATTATTACAAAACTAAATTATTATTTTTTACCCAATATCTTATGTTTGGGGGATGGTTAAATTGCAGGACGAAGCAAAGTTAAAGGAAGTACTTAGATATGCATGTGCTTGTGGAGCCATAACAACCACCAAGAAAGGAGCAATCCCTGCTCTGCCAACAGAATCCGATGTCCAAGCACTTCTTAATGTCTAATAGACAAATACCTTTTTGGATCCTTTTTCACTGGTTCAAGTATTTTTTATATTTCAATAGGAATTTTTGCATGGGACCCAAATAAACAAAGTGGGGTTTCAAATATTAATCTTTTTATTATTATTAATCTATGCTTACAATGATGAAAGTGTGTTTAAAGTTGTTAATAATTCAATGCAAAAGGATACACCATTTATCGCTAACATGAAGCCATCATCTTCAAGATGCTGTTAGTACTAGTGCTTTTTGTTTGTTGTGGATGCACTTGTTCTCCTATTCCGTCCTTATCTTTTCTTTTCCTTCCATTTTAAAACTCTTAATTCATCAAACGAACCAGCTACTTCAAATTCTCATAAAGTTGGGAACTTGGAAGTACTCTGATTCTTCTGTATTAATGTTTTCAGCTCTTGGTTCGCTCCCTTATAATGTGTTTGTAATACGATTATTTTCTTATCATTAAAAAAAAATCATGCTTTTAGTTCACCAATTTCTTATTTTTACATTGAGGTTCCTGGAAAACATCTTGCTACCCCATACTAAAAGTATGTAAAACATTAAGTTACTAAAACCAAAAACACAAAAAACTGAAAATCACTACCACCACCATTAGATCTGCCCAACACATACTGAAGCTGGCCTTTGCCCGCCGCGACAGGCTTCAACACTCCTGGAACAGTTGAGACAGTTATGTGCAAGGCTACCCCTGAAATTCACCGCACTACTAAACTCTGCTGGCAAATCTCCCTCCAGAAAGTTATAATCCAAGAACAAGTTTCTCCAATTATTTCCCAGCCTTTCCCCATATACCAATGGAATTCGACCCGAAAACAAGTTATGCCCAAGATTCACTGATGTCAAGTTATCGTATGTAAACAAGTTCACAGGCAAATGGCCATGCAATTGGTTCCCATGCATGTCAAGTACTTGAAGCTGTGATTTGCTGTCAGAGAAATTCATCACTTCCATTGATGTGAAGCGATTCGAAGAAACATTAATGGATCTCAACATGGGTAATGTGAGGATTTCTTCGTCTATAGTGCCTGAAAATCTGTTGTCACTAAGGTCTAGTGATTCGAGATTTTCGAGGAGTTTTATAGATGAAATGTGCCCAGAAAGTAAGTTATGGCCTAGGAGTAATGTTCTTAAGTTTTTAGGAAGAAGGGGAAAGTTTCCGTAAAACTGGTTCTTGCTAAGGTCTAATGTGTGTAGCTGCCATAATCCATTTAGGTCAGGGATTCTACCTATGAATTCATTGTTTGATAAACTCAAATGGGTCAAGCTTCGAAATCCAGAAATCGAGGCAGGGATTGAGCCCGAAAGCATGTTTTGTGAGAAATCTATGTTTTCGAGCTTTCTGAGCCTATAGATTCTAGGAGGGATGCTGCCACTGAAGAAATTACCTGATATGAGAAGGCTAGTGAGCTTAGTTAACCTGGAAATGGTTGGTGGAATTGGCCCTCGGAACTGATTCTTTCTCAGGTTAAGTATGGTGAGCTCTGTTAGGTTCCCTATCGCTGGTGTGAGAAACCCCTCGTATCGATCTCCTTCAAGATCAATGGCTGTTATTTGGCTGCTTGAATTGTCTTGAGGAATAGTGCATACAATTCCAAGAAAGTTTCCCCCTGTGCTCTCGCATGGATCTAAGTTGAAATTCCAAGTATGGAGAAAGGAAAAGCGGGTGATTGAGATGGGATCAATTGCAAGCAAGATGGCTTGAAGAACATTAACTTCTGGTTCTAGAGTTTTTGAATGACCAGAATTTAGAAACAGAGTAAATAGTATGATTGAAGTGATTGTGTTTAAAAAGATAGAGGATATGGATGGTATGGATTTGGCCATTGGATTTAAGGGAAGATAAGCAAACTGTGGTTCTAGTATTAACTGGTTAGAAGCTCTTTTATATGTGCATTTTGAACTCGAGAAGATGTTAGGAAAATCACTTTGTAGAGAGGCATGCAAAATGGATTCTTGAAATTAGGTTGGAAATGTGGAAGGTGCCTATGAGTTAGATAACCTCATCTCTATTTTGCAGCTTTTCAACCAATTTTCATCCACAATCTTCTTAATTTCGGAACACATTTTGTATTTATACTAACTTGTCTAGATAACCCGTTTAGCCCAAGTAGGAAAAAATGTAATGCCAACATAAGTTGATATAAGGTTTAAAACCCTCAAACATTTCATAAGTGCAAATGATGCACTTACTAGGGACCCTTCAAGCATGAAGACACCGAATGAGGAACAAATTCAAGACAAGACTAGGGTTCTCAAATAACAAATTTAAAGAGCACAGGCAGATGCCATTCAAGATGAGGGTTTCCAATATCATATTTTTATTAATTGAACAAATTGATGCACTCAAAAGAGTAGAGCAAAAATATTACTTTAGAACAGAATAATAAACCCTTATGCTAAACTTTATATAGATGCAATGTATGATGTTTAGCTCACTATATGCATGCATATATAAATATATACACAGATACGTCAGTTTATGCAAGGATGTATAGTCCATGACATCCTAAGATGTACTTGTACCAGAGTTTTGAGATGTCGAGGTTCAACCAAGATCAGGGACTGTACAATGCTCACCGTCGTCATCTGGGATTTCGAGTCTAGGCTTCTTGTAAGGCATGTAGTACTTGGTTGGTCTGTATGAGGTGGTATTGCTCGACTGACATACTGGAAGCTGAGGAACTTCAGCCGTTGCCGCAGTCTCCTGAGCAACTTGTTCACCAAAAAGACCTATGTCTGAGAACCAATCATGCTCTCCAAATCCAAGTTGTTCTTTCTACACAAATTGGGCAATGACATTAACAATCTGATTGCTACATAGACTTGCAAGGAACAAAAACTAGGAACTAAAAACTGAAAGGAATGATTTTTTCGCTCCTTTTTTCCTCTCTTGCATAAAAACTTTCCAAATATTTATAGGAATCACAAAAAAGAAAACAAAAGTGACATGTAGCATTAGCATTTATAAGTTCTTGCTTAGTTGCTTATCACCTTTTAGCTATAAATATTACAACACTTGATTTTTTTTTTCTAGATCACCAAGCTCCATTCTTTTTGGTTTCCTTAAAAATGGTAACATTGACATACATGAGAAAATCTAATAAATCAAGGAATCAAGTTTTAATTTGTTAATTGGATTTTTACCTTGTCAGAGGAATCAAAATCTGAGAAGTGTAGCAAGTCATCAACAGCCCATGATGGTGAGGTGAAACCAGAAGCTTCCTGTGTGGGTGTTTTCATCGATATTTGTTGTGTATTCTTACTGGATGGCGGTGGCTCCTGATGGGATTTCTCACTCCTCTTGGAGGATTTTGAACTTAGAGCAACTCGGATTCCGGTGGCTAGAAATCGCTGGTGGTTTGCAGCTAGGCTACCAGCCGAATGGATAGGTTCATCACAATCTTGACAAAACATAGCTCTGTCTTCTACACAGAATATGAAAGCGGGTTTCTCCTAAATGAAGATGAAAATGGAGATATTATGAGAAACAACCAGAGTAAGAACCTAGAAAAAGGAATCAGAATTCATTGCAACTGGTTTTAATCCATTAGAATGATACTCTAAATTTTTTATTTTTCTATTCATGCATAGCACAATGACTTGTAATTTTCTTAATACACATCGAGAACCAAAGTTTCCTTTTTTCAGTGTCTTCACTCTTCAATTTAAATTCAGTTTCTTGTCAAGGTTCATTTTGTTCTGCAAAGCATTAATGTACTGGTAATACTTTGAAGTAGCTAAATTCACCCAATGTAACCTGAAATGCGATTCGTTTCGGTTCATAGAACTGGGACGGGTACACGGTATGTTAGGATATAGCTTTATAGGAGTTTTTATAGTCAGAAATTCTATTAGAATATAAATGTAATAAAAATAAGTTTGGCATAACTAATGAATTCTTCAGATAAATTTTACTGATTATAACATCGAATTTTTAATTTTTTAAATTATTCTGATAAAATAATTATTATATTAAAATTGAATCATTACGTTATCTCTGGCTCACGGTTAAATCATTTCAGCATTTATTGAACGTGAAAAAAAAAAAATCTGATTTATTCTCCCTCTACCTTCCTCTCATCACTTCTCCACCTTCTTCCGGATCAAATATATCTACGTTTCTCAATAGACACGTCTTCCTTATTCTCTTCTTTTTTCTGAGGTGATTCCGCTTCTTTCTTCCTTCCGGCCGCAGATCCTCTTATAACACTCCCTCTCGAACAGATCGTCCACATAAAAACCAACATGAACCCAAATACCATGACGTCGTCTCCATACGACCAGAACGATTCTCTCTCCGGATTGGAGATTGGGAGGTCGAGATTTAGGGTTTTGAGGATGGGTGAAGATGGGGTTTTCGATTGGAGGAGAGAATGGATTTGAGGAGGTTTTGAGGAGGAAGACGGTGAAGGAGTGGAAAAGGGTCAGTGGGTTTGTGGCGGAATTAAGAAATAGTGTGGCGGAGAGAGAGGATTCGGTGGTAGCGAAGAGGTGGGTGACGCGTTCGAAGACGGCGATTTAATGGATGAGTTTGTGGATGTATGGGACGTCAGTACGGTGGAGAGACGAATCCAAGAGAAGAGTGGGTGGTTTTCTGGGAGGATGGTGTTGGGTGTCAGAGCTGGAGACAGCGGCGGTGGTGTTGCGGCGATCATTTTCTCTTTTGTGTTACAATATTCTTATTTTTTTGCCGCATAAGTAATATTTTTGATATTTGTATTTTTTTTTCAGAGCCACGTATAAAGGTGTAAATAAACTAAGTTGAGTCGAGTATTGAGTTGCTCAAGTTTGGTTCACAAAATTTATCGAGTACAAAAAAAATTTGATTCGGACTCGTTTAGCTACTGAATCGAACATGATTTTGAATCGAGTTCGAGCAGTTTGAACTTTTTGAATGAATATGATTTGAGTATCAATAAAAAATTACAATTTAAGGAGGGTCAAGTAACTTATCGAACTTTAATAGTTGCTTATATTTGAATCATTTATATTTAGAATCGAGTTCGAATCGAACTTTTAATCGAGCGAGTACGAATCGAGCTTAAATTATTTGCTCATTTTATAGTCTTAGTCACGTAGATAAAAAATTAACGTCTGTTTAATTTTTTTAACGGAATGGTGCAATTATAAATTTTAATTAGTTTATTAGGGTAATTTGAAAAATTAAAATTTTAATGGTATAATCAGCAAAACATATTAACTACAATGAGTAATTCACTAGGTTTGCCAAATAAGTTTTATAGAAATTTGCAACAAATAGGCGATTTAGAATCATATTACTTCGTTCTACTTTATTTAGCATCGATAGGATTAATCATATGCGTACAATTCAAACAAGTCTTTATTAAAGTATACCTTCTTATTGTTTCTTTATTTCTTTCAAATTTGCAAAGAAAGATGTGATTTAAAGTCATAATACTTCGTTCCACTTTGTTTAGCATCAAAAGAAGCAATCATATCACTGTAGCATTCAAAACGATGCGTACAACTCACACAAGACTTCATTAAAATATACCTTCTTATTGGTTGATTATTTCTTTCAAATTTACAAACAAAGAGGCGGTTTAGAGCCTTATTACTTCGTTCTACTTTGTTTGCATCAAAAGGAGTAATCCAATCACTCTCGCATTGAAAATGTTTTGTAAAGCTCACATAAGTCTTCATTATGGTATACCTTCTTATTGTATCATTATTTACTTCAAATTTGTTTGCATCAACAAGTTGATTGTTTGATAAATAATTTAGTTTAAGTATGATGCTTGAGCATCTAATACTAAGTTTGAATATTGAAATTTGTGCAAGGTCAGTAATGAAAAATACTTTGTGTACACTAAATTTATCATATATTTGGGTACACAAATACACCAAGTCATGGTCAATAATAAGAGTATATGGTAATTCTAAATCCAAACACTAATGAACTCACCGCTCAGACTTCAGATAGAAATAGTTCAAAATATGAAATAAAAAAAATTATTTGAAAAAATACAGAGGGATGAAGAGTTTATTACTTGGCATATATCACAAGTAGGGAGCTTGTTGGAAAGAGATTGAAGAAGCAGCCTCTGGTGCTTGCTTGCAAGCTTGTTTGCTGCATGAACTTCAGTATCACATTTAGCACACAATGCTGCCTCATCTGCACAGCAAATCACAGTTGCTGGAGCTTTCCCACATACATCACACTGAATTTTCATCTCCCTTTTTATTGATTCCTCCCTTTCTTGGGTAAATTCTCTTTTTTCCTGAGGAAAATTGAACAGATACAGAAAATTTTCAAGATTCAGGGGATACCCACATGGATTTAACAAAAAAAGAATAAATCTTTTCTTCACTATAAAACTTTTTTTCTAAAATATCTTCCAAGAATCCAAACCTTTGATAGAAACTAGGAGATGTACCCACAGATATTCCTTTAATTTGACGAAGAAAGTGAAGAAAGATTATGAGAAATGATGAAAAAGGAATAAATGGGAAAAACCCAGAGCCAGATTCAAAAAAAAGAAAATCAAGAACAAGTGAAACTAAAGAAAGCAAAGTGATTGGAGGAGAATCAAAGAAAGCTGAGGCAGTGAAGATAAGGGTTTAGATTTTGCTCATCAAATGCAATATTATGGTTGAAACATCACAGCTTTTGTGGGGTCAATTAAAATGTGGCTACAAATCTACTTTACAAGTACTAGCACACAACAATACTTCAAGGAGACATTATATCATCTAAGAGAAACAAATCCTCTAATTTTCAAAATTAAAAATACATTTATAAATTCATGATTTTTAAGAAAAAATAATAATTTTTATTATGGCATGGTAGTACTAAATTAACTAAGAAAGAAATAATAACGTCTTACTTACTATTCATTAACAATCAAAAACAAGAAATGTATCTCTAATTTTAAAATAAATAAACAACAACGAAAATTTATATCTAATTTTAAAACGGACTAATTTATTTAATATCAATCTGGATGGTCTGCAAAACTCAAGGGTCACAAAGTTGCAATCATTCAAAGCATGTGGTTAGACATAATCTACCAGTTGGTTGTGGATACCTATCCTTGTATAATGTCTGTCCAGTTATGACAAATTGAAAAAAGAGTTGTCGTTTTGTAGCATGTTACAGCCCAAAATTCTTGTGCACAAACACACAAAAATGAAGAAATTTTAGGCATGAAGCTCTGGTAGAAACCGTGTAGGGGTTTCAGGTTGGCATGTCACGATTTGGACAACCAAACTGTGAACAGTGAACTAATGTTTTAACCAGCATAGGCAGTGGCAAAAGGCAGAAATTGTTGACAGTGGAATCAAATTACTAAATTACACCCACAAAAAATTTATTACATCGTATATATATATATATATATAAAATCAGTGGGGTTAATTGACCCCACAGTATTACACGTAGCTTCGCCGGTGGGCATAGGTGTACTTCCCTTTGGTTAATATACAGACAAAGTCAAGATAGTTCATATTAATATACTTAAATAAAGTTTAATGTTGACAGAATAAAAATAATATTGTCAAAACAATAAATGTATGTTTAGCGGTGTTGCGCTGCCAATTATAAAAACGTCACTAAACGTATATTTACTATGATAATATTATTTTTTTTTCTTAGCGATATCGAAAGTCTACTTTCAAATCCTTATGATACGTTTGGATCGAAAGAATAGGAGGAGAATAAAATGATAAAAATATTATTTAATTTATTTATTTCAACGGAATAATATATTCCTAGTGAAATAGGTGTTAACTTAAAATTATAATTTTTATTCCTGGAAGGGGGGTCAGGAATAACTTATTTCATCTACTATTTTTTAAGTAATTAACAAATATGCCCCTTAAAAAAAATACTTATCTTTATTAAAAAAAAAATATTTATCTTTATTAAAAGAAATACCCCCTTCCCCTTACCCACCTACCCCCACCCCCTATGAACCTACCCCCACGCAGCCACCCCACCCCCTTACCCACCTACTCCCACCCCTACCAACCTATCCCACCCCTTTACCCACCTACCCCACCCCCACGCCACTCACCCCACGCACCCTACGCACCCCACCCTACCCCCACCCCACCCCACCCTATTACCCACCTACCCCCACCCCACCCCACGCTACACCCTTACCCACCTATCCCCACCCCCTACGCATCCACCCCACTCCCCACAACCCATCCCTACCAACCTACACCCCCTACCAACCTACCCCCACCCCACCCCACAATTAAAATAAAAAAATATATGAAAAAAACATATATTATTATTATTTGACGTTCAAATATTAAAAAAATTAACGAACATATTCCGAACTCAAATAATTTATCACCAAACATATATTATTATTATTTAACGTCAAATATTTGACATTAAAAAAATATGTTGGTAAACAATTAAAAATATTATTATTATTTAATCTATTAAAAAAACATATATTATTTTGATCATCAATTAAAATAAAGTTAATTCTAGAGAAATAAAAAATATATATAAAAAAAAAGATAACTTACAAGTAAGAAAAAAAATTATAAAAAAAAATTATATGAAAAAGTATAGTAAAAAAAAAGAAGAATATAATTATAAAAAAAATTTAGAGAAATATGTGTTAAATTTTTAATTTAAAATGAATTTAAGTTAAATTTGAATATTTGGGGGTATTTAGGTCACTTTCTAATTATTTATTTCATTCTTAGATGTATTCCTAACATCAACTAAACATGTACATGAAATATTAAAAAATCATTTCATTCCCTTCCTTATTCCATTCTCTCGACTATTCCATTCCCTACTCTATTCCATTCTTTCAATCAAAATGTAGCATTAGTACATTATTCCATTCCGACCTGAACAATATTATGCCTATTTTTAGGAAATGATTCTAAAAAGCAAAAAACATTACAAGTAGCTAAAAATACAATGTCACATCTATTTTAAAAATGTAGTTTTCGAACTGATAAAATTATGTTTTACTAGTTAATAAAATGTTAAAAATCTCTTTTTTGATAAATTAAAATATAATAAAGTTATGATCCAATATAATAAAAGTAATTAGTCTTAATAAATAAATAAAAATCGGTTTTTAAAATATAATTTGTTCAATTGAACCAACGATATGTCTCAATGATCAAGCCGTTCAATCTAATTTTTGACCGAACTGATTTGACTAGACCAAGGCCGGAAGATATACATGTCTATATCCGTCAGACGTATGACCTGTTCAACAAACTGTCCGGTTGAAAATGATGAACTCAGAATATTCTTTATCAGTTGTGGCCTTAACAAACCAGATGCATCTCATATCTTAAATTGACTACTTTGATGAAGGTCCTCACATGGTACCTCTGTGGAAACTGGAAAGTTTCACTCTTTGGGTCAGTACTCGGCTCTGCACTTAGAACAGAACAGGAAAAAAAAAAAGAAGCAATATACACAGCTAAAAATATCAGATGAATTGGCTAGAAATTGTCGATGCCAAGATATTTACATGAAAAAATAGTGTATATTGCATGTCTATGGTGGTACAATTACATATTTGAGAGCGATAATGTGATGGAATCATATTTTACATAAATGGCACAAACACAAGACCTTTTGCCAAAGGTCAAGTCATATACACTTTATTTTCGGTGAAAAATGAGAAGAAGATGATGCCGAGGGAAAGAAAAAGGAAAACAAAGGAGAATGAGAAAGATCCAAGAGAATTATTTCTTGTACCATGAGCGAAAATTTGATTCCCGGCGCAAAACAAAAGCCTGCACAGAACCATGCAAATAGAGGGCACCAGAAGCAAGAAAGGGTACCCCAAGTCTCGATCAATTGCAAACTGATTGCTCTGATACTAGAATGGGTACACACAAGTGAGGGATCTACTAAGTTCCAACGGTTACAAATCTGCATAAAGAATGAATAAATAAAAACGGAACTTGAGTTGGCAGATTCTGTGCCCCATTCCAGCTTTGAGTCTCTTCTACACTGTCGAGCAAGAGGCAGCAATTGCATAATATTAAAACATGACTTCATCTTCATTGTCTCCTGAGGGATTTCAATCAGAACCGGAATCATAGAAGTCACTTGGACATGGGGTCATAACCTCTGATTCAAGTACTTGAACCACCCTGTGCATAGTGGGCCGATCCTCTGGGTTTGGAGAAACGCACTGGATGGCAACCGAAATCAGAGCATCAAGGCTTTCTGCCTGCACGCCTTCACAGTGTTGATCAACAATCTCCCGTTGCCTACTCTCAGTGACCAGAAAATTCAACTGAAAGAAGGGAGGGAAAGTGGCATTGGTTTCATTGATGGATCAACTACAGTTGCATAGTTAAGATTATGACACATTAATTTAATGCATATGGGTCCAATGACAGACAATTAGAAACTCAAGTTTCAACATATTTACAATCAGATAATTTACTGCTGCTATACAAGTGTCCTAAAGAGTAGTGCTGAATGTCTTCACTTTTATCTGACCAGCACAACATTTCGAGAAAACTTTTTCATTCAAAACTAGAAACGAAACCTTTGAACCTTGTATCAAGAATCAATGTGTTTTAGTAGTATGTTCGATAGTCATTAATTAAGGGAGGAAATAATGCAATTTGATAGAGCAGAAGCTCTTTATTACTTCTAATATCAACTGACTATTTTGTCCTTTTCAATTTTCTCTATGCCATTCTAACTACTCCTTCTGCTCCACCTTTTTCTTTCCTATGGATCTGGATGCTTCATGTCTTCATCTCCCTCCTCAACCATCAAGCTTTACTGCACCTACATCTTCCTCATTGAGACTGTTCTCATGATCTATTCCTTGTGCGTCAATTCTCAACACTCGGTGTGATGATCCATTCCTTTTTTCTAGAACAATCAGCTTCCCTCGAACCTCCCAAAATTTCAATTCACACACTTTCGTGATTTGAGGGTTCCAAATAATGGGTTGCTTTTCCGGTTCCAAATAATGGGTTACTTTTCCATCCACTTAAATTATTTATTTTTGGTTGATATCTTCTTAAAACTTCTTTTAACAAATGTGGGAATAATAATTTGAGATTTGTCCAATCCCTGAAATTTCTTCTTAATAAGCCCAACATATGCTCATAAATCATAAGTAACATAAAGACTTTAGACTCGTTCATAATGGGTTTATTCATCTTCCTCTTGAACTGGTTTAGGTCCTTATCGCTGATCTCTGGAGTATTTAGTTTTATTTATTTCTTAACAAATTTGATTGCTGATAAACTTAATAATTACCAATTATATCTTGTAAAATTAGGATTGAAGTTTTAAGAATATTGTACAAGTTGGAAAGGTTGTTTAGAGATGGTTCTATCTTCAGGTTGTCAGTAATTTTTAAATGTTGGAGTGGGTGGGATTTGGTGAACAAGCCTAACTTCTGGAATGAAAAAAATAAATCAGATAGAAAAAATTATGCAGCAAAAATAGAAAGATTGTCCAATTACCAAAAGTGGTATTCAAAAACCAATATAATTCAAAAACATGCCCATGAGACATTTTTTTGGTGTCTATGGGAACAGTATACAAGCAACCATGGCAAAAAGATATTCTGGTGCATGATAACTTGAATTTAAGTAAATATGATTTTTCAGGGGAAAGGATTTTAAAAGAACAGAAGATCTACAACTGAAAACAGGTGAAAGGAAAGAAACATACCCATCCAACAATGTTGAGGCCCTTTTCAATGAATGATGCATCAGTGGGCCTCTTTCCACTCAGAACTTCAAGTACAAGAACCCCAAAACTAAAAACATCAGTCTTTTCTGTTGCTCTACCACTCTGCATATACTCTGCAAATGTGAAAGGAAAGGAATTAAACCTTTAGAATGTATCCAAAACTGTAAATCTAGTAAAAGACAGCTAATTCAGACTGCCACATTCTCAATCTTTCGGTACACATGTTATATGATGAAGATTGAGAGAGAACAACTATTCTAGGTAGTGATTTAGAAAACCAACACTCTTGAGTCTTGAGGGAGACTTCTATCACAGAAGTACTTCAAAAGAGTAACTACAATTTTTAAATACGTCAAATAGCAAGGGAATATAGTAAGAAACATGTAAAAATGTACATGCATCCCTCGGGGAAGAGTGGATTGTCATTACATTAGGTGATACGGTTAATTGGAAATTATGTTGCTAGACTACGTTGACCATTTTGAATGTATAGAGGAACTTTGCAATAAATTTAGAAGACATTCTTCACGACTCCATCCCGACTTTGGGGTCAACAGCAGGAGTAACCACCTATCAAGAGTTATGTGCTTGACCCAACGATTTGACAAATCCAAGAATAGGATGCAACTTGTAATTTACATTCGCACCTGGAGCCAAATAACCAAAAGTTCCAGCAACAATGGTTGTAATGTGAGATTCCTCGTCCTCCAACAATTTCGCTAGTCCAAAGTCAGATACTCGAGCCTCCAAATTCCCATCAAGCAATATGTTGCTTGACTTTATATCACGATGAATAATTCGAGGGGAACAATCATGATGCAAATATGCAAGCCCTTTTGCCGCTCCCATGATAATATTTAGCCGGGCATCCCAGTCAAGTTGCTCAGCTCTTACTGTACATCAGAAAACATCACTGTTTGCCACATATAATAAAGACTGAAAGGATGCAGTAACTTGGACAAGGAATTAGTCTAAACTCCAAAATAACAAAGAGGAAATACTACTTTAAAGTAGAAACTTGTATCTGAGAATCAAAATTTGCGAAGTGTTCAACAAAGTTTTAGCTCAAGTCTGCTTAAATATTTTTCTATATTCTTTTCAAATTTCTACTATGTGAGGTAATCTGAGATTCTAAGTAAACTGCACCATTTTGATGTCAAATGATGACATATCTTCTGTTGCAAACATGGCAATCAAACCTAATATAATCGCACAAACTTGTATAGCACAAAATAATCTCCATTTGATTAGGATTTAGTTGACAAGACCCTTTAAACTTCAAGACAGTCTTTTTCTTATAGAGATGGAAAATCTAATAAAATCAGCTCAACCTTATAATATAAAAAATAATCTCCATTTGATAAGGACACAAGATTGGCCCTCTAAACTTCCAAACATCATCTTTTTCTTATCAAGATAACATGTAAGTTACATACAGACCTAAATAGGCAATTCATTCACAAGTTTTAACGATGAGTTTTTGCATTATTAGAAAGATGACATTACATATTTATTTTTTGTTTTAGATAGAAAGGATAAATTTTGTTGGAAAAAAGAGAGAGAAACAGAGGAGAACAACAGATGAGTGGAAAAATACATCCAAATGAAGGAGTAAAAGACAAACCACCAATCCCTACGTAGATCATACTATATTTAACCTATTCTTATATGAAAACATATACAATGCTTAGAAAGAAGAATAACTCAAAAATAGAGGTTGAATCAGTTTCCAGAGGTCTATAACCATGTATCCAAAATAAGGATTTACGCCCTCCATTTCATTTAGTTGACCTTGTTCACTTGGCACATTAATTTAGAGAAAGAGTAGTTGACATATAATTTATATTGAGACATGGGTTTGCACGAGTGGCAACTGGCTAGGGAACCAAACCTATGGCTAAAGGTTCAAGTTTCACCATCCCCCTCGTCAAGAAATGCAATGTGTTCTCAGTGGTAAAAAGAGAAGACATCAACCTCATATCTGCTTCCCATTATACCCTTAATATAATTTTAGTAAATTGAAATTCAAACATTAGGGTGAAATAGTCAAAATGCCACACTATACATAAATAAATATGTTCAAGAGGGTCACTGTATTTGGGACATCCAAAAATGAAACAGAGAAAACTGGATGGATGGAGTATATGAATGTCTATCCCTGTAAGCTCCATCTAAGATGTCAAAATCAGAAGCATGCAAAATGCTTTGGTTATACTGCACACAAGCACGTATCCAAAAGTACCAACTTATATAAAACATAGCACGTGGACCCAAAGGAGGGGATACTATTACCATGGAGAGCTTCATCTAGGCTGCCACCCGGTAAGAAATCATATATCAAAAGTTTCGATGTTGGAGAATTGCAATATCCTCGCAGATTCACTAGGTACCGATGTTTAATGCTTCCAAGAATCTCTAGCTCCCTTTCAAAAAACCGATCAAAACCTTCATTCAATTTCAGAATCCTTTTCAAGGCAAATACATCGCCGTCATCCATTGCAAGCTTGTATACGGTTCCAAAGCCTCCAATACCAATAATGTGCTCCTCGTTCAAATTTTCCAATTTTTTTATGATATCTTTTGAAGTATATGGCAAGTCTCCATGAAACATCACAATTGATGCACCTGAAGAGATAACAAAAAGGGGGAGTGAGAGGAGATATGGATGAAATCAAGGAGCTCAAAAGTACAGAGACGTAAAGGACAACTAACTTGAAAATATTTACAAATAACAAACTTTTCAGAGTTACTAGAGAAGCACCTCCACTGACGTCCATCGCTAGACTTTTTCCATCTGTTTTACCAAATTTCTTGTAAAGAAAGCAGCCCCAGAAACACATAAGTGCCACCAGAAGTAGTGCACCAACGGTAGCAAATGCGCTAATAAGTAGCCGCCCAGAATTTTTTTTCTTTCCGTTTTGGTTTTGAGCTGCATTTAGATGGAAAAATGAAACAAAAAATAAACACAATATCTATAAATTAAAATAAAGAAAGTGTAGGAGCTTGTTCATATTTAACCAGCGGTAAACAAAATATTTACAAAAAGCACAGATTTGCTAATGAGAATTAACATTTTCCGCTACGACTTGTATGTAGCAAATACAAGAAGGTGTCATACTATATCTCAAAGTCAAGAACATGCCAAAACACGTGCTCACATAAGAACCAATAAAAATAGAGTGACGATAATATTTACATATTTTTCTCATATAATGGATTCTGTTTGTTAGATACTTATATATATGATATTATAGTACCAAAACACGTTCCCATTTAAGTTACTGAAATATGACAATAAAACTGTCATATTATATATATGAAATATAAATTATAAAACTGTGTCATGGCTTACTACTGTACTGATTAATAAATTTGATATTCTCTTATTATATTTTCTTAGAGCAATATAATTATTATATTCTCGATTAAAAAACAAACAAATAAAAACAGACAAACAAGCACTGCCTGCTCAAGCCTCCATATGTAAACTTGTAAATTTGCAATATGACAAAGATTCTGGGGGAGGTGATACATTTACTCTGCTGATATAGATATCCGGATCAATGGATCTCCCCAACATCCAAGAAATACGATTTCCTAACCGTCAATATTAGACCCATTGGATTTATTAAGTGCAATTGTGTTGGACTACTAGTTATTGGCCTTAATATGACCAAGGCTAACAAACACTTTTAGCCAAATTAAAGTGTTTCAATTCCTTGGCAATTGATTGTATAGCTCAACTAATCCAAATACACTGCATTTTCATCCTTTCACCAATTTTTCAAATCCAAACCGACAGCCAATCCAAATACACTGTTTGAAAATTTGCTTTTTGTTATATTCACGTTTAACAAGTATAGAAAAGAGACCATAAATGCTGATATTAGAAATAAGATTGGGGCAACACAATTAAGGAGAAGATAAGCAAACACAGGCTGAAATGGTTGGTCATATTCAACATCAGCCTATAAATGCATGTCATAAGAGGTGTTTTGCATCATGTAGAAGATTTTTAAAAGAAAAAGAAAAAGGAGGTAGTCCGAAAATTACATTGCGAAAGTTAGTAAAAAGAAACTTGAATAAGCAGAATATAAATCAGAACATCATGGCCTCGATAGGAGATAAGTCGAGTGCAACTCCAATGTCGGGGGTATTCCCTCGTCTATTTGCCATATTTTCCTTTATGATTTAGCTTTTTATATATATGTATGTATGTATGAATGTTCTATACATGGCCGTGTTTTTATTTCTTTATTTCCATCTATTTTTATTCTTACTAGTTATCCATCCACATACACACTGTGCGTAACAAAATAGTTCAAATTATAATTTGTTGTAATTTTTTGTCAAAAAATCAATCATATATTACTAATAATTGTGTTGTTAGCTTTATTCGAGGATGGGGAGATACAGAGAATTTAGGGCAAAAAATAGAAAGTGGAGATAAGGGAGAGACGATAGGGAGAACAGCTAACGAAAAGGATTAAAAGAGAAAAATAAAAAGGCTTCAAAATGGTGTTAACACCAAAAAAGCAGTTGTTTTTTACTCCCGCATTATTAATGGAGATATTTATTATTTTACGTTTTGTTATTTTTATCTCTTATATATATATTTTTCTCCTTGCCCTTTTTCTTTCCAGCATATGGTTATGTTGGAACATTAATGGGAGAGAAGATAAGGGAGAACAGATGATGGAAAAGATAAAAAGAGAAGGGTAAAAAGGGAAAAATAATAAGGCTTCAAAATGGTTTTAACACCAAAAAAGCAGTTGTTTTTTCCTCTCGCATTCTTAATGGAGATATTTATTATTTTACGTTTTGTTATTTTTATCTCTTTTATATGTATATTTTTCTCCTTGCCCTTTTTCTTTCCTGCATATGGTTATGTTGGATCATCTTCCGCTGCCCAAACTAGTTTAAGATGAAAGGCAAAGAGTAGAGTTAATAAGAATAGAAAAGCTGATATGCACCCGCAGCTACTGGTATGGTTGCTACTAAAGGGGTGGGGGTACCCATCAAATGTTGCCCGTCCAGGTTACGTTATGGAATGATCATTCAAATATACATAGTTGTCTGCCGAAAGAAAAGAACATTAACATTTAACAAAACTAAGTGGCTAGAAGAACTTGGAAATTCCATGGAAATAGAGAACTTTGAAGGGACATGTAGCTTATTAAAAAAATTAAAAGAACAAAAAGAGAGAGTGGCACTATATTGCATGGACTCAGGGTCCCAAGAAGTGTCTGACACTGTCGTATCCTGTGGACACGGGTACTTTTGGAAAAATGAGGAGTCTATTTAACCCAAAGTGGTACTAAAAGTAAGAAGCTGCTATTGTACTACATTTATTATGACTTGTGTGGTAACATTTGTCTATACATACCAGGTCACTTTTCTTCACCATTTTCAGAAACACCATGTAGGTCCAGATCCTCACAAGGGATATAGAATTGACTAAACACCTTAATCAGTAGGCCATACAGGGAAAATAATAATATGAAAATTTACCTGAATCAGAATGTGAGTTCGTTGGACCACCACCATCGTCTTTACATGTCACACTGATTTGCTTCCCACATAAACCACGATTTCCAACAAAACTGTAAGGCAAGGCATCCAAAAGGAATTCATTATAGCATGTTAATATCTTATAAGTATTATAAAAAGGAATTCAAAATTTGGTACTTACGAGTCTCTTGTGAACTTGTCAAGAACGCCATCCAATGGTATTGGTCCAACCAAAAAATTAGTTGATACATTGCTTCATATATCATATAAGACGAGGAAACAAGTTAGCATCAACAAGAATTACTGAAGACTACGTAACTCGAAAAAATTAGGATACTTACAATTCTTGGAGCTTGTTCAACTTCTCAAGTAATGGAGGAATGCTTCCACTGAGAGAATTGCTTGAGATATCCCTACAAAATTAGGAGTTCTGACTAAATTAATAGTGCAATACTATGACATAAAATTTTGTAATATTGTTAAAGCAACCTACTCAAAACCAATTGGCAATAGCGGAGTAGCCTCCTAGGATTGCATAGTAAGTCTAATGGCTTAAATGCTCAATGCGAGACACTTTATCTCAAGACACCCCCTCACATGTGGTAGACTTTGGAGCCGAAAACATGGATACTCACTCTCCCATTTTATTTGTACTAATAGACTTTTTATGGTCACATTGGCCATTTTTAGAATCAAGGGATCATATCGTCTGTTTTAGATATGGGCAAGAAACCAGGGTACGCGAGATAAGCCCGGTTTGTTTCAGCTTTTTCATAATAGCTTCTAACTTCTAAGAAGTTACATGAGTGGTGTTTGTTGTAGCTTTTGGGTCCAAAAGCTAGAAACTGAGTACAAGAACCTTAATGCATAAAAAAAGCTAAAAGCTAGAATTACCTCGAGGTATTTCTCAACTCTTAATAAATAAAATATTTTTTTACCAAAATATCCTTAATTTCAATTGCAAAATTATAAAACTAGATCTTTAATATTACAATACCATGAGAATGTCCTTCACTCCTATATATATATATATATATATATATATATATATATATATATATATATATATATATATATATATATAGTGAATATATTGTTATATTATAAATATATATTGTATATAATATAATATTATATATGTGTTATATATTATTAATAGTATATGATATACTCATTATAAATATATTATTATATTATTATATCATATATTATGTATATATGTGTATTATATGTGTATGCATATATATTATATATAAATATTCATATTAATTTAATAATATTTATATCATATTATTATTATTATATCATATTTTTTCTTATACATTAAATATACACTACAATAAATAGTTATATATTATATAATATTGTAATATTTAAATAGTTATATATTAATTAATAATTATATATTACTTGTAAATGTCTATATACTTATATTACTTTATTGATATATATTATATTTTAATATATTAACAAATAATTATACTTTAACATATGTTTATAAACAATTAAATATATAATAGAAGATTTATAAGCTTATCAGCTTATCAACTAATTAGCCAAATGCTCTTTCACAACTTTTGGAGAGCAGAATCAGTTTAACAAACACTAGTTAACAACTTTTAAAGAATTGGAATCAGAATCATAAGCAGCTTCTTAGAATCAAAAGTAGAAACAAAAGCTAAGAACGAAAAACTGAGACAAACAGGGTTATAGTGTTAGAGTTACTCCACACTTTAATTCCGTATTGAGTTTATACTTAAAAGTTAAATAAGCAATTGTTTTCTCTTTTTCCTTAATAAATATTACTTATACAATATTGATTATTGATTTTTTTTATAAAAGAAGAAATTTTATTAATAAAAAAGAAATGATACAATAAAGGGGGGAACAACAATAAATCCACCCTCAACGAACTAAAAAAAAAAAGCACTTAAAAAAGTGCAGTCCTCTCATCTCAACACAAATCAGTCACAAACATATCTCTAAAGCTCCCATAGAAGAAGCCCAAAGAGAAGTAAGGAAAACAATCCTATCATTCAAGAATTTAATAACTTAAAAGAAGAACAACTTCCTCTAAACAGTCTAGCATTACGCTCATTCCAAATTTCCCATAAAATGGAAGGGAAAAAAAAGGCACTTCTATAAAATTTTGGCACCCCGCTTGGCCGTTTGTTTCCAAATCCTTGAAAATGAACTAGCAACATATCTTTGACTGAGACAAGACACGCCCACTCCTCTCCTAAATCTCCAAAGAGAGCTCCACAAGCCCTAAGCAACAGGACAATGCAAAAATAAATGAGCATGAGTCAAGACTCTGCCTGCATATAAAACAAATGCCCGGAGATAAAACTTTGTAAAGCTTGCGATTTTGATAGAGATCATTAGAATTCAATCTTTGTAAAACCAAAGACCTCACAAAAGCCTCGACTTTTGGAAGGGACCTTAGCTTTCCAAATATACCTAGTCAATGGAAATGAATTCGGAACAATAGCCCGAGTCAAAAAAGAGAAGCAACTCTTATAAGAAAAAGAACCAAATGAATCTAAAGTCCAGATGCGCTTATGAGAGAAGCATAAATGAACAGAATCAACTAAGATAACTCAATGAGATTCCTAAAGAAATGAAAATCACAAGAAAAGAAATTCCCTTCACGCTTGACGAAATTAGAAATGAGAGCATCGTGCAATGAAGAAATACGATACAGCAGATTAAAAACAAGAAAAAAGTGATTATCTCCTAACCAAGAATCCTCCCAAAATCGAATCTGAAATCCAATCTGATGACCATTCCCAACCCAGCATCTCAAATGACAATTAAAAGTAATATAACTTTGAGAGATGAATTTTCTAAGACTTGCATGAGTAACATAAACCCCAGGCCTAATATCCCACCCATTCAAATGCATACAGAACTTGCTCCTAATAACATTATGCCAAAGGGAATGAGGTTCCAAATAAAATCTCCAAAGCTATTTACCAACTAGAGCAACATTCTTAAGGACCAAATTACCCAACCCCCCCCCCTCCCCCCTCCTCCCTCCTGCCGTTTTCCACCCAACCAAATGATCCTTCCTCCCATCACTAACTCCCGACCAACCAAAAAAAGTCCCTCATTAATACTGATTATTGATTAAGCTCTAGTTTAAACTTTTCAAACAAGAATTATAATATTTAAAGTTTGTTTATAGAGTAACATTACACTTAAGTTAACATATTATATTATTTAATAAAATGAGTTCGTTGTATGTTCAAATATATAATTAATGTATTTTTGAATGTGTTTCTATATCGTACAACACGATATATGATTCACGATTCAAGGATTTCGATACACAATACTAATCATAATTTAACAACAATGATCATAATAAAGTACACACAGAATTTAGCAATAATAATTTGTGATTTATATCCCTCCATGTTGATTTAGCACGCTCAATGGGACCAGCGAGTGGATGTCCAGATTGTTGCGTTTGTGAGAAAACATGGAGAAGAATACCAGGCACCTGACGAGGAGCCTAATGTTCACCATGTGTGACTAATGATCAACGCAGTTCTATCACTTTACAAAAATGATGGAAGCCAGTAATAACAAGGCTTTCCAAGATATGATGGAAGACGATAAAAGACTTCCAATAGTGATGAAGCCAACACAAATGTTTTACTATTGTTGCTACAGGAAATAAAGGAGATTTATATTATGAAGGCATCTAGTGTAAACACACCCAAATACTGGAGTGATAACCATTGAAGAAGTCGGGAATGAAGAATGTTCTCCTCTTAGGGTAAGTAACAACTTTCCACCTGGCTTTCAAAGTCTAGTAACTTCTCCAAGTTCAGGACATGTAAACCAACAAACTAGAGCATTAGGTCATGGTGCAAGGCCCTCGAGGCCCCACATAGGCCCTGGCGAACATTGCAAAAATAGACATCAAACGCATAAAGTTACATAATCAAATAATGTCCCATTAAGAAGGTGTTGGTTACTCTTCGGGGTGACATAGGGAAAAAATCAACAAAGACTCATAGAACGAAGGGAGTGTATAACTAGGGCCTACTTTTTGTTTTTCTCTTCCTTTTTTGAGATAATTTCTTAAAAGTTTTTCAATCTATTTTTGTTATTTTAAAATTCCAAGTGTGTCACGGGGAGATTTTATACATCAGAAAATGCAAGAGAGAATGCGGATTTCTCTTCAAATAAACAGAGTTCACCAATTAGGTAGGAATATTAGATTTTTTCTTTACAACATGAAAGAGCAATTAATGGTATAATTACACCAAAGAAGAGAATACCCAGGGCACACTTTTCCTATGGCATTAAGAACAACCGCCAATAGATCCTTATCAAAAACATGCATGAAAGTATGTAAAGATATCAAATATTTAGCTTATCAAATCAGAAAGGAGAAAAAAGGTTTCTATAGAACCTCCTATAATAGATACGGGTCACCCTATTGATATTAATGAAAAAATCCAGCCTGCAACTTATAAAAAATAAAGAATTTAGCCAGTACAATTTGAAAAATCTTACAGATTCAGAAGCTCTGTGAGGTTTCCCAATTCATAGGGAAGTACTCCACTTAAGTAGTTACCCTGCAAATATCTGCAAAAGAAAAGATATTAATAATGTCTTGCTGACAAATCTCAACTTATCCCAATAGAATAGTGTTAAAAATTGAGAATCACCATAATTATGTCCAACTGCTTTTAACCTTAAAGCTAATGCTTATAATTGTATGTGTGAGTGAGACAAACAGATAACATTCTTTAAACCTCAAAATCAAACTTCATTACCCTGGACTCAAATATGGCGGATGCTTATCAACAGTATAATGAATTTAAAAACATCAATCAAGCGGATCTCTTCGTAACATCAAATCAACCAAATTCTCAAACCCACCAACAAAAAGACTAATAAATTTTTGAAACGAAATATCCATGTTTTAAAATTCCTTCATCACTATAAATTGTACTATTTTCATTCATCTTTTATTTCTTCCTCTTTCCTTTATCACTATCATAGTTACCTCGTGTACTCAAATAGAACACAAAATGATCAGGCTAACTGACATCCAATTTGACAAAGTATAAATGTAGACACGCAAAGTATGTCTTCCAAATGAATAATTCATCCTGATAAAACACAAAACAGCCCATGTCCCTCTTAAAAGGTTACAATAATTACATCACACTTGTTGAAAAACTAAGAGTGTTAAGCCAAGATGCAGATCTTCTATAGACTGCCTAGATAATTTGATCTTCATATTGCTCGACCAATTATTTGTTGTCAAAAAACATAATTATTTTCATTTTCTGAATCCAGTTACAATGTAAGTATGACACCACAAGCACTTCGACAAGACAAACTATGAATGAAAACGCATAAAAATTTCTTATCTGGAGAACTATGTCGTACTTACAATGATTGCAATTTCGTACAGTACCCCAACTCTGGAGGAATATTCCCATATAAGTTGTTGTCATAAAGAGCTCTACAAAACATTATATAATAGAGATAGCATCAATACCAGCGGCTACCCTTCTGTCCATGTAAACATGCATTAACCCCACCCAGTCCCATTCTCTTCCCTCCTCACCCTCGCCCCACGAAGGAATAAATAAAAGATAAAAAAGCAATCTTCTTCAGATACATACAGAAACTGCAAGTTCTCTAGCTTCCCAATGTCTGAAGATATAGGTCCACTCAATTTGTGATTAGAGAGACTCCTAATGATAGACAAAATCTCCATTAGTAGTGGAACTTCAAACTTGCATATATAACATGACTGAATGTGCATACAAAAGGCATTCCTCTCTAGAATTTCCTCATATATGCAAAATATAACAAATTTCTAAATTTTACTAGTAAATTAAAAATATAAAACTGGGCAGGAAAAACCTAATATGTATTGTATGTGCATAATGTAAACCAGAAAAACTAGAATACACAAAAGGAAAATAAAAACATAGTAAACCAACAAAAAGACAATTTTAGTATTCGACGTGGTTTCAAACATTCTATACAGGTTACCCAAGTTCATCAAAAAACGGATCAGTGTTGTATTATCTAACCGTCATTACTTCTATTAAGGTCAATATGTATTTATTTAAAACCTTTAGGAAGTTATTGGTCAATTAATTCTTTTAGGATCAATTTAGTGCATCAGCTCAAAGTCCAACATTTTAGTAACTGGACTAAGCCCTAATGATTTTAAGAACTTTTTAGATCAAATTATGTATCATTGAGTCATTCCCAAATTGTTGCATGCTTAACTATGAAGTAGTGGATTCGGCACCGCATCCTGTATTTCTGATACTAAATTTTTAGCAAGTTATACCCAACTGTTTTATTGAAAGATGTCTTTTTAATATTTGCCTTCAGTTATCCTTGTCAATGCAGATTGCAGAATATGAGAGAGAAAGAAAAGAATCTGATTATTATATATTAAACTGGCTTTATAGTTGGTTATAATAGTTTTCAATGCGTACTTGTCAATTGATACAATAGTTATAAGGTAACCTCCTCAATGACTGAGGTGCTTTTAAGCTACTTGTCACCAACTCTTCATTAGGTAGGTCTCCAACCTTGAGGAAAACCCTGCTTGTTCACAGACGGTGTATTTTTTGGTCGGAGTTCACACTATGGTGTATGGAGTTAATATAGTTATTTTGTTCATGCGTTGGCTGATTGATTGTGATTTTTCGCATTTCTTTGGGTTGGGCAGGAACTAATTTGTTGATTTCCAGTTCTTTCTTATACTTCTTGTGCACATGGATCCCATGCATAATCTTTACAATAAAATATATTGTTTCTTATAAAGATCAGATTTAAAAACTATGTCAGTAATTCCAACCTAAGTTTCAAAGAAAATATTTTTCAAATTTAGTTACAACACATAAAGTACAAACAATCAGTACAGTATCATCAGGAAGGATCACATTTTTTAGGTTAATTTGAGAACTCACAAGGATGTAACTCTTTTAGATTTGGGATCGCATGTTACTCCTTTCCACCCACATGGGTCAGGATCCTCAGGTCTCCACTGCAGAAGGACACCGTCGGAACTTACAATATTCGTCCTAAAGTTAACAAGTGCTTGACCTACATTATCATAAAGTAAAGTTTTACATCAACACTACAATAGAATATTTATAAGTACATTTTGAGTTGTAATATGTTGAAATTGAGCATGGCCACCTCTTAACTTTAACCATAGGATGCGAGTACTGTCAGAAGGCAAGCCAACCCAGTCAGATGATTGCAATTGTCGTATGATATTTTATTTTTGAAAAACAGAAATTTAGTTCAATTACAAACATCTGACCACATTGAGATCATATTCATTAGCACCAAAACGGATCTAATTTAGAAATGGATTTCCTTTTATTCAACTTTACACCCTAATAAGTTATAAGAAATCTCAAACACCAAAATATAACCATACCGTCAGGACTGAGAGCTCCGGTATTTCTCACTAGAGTGTAAAGGAGTAGAATGTACCACAACAGTGGCCGTTGGAATTTCTCAAGAAAAATGCCCATTGTCGCAGCATACTAAAATTCCTGTAAATCATCTGACACACCAGAACTCTAAATCCCTTCTGGTGGACATACAGTTATCTTGATAAAGACCCAATCTTTCAGCTCCCTGCGATAGAACGCAACATTATTACAGCTCAATTTACAGAAATATCAATTACAATCAATAAACAGAAATCCAGTAAATACAATAGATTAAAACCGATTTCAAGCTTAATACAGTACAGATTCGTTCACTAGACAACTTTAACAGCAAAATTAAAGCACTTTGCAAGTCGAAGACAAAAATATACCATAAGAACGCATGAATTCAGCAATCCATATGAGTTGCTAGTAATACAGCTACATTTTAGCACAAATATGACTAAATTGAACGAATTTTAAAAAATATTTATATATCTGAAATGAAATGTGAGCTACCTACTTCAAATTTCAGCTTCAGAATTCGTTAGAGAGAGAAAAGATCTTAAAATTTAGGGCTCATTTTAGCTTGTTATCCGTCTGTCAGTCAGTCCCTCCTTTAGAGCTTTGATCGCCTGTTTCACGCCGACATAATGGTTACTAGGAGTATATTCCATCAAAGCTCATTTGTACCGTCCAGATATAACTGCAAATTTGCAATAAAAATTAGTAAATTTACACTTTAGTACCCCTACTTAAGTAAGTTTCCTATATATTCTCCCTCTAACGGTCTAGTGGAAAAGAAGTCCTTTGTTTTAAAAAATTACTAAAATGCTATTCTTTTCCCTTACATTACACTTCCCAGCTCAATATATTATATCTAATATCTAAAAGTTGTCGCCTCGTTTAAAAGTAAATAACTTAATTCTATAAATAATTAATTTAACTTAGCAATTATATAAATGAATAAAGTGACAATTATACTCCCTCTATTTATTACATAACTCGTTTTAATAATAATAATAATATTAGTCATTATTATTATTATTATTATTATTAATATGACATTAATATAAAACTTCTTTCTATTAATAAAGTAGAAAGAAACAAAAAAATATTATACAGCAAAAACAAACAAAATATATTAGTGTCATATTAAATTAATGACTATTTGTTTCTTTCTAAAACAAATAGCCATTAATATATTATAACATTATTGTATTAAAAATAATAATAGCCATTATTATTATTGTAAGACCCCGAATTTTATGAAATAAAAGTATTCAATTTTTCTTATAATTACTATTCAGTAAATGGTTAAATTGATAAATGTTAAAGTTAAGGGTGATATATGATTTTTTTTCAAAATACACAAGTAGTTATAAAATAATCATTGTTGTCGGGGAATATTCGTTTGGTCATGGAATATTCTTTCTGTCGGGGAATATTCGTACGACGGCGCAGCTATTTGTGGGCCCCATAACGAATAACTGTCGGGTGAAGAAAACGACAAATTTGAGTTTTTACAAATAACGACGTAGTTGTTACTGTTAACACTGTTGGAATACCCGGTGGTTAAAATACAGTAATACGCGTTATTGCACAGTAGCACACGGTATTGCATAGTATTTTTAAAATTATTGATTCTTACGTAAGAAGGCACTACTCAATAATTGTTACAGTAATTACTGTTCAATATTTTATTTTATTGATTCAATAATTGCTACGTTGAAATTTTATATTATTGTTGTTCAATAATTGTCACTGCACAGTATTTCCCATTATCAGATCAATAATTCATATTATTTGAATAATATTATTAGATAACATTATTGTCAATGTCTAGAAAGTTCTGTCTAAGGAGAGGTTTGGTCATCTAATTGCGCGCCAGTAAGGAGAAATTCTTATTGGAAAGCCCCCTCTTTCCTGGGAACGGCCTGGTTGTCATAAATGTGATTCTGTAATATTATTTGTGAATAATTAATTATTGATTCATATGATAAGGAAATATTTATTTTATGTGGATATAAATGAGGGATATATTTTTGTGGTTAAAAAATGAAGGAGTTAATGTTGAGATTTTTATCCGAATTTTTGTCAGAATGGAGGTATTAAAAATCAGGATTTTGAGATATTTTGCGGGGGTTATAATTTTTAATCCGACCGTTGGATCGTGGTAATTTTTGGATATGTTATACATATATAAGTTGAGTATATGTTCACAAATTTTGAACCGTTAAAAATGAACGTATGATTTATTATGAATTTTACGAGATGACTGGTTCAGAAATTGTTGAATTTTCGGAGTTTATCATTTTGGTAGAAAATTCTAGAATTGGTGGGCCCCACTTGTGGTTGGTGAAGAAATGTGCTGAATTATATTTCAAATGTGGTGGGTGGGAATAGTAGCAGGTAAAGCCATCAGGTTGCAGGTCAAATCTACCAAAATTTTCCTATAAATAGAGGGCTAAGTTAGAATTGAAAATCACACCAAAAACATAAGCTTTTTCTCTTTCTCTCTCTATATTATGAAGCATATTTTGTGAGTATTTAGATACTTTGAGAGTTGCTATTCAGTGCAAGTTTCCTTCGGCTTTGCATACCGATCAGAAGTACTGCTCTTTTGAGGTAAGGGATTGTAAGGGATAGTAAGGGATATTAAGGGATTTTAAGGGTTGTTATGATTTTCAGTTTCGTAATTTTTCTGAACTTCAAAAATTCTAGAAAAATTTGAAATGATATTTTGATGAGTTTTATTGATTGTGTCCAAAAATGGTGATTTTTGGATGTATAGATTGAGAGTTATGAATTTTATGAGAAAAGACTATTTTAAAAGTAACCGCTTATAATTCCTTGTGGTTAACTCCAAAATTGATGAAATTTTTATTGGGAGTACATGTATATGATAGGAGTATACTCTGTGAATTTCAGAATTTTTAGATAAAAGTACAATTTTTGATAAATGTCTAAATATTCGGCTATTTTGGCCATATGAAAAATAGTAAATGACTTTTAAAAATTCTGAGAAAAATATATGTTCACTATGAGACTATATTATGCTAAATCTCAGAAAAGAAATATTTTTGGAACTGATTTGGTATTTTTCATGAAAATGGTCTAGTTATGAGTAAATGAATTAAATATGTTTTGTGAAGAAAGAAAATTGAAAAATAGGATTTTATGGCTTGAGAATCCTATATGAGGTATATGCAGATTTTTGATGAGGGTTTTGGTTATTAATGATGAAATTGTAAGAGTTGACATTTTATGATGATTAAATGCATTAATTAGTAAAGTGTAAACAATTAAAATAAATTATTTATAAATTTAAGTAATGTTATTCTTTCAATATCATTATACCGAAATATTGGTATGAATTTTATTGTAGAATTTCTATCTTTTGTGTCGGGGTTACTATTCATGAGTTACGAATATTACTCTTGAGATTAAAACTATATGTTGATCATATTATTTTTATCATCATATATAACATTTTTATAACCCTGATGTTGAAATTCTCTTTCACTGGAGTGTAAAGATGGATAGATTATTGGTATGATCATGACTAGGGTTCTCTTTGGCCTGTAGTGCAAAGTTGAATTGTGACTGGTATGATCATGACCATTGAATTTATAATTGAATATCTTAAGCTTAAGTGCAAAGGTGAATTGATCAACATGGTTATAATTATTGTTTATATAAATTCTGAAATGATTATATATTTCTTTGAGATATGAATATATTTGGCCTGTAGTGCAAATATGAATTGTTGATGAATATCTTTGGCATGTAGTGCAAAGATGGCCTGTTGATGAATATCTTTGGCCTGTAGTGCAAAGATGAACTGTTGTTGAATATCTTTGGCCCGTAGTGCAAAGATGGTTTGTTGATGAATATCTTTGGCCCGTAGTGCAAAGATGGATTTGTTAGTATGATTATAAACAGGAACTGTGATTTGGGTCAACCAAGGATAATTCTGTGGCCATATGATATCTATCATAACCTAGACGCGTGGCCTCCCATGTACGAAGGTTTCCTTGAGCATTTCCCAAAGATTCTAATTTCTAAAATAGTTTTTGACTATACCATTATGTAAGGTACCTTTGTGAAGTGCTGATACATGATGGTGTCCAACGTCACAGTTGGTATATATTTGTATCCAAACTCACAGCATATGTGTTGTTGTATTTTGCACGATAATTGTTGTAATAAAGTTGTAGTTGTTTTCTGTACCATGTATTTGACGACTCAGAATGGGTTGGATGGAATGGACCTATTTTGGGGTCGTTACATTTGGTACCAGAGCTATAAGTAAAGAGCCCCGAGCCTCTCGCTGGTGACTTCCTATTGATGGGGGATGCACCGAAGCCAGACACTCCGTAGGGGACGCCGTTCTGCGGTGGCAAGCTGATAGGTATCAATGTAAGGTGCTGACATAGGTTGGTGTCCAGAGTTACATTTGGTATCAGAGCTTAGGGATATGATCTTTGGCGGAGATCGGGGAATATAATTAGGAGGGGAGAGATGAGTAAATCCTTCGCTAGTGTGTCCTACCTAAGCTTATTTGTTGGTCAGTCATAATATCGAGATATTATGTGATATGTTAATTTGTTAAATTAACCCTTGTTTTGAAGCTGTATTCTAGAAAGATATCTGAAATACAGGAGATGAGCAATGGAGAAATCATGATGATAAGGAAGATGGAATCTGAAATGAAAGCAAGGTATTCTCAACTCTTTGAAATACCAGGTACGTAAATTTCGGGGACGAAATTTCATAAGGAGGGGAGATTGTAAGACCCCGAATTTTATGAAATAAAAGTATTCAATTTTTCTTATAATTACTATTCAGTAAATGGTTAAATTGATAAATGTTAAAGTTAAGGGTAATGTGACAACCCCAAAATAGGTCCATTCCATCCAACCTATTCTGAGTCGCCAAATACATGGTACAGAAAACAACTACAACTTTATTACAACAATTGTCGTGCAAAATACAACAACACATATGCTGTGAGTTTGGATACAAATATATACCAAATGTGACTCATGTTCCAACCGTGGACATCACCTCACAATAACACCTTACATAAAGGTATAGTCAAAAACTGTTTTAGAAATTAGAATCTTTGGGAAGTGCTCAAGGAAACCTTCGTACATGGGAGGCCATGCTTCTAGGTTGTGGTAGATATCATATGGCCACAGAATTATCCTTGGTTTACCTAATAGACCCCAAAGAAAAACGAGAAGATTACTATCATATTCTTCCCAATGGTGAGTCTTCTCTTGACTTATCATTATCTCCACTGTCTCTAATTGAGAATTATACTTCAAACAAACACCAAGATTATATAGGTAGTGCTCGTATATATACTCAGCAAGTGGATGAGCACATCCCTGTCTTATGATGACACGAGGTTGTATGTCGTTAGACATCTTGTATGATAGTGGCAAACCACCCTTCCAACGTTGGGTACACCTTACCCTATTGGATTCACCAAATATAACTACTAAATGAATTTTTCTATACTGCTTCGGGAGAACATCCACAGCTAGAGACCATTGTTCTATTTCCCCGTTACCCTCGCTCGACCCAGCTACACTCTTATTACCTGAAAGGAATTGTGAAGCAAAAGGGTGAGCACAACTAGCCCAGTAAAGAATGTCATGACTAAAGATAATTCAATTATCAATAGCCTTCATCAACAATAAATCAGAGATTTAGAACATATGGTAGATGATAAAAAAATTTCAACCATAGTTGCAGCGGAACATGCAATCCATTAGAAGAGTCAAATAGACTATAAAGTCTATTATCTCTTCCATGTTAAAAATCCACCAACAATGTTTTATCCATGTAACATCACTCAACAGTTCCTTTCCACAATCATATGAATAACTCATAATCATAATTGTGACTATAAATTTTTCTTCGCACCCAGGACGAAGAATATTTTCATCACCTGTCTTTACCTGAAACATCAAAGATCATGGTTATACCAAATCACAATTCCTGTTTATAATCATACTAACAAATCCATCTTTACACTACGGGCCAAAGATATTCATCAACAAACCATCTTTGCACTACGGGCCAAAGATATTCATCAACAAACCATCTTTGCACTACGGACCAAAGATATTTAACAACAGTTCATCTTTGCACTACAGGCCAAAGATATTCATCAACAATTCATATTTGCACTACAGGCCAAATATATTCATATCTCAAAGAAATATATAATCATTTCAGAATTTATATAAACAATAATTATAACCATGTTGATCAATTCACCTTTACACTTAAGCTTAAGATATTCAATTATAAATTCAATGGTCATGATCATACCAGTCACAATTCAACTTTGCACTACAGGCCAAAGAGAACCCTAGTCATGATCATACCAATAATCTACCCATCTTTACACTCCAGTGAAAGAGAATTTCAACATCAGGGTTATAAAAATGTTATATATGATGATAAAAATAATATGATCAACATATAGTTTTAATCTCAAGAGTAATATTCGTAACTCATGAATAGTAATCCCGACACAAAAGATAGAAATTCTACAATAAAATTCATACCAATATTTCGGTATAATGATATTGAAAGAATAACATTACTTAAATTTATAAACAATTTATTTTAATTGTTTACACTTTACTAATTAATGCATTTAATCATCATAAAATGCCAACTCTTACAATTTCATCATCAATAACCAAAACCCTCATCAAAAATCTGCATATACCTCATATAGGATTCTCAAGCCATAAAATCCTATTTTTCAATTTTCTTTCTTCACAAAACATATTTAATTCATTTACTCATAACTAGACCATTTTTATGAAAAATACCAAATCAGTTCCAAAAATATTTTTTTCTGGAATTTAGCATAATATAGTCCCATAGTGAACATATATTTTTCTCAGAATTTTTAAAAGTCATTTACTATTTTTCATATGGCCAAAATAGCCGAATATTTAGACATTTATCAAAAATTGTACTTTTGTCTAAAAATTCTGAAATTTACAGAGTATACTTCTATCATATACATGTACTCCCAATAAACATTTCATCAAGTTTGGAGTTAACCACAAGGAATTATAAGCGGTTACTTTTAAAATAGTATTTTCCCGTAAAATTCATAACTCTTAATCTATACATCCAAAAATCACCATTTTTGGACACAATCAATAAAACTCATCAAAATATCGTTTCAAATTTTTCCAGAATTTTTGAAGATCAGAAAAATTACGAAACTGAAAATCATAACAACCCTTAAAATCCCTTAATATCCCTTACCTCAAAAGTGCAGTATTTTTGACTGGAATGCAAAGCCGAAGGAAACTTGCACTGAAGAGCAACTCTCAAAGTATCTAAATACTCACAAAATATGCTTCATAATATAGAGAGAGAAAGAGAGAAAGCTTATGTTTTTGGTGTGATTTTCAATTCTAACTTAGCCCTCTATTTATAGGAAAATTTTGGTAGGTTTGACCTGCAACCTGATGGCTTTACCTGCTACTATTCCCACCCACCACATTTGAAATATAATTCAGCACATTTCTTCACCAACCACAAGTGGGGCCCACCAATTCTAGAATTTTCCACCAAAAATGATAAACTCCGAAAATTCAACAATTTCTGAACCAGTCATCTCGTAAAATTCATAATAAATCATACGTTCATTTTTAACGGTTCAAAATTTGTGGGCATATACTCAACTTATATATGTATAACATATCCAAAAATTACCACGATCCAACGGTCGGATTAAAAATTATAACCCCCGCAAAATATCTCAAAAACCCTGATTTTTAATACCTCCATTCCGACAAAAATACTGATAAAAACCTCAACATTAACTCCTTCATTTTTAACCACAAAAATATATCCCTCATTTATATCCACATAATATAAATATTTCCTTATCATATGAATCAATAATTAATTATTCACAAATAATATTACAGAATCACATTTATGACAACCAGGCCGTTCCCAGGAAAGAGGGGGCTTTCCAATAAGGATTTCTCCTTACTAGCGCGCAATTAGATGACCAAACCTCTCCTTAGACAGAACTTTCTAGACATTGCCAATAATGCTATCTAATAATACTATTCAAATAATATGAATTATTGATCTGATAATGGAAAATACTGTGCAGCAACAATTATTGAACAACAATAATATAAAATTTCAACGTAGCAATTATTGAATCAATAAAATAAAATATTGAACAGTAATTACTGTAACAATTATTGAGTAGTGCCTTCTTACGTAAGAATCAATAATTTCAAAAATACTGTGCAATACCGTGTGCTACTGTGCAATAACGCGTATTACTGTATTTTAACCACCGGGTATTCCAACAGTGTTAACGGTAACAACTACGCCGTTATTTGTAAAAACTCAAATTTGTCGTTTTCTTCACCCGACAGTTATTCGTTATGGGGCCCACAAATAGCTGCGCCGTCGTACGAATATTCCCCGACAGAAAGAATATTCCACGACCAAACGAATATTCCCCGACAACAATGATTATTTTATAACCACTTGCTTATTTTGAAAAAAAAATCATATTTCACTCATAACTTTAAATTTTTATCAATTTAACCATTTACTGAATAGTAATTATAAGAAAAATTGAATACTTTTATTTCATAAAATTCGGGGTCTTACAATCTCCCCTCCTTATGAAATTTCGTCCCCGAAATTTACGTACCTGGTATTTCAAAGAGTTGAGAATACCTTCCTTTCATTTCAAATTCCATCTTCTCTGTCATCATAATTTCTCCATTGCTCATCTCCTGTATTTCAAATAACATTCTAGAATACAGCTTCAAAACAAGTGTTAATTTAACAAATTAACATATCACATAATATCCCGATATTATGACTGACCAACAAATAAGCTTAGGTAGGACACACTAGCGAAGGATTTACTCATCTCTCCCCTCCTAGTTATATTCCCCGATCTCCGCCAGAGATCATATCCCTAAGCTCTGATACCAAATGTGACAACCCCAAAATAGGTCCATTCCATCCAACCTATTCTGAGTCGCCAAATACATGGTACAGAAAACAACTACAACTTTATTACAACAATTGTCGTGCAAAATACAACAACACATATGCTGTGAGTTTGGATACAAATATATACCAAATGTGACTCATGTTCCAACCGTGGACATCACCTCACAATAACACCTTACATAAAGGTATAGTCAAAAACTGTTTTAGAAATTAGAATCTTTGGGAAGTGCTCAAGGAAACCTTCGTACATGGGAGGCCATGCGTCTAGGTTATGATAGATATCATATGGCCACAGAATTATCCTTGGTTGACCCAATAGACCCCAAAGAAAAACGAGAAGATTACTATCATATTCTTCCCAATGGTGAGTCTTCTCTTGACTTATCATTATCTCCACTGTCTCTAATTGAGAATTATACTTCAAACAAACACCAAGATTATATAGGTAGTGCTCGTATATATACTCAGCAAGTGGATGAGCACATCCCTGTCTTATGATGACACGAGGTTGTATGTCGTTAGACATCTTGTATGATAGTGGCAAACCACCCTTCCAACGTTGGGTACACCTTACCCTATTGGATTCACCAAATATAACTACTAAATGAATTTTCTATACTGCTTCGGGAGAACATCCACAGCTAGAGACCATTGTTCTATTTCCCCGTTACCCTCGCTCGACCCAGCTACACTCTTATTACCTGAAAGAATTGTGAAGCAAAAGGGTGAGCACAACTAGCTCAGTAAAGAATATCATGACTAAAGATAATTAAATTATCAATAGCCTTCATCAACAATAAATCAGAGATTTAGAACATATGGTAAATGATAAAAATTTCAACCATAGTTGCAGCGGAACAGCAATCCATTAGAAGAGTCAAATAGACCATAAAGTCTATTATCTTCTCCATGTTAAAAATCCACCAACAATGTTTTATCCATGTAACATCACTCAACAGTTCCTTTTCACAATCATATGAATAACTCATAATCATAATTGTGACTATAAATTTTTCTTCGCACCCAGGACGAAGAATATTTTCATCACCTGTCTTTACCTGAAACATCAAAGATCATGGTTATACCAAATCACAATTCCTGTTTATAATCATACTAACAAATCCATCTTTGCACTACGGGCCAAAGATATTCATCAACAAACCATCTTTGCACTACGGGCCAAAGATATTCATCAACAAACCATCTTTGCACTACGGGCCAAAGATATTCAACAACAGTTCATCTTTGCACTACAGGCCAAAGATATTCATCAACAATTCATATTTGCACTACAGGCCAAATATATTCATATCTCAAAGAAATATATAATCATTTCAGAATTTATATAAACAATAATTATAACCATGTTGATCAATTCACCTTTACACTTAAGCTTAAGATATTCAATTATAAATTCAATGGTCATGATCATACCAGTCACAATTCAACTTTGCACTACAGGCCAAAGAGAACCCTAGTCATGATCATACCAATAATCTACCCATCTTTACACTCCAGTGAAAGAGAATTTCAACATCAGGGTTATAAAAATGTTATATATGATGATAAAAATAATATGATCAACATATAGTTTTAATCTCAAGAGTAATATTCGTAACTCATGAATAGTAACCCCGACACAAAAGATAGAAATTCTACAATAAAATTCATACCAATATTTCGGTATAATGATATTGAAAGAATAACATTACTTAAATTTATAAACAATTTATTTTAATTGTTTACACTTTACTAATTAATGCATTTAATCATCATAAAATGCCAACTCTTACAATTTCATCATCAATAACCAAAACCCTCATCAAAAATCTGCATATACCTCATATAGGATTCTCAAGCCATAAAATCCTATTTTCCAATTTTCTTTCTTCACAAAACATATTTAATTCATTTACTCATAACTAGACCATTTTTATGAAAAATACCAAATCAGTTCCAAAAATATTTTTTTCTGGAATTTAGCATAATATAGTCCCATAGTGAACATATATTTTTCTCAGAATTTTTAAAAGTCATTTACTATTTTTCATATGGCCAAAATAGCCGAATATTTAGACATTTATCAAAAATTGTACTTTTGTCTAAAAATTCTGAAATTTACAGAGTATACTTCTATCATATACATGTACTCCCAATAAAAATTTCATCAATTTTGGAGTTAACCACAAGGAATTATAAGCGGTTACTTTTAAAATAGTCTTTTCCCATAAAATTCATAACTCTCAATCTATACATCCAAAAATCACCATTTTTGGACACAATCAATAAAACTCATCAAAATATCATTTCAAATTTTTCCAGAATTTTTGAAGATCAGAAAAATTACGAAACTGAAAATCATAACAACCCTTAAAATCCCTTAATATCCCTTACCTCAAAAGTGCAGTACTTCTTGACTGGAATGCAAAGCCGAAGGAAACTTGCACTGAAGAGCAACTCTCAAAGTATCTAAATACTCACAAAATATGCTTCATAATATAGAGAGAGAAAGAGAGAAAGCTTATGTTTTTGGTGTGATTTTCAATTCTAACTTAGCCCTCTATTTATAGGAAAATTTTGGTAGGTTTGACCTGCAACCTGATGGCTTTACCTGCTACTATTCCCACCCACCACATTTGAAATATAATTCAGCACATTTCTTCACCAACCACAAGTGGGGCCCACCAATTCTAGAATTTTCCACCAAAAATGATAAACTCCGAAAATTCAACAATTTCTGAACCAGTCATCTCGTAAAATTCATAATAAATCATACGTTCATTTTTAACGGTTCAAAATTTGTGGGCATATACTCAACTTATATATGTATAACATATCCAAAAATTACCACGATCCAACGGTCGGATTAAAAATTATAACCCCCGCAAAATATCTCAAAAACCCTGATTTTTAATACCTCCATTCCGACAAAAATACTGATAAAAACCTCAACATTAACTCCTTCATTTTTAACCACAAAAATATATCCCTCATTTATATCCACATAAAATAAATATTTCCTTATCATATGAATCAATAATTAATTATTCACAAATAATATTACAGAATCACATTTATGACAACCAGGCCGTTCCCAGGAAAGAGGGGGCTTTCCAATAAGGATTTCTCCTTACTGGCGCGCAATTAGATGACCAAACCTCTCCTTAGACAGAACTTTCTAGACATTGCAATGCTATCTAATAATAATATTCAAATATTGAATATTGATCTGAATTATTGAAAATGCTGTGCAGCAACAATTATTGAACAACAATAATATAAAATTTCAACGTAGCAATTATTGAATCAATAAAATAAAATATTGAACAGTAATTACTGTAACAATTATTGAGTAGTGCCTTCTTACGTAAGAATCAATAATTTCAAAAATACTGTGCAATACCGTGTGCTACTGTGCAATAACGCGTATTAATGTATTTTAACCACCGGGTATTCCAACAGTGTTAACGGTAACAACTACGCCGTTATTTGTAAAAACTCAAATTTGTCATTTTCTTCACCCGACAGTTATTCGTTATGGGGCCCACAAATAGCTGCGCCGTCGTACGAATATTCCCCGACAGAAAGAATATTCCACGACCAAACGAATATTCCCGACAACAATGATTATTTTATAACCACTTGCTTATTTTGAAAAAAAAAATCATATTTCACTCATAACTTTAAACTTTTATCAATTTAACCATTTACTGAATAGTAATTATAAGAAAAATTGAATACTTTTATTTCATAAAATTCGGGCTCTTACAGGTGATATATGATTTTTTTTCAAAATACACAAGTAGTTATAAAATAATCATTGTTTGTCGGGGAATATTCGTTTGGTCATGGAATATTCTTTCTGTCGGAATATTCGTACGACGGCGCAGCTATTTGTGGCCCCATAACGAATAACTTCGGGTGAAGAAACGACAAATTTGAGTTTTTACAAATAACGACGTAGTTGTTACTGTTAACACTGTTGGAATACCGGTGGTTAAAATACAGTAATACGCGTTATTGCACAGTAGCACACGGTATTGCATAGTATTTTGAAAATTATTGATTCTTACGTAAGAAGGCACTACTCAAAAATTGTTACAGTAATTACTGTTCAATATTTTATTTTATTGATTCAATAATTGCTACGTTGAAATTTTATATTATTGTGTTTTCAATAATTGTCACTGCACAGCATTTCCCATTATCAGATCAATAATTCATATTATTTGAATAATATTATTAGATAACATTATTGTCAATGTCTAGAAAGTTCTGTCTAAGGAGAGGTTTGGTCATCTAATTGCGCGCCAGTAAGGAGAAATTCTTATTGGAAAGCCCCCTCTTTCCTGGGAACGGCCTGGTTTCATAAATGTGATTCTGTAATATTATTTGTGAATAATTAATTATTGATTCATATGATAAGGAAATATTTATTTTATGTGGATATAAATGAGGGATATATTTTTGTTTTAAAAAATGAAGGAGTTAATGTTGAGATTTTTATCCGAATTTTTGTCGGAATGGAGGTATTAAAAATCAGGGTTTTGAGATATTTTGCGGGGTTATAATTTTTAATCCGACCGTTGGATCGTGGTAATTTTTGGATATGTTATACATATATAAGTTGAGTATATGTTCACAAATTTTGAACCGTTAAAAATGAACGTATGATTTATTATGAATTTTTAATGAGATGACTGGTTCAGAAAGTGTTGAATTTTCGGAGTTTATCATTTTGGTAGAAAATTCTAGAATTGTGGGCCCCACTTGTGGTTGGTGAAGAAATGTGCTGAATTATATTTCAAATGTGGTGGGTGGGAATAGTAGCAGGTAAAGCCATCAGGTTGCAGGTCAAATCTACCAAAATTTTCCTATAAATAGAGGGCTAAGTTAGAATTGAAAATCACACCAAAAACATAAGTTTTCTCTCTTTCTCTCTCTATATTATGAAGCATATTTTGTGAGTATTTAGATACTTGAGAGTTGCTATTCATGCAAGTTTCCTTCGGCTTTGCATACCGATCAGAAGTACTGCTCTTTTGAGGTAAGGGATTGTAAGGGATAGTAAGGGATAGTAAGGGATATTAGGGATTTAAGGGTTGTTATGATTTTCAGTTTCGTAATTTTTCTGAACTTCAAAAATTCTAGAAAAATTTGAAATGATATTTTGATGAGTTTTATTGATTGTGTCCAAAAATGGTGATTTTTGGATGTATAGATTGAGAGTTATGAATTTTATGAGAAAAGACTATTTTAAAAGTAACCGCTTATAATTCCTTGTGGTTAACTCCAAAATTGATAAAATTTTTATTGGGAGTACATGTATATGATAGGAGTATACTCTGTGAATTTCAGAATTTTTAGATAAAAGTACAATTTTTGATAAATGTCTAAATATTCGGCTATTTTGGCCATATGAAAAATAGTAAATGACTTTTAAAAATTCTGAAAAAATATATGTTCACTATGAGACTATATTATGCTAAATCTCAGAAAAGAAATATTTTTGGAACTGATTTGGTATTTTTCATGAAAATGGTCTAGTTATGAGTAAATGAATTAAATATGTTTTGTGAAGAAAGAAAATTGAAAATAGGATTTTATGGCTTGAGAATCCTATATGAGGTATATGCAGATTTTTGATGAGGGTTTTGGTTATTAATGATGAAATTGTAAGAGTTGACATTTTATGATGATTAAATGCATTAATTAGTAAAGTGTAAACAATTAAAATAAATTATTTATAAATTTAAGTAATGTTATTCTTTCAATATCATTATACCGAAATATTGGTATGAATTTTATTGTAGAATTTCTATCTTTTGTGTCGGGGTTACTATTCATGAGTTACGAATATTACTCTTGAGATTAAAACTATATGTTGATCATATTATTTTTATCATCATATATAACATTTTTATAACCCTGATGTTGAAATTCTCTTTCACTGGAGTGTAAAGATGGATAGATTATTGGTATGATCATGACTAGGGTTCTCTTTGGCCTGTAGTGCAAAGTTAAATTGTGACTGGTATGATCATGACCATTGAATTTATAATTGAATATCTTAAGCTTAAGTGCAAAGGTGAATTGATCAACATGGTTATAATTATGTTTATATAAATTC
Organism: Panax notoginseng; assembly: GCA_016801055.1. Classification (NCBI taxonomy): domain Eukaryota; kingdom Viridiplantae; phylum Streptophyta; class Magnoliopsida; order Apiales; family Araliaceae; genus Panax; species Panax notoginseng. Next base: position 135,889,962 of record CM029023.1, read on the forward strand.
TGAAATGATTATATATTTCTTTGAGATATGAATATATTTGGCCTGTAGTGCAAATATGAATTGTTGATGAATATCTTTGGCATGTAGTGCAAAATGGCCTGTTGATGAATATCTTTGGCCTGTAGTGCAAAGATGAACTGTTGTTGAATATCTTTGGCCCGTAGTGCAAAGATGGTTTGTTGATGAATATCTTTGGCCCGTAGTGCAAAGATGGATTTGTTAGTATGATATAAACAGGAACTGTGATTTGGGTCAACCAAGGATAATTCTGTGGCCATATATATCTATCATAACCTAGACGCGTGGCCTCCCATGTACGAAGGTTTCCTTGAGCATTTCCCAAAGATTCTAATTTCTAAAATATTTTTTGACTATACCATTATGTAAGGTAACCTTTGTGAAGTGCTGATACATGATGGTGTCCAACGTCACAGTTGGTATATAATTGTATCCAAACTCACAGCATATGTGTTGTTGTATTTTGCACGACAATTGTTGTAATAAATTGTATTTAGTTATTTTCTGTACCATGTATTTGACGACTCAGAATGGGTTGGATGGAATGGACCTATTTTGGGTAGTTACAATTATTATTATCAGCCATTATTATTATTATTATTATTATTATTATTAATATTATTATTATTATTATTATTATAAATTTATAAAAGTTATAATGAAATAAATTTTGTGATTAATAGTTTTTTTTTGTTATATACTATACAGTTATAATAATTGTATCAACTAAAATTAAGTATATTTACATTAATTTAAAATTTAATATGTCATCGTTTGTTCTCAAAAATCAAATTATTTCTCTAATTTTGGAATTGATGGAGTATTTTTTGTAGGACTTTCCTTAGTTTTTCTTTTTCTTTTTCTTTTTCTTTGATTGTGTCGATATTCATGTGTTATTTTATGCATTTCATTTTATTTTTCGTGTATCTAAAAGTGGTAATAGTTTAATATTTTCTTGAGAAGGAAAGAACAAGTTCAAACTGAAAACTTATCTAGCCAAACTTGATTTAAATTGCAGCATAAATATGTCACCCACACCAATGAAAATTAGTAGGATTAAAACAACTAAATAATTTTATTATTATTTAGTTGATAATTTTAATAATAGCCATTATTATTATTATTAGCCATTATTATTATTATTGTTGTTATTATTATTATTATTATTAGTCATTATTATTATTATTATAGTGTTATAATATATTAGTATTATATTAAATTAATGGCTATTTGTTTTAGAAAGAAACAAATAGCCATTAATTTAATAGAACACTAGTATATTTTGTTTCTTTTTACTTTATGTAATAAATAGAGGGAGTACAATTGTCACTTTACTCATTCATATAATTGTCAAGTTAAACTAATAATAGAGTTAATCTAGCTATTCGGATCCTTAAGTTAGTAGCTTTTAAATGAGAAGGCAACTTCTAAGTCTTAGATCAAATAATTTTAAATCTGAACATTTAAATGGAGGCTCTCTATTTTATTTGAAATGAAGAGAATTTGGACCCCAATATTATTTTCGAAACGTTATTTTTGGAGATTGCACCAATAGTATACTTTTTCTGTTCGAAATTGTAAAATTATTATTAATTTATGAAAGTTAAAATAAAATATATTTAAGTTTAAAATTAAAATAATTTATTAAAAATATTGAAACAATAAATTTTACAATGAGTGAGACTTTTTAAACAACTTATAATATTTATTATTATATTGACTAAAATTTAAAAAAAATTATGTTAATTTTGAGTTTAAAACTGTCCTATTTTAACTTTCATAAATTAATAATTATTTTAAATCGTAAAACATATAGAATAAACGCTTTCTTTATTGTGCTCTATTGCATTACAAAAGAGTTCTTAGAGTTTGGACCGGTGCAGATGATTCGGTGGGTCATAGTTCACGTAGAGAAAATTTCTTCACGTAAGAGTCGATTTTGGGCAGTGGGGAAACTTTAAGAAATTTATGATTTTTTAACTATATTTAATTTCCAACTATTAAGGAAAGAGTCAGAATATTGTCCGACTTCCTTTCTTTAAGAAGATTCACTTATATTCTATTATGATTTTATCATAACGAGGAATTTTATTCTAATTCGGAATGGGTCGTTTAAGAAAGTGTGATAACTATAAATATAATTTTACACCATAATTTTCAAGTATCACATTATTTTTCTGCACAAAAGTTTTTAGCCTCTATTGTTAATTTTATTTAGTCTATACTTATTCTCATACCTGAGTTATCCCCATTTGACCCAAGCCGTCAAATTTTTCCGTGTAATTTCGTTTCTATACAAGATTAAATACGCTGTTAATAATTAGAAGTATGGCAAATCTTGACATTATCAAAACATTTGACAGATATCTTAATTATTTTTATTATCCCATTAATATTTTCATAACTTACCATTCCTCCATATTGTCAACAAGTACTTGCGTGCACCAATAAGACTTGTACAATACCTTGCTAGAAAAGTCCACACGAACACAATATCAGCAATTTTAACTTATTTATTTATATTTATTTATGACTATAATTTACAAAAGTTTTATCGCACTTTAATGTTACGTTTAGATTGAAATAATAGAATAAATAAATAAATAATATAAAAAATAATATATTTGATGATCATTTTAAAAACTAAATCTTTTTATTTTTTTTATTTCATACAGAGAATGTGAAATAAAATACATTCTAATAGAATGTAATATGTGATAATTTTTTCATTATATGATAACATTTATCACCATCAACACCTACACATACATTTAAAATATTTTAAAATCATTTCATTCTGCTCATTCCATATTTTCAATCCAAACATATCATAAGTCTCGATTAATGGATTGTGAGAGTTAAGATAAACACGATCCTTAAGAATTTGTGGAGCTCAATTTTTTAAGAACTACCGTATCAACACCTACACATTTATGCCTTCATTTATTTTTATTTTAAAAAAAAAAACGAGATAAAGTACATAAAATAAAGGGTAACTAAGGGGTTGTTTGATAAAATTGAATAAAAAGTTTTGAATATATAATAAAAAAATATGAATGAGCTGAATGTAATAAAAAATGTGAATACATAATAAAATGATGTGTTTGATAATTGCATGTCTAAAACATCTGAATACGTGTATTTTAATCTTTTGGGCAGTTATAAACAAATTTATTATGTAATTATAAATAAACAATGTTATCTAAGAAAAAATAAATATAAATTTTTGAACAATCTTTGATGAAATATATTATTAAAAATATAATTTTAGGAATAAAATACTAAAAAATATTAATAACATTCTATAGTACATAAAATCAAGGCAAAAAACTACAACAACATTCATTAAATTGGTTATCTAATTTTTTGTTAAACAAAACTCAAAAACAATTTATACGTGACAAAATTTGTTTACAATAGTGAACAAACAGATAAACAAACAGACCATAAATTATTTACTGGAGTCCATTAGTATAAAAAAATATTTATCACTTTACATAATTTTGTGAAATCACTAAGGATAAATTTAGAATTTGTTTACTCTTTTTCTTCTACTTTTAATTTTCTTAATTTGTTCAAATTATACTTTATTCATTCTTTTGGGGACATAAAAAGTATTTAACAAAGTATATAAAATCACACTTAACTTTAGTACCTATCTCTTTTGTTACAAGTTTTAGTATTAATTTATGCATTTAATACTTATTTGTATATTTAGTACTAATTTTTGCTTCTTACGAAAGGTTGACAAGTATAAAGTACAAACTATATGTAACCTATTTCCCGCTCACAAGGGCGGAGTCAAGATTTTTTCTACCCAGGACTACCAAGAGATAGATCAAAGAGGACCTTTGCAGAATAAATAGCTTAAGTTATCTTCTAATACATATATGCATACTTCCTAACCTACTAATTCTTAATTTTACATATTTTAACCTCTTTGAGGTAAATTCTCAAACACCATACCTACAGCATTTAGATTCCAAAATTTCATAAGACTTTAGAAGGGTTCTAACTAAAAAATTTCATGAAATCCTTCCTTATTACTCTATTTAACATAAACAATACTCCCCTTACATTAATTCACAACTCATGCATAGCAATTATATCAACAATCATATGTATACTTTCAATTTCCATGAACTTGCATAAGCCCGTACCTTCCCGTATATATATATAATATATATATATATATATATATATATATATATATATATATATATATATATATATATATATATATATATATCCACGTAATAATGTGTTTTGTTCATATTCACGTAGGTATTCAAAATAATAAATTCAAAATATTAATGAAAATTAGTCATATTTCTAGACTCTTGGTGTTCAGTTTAAAAAGAAAAATGAGAATTTACAGACAAAACAAAAGGAAAAATTTCATTAGTAATAAATTAATAGGATGTAAATAGGAGTATAACTCTATACAGTGACGGAACCAGAATATTTATTAGAGGGGGTCAAAATGCATCAAGAAAAAAATTATTTATCGATACTTGAAGTACTTCTTTTAAATTCATTTTGTCCAATTATAGTATTTCACAATATATTATTCCAACCATTGTCAACCGTTGAGTTGTGAGTCTAATGACTTTAAATACACACACACACACACACACACACACACACACACATATATATATATATATATATATGTATAAATTTCCCCCAAACTATAGGACTATTAATCATAGTTTGAAGTTTTTAGTTAACTGATTAGTTACTTTTATAGATAAATTATAAATTATAATATTATATATTATATATTCAATACATTATATTGTGGTTCTGATCATCTTACAACTAAGAGGAGTCACTCAAAGTAAGAAAATGAATTAAGTTATTCTCATTTACAAAAAATTGATACCAAGGTATGATTAAGTCAGTAAAACAAATGAGTGCAATATTAATTAATTAATCATCAAACTTATTTAACATTATTTTATCTTATAGTAATATTGTTAATTTATTATATGTGGTAGGACATGAGTAAGCTCCCCATCTGTCTGAAAAGGAAAAGGAAAAGTTGGCAAGTAGTTCATTGACATAATATTAATTGTTACTTTTTTTTACTTACAATTCTTATTGTTAAACGATTATTTACGTAAATATTTAAACAATCATTTTTTTATTATTCTTAAGTATAAAAATTTAAATAACAATTAATAAAGATAAATATTAATAGAAAGAATATAGTAAATTATACCCATCCCAATATTTAGGCCTTAAGCACACCTATAATACTCATCCCAAATTAATAAGATTTTGGGTTCTTTACAAAAATATACAACAATTAGAAAGTAATTACACCATTAGTGCATCAAAAAATAATTACAAAAATAATATACTTTCCCAAATTTATTTACAATATTAATGCAATTAGGATTCCTTAATTTAGAGAATTAGTATATGATTCAATTCATAATAATAAGAAAACCTAAAATCAAGGAGAAATAACTGCCATAATTAATAATTCAAATTCAAATATCTTGGATCTAACAACAAAAATAAATTCAAATTCAAAAATAATAATTTAAATTCAAATAATCAAAGTTTGACAACGTCATCTTCCTCCTCCCCTTCGCTGGTCATCTTCCTCCTCCTTTTCGCCGGTGAGACCCAATTTCATGTGTAAGACCCCAACTTTTATAAATAAAGATGAATTTTCTATAAATAATCATTTTTGAATATTATGGAGTTAATTTGATATAATGTTATAGTTGTGGGTAATATTTATAAATTTTGCAAAGTACGTAAGTTGTTATATAATATTCGATTGGTCGGGGAATATTCATTTTAACAGGGAATATTCGTACAACGGCACAATCATTGGTGGACCCCACAACGGAATTATTGTCGGATTAAGAAAACGATAAAAATATTTTATTAAAAATAACGGCGGAAGTTTTACCATTGTTACTGTTGAACTACTCGGTAGTAAAAGTACAGTAATACGTGTGGTTGCATAGTAGCACACGGTATTGATTATTAATGCTTATGTGAGAAGTCACTCAGTTTGATTCAATTATTGTCAGTTAATAATATGAATTATTTAGCGATAATAACGTTTTGTTTTATTCGTATTATTAACGTAATAAAACAGAAACATCTTTTTATATAAAATAGAATACTTTATTAAAGTTATTCTATAAATAGAATATATTATATTTTATTTAAAAGATTTTTCTTTAAATATGGACCGTCAGATTAAAGTAATCAATCTGGACCGTTCATGGATTAGTTACTATGCATTCTATTTTTTCTATAAATAGCAGCTCATTCCTTCATTATTTCTTACGAATTCACTGAACTCTAGAGAGAGAAAACTATAGAGAGAGAGAAGAAGAGTATTCTGCTACTTAACTACTTCCTTATTTCAGCTCTTCTTTAAAACGGTAAGGGGTGTTATTCTTTCTTATTCATGAAGAGAACTGTTGTTATTCTATTTCTTATTATTCTGTTGGAATAACCTGTATACGCGGTCTACCCTATACTTGGTGACATTCTTCTATTATTCTGTTGGAACATCCTGTCTGTGTGTTTTACACCGGACCTGGTTCCGTTTTTATTATTATTCTGTTGGAACATCCTGTCTGTGTGTTTTACACCGGACCTGGTTCCATTATTTATTATTCTGTCGGAATATCATGTCTGTGCGTTTACGCCGGACCTGGTTCCATTATTTATTATTCTGTCGGAATATCCTGTCTGTGCGTTTACGCCGGACCTGGTTCCATTATTTATTATTCTGTTGGAATAACCTGTCTGTGCGGTCTATCGCATGCATGGTGATTTCTTTTGTTATTCCATTCTTTATTGTACTCAGTTGGTTAAGTTTTGACTTCTATACTCCATGAAATTTATGGAATATCCTTGATAATTGCGTTTCATCCAGTATCTTTTCATGAAAATATTCTTCTAAGCATTCTTGAATTTTACTCCACAAAGCAGTATCATGTTGACAATTTGGACGTTGTTAATTCTTGGATAAATTAATTCTTGAACTTGTTTTATTGAATTCTTATATCATTGTCATCATCCTCATGTTTATAAAATGTTGAAAGTCATCTGTGGCCTGTAGTGCATAGATGGACTTGGTATGATTATGACCAGGGATTATTCGGTATAATCATGACCGTAATGTTACAAATGATGTGGTAAAAGTCCTCATTGGCCCGTAGTGCATTGATGGACAGTTGTTGGCATGATCATGACCATTAATGAATACACGAATATCCTTGGCCGTAGTGCAGGGGTGATTCGATGATGTGGATTATTTTATTAAGCTGAGTCCCAGCGATAACAGTGTTGAAAAACCTTTAAATCATAAAAGATAGTAGAGTTTATTTTCTACTTGACTCTTTTAATGGATTGCTTGTTCCGCTGCAGTTAAACTTGATGTCTATTATATTTTATCAGTTTAACATTGTTGAAGGCTAATGATAATTTATTCTGCATTATCTTAGTCATAATATTTCTTACTGGGCTAGTTGAGCTCACCCTTTCTTTCACTGTTCTCTTCAGGAAATGAGAACGTAGCTGGGACAAGTCGGGGAACGGAGTAATGTTCGAATGATAGTATTAGTTAGTAGTCCTCACTATTCTATGTAATAGTGTGTTAATAAATGTAATGAGGACTCCTTTTGAGTATGAATACTCTCTAGAAAATAATATTTGTATTCAAACTCACAGTTTATGTTTTGTCGTATTGTACACGACAGTTGTATTAGTAAGTTGTATTTGTATTCTGTACTTTGTATCTGACGACCCAAGATGGGTGATGTATACCTAATTTTGGGGGCGTCACAGTTGGTATCAGAGCTTAGGGATATGATCCCTGGCTAAGATGTGAGAATAGAACTAGGAGGGGAGAGACAAGGAATTCCTTCGCTAGTATGACCTACCTAAGTTTATTTGCATGGTATTTAATTGGTCGGTCATAATATAAGGATAATATATGACATATCAATTAACTTTTATTTTGTGCAGTAGTATCTGAAAATGGCATCTGAGAATGTTGAGAATAGCAATGGAGCACAGGCGACTGTTGATTCACCACATATCAATAATCAGGATAATGTGCATCAGGAAGATGACAATCCTCATGCAAACAACCACACTGACCAGATGATGAATGATGGAATGTTAAGAAACTTTATACAGTTCATGCAACAGCAGGCGAGAGCGGCTCCTGTTCAAAATATAGGTGGAAACACTGAAAACTCTCGGACGGTCACCGCTAAACAGTTCAAGGAGCTGGGACCACCAGAGTTTAAGGGAGAGCCAAAACCACTTATAGCGAAAACATGGATAAAGCAGATTACCAAGATATTTGATGTCTTGGGATGCTCCGAGGAGCAAAAGGTTCCCTTTGCCGCCTTTATGTTGCGAGGAGAGGCAGATTATTGGTGGGAATCAATTAAGCGTACTCAACCTGCCGCACTGAAGATGTCTTGGGATAAGTTCCAAGAGTTGTTCAATGACAAATACTTTCCCGAAAGTGTTCGTCCCGGTTTGCTTCCCACTTGGTGGATAAGTGGATAATGAAGAGCGAATGACGCGAATGTTTTTGCAAGGTTTGAAACCTGAGATACGTCAACATCTTATTTCTCATAAACTGTGTTTGTATTCAGATGTTGTGAATAGGGCTCAGTTAGTGGAGCGCGATAACGAGTCAACGCAACCAAAAGAGAGCAGTCGACAAAATGATAATACCAGTGAGAGCAGTCATCGAAGCGGTGACAACAAGCGTGGAGGGAATCAACAGGCCAGAAATGGTAACCACTTCGGTGGTAATCAGGGCCAAAACAATAAGAATGGTATTTCAAGAAGAGGAGATTCAACAATGATGGAAAGACGTAGCACCAGCACCCGTTGTTAAGGAAGGAGAACGACCACCTATCATATGTTTCAAATGCGGAGGGGAGGGGCACATCAGTCCAAACTGCGCGATGCCGTCTAAAGCATGTTATAATTGTGGAAGAGAAGGTCATTTAGCTCGATTTTGTCGTTTAAGAAAAACAAGTTCAGCCAAGATGGAGACACCAAAGGCCGTCCCAGAAAAGTCAAAACCGATAGTGCAAGGGAGAGCGTTTGTTGTGACCTCCCAGAAAGCAAGGAACCCGAATGAGGTCATCACGGGTAAGCTTATCATAAACTCTAACGAAGTCTATACTTTATTTGATACCGGTTCTACCCATTCTTTTATTTCTCCTACTTGCGCTCATCGATTAAATTTGATTCCGGAGAAATTAGACTTTGACTTATCTGTTGAAACTCCATTGGGAGAAACCTTCATTACATCACACGGTTTATAAGTCTTGTTTGGTTCAAGTTGGTACCCACACATTACCTGTTGATCTTATTTCATTAAAAATACTTGCATTTGACGTGATTCTAGGGATTGATTGGTTAACTACTCATCATGCAAAAATTGATTATTTTCGTAAGGTTGTTAGCTTTCATATTCCTAATCGACCTATTATGCGAATTCAAGCAACCAAACCATTAAAATCAATCGCTGTCATCTCAAGCCATAAAGCTATTCGTTTATTGAAAAACGGATGTCAAGCTTTCTTAGCTCATGTCACGGATCTAAACAAAAATACGTCAATTTTGAATGATATTTCTATTGTTAATAAATTCCCTGACGTATTCCCTGAAGAATTTCCTGGCTTACCCCCAGAGCATGAAATTGAATTTTGTATCGACCTTGAACCCGGTACAAAACCCATTTCCAAAGCCCCATATCGAATGGCTCCTATTGAACTTCAGGAGTTAAAGATCCAACTGCAGGAATTGTTAGACAATGACTTTATTCGTCCTAGTACTTCTCCTTGGGGTGCTCATGTGCTATTCGTGAAGAAGAAAGATGGAAGTATGCGACTTTGTATTGATTATCGGGAGTTGAATCATGTCACCATCAAAAACAGGTACCCATTGCCACGTATTGATGACATGTTTGACCAGTTGCAAGGAGCACAATTCTTTTCAAAGATCGATCTTCGTTCTGGATATCATCAGCTGAAGGTTAGAACTGAGGATATTCCAAAGACGGCTTTCAGAACTCGGTATGGGCATTATGAATTCCTAGTCATGTCCTTTGAATTGACTAATGCTCCTGCTGCCTTCATGGATATGATGAACCGGGTATTCAAGGAATATTTGGATCACTTTGTGGTCGTCTTTATTGATGACATCCTTATTTATTCCAAAAGCCGTGAAGATCATGAGCAACACTTGAGGCTGGTACTCCAAAAGCTTCGTGAATACAAGCTTTATGCCAAGTTGAAGAAATGCGAGTTCTGGCTGGAGGAGGTAGCATTCCTTGGGCACGTAGTATCAAGTCGTGGAATATCGGTTGACCCGGCAAAGATTGAAGCTATTCAAAGCTGGGAGCAACCTAAATCAGTGACCGAAGTACGTAGCTTTCTTGGTTTAGCTGGTTATTATCGGAGATTCGTGGAAGAATTTTCTCGAATCGCTACTCCATTAACTCAACTGACTCGGAAAGATACAAAGTTCGGTTGGAGCAAAGAATGTGAGAAGAGTTTTCAAGAACTCAAGAGGAGACTCATTTCAGCACCTGTTCTAACAATACCATCTGGCTCGGAGGGATTTGTCATCTACAGTGATGCTTCGAGCAAAGGGTTGGGATGCGTTCTCATGCAACATGGAAAAGTCATAGCCTATGCATCAAGACAACTCAAGGAATATGAGAGGAATTATCCTACTCATGATCTAGAGTTGGCAGCTGTTGTCTTTGCACTTAAAATTTAGAGGCATTACTTGTATGGGGAGAAGGTGGAGATCTTTACGGATCATAAAAGCCTTAAATATTTCTTCACTCAAAAGGAACTCAACATGCGACAACGACGTTGGCTTGAACTGTTGAAAGATTATGATCATACCATTCAATACCATCCTGGAAAAGCGAACGTGGTAGCTGACGCATTGAGTAGAAGATCATATGCAAGTACGAGTGCGATATTGTCAACACAAAGGCCCATTTTGTGTGATTTGCAAAGGATGGAGATAGAGTTAAAGACTCCAGGGACCCATGTGATGATGGCGAATATACGAGTAGAACCGACTTTAATTGATAAAGTTAAAGCTGCTCAAGCTACAGACCTGGAGCTGATGCGTATGAGGAAGAAGGTGCAAGAAGGTGCTATGCCGGAAGCAAGAATCGATGAAGAAGGAATACTTCGAGTCAACTCCAGACTTTGTGTTCCTAACAACCCTGATTTAAAGTATAAAATCATGATGGAGGCGCACAACACACCGTTTGCAATCCATCCTGGAAGTACCAAAATGTATCATGATCTTCGTCATACATTTTGGTGGAGCAATATGAAGAGAGAGATAGCGTTGTTTATCTCAAGGTGTCTAACTTGTCAACGAGTCAAAGCGGAGCATCAAGTACCAAAAGGTCCATTGCAACCACTTGAAATTCCAGAATGGAAGTGGGAGCACATTACCATGGATTTCGTTACCGGTCTTCCTAGGGTTTCTCAAGGTATTGATGCGATTTGGGTCATTGTTGATAGATTGACCAAGTCTGCTCATTTCTTACCGATACGAGAAACTTATACACTTGAACGTCTTGCTTGTATCTACATAAACGAGATTGTAAGACTGCATGGTATGCCAGTATCCATAGTTTCTGACCGAGACCCAAGATTCACTTCACGATTTTGGGTTAGTTTACAAAAAGCTATGGGCACGGATTTACGATTTAGTTCGGCATATCATCCTTAGACGGACGGACAATCAGAGAGGACTATTCAAACTCTTGAAGATCTATTAAGACTCTGTATCTTTGACTTCAAGGAAAGTTGGGACAAGTTCTTACCATTGGTGGAGTTTTCCTACAACAACAATTATTAAGCAAGTATTGGCATGACTCCATTCGAAGCATTGTATGGAAGAAAATGTTGTTCTCCAGTATGCTGGGATGAGGTGGGTGAAGCAACGTTGTTGGGACCGGAGTTGGTACGTATGACTACAGAAAAGATTCAAACAATCTGACAACGTATAAAAACCTCACAAGATCGACAAAAGAGTTATGCTGATCTTCATCGAAAGGACGTGGAATTTGATGTAGGAGATCATGTGTTCTTACGTGTTGCTCCATGGAAAGGAGTTACGAGATTTAGAAAGAGAGGAAAGCTCAATCCTCGATTCATCGGTCCATTTTTAATCCTCGATCGAGTAGGAACTGTGGCTTAAAGACTCGCTTTACCGCCAAGTATGTCTCGTGTTCATAACGTTTTTCACATATCCATGTTACGCAAATATGTGGAAGACCCGAACCACATTATTGAGTTAGAACTGGATGAAATAGCGGGGGATTTGACGTATGAAGAAGTTCCTGTTCAAATCTTGGATAAGAAGGATCATATTCTACACTCCAAGTTTATACCTCAAGTCAAAGTTTTGTGGAGAAACCACGATGTTGAGGAAATGACTTGGGAGTTAGAATCTGAAATGAAATCAAGGTATCCTTCCCTTTTCGATATACCAGGTACGTACCCTAATTTCGAGGGTAAAATTTCATAAGAATGGGAGGTTGTAAGACCCCAACTTTTATAAATAAAGATGAATTTTCTATAAATATCATTTTTGAATATTATGGAGTTAATTTGATATAATATTATAGTTGTGGGTAATATTTATAAATTTTGCAAAGTACGCAAGTTGTTATATAATATTCGATTGGTCGGAGAATAATCGTTTTAACAGGGAATATTCGTACAACGGCACAATCATTGGTGGACCCCACAACGGAATTATTGTCGGATTGAGAAAACGACAAAAATATTTTATTAAAAATAACGGCAGAAGTTTTACCATTGTTACTGTTGAACTACTCGGTAGTAAAAGTACAGTAATACGTGTGGTTGCATAGTAGCACACGGTATTGATTATTAATACTTATGTAAGAAGTCACTCAGTTTGATTTAATTATTGTCAGTTAATAATATGAATTATTTAGCGATAATGACGTTTTGTTTTATTCATATTATTAACGTAATAAAACAGAAACATCTTTTTATATAAAATAGAATACTTTATTAAAGTTATTCTATAAATAGAATATATTTTATTTTATTTAAAAGATTTTTCTTTAAATATGGACCGTCAGATTAAAGTAATCAATCTGGACCGTTCATGGATTAGTTACTATGCATTCTATTTTTCTATAAATAGCAGCTCATTCCTTCATTATTTCTTACGAATTCACTGAACTCTAGAGAGAGAAACTATAGAGAGAGAGAAGAAGAGTATTCTGCTACTTAACTACTTCCTTATTTCAGCTCTTCTTTAAAACAGTAAGGGGTGTTATTCTTTCTTATTCATGAAGAAAACTGTTGTTATTCTATTTCTTATTATTCTGTTGGAATAACCTGTATACGCGGTCTACCCTATACTTGGTGGCATTCTTCTATTATTCTGTTGGAACATCCTATCTGTGTGTTTTACACCGGACCTGGTTCCGTTTTTATTATTATTCTGTTGGAACATCCTGTCTGTGTGTTTTACACCGGACCTGGTTCCGTCTTGTTATTATTCTGTTGGAACATCCTGTCTGTGTGTTTTACACCGGACCTGGTTCCATTATTTATTATTCTGTCGGAATATCCTGTCTGTGCGTTTACACCGGACCTGGTTCCTTTATTTATTATTCTGTCAGAATATCCTGTCTGTGCGTTTACGCCGGACCTGGTTCCATTACTTATTATTCTGTTGGAATAACCTGTCTGTGCGGTCTATCACATGCATGGTGATTTCTTTTGTTATTCCATTCTTTATTGTACTCAGTTGGTTAAGTTTTGACTTCTATACTCCGTGAAATTTATGGAATATCCTTGATAATTGTGTTTCATCAAGTATCTTTTTATGAAAATATTCTTCTAAGCATTCTTGAATTTTACTCCACAAAGCAGTATCTTGTTGACAATTTGGACGTTGTTAATTCTTGGATAAATTAATTCTTGAACTTGTTTTATTGAATTCTTATATCATTGTCATCATCCTCATGTTTATAAAATGTTAAAAGTCATCTGTGGCCTGTAGTGCATAGATGGACTTGGTATGATTATGAATAGGGATTATTCGGTATAATCATGACTGTAATGTTACAAATGATGTGGTAAAAATCCTCATTGGCCCGTAGTGCATTGATGGACAGTTGTTGGCATGATCATGACCATTAATGAATACACGAATATCCTTGGCCTTAGTGCAGGGGTGATTCGATGATGTGGATTATTTTATTAAGCTGAGTCCCAGCGATAACAGTGTTGAAAAACCTTTTAAATCATAAAAGATAGTAGAGTTTATTTTCTATTTGACTCTTTTAATGGATTACTTATTCCGCTGCAGTTAAACTTGATGTCTATTATATTTTATCAGTTTAACATTGTTGAAGGCTAATGATAATTTATTCTGCATTATCTTAGTCATAATATTTCTTACTGGGCTAGTTGAGCTCACCCTTTCTTTTACTGTTCTCTTCAGGAAATGAGAACGTAGCTGGGACAAGTCGGGGAACGGAGTGATGGTTCGAATGATAGTATTAGTTAGTAGTCCTCACTATTCTATGTAATAGTGTGTTAATAAATGTAATGAGGACTCCTTTTGAGTATGAATACTCTCTATAAGATAATATTTGTATTCAAACTCGCAGTTTATGTTTTATCGTATTGTACACGACAGTTGTATTAGTAAGTTATATTTGTATTCTGTACTTTGTATCTGACGACCCAAGATGGGTGATGTATACCTAATTTTGGGGGCGTCACATCATGTCCAAAAGAAAATAAGTGTGACGCCTCCAAAATTAGGTATACATCACCCATCTTAAGTCGCCAGATACATGGTACAGAATTTAAATACAACTATCGTGTACAATACGACAGAACATAAACTGTGAGTGTGAATACAAATATTGTCTTCTAGAGAGTATCCATACTCAAAAGGAGTTCTCATTACAATTATTATCACACTATTACTGTGACGACCCCAAAATAGGTCCATTCCATCCAACCCATTCTGAGTCGTCAAATACATGGTACAAAAAACAACTACAACTTTATTACAACAATTGTCGTACAAAATACAACAACACATATGCTGTGAGTTTGGATACAAATATATACCAAATGTGACATTGGACACCATCATATATCAGCACTTCACAAAGGTACCTTACATAAAGGTATAGTCAAAAACTGTTCTAGAAATTAGAATCTTTGGGAAGTGCTCAAGGAAACCTTCGTACATGGGAGGCCACGCGTCTAGGTTATGATAGATATCATATGGCCACAGAATTATCCTTGGTTGACCCATAGACCCCAAAGAAAAACGAGAAGATTACTATCATATTCTTCCCAATGGTGAGTCTTCTCTTGACTTATCATTATCTCCACTGTCTCTAATTGAGAATTATACTTCAAACAAACACCAAGATTATATAGGTAGTGCCCATAGATATACTCAGCAAGTGGATGAGCACAACCCTGTCCTATGATGACACGAGGTTGTATGTCATTAGACATCTTGTATGATAGTGACAAAACACCCTTCCAACGTTGGGTTCGCCTCACCCTATTTTCTTCACCAAATATAACTACTAAATGATGACCACCGTTCTATTCCCTTGTTACCCCCACTCGACCCAGCTACACTCTTATTACCTGAAAGGAATTGTGAAGCAAAAGGGTGAGCACAACTAGCTCAGTAAAGAATTTCATGACTAAAGATAATTAAATTATCAATAGCCTTCATCAATAATAAATCAGAGATTTAGAACATATGGTAAATGATAAAAATTTCAACCATAGTTGCAGCGGAACATGCAATCCATTAGAAGAGTCAAATAGACCATAAAGTCCATTATCTCTTCCATGTTAAAAATCCGCCAACAATATTTTATCCATGTAACATCACTCAATAGTTCCTTTCCACAATCATATGAATAACTCATAATCATAATTGTGACTATAAATTTTTCTTCGCACCCAGGACGAAGAATATTTTCATCACCTGTCTTTACCTGAAACATCAAAGATCATGGTTATACCAAATCACAGTTCCTGTTTATAATCATACTAACAAATCCATCTTTGCACTACGGGCCAAAGATATTCATCAACAAACCATCTTTGCACTACAGGCCAAAGATATTCAACAACAGTTCATCTTTGCACTACAGGCCAAAGATATTCATCAACAGGCCATCTTTGCACTACATGCCAAAGATATTCATCAACAATTCATATTTGCACTACAGGCCAAATATATTCATATCTCAAAGAAATATATAATCATTTCAGAATTTATATAAACAATAATTATAACCATGTTGATCAATTCACCTTTGCACTTAAGCTTAAGATATTCAATTATAAATTCAATGGTCATGATCATACCAGTCACAATTCAACTTTGCACTACAGGCCAAAGAGAACCCTAGTCATGATCATACCAATAATCTATCCATCTTTACACTCCAGTGAAAGAGAATTTCAACATCAGGGGTTATAAAAATGTTATATATGATGATAAAAATAATATGATCAACATATAGTTTTAATCTCAAGAGTAATATTCATAAATCAACTATAATTTGGTTAGAAAAAGAAACCAATTTTGTCGTGAATAGTAACTCATGAATAGTAACTCATGAATAGTAACTCGTGAATAGTAACCTTGACATGAAAAAGGTAAAAATTCCACAATAATATACATACCAATATTTCGGTATAATGATATTGAAAGAATAATATTCTTAAGCTTATAAACAATTTATTTAAATTGTTTATACTTTACTAATTAATGCATTTAATCATCATAAAATGCCAACTCTTAAGATTTCATCATCAATAACCAAAACCCTCATCAAAAATCTGCATATACCTCATATATAGGATTCTCAAGCCATAAAATCCTATTTTCCAATTTTCTTACTTCACATAACATATTTAATTCATTTTCTCATAACTAGACTATTTTCATGAAAAATACCAAATCCGTTTCAAAAATATTTCTTTTCTGGAATTTAGCATAATATAGTCCCATAGTGAACATATATTTTTCTCAGAATTTTTAAAAGTCATTTACTATTTTTCATATGGCCAAAATAGCCGAATATTTAGACATTTATCAAAAATTGTACTTTTGTCTAAAAATTCTGAAATTCACAGAGTATACTCCTATCATATACATGTACTCCCAATAAACATTTCATCAATTTTGGAGTTAACCACAAGGAATTATAAGCTGTTACTTTTAAAATAGTCTTTTCTCATAAAATTCATAACTCTCAATCTATACATCCAAAAATCACCATTTTTGGACACAATCAAGAAAACTCATCAAAATATCATTTCAAATTTTTCCAGAATTTTTGAAGTTCAGAAAAATTACGAAACTGAAAATCATAACAACCCTTAAAATCCCTTATTATCCCTTACTATCCCTTACTATCCCTTACAATCCCTTACAATCCCTTACCTCAAAAGAGCAGTACTTCTGACTGGATATCGGATATGATGCTGAAGGAAACTTGCACTGATGAATAGCAACTCACCAAGTATCTAAAAACTCACAAAATATGCTTCATAATATAGAGAGAGAAAGAGAGAAAGCTTATGTTTCTGGTGTGATTTTCAATTCTAACTTAGCCCTCTATTTATAGGAAAATTTTGGTAGGTTTGACCTGCAACCTGATGGCTTTACCTGCTACTATTCCCACCTACCACATTTGAAATATAATTCAGCACATTTCTTCACCAACCACAAGTGGGGCCCACCAATTCTAGAATTTTCCACCAAAATGATAAACTCCGAAAATTCAACAATTTCTGAACCAGTCATCTCGTAAAATTCATAATAAATCATACGTTCATTTTTAACGGTTCAAAATTTATGGACATATACTCAACTTATATATGTATAACATATCCAAAAATTACCACGATCCAACGGTCGGATTAAAAATTATAACACCCGCAATATTTCTCAAAAAACCCTGATTTTTAATACCTCCATTCCGACAAAAATACGGATAAAAATCTCAACATTAACTCCTTCATTTTTTAACCACAAAAATATATCCCTCATTTATATCCACATAAAATAAATATTTTCTTATCATATGAATCAATAATTAATTATTCACAAATAATATTACAGAATCACATTTATGACAACCAGGCCGTTCCCAGGAAAGAGGGGGCTTTCCAATAAGGATTTCTCCTTACTGGCGCGCAATTAGATGACCAAACCTCTCCTTAGACAGAACTTTCTAGACATTGCCAATAATGTTATCTAATAATATTATTCAAATAATATGAATTATTGATCTGATAAAGGAAAATACTGTGCATCAACAATTATTGAACAACAATAATATAAAATTTTAACGTAGCAATTATTGAATCAATAAAATAAAATATTGAACAGTAATTACTGTAACAATTATTGAGTAGTGCCTTCTTACGTAAGAATCAATAATTTCAAAAATACTATGCAATACCGTGTGCTACTGTGCAATAACGCGTATTACTGTATTTTAACCACCGGGTATTCCAACAGTGTTAACGGTCACAACTACGCCGTTATTTGTAAAAACTCAAATTTGTCGTTTTCTTCACCCGACAGTTATTCTGTTATGGGGCCCACAAATGGCTGCGCCGTCGTACGAATATTTCCCGACAGAAAGAATATTCCCCGACAACAATGATTATTTTATAACCACTTGCTTATTTTGAAAGAAAAATCATATTTCACTCATAACTTTAAACTTTTATCAATTTAACCATTTACTGAATAGTAATTATAAGAAAAATTGAATACTTTTATTTCATAAAATTCGGGGTCTTACAATTACATAAAATAGTGAGGACTACTAATGCTATTATCTAGGACCATCACTCTGTTCCCCGACTAGTCTCAGCTACGTTCTCATTTCCTGAAGAGAACAGTGAAAGAAAGGGTGAGCTCAACTAGCCCAGTAAGAAATATTATGACTAAGATAATGCAGAATAAATTATCATTAGTCTTCAACAATGTTAAACTGATAAAATACAATAGATATCAAGTTTAACTGCAGCGGATCAAGCAATCCATTAAAAGAGTCAAGTAGAGAATAAAATCTACTATCTTTTATGATTTAAAAGATTTTTCATGACGTTTATCGCTGGGACTCAGCTTAATAAATAATTCATATCATCGAATCACCCCTGCACTACGGCCAAGGATATTCTTTAGTATCACGACCATGAATTATCCATGCACTATGGCTAAAGATAATCATATTTTCATCAACGGTCCTGATCATGCCATAAAATAATTCATCTCTGCACTACGGCCAAAGAGAATCCATAGCCATAATCATACCAAAAACTGTCCATCAATGCACTACGGGCCAATGAGGACTTTTTTCACATCATTTATAATATTACGGTCATGATTACACCGATTAATCCCTGGTCATAATCATACCAAGTCCATCTATGCACTATAGGCCATAGATGACTTTCAACAAAATATAAACATGAGGATGATGACAATGATATAAGAATTCAATAAAATAAGTTCAAGAATTAATTTATTCAGGAACCAATAACGTCCAAATTGTCAACATGATACTTTTGTGTAGAGTAAAATTCAAGAATGCTCAGAAGAATATTTCCATGAAAAAATACCGGATGAAGCGCAAATATCAAGGATATTCTACTAATTTCATGGAGTATAGAAGTCAAAACTTTAACCAACTGAGTATAATAAAGAATGAAATAATAAAAGAAATCACCATGTATGTGGTACTTCGCATAGACAGGTTATTCCAACAGAATAATAAGTAACGGAACCAGGTCAGACGAAATTCACACCGACAGGATGTTCCAACAGAATAATAAAGAATGGAATAACAACAGAAATCACCATACATGCGGTACTTCGCATAGACAGGTTATTCCAATAGAATACTAAAAAATGGAACCAGGTCCGGCGTAAAACGCACAGACAGGATATTCCAACAGAATAATTAAGACGGAACCAGGTCCGGCGTAAAATGCACAGACAGGATATTCCAACAGAATAATAAAAACGAAACCAGGTCCGGCGTAAAACGCACAGACAGGATATTCCGACAGAATAATAAATAATGGAACCAGGTCCGGCGTAAACGCACAGACAAGATATTCCGACAGAATAATAAAGAACGGAATAATAGAAGAATTTTACCATGTATACGGTACTTCGCATAAACAGGTTATTCCAACATAATAATAAAGAATGGAATAACAGAAGAATTTCACCAAGTATAGGGTAGTCCGCGTATACAGGTTATTCCAACAAAATAATAAAGAATGGAATAACAGAAGTTCTCTTCATGAATAAGAAAGAAAGAATACCCTTTACGAGTACAACAAATAATATCTTTTACCTTTGAAAGAAGAGTATTCCGACTGGTAGGGCGAGAATATACTCGAAGAAACTTATACTACGCTCAAAGCTTTCTTAAACTCTAAAGAAATACGCTCAAGATTATAGAAGGAGAACTCTTTCTATAGTTTCTCTCTCTAGAGTTTCAGTAAATTCGTAAGAAAATAATGAAGGAATGAGCTTCTATTTATAAGAAAATAGAATGCATAGTAACTAATCCATGAACGGTCCAGATTGATTTACTTTAATCTGACGGTCCATATTTAAAGAAATTTTTTTTAAATAAAATATAATATATTCTATTTATAGAATAACTTTAATAAAGTATTCTGTTTTATATAAAAAGATGTTTCTGTTTTATTACGTTAATAATACGAATAAAACAAAACTTCATTATCGCTAAATAATTCTTATTATTAATTGACAATAATTGAATCAAACTGAGTGACTAATCATGTAAGCCTCAATAATCAATACCGTATGCTACTATGCAACCGCACGTATTATTGTACTTTTACTACCGAGTAGTTCAACAGTATCAACGGTAAAACTTCCGTCGTTATTTTTAATAAAATATTTTTGTCATTTTCTCAGTTCGACAATAATTCCGTTGTGGGGTCCACCAATAATTGTGCCGTCGTACGAATATTCTCCGACAAAAATAATATTCCCCGACCAATCGAATATAATACAACAACTTGTATACTTTGCAAAATTTATAAATATTACCCACAACTATAACATTATCTTAAATTCACACCATAATATTTAAAAAAAATATTTCGAAAAATTAAATCTTTATTCATAAAATCTGGGGTTTCACAATAAGAACACTGCATAGGAAAGAGAGAGATAAGAGAGTGATGTGTAATGTTAATAACCAAACCTTCTTAAAAAGGTAACCAAACCTTGGTATAAAGGTAACTAAACCTTTATACTAAGGTTTAACCAATCTACCTCCACACCTGCAGTATGAATTGGTTACCTTGGTCTGAAAATTTGGCAACCAACGACATGAAGTTTTGGCTACCAACTGCATCACATTCAAAATAATTGGTAACTTAATAAAACTGAATTAGTTGCCTTGGAAACCCACTGCAATATGAAAAAGCGGAAGGTGTGGACGTGAATCAATATATTCTCCATGGCGTGATGATGATTGTCGTTTTAGTTGCCGTAGAGGCTGCGGTGGTCGTGGTGGATTTGGAGGTGGGCATGGTGGAGGTCTTGGTGGTGGAGGTGGGCGTGGTGGAGGTCTTGGTGGTGGGGGTGGCGGCGAACTTGGAGGTGGGAGAGGTGGAGGATTTGGTGGAGGTGTTGGAGGAGGTGTAAGTGAGGGTAGAGGCTTAGGTGGTGGAGCAGGAGGCGGTGGAGGCTTAGGGGGTGGCGGCGGACTTGAAAGTGTGAAAGGTGGAGGATTTGGTGGAGGTGCTAGTGTAAGACCCCGAATTTTATGAAATAAAAGTATTCAATTTTTCTTATAATTACAATTCAGTAAATGGTTAAATTGATAAAATGTTAAAGTTATGGGGTGAAATGTGAATTTTTTTTTAAAATAAACAAGTGGTTATAAAATAATCATTGTTGTCGGGGAATATTCGTTTGGTCGTGGAATATTCTTTCTGCCGGGGAATATTCGTACGACGGCGCAGCCATTTGTGGGCCCCATAACAGAATAAATGTCGGATGAAGAAAATGACAAATTTGAGTTTTTATAAATAACGGCGTAGTTGTTACCGTTAACACTGTTGGAATACCCAGTGGTTAAAATACAGTAATACGCGTTATTGCACAGTAGCACACTGTATTGCACAATATTTTTGAAATTATTGATTCTTACGTAAGAAGACACTACTGAATAATTGTCACAGTAATTACTGTTCAATATTTTATTTTATTGATTCAATAATTGCTGCGTTGATATTGTATATTATTGTTGTTTCAATAATTGTTGTTGCACATCATCTCCATTATCAGATCAATAATTCATATTATTTGAATAATATTATTAGATAGTATTATTGGTAATGTCTAAAAAGTTCTGTCTAAGGAGAGGTTTGGTCATCTAATTACTCGCCAATAAGGAGAAATCCTTATTGGAAAGCCCCCTCTTTCTTGGGAACGGCCTGGTTGTCATAATTGTGATTCTGTAATATTATTTATGAATAATTAATTATTGATTTATATGATGAGGAAATATTTATTTGATGTAAATATAAATGTTGGATATATTTTGTAGTTTAAAATGAAGGAGTTAATGTTGAGGTGTTTTATCAGTATTTTTGTCGGAATGGAGGTATTAAAAATCAATCAGGGTTTTTGAGATATATTGCGGGGGTTATAATTTTTAATCCGACCGTTGGATCATTGTGATTTTTGGATATGTTATACATATATAAGTTGAGTATATGTCCACAAATTTTGAACCGTTAAAAATGAACGTATGATTTGTTATGAATTTTACGAGATGACTGGTTCAGAAATTATTGAATTTTCGGAGTTAATCATTTGGTGGAAAATTCTAGAATCAGTGGGCCCCACTCTTGGTTGGTGAAGAAATGTGCTGAGATTTTTATTCAAATGTGGTGGGTGGAAATAGTAGCAGGTAAAGCCATCAGGTTATAGGTTAAGTCTGCTTCGGCGTGCTAACATTTTCCTATAAATAGAGGGCTAAGTTAAAATTGAAAATCACACCAGAAATATAAGCTTTCTCTCTTTCTCTCTCTATATTATGAAGCATATTTTGTGAGTATTTAGATACTTTGAGAGTTGCTATTCAGTGCAAGTTTCCTTCGGCTTTGCATTCCAGTCAGAAATACTGTACTTTTGAGGTAAGGGATTTTAAGGGTTATTATGTTTTTCAGTTTGTAATTCTTCTGACCTTTAAAAAATTTTGGAAAAATTTGAAATGATATTTTGATGAGTTTTATTGATTGTGTCCAAAAATGGTGATTTTTAGATGTATAGATTAAGAGTTATGAATTTTACGGGAAAAGACTATTTTAAAAGTAACCGCTTATAATTTCTTGTGGTTAACTCCAAAATTGATGAAATTTTTATTGGAAGTATATCTATATAATATCAGTGTACTCTGTGAATTTCGAATTTTTTGGATAAAAGTACAATTTATGATAAATGTCTAAATATTCGGCGGTTTTGGCCATATAAAAAATAGTAAATGAGTTTTAAAAATTTTGAGAAAAATATATGTTCAATATGGGATTATATTCTGCTAAATCCCAGAAAAGAAATATTTTTGAAACTGATTTTGTATTTTTCATGAAAATGAACTAGTTATGAGTAAATGAATTAAATATGTTATGTGAAGTAAGAAAATTGAAAAATAGGATTTTATGGCTTGAGAATCCTATATGAGGTATATGCAGATTTTTTATGAGGGTTTTGGTTATTGGTAATGAAATCTTATGAGTTTGGCATTTTAGGATGATTAAATACATTATTTAGTAAAGTGTAAATAATTAAACTAAATTATTTATAATTTTAAGAAATATTATTCTTTCAATATCATTATACCGAAATATTGGTATAAATTTTATTGTAGAATTTCTACCTTTTTGTGTCGGAGTTACTATTCATGAGTTTCTATTCACGAGTTACTATTCATGAGTTACTATTCACGAGTTACTATTCACGACAAAATTGGTTTCTTTTTCTAACCAAATTATAGTTGATTTATGAATATTACTCTTGAGATTAAATCTATATGTTGATCATATTATTTTTATTATCATATATAACATTTTTATAACCCTAATGATGATATTTCTCTTTGACTCGAGTGTAAAGATGGGTAGATTTTTGGTATGATCATGACTATGGGTTCTCTTTGGCCAGTAGTGCAAAGTTGAATTGTTGACTGGTATGATCATGACCATTGAATTTATAATTGAATATCTTTAGCTTAAGTGCAAAGGTGAATTGATCAACATGGTTATAATTATTGTTTATATAAATTCTGAAATGATTATATATTTCTTTAAGATATTAATATATTTGGCCTATAGTGCAAGTATGAACTGTTGAAGAATATCTTTGGCCTGTAGTGCAAAGATGAATTATTGATGAATATCTTTAGCCTGTAGTGCAAAGATGAACTGTTGATGAATATCTTTGGCCTGTAGTGCAAAGATAAATTATTGATGAATATCTTTGGCCTGTAGTGCGAAGATAAACTGTTGTTGAATATCTTTGGCCCGTAGTGCAAAGATAATTTGTTGATGAATATCTTTGGCCGTAGTGCGAAGATGGATTTATTAGCATGATTATGAACATGAACTGTGATTTGGTATAACCATGATCTTTGATGTTTCAGGTAAAGACAGGTGATGAAAATATCCTTTGTCTTGGGTGCGAAGAAAAATTTAGAATCACAATTATGATTATGAGTTATTCATATGATTGTGGAAAGAAACTGTTGAGTGATGTTACAGGGATAAAACATTGTTGGTGAATTTTTCACATGGAGAAGATAATAGACTTTATAGTCTATTTGACTCTTCTAATGGATTGCTCGCTCCGCTGCAACTATGGTTGAAAAGTTTTATCATCTACCATATGTTCTAAATCTCTGATTTATTACTGATGAAGACTATTGATAATTTATTTATCTTTAGTCATGATATTCTTTACTGGGCTAGTTGTGTTCACCCTTTTTTCACAATTCCTTTCAGGTAATAAGAGTGTAGCTGGGTCGAGCGGGGGTAACAAGGGAATAGAACGGTGGTCATCATTTAGTAGTTATATTTGGTGAATCTAATAGGGTGAGGTGAACCAAACGTTGGAAGGGTGTTTTGTCACTATCATACAAGATGTCTAATGACATACAACCTCGTGTCATTATAAGACATAATTGTGCTCATCCACTTACTGAGTATATTTACGAGCACTACCTATATAATCTTGGTGTTTGTTTGAAGTATAATTCTCAATTAGAGACCGTGGAGATAATCATATGTCAAGAGAAGACTCACCATTGGGAAGAATATGATAGTAATCTTCTCGTTTTTCTTTGGGGTTTATTGGGTCAACCAAGGATAATTCTGTGCCCATATGATATCTATCATAACCTAGATGTAACGACCCCAAAATAGGTTCATTCCATCCAACCTATTCTGAGTCGCCAAATACATGGTACAGAAAACAACTACAACTTTATTACAACAATTGTCGTGCAAAATACAACAACACATATACTGTGAGTTTGGATACAAATATATACCAAATGTGACTCATGTTCCAACCGTGGACATCACCTCACAATAACACCTTACATAAAGGTATAGTCAAAAACTGTTTTAGAAATTAAAATCTTTGGGAAGTGCTCAAGGAAACCTTCGTACATGGGAGGCCACGCGTCTAGGTTATGATAGATATCATATGGCCACAGAATTATCCTTGGTTGACCCAATAGACCCCAAAGAAAAACGAGAAGATTACTATCATATTCTTCCCAATGGTGAGTCTTCTCTTGACATATCATTATCTCTACTGTCTCTAATTGAGAATTATACTTTAAACAAACACCAAGATTATATAGGTAGTGCTCGTATATATACTCAGCAAGTGGATGAGCACATCCCTGTCTTATGATGACACGAGGTTGTATGTCGTTAGACATCTTGTATGATAGTGGCAAACCACCCTTCAACGTTGGGTACACCTTACCCTATTGGATTCACCAAATATAACTACTAAATGAACTTTTCTATACTGCTTCGGGAGAACATCCACAGCTAGAGACCACTGTTCTATTTTCCCGTTACCCTCGCTCGACCCAGCTACACTCTTATTACCTGAAAGGAATTGTGAAGCAAAAGGGTGAGCACAACTAGCCAGTAAAGAATATCATGACTAAAGATAATTAAATTATCAATAGCCTTCATCAATAATAAATCAGAGATTTAGAACATATGGTAAATGATAAAAATTTCAACCATAGTTGCAGCGGAACGAGCAATCCATTAGAAGAGTCAAATAGACTATAAAGTCTATTATCTTCTCCATGTTAAAAATCCATCAACAATGTTTTATCCCTGTAACATCAATCAACAGTTCCTTTCCACAATCATATGAATAACTCATAATCATAATTGTGATTCTAAATTTTTCTTCGCACCCAGGACGAAGAATATTTTCATCACATGTCTTTACCTGAAACATCAAAGATCATGGTTATACCAAATCACAGTTCCTGTTCATAATCATACTAATAAATCCATCTTTGCACTACGATCAAAGATATTCAACAACAGTTTATCTTTGCACTACGGGCCAAAGATATTCATCAACAGACCATCTTTGCACTACAGGCCAAAGATATTCATCTACAATTCATCTTTGCACTACAGGCCAAAGATATTCCTCAACCGTTCATCTTTGCATTACTGGCCAAAGATATTCAACAACAGGTCATCTTTGCACTACGGGCCAAAGATATTCATCTACAATTCATCTTTGCACTACAGGCCAAAGATATTCCTCAACAATTCATATTTGCACTACATGCCAAATATATTAATACCTCAAAGAATATATAATCATTTAAGAATTTATATAAACAATAATTATAACCATGTTGATCATTTCACCTTTGCACTTAAGCTAAAGATATTCAATTATAAATTCAATGGTCATGATCATACCAGTCAACAATTCAACTTTGCACTACTGGCCAAAGAGAACCCATAGTCATGATCATACCAATAATTTACCCATCTTTACACTCAAGCGAAAGAGAATTTCAACATCAAGGTTATAAAAATGTTATATATGATTATAAAAATAATATGGTCAAAACATGGATTTAATTTCAAGAGCAATATTCATAAATCAACTATAATTTGGTTAGAAAAAGAAACCAATTTTGTCGTGAATAGTAACTCATGAATAGTAACCTCGACTCAAAAAGGTAGAAATTCCACAATAAAATCTATACCAATATTTCGGTATAATGATATTGAAAGAATAACATTTCTTAAGCTTATAAACAATTTATTTAAATTGTTTACACTTTACTAATTAATGCATTTAATCATCATAAAATGTCAACTCTTAAGATTTCATCATCAATAACCAAAACCCTCATCAAAAATCTGCATATACCTCATATAGGATTCTCAAGCCATAAAATCCTATTTTCCAATTTTCTTTCTTCACAAAACATATTTAATTCATTTACTCATAACTAGACCATTTTCATAAAAAATACCAAATCAGTTCCAAAAATATTTTTTTTCTGGGATTTAGCATAATATAGTCCCATAGTGAACATATATTTTTCTCAGAATTTTTAAAAGTCATTTACTATTTTTCATATGGCCAAAATAGCCGAATATTTAGACATTTATCAAAAATTGTACTTTTGTCTAAAAATTCTGAAATTTACAGAGTATACTTCTATCATATACATGTACTCCCAATAAAAATTTCATCAATTTTGGAGTTAACCACAAGGAATTATAAGCTGTTACTTTTAAAATAGTCTTTTCTCATAAAATTCATAACTCTCAATCTATACATCCAAAAATCACCATTTTTGGACACAATCAAGAAAACTCATCAAAATATCATTTCAAATTTTTCCAGAATTTTTGAAGATCAGAAAAATTACGAAACTGAAAATCATAACAACCCTTAAAATCCCTTAATATCCCTTACTATCCCTTACTATCCCTTACCTCAAAAGAGCAGTACTTCTGACTGGATATCGGATATGATGCTGAAGGAAACTTGCACTGATGAATAGCAACTCACCAAGTATCTAAATACTCACAAAATACACTCAATAATCTAGAGAGAGAAAGAGAGAAAGCTTATGTTTCTGGTGTGATTTTCAATTCTAACTTAGCCCTCTATTTATAGGAAAATTTTGGTAGGTTTGACCTGCAACCTGATGGCTTTACCTGCTACTATTCCCACCCACCACATTTGAAATATAATTCAGCACATTTCTTCACCAACCACAAGTGGGGCCCACCAATTCTAGAATTTTCCACCAAAATGATAAACTCCGAAAATTCAACAATTTCTGAACCAGTCATCTCGTAAAATTCATAACAAATCATACGTTCATTTTTAACGGTTCAAAATTTGTGGACATATACTCAACTTATATATGTATAACATATCCAAATATTACCACGATCCAACGGTCGGATTAAAAATTATAACCCCCGCAAAATATCTCAAAAACCCTGATTTTTAATACCTCCATTCCGACAAAAATACTGATAAAAACCTCAACATTAACTCCTTCATTTTAACCACAAAAATATATCCCTCATTTATATCCACATAAAATAAATATTTTCTTATCATATAAATCAATAATTAATTATTCACAAATAATATTACAGAATCACATTTATGACAACCAGGCCGTTCCCAGGAAAGAGGGGGCTTTCCAATAAGGATTTCTCCTTACTAGCGCGCAATTAGATGACCAAACCTCTCCTTAGACAGAACTTTCTAGACATTGCCAATAATGCTATCTAATAATACTATTCAAATAATATGAATTATTGATCTGATAATGGAAAATACTGTGCAGCAACAATTATTGAACAACAATAATATAAAATTTCAACGTAGCAATTATTGAATCAATAAAATAAAATATTGAACAGTAATTACTGTAACAATTATTGAGTAGTGCCTTCTTACGTAAGAATCAATAATTTCAAAAATACTGTGCAATACCGTGTGCTACTGTGCAATAACGCGTATTACTGTATTTTAACCACCGGGTATTTCAACAGTATTAACGATAACAACTACGCCGTTATTTGTAAAAACTCAAATTTGTCGTTTTTCTTCACCCGACAGTTATTCGTTATGGGGCCCACAAATAGCTGCGCCGTCGTACGAATATTCTCCGACAGAAAGAATATTCCACGACCAAACGAATATTCCCCGACAACAATGATTATTTTATAACCACTTGCTTATTTTGAAAAAAATTTTATATTTCACCCATAACTTTAAACTTTTATCAATTTAACCATTTACTGAATAGTAATTATAAGAAAAATTGAATACTTTTATTTCATAAAATTCGGGGTCTTACAATCTCCCCTCCTTATGAAATTTCGTCCCCGAAATTTACGTACCTGGTATTTCGAAGAGTTGAGAATACCTTGCTTCCATTTCAGATTCTATCTCTCAGATCATCATGATTTCTCCATTGCTCATCTCCCATGATAACTTCATTTGGGTTCCTCATTTGTTGGGAAGTCATGACAACCGCCATCCCTCGAACTACTCGGCTTTGACTTGTCTGGAGCAGCATTTGATGTCATCATTACCGTTGGAATATACCTTTCTATAGGACATATTCCTCCCTCAACTGCCTCTTCGTACTCCTCATTCATGATCTGAATCATCAATCTTCGATCCATATCGGATTCAGGTTGACCGCTATGTACAGGGTAATTCAAAACTCGATGTTGGGTTCTCCCAATTGCTTTCCAAAAAGAGAAATTCATATCATCTATTTTAGCCTTCTTAGATCGAACATCTCTTTCCACAATATCCACGTGTCGTGCGGCTTTTGCCCATGCATCACTTATTCTCACTCGTTCAATTTTTTCTTCTTTCAGCTCAGATTCCATTTTTATCATCTTATACTCTGCCAAAGAATGCTTCTGTTCAAGCATCACATATCGGGTAACACAAGCTTGAATTGTTGCATCCTTTTGTTCCACGACCGCCTGTCGTTCTTCTGCCTGCTCTTCTAACTCATGAATACGATTTTGAAATTCTACATTTTGATCATATAATACCTCTAATAAACTTTCCTCTGGTACTTCTTCTTCCTCTTCTCCTCAGTCTCAGCTGTTACCTCTGCGACTATCTCGGGTGCAACTATCAATTCTTCACTCACCACATAGATATCTCTAATTCCTTCTTCGTCTGACATCACATTATCATGGTTAGTGATTAGAGGTATCCCCACAGTCTCATTCACTCCATTGTTAGCATTCTCAGCTGCCATTCTCAAATACTGCCATAAAATAAGGGTTAATTAAACAAATTAACATATCACATAATATCCCAATATTATGACTAACCAACAAATAAGCTTAGGTAGGACACACTAGCGAAGGATTTACGCATCTCTCCCCTCCTAGTTATATTCCCCGATCTCCACCAGAGATCATATCCCTAAGCTCTGATACCAACTGTAACGACCCCAAAATAGGTTCATTCCATCCAACCTATTCTGAGTCGCCAAATACATGGTACAGAAAACAACTACAACTTTATTACAACAATTGTCGTGCAAAATACAACAACACATATGCTGTGAGTTTGGATACAAATATATACCAAATGTGACTCATGTTCCAACCGTGGACATCACCTCACAATAACACCTTACATAAAGGTATAGTCAAAAACTGTTTTAGAAATTAGAATCTTTGGGAAGTGCTCAAGGAAACCTTCGTACATGGGAGGCCACGCGTCTAGGTTATGATAGATATCATATGGCCACAGAATTATCCTTGGTTGACCCAATAGACCCCAAAGAAAAACGAGAAGATTACTATCATATTCTTCCCAATGGTGAGTCTTCTCTTGACATATCATTATCTCTACTGTCTCTAATTGAGAATTATACTTTAAACAAACACCAAGATTATATAGGTAGTGCTCGTATATATACTCAGCAAGTGGATGAGCACATCCCTGTCTTATGATGACACGAGGTTGTATGTCGTTAGACATCTTGTATGATAGTGGCAAACCACCCTTCCAACGTTGGGTACACCTTACCCTATTGGATTCACCAAATATAACTACTAAATGAACTTTTCTATACTGCTTCGGGAGAACATCCACAGCTAGAGACCACTGTTCTATTTTCCCGTTACCCTCGCTCGACCCAGCTACACTCTTATTACCTGAAAGGAATTGTGAAGCAAAAGGGTGAGCACAACTAGCCCAGTAAAGAATATCATGACTAAAGATAATTAAATTATCAGTAGCCTTCATCAATAATAAATCAGAGATTTAGAACATATGGTAAATGATAAAAATTTCAACCATAGTTGCAGCGGAACGAGCAATCCATTAGAAGAGTCAAATAGACTATAAAGTCTATTATCTTCTCCATGTTAAAAATCCATCAACAATGTTTTATCCCTGTAACATCAATCAACAGTTCCTTTCCACAATCATATGAATAACTCATAATCATAATTGTGATTCTAAATTTTTCTTCGCACCCAGGACGAAGAATATTTTCATCACATGTCTTTACCTGAAACATCAAAGATCATGGTTATACCAAATCACAGTTCCTGTTCATAATCATACTAATAAATCCATCTTTGCACTACGATCAAAGATATTCAACAACAGTTTATCTTTGCACTACGGGCCAAAGATATTCATCAACAGACCATCTTTGCACTACAGGCCAAAGATATTCATCTACAATTCATCTTTGCACTACAGGCCAAAGATATTCCTCAACCGTTCATCTTTGCATTACTGGCCAAAGATATTCAACAACAGGTCATC
This sequence comes from Panax notoginseng, assembly GCA_016801055.1. Lineage (NCBI taxonomy): Eukaryota > Viridiplantae > Streptophyta > Magnoliopsida > Apiales > Araliaceae > Panax > Panax notoginseng. The sequence goes on from CM029023.1 coordinate 135,921,999, forward strand.
TTTGCACTACGGGCCAAAGATATTCATCTACAATTCATCTTTGCACTACAGGCCAAAGATATTCCTCAACAATTCATATTTGCACTACATGCCAAATATATTAATACCTCAAAGAATATATAATCATTTAAGAATTTATATAAACAATAATTATAACCATGTTGATCATTTCACCTTTGCACTTAAGCTAAAGATATTCAATTATAAATTCAATGGTCATGATCATACCAGTCAACAATTCAACTTTGCACTACTGGCCAAAGAGAACCCATAGTCATGATCATACCAATAATTTACCCATCTTTACACTCAAGCGAAAGAGAATTTCAACATCAAGGTTATAAAAATGTTATATATGATTATAAAAATAATATGGTCAAAACATGGATTTAATTTCAAGAGCAATATTCATAAATCAACTATAATTTGGTTAGAAAAAGAAACCAATTTTGTCGTGAATAGTAACTCATGAATAGTAACCTCGACTCAAAAAGGTAGAAATTCCACAATAAAATCTATACCAATATTTCGGTATAATGATATTGAAAGAATAACATTTCTTAAGCTTATAAACAATTTATTTAAATTGTTTACACTTTACTAATTAATGCATTTAATCATCATAAAATGTCAACTCTTAAGATTTCATCATCAATAGCCAAAACCCTCATCAAAAATCTGCATATACCTCATATAGGATTCTCAAGCCATAAAATCCTATTTTCCAATTTTCTTTCTCACAAAACATATTTAATTCATTTACTCATAACTAGACCATTTTCATAAAAAATACCAAATCAGTTCCAAAAATATTTTTTTTCTGGGATTTAGCATAATATAGTCCCATAGTGAACATATATTTTTCTCAGAATTTTTAAAAGTCATTTACTATTTTTCATATGGCCAAAATAGCCGAATATTTAGACATTTATCAAAAATTGTACTTTTGTCTAAAAATTCTGAAATTTACAGAGTATACTTCTATCATATACATGTACTCCCAATAAAAATTTCATCAATTTTGGAGTTAACCACAAGGAATTATAAGCTGTTACTTTTAAAATAGTCTTTTCTCATAAAATTCATAACTCTCAATCTATACATCCAAAAATCACCATTTTTGGACACAATCAAGAAAACTCATCAAAATATCATTTCAAATTTTTCCAGAATTTTTGAAGATCAGAAAAATTACGAAACTGAAAATCATAACAACCCTTAAAATCCCTTAATATCCCTTACTATCCCTTACTATCCCTTACTATCCCTTACCTCAAAAGAGCAGTACTTCTGACTGGATATCGGATATGATGCTGAAGGAAACTTGCACTGATGAATAGCAACTCACCAAGTATCTAAATACTCACAAAATACACTCAATAATCTAGAGAGAGAAAGAGAGAAAGCTTATGTTTCTGGTGTGATTTTCAATTCTAACTTAGCCCTCTATTTATAGGAAAATTTTGGTAGGTTTGACCTGCAACCTGATGGCTTTACCTGCTACTATTCCCACCCACCACATTTGAAATATAATTCAGCACATTTCTTCACCAACCACAAGTGGGGCCCACCAATTCTAGAATTTTCCACCAAAATGATAAACTCCGAAAATTCAACAATTTCTGAACCAGTCATCTCGTAAAATTCATAACAAATCATACATTCATTTTTAACGGTTCAAAATTTGTGGACATATACTCAACTTATATATGTATAACATATCCAAAAATTACCACGATCCAACGGTCGGATTAAAAATTATAACACCCGCAAAATTTCTCAAAAACCCTGATTTTTAATACCTCCATTCCGACAAAAATACGGATAAAAATCTCAACATTAACTCCTTCATTTTTTAACCACAAAAATATATCCCTCATTTATATCCACATAAAATAAATATTTTCTTATCATATGAATCAATAATTAATTATTCACAAATAATATTACAGAATCACATTTATGACAACCAGGCCGTTCCCAGGAAAGAGGGGGCTTTCCAATAAGGATTTCTCCTTACTGGCGCGCAATTAGATGACCAAACCTCTCCTTAGACAGAACTTTCTAGACATTGCCAATAATGTTATCTAATAATATTATTCAAATAATATGAATTATTGATCTGATAAAGGAAAATACTGTGCATCAACAATTATTGAACAACAATAATATAAAATTTCAACGTAGCAATTATTGAATCAATAAAATAAAATATTGAACAGTAATTACTGTAACAATTATTGAGTAGTGCCTTCTTACGTAAGAATCAATAATTTCAAAAATACTGTGCAATACCGTGTGCTACTGTGCAATAACGCGTATTACTGTATTTTAACCACCGGGTATTTCAACAGTATTAACGATAACAACTACGCCGTTATTTGTAAAAACTCAAATTTGTCGTTTTTCTTCACCCGACAGTTATTCGTTATGGGGCCCACAAATAGCTGCGCCGTCGTACGAATATTCTCCGATAGAAAGAATATTCCACGACCAAACGAATATTCCCCGACAACAATGATTATTTTATAACCACTTGCTTATTTTGAAAAAAAATTTATATTTCACCCATAACTTTAAACTTTTATCAATTTAACCATTTACTGACTAGTAATTATAAGAAAAATTGAATACTTTTATTTCATAAAATTCGGGGTCTTACACTAGATGCATGACCTCCCATGTACAAAGGTTTCCTTGAGCACTTCCCAAAGATTTTAATTTCTAAAACAGTTTTTGACTATACCTTTATGTAAGGTGTCATTGTGAGATGATGTCCACGGTTGGAACATGAGTCACATTTGGTATATATTTGTATCCAAACTCACAGCATATGTGTTGTTGTATTTTGCACAACAATTGTTGTAATAAAGTTGTAGTTGTTTTCGGTACCATGTATTTGGCGACTCAGAATAGGTTGGATGGAATGGACCTATTTTGGGGTCGTTACAACAGGAGTCGCTCTAGGGACGGAAGGGGCAGAAGGAGTCATTCGGCCGAGCGCCGATCAGAACACCGAGGCAGGTCGAGTCAAACGGAGAGGGAAGCGTCTCCTGACTATGGGAGGGACAAACCCCGATCGTCCCCTCATAAGGAAGGATCCGACCCCCTTGCCCGAAGAGTGGCGGAAGTAGAGAAACTGTTAGGGGCAAAAAACTCGACAGGGATATCTTCGGCATGTTTAGGATCTCCTTTTTTCCCGAAATCAACCGGGTGATAGCCGATCCAAAGAAGAAGATGCCCCCGATGGAGACAATTGTTGTAATAAAGTTGTAGTTGTTTTCTGTACCATGTATTTGGCGACTCAGAATAGGTTGGATAGAATGGACCTGTTTTAAGGTTGTCACAGCTAGAGTAGGTGTAGGTGGGGGTGGAGGCTTAGGTGGTGGAGGTGATATATGGTTTACTTATTAATTACTTAATTTAATAAGTAAATTAATACTAATCTTCTAAATTAAGTAATCCTAATTGCATACTAATTTCCTAAATTAAGGAATTCTAATTACACTAATATTGTAAATAAATATGAAAGGTGTATCAATTGTGTAAATATTTTATGAATGCACTATTGTTATAATTATTTTAAAAAATTTAATAGAATATGTAATTGATCTTAAGATGTTTTAAATTATACCCATCCTAATATTCATAGGATTTAGATTCCTGGGTTGGGGGGTCTGTCAGGAATAAGCATGAGAATGTTATTCATATATGATTTGATTATGATATATATGAATGAATATGCACGTATGCTTGCATTAAGAAAAGCTGTAAAGTCCTTTGATAGATAATAGAAACATGTGTACAAGAACTTAGAATGAATTGATCAAATGTGTTAGGTTGATCCTACATAAGTAAAATAGCTTTGTAAAGTCCTTAAAAAGAAATGATGTACAAGGACTATAAATATAGAAAGATCAAGCATGTTAGGTTGATCTTATAATGTAATAGATAGGCTTGTCTGATCGTCGAGCACTGCACTAGAAATCGTAGTCTGCCAAGAGAGTCAAGGAAAACTCGGGAGCTATCGAGGCAGAATCGTGGTCTGTAAGATAGTAGATCTCGGAGTTCGTAGACTACCAGGAGAGACGAGGAAGGATCGTAGTGTGTCGAGAAGAACTTCCTCAGAGCCGTAGTATGCTAAGGAAGTCATGTTCATAATCGTAGAGACAGCCTGCCTACGAGCCGACAGAGCCTCTGCAAAAGCCAAGTCAAGAATCGTAGACTACACCCAGAGTCGTAGAGTCTACTGATGCCGAAGTCAAATCAGGATCGTAGACTGCACTCGAAGTCGTAGAATCTACTGATCATATCTGAGGCAGAGATCGTAGTCGAACAAGATCAGATGAAGTCAACGAGCACAAGGATAGAAATTGTAGTGTGTCAAGATCTGATCTCGGAGTCGTAGTGTCTGCACAGCCGAAGCTAAATCGTAGAGTGCAGAACTAAGATATGCTCACAATGCCAAGACAGAATCGTAGAGCATGTACGATTCTCAACAAATGAGCACTCCCAGAATATCCAAAGAAATGAAGCCTCTGGTCCAAGCTACAATGCTACATCCAACCTGAAGGAAACCAGAGAGCACTCAACGAATAACATGCAAGCTAACTGAAGATCTAAGCACCAACCCAATCAGCATTCAGATTGAGTTGGAAAGCCATTCGAGATGAAGTCTTCCACAAGTTGATCAGAAGAAGACTTCAGTAACTGACTAAGGAAAAGTCAGCAAGTGCAGTAGCTGTTAAATGAATAGAAGACAACGATCTTGGAAGCAACCAGGATCATAGTGTTTGCCGAACAAAGAAGGAACTGATGGAGTGTACACAAAGATACTGGTCAGCCTCTGAAGAACAAGGCTAAAGCGATTAAGCATTGAGTCAGTCCGTTGATGATAAGTGAACGGGAGATCACAAGGAGAAAGCGAGCTGGACACACCATAAATCTGAAGTGTCTTGCTATTCAGAAGGGGGCCAGAACAAGGAGTCAAGCTATCAGTATCTGATAAAAGTCGAGGCAAACAGAAGCATTGAAGCACTGCACAGAAGAAGGAAGAGGTGTTCTACATTGAAGATCCAATAAACACTTTTCAGGATCGTAGTGTTGACTCTACCAGTCAGTGAGAAACATTCAACAAGACACTACGATCAGGTTCAAGAAAGCATGCATCAGAATCGTAGAGTTCGGTCATCTAAAGATTGAAGCATTGGGGTTCAATCTAAAAATTGATATTCGGACAAAGAGCTTATTGAGAGCATCGATGCAAATGGACAACCTCAGATCAAGAAATCAGAAGGAGGAAATAAAGTTGTCGACCTGTCCAAGATATCAAAGTAACATGTGACGCCCCCAAAATAGGTCCATTCCACCCAACCCATTCTGAGTCGCCAAATACATGGTACAGAAACAACTACAACTTTATTAATACATTTGTCGTGCAAAATACGACAACATATATACTATGAGTTTGGATACAAATATATACCAACTGTGACTCATGTCTCAACCTTGGACATCACCTCACAATGACACCTTACATAAAGGTATAGTCAAAAACTGTTTTAGAAATTAGAATCTTTGGGAAGTGCTCAAGGAAACCTTCGTACATGGGAGGCCATGCATCTAGGTTATGATAGATATCATATGGCCACAGAATTATCCTTGGTTGACCCAATAGACTCCAAAGAAAAATGAGAAGATTACTAGCATATTCTTTCCAATGGTGAGTCTTCTCTTGACATATCATTATCTCCACTGTCTCTAACTGAGAATTATACTTCAAAAAAACACCAAGATTATATAGGTAGTGCTCGTAGATATACTCGACAAGTGGATGTGCACAACCATGTCTTATGATGACATGAGGTTGTGTGTCGTTAGACATCTTGTATGATAGTGGCAAAACACCCTTCCAACGTTGGGTTCGCTTCACCCTAGATGATTCACCAAATATAACTACTAAATGATGACCACCGTTCTCTTCCCCTGTTACCCCCGCTCGACCCAGCTACACTCTTATTACCTGAAAGAAATTGTGAAACAGAAGGGTGAGCACAACTAGCCTAGTAAAGAATATCATGACTAAAGATAAATAAGTTATCAATAGCCTTCAACAGAATTAAATCAGAGATTTAGAACATATAGTAGATGATAAAACTTTTCAACCATAGTTGCAGCGGAACGAGCAATCCATTAGAAGAGTCAAATAGACCATAAAGTTTATTATCTTCTCCATGTTAAAAGTCCACCAACAATGTTTTATCCCTGTAACATCAATCAACAATTCCTGTCCACAAGCACATGTATAACTCATAATCATAATTGTAGTTCTAAATTCCTCTTCTCATCCAGAACAAAGATAATTTTCATCACTTGTCTTTACCTGAAACATCAAAGATCATGGTTATACCAAATCACAGTTCCTGTTCATAATCATACTAATAATTTCATCTTTGCACTACGGGCCAAAGATATTCATCAACAACTCATCTTTGCATTACAGGCCAAAGATATTCCTCAACAGCTCATATTTGCACTACAAGCCAAATATATTATTATCTCAAAGAAATATATAATCATTTCAGAATTTATATAACCAATAATTATAACCATGTTGATCATTTCACCTTTGCACTTAAGCTAAAGATATTCAATTATAAATTCAATGGTCATGATCATACCAGTCAACAATTCAACTTTGCACTACTGGCCAAAGAGAACCTATAGTCATGATCATACCAATAATCTACCCATCTTTACACTCCAGTGAAAGAGAATTTCAACATCAGGGTTATAAAAATGTTATATATGATAATAAAATCAATATAATCAATACATAGTTTTAGTCTCTAGAGTAATATTCATAAATTAACTATAATTTGGTTAGAAAAAGAAACCAATTTTGTAGTGAATAGTACCCGTGAATAGTAACTCGTGAATAGTATTTCATGAATAGTAACTCATGAATAGTAACCCATCGTGAATAGTAACTCATAAATAGTAACTCATGTATAGTAACTCATAAATAGTAACTCATGAATAGTAACTCGTGAATAGTAACTCATGAATAGTAACTCGTGAATAGTAACTCATGAATAGTAATCCCGACATGAAAAGTTTCAAATTTGATAAAAATTTCCAACCAATATTTCGGCATAATGATATTAAAGAAATAATATCATTTTTGAATAAAATAACATCCCTTACTATCCCTTACCTCAAAAGAGTAGTACTCTTGACTGGAATAACGCTGAACGAACTTGCACCGTATAGCAACACTCAAGATATCAAAATACTCACAAGAATACACTCGATAATATAGAGAGAGAAATAGAGAGAAAACTTTAGTTTCTGGTGTGTTTTTCAATTCTAACCTAAGCACCCTATTTATAGGAAATTGCTTAGAACACCAAAGCAGAAAATTTAATAAAATAATAATATAATTATAAATTTTCCTTAGCCCACCTTTGAAAATCTGGATTCAGCCATCAACATGTGCAAGTGGGGCCCACCAAAGTGTAAAAAACGTTTTTGTTAATAAAAATAAATAAAACTTCCAAAAATCAATTATTTCGGAACTTCGGAACTTCAATAATTCATAATAAATAGCCCTTTTATCAGAAAATTCGAATCTCACGATTTTTTATAGGAAATTCAATTCTCTACAACTTTGCAGAAGAAAGTTTTTCTAAATTCCAAACAGAAATTGACCGAAATCCACAAACGGGCGATTTTACAGTCTATAATATATTTTCGGTCAAAAATTGTGTCCACCAACACACAAAATATGTGTTAAACATTTAATCCAACAAAAATACTCTTCATCCTCATTTATTTATATATCTCACATTCAGTGTAAAAATATCACCATTAATATATTATTAAAATAATATATTTAAATGAATTATTTTATCAGAAAAAATAAAATATTAATTTTCAACAATTGTCACATTAAAATTTTTCTCCATCTATATCCACATAAAATCAATATTTTTCTCATCATATAAATCAATAATTATTCACAAATAATATTACAGAATCACAGTACTGGCAACCAGACCGTTCCCAGGAAAGAGGGGGCTTTCCAATAAGGATCTCTTCCTTACTGGCGCGCAATTAGATGACCAAACCTCTCCTTAGACAGAACTTTCTAGACATTGCCAATAATGTTATCTAATAATATTATTCAGATAATATGAATTATTGCTCCGATAATAGAAAATACTGTGTAGTGACAATTATTAAAACAACAGTAATATAAAATATCAACGCAGTAATTATTGAATCAATAAAATAAAATACTGAACAGTAATTACTGTAACAATTATTGAGTAATGCATTCTTACGTAAAAATTAATAATTGGTGCAATACCGTGAGCTACTGTGCAACAACGCGTATTACTGTGTTTTAACCACCGGGTATTCCAACAGTGTTAACGGTAACAACTACGCCGTTATTTATAAACAACTTACTCTTGTCGTTTTCTTCATCCAATCGCTTTCCGTTATGGGGCCCATAAAAGACTGCGCCGTCGTACGAATATTCTCCGACAGTAAGAATATTACACGACCAAGCGAATATTCCCCGACAACAATGAATATTTTATAACCACTTGTGTATTTCGAAAAAAAATTCATATATCACCCTTAACTTTAACATTTATCAATTTAACCATTTACTAAATAGTAATTATAAGAAAAATTGAATACTTTTATTTAATAAAATTCGGGGTCTTACATAACATATCTAACGGGGTAGGTGAAACAGTAGACTGCAGTGTCAGAAAGTCAGAAAAGGGGATGTCATGTCACATCTGTAGGCTACACCAAATAACTCGAGATCTGCAAAGCAATTCAAATAGCTCCCAACGGCTACATTTCAATGGGAAGATTGCGAAGGAGTATAAATCAACAAGAGCTTCAAAGATCAAAGGGTGCTGGAGTTGCTGAGTTTGGAGAAATAGTGGACTGATCTAAATAACGTAAAATAGTGAGTGACCAATGAAGGTCCGAAAGCTCACTCTACGATCCACCAAGAACACTTGGAGATAAACAGAGTAAGAAGTAGAAGTGAGAGTTCTACTATGTAGAAGTTAGAGTTCTACTACAAGAAGAGTGTTCTGAACTGCCAAGAGAAAGAAGAGCATCAATGTCATCTTGAGGTCTATCATGGAAAGACTCTAAGTACCAGAGAGAAGAGCTTACAGTCATCTTAGCAAGTCCATCATGAGAAGGCATCAAGTATCAAGGAAGAAGATCACCAACGTCATCATGGTGTCAAGCATGAGAAAGTTTCTAAGTACCTAACAGAAGAGCTTACAGTCATCTTAGAAACTCATCATGTGCAGCCATCAAGTATCAAGAAGAATGATCTTCACTGCAGTTCAACAAGGGATCATCAGAAGTGGTTGAGTATCTGAAGAAGCTGAGCATCATGCAACACTTAACTACACCTCAAGGATGATCACGTCAAGCTACTAAGCATTCAGAGATGAAGAGCTTAAAGAACATCTTAGCAGCACCTCCAACAAACAAACAACATCAACAACAAAAAGTCAGGGCCTGAGGGGTCCTTGTCCGAAGGGACTAAATGAAGTTCCAAGCCTACTGGGATTGAAGAGTTCCTAGGGAACTAGAGAAGTTCCAAGGCTACTGGCCTTGAAGAGTTCTTAGTGAACTGAAGTCCCAAGGTTGTTGGCCTTGAAGGAATCTTAGTGATTCAGGGTACTGCCTTTCTTTAGTGAAAATCCTGCTAGTTGAAAGCAGAAGAGTGGATTAGGAGCTTGAGTTTCTGAACCACTTAAAATCCCTTGTGTCTTTTACTTTATGTCATTTACATTATGCACTTAACTGTTATAACTGCTATGTATGTATTAACTGCTTACCACTAAACTAACTCTAAGAACAATGTATGTTTGATTATGAATATATCAATGAAGGGGATCTTTTACTTATTCCGCTGTGCTTGAAAAGATTCTTATGTTTGTCATATGATAAATTATTAGCAATACAAAATAAACGAGAAAAGTATTTGAAATTAAAAAGGATCTATTCAACCCCCCTTCTAGATCTATTGTGTGCCTACTGGGAACTAACAATTGGTATCAAAGCAGGTTCTCATGCTATATTCAAAAGCTAATCGCTTTGTGTCTAATCCTAGGAACATACATTGTTCTAAACTTAGTTTAGTAGTAAGCCACTTGTTATAAGCAGATGAGCTCACACGTTGGAAATATTGTGTATAGGTAAATGTGTATATACACCTGAAGCTGCTCAGATTGGTCCATGTTCTTGATTGTCAAATTAACAAGACCAATCTCTGCCCACGGTCAATCTTGGAGTCTGAAGACCAGGCTAGAAAGCTCAAGAGTCATTAACAGAAAATTGTCAAACATCCACCAGCCTGAAAATATGAAAAGGCCATACTTGCTAAGAAATGATTATCCAAAGAAAAAAAGAAGAACTTCTCAAACATGTGTCTGGCCAACCAGCAGCTGAATGTAAACTTTGTGAACTCAAAGATGTCAAAGAACTAAAGATGCTGAGATTCTCTTAGCTTACATCTTCAAGACCACGACTGATTGATTGAAGGTCAACTGGAGCAACAAGTTGTCAGGAGTAAATGAGAAGATATGCACATCAATGCCTAACCTCAGTATATCTAAGTTAAATGACTATTAAGAAACTGACAGTAGAAATGTACGGTTCCTCACTAATATAATTGTGTACAGCATGTTGCACCTCCTTATGCATTATAACAGTATTCTATCAGGAGACCATACTCTACCTAAAAAGGTGAAGAGAGAAAGTGCACTGTGGTTGGAAACTCAAATGCTTACAAACTTTCTCTCCATCCAAGTTTTAGGTTGAAGATTGCATCTTGAAAGAAGTTTGAAATAGGCCATAAGCATATCATAATTTAATTATCTTAAGTGGAGTAATATTTGCTGATGGGTTAGTATGTATGTACAAACCTATGTTCTAGGTTTTTAATAACATATAGAGTATGATCAGTTCTACAAGAGTATCTTGAAGATTCGTAGAAACTGATCACCTCCATGAATCAACCAGATACAAATATGTGATATTGTTGATTCTCACTCTGTGAACATTTAAACTCGGTGAACATAACCAAGCAAACGATGAAACCATCAAAGAAAAAGAATGTTTTATTTAAATGGTTAATCTTACACACACTCACTATCATGCATCTTAAAATGTAATATCTATTAGATGTATGCATGAATATGATTGTTGGTGATCAATATGATGAAAATCCAAATATATAAGGAACAGGGTTTTTGAAAACTAACCTGGCAGGGCCCATTTAACTATAGGCACCAAAAATAGAAATATATCTAACCTGCATGTACTTGGTCTATCTGACCACACTAAGGAATGCTGAAGCAGAAGACTTCAGTCAAGAAGATTCAACCAACAGAAGGCTTAAGACTATTCAGAAATGATTCTGATAAAATTCTTATATGTCAAAACCTGTCCTTGAAGACCTGCTGAGCTAACCTAAATGAAGCTCACATGGCTGTTGATCTTAATATGGAAGCAGGCCATTCAACCTAAGATGAAAAGGGTCTTATATGCTCAATCATGCAAAGCATATCATATGAGAAGAATTCTCAAGGAAGCTCACATCAGAGGATCATCGAGCATCAGTCTTAAGGAGCTCATTACGGGAGCAGAACTTCACATACACAAGACTGTCAAAGTAGATTACGTTCGTAGTGCTGTCAAATGATCGTAGAGTGAATAGCCCTGAAGATATTCATCTCTATGATACAAGAAGATTTAATTGAGAATGGTGATTCCAGTAAGAAGGAGATATACAAGGCTGCCGTTTAATGCACATGAAGAAAAGAAAATCACTTCTATCTAAGAAGACAGCATCAACCATGGGGGAGCAGTGATCTGTTAAGGAACAACAGCACTGAGATATACTATGAAGCAATGCACCAGCTACAGAGTCCCAAAACTTTGTGGCTGATGAACCAAATGAAGATCTATAGTCAGTAGGAACGTCTCAAAATGTACTACTGATAACCTATCAGCCACCTAACTCAAAATTGTGGAATGCCTACGATCAAACATCTGATCGTAGTGTAAGAGCAGGAGGACACCACGACTACAACCAATGCAAATGACCAAAAGTTGGTAGAGGATATCCCCAGCAGAAAAGGTCAAATGAGATATCAATGCAAATCACTTCTAAAGTTCTTCATCTGGAAAGCGCCTCAGGGACAAACCTGACCCTTAGCTCACTCTAAGAGGTTGGCCCTTCCTGAGCTACCTTAACCCAGAAGGATTGCTTAGTAAAGTTCATCTCAAGGACCAAGACAGTCAACGATCGTAGAGTAGAGTTTGAAGAGGACTCAACGATCGTAGTTCAACCTCAACGATCAAATAAGTAGACTCGACGATCGCAGACTTCCAAGAGGATACACTAGCTCATGAGGAGCTCTGAAGAACTAAATAAATGCTCAACTATTCAGATCATGATGAGACAAGTTCGAGTACTGGTTGGAAAGATGTCCTGCAGACTCATCTCAGAAGTAGAATGCCCAAACCCTCACAAAGTACATCAATGGCTAAGCTATACAGTTTCAAGATGAGGATTAGTGTCAAACCATCCACTGCAACACCTCTCAAAAGTAGATCATTGAGTCAACAAAGGAAAACGTAGAGTCCATAGCTATCTCACCAAGCTACTCTACGAACCAAAGAGATCAACGGTCAATCCACGTCATTGAAGCCTATTCTTTTAAAAAGGGGACATTAAACTGAAGAGTTAATGGGGGAGTTACAGCTCATTACTGGGCATCGTGCAACCAATGGTTGGTTGACACATCACTGCTTATGCAGAGTCAGAAGGAACTGCTATAAAGACAAATTCAAAATCTATAAACAGTTATCAGAAACTATCGAACCTCTCTCCCTCCCATTTTTAAACCCTAGAATCCTCTTCGAAGTCAAAATCAATTAACCCTCCAGAGCCTTGCCCAAATCATAATCAGCTATCTCTCATAAATCTTTCTGAATCAAATACCCATATTTCTCGAACTATTTAAATGGCAGATTGGCGAGTAATCACTGGCATTCAGCTCGGAACCAAGTCGTTTCAGAAATCTGAAAAGAAGTTCAGAGACATTCTTGAACTTGTGAAGAAAGCTGGACTCTCAGAATGTCTTGAGGCAAGCACTCGAGTATATGATGAACTGGTTAATGAGTTCTACTCAAATGTATCCATAAATTTCGGAACCCTTTCTACCAAGGTCAAAGGTCAGTCTCTAAAGTTGAAATCATCTGATATCAATCAATGCTTAGGCTTTCCTGACCTAGGATTAAAAAGCCTTGATGAGATCGACACTGAACAAGCGAAGAAGATTATGGGGTACCAAAGAAACCCCAGTTTGAAGGACATGAAGGAGAAGGAATTTCCTGGGGAATTCGAGTTCTTTGCTGAGATAGTGGGCAAATGTATACTATGCAAGGATACTGCACATGACACTGTGCTTGATCAATAACTGAAAATTATGTCTGCAATAGTTCTGAAGAGGCGAGTAAACTTTGGAGTTATCTTGTTCGATCAAATCTCCAAATGGGTGGAAAATGCTAAGTTGAAGAAGTCTACAGATAAACCCCTTACCAAGGTTTTTCATGGAAGACTGTTGAGTATTGTGCTAAAGAAGAAACTGGGAGGCAAGATCAAGGATGATGAGGGAGAGTCTCTAAATGTTCACAAAGTGATGTCCCCACAGCTGTTCATAAACTGAAAGAAAAATCCCAAGAAAAATAAGAGGCTGATAACTACTAGGAGCAACAACAAAGTCTCTATAAAGAAGAGAAAGGTGAAAGAAGTGGAAAACTTTGAATCTAGTGACTCTGTACCAGTAACAATCACGCCAGCAAGGAAGAAACCCAAGGGTGTGAAGAAAATTGAGACCCTACTAAGAAGTCTCTCCACTGAAGACAGGAATGAAGGTCTCAACTGCAGAGACCACAAAGAGGAGAAGTAACAGATTACTTCAAGGGTTGTCCAGAAAGAAAGCTAAGGTGATAAATAGGCCAGCCCCAGTTCCTCAAGGAAGTACATCTGACAAAGAAGAGGACGTAGAGTCAGAAGATGAGAAGGAAACTGAAAGTTTCAAGACTGAGTCCCCAAAGAACAAATCCAGCGATGAAGTTGAAGCTGGATTCATGAAAGAAAATGTAAACCCTGCTGAAGAAGAAGAATGCACAAGCCCTATGGCTGACTCTCAGAGCATTCACTCTGATGATGAAGAAAAGCTACAAGATAATCCAACTGAATCTCCTACTGCAAATGCCCCAACAAGTTTCATGATGGTTCAAAAGATGATGAGTCCGAAGAAGAAGGAACTGCCCCTGCAAATGATGAACATCAAGAAAGTCTGTCTGATGATTCAAAGGCCTTAGAGTCTGAAGAAGAAGAAAGGTCTGTCTCTCCTATAGCTGAACTTCCAAGGAGAAGAAAGAGCCTACAGACTATTTGCTAAATTTGTCCCAAAGAAGCAAGGTGAATCCTCTACTGCAATCATTGAAATAAGTGATGACGAATCAGAATCCAAGGAAGAAGATGCTGAAGAAGGTACTAGTGATGAAAACCAGTAAGAAGAATTCTCTGATGAAACAGATGAAAAGAGTCGGCATGACACAATCTCAGAAAGTGATGAAATGGTGAATGATGATAAAATAGAGGAACAAACTGATGAGTCCAATGAGAGAAATCTACAAAGGTCCAACTCCAGCTCTGCAGAAGAGAAACCAGAATACTATCATGTCCTCTCTCCAGCAAAAATCACCAGGAGAATAGTGGTGGAAGTCTCTGATAAACCACCAGAATTACTTCCAGAAAGATGGGTAAATTATGGCACTGAAAAGCTTAAGGTGGTGAGGATGACTACATTTGAGGTGTTTAAAAATTGGAACAACATGGAATTAGACTGCACTACTATCCTCTACAACCCTGATGATCTGTTGATGAGATGGTATTTCTAATGGATGCCTTGGTTAAAGGCACATATTGAAAGAGATGGAAGTTACTTCAGCTAGTGCTACTCTCAGTTTCCAAGCCTGGAGCTGGTGGCACAGAACTTCCCAAGGGTGAAGAGATTTGCAACAATGATGATTAAAAACCAGCCCCACTACAAAGTCTACCGACATGCTGGCAATCACTACATTCCCTATGATCGTAGTGTGGACTCTGATGGTAGAAGGATTATGGCCAAGGAGATGATCGTAGAGTCTGTTCACTCTACCACTGATATTTATCAAGTCCAAAATGAGAAGCCTCCATCTGCCCAAGCACAGCTATCTGTCACTCCTTCATCCTCCAATAGCGAGTGGTACTCAACGATTTTTCAGATTCCCAATGCTTTCGAAAATCTATCCAAGGATGGAAATCGTAGAATGCAATCTGGTGTTCAACAAGAGGCTGCCCAACCAGAGGACCAAATTTCTATGGAGCATGAGCTGTTGAAGAATTCTGATGAGCTGGTTGAGAAGATATCTCTAATCAACGAAGAGTCAAAGATATTGACAGCAGCAGGAGATAACTAAGTTCAAGACATATTCCAAGCAACTAAGGCTGATGTATCTCTCAAAATCAAAGAGAGAGATCACATCTATCTGAAGGCCATAAATGATTAGAAGGCAGAAGCTCTACGAGTACAGAAGGCCAATGAAGAGCAAATCCAAGTCCTCTATGACAAGATTGATAACATAAATCAGTATTTCTCTCTCCAACTTGAGCTGAGCCAACAAGACCTCAAGATTGAGTTTGGGAACTCATCTTACCTAATGAAGCAACTGATGTTCAACATGGAGCAGCTTTCTCAAATGATTAATGATAAAAAGGGGGAGAAAAAGAGGCATAGAAAGAGGAAGAGTAAGAGGCATTCAAGGAAGAACAGAAGGAGTAAAGATAAGAAGACCAAGAAGAAGATAGCAGAAGAAGAAACTGAGTCATCATCTGAGGAGGACCCACCAAAGGATGATGAGCCTGTGTATGCAGAGTATGAGGGGGAGCCAGAAGAAGAAGAAGAGAAGCATACATCGGAGGGGGAGCAAACAAAAGAAATGAAACCAACATCCCAGGGGGAGCAGGAGCAAGAAGATTAAACAGATGAATAGCCAATCAACAGACATCCTAGAAACATACATGGAGCCAAAGAGGTACATCTCTAACTAGTTAAGTATGTTCTGGATCCAGAATGTAAAATGTCATAGTGTATTAAATTTAATATTATTAAATGACATTCATGATTATTTGTTTTAGAAATATAGTTGCTCACTGTATATAAGATTCATTCATAACATGCATATGCACTTATTATTTTGTCATAATCAAATAGGGGGAGAATGTCAGGAAAAAGCATGAGAATGTTATTCCTATATGATTTGATTATGATATATATGAATGAATATGCAAATATGCTTGCATTAAGAAAAGCTGTAAAGTCTTTTGATAGATAATAGAAACATGTGTACAAGGACTTAGAATGAATTGATCAAATTTATTAGGTTGATTCTACATATGCAAAACAGCTTTGTAAAGTCCTTAAAAAGAAATGATGTACAAGGACTATAAATATAGAAAGATCAAGTATGTTAGGTTGATCTTATAATGTAATAAATAAGCTTGTCTGATCGTCGATCACTGCACCAGAAATCGTAGTCTGCCAAGAGAGTCAAGGAAAACTCGGGAGCTATTGAGGCAGAATCGTAGTTTGCAAGATAGTAGATCTCGGAGTTTGTAGATTGCTAGGAGAGACGAGGAAGGATCGTAGTGTTTCAAGAAGAACTTCCTCGGAGCCGTAGTTTGCTGAGGAAGTCATGTTCAGAATCGTAGATACAGCTTGCCTACGAGCCGACCGAGCATCTGCCAAAGTCAAGTCAAGAATCGTAGACTACATGTGAGACCCCGAATTTTATGAAATAAAAGTATTCAATTTTTCTATTTTGGTAAATGGTTAAATTGATAAAAGGTTAAAGTTAAGGGTGATATGTGAATTTTTTTTAAAGTAAACAAGTTGTCATAAAATACATAGTCACTATTCACGAGTTACTATTCACGGGTTACTATTCACCCAAATTACTATTCACTCTAGTATCGTTCACTCGAGTATTTGGGACACTTTTTGTGTCAAAGTACTATTCATGAGTTACTATTCACGAGTTACTATTCATGGGTTACTATTCACCCAAATTACTATTCACTCTAGTATCGTTCACTCGAGTATTTGGGACACTTTTTGTGTCGGAGTACTATTCATGAGTTACTATTCATGAATTACTATTCACAGGTTACTATTCACCCAAATTACTATTCACTCTAGTATTGTTCACTCGAATATTTAGGACACTTTTTGTGTCAGAGTTACTATTCACGAGTTACTATTCACGGGTTACTATTCACCCAAATTACTATTCACTCTAGTATTGTTCACTCGAGTATTTGAGACACTTTTTGTGTCGAAGTACTATTCATGAGTTACTATTTACGGGAAATATTCGTACGATGGTACAATCATTGGTGGACCCCACAACGAAATTATTGTCAGATTGAGAAAACGACAAAAATATTTTATTAAAAATAATGACAGAAGTTTTACCGTTGATACTGTTGAACTACTCGGTAGTAAAAGTACAGTAATACGTATGGTTGCATAGTAGCACACGGTATTGATGCTTATGTGAGAAGTCACTCAGTTTGATTCAATTATTGTCAATTAATAATATGAATTATTTAGCGATAATGAAGTTTTGTTTTATTCGTATTATTAACGTAATAAAACAGAAACATCTTTTTATATAAAACAGAATACTTTATTAAAGTTATTCTATAAATAGAATATATTATATTCTATTATGCATAGTATTTTGCATAGTAAAATCTTTTTATATAAAATAGAATACTTTATTAAAGTTATTCTATAAATAGAATATATTATATTTTATTTAAAAGATTTTTCTTTAATTATGGACCGTCAGATTAAAGTAAATCAATCTGGACCGTTCATGAATTAGTTACTATGCATTCCATTTTCCTATAAATAGAAGCTCATTCCCTCATTATTTTCTTACGAATTCACTGAACTCTAGAGAGAGAAACTATAGAAAGAAAGAAGAAGAGTATTCTGCCACTTAACTACTTTTTTATTTCAGTTCTTCTTTAAAATGGTAAGGGGTGTTATTCTTTCTTATTCATGAAGAGAACTGTTGTTATTCCATTTCTTATTATTCTGTTGGAATAACCTATATACGCGGTCTACCCTATACTTGGTGACATTCTTCTATTATTCTGTCTTTGTTATTCCGTTGGAACATCCTGTCTGTGCTTTACGCCGGACCTGGTTCCGTCTTTATTATTATTCTGTCGGAATATCCTGTCTGTGTGTTTTACACCGGACCTGGTTCCATTATTTATTATTCTGTCGGAATATCCTGTCTGTGTGTTTTACACCAGACTTGGTTCCATTATTTATTATTCTGTCGGAATATCCTGTCGGTGTGAATTTCACCTGACCTGGTTCCATATTTATTATTCCACATTTATTATTCTGTTGGGAATAACCTGTCTGTGCGGTCTCTATCGCATGCATGGTGAATCCTTCTGTTATTCCATTCTGTATTATTCTGTTGGAATAACCTGTCTATGTGGATTGCCACATGCATGGTGAATGATCCTTTATATTCATTCCTTATTAAATTGTGGAAATGATCTGTATACGTGGATTACCGCATGGCTAGTGAAAATCCATTTGCAGTTTCATATATTCTTTATTATACTCATTTGGTTAAAGTTTTGATTTCTATACTCCATGAAATTAGTGGAATATCCTTGATATTTGCGCTTCATCCAGTATCTTTTCATGAAAATATTCTTCTGAGCATTCTTGACTGTTACTTTACAAAGAAGTATCATGTGGACAATTTGGATATTATTAGTTTCTGGATAAACTAATTCTTGAACTTGTTTAATTGAATTCCTATAACATTGTCATCATCCTCATGTTTATTTTATGTTAAAAGTCATCTTTGGCTTACGTGCATAGATGAACTTAGTATGATTATGACCAGGGATCATTTGGTATAATCATGAACTTTGATATTATAAGTGGTGTGGTAAAAGTCCTCAGTGGCTTGTAATGCATTGATAGACAGTTTGTGGTATGATTATGACCAGGGATTTTTCGGTATAGTCATGATCATTGATGATTTAATGAATATCCTTGGCCCGTAATACAAGGATGATTAGAAGATGTGGTTTATTTATTAAGCTGAGTCTCAGTGATAAAAGTTGATGAAAATATTTTTAAATCATAGAAGATAGTAGGTTTTATTCTCTACTTGACTCTTCTAATGGATTGCTTATTCCGCTACAGTTAAACTTGATGTCTATTGTATTTTATCAGTTTAACATTGTTAAAGACTATTGATAATTTATTCTTCATTATCATAGTCATAATATTTCTTACTGGGCTAGTTGAGCTCACCCTTTCTTTCACTGTTCTCTTCAGGAAATGAGAACGTAGCTGGGGCAAGTCGGGGAACGGAGTGATGGTCCGAATGATAGTATTAGTTAGTAGTCGTCACTATTCTATGTAATGGTGTGTTAATAAATGTAATGAGGACTCCTTTTGAGTATGAATACTCTCTAGAAGATAATATTTGTATTCAAACTCACAGTTTATGTTTTGTCGTATTGTACACGACAGTTGTATTAGTAAGTTGTATTTGTATTCTGTACTATGTATCTGACGACCCAAGATAGGTGATGTATACCTAATTTTGGGGGCGTCACAGTTGGTATCAGAGCTTAGGGATATGATCCTGGCTGAGATGTAAGATAAGAACTAGGAGGGGAGAGACGGGGAATTCCTTCGCTAGTATGACCTACCTAAGTTTATTTGGTATTTAATTGGTCGGTTAGAGTATAAGGATAATATGTGATATGTTAATTAACCCTTGTTTTGTGGCAGTATTTGAAAATGGCATCTAACAATGTTGAGATAAGCATTGGAGCAAAATAATATGACCATATCGCAGTACGAGGTTAAGTTTGCGGAGTTATTCCGGTTTGCATCCCATTTGGTTGATAATGAGGAGCGAATGACGCGAAAGTTTCTAAGAGGTTTGAAACCCTATATACGTCAATACATCATTCTCATGTTTATATTTTGTTGAAAGTCATCTGTGGCCTGTAGTGCACAGATGGACTTGGTATGATTATGACCAGGGATTATTCGGTATAATCATGACCGTAATGTTACAAATGATGTGAAAAAAGTCCTCATTGGCCTGTAATGCATTGATGGACAGTTTTTAGTATGATTATGGCTATGGATTCTCTTTGGCCGTAGTGCAAAGATTAATTGTTTTATGGCATGATCAGGACCGTTGATGAAAACACGATTATCTTTAGCCGTAGTGCATGCATAATTCGTGGTCGTGATACTAAAGAATATCCTTAGCCGGAGTGCAAGGGTGATTCGATGATATGGATTAATTATTGAGCTGAGTCTCAGCAGTGAAATATTAATTCATAGATGTGGTAAAAGTCATCTGTGGCTTACATGCATAGATGGACTTAGTATGATTATGACCAGGGATTGTTCGGTATAATCATTACCGTAATTGAAAACACGATTATCTTTGGCACGTAGTGCATGGATAATTCGTGGCCGTGATACTAAAGAATATCCTTGGCCTGTAGTGCAGGGATGATTCGATGATGTGGATTAATTATTGAGCTGAGTCTCAGCAATGAAATATTAATTCATAGATGTGGTAAAAGTCATCTGTGGCTTACGTGCATAGATGGACTTGGTATGATTATGACTAGGGATTGTTTGGTATAATCATGACCGTAATTGAAAACACGATTATCTTTGGCACGTAGTGCATGGATAATTCGTGGTCGTGATACTATTAAGCCGAGTCTCAACATTATTGATTTTACAGTTGTATATCTTTGGCCTGTAGTGCGAAGATTAACTGTTAATTATTGGTTATACAGTTGTAGATCTTTAGTCGTAGTGCAAAGATGAATTTATTAGTATGATTATGAGCAGGAATTGTGATTTGGTATAACCATGATTTTTGATGTTTCAGGTGAAGATAGGTGATGTAAATTTTCTTCTTCCTGGGTGCGAAAAGTAATTCAGAATCACAATTATGATTATGAGTTATTCATATGATTGTGGACAGAAATTGTTAATTGATGTTACAGGGATATGGTCACTGACGGAGATATTATTCTAGAAGACGAGTAATATACTTCGCTAGGGTGTGACTTACCTAAGCTGAAATTGTTTACTTAATAAGTGGATAAATTGTGGTATGTCGATTAACCTTTGTTTTGAAGGTATATTCTAGAATGATATTCGAAATACAGGAGATGAGAAATGAAAAAATCATGGAATTATCCGGAAAGGTACAATCCGAAAAGAAAGTAAGGTATTCTCATCTCTTCGAATATCAGGTACGTACGTTAATTTCGAGGGCGAAATTCCATAAGGAGGGGAGATTGTGAGACCCCGAATTTTATGAAATAAAAGTATTCAATTTTTCTATTTTGGTAAATGGTTAAATTGATAAAAGGTTAAAGTTAAGGGTGATACGTGAATTTTTTTTAAAGTAAACAAGTTGTCATAAAATACATGGTCACTATTCACAAGTTACTATTCACGGGTTACTATTCACCCAAATTACTATTCACTCTAGTATCGTTCACTCGAGTATTTGGGACACTTTTTGTGTCGGAGTACTATTCATGAGTTACTATTCACGAATTACTATTTACAGGTTACTATTCATCCAAATTACTATTCACTCTAGTATTGTTCACTCGAGTATTTAGGACACTTTTTGTGTCGGAGTTACTATTCATGAGTTACTATTCACGAGTTACTATTCACGGGTTACTATTCACCCAAATTACTATTCACTCTAGTATTGTTCACTCGAGTATTTGAGACACTTTTTGTGTCGAAGTACTATTCACGAGTTACTATTTACGGGAAATATTCGTACGACGGTACAATCATTGGTGAACCCCACAACGAAATTATTGTCAGATTGAGAAAACGACAAAAATATTTTATTAAAAATAACGGCGGAAGTTTTACCGTTGATACTGTTGAACTACTCGGTAGTAAAAGTACAGTAATACGTATGGTTGCATAGTAGCACACGGTATTGATGCTTATGTGAGAAGTCACTCAGTTTGATTCAATTATTGTCAATTAATAATATGAATTATTTAGCGATAATGAAGTTTTGTTTTATTCGTATTATTAACGTAATAAAACAGAAACATCTTTTTATATAAAACAGAATACTTTATTAAAGTTATTCTATAAATAGAATATATTATATTCTATTATGCATAGTATTTTGCATAGTAAAATCTTTTTATATAAAATAGAATACTTTATTAAAGTTATTCTATAAATAGAATATATTATATTTTATTTAAAAGATTTTTCTTTAATTATGGACCGTCAGATTAAAGTAAATCAATCTGGACCGTTCATGAATTAGTTACTATGCATTCTATTTTCCTATAAATAGAAGCTCATTCCCTCATTATTTTCTTACGAATTCACTGAACTCTAGAGAGAGAAACTATAGACAGAAAGAAGAAGAGTATTCTGCCACTTAACTACTTTTTTATTTCAGTTCTTCTTTAAAATGGTAAGGGGTGTTATTCTTTCTTATTCATGAAGAGAACTGTTGTTATTCCATTTCTTATTATTCTGTTGGAATAACCTATATACGCGGTCTACCCTATACTTGGTGACATTCTTCTATTATTCTGTCTTTGTTATTCCGTTGGAACATCCTGTCTGTGCTTTACGCCGGACCTGGTTCCGTCTTTATTATTATTCTGTCGGAATATCCTGTCTGTGTGTTTTACACCGGACCTGGTTCCATTATTTATTATTCTGTCGGAATATCCTGTCTGTGTGTTTTACACCAGACTTGGTTCCATTATTTATTATTCTGTCGGAATATCCTGTCGGTGTGAATTTCACCTGACCTGGTTCCATATTTATTATTCCACATTTATTATTCTGTTGGGAATAACCTGTCTGTGCGGTCTCTATCGCATGCATGGTGAATCCTTCTGTTATTCCATTCTGTATTATTCTGTTGGAATAACCTGTCTATGTGGATTGCCACATGCATGGTGAATGATCCTTTATATTCATTCCTTATTAAATTGTGGAAATGATCTGTATACGTGGATTACCGCATGGCTAGTGAAAATCCATTTGCAGTTTCATATATTCTTTATTATACTCATTTGGTTAAAGTTTTGATTTCTATACTCCATGAAATTAGTGGAATATCCTTGATATTTGCGCTTCATCCAGTATCTTTTCATGAAAATATTCTTCTGAGCATTCTTGACTGTTACTTTACAAAGAAGTATCATGTGGACAATTTGGATATTATTAGTTTCTGGATAAACTAATTCTTGAACTTGTTTAATTGAATTCCTATAACATTGTCATCATCCTCATGTTTATTTTATGTTAAAAGTCATCTTTGGCTTACGTGCATAGATGGATTTAGTATGATTATGACCAGGGATCATTTGGTATAATCATGAACTTTGATGTTATAAGTGGTGTGGTAAAAGTCCTCAGTGGCTTGTAATGCATTGATAGACAGTTTGTGGTATGATTATGACCAGGGATTTTTTGGTATAGTCATGATCATTGATGATTTAATGAATATCCTTGGCCCGTAATACAAGGATGATTAGAAGATGTGGTTTATTTATTAAGCTGAGTCTCAGTGATAAAAGTTGATGAAAATATTTTTAAATCATAGAAGATAGTAGGTTTTATTCTCTACTTGACTCTTCTAATGGATTGCTTATTCCGCTACAGTTAAACTTGATGTCTATTGTATTTTATCAGTTTAACATTGTTAAAGACTATTGATAATTTATTCTTCATTATCTTAGTCATAATATTTCTTACTGGGCTAGTTGAGCTCACCCTTTCTTTCACTGTTCTCTTCAGGAAATGAGAACGTAGCTGGGGCAAGTCGGGGAACGGAGTGATGGTCCGAATGATAGTATTAGTTAGTAGTCGTCACTATTCTATGTAATGGTGTGTTAATAAATGTAATGAGGACTCCTTTTGAGTATGAATACTCTCTAGAAGATAATATTTGTATTCAAACTCACAGTTTATGTTTTGTCGTATTGTACACGACAGTTGTATTAGTAAGTTGTATTTGTATTCTGCACTATGTATCTGACGACCCAAGATAGGTGATGTATACCTAATTTTGGGGGCGTCACACTACACCTAGAGTCGTAGAGTCTACTGATGCCGAAGTCAAATCAGGATCGTAGACTACACTCGTAGTCATAGAGTCTACTGATCATATCTGAGGTAGAGATCGTAGTCAAACAAGATCAGATGAAGTCAACGAGCACAAGGACAGAAATCGTAGTTTGTCAAGATTTGATCTCGGAGTCATAGTGTCTGCACAGCCGAAGCTGAATCGTAGAGTGCAGAACTAAGATGTGCTCACAACGCCAAGACAGAATCGTAGAGTATATACGATTCTCAACAAGTGAGCACTCCCAGAATATCCAAAGAAATGAAGCCTCTGGTCCAAGCTGCAATGTTACATCCAACCTGAAGGAAACCAGAGAGCACTCAACGAATGGCATGCAAGCTAACTGAAGATCTAAGCACCAACCCAATCAACATTCAGATTGAGTTGGAAAGCCATTCGAGATGAAGTTTTCCACAAGTTGATCAGAAGAAGACTTCAGTAATTGACGAAGGAAAAGTCAGCAAGTGCAGTAGCTGTCAAGTGAATAGAAGACAACGATCTTGAAAGCAACCAGGATCGTAGTGTTTACCGAACAAAGAATGAACTGATGGAGTGTAAACAGAGATACTGGTCAGCCTCTGAAGAATAAGGTTAAAGTGATTAAGCATTGGGTCAGTCCATTGATAATAAGTGAACGGGAGATCACAAGGAGAAAGTGAGCTAGACACGCCATAAATCTGAAGTGTCTTGCTATTCAGAAGGGGGCTAGAACAAGGAGTCAAGCCATCAGCATCTGAGAACAGTCGAGGCAAACAGAAGCGTTGAAGCACTGCACAGAAGAAGGAAGAGGTGTTCTACATTGAAGATCCAATAAACATTCTTCAAGATCGTAGTGTTGACTCTACCAGTCAATGAGCAACATTCAACAAGACACTACGATCAGGTCCAAGAAAGCATGCATCAGAATCGTAGAGTTTGGTCATCCAAAGATTGAAGCATTGGCAACGGTTCAATCTGAAAATTGATATTCGGACAAAGAGCTTATTGAGAGCATCGATGCAAAAGGACAACCTCTGATCAAGAAATCAGAAGGAGGAAATAAAGTTGTCGACCTGCCCAAGACATCAAAGTAACATATCTGACGGGATAGGTGAAACAGTAGACTGCAGTGTCAAAAAATCAGAAAAGGGGATGTCATGTCACATCTGCAGGCTACACTAAATAACTCGATATCTGCGAAGTAATTCAAATAGCTCCCAACGGCTACATTCAAACGGAAAGATTGTGAAGGAGTATAAATCAACAAGAGCTTCAAAGATCAAAGGGTGCTGGAGTTGCTAAGTTTGGAGAAATGGTGGATTGATCTAACCAACGTAAATAGTGAGTGACCAATGAAGGTCCAAAAACTCACTCTACGATCCACCAAGAACACTTAGAGATAAACAGAGTAAGAAGTAGAAGTGAGAGTTCTACTATGTAGAAGTGAGAGTTCTACTACAAGAAGAGTGTTCTGAACTGCCAAGAGAAAGAAGAGCATCAATGTCATCTTGATGTCTATCATGGGAAGACTCTAAGTACTAGAGAGAAGAGCTTACAGTCATTTTAGCAAGTCCATCATGAGAAGGCATCAAGTGTCAAGGAAGAAGATCACCAATGTCATCATAGTGTCAAGCATGAGAAAGTTTCTAAGTACTTAACAGAAGAGCTTACAGTCATCTTAGAAACTCATCATGTGCAGCCATCAAGTATCAAGAAAAATGATCTTCACTGCAGTTCAACAAGGGATCATCAGAAGTGGTTGAGTATCTGAAGAAGCTGAGCATCATACAACACTCAACTGCACCTCAAGGATGATCACGTTAAGCTGCTAAGCATTCAGAGATGAAGAGCTTAAAAAACATCTTAGCAGCACCTCCAACAAACAAACAACATCAACAACAAGAAGTCAGGGCCTGAGGGGTCCTTGTCCGAAGGGACTAAATGAAGTTCCAAGCCTGCTGGGCTTGAAGAGTTCCTACGGAACTAGAGAAGTTCCAAGGCTGCTGGCCTTAAAGAGTTCTTAGTGAACTGAAGTCCCAAAGCTGCTAGCCTTGAAGGAATCTTAGTGATTCAGGGTGCTGCCCTTCCTTAGTGGAAATCCTGCTAATTGAAAGCAGAAGAGTGGATTAGGAGCTTGAGTTTCTGAACCACTTAAAATCCCTTGTGTCTTTTACTTTATGTCATTTACATTATGCACTTAACTGCTATAACTGCTATGTTTGTATTAACTGCTTACCACTGAACTAACTCTAAGAACAATGTATGTTTGATTATGAATATATCAATGAAGGGGATCTTTTACTTATTCCGCTGTGCTTGAAAATATTCTTATATTTGTCATATGCTAAATTATTAGCAATACAAAATAAATGAAAAAAGTATTTAAAATTAAAAAGTATCTATTCAACCCCCTTTCTAGATCTATTGTGTGCCTACTGAGAACATATGACCCCGCTCCGCCCCTGGTTCCGCCTCTGATTCTATATTTTGATACAAACCAGGCTGGAGTTAAATTGTATGCTTACAATATTTTAATTATGCGGTTTATAATCATTTTAATACAAGTTGAGTGTAGTGCAAAGTTTATATTAAAAAAAGTTTTTAATAAAAAAACCTTATGAAATTCATCATTGTATAATGAAATACACCTAGATTTATATCAATTTAAAAAAATTAATTAATACCCGTGCTTTGCACCGGTAAAATAGATAGTTCGATAATTTCATGTCACGTTTTTTTTCTTCTTTTTTTGCCCCTATAACTTTAGTTATATTATTATTTTGTCTTTTTTTTGTTTGTTCTTCTTTGCCCCTACAAATTTAGAATATCACTATCTTGCAACTGTTTGATGTTTTGTTCGTGATCATGAGGTCCTGAGAAGTTTGAGTAGTATTCTTTTACATCTTTAATACAATCATGATTCCTGCTAATTGTTCATTAAGATTTTCAACTTCTCCACAACAATTATACATCTGAACATACATACATACATACATACATGCCTCTCGCAAAGAATTAATATCAACTATGAATATTTATTTTTTGTTCCAAAATAATTAAAATTTATAACTTCAATTTTTAAAGCAATTCAAATAAACCAAAGGCCTAAATGAATATATTGCAACCCATCCATTATCTTTTTAATTTCTAACAATTCGTAAAATAAATGAAAAGGAGTATTATTAGGACATTGAACATACTTTAGAGAATTAAATCAGTGTATACACGAGTGATGTTAAAATTATAGTGCATCATTAATGAAGTATTTATGCCGGTAAAATTATCTTTATTTTAATGATGTGTCATGATTCTAACACTGCTCCGTTTATATGCAGATATCAAATTTAAACTCTATTTTTGACCTCATGCAGATGCTCTTTTTGAAAATTTTCAGACATGCAGACAACTAATCAAGACTAGTTCATTTAAAAGCTATAACAAAAACAGTTATCAATCAGCTAACCAAATGCAAAACATAATGAAAATTACAAGAATCTTCTATCAATCAAGGGTAAGTAAGTGTAGCAATGTGGTTATGAGCCACAGTCCCAATCCAAAGCTTCCCTTTTTCCTCCCTAACTTCAC
The DNA here is from genome assembly GCA_016801055.1 of Panax notoginseng. Classification (NCBI taxonomy): domain Eukaryota; kingdom Viridiplantae; phylum Streptophyta; class Magnoliopsida; order Apiales; family Araliaceae; genus Panax; species Panax notoginseng. The sequence continues at coordinate 135,949,959 of CM029023.1, forward strand.
TAGCTAACTTCATTACAACTCCCTTCTTATCTTCAAGAACATCCAATAATTCCCCTTTCTCATTGAACCGAGACACTACTGTGTACATCCTCATTCCCATCAATCTAGCCAAGAAGCGCATTTGAACCGGTAGCCGAAAATAAATGCTTCTCATCCATGGATTATTAGTAAGAACTTCTTGTGCTCTTGTTCGACAACAATCTATTGCCACCCAGAATTCGCCTTTCTCGTTTAGTCTTACGTTGTCTGGAAACCCCGGTAGGTCTGCCACGAGCTCAGTTGCGCCAGTTTTTGGACCCTCTAGCCAATATTTCATAAGCCTACAAAATATAGTAGTCTATGAGGTAGTGACTAGCACATGACAATTGATATTTCTATAAAGGAATTTGATGGTTTCGCAAGACTTTCACTCACATGAATAGTAAATGAGTCGGACTCACACTCATGTGAATAAGGCTGTGGAAAGATAAAAGAAGGAAATTGATATTTTCGCAATTAAAAATGGTATTTCCACATTCTTTCTCACATGATCAATAGAGTAAGTGGGTCCCACACTTGTATAAATAAGAGATAACTTGTGGAAATTTTAATATTTACTTGTGAAAATAATAATTCTTTGAAAGAAAAAAATTTAAATTTATACCTGCAATTGGTAGTTTCAGTGAAGAGGAGAAAGGATTGGTCTTTGGACAATTGTACTCCATTTGGAAAAGCCAAGCCATCCAACACAACATGGGTTGTTCTTGTAGGTGGATCATATCTAAGAAGCCTGCCTGTGGCTTCTCCTTCCAACATTATAAAGAAATGGTTCCTACAATTAAAAAATTCCCAATAACATTTATAAAGAATAAGTCATAACTTACATCAATAATAAATCCCATATGATAATATTTTGGTTGTCACGAGATTGATCAGTTGCAGCCTACCCCAACTAGGGCAAGTCACAACATAACCAACAAATTTGGGACAACTTTAAGCATTTTTACTATTTGCTAGTGCTTAGATAAGTTGTGCCAAAAGGGTAATAGGAAGATTATTTAGACTTACACTCTGTTGTATCTCTTGCTAGTATCTGTGAAGAAGATGGAACCATTATGATGGATGTCAAGGTCATTTGCAAAGAGAATAGGCTTCCCTGCCATGTCAGTTGTCAAGGGAGTAGCAAGTCCTCCTTCAGGGCCAACGACCATTAGGCCGTAATAAGCATCTGCTATGTACAAGTCTCCACTCTTTCTATCAAACCGCAGACCTAGAGGGCGCCCACACTGTGGCTCAACTTTCCATTGCTTGTATGTCGTTGAGTCGATACCTTTAGCACAGATCTTCTCAGACCTTGAAAGTTTAAACAGCCATTTTAATCACATATAGTAAATACTAATCATAAGAAGAGATTAAAGAAAGTGACATATTTTGATTCCTTTAAATACTTTCACTACGTTTGGATTGCAGAAATAGAGGTGGGAATGGAATGACTCGTTCGTTCATGTGAAATGAGAAAAAGTGTGTTTGGTTATTCCGTTGGAATGGAATGAACCATTCCCATTATTGCCAAATTTGTGAATTTTATTCCTTAGGACGGGTATGAAATGACTCATTTTAGTCGGAAATAAATAAAATGAATTATTCCACTCTCTGTTTTATTCCTCCCATTCAAACGTAGAAGATTGGTTATTGAATTATATGAAGGAAAGAAGTAAAACAGAATGAATAGCTGTTATCCATGTTTTTTTCTGGCATCAGATTCAGCAGTTTCGTATCAAAAGTGAACTACTTTATCTTTGAGCATCTTTCCTAAAAATTAGCAGCAAAACTGTTGGGTTGTGATTCATATTGCTATGCTGCAAGGTCATAGACTAGCTTACATGCTACCAAATGATATGTAGGAAAACTTAGTGCTTACCAGTTTCTTGACACAAATGCAAATGTTTCCCAGCCTCCATCTTGCCCCATCCACCTTACAACACGGCCATCAGCTAACCCCGTGTAAGGGCCATGTCCTTGAGCATCAAACTCCAATGACTCAGGCCCAAAAACTTCATCCACAAACTCTAAATTCCCTCGCCCCAATCGACTCTGGTTGTCTTTAGGCCAGTTCTCCATGACTTGATTATATGGCGCAATGTCATTTTTCACAGGCCTAAAGTCATGACCTCCAACAGGACTCATATCAAATGGATCCATTACAACAAATCCTATTACTAGAAATAGAAAAACAAGAACTGGATGCTGAATTAGAACTTCATCTTTCAGTAAGTACTTCTTCTTCTCCATGCCTTAAAGTGCGTGCGCGCGCGCGCCTATTTGCCTATTTGTGCTACGAAAAAGAGATAAATTGAGAGAGAGCAGAGTTAGGCTTGTTGTAATTAAGAGCTCATCAAGTTATAGTATGAAGAAAGCATGCATTGCCTGTGCCAAATTTGAGGTTGAGAGTTGGTTTTGTCATGAATTTTGTGTTCTTAATTTGTTTTGTATTACAAGTGTAATGCTTAAACATTTAGTGATGAAATATGCAGGATTTCATTGTATAACAAAATTATAGATTAACCCATATGATATTTTCATGCATGCCATATGTGTTTTTTTAGTTCACTAACCTCAGTATTGGTGTACCTTATAACCCTTTACTTCTCACCTATTCATTGAACATATGAGGTCCTTTATAGGCACAATCTAGATAGCATTTAGGAAAATAATGTATATGCTATATTGGTTTAAATTGGTGTACTTTGCTAAACATACTTGTTGTATTTATTACGTATTTTTTTTTAAAAAAGAGACGTATTTTTATTGTTTGATTTTTTATTTTTAAATTTCTTTTGGACAAACTTCATTAATTCTTTTGGATAATTTGTTTCAATATTAAACTACATAATATCCACATCATTTAACTTAAATTCAGATTGGACAAGTTGGAAAAATAAAACAACAAGTCTAGGGGGACATTTTTTAGTGACATTTCTAGTGACATTTTTTATTTATTTTTTTTTGATTTTTTTTTGTAGTACCTCCCAAAAAATGTATAGTATTTATTCCAACTGAAATTTTTATAAAAAACAGTATTTTAGTTGTAATTTGGATATATACGAAGAAGCAGAGTTGTACAGACCGTACATGCACTGTTTCTTATATGTATCCAAATTACACTTAAAACACTGTTTTTTATAAAAATTTCAGTTGGAATAAATACTATACATTTTTTGAGAGGTACTACAAAAAAAACCAAAAATAATTAAAATAAAAAATAATATCGCTACGATGTCGCCACTTCAATGTCCCCGTAGAAGGACTCAAAATAAAATGCCATCACATATTCATGTATAACATGGAATTTGACACCAATACTTGTTTCCAACGTTTTTTGATAGTTGCGTTAAAAAATAGGAAGAAAGTGATAATTTCACGTCACTTTTTGATATTTTCCCACACGTATGGCTCATGTATTAGTTAATAAAAATTTGACACATCAGCAAATATGTGGTCCTTACTTGTGAAAATATCAAAAAAATGATATGAAAATATCAATTTCCTAAAAAAGACATTTTTTACTCCCTTATTTTCATTATACTTGACGTTTCAGAATAATTTTTTTCTATAATATAAGACGATTTATATATATCTAAGAAAAAAAATTCTAATTTTTTCCTACCTTGCCTCTAAAAAATCTCAATAAGATGGAGTAACTGAGGGAGAAAGCGGAGTAATTAATTAATATTCTCCTCGTCTCATGATAAAAGTACTTATTATTATTTTGGGTAGTCCCATGTTAAATGTCCATTTTCTTTTAATAACCAAACTTTTACACATATTTTTCTATTATACCCATAGTATTAAATATCTTATACTTTTCTTATTCCAATTCTCTCTCCATATTTAATAACATTATTATGGGCAATGTTGTCATTTCATTTATGTTCTTAATATGCATGAAAAATCTACCAGGACTTTTATCCTGGAACGGAAGGAGTACATGTTGTAATGAAATTTTAAATCAACATTAATTAACTAACATACTTGTAATTATGTCTTGAACCTTATATATAGCGGAAAGGAGGAGTAATTCATTCAGTCGATTTAATTTTTTCAGTGAATTAATTACAAAAATAATAAAAGTGGAGGAATTATATTAGTTCTTATACCCTTCGCTCATAATCTTCCTATATCAACTTATAGTTTTTGACTTTTTAACAAAATTATACATGGTTTATTTAAAGAGAAAAAATGATGTGCTAAGTTCTAAAAATATTTTAGTCAAATGATGAAATGATAATGTTAGGATTTTAAATTTATTATCTTAAATATTTTTTCAAATAATGTGACATTATGATATTATTGAATATATGTTATGTTATTTAGTGTCGTTATTATTTGAGACATGAATTTATTTATTTTTAAACTTGTAACATTATCCATGATAAAATGACATAAATATTTTTAGTGAATAAGTTGTTTTCAATTTTTAGAGATTTAATTTAATACTTACTAGGTCTGCCACTTACCTTAATCCTAATTATTTATAAACAATTTAGGTTTTACACTAGAATAGTTATATTATGTGCATATATGATGTATGCATAAACTATATATGCGCAAAAAATTGTTTATAAAAAAGAAAAAATATATATATGTAGGTCCTATATTTTGGTTTATGGTTTCTCTTGATTATATGGTTCATCTAGAGGAGAGATATGACTTCAAGAAATAGTGAATGGTCTTGTTAAATTGTAGAAATTGACAAATATCTCTTGAAATTTACTTAATATTTTTTGATATTTTCGCATATAGAGTCCATTTTTTAATCAAATATTAATATTAATTTAGTTAAAAGGTGGACCCTACGTGCGAAAATATTAAAAAATGATGCGAAAATATTTAGCCAAAGGAATTGTGGTTATGAAATTATTTAATGCTTTCATACACTACAAGAAAATAGCTTATCAGCGACCGCATTCGGTCGCAGATCCTTATCAGCGACCGACTGCGGTCGCTGATAGGCGTCGCATAAAATCTGGTCGCTGGAATGCACATCAGCGACCACTATTAGCGACCAACGTATTTGCGACCGATATTAGCGACCGAATTCGTCATTTCGGTCGCTAAGCTGAGTCAGCATGGTTTAGAGCCAAAGGCTGACGTGGGCCACGTGTCAGCGACTGCTACCAGCGACCGCCTGCGGTCGCTAATAATTATCAGTGACCGCATGCGGTCGCTGATGTTAAAAAAACTAAAAACTAGTTTTTTCCTGTTTTGCAGAATTCCCAAAAAACTGTACCTGTTTTGTACCTGCTTTATCCAACACACATACACAACAATATAAACAACGTGCACAACAATATAAACATCCATCGTCCATATATATACCGACACATACACCAAACTAGTATATAAAACTATATAAACCTTTAAAAACCGATATGAATTGAATAAATAATCACAAATCTAATGTTTAAGTAACATACAGACATCCAAATAATGAATATAAAAGTACAAGATTCTCAAATAACTACAAAACAACACTAAATCGGTCGTCAAGCATCATTGTCTTGATTAGCTTCTCCTTGATCACCATGTAATTAACAAAATAATAAAACAAGTTATAAATTTAGTAACTATGTTGATACTGGTATTACGACAATATACAACAAATTGATTATCTAGTCGCGATCCCCATGTTGTGCTGCTGCTGCTGCCGCCACTGCAGCCGCCACTGCATTAGCTAACTCATCAGGACTCAGAGCCGCCAGATGCTCGCCCAGTATCTTTAGAAGATCGCCACGTGCACCTTATCAACTGTTCATTTTCCTTATAAAATAACATGCAATCGTTGGGACATGCATCAATCTTTTGGTATCCAAGACCCAACTTCTTCACCATTTTCTTACAAAAGAAATAGTTACCAGGTAATTTCTCACCGTTAGGCAACATACTCTTAATGGCCTTCAAGAGCGACTCAAAACACTCATGGCTCATGTTATGATCAGCCTTGATGTTAAGTAATGTCACCACTGCAGACAATGTAGTGTGTTTGGTGCAACCATACCACAATGGCTCGCTACCCTCGTCTAACAACTTAAAGAATTCTTTGGCATCAAAATTCATAGGTTGCTCTCTACCTTATTCCCAATCAAAATCTGGCCCTGCAATATCATGAACCATTTCATTCATACGATGAGTACTACTGCCCGAATTGTGTACTTCTGTGATGCCACCATATCTTCTCTGTCTATGTGTCCACCAACATTCTTCGTAATTTTTCATTAACCCAAAAATAAGTAAATGATAGTTTACCACGTCTCTGTCTACATAATTTACATTCTTTCACTTCAAACATGGACATCATATCTGCGACTGACCATTCATATATTTCAGGTGACTATACGCATACTCCAAAAATATTTGGCAACCAGCTCTAAATTCAGCTGTAGCACCTATCTGGGCACTTGAATTTCGTCGTGCCATCCAACTACGGTCTGAATAGAGGTCCATGATACCACGGTACCTACTACAGACAACATTATAAATGTTAACATATGACTTGAGCATACTTGTAACCATATGACTTAAGCATACTTGTAAGCATATGATTAACATTTAAGCATACTTGTAAGCTTATGACTTGAGCATACTTGTAACCATATGATTAACATTTAAGCATACTTGTAAGCATAAGACTTGAGCATACTTGTAACCATATGACTTGAGCATACTTGTAACAATATGATTAACATTTAAGCATACTTGTAAGCATATGACTTAAGCATTCTTGTAAGCATATGATTAACATTTAAGCATATTTGTAAGCATATGACTTAAGCATACTTGCATACTTGTAAGCATATGACTTGAACATACTTGTAATCATATAACTTAAGCATACTTGTAAGCATATGCCTTGAGCATACTAGCTAGTAATTATAAGCATATAACTTGAGAATACTAGTAAGCACATAAAGAGCTCGTTAATATTATAAATATTCGCAATTACCCGACCAACAAATTTTTTTTGCCAGAGTCTCCCCTATAATATGGACTAGCCACATGCACGACGGCATGCATATATGGTCATTTTTAGGCACCCAAGACACAAACCAAGAGAAATATACAAATTTCCAATATAATAAGACCAAAACAATTAGATATCTCCATCAAAGTTCAAGTAATTTATATCTTTGTAACCCTATAATTTAGATATTCTTTTATACTAACAATGGATCGGAAATATTGGATATTATTCACTAAACTTGGGCAATATGCTTACACACCACATTCAGTAAAATTCACTGAAGGGTAGCCAGTTAATTAATAAAATTCATGACAGATAGTTTATGAGAAGAGTGTGTTTTATAGCTAAGACTCACATCTCTTAACACTTGATTATAAAATCAACATTGTTATCAGTGATTGATAATTGACAACAATGTTGAAAGAAAGATAAACCATGCAATTCAGAACTTTATTGCAAACTAGTAACTAATCGGCTAATCGTACTTTCTGAAACATTCCTTATGCCAATAGCTTAGTTGTTATTTTAGTAAAAGAATGACATTATTCTTTGGGGATTTAGTAAAAGCTTCAACATCAACTCCCAATATCATCTCTCTTTTTGTTCATATATATATATATATATATATATATATATATATATATATATATAGGGTCCAGTTCCAATTCGGACTCCCGCATTTTCTTAAGTTACGAACTTTTTTTTTTTGCTTTATTTTATAAAACAACTAAAAAAAAGTTTAATATTTTATGAAACTGAAATTTTTACATAATACAGTATTTTGAGTGTGATTTGGATACATATAACAAAACAGGTCTGTACAGTCTGTATTTTAATAAAAAATAAATAAAAAATAGAGTCCGTATTTTAATCAGGTCCGGGAGTCCGGACCTGATCCTTATTCTATATATATATATATATATATATATATATATATATATATATATATATATGTATGTATGTATTTTCAAATATAAGACTAATATTTGAACTTGAGATTAGGTTGCTGATATTTCCAAGAACAAAAGTTCCATTTCCAGCTCAAATGATGCAATTACAGAATTGTACTGTGTGTTAAAAATCGTAAATTGCACTGGAAATGGTAAATTTTTCATCTTTGATTAGTGTGATTCAGCTTCATTAGTTTAAACTTTGATAAAGGAACTGTTTTGATACTAGTAGTCTTGAGGTATAATTGGCTATATTTAGGTTTCAATTATTAGTGATTGTCATACAGTCTCTTTTTGAGGGATTTGTTATCTTTTCTAATTATTTTTGATGATTCACTGTCCTCTTCTTTTAATATCTTTATCTATTTAATAAATTTTTCATTTTTTCTTTTAAGAGAAAATTAATTTTGCCAGGGAACACCCTGTATTTGTTGGAGTTGCATTTAAACACTGGGTTTGGTAAAGGTGAAAAATAATCTTTTTTTGCTTCAGTGTTTATTCAAACATTGATGTAGGTAATTCTTAGTAAGAAGAACACTGTCATGTTGATTGATGAGCTACAACAGTTCTTATGTAAGACCCCAAATTATTAATAAATAAAATTTAATTTCTTTATTTATTATTCTGAAATAGTAAAGGTTGATTTGATTAATGTGGTTAGTTATGGGTAAAATGCGCAAATATTTTAAATAAGCAAGTGGTTATAAAATATTCATTGTTGTTGGGAAATATTTGTTTGGTCGTGGAATATTCTTGTTGTCGGGGAATATTCGTACGACGGTGCAGCCTTGTGTGGGCCCCATAATAGAAAGCGATTGGATGAAGAAAACGACAAAAATAAGTTGTTTATAAATAACGGCATAGTTGTTACCGTTAATACTGTTGGAATACCCGGTGGTTAAAACATAGTAATACGCGTTGTTGCACAGTAGCACACGGTATTGCACCGATTATTATTTTTTACGTAAGAAGGCATTACTCAATAATTGTTACAGTAATTACTGTTCAGTATTTTATTTTATTGATTCAATAATTGCTGTGTTGATATTTTATATTACTGTTGTTTTAATAATTGTCACTACACAGTATTTTCTATTATCGGAGCAATAATTCATATTATCTGAATAATATTATTAGATAATATTATTGACAATGTCTAGAAAGTTCTGTCTAAGGAGAGGTTTGGTCATCTAATTGCGCGCCAGTAAGGAGAGATCCTTATTGGAAAGCCCCCTCTTTCCTGGGAACGGCCTGGTTGCCAGTACTGTGGTTCTGTAATATTATTTGTGTATAATTAATTATTGATTTATATGATGAGAAAAATATTAATTTTATGTGGATATAGATGGAGAAAATTTTTAATGTGACAATTGTTGAAAATTAATATTTTATCTTTTTCTGATAAAATAATTCATTTAAATATATTATTTTAATAATATATTGGTGATAATATTTTTACAATGAATGTGGGATATATGAGTATATGAGGAGGAAGAGTATTTTTGTGGCATTAAATGATTAACACATGTTTTGTGTGTTGGTGGACACAATTCTTGACCGAAAATTTATTATTGACTGTAAAATCGTCCGTTTGTGGATTTCGGTCAATTTCTGTTTAGAATTTGTAAAAACTTTCTTCTGGAAAGTTGTAGAGAATTGAATTTCCTATAAAAACTTGCGAAATTCGAATTTTCTGATAAAAGAGCTATTTATTATGAACTATTGAAGTTCCGAAGTTCCGAAATAATTGATTTTTGGGAGTTTAAGTTAATTATTTTGAGAAAAACGTTTTTTCTTACTTTTTCTAGAAGGTTAGCATGTGTGAATTGCTGAAATTCAGATTCAAGAGGTGGGCTTGACAATTATATAAATATATTATTATTTTATTAAATTTTCTGCTTTGGTGTTCTAAGCATTTTTCTATAAATAGGGTGCTTAGGTTAGAATTAAAAATCACACCAGAAACACAAGTTTCTCTCTATTTCTCTCTCTATATCGAGCGTATTCTTGTGAGTATTTGATACTTTGAGTGTTGCTATACGGTGCAAGTTCAAGTCATAACATATATCCGGTGTTTCAACTAGAAGTACTGTTTTTGCTGAGGTATGGGATGTTATTTCTTCTTAAATGATATTATTTTCTTCAATATCATTATGCCGAAGTATTGATATGAACTTTTTATCAAATTTGGAACTTTTGATGTCGGGATTACTATTCACGAGTTACTATTCACGAGTTACTATTCACCGAAAAATAAAATTTTCTTCTTTTCGTCCAAAATATCTATTCTGGATACTAGCTTTGATTGTATCCATGTTTTGATCATTCTTGAATTTTACTCCACTATGATTATTTATGAGGTATTTTTGGACATGGAATAGTTGAAATACGAATCCTTAATATTTATTATTTTGTTTCACTGGATTCGTTTCTTTTTAAATATTTTTCATCATCCTCAGTCCTAAATGATGATATAATTGAATATCTTTGGCCTGTAGTGCAAAGATTAATAATTTCTGATGAATATCTTTGGCCCGTAGTGCAAAGATGAACAGGTGTTGAGGTGAACATGACCAACTGATGAATATCTTTGGCCTGTAGTGCAAAGATGACTATTTGATTCAAGATATTTATTGATTGATGTTACAGGGATAAAATATTGATGATGGGCTTTTAAATTCATAGATAATCGTAGATTTCATTCTCTATGTAACTCTTCTATGAATTATTATTTTCCGCTGCGAATATTGATTTAAAACTTGTTGTCTATTGTATTCTATTAAATTTTTTCCTGTTGAAGACTAACGATAATTTGTTGTATATTATCTTAGTCATAATATTCTTTACTGGGCTAGTTGAGCTCACCCTTTTTCTTGTTGTTCCATTTTTCTTCTCAGGAGGCGAGAATGTAGCGAGTACTAGTCAGGGTGTGGAATGATGGTTCAAGACAGTTATTTTAGTAGTCCTCACTATTTTGTAAAATAGTGTATCAATAAGTATAATGAGGACTTAATTGAGTATGAATACTGTCTAGATGACAATATTTGTATTTAAACTCACAGTATATGTGTTGTCGTATTTTGCACGACAATTGTAATAATAAAGTTGTAGTTATTTTCTGTACCATGTATTTGGCGACTCAGAATGGGTTAGATGGATTGGACCTATTTTGGGGGCGTCACAGTTGGTATCAGAGCTTAGGGATATGATCTCTGGAGGAGATCGGGAAATAGAACTAGGAGGGGAGAGACGAGTAAATCCTTCGCTAGTATGTCCTACCTAAGCTTATCTGTTGGTCGGTCATAATATAGGGATATTATGTGATTTGTTAATTTGTTAAATTAACCCTTGTTTATGGCAGTATTTGAGAATGTCGATTGAGAATGTTAACAGTGGAGTAAATGAAACCGTGGAGACACCTGTACTCACCAACGAGGAGAACGTGCAACAGGCTGACAATGTTCCTCATGTGAACAACACCACTGAGCAGACGATGAACGATGAGATGTTTAGAAGTTTTTTGCGATTCATGCAAAACCAGACGAAGGAGATTCCTGTTCAAAATATAGGAAGAAACAATGGCAACGCACAGCTGGTCACAGCCAAGCAGTTCAAAGAGTTGGGACCACCAGAATTCTGGGGAAAGCCAGATCCGATTAAGGCGGAGACGTGGGTCAAGCAAATTACCAAGATATTCGATGTCTTGGGATGTGCGGAGGAACAGAAGATTCCATTCGCCACCTTTATGTTCCGTGGTGAGGCAGACTACTGGTGGGAGTCTATGAAGCGTACCCATCCAGCCGCACTCAACATGTCTTGGGAGACATTTCAGAAACTATTCAATGACAAGTACTTTCCTGAAAGTATTCGTCATATGAAGGAGGTAGAGTTTATTAGACTGGAGCAGAATAACATGACAGTGTCCCAGTACGAGGCGAAATTTGCAGAGTTGTCTAGGTTTGCACCTCATTTAGTGGAGAATGAGGAACGTATGACGCGGATGTTTCTGAGAGGTTTGAAACCCGGCATACGTCAATATCTCATTTCTCATAAATTTTCTCTCTATTCAGATGTTGTCAACAGGGCTCAATTATTAGAGCGAGATAACGAGTACGGTCAATCGAGGGACCACAACCAGGATCATACCGGTGACAGCAGTCATCAGAACAATGATAACCAGCGGAGAAAGAAGAATACGGACAAGAACGGCAACCACTCTGGTGGTAATCGTGGCCATGAATATAGAAGAAGCGAGTCGGGAGGAGATTTTAAAAAGAGGAGATTCAACAATGATAATACGAAGACGTCAGCACGAGCAGCAACTGGTTCCAAGGGAGGAGAGCGACCACCGGTCATATGCTATAAGTGCGGAAAAGAAGGACATATCAGCCCAAACTGCCCACAACAGTTTAAGGTATGTTATAACTGTGGAAAGGAAGGACATATCGCTCGAGATTGCACTGTAGCGAAACCAAGTCCAACGGGGGTGGTGACTCAAAAAGTTGTCCCAGAAAAGTCAAAGTCTACGGTTCCTGGAAGAGCGTTTTTCGTGACTGGTCAGAATGCGAGGAACCCGAACGAAGTTAGCACGGGTTAGTTAATTATAAATTCTTGCGAAGTTTATACCTTATTAGATACCGGTTCTACCCATTCATTTATCTCTTGCTTGCGTTTAACGTTTAAACTTGACTCCGGAAAAATTAGACTTTGATTTATCCGTGGAAACTCTGTTAGGAGAAATTTTCATCACATCAATTGTTTATAAATCTTGTTTGATCCAAGTTAGCATCATCACATTACCTGTTGATCTTATCTCTTTAAAGATACTTGCTTTTGATGTGATTTTAGAAATTGATTGGTTAACTACTCATCATGCCAAAATTGATTGCTTTCGTAAGGTTGTTAGTCTTCATATTCCTAAGCAACCTGTTATTCAAATTCAAGCAACCAAACCATTGAAGTCAAACTCTTTCATATCAAGCCGTAAAGTCATTCGTTTATTGAAAAATGGATGTCAAGCTTTCTTAGCCCATGTCATGGACTTGAACAAAAATACGTCAGATTTGAGTGATATTTCTGTTGTTTGTTTCCTGACGTATTTCCTGAAGAATTTCTTGGCCTACGCGTGATATTGAATTTTGTATCATCTTTGAATCTGGTACAAAACGCACTTCTAAAATCTCATATTGAATGGCTCCTATTGAACTTCAGGAGTTAAAAACCTAACTGTAGAAGTTTGTACCCGAGCCTCTATCTGGTGACTTCCTTTGTGGAATGCACTGAGGCCAGACTCTCCGTAGGGGATGCCATATTCGTGTGGTAGTAAACTGATAGGTGTCATTGTGACGTGCTATCCAAGATTGGGATATGAGTCACAGTTGAGAGCAACCTAAGTCAGTAATCGAAATACGTAGCTTTCTAGTTATTATCGGAGATTCGTAAAAGGATTTTCTCGAATCGCTACTCCATTAACTCAGCTGACTCGAAAAGATACAAACTTCGTATGGAGCGAAGAATGCGAGAAGAGTTTCCAAGAGCTTAAGAGGAGACTCATTTCGGCACCTGTTCTGACAATACCATCTGGTTCGGATGGATTTGTTATCTACAGCGATGCTTCAGGCAAAGGGTTAGGATGTGTTCTCATGCAACGTGAGAAAGTTATAGCCAATGCCTCGCGACAACATAAAGAATATGAGAGAAATTATCCTACTCATGATCTAGAGTTGGCAGCAGTCGTTTTCGCGCTAAAGATTTGGAGGCACTATCTATATGGGGAGAAAGTGGAGATATATTCAGACCATAAAAGCCTTAAATATTTCTTCACTCGAAAAGAACTCGACATGCGGCAACGGCGTTGGCTCGAGCTGTTGAAAGATTTCGATCACACCATCCAATACTATCCTAGAAAAGTAAACGTGGTAGCTGACGCATTGATCGTATGCGAGTACGAGTGCGATATTGTTGAACACAAAGACCTATTTTGTATAATTTATAAATGATAGAGATAGAGTTAATGACTCTAGGGACCCACGTGATGATATGCGAGTAAAATTGACTTTAATCGATAACGTTAAAGCCACTCAAGCTACAGACCTGGAGCTGATGAATATAAAGAAGAAGGTGCAAGAATGTGTTATTCTAGAAGTAAGAGTCGATGAAGAGAAGAAAGCTCAAGCCTTCAATTTATTTGAAATCCTCGATCAAGTAGGAACTGTGGCCTATAGACTCGCCTTAACGCTAAGTATGTCACGTGTTCATAACGTTATTCACGTATCGATGTTACGTAAATATGTGAACGACCCGAACCACGTTATTGAGTTAGAACCGAACGAGATAGCCGAAGACTTAACATTCGAGGAGGTACCTGTCAAGATCTTGGATAGGAAGGAGCATGTCCTACGCACGAAGGTCTTACCACAAGTTAAAGTTTTGTGGAGAAACCATGCTATTGAGAAAATGACGTGGGAGTTGGAAACGGAAATAAAAGCGAGGTATCCTCATCTTTTCGAAACACCAGGTACGTATGTCAATTTCGAGGACGAAATTTCATAAGGAGGGGAGGTTGTAAGACCCCAAATTATTAATAAATGAAATTTAATTTCCTCTATTTATTATTCTGAAATAGTAAAGGTTGATTTGATTAATGTGGTTAGTTATGGGTAAAATGCGTAAATATTTTAAATAAGCAAGTGGTTATAAAATATTCATTGTTGTTGGGGAATATTTATTTGGTCGTGGAATATTCTTGTTGTCGGGAAATATTCGTACGACTGTGCAGCCTTGTGTGGGCCCCATAATAGAAAGCGATTGGATGAAGAAAACGACAAAAATAAGTTGTTTATAAATAACGACATAGTTGTTACCGTTAATACTGTTGGAATACCCGGTGGTTAAAACACAGTAATACGCGTTGTTGCACAGTAGCACACGGTATTGCACCAATTATTATTTTTTACGTAAGAAGGCATTACTCAATAATTGTTACAATAATTACTGTTCAGTATTTTATTTTATTGATTCAATAATTGCTGCGTTGATATTTTATATTGCTGTTGTTTTAATAATTGTCACTACACAGTATTTTCTATTATCGGAGCAATAATTCATATTATCTGAATAATATTATTAGATAATATTATTGACAATGTCTAGAAAGTTCTGTCTAAGGAGAGGTTTGGTCATCTAATTGCGCGCCAGTAAGGAGAGATCCTTATTGTAAAGCCCCCTCTTTCCTAGGAACGGCCTGGTTGCCAGTACTGTGGTTCTGTAATATTATTTGTGTATAATTAATTATTGATTTATATGATGAGGAAAATATTGATTTTATGTGGATATAGATGGAGAAAATTTTTAATGTGACAATTGTTGAAAATTAATATTTTATCTTTTTCTGATAAAATAATTCATTTAAATATATTATTTTAATAATATATTGATGATGATATTTTTACAATGAATGTGGGATATATGAGTATATGAGGAGGAATAGTATTTTTGTGACATTAAATGATTAACACATGTTTTGTGTGTTGGTGGACACAATTCTTGACCGAAAATTTATTATTGACTGTAAAATCGTCCGTTTGTGGATTTCGGTCAATTTCTGTTTGGAATTTGGAAAACCTTTCTTCTGCAAAGTTGTAGAGAATTGAATTTCCTATAAAAACTCGCGAGATTCGAATTTTCTGATAAAAGAACTATTTATTATGAACTATTGAAGTTCCGAAATAATTGATTTTTGAGAGTTTAAGTTAATTATTTTGAGAAAAACGTTTTTTCTTACTTTTTCTAGAAGGTTAGCATGTGTGAATTGCTGAAATTCAGATTCAAGAGGTGGGCTTGACAATTATATAAATATATTATTATTTTATTAAATTTTCTGCTTTGGTGTTCTAAGCATTTTTCTATAAATAGGGTGCTTAGGTTAGAATTGAAAATCACACCAGAAACACAAGTTTCTCTCTATTTCTCTCTCTATATCGAGCGTATTCTTGTGAATATTTGATACTTTGAGTGTTGCTATACGGTGCAAGTTCAAGTCATAACATATATCCGGTGTTTCAACTAGAAGTACTGTTTTTGCTGAGGTAAGGGATGTTATTTCTTCTTAAATGATATTATTTTCTTCAATATCATTATGCCGAAGTATTGATATGAACTTTTTATCAAATTTGGAACTTTTCATGTCGGGGTTACTATTCACGAGTTACTATTCACGAGTTACTATTCACGAGTTACTATTCACCGAAAAATAAAATTTTCTTCTTTTCGTCCAAAATATCTATTCTGGATACTAGCTTTGATTGTATCCATGTTTTGATCATTCTTGAATTTTACTCCACTATGATTATTTATGAGGTATTTTTGGACATGGAATAGTTGAAATACGAATCCTTAATATTTATTATTTTGTTTCACTGGATTCGTTTCTTTTAAAATATTTTTCATCATCCTCAGTCCTAAATGATGATATAATTGAATATCTTTGGCCTGTAGTGCAAAGATTAATAATTTCTGATGAATATCTTTGGCCCGTAGTGCAAAGATGAACAGGTGTTGAGGTGAACATGACCAACTGATGAATATCTTTGGCCTGTAGTGCAAAGATGACTATTTGATTCAAGATATTTATTGATTGATGTTACAGGGATAAAATATTGATGATGGGCTTTTAAATTCATAGATAATCGTAGATTTCATTCTCTACGTAACTCTTCTATGAATTATTATTTTCCGCTGCGAATATTGATTTAAAACTTGTTGTCTATTGTATTCTATTAAATTTTTCCCTGTTGAAGACTAACGATAATTTGTTGTATATTATCTTAGTCATAATATTCTTTACTGGGCTAGTTGAGCTCACCCTTTTTCTTGTTGTTCCATTTTTCTTCTCAGGAGGCGAGAATGTAGCGAGTACTAGTCAGGGTGTGGAATGATGGTTCAAGACAGTTATTTTAGTAGTCCTCACTATTTTATAAAATAGTGTATCAATAAGTATAATGAGGACTTAATTGAGTATGAATACTGTCGAGATGACAATATTTGTATTTAAACTCACAGTATATGTGTTGTCGTATTTTGCACGACAATTGTAATAATAAAGTTGTAGTTATTTTCTGTACCATGTATTTGGCGACTCAGAATGGGTTGGATGGATTGGACCTATTTTGGGGGCGTCACATCTTAAGTTAATCTTGTCAACAAATTGACGCTTTCAGTTGGGAGGCAAACGAGTTGGGATAGTTGGACTGGGAAGTATAAGCCTGAAAGTTGCACAGAAGCTTGATGATGGAATACCAGTGATATATAACACACCACATTCAACTACAGCAATTACACACCACATTCAAGAATAAAAATTAGGTCTTTAAATCACAAGCAATTCAACAGTATGTAATTACACATCAAAGCAATTAAATCAAACGGCTACTTGAAGAATTTAACATTATTTAATCTAATCTAACATAAGATATAAATACCAGTGCTTGGTGGTGGCGGCAGCTGGCCGGTGGCGACGGCAGCTGGCCGGTGGCGGCGGTGGACCAGTGGCGCAGTGGACCAACTTCTCCTTCTTCTCCTTCTTCTCTTTTCCCCCTTTCTCCCTCTTCTCTCTATTCTGAGCTCCATCTTTTTTTTTCTTTCGTCTGTTGTGTCGAGCGAATGCCTGATACTAATTACATTTAGTTTGATCAGCGACCGCCATCAACGACCGCCTGCGGTCGCTGATTTTTAATGACATGGACTTATCAGCGACCGCATGTGGTCGCTGATGTTAAGTGGTTGCACAAAACCTTCGCGCCAACATTTCCTGCCAAATTTTGGGAGGTAAATTTGTTCTACTGACCGCTTAGCGACCGCATGCGGTCGCTGATATTAGTCAGCGACTGGATTAAATCACGGTCACAGATGTCGGTCGCTATTACTATTATCATCGACCGCATGTGCGGTCGCTGATAGTGTTGGTCGCTGTTAGGCCTTTTTCTTGTAGTGATAGCTACTATCTCCGTTCCTAAAATATTGTTATTTTAGATTTTTGCACATGGATTAAGAAAGTCATTTAATACTATTATTTAATAATTAAAACTTGTTTGAAATTCTATCATTACTCCTTTATAAAAGTTAAAACTATTAATATAATGGAGATAATTTTTTGGGATAATGAGAGAAGGTAGGGGTGATATAGGAAAGTAAATAATTTATTCTCCTAGAAAGTTATAAACGAAAAATAAATTGGAATAAATTTTTTCTTTTAAAATGACAATATTTTAGGAATGGAAGGAGTATAATGCAATCCTTCTGATGAATAAAATTGGCTCAGGCTGATATTATACTCTTGCTAGTATCCCTATTTTTTTGTAGGAAATCTAAGATTATTGATAAAATTTATTAATTTTTATATAATTCTATATTCATAAATTATACACAAATAATTACACAAAAATATTAAAATCATTGTAATACACACCAATTCAAAATATTTATTATGACTTATTTTTCTATATTATAGTTAAACATTAAATATTAGTTTGTTTGTCTTTCTTCTTTTCAATATACGTTAGATAGAAAATATTTTTTTATATCCAATTTATTCAATTCAAAAAAACATTAATTACATTTTTTTAGTTTATATCCAGTTTTCTAAATCCTCAATTAAAATGGAATGGGGATTAGGGAGTATTAAATAACAAAATCGAATACAATCGAATAATTAATTAATAAAAAACAATTTTTATTTTTCGTGAAATAAACAAATACAGCTCGTGAGAAATGTGAGACAGAGGTTGTATAAAATGAAGACTCGATTCTCTCACTGATTCAAGTGCCTGTCAAAACTGGAGTTACAAGATTAGCATCAATCACATCCACCTTTCTAGATTACATCCAAAATTTTCAAGCTTTCTGAATATGGGTCAAACGTCAATTGAATTGGCGTTTGATTTTAAAATAAAATCCAATGCCGGTTCAATTGGCATTGGAGAGTACATTAACTTAACCAAATTATTAGATTAACTTAACCAGATTATTTTTTAAAAAAAAAAATCCTAATTTTTTTTATTATATAAAGCACATGGCAGTATAGTTTAAGAAGAGAGAGAGTTAACGCCAATTCAAATGACTTTTTTAGCATATGCCAAGAAAATAGGAAAGCTGGAGAGAGAGAGAGAGTTAACGCCAATTCAAGTGACGTTTCAACTTTCAAATCATCTGCATGACATGACATGCCATGTTTTAATTTAAATCTAAGCAGGAAAGTTGGAGAGATACAGTTAACACCAATTCAAGTGACATTCATCATTCTTTTTCTTTTTCCTTTTTTAATAAATCATATGTTAGGAAAGTAGAAAAGCCGGGGAGAGAGAGAGAGAGAGAGTTAACACAAAATATTAAAAAAAGATTTCAACACTTTAATCGAGGTTCTACTCTCTTCTACAAAATATTAAAAAAAGATTTCAACGCCATTTCATTTGGCGTTGGATAAAAAATAATTCTTTAAAAAAATTAATTCCTTTTTAAAACAAATTTAATTTGCTCTCCAACGCGTTCAAAAAAAAACTTATCACTTCAGATTTGCTTACAGAAAATAAAAAAGAAGAAGTTGAAAAGCCAATTCAAATGTGTAAGACCCCAACTTTTTATGAATAAATATTTAATTTTTTCTAAATATTAATTTGAATAATAAGGTGTTGATTTGATATAATGTTATAGTTATGGGTGATATATGTAAATTTTGCAAAGTAAGCAAGTTGTCATAAAATATTCGTTTGGTCAGGAATATTCTTTTTGTCGGAGAATATTCTTCTTGTCGGGGAATATTCGTACGACGGTACAATCATTGGTAGAACATATAACGGAATAATTGTCAGATATAGAAAGCGACAGAAATAACCTTTTTATAAAAAATAACCACAAAACTTTTGTCGTTAACTTTTGAAATATCCGGCGATAAAAGTACAGTAATACGCGTGGTTGAACAGTAGCACACAGTATTACACAGTATCTCTGATTATTGATTCTTACGTAAAAAGTCACTCAGTATTCAATAATTATCACAATAGTTGATGCATAGTATCTCATATAAAAAGAGTTATGCTGATCTTCATAGAAAGGACGTGGAGTTTAATATTGGAGATCATGTACTGTTACGTGTTGCTCCATGGAAGGGAGTTACAAGATTTGGAAAGAGAGGAAAGCTTAATCCAAGATTTATTGGTCCATTTGAGATTCTTGACCGAATAGGAAATGTGGCCTATAGACTCGCATTACCTCCAAGTATGTCTCGTGTTCATAATGTTTTTCACATATTCATATTTCGTAAATATGTGAAAGACCAGAACCATATTATTGCGTTAGAGCCAGACGAGATAGCCGAAAATTTAACGTACGAAGAGGTACCTGTTAAGATCTTGGATAAGAAAGAGCATGTCCTACGCACCAAAGTTATACCATAAGTTAAGATTTTGTGGAGGAACCATGCTATTGAAGAAATGACCTTGGAGTTGGAATCGGAACTGAAAGCAAGGTACCCTCACCTGTTCGAAACACCATGTACGTACGTCAATTTTGAGGATGAAATTTCATAAGGAGGGGAGGTTGTAAGACCCCAACTTATTATAAATAAAAGTGAATTTTCCTCCATTCATTATTCTAAAATAATAAGGTATTAATTTGATATAATGCTTTGGATATGGGTGAAATGTGAAAATTTTTCAAAATAAGTAAGCAGTTATAAAATATTCATTTGTCGGGGAATATTCGTTTGGTCGTGGAATATTCTTTCGGTCGGAGAATATTCGTACGACGGCGCAGCCATTTGTGGGTCCCATAACGGATAATGGTCGGATAAAGAAAACGACAAAATTGAATAACTGTGTAGTTGTTACCGTTGACACTGTTGGAATACCCGGTGGTTAAAATACAGTAATACGTGTGGTTGCACAGTAGCACACGGTATTGCACAGTATTATTGAATTATTGATTTTTACGTAAGAAGACACTACTCAATAATTGTTACAGTAATTACTGTTTAATATTTTATTTTATTGATTCAATAATTGTTGCATTGATATTTTATATTATTGTTGTTTCAATAATTATCACTGCACCGTATTTCCCATTATCAGATCAATAATTCATATTATTTGAATAATATTATTAGATAGCATTATTGGCAATGTCTAAAAAGTTCTGTCTAAGGAGAGGTTTGGTCACCTAATTGCGCACCAATAAGGAGAAATTCTTATCGAAAAGCCCCCTCTTTCCTGGGAACGGCCTGGTTGTCATAAATATGATTCTGTATTATTATTTGTGAATAATTAATTATTGATTCATATGATAAGAAAATATTTATTTTATGTGAATATAAATTATGGATATATTTATTTTTATGTGGATAAAAATGAAGGAATTAAATGTTGAGGTGTTTTATCAGTATTTTGTCAGTGTGGATGTATTAAAAATCATCCATTTGTGGATTTCGGATATTTTATGTTTGGAATTTAGAAAAATTCAAAGCTATAAAGTTGTAGAGAATTCAATTTCAGGCAGAATGGACATAAAATTCTTATTTTTCTGATAAACGAGCTATTTTCTATGAATTACTGAAGTTTTGGAAAATAAAATAATTTTTATTAAATTATGGGAGGGACCCACTTTTGGGTTTTCAAGCATGTGGGCTGCTAGTTTGTTTTTCAAAGAAGGCATGCTAGACTTGTTCAAAGCATACGTAGAGAATTTGTTAATTAAATAATATTATTTTATTATTTAATCTCATATGATGTTCTAGCATTTTTCTATAAATAGAGGGCTAAGTTAGAATTGAAAATCACACCAGAAACAAGTTTTCTCTCTTTCTCTCTCTATATTATCGAGCGTATTCTTGTGAGTATACTTTGAGTGTTGCTACACGGTGCAAGTTTCTGTCAGCACTATACCCGAAATTCAGTCAGAAGTACGGTTATTTTGAGGTAAGGGATATTATTTTTTTCTTAAATGATATTATTTTCTTCAATATCATTATGCTGAAATATTGATATGAGTTTTTTTATCAAATTTGGAACTTTTTGTGTCGGGGTTACTATTCACGTATACATCACTATTCACGTATACGGCACTATTCACAAATACGACACTATTCACCGAAAAATAAAATTTTTCCTTTTTGTCCAAGATGTCTATTATGGTTACTATCTTTGATTGTATCCATGTTTTGGTCTTTATTTTTGAATTCTGCTTCAAAATTAGTTATTATGGAGTATTATTGATCTTGGATAAACTGTTATATGAATCCCTACTATTTGTCCTTCTGTCTCACTAGATTCGTTTTTTTTAAGATATTTTTCATCATCCTCAGTCCTAAATGATGATATTATTGAATATCTTTGGCCTGTAGTGCAAAGATGAATGATTAACTGATGAATATCTTTGGCCCGTAGTGCAAAGATGAGCAGGTGTTGAGATAAACATGACCGACTGGTGATACAAATGAATATCTTTGGCATGTAGTGCAAAGATGAATATTTGATTAAAGATGTTTATTGATTGTTGTTACAGGGATAAAATATTGATGATGAACTTTTAAATCTTAGAAGATAATAGAACTCATTCTCTACTTGACTCTTCTAATGGTTTGCTATTTCCGCTGCAGTTGTTGATCTAAAACTTGTTGTCTATTATATTTTATCAGATTTTTTCCTGTTGAAAACTAATGATAATTTGTTGTATATTATCTTAGTCATAATATTCTTTACTGGGCTAGTTGAGCTCACCCTTTCCTTTTTATTCCATTTTTCTTCTCAGGAGGTCAGAACATAGCAGGATATAGTCGGGGTATGGAGTGATGGTTCTAGAAAGATGTTTTAGTAGTCCTCACTATTTCTGTAAAATAGTGTTTGAATAATTATAATGAGGACTTATTTGAGTGTGGATATTGTCTAGAAGATAATATTTGTATTTAAACTCACAGTATGTGTTGTCGTATTTTGCACGATAATTGTATTATTGAAGTTGTAGTTTACTTTCTGTACCATGTATTTGGCGACTCAGAATGGGTGTTGTATACCTATTTTGGGGGCGTCACTGTTGGTATTAGAGCTTAGGGATATGGTCTCTGGCGGAGATCGGGGAATAGAACTAGGAGGAGAGAGATGAGTAAATCCTTCGCTAGTGTGTCCTGCCTAAGCTTATTTGTTGGTCAGTCATAATATAGGGATATTATGTGATATGTTAATTTATTTAATTAACCCTTGTTTTATGGCAGTATTTAAGAATGGCTGTTGAGAACGTTAACAATGGAGTATATGAGACTATGGAACAACCTTTATTTACAAACCAGGAGAACGTGCAATGGGAAGGCAATATTCTTCCTGTAAACAACACTACCGAACAAACGATGAATGATGAAATGTTTAGGAGCTTTTTGCAGTTCATGCAAAATCAGACGAGGGAGACTCGTGTACAAAATAAGGGTGGAATTGATAGCAACGCGCGGTCTGTCACAGCCAATCAGTTCAAAGAGTTGGGACCACCAGAATTTAAGGGAAAGTCGGATCCGATCATGGCGGAAACGTGGGTCAAGCAAATTACCAAGATATTCGATGTCTTGGGATGCACGGAGGAACAAAAGGTTCCATTCGCCACCTTTATGTTCCGCGGTGAGGCAGACTACTGGTCGGAGTGTGTGAAGCGTACCCAGCCTGACGCACTCAGTATGTCTTGGGAAACATTTCAGAAACTATTTAATGACAAGTACTTTCCTGAAAGTATTCGTCATATGAAGGAGGTGGAGTTTATCAGACTGGAACAAAGCAATATGACGGTGTCCCAGTACGAGGCGAAGTTCGCTGAGTTATCCAGGTTTGCACCTTATTTGGTAGAGAATGAGGAACGAATGACAAGGATGTTTCTGAGAGGTCTAAAACCCGAGATTCGTCAATACCTTATCTCTCATAAATTTTTTCTGTATTCAGATGTTGTCAACAAGGCTCAATTATTAGAGCGAGATAGTGAGTATGTTCAACCGAGGGACCACAACCAGGGTCATACCGGTGACAGCAGTCATCAGAGCGATGATAACCAACAAGGAGGGAAAAATACGAACAAAGGCGGTAACCACTCGGGTGGTCATCGTGGCCATGATAATAGGAGAGGTGAGTCTAGTGGAAATTTCAGAAATAGGAGATTCAACAATGACGGGAAGACATCAGCAGCAACACCAGCACCAACAACAAATTCTAGGGGAGGAGAATGACCGCCAGATAGATGTTACAAATGCGGAAAAGAGGGACATATCAGCCCAAACTGTCCACAACAATCCAAGGTATATTACAACTGTGGAAAGGAAGGCCACATAGCTCGGGATTGTTCTATAGCAAAATCAAGTTCAACGGGGATGGTGACTCCAAGGGCTGTCCCGGATAAGTTGAAATCAGCAGTTCCTAGAAGAGCGTTTGTCGTGACTGGCGAAAACGTGAGGAACCCGAACGAGGTGATCACGGGTAAGCTAATCTTGAACTCTTACGAAGTTTATACCTTACTAGATACCGGTTCTACCCATTCTTTTATCTCTTCTGTTTGTGCTCAACGTTTAAACTTAACTCCAGAGAAATAGGACTTTGACTTATCTGTTGAAACTCCGTTGGGTGAAACCTTCGTTACATCTATAGTTTATAAATCTTGCATGATCCAAGTTGGCACTATCACATTACCTGTTGATCTTATCTCTTTAAATATACTTGCTTTTGATGTGATTTTAGGAATTAATTGGTTAACCACTCATCATGCTAAAATTGATTATTTTTTAAAGGTTGTTAGTTTTCATATTCCTAACCAACCTGTCATACGAATTCAAACTACTAAATCACTAAAATCAGTCACTGTCATATCAAGCCACAAAGCTATTCGTTTATTGAAAGACGGATGTCAAGCTTTATTAGCCCATGTTGTAAGACCCCGAATTTTATGAAATAAAAGTATTCAATTTTTCTTATAATTACTATTCAGTAAATGGTTAAATTGATAAATATTAAAGTTAAGGGTGATATATAAATTTTTTTTTTTCAAAATATGCAAGTGGCTATAAAATATTCATTGTTGTCGGGGAATATTCGTTTGGTCGTGGAATATTCTTTTTATCGGAAATATCCGTACGACGGCGCAGTCATTTGTGGACCCCATAACAGAATAACTGTCGAATGAAGATAACGACAAAATTAAGTTTTTATAATTAACGGCGTAGTTGTTACCGTTAACACTGTTGGAATACCCGGTGGTTAAAATACAGTAATACGCGTTATTACACAGTAGCACACGGTATTGCACAGTATTTTTGAATTATTGATCCTTACATAAGAAGGCACTACTCAATAATTATTACAGTAATTACTATTCAATATTTTATTTTATTAATTCAATAATTGATGCGTTGATTTTTTTATATTATTGTCGCTCAATAATTGTCACTGCACATCATTTCCATTATCAGATCAATAATTCATATTATTTGGAATAATATTATTAGATAGCATTATTGACAATGTCTAAAAAGTTCTGTCTAAGGAGAGGTTTGGTCATCTAATTGCGCGTCAATAAGGTGAAATCCTTATTGGAAAGCCCCCTCTTTTCTGGGAACGGCCTGGTTGCCAGTACTGTGATTCTGTAATATTATTTGTGAATAATTAATTATTGATTCATATGATGAGGAAAATATTAATTTTATGTGAATATAGATGGAGAAAATTTTTTAAGTGATAATTGTTAAAAAATGATATTTTATCTTTTCTGATAAAATAATTTATTATTATATTTAATAATATAATAATAGTGATAGTTTTACAATGAATGTGGGATATATGAGTATATGAGAAGGAAGAGTATTTTTTTTGTATTAAATGATTAACACATATTTTGTGTGTCGGTGAACCCTATTTCTTGACTGAAATTTGATTATAGCCTGTAAAATCGCCCGTTTATGGATTTCGGTTAATTTCTGTTTAGAATTTAGAAAAATTTTATTCTGCAAATTTGTAGAGAATTAAATTTCCTCTAGGGAGTTGCGAGATTCGAATTTTCTGATAAAATGGCTATTTTCTATGAATTATTGAAGTTTCGGAAAATAAAATAATTTTTATTAAATTATAGGGTGGGGCCCACTTTGGTTGGTGTTAATAACATGTGGGCTGCTATATTTTTTCAAAATTGGCATGCTTGGATGGATGGTCTTGGATGGTTGGTGTGTAGAAAAGAAAAATAATATTTTATTATTTTAGTCTCCTTTGGCGTTCTAGCATTTTCCTATAAATAGGTGCTTATGTTAGAATTGAAAATCACACCAGAAAAAAGTTTTCTTTCTCTCTATATTATCAAGCATATTCTAGTGAGTATTTAGATACTTTCAGAGTTGTTATTCAGTACAAGTTTCTTTTAGCCTTATACCGATCAGAAGTACTGCTCTTTTGAGGTAAGGGATTTTAAGGGTTATTATGTTTTTTCAGTTCGTAATTCTTCCGACCTTCAAAAAATTCTAGAAAAATTTGAAATCATATTTTAATGAGTTTTATTAATTTTGTCCAAAAATGGTGATTTTTGGATGTATAGATTAAGAGTTATGAATTTTACGGGAAAATACTATTTCAAAAGTAATCGCTTATAACTCCTTGTGTTAACTCTAAAATGGATAAAATTTTTATTGGGAGTACATCTATATAATATTAGTGTACTCTGTGAATTTCAGAATTTTTAGATAAAAGTACAATTTATGATAAATGTCTAAATATTCGGCGATTTTGGCCATATAAAAAATAGTAAATGAATTTTAAAAATTCTGAGAAAAATATGTTCAATATGGGATTACATTCTGCTAAATCTCAGAAAAGAAATATTTTTGGAACTGATTTGGTATTTTTCATGAAAATAGACTAGTTATGAGTAAATGAATTAAATATGTTATGTGAAGTAAGAAAATTGGAAAATAGGATTTTATGGCTTGAGAATCCTATATGAGGTATATGCAAATTTTTGATGAGGGTTTTGGTTATTGGTAATGAAATCTTATGAGTTTGGTATTTTAGGATGATTAAATGTATTATTTAGTAAAGTGTAAACAATTAAAATAAATTGTTTATAAGTTTAAGAAATATTATTCTTTCAATATCATTATACCGAAATATTGGTATGAATTTTATTGTAGAATTTCTACTTTTTTCATGTCAAGTTACTATTCATGAATTACTATTCACGAGTTACTATTCACGAGTTACTATTCACGACAAAATTAATTTCTTTTTCTGACCAAATTATAGTTGATTTATGAATATTACTCTTGAGATTAAATCTATATGTTGATTATATTGATTTTATTATCATATATAATATTTTCATAACCCTAATGATGATATTTCTCTTTGACTTCAGTGTAAAGATGGGTAGATTTTTGGTATGATCATGACTATGGGTTCCCTTTGGCCAGTAGTGCAAAGTTGAATTGTTGACTGGTATGATCATGACCATTGAATTTATAATTGAATATCTTTAGCTTAAGTGCAAAGGTGAATTGATCAACATGGTTATAATTATTGTTTATATAAATTCTGAAATGATTATATATTTCTTTGAGATATTAATATATTTGGCCTATAGTGCAAATATGAACTGTTGATGAATATATTTGGCCTGTAGTGCAAATATGAACTGTTGTTGAATATCTTTGGCCTGCAGTGCAAAGATAAACTGGTGATGAATATCTTTGACCATAGTGCAAAGATGACCTGTGATTGAATATCTTTAGCCAGTAGCGCAAAGATGAATTGTTGATGAATATCTTTGGCCCGTAGTGCAAAGATGACATGTTGTTGAATATCTTTGGCCAGTAGTGCAAAGATGAACATGTGTTGAGATGAACATGACCAACTGGTGATACAAATGAATATCTTTGGCCGTAGTGCAAAGATGAAATTATTAGTATGATTATGAACATGAATTGTGATTTGGTATAACCATGATCTTTGATGTTTCAGGTAAAGATATGTGATAAAAATTATCTTCGTCCTGGATGAGAAGAGGAATTTAGAACTATAATTATGATTATGAGTTATTCATATGATTGTGGACCAGAATTGTTGATTGATGTTACAGGGATAAAATATTATTGGTGGATTTTTAACATGGAGAAGATAATAGATTTTGTAGTCTATTTGACTCTTCTAATGGATTGCTCGTTCCGCTGCAACTATGGTTGAAATTTTTATCATCTACCATATGTTCTAAATCTCTGATTTAATTCTGTTGAAGGCTATTGATAACTTATTTATCTTTAGTCATGATATTCTTTACTGGGCTAGTTGTGCTCACCCTTCTGTTTCACAAATCCTTTTAGGTAATAAGAGTGTAGCTGGGTCGAGCGGGGGTAGCAAGGGAATAGAACGGTGGTCATCATTTAGTAGTTATATTTGGTGAATCATCTAGGGTGAAGCGAACCCAACGTTAAAAGGTGTTTTGTGTAAGACCCCGAATTTTATGAAATATAAGTATTCAATTTTTTTATAATTACTATGCAGTAAATGGTTAAATTGATAAATGTTAAAGTTAAGGGTGATATATAATTTTTTTCAAAATACACAAGTGGTTATAAAATAATCATTGTTGTCGAGGAATATTCGTTTGGTCGTGGAATATTCTTTCTGTCGGGGAATATTCGTACGACGACGCAGCTATTTGTGGGCCCCATAACAGAATAACTGTCGGGTGAAGAAAACGACAAATTTAAGTTTTTACAAATAACGGCGTAGTTGTTACCGTTAACACTGTTGGAATACCCGGTGGTTAAAATACAGTAATACGCGTTATTGCACAGTAGCACACGGTATTGCATAGTATTTTTGAAATTATTGATTCTTACGTAAGAAGGCACTACTCAATAATTATTACAGTAGTTACTGTTCAATATTTTATTTTATTGATTCAATAATTGTTGCGTTGATATTTTATATTATTGTTGTTTCAATAATTGTTGCTGCACAGTATTTTCCTTTATCAGATCAATAATTCATATTATTTGAATAATATTATTAGATAACATTATTGTCAATGTCTAGAAAGTTCAGTCTAAGGAGAGGTTTGGTCATCTAATTGCGCGCCAGTAAGGAGAAATTCTTATTGGAAAGCCCCCTCTTTCCTGGGAACGGCCTGGTTGTCATAAATGTGATTCTGTAATATTATTTGTGAATAATTAATTATTGATTCATATGATAAGGAAATATTTATATTATGTGGATATAAATGAGGGATATATTTTTGTGGTTAAAAATGAAGGAGTTAATGTTGAGGTTTTTATCAGTATTTTTGTCGGAATGGAGGTATTAAAAATCAGGGTTTTTGAGATATTTTGCGGGGGTTATAATTTTTAATCCGACCGTTGGATCGTGGTAATTTTTGGATATGTTATACATATATAAGTTGAGTATATGTCCACAAATTTTGAACCGTTAAAAATGAACGTATGATTTATTATGAATTTTACGAGATGACTGGTTCAGAAATTGTTGAATTTTTGGAGTTTATCATTTTGGTAGAAAATTCTAGAATTGGTGGGCCCCACTTGTGGTTGGTGAAGAAATGTGCTGAATTATATTTCAAATGTGGTGGGTGGGAATAGTAGCAGGTAAAGCCATCAGGTTGCAGGTCAAACCTACCAAAATTTTCCTATAAATAGAGGGCTAAGTTAGAATTGAAAATCACACCAGAAACATAAGCTTTCTCTCTTTCTCTCTCTAGATTATTGAGTGTATTTTATGAGTATTTAGATACTTGGTGAGTTGCTATTCATCAGTGCAAGTTTCCTTCAGCCTTATACCGATCAGAAGTACTGCTCTTTTGAGGTAAGGGATAGTAAGGGATAGTAAGGGATATTAAGGGATTTTAAGGGTTGTTATGATTTTCAGTTTCGTAATTTTTCTGATCTTCAAAAATTCTGGAAAAATTTGAAATGATATTTTGATGAGTTTTCTTGATTGTGTCCAAAAATGGTGATTTTTGGATGTATAGATTGAGAGTTATGAATTTTATGAGAAAAGACTATTTTAGAAGTAATAGCTTATAATTCCTTGTGGTTAACTCCAAAATTGATGAAATTTTTATTGGGAGTACATGTATATGATAGAAGTATACTCTGTAAATTTCAGAATTTTTAGACAAAAGTACAATTTTTGATAAATGTCTAAATATTCGGCTATTTTGGCCATATGAAAAATAGTAAATGACTTTTAAAAATTCTGAGAAAAATATATGTTCACTATGGGACTATATTATGCTAAATTCCAGAAAAGAAATATTTTTGGAACGGATTTGGTATTTTTCATGAAAATAGTCTAGTTATGAGAAAATGAATTAAATATGTTATGTGAAGTAAGAAAATTGAAAAATAGGATTTTATGGCTTGAGAATCCTATATATGAGGTATATGCAGATTTTTGATGAGGGTTTTGGTTATTGATGATGAAATCTTAAGAGTTGGCATTTTATGATGATTAAATGCATTAATTAGTAAAGTGTAAACAATTTAAATAAATTGTTTATAAGCTTAAGAATATTATTCTTTCAATATCATTATACCGAAATATTGGTATGTATATTATTGTGGAATTTCTATCTTTTTCATGTCAGGGTTACTATTCACGAGTTACTATTTATGAGTTACTATTCACGAGTTACTATTCACGACAAAATTAGTTTCTTTTTCTAACCAAATTATAGTTGATTTATGAATATTACTCTTGAGATTAAATCTATATGTTGATCATATTGTTTTTATTATCATATATAACATTTTTATAACCTTGATGTTGAAATTCTCTTTCGCTTGAGTGTAAAGATGGGTAAATTATTGGTATGATCATGACTATGGGTTCTCTTTGGCCAGTAGTGCAAAGTTGAATTGTTGACTGGTATGATCATGACCATTGAATTTATAAGTGAATATCTTTAGCTTAAGTGCAAAGGTGAATTGATTAACATGGTTATAATTATTGTTTATATAAATTCTGAAATGATTATATATTTCTTTGAGATATTAATATATTTGGCCTGTAGTGCAAATATGAACTGTTGATGAATATATTTGGCCGTAGTGCAAATATGAACTGTTGAGGAATATCTTTGGCCTGTAGTGCAAAGATGAATTGTTGATGAATATCTTTGGCCGTAGTGCAAAGATGACATGTTGTTGAATATCTTTGGCCAGTAGTGCAAAGATGAACAGATGTTGAGATAAACATGACCAACTGGTGATACAAATGAATATCTTTGGCCGTAGTGCAAAGATGGATTTATTAGTATGATTATGAACAGGAAATGTGATTTGGTATAACCATGATCTTTGATGTTTCAGGTAAAGACAGGTGATGAAAATATTATTCGTCCTGGGTGCGAAGAAAAATTTAGAGTCACAATTATGATTATGAGTTATTCATATGATTGTGGAAAGGAACTATTGAGTGATGTTACATGGATAAAACATTGTTGGTGGATTTTTAACATGGAAGAGATAATGGACTTTATGGTCTATTTGACTCTTCTAATGGATTGCATGTTCCGCTGCAACTATGGTTGAAATTTTTTATCATCTACCATATGTTCTAAATCTCTGATTTATTATTGATGAAGACTATTGATAATTTATTTATCTTTAGTCATGATATTCTTTACTGAGCTAGTTGTGCTCACCCTTTTGCTTCACAATTCCTTTCAGGTAATAAGAGTGTAGCTGGGTCGAGCGGGGGTAACAAGGAAATAGAACGGTGGTCATCATTTAGTAGTTATATTTGGTGAAGAAAATAGGGTGAGGCGAACCCAACGTTGGAAGGGTGTTTTGTTACTATCATACAAGATGTCTAATGACATACAACCTCGTGTCATCATAAGACAGGGTTGTGCTCATCCACTTGCTGAGTATATCTATGGGCACTACCTATATAGTCTTGGTGTTTGTTTGAAGTATAATTCTCAATTAGAGACAGTGGAGATAATGATAAGTCAAGAGAAGACTCACCATTGGGAAGAATATGATAGTAATCTTCTCGTTTTTCTTTGGGGTCTATTGGGTCAACCAAGGATAATTCTGTGGTCATATGATATCTATCATAACCTAGATGCGTGGCCTCCCATGTACGAAGGTTTCCTTGAGCACTTCCCAAAGATTCTAATTTCTAAAACAGTTTTTGACTATACCTTTATGTAAGGTGTTATTGTGAGGTGATGTCCACGGTTGGAACATGAGTCACATTTGGTATATATTTGTATCCAAACTCACAGCATATGTGTTGTTGTATTTTGCACGACAATTGTTGTAATAAAGTTGTAGTTTTTTTTCTGTACCATGCATTTGGCGACTCAGAATGGGTTGAGTGGAATGGACCTATTTTGGGGTCGTTACATTTTGCCACTATCATACAAGATGTCTAATGACATACAACCTCGTGTCATCATAAGACAGGATTGTGCTCATCCACTTGCTGAGTATATTTACGAGCACTACCTATATAATCTTGGTGTTTGTTTGAAGTATAATTCTCAATTAGAGAAAGTGGAGATAATGATAAGTCAAGAGAAGACTCACCATTGGGAAGAATATGATAGTAATCTTCTCGTTTTTCTTTGGGATATATTGGGTCAACCAAGGATAATTCTGTGGCCATATGATATCTATCATAACCTAGAAGCATGGCCTCCCATGTACAAAGGTTTCCTTGAGCACTTTCCAAAGATTCTAATTTCTAAAACAGTTTTTGACTATACCTTTATGTAAGGTGTAATTGTGAGGTGCTATCCACGGTTGAGACATGAGTCACATTTGGTATATATTTATATCCAAACTCACAGCATATGTGTTGTTGTATTTTACATGAAAATTGTTGTAATAAAGTTGTAGTTATTTTCTGTACCATGTATTTGGCGACTCAGAATAGGTTGGATGGAATGGACCTATTTTGGGGTTGTCACAGTTGGTATCAGAGCTTAGGGATATGGTCTCTGACGGAGATCGGAGAATATAATTAGGAGGGGAGAGATGAGTAAATCATTCGCTAGTGTGTCCTGCCTAAGCTTATTTATTGGTCAGTCATAATATCGGGATATTATGTGATATATTAATTTGTTTAATTAACCCTTATTTTATGGCAGTATTTGAGAATGGCTGCTGAGAATGTTAACAATGGAGTGAATGAGACCGTGAGGATACCTCTAATCATCAACCAGGATAATGTGGTGTCAGGCGAAGAAGGAATTAGAGAAATCCATGTGGTGAGTGAAGAATTGAAAGTTGCACCCGAGCTAGTCGCAGAGGTAGCAGCTGAGAGTGAGGAAGAAGAAGCACCTGAGGAGAATTTATTAGAGGTATTATATGATCAAAATGTAGAATTTCAAAATCGTATTCATGAGTTAGAAGAGTAGGCTGAAGAACGACAGGCGGTCGTGAAGCAAAAGGATGCAACAATTCAAGCTTGTGTTACCCGATATGTGATACTTGAACAGAAGCATTCTTTGGCATAGTATAAGATGGTAAAGATGGAATCCGAGCTAAAAGAAGAAAAAACTGAACGAGTGAGAATAAGTGATGCATGGGCAAAAGCCGCACGACACGTGGATATTGTGGAAAGAGATGTCCGATCTAAGAAGGCTATAATAGATGATATGAATTTCTCTTTTTGGAAAGTAATTGGGAGAACCCAACATCGAGTTTTGAATTACCCTGTACAGAGCGGTCAACCTGAATTCGATATAGATCGAAGATTGATGATTCAGATCATGAATCAGGAGTATGACGAAGCAGTTGAGGGTGGAATATACCCTATAGAAAAGTATATTCCAACGGTAGTGATGACACCAAATGCTGTCCCAGACAAGTCAAAGCCGAGTAATTCAAGGGATAGCGGTTGTCATGACTTCCCAACAAGTAAGGAACCCAAATGAAGTTATCATGGGAGATGAGCAATGGAGAAATCATGGTGACCGGGGAGATAAAATCTGGAATGAAAACAAGATATTCTCAACTTTTCGAAATACCAGGTACGTAAATTTCGGGGACGAAATTTCATAAGGAGGGGAGATTGTAAGACCCCGAATTTTATGAAATAAAAGTATTCAATTTTTCTTATAATTACTATTTAGTAAATGGTTAAATTGATAAATGTTAAAGTTAAGGGTGATATATGAATTTTTTTTTTCAAAATACGCAAGTGGCTATAAAATATTCATTGTTGTCGGGGAATATTCGTTTGGTCGTAGAATATTCTTTTTCTCGGGAATATCCGTACGACGGCGCAGTCATTTGTGGGCCCCATAACAGAATAACTGTCGGATGAAGATAACGACAAAATTAAGTTTTTATAATTAACAGCGTAGTTATTACCGTTAACACTGTTAGAATACCCGGTGGTTAAAATATAGTAATACGCGTTATTGCACAGTAGTACACGGTATTGCACAGTATTTTTGAATTATTGATCCTTACGTAAGAAGGCACTACTCAATAATTGTTACAGTAATTACTATTCAATATTTTATTTTATTAATTCAATAATTGCTGCGTTGATTTTTTTTATATTATTGTCGCTCAATAATTGTCACTGCACATCATCTCCATTATCAGATCAATAATTCATATTATTTGGAATAATATTATTAGATAGCATTATTGACAATGTCTAAAAAGTTCTGTCTAAGGAGAGGTTTGGTCATCTAATTGCGCGCCAATAAGGAGAAATCCTTATTGCAAAGCCCCCTCTTTCTTGGGAACGGCCTGGTTGCCAGTACTGTGATTCTGTAATATTATTTGTGAATAATTAATTATTGATTTATATGATGAGAAAAATATTAATTTTATGTGGATATAGATGGAAAAAAAATTTTAAGTGACAATTGTTAAAAAATGATATTTTATCTTTTCTGATAAAATAATTTATTATTATATTTAATAATATAATAATGGTGATAGTTTTACAATGGGATATATGAGTATATGAGGAGGAAGATTATTTTTGTTGTATTAAATGATTAACACATATTTTGTGTGTCGGTGGACCCCATTTCTTGACTGAAATTTGATTATAGCCTGTAAAATAGTCCGTTTATGGATTTTGGTTAATTTCTGTTTGGAATTTAGAAAAATTTTTTTCTGTAAAGTTGTAGACAATTAAATTTTCTATAAAAAATCGCAAGATTCGAATTTTCTGATAAAAGGGCTATTTTCTATAAATTATTGAAGTTTCAGAAAATAAAATAATTTTTATTAAATTATAGGGTGGGACCCACTTTGGTTGGTGTTAATAACATGTGGGCTGCTATATTTTTTTCAGAATTGGCATGCTTGGATGGCTGGTCTTGGATGGTTGGTGTGTAGAAAAGAAAAATAATATTTTATTATTTTAGTCTCCTTTGGCGTTCTAGCATTTTCCTATAAATAGGTGCTTATGTTAGAATTGAAAATCACACCAGAAACAAGTTTTCTTGCTCTCTATATTGTCAAACATATTCTAGTGAGTATTTAGATACTTTCATAGTAGTTATTCAGTGCAAGTTTCTTTCAGCCTTATACCGATCAGAAGTACTGCTCTTTTGAGGTAAGGGATTTTAAGGGTTATTATGTTTTTTCAGTTCGTAATTCTTCTGACCTTCAGAAAATTCTGAAAAAATTTGAAATGATATTTTGATGAGTTTTATTGATTGTATCCAAAAATGGTGATTTTTGGATGTATAGATTAAGAGTTATGAATTTTACGGAAAAAGACTATTTTAAAAGTAACCACTTATAACTCCTTGTGGTTAACTCCAAAATTGATGAAATTTTTATTGGGAGTGCATATATATAATTTTATTGTACTCTGTGAATTTCAAAATTTTTGGATAAAAGTACAATTTATGATAAATGTCTAAATATTCGACGATTTTGGCCATATGAAAAATAGTAAATGAATATTAAAAATTCTGAAAAAAATATATGTTCAATATGGGACTACATTCTGCTAAATCCTAGAAAAAAAATATTTTTGAAACTGATTTGGTATTTTTCATAAAAATAGACTAGTTATGAGTAAATGAATTAAATATGTTATGTGAAGTAAGAAAATTAGAAAATAGGATTTTATGGCTTGAGAATCCTATATGAGGTATATGCAAATTTTTGGTGAGGATTTTGGTTATTGGTAATGAAATCTTATGAGTTTGGCATTTTAAGATGATTAAATACATTAATTAGTAAAGTGTAAACAATTAAAATAAATTGTTTATAAGCTTAAGAAATATTATTCTTTCAATATCATTATACCGAAATATTGGTATGAATTTTATTGTAAAATTTTTACCTTTTTCATGTCGAGTTACTATTCATGAATTACTATTCACGAGTTACTATTCACGATAAAATTGGTTTCTTTTTCTGACTAAATTATAGTTGATTTATGAATATTACTCTTGAGATTAAATTTATATGTTGATTATATTGATTTTATTATCATATATAACATTTTTATAACCCTAATGATGATATTTCTCTTTGACTTGAGTGTAAAGATGGGTAGATTTTTGGTATGATCATGATTATGGGTTCTCTTTGGCCAGTAGTGCAAAGTTGAATTGTTGACTGGTATGTTCATGACCATTGAATTTATAATTGAATATCTTTAGCTTAAGTGTAAAGGTGAATTGATCAACATGGTTATAATTATTGTTTATATAAATTCTGAAATGATTATATATTTCTTTGAGATATTAATATATTTGGCCTATAGTGCAAATATGAACTGTTGATGAATATATTTGGCCTGTAGTGCAAATATGAACTGTTGTTGAATATCTTTGGCCTGTAGTGCAAAGATGAACTGGTGATG
Source organism: Panax notoginseng (assembly GCA_016801055.1). Lineage (NCBI taxonomy): Eukaryota > Viridiplantae > Streptophyta > Magnoliopsida > Apiales > Araliaceae > Panax > Panax notoginseng. Next base: position 135,986,780 of record CM029023.1, read on the forward strand.
AATGTCTTTGGCTAGTAGTGCAAAGATGAATTATTGATGAATATCTTTGACCCGTAGTGCAAAGATGACATGTTGTTGAATATCTTTGGCCAGTAGTGTAAAGATAAACAGGTGTTTATATGAACATGACCAACTGGTGATACAAATGAATATCTTTGGCCGTAGTGCAAAGATGAAGTTATTAGTATGATTATGAACATGAATTGTGATTTGGTGTAACCATGATATTTGATGTTTCAGGTAAAGATAGGTGATGAAAATTATCTTCGTCCTGGATGAGAAGAGGAATTTAGAACTACAATTATGATTATGAGTTATTCATATGATTGTGGACCAGAATTGTTGATTGATGTTACAGGGATAAAACATTATTGGTGGATTTTTAACATGGAGAAGATAATAGATTTTGTAGTCTATTTGACTCTTCTAATGGATTGCTCGTTCCGCTGCAACTATGGTTGAAATTTTTATCATCTACCATATGTTCTAAATCTCTGATTTAATTCTGTTGAAGGCTATTGATAACTTATTTATCTTTAGTCATGATATTCTTTACTGGGCTAGTTGTGCTCACCCTTCTGTTTCACAAATCTTTTTAGGTAATAAGAGTGTAGCTGGGTCGAGCGGGGGTAGCAAGAGAATAGAACGGTGGTCATCATTTAGTAATTATATTTGGTGAATCATCTAGGGTGAAGCGAACCCAACGTTGGAAGGGTGTTTTGCCACTATCATACAAGATGTCTAATGACATACAACCTCGTGTCATCATAAGACAGGATTGTGCTCATCCACTTGCTGAGTATATTTACGAGTACTATCTATATAATCTTGGTGTTTGTTTGAAGTATAATTCTAAATTAGAGACAGTGGAGATAATGCTAAGTCAAGAGAAGACTCACCATTGGGAAGAATATGATAGTAATCTTCTCGTTTTTCTTTGGGGTACATTGGGTCAATCAAGGATAATTCTGTGGCTATATGATATCTATCACAACCTAGAAGCATGACTTCCCATGTACAAAGGTTTCCTTGAGTACTTCCCAAAGATTCTAATTTCTAAAACAGTTTTTAACTATACCTTTATGTAAGGTGTAATTATGAGGTGTTGTCCACGGTTGGGACATGAGTCACATTTGGTATATATTTATATCCAAACTTACAGTATATGTGTTGTTGTATTTTGCATGATAATTGTTGTAATAAAGTTGTAGTTATTTTCTGTAAGACCCCAACTTTTATAAATAAAGATGAATTTTCTATAAATATCATTTTTGAATATTATGCAGTTAATTTGATATACTTGTGGGTAATATTTATAAATTTTGCAAAGTACGCAAGTTGTTATATAATATTCGATTGGTCGGGAAATATTCATTTTAACAGGGAATATTCATACAACGGCACAATCGTTGGTGGACCCCACAACAGAATTATTGTCGGATTGAGAAAACGACAAAAATATTTTATTAAAAATAACGGCGGAAGTTTTACCATTGATACTGTTGAACTACTCAGTAGTAAAAGTACAGTAACACGTGTGGTTACATAGTAGCACACGGTATTAATTATTAATGCTTATGTGAGAAGTCACTCAGTTTGATTCAATTATTGTCAGTTAATAATATGAATTATTTAGCGATAATGAAGTTTTGTTTTATTCGTATTATTAACGTAATAAAACAGAAACATCTTTTTATATAAAACAAAATACTTTATTAAAGTTATTCTATAAATAGAATATATTATATTTTATTTAAAAGATTTTTCTTTAAATATGGACCGTCAGATTAAAGTAATCAATCTGGACCGTTCATAGATTAGTTACTATGCATTCTATTTTTCTATAAATAGCAGCTCATTCCTTCATTATTTCTTACGAATTCACTGAACTCTAGAGAGAGAAACTATAGAGAGAAACTATAGAGAGAGAGAAGAAGAGTATTCTGCTACTTAACTACTTCCTTATTTCAGCTCGTCTTTAAAACGGTAAGGGGTGTTATTCTTTCTTATTCATGAAGAGAACTGTTGTTATTCCATTTATTATTATTCTGTTGGAATAACCTGTATACGCGGTCTACCCTATACTTGGTGACATTCTTCTATTATTCTGTTGGAACATCCTGTCTGTGTTTTACACCGGACCTGGTTCCGTCTTTATTATTATTCTGTTGGAACATCCTGTCTGTGTGTTTTACACCGGACCTGGTTCCATTATTTATTATTCTGTCGGAATATCCTGTCTGTGTGTTTTACACCGGACCTGGTTCCATTATTTATTATTCTGTCGGAATATCCTGTCTGTGCGTTTACGCCGGACCTGGTTCCATTATTATTATTCTGTTAAGAATAACCTGTCTGTGCGGTCTATCGCATGCATGGTGATTTCTTTTGTTATTCCATTCTTTATTATACTCAGTTGGTTAAGTTTTGACTTCTATACTCCATGAAATTAGTGGAATATCCTTGATAATTGCGGTTCATCCAGTATCTTTTCATGAAAATATTCTTCTAAGCATTCTTGAATTTTACTCCACAAAGCAGTATCATGTTGACAATTTGGACGTTGTTAATTCTTGAATAAATTAATTCTTGAACTTGTTTTATTGAATTCTTATATCATTGTCATCATCCTCATGTTTATAAAATGTTGAAAGTCATCTGTGGCATGTAGTGCATAGATGGACTTGGTATGATTATGACCAGGGATTATTCGGTATAATCATGACCGTAATGTTACAAATGATGTGGTAAAAGTCATCATTGGCCCGTAGTGCATTGATGGACAGTTGTTGGCATGATCATGACCATTAATGAATACATAAATATCCTTGGCCGTAGTGCAGGGGTGATTCGATGATGTGGATTATTTTATTAAGCTGAGTCCCAGCGATCACAGTGTTGAAAAACCTTTTAAATCATAAAAGATAGTAGAGTTTATTTTCTACTTGACTCTTTTAATGGATTGCTTGTTCCGCTGCAGTTAAACTTGATGTCTATTATATTTTATCAGTTTAACATTGTTGAAGGCTAATGATAATTTATTCTGCATTATCTTAGTCATAATATTTCTTACTGGGCTAGTTGAGCTCACCCTTTCTTTCACTGTTCTCTTCAGGAAATGAGAACGTAGCTGGGGCAAGTCGGGGAACGGAGTGATGGTTCGAATGATAGTATTAGTTAGTAGTCCTCACTATTCTATGTAATAGTGTGTTAATAAATGTAATGAGGACTCCTTTTGAGTATGAATACTCTCTAGAAGATAATATTTGTATTCAAACTCGCAGTTTATGTTTTGTCGTATTGTACACGACAGTTGTATTAGTAAGTTGTATTTGTATTCTGTACTATGTATCTGACGACCCAAGATGGGTGATGTATACCTATTTTTGGGGGCGTCACAGTTGGTATCAGAGCTTAGGGATATGATCCCTGGCTAAGATGTGAGAATAGAACTAGGAGGGGAGAGACGGGGAATTCCTTCGCTAGTATGACCTACCTAAGTTTATTTGCATGGTATTTAATTGGTCGGTAACTTTTATTTTGTGGCAGTATCTGAAAATGACATCTGAGAATGTTGAGAATAGCAATGGAGCACAGGCGATTATTGATTCACCACATATTAATAATCAGGATAATGTTCATCAGGAAGGTGACAATCCTCATGCAAACAACAACACTGACCAGATGATGAATGATGGAATGTTCAGAGGTTTTATGCAATTCATGCAACAACAGGTGAAAGCGGCTCCTGTCCACAACGTAGGTGGAAATACTGGAAACTCTCAGGCGGTCACCGCTAAGCAGTTTAAGGAGCTGGGACCACCGGAGTTTAAGGGAGAACCCAAACCACTTGTAGCTGAAACATGGATAAAGCAGATCACCAAGATATTTGATGTCTTGGGTTGCTCCGAGGAGCAAAAGGTTCCCTTTGCCGCCTTTATGTTGCGAGGAGAGGTAGATTACTGGTGGGAATCGATAAAGCGTACTCAACCTGCCGCACTGAAGATGTCTTGGGAGAAGTTCCAAGAGCTGTTTAACGACAAATACTTTCCCGAGAGTATTCGTCACATGAAGGAGGTGGAGTTCATCAAATTGGAGCAGAATAATATGACCGTGTCGCAGTACGAGGCAAAATTTGCGGAGTTATCCCGGTTTGCGTCCCACCTGGTGGATAATGAAGAAAGAATGACGCGGATGTTTTTAAGAGGTTTGAAGCCGGAGATACGTCAACATCTTGTTTCTCATAAACTGTGTTTGTATTCAGATGTTGTAAATAGGGCTCAGTTGGTGGAGCGCGATAACGAGACAACGCAACCAAAAGAGAGCAGCCGGCAAAATGATAATACCAGTGAAAGCAGTCATCGAAGCGGTGACAACAAGCGTGGAGGGAATCAACAGGCCAGAAATGGTAACCACTTCGGTGGTAATCAGGGCCAAAATAATAAGAATGGGCATTTCAAGAAGAGGAGATTCAACAATGATGGAAAGACGTCAGCACCAGCACCTGTCGTTAAGGAAGGAGAACGACCACCTATCATATGTTTCAATTGCGGAGGGGAGGGGAACATCAGTCCAAACTGCGCGATGACGTCCAAAGCATGTTATAATTGTGGAAGAGAAGGTCATTTAGCCTGATTTTGTCGTTTACCGAAGACAAATTCAGCTAGGATGGAGGCACCAAAGGCCGTCCCAGAAAAGTCAAAACCGGTTGTGCAAGGGAGAGCGTTTGTTTTGAACTCCCAGAGAGCAAGAAACCCGAATGAGGTCATCACGGGTAAGCTTATCATAAACTCTAACGAAGTCTATACTTTATTTGATACCGGTTCTACCCATTCTTTTATTTCTCCTACTTGCGCTCATCGATTTGATTCCGGAGAAATTAGACTTTGACTTAGCAGTTGAAACTCCATTGGGAGAAACCTTCATTACATCCACGGTTTATAAGTCTTGTTTGGTTCAAGTTGGTACCCACACATTACCTGTTGATCTTATTTCATTAAAAATACTTGCATTTGATGTGATTCTAGGGATTGATTGGTTAACTACTCATCATGCAAAAATTGATTGTTTTCGTAAGGTTGTTAGCTTTCATATTCCTAATCGACCTATTATGCGAATTCAAGCAACCAAACCATTAAAATCAATCGCTGTCATCTCAAGCCATAAAGCTATTCGTTTATTGAAAAACGGATGTCAAGCTTTCTTAGCTCATGTCACAGATCTAAACAAAAATACGTCAGCTTTGAATGATATTTCTATTGTTAATAAATTTCCTGACGTATTTCCCGAAGAACTTCCTGGCCTACCCCCAGAGCGTGAAATTGAATTTTGTATCGACCTTGAACCCGGTACAAAACCCATTTCCAAAGCCCCATATCGAATGGCTCCTATTGAACTTCAGGAGTTAAAGACCCAACTGCAGGAATTGTTAGACATTGGTTTTATTCGTCCTAGTACTTCTCCTTGGGGTGCTCCTGTTCTGTTCGTGAAGAAGAAAGATGGGAGTATGCGACTTTGTATTGATTATCGGGAGTTGAATCATGTCACCATCAAAAATAGGTACCCATTGCCACGTATTGATGACCTGTTTGACCAGTTGCAAGGAGCACAATTCTTTTCAAAGATCGATCTTCGTTCTGGATATCATCAGCTGAAGGTTAGAACTGAGGATATTCAAAGACTGCCTTCAGAACTCGGTATGGGCATTATGAATTCTTAGTTATGTCTTTTGGATTGACTAATGCTCCTGCTGCCTTCATGGATATGATGAACCGGGTATTCAAGGAATATTTGGATCACTTTGTGGTCGTCTTTATCGATGACATCCTTGTTTATTCCAAAAGCCGTGAAGATCATGAGCAACACTTGAGGCTGGTACTCCAAAAGCTTCGTGAATACAAACTTTATGCCAAGTTGAAGAAATGCGAGTTCTGGCTGGAAGAGGTAGCATTCCTTGGGCACGTAGTATCAAGTCGTGGAATATCTGTTGACCCGGCAAAGATTGAAGCTATTCAAAGCTGGGAGCAACCTAAATCAGTGACCGAAGTACGTAGCTTTCTTGGTTTAGCTGGTTATTATCGGAGATTCGTGGAAGGATTTTCTCGAATCGCTACTCCATTAACTCAGCTGACTCGGAAAGATACAAAGTTCGGTTGGAGCGAAGAATGTGAGCAGAGTTTTCAAGAACTCAAGAGGAGACTCATTTCAGCACCTGTTCTAACAATACCATCTGGCTCGGAGGGATTTGTCATCTACAGTGATGCTTCGAGCAAAGGGTTGGGATGCGTTCTCATGCAACATGGAAAAGTCATAGCCTATGCATCAAGACAACTCAAGGAATATGAGAGGAATTATCCTACTCATGATCTAGAGTTGGCAGCTGTTGTCTTTGCACTTAAAATTTGGAGGCATTACTTGTATGGGGAGAAGGTGGAGATCTTTACGGATCATAAAAGCCTCAAATATTTCTTCACTCAAAAGGAACTCAACATGCGACAACGACGTTGGCTTGAACTGTTGAAAGATTATGATCATACCATTCAATACCATCCTGGAAAAGCGAACGTGGTAGCTGACGCATTGAGTAGAAGATCATATGCAAGTACGAGTGCGATATTGTCAACACAAAGGCCCATTTTGTGTGATTTGCAAAGGATGGAGATAGAGTTAAAGACTCCAGGGACCCATGTGATGATGGCGAATATACGAGTAGAACCGACTTTAATCGATAAAGTTAAAGCTGCTCAAGCTACAGACCTGGAGCTGATGCGTATGAGAAAGAAAGTGCAAGAAGGTGCTATGCCGGAAGCAAGAATCGATGAAGAAGGAATACTTCGAGTCAACTCCAGACTTTGTGTTCCTAACAACCCTGATTTAAAGTATGAAATCATGATGGAGGCGCACAACACACCGTTTGCAATCCATCCTGGAAGTACCAAAATGTATCATGATCTTCGTCATACATTTTGGTGGAGCAATATGAAGAGAGAGATAGCGTTGTTTATCTCAAGGTGTCTAACTTGTCAACGAGTCAAAGCGGAGCATCAAGTACCAAAAGGTCCATTGCAACCACTTGAAATTCCAGAATGGAAGTGGGAGCACATTACCATGGATTTCGTTACCGGTCTTCCTAGGGTTTCTCAAGGTATTGATGCGATTTGGGTCATTGTTGATAGATTGACCAAGTCTGCTCATTTCTTACCGATACGAGAAACTTATACACTTGAACGTCTTGCTCGTATGTACATAAACGAGATTGTAAGACTGCATGGTATGCCAGTATCCATAGTTTCTGACCGAGACCCAAGATTCACTTCACGATTTTGGGTTAGTTTACAAAAAGCTATGGGCACGGATTTACGATTTAGTTCAGCATATCATCCTCAGACGGACGGACAATCAGAGAGGACTATTCAAACTCTTGAAGATTTATTAAGACTCTGTGTCTTTGACTTCAAGGGAAGTTGGGACAAGTTCTTACCATTGGTGGAGTTTTCCTACAACAACAGTTATCAAGCAAGTATTGGCATGGCTCCATTCGAAGCATTGTATGGAAGAAAATGTCGTTCTCCAGTATGCTGGGATGAGGTGGGTGAAGCAACGTTGTTGGGACCGGAGTTGGTACGTATGACTACAGAAAAGATTCAAACGATCCGACAACGTATAAAAACCTCACAAGATCGACAAAAGAGTTATGCTGATCTTCATCGAAAGGACGTGGAATTTGATGTAGGAGATCATGTGTTCTTACGTGTTGCTCCATGGAAAGGAGTTACGAGATTTGAAAAGAGAGAAAAGCTCAATCCTCGATTCATCGGTCCATTTTTAATCCTCGATCGAGTAGGAACTGTGGCTTATAGACTCGCTTTACCGCCAAGTATGTCTCGTGTTCATAACGTTTTTCACATATCCATGTTACGCAAATATGTGGAAGACCCGAACCACATTATTGAGTTAGAACCGGACGAAATAGCGGAGGATTTGACGTATGAAGAAGTTCCTGTTCAAATCTTGGATAAGAAGGAACATATTCTACGCTCCAAGGTTATACCTCAAGTCAAAGTTTTGTGGAGAAACCACGATGTTGAGGAAATGACTTGGGAGTTAGAATCTGAAATGAAATCAAGGTATCCTTACCTCTTCGACATACCAGGTACGTACCCTAATTTCGAGGGCGAAATTTCATAAGAAGGGGAGGTTGTAAGACCCCAACTTTTATAAATAAAGATGAATTTTCTATAAATATCATTTTTGAATATTATGGAGTTAATTTGATATAATGTTATAGTTGTGGGTAATATTTATAAATTTTGCAAAGTACGCAAGTTGTTATATAATATTCGATTGGTCGGGGAATATTCGTTTTAACAGGGAATATTCGTACAACGGCACAATCATTGGTGGACCCCACAACAAAATTATTGTCGGATTGAGAAAACGACAAAAATATTTTATTAAAAATAACGGCGGAAGTTTTACCATTGTTACTGTTGAACTACTCGGTAGTAAAAGTACAGTAATACGTGTGGTTGCATAGTAGCACACGGTATTGATTATTAATGCTTATGTGAGAAGTCACTCAGTTTGATTCAATTATTGTCAGTTAATAATATGAATTATTTAGCGATAATGACGTTTTGTTTTATTCGTATTATTAACGTAATAAAACAGAAACATCTTTTTATATAAAACAGAATACTTTATTAAAGTTATTCTATAAATAGAATATATTATATTTTATTTAAAAGATTTTTCTTTAAATATGGACCGTCAGATTAAAGTAATCAATCTGGACCGTTCATGGATTAGTTACTATGCATTCTATTTTTCTATAAATAGCAGCTCATTCCTTCATTATTTCTTACGAATTCACTGAACTCTAGAGAGAGAAACTATAGAGAGAAACTATAGAGAGAGAGAAGAAGAGTATTCTGCTACTTAACTACTTCCTTATTTCAGCTCTTCTTTAAAACGGTAAGGGGTGTTATTCTTTCTTATTCATGAAGAGAACTGTTGTTATTCCATTTCTTATTATTCTGTTGGAATAACCTGTATACGCGGTCTACCCTATACTTGGTGACATTCTTCTATTATTCTGTTGGAACATCCTGTCTGTGTGTTTACACCGGACCTGGTTCCGTCTTTATTATTATTCTGTTGGAATATCCTGTCTGTGTGTTTTACACCGGACCTGGTTCCATTATTTATTATTCTGTCGGAATATCCTGTCTGTGCGTTTACGCCGGACCTGGTTCCATTATTATTATTCTGTTGGAATAACCTGTCTGTGCGGTCTATCGCATGCATGGTGATTTCTTTTGTTATTCCATTCTTTATTATACTCAGTTGGTTAAGTTTTGACTTCTATACTCCATGAAATTTGTGGAATATCCTTGATAATTGCGGTTCATCCAGTATCTTTTCATGAAAATATTCTTCTAAGCATTCTTGAATTTTACTCCACAAAGCAGTATCATGTTGACAATTTGGACGTTGTTAATTCTTGGATAAATTAATTCTTGAACTTGTTTTATTGAATTCTTATATCATTGTCATCATCCTCATGTTTATAAAATGTTGAAAGTCATCTGTGGCCTGTAGTGCATAGATGGACTTGGTATGATTATGACCAGGGATTATTCGGTATAATCATGACCGTAATGTTACAAATGATGTGGTAAAAGTCCTCATTGGCCCGTAGTGCATTGATGGACAGTTGTTGGCATGATCATGACCATTAATGAATACACAAATATCCTTGGCCGTAGTGCAGGGGTGATTCGATGATGTGGATTATTTTATTAAGCTGAGTCCCAGCGATCACAGTGTTGAAAAACCTTTTAAATCATAAAAGATAGTAGAGTTTATTTTCTACTTGACTCTTTTAATGGATTGCTTGTTCCGCTGCAGTTAAACTTGATGTCTATTATATTTTATCAGTTTAACATTGTTGAAGGCTAATGATAATTTATTCTGCATTATCTTAGTCATAATATTTCTTACTGGGCTAGTTGAGCTCACCCTTTCTTTCACTGTTCTCTTCAGGAAATGAGAACGTAGCTGGGGCAAGTCGGGGAACGGAGTGATGGTTCGAATGATAGTATTAGTTAGTAGTCCTCACTATTCTATGTAATAGTGTGTTAATAAATGTAATGAGGACTCCTTTTGAGTATGAATACTCTCTAGAAGATAATATTTGTATTCAAACTCGCTGTTTATGTTTTGTCGTATTGTACACGACAGTTGTATTAGTAAGTTGTATTTGTATTCTGTACTATGTATCTGACGACCCAAGATGGGTGATGTATACCTATTTTTGGGGGCGTCACAGTATCCATAGTTTCTGATCGAGACCCAAGATTCACTTCACAATTTTGGGTTAGTTTAGAAAAAGCTATGGGCACAGATATACGATTTAGTTCGGCATATCATCCTCAGACGGACGGACAATCCAAGAGGACTATTCAAACTCTAGAAGATTTATTAAGACTCTGTGTCCTTGACTTCAAGGGAAGTTGGGACAAGTTCTTACCATTGGTGGAGTTTTCCTACAACAACAGTTATCAAGCAAGTATTGGCATGGCTCCATTCGAAGCATTGTATGGAAGAAAATGTCGTTCTCCAGTATGCTGGGATGAGGTGGGTGAAACAATGTTGTTGGGACCGGAGTTGGTACGTATGACTACAGAAAAGATTCAAGCGATCCGACAACGTATAAAAACCTCACAAGATCGACAAAAGAGTTATGCTGATCTTCATCGAAAGGACGTGGAATTTGATATAGGAGATCATGTGTTCTTACGTGTTGCTCCATGGAAAGGAGTTACGAGATTTGAAAAGAGAGAAAAGCTCAATCCTCGATTCATCGGTCCATTTTTAATCCTCGAACGAGTAGGAACTGTGGCTTAGAGACTCGCTTTACCGCCAAGTATGTCTCGTGTTCATAATGTTTTTCACATATCCATGTTACGTAAATATGTGGAAGACCCGAACCACATTATTGAGTTAGAACCGGGCAAAATAGCGGAGGATTTGACGTATGAAGAAGTTCATGTTCAAATCTTGGATAAGAAGGAACATATTCTACGCTCCAAGGTTATACCTCAAGTCAAAATTTTGTGGAGAAATCACGAACTTGAGGAAATGACTTGGGAGTTAGAATCTGAAATGAAGTCAAGGTATCCTTACCTCTTCGACATACCAGGTACGTACCCTAATTTCGAGGGCAAAATTTCATAAGAAGGGGAGGTTGTAAGACCCCAACTTTTATAAATAAAGATGAATTTTCTATAAATATCATTTTTGAATATTATGGAGTTAATTTGATATAATGTTATACTTGTGGGTAATATTTATAAATTTTGCAAAGTACGCAAGTTGTTATATAATATTCGATTGGTCGGAAAATATTCGTTTTAATAGGGAATATTCGTACAACGGCACAATCATTGGTGGACCCCACAACGAAATTATTGTCGGATTGAGAAAACGACAAAAATATTTTATTAAAAATAACGGCGGAAGTTTTACCATTGATACTGTTGAACTACTCGGTAGTAAAAGTACAGTAACACGTGTGGTTGAATAGTAGCACACGGTATTGACTATTAATGCTTATGTGAGAAGTCATTCAGTTTTATTCAATTATTGTCAGTTAATAATATGAATTATTTAGCGTTAATGAAGTTTTGTTTTATTCGTATTATTAACGTAATAAAACAGAAACATCTTTTTATATAAAATAAAATACTTTATTAAAGTTATTCTATAAATAGAATATATTATATTTTATTTAAAAGATTTTTCTTTAAATATGGTTCGTCAGATTAAAGTAATCAATCTGGACCGTTCATGGATTAGTTACTATGCATTCTATTTTTCTATAAATAGCAGCTCATTCCTTCATTATTTCTTACGAATTCACTGAACTCTAGAGAAAGAAACTATAGAGAGAAACTATAGAGAGAGAGAAAAAAAGTATTCTGCTACTTAACTACTTCCTTATTTCAGTTCTTCTTTAAAACGGTAAGGGGTGTTATTCTTTCTTATTCATGAAGAGAACTTTTGTTATTCCATTTCTTATTATTCTGTTGGAATAACCTGTATACGCGGTCTACCCTATACTTGGTGACATTCTTCTATTATTCTGTTGGAACATCTTGTCTGTGTGTTTTACACCGGACCTGGTTTTGTTTTTATTATTATTCTGTTGGAACATCCTGTCTGTGTGTTTTACACCGGACCTGGTTCCATTATTTATTATTCTGTCGGAATATCCTGTCTGTGCGTTTACATCGGACCTGGTTCTATTATTTATTATTCTGTTGAAATATCCTGTCTGTGCGTTTACGCCGGACCTGGTTTCATTATTTATTATTCTGTCGGAATATCATGTCTGTGCGTTTACGCCGGACCTGGTTCCATTATTTATTATTATGTTAGAATAACATGTCTGTGCGGTCTATCGCATGCCGGGAGATTTCTTTTGTTATTCCATTCTTTATTATACTCAGTTGGTTAAGTTTTAACTTCTATACTCCATGAAATTAGTGGAATATCCTTGATAATTGCGTTTCATCCAGTATCTTTTCATGAAAATATTATTCTAAGCATTCTTGAATTTTACTTGACAAAGCAGTATCATGTTGACAATTTGGACGTTATAGATTCTTGGATAAATTAATTCTTGAACTTGTTTTATTGAATTCTTATATCATTGTCATCATCCTCATGTTTATAAAATGTTGAAAGTCATCTGTGGTATGTAGTGCATAGATGGACTTGGTATGATTATGACCAGGGATTATTCGGTATAATCATGACCGTAATGTTACAAATGATGTGGTAAAAGTCCTCATTGGCCCGTAGTGCATTGATGGACAGTTGTTGGCATGATCATGACCAATAATGAATACACAAATATTCTTGGCCCGTAGTGCATGGATAATTGTGGTCGTGATACTAAAGAATATCCTTGGCCGTAGTGCTGGGGTGATTCGATGATGTGAATTATTTTTTTAAGCTGAGTCCCAGTGATAACAGTGTTAAAAAAGTTTTTAAATCATAGAAGATAGTAAATTTTATTCTCTACTTGACTCTTTTAATAGATTGCTTGTTCCGCTGCAGTTAAACTTGATGTTCATTATATTTTATCAGTTTAACACTGTTGAATGCTAATGATAATTTATTCTGCATTATCTGTGACGCCCCCAAAAATAGGTATACATCACCCATCTTGGGTCGCCAGATACATGGTACAGAATTCAAATATAACTTACTAATACAACTGTCGTGTACAATACGACAAAACATAAACTGTGAGTTTGAATACAAATATTGTCTTCTAGAGAGTATTCATACTCAAAAGGAGTCCTCATTACAATTATTATCACACTATTACATAGAATAGTGAGGATTACTAATGCTATCATCTAGGACCATCACTCCGTTTCCCGACTCGTCCCAGCTACGTTCTCATTTCCTGAAGAGAACAGTGAAAGAAAGGGTGAGCTCAACTAGCCCAGTAAGAAATATTATGACTAAGATAATGCAGAATAAATTATCATTAGTCTTCAACAATGTTAAACTGATAAAATACAATAGACATCAAGTTTAACTGCAGCGAAACCAACAATCCATTAAAAGAGTCAAGTAGAGAATAAATTCTACTATCTTTTTTTATTTAAAAAGTTTTTCATGACTTTTATCGCTGAGACACATCTAAAAGAATAATCCACATCACCGAATCGCCCCTGCACTACGGCCAAGGATATTCTTTAGTATCATGACCACGAATTATCCATGCACTACGGGCCAAAGATAATCGTGTTTTCATCAACGGTCCTGATCATGCCATAAAACAATTCATCTTTGCACTACGGCCAAAGAGAATCCATAGCCATAATCATACCAAAAAATTTTCATCAATGCACTACGGGCCAATGAGAACTTTTTCCACATTATTTGTAACATTACGGTCATGATTACACCGAATAATCCCTAGTCATAATCATACCAAGTCCATCTATGCACTACAGGCCACAGATGACTTTCAACATAATATAAACATGAGGATGATGACAATGATATAAGAATTCAATAAAACAAGTTCAAGAATTAATTTGTCCAGGAACCAATAACGTTCAAATTGTTAACATGATACTTTTGTGTAGAGTAAAATTCAAGAATGCTCAGAAGAATATTTCCATGAAAAGATACTGGATGAAGCGCAAATATCACGGATATTCTACTAATTTCATGGAGTATAGAAGTCAAAACTTTAACCAACTGAGTATAATAAAGAATAGAATAACAAAAGAAATCACCATGCATGCGGTACTTCGCATAGACAGGTTATTCCAACAGAATATTAATAACGGAACCAGGTCAGGTGAAATTCACACCGACAGGATGTTCCAACAGAATAATAAAGACGAAACCAGGTCCGGCGTAAAACGCACAGACATGATATTCCAACAGAATAATAAAGACGGAACCAGGTCCGGTGTAAAATACACAGACAGGATGTTCCAACAGAATAATAATAAAGACGGAACCAGGTCCGGTGTAAAATATACAGACAGGATGTTCCAACAGAATAATAATAAAGACGGAACCAGGTCCGGTGTAAAACACACAGACAGGATGTTCCAACAGAATAATAATAAAGACGGAACCAGGTCCGGTGTAAAACACACAGACAGGATGTTCCAACAGAATAATAGAAGAATGTCACCAAGTATGGGGTAGACTACGTATACAGGTTATTCCAACAGAATAATAAATAATTGAATAACAGAAGTTCTCTTCATGAATACAAAAGAAATAATACCCCTTACGGGTACAATAAATAATATCCCTTACCTTTGAAAGAAGAGTATTCCGACTGGTAGGGCGAGAATATACTCGAAGAAACTTGTACTACGCTCAAAGCTTTCTTAAACTCTAAAAAGATACGCTCAAGATTATAGAAGAAGAACTCTCTCTATAGTTTCTCTCTCTAGAGTTTCAGTAAATTCGTAAGAAAATAATGAAGGAATGAGCTTCTATTTATAGGAAAATAGAATGCATAGTAACTAATCCATGAACGGTCCAGATTGATTACTTTAATCTGACGGTCCATATTTAAAGAAAAATCTTTTAAATAAAATATAATATATTCTATTTATAGAATAACTTTAATAAAGTATTCTATTTTATATAAAAAGATGTTTCTGTTTTATTACGTTAATAATACGAATAAAACAAAACTTCATTATCGCTAAATAATTCATATTATTAACTGACAATAATTGAATCAAACTGAGTGACTTCTCACATAAGCATTAATAATTAATACCGTGTACTACTATGCAACCACACGTATTACTGTACTTTTACTACCGAGTAGTTCAACAGTATCAACGGTAAAACTTCCGTCGTTATATTTAATAAAATATTTTTGTCGTTTTCTCAATCCGACAATAATTCCGTTGTGGGGTCCACCAATAATTGTGTCGTCGTACGAATATTCTCCGACAAAAATAATATTCCCCGACCAATCGAATATAATACAACAACTTGTATATTTTGTAAAATTTATACATACTACCCACAACTATAACATTATCTCAAATTCACACTATAATATTTTAAAAAAATATTTCAAAAAAATTAAATCTTTATTCATAAAATTTGAGTTTTCACATTATCTTAGTCATAATATTTATTACTGGGCTAGTTGAGCTCACCCTTTCTTTCACTGTTCTCTTCAGGAAGTGAGAATATAGCTGGGACGAGTCGGGGAACGGAGTGATGGACCAGATGATAGTATTAGTAGTCCTCACTATTCTATTAAATAGTGTGACAATAATTGTAATGAGGACTCCTTTTGAGTTTGTATAGTCTCTAGTAGACAATAATTGTATTCAAACTCACAGTTATGTTTTATCGTATTGTACACGACAGTTGTATTAGTAAGTTGTATTTGTATTCTGTACCATGTATCTGACGACCCAAGATGGGTGATGTATACCTATTTTTGGGGTCATCACATTTTCTGTACCATATATTTGGCGACTCAGAATAGGTTGGATGGAATGGACCTATTTTGGGGTTGTCACACATGTTATGGATTTGAACAGAGATAAGTCAGATTTGAATAATATTTCTGTGGTTAGAGAATTTCCTGATGTATTTCTTGAAGAGCTTCCCGGTTTACCCCCAGAACGTGATGTTGAATTCTTTATTGACCTTGAACCAGGTACAAAGCCCATTTCTAAAACCCCATATCGAATTGCTTCTATTGAACTTCAGAAGTTAAAAGTCCAACTACAGGAGTTATTAGACATCGATTTCATTCGTTCTAGTACATCTCCTTGGGGTGCTCCTGTTTTATTCGTAAAGAAGAAAGACGGGAGTATGCAAATTTGTATTGACTTCTGAGAATTAAACCATGTCACCATCAAGAATAGGTATCCGTTACCTCGCATTGATGACATGTTCGACCAGTTGCAAGGAGCACAATTCTTTTTAAAATTGACCTTCGTTCTGGATATCATCAGCTAAAGATTAAAACTGATGATATTCCAAAGACTGCCTTCAGAACTCGGTACAGACATTATGAATTCTTAGTCATGTCTTTTGGATTGACTAATGCTCCAGCTGTTTTCATGGATATGATGAACCGAGTATTCAAGGAATATTTGGATCAGTTCGTTGTTGTCTTTATTGATGACATCCTCATCTATTTCAAAAGTCGTGAAGATCATGAGCAGCATTTGAAGTTGATACTTGAAAGGCTTCGTGAAAACAAGCTTTATGCCAAGCTGAAGAAATGCGAGTTCTGGCTTGAGGAAGTAGCATTCCTTGGGTACGTGGTGTCAAAACATGGAGTATCTGTTGACCCGGCGAAGATTGAAGCAATACAAAGTTGGGAGCAACCGAAGTCGGTGACCGAAGTACGCAGCTTTCTGGGCTTAGCTTGTTATTATCGGTGATTCGTGAAAGGATTTTCTCGAATCGCTACTCCGTTAACTAAGCTGATTTGGAAAGATACAAAATTCGTATGGAGCGAGGAATGCGAGAAGAGTTTCCAAGAGCTCAAAAGGAGACTCATTTCGGCACCTGTTCTGGCAATACCATCTGGTACGGATGGATTTGTTATCTACAGCGATGCTTCAGGTAAAAGGATAGGATGTGTTCTCATGCAACATGGGAAAGTTATAGCCTATGCCTCACGACAACTCAAAGAATATGAGAGGAATTATCCTACTCATGATCTGGAGTTGGCAGCAGTCGTATTCGCGTTGAAAATTTGGAGACACTACTTGTATGGGGAGAAAGTGGAGATTTATATGGACCATAAAAACCTCAAATATTTCTTCACCCAAAAAGAACTCAACATGCGGCAACGACGTTGGCTTGAACTATTGAAAGATTACGATCACACTATTCAATATCATCCAGGAAAAGCGAACGTAGTAGCTGACGCATTGAGTAGAAGATCATATGCGAGTACGAGTGCGATATTGTCAATGCAAAGGCCCATTCTGTATGACTTACAAAGGATGGAGGTAGAATTAAAGACTCTAGGGACCCACATGATGATGGCGAATATACGAGTAGAACCGACTTTAATTGATAAAGTTAAAGATGCAAAGCTACGGACCTAGGGCTGATACGTATGAAGAAGAAAGTGCAAGAAGGATCTATTCCAGAAGCGAGAATCGATGAAGAAGGAATACTTAGATTCAACTCCAGACTTTGTGTTCCTAACGACTCTGATTTGAAGCATAGAATCATGATGGAGGCACACAACACACCGTTTGCAATCCATCCTGGGAGTACCAAAATGTATCATGATATTCGACATACATTTTGGTGGAACAATATGAAGAGAGAGATCGCGGAGTTTATCTCGAGGTGTTTAACTTGTCAACGTGTAAAGGCGGAGCATCAAGTAGCAAAAGGTCCATTGCAACCACTTGAGATTCCAAAATGGAAGTGAGAACACATTACTATGGATTTCGTTACAGGTCTTCCCAAAGTTTCTCAAGACATAGATGCGATTTGGGTTATTGTTGATAGATTAACCAAGTCTGCCCATTTCTTGCCGATACGTGAGACTTATTCCCTTGAACGTCTTGCTCGTATGTACGTGAATGAGATTGTGAGATTGCATGGCATTCCAGTATCCATAGTTTCGGATCGTGACCCAAGATTCACTTCACGATTTTGGGTTAGCTTGCAGAAAGCTATGGGCACGGATTTACGATTTAGTTCAGCATACCATCCTCAAACGGACGGACAATCAGAGAGGACTATTCAAACTCTTGAAGATCTATTAAGACTCTGTGTTCTAGATTTCAAAGGAAGTTGGGATAAGTACCTACCATTGGTGGAATTCTCCTACAACAACAGTTATCAAGCAAGTATAGGCATGGCTCCATTCGAGGCGTTGTATGGAAGAAAATGTTGCTCTCCAGTATGCTGAGACGAGGTGGGAGAAGCAACGTTGTTGGGACCAGAATTAGTAAGCATGACTACAGAAAAGATCCAAATGATTCGATAACGTATTCAAACCTCACAAGATCGACAAAAGAGTTATGCTGATCTTCATAGAAAGGACGTGGAGTTTAATATTGGAGATCATGTACTGTTACGTGTTGCTCCATGGAAGGGAGTTATAAGATTTGGAAAGAGAGGAAAGCTCAATTCAAGATTTATTGGTCCATTTGAGATTCTTGACTGAATAGGAAATGTGGCCTATAGACTCGCATTACCTCTAAGTATGTCTCATGTTCATAATATTTTTCACATATCCATGCTTCGTAAATATGTGAAAGACCCGAACCATATTATTGCGTTAGAACCAGACGAGATAGCCGAAGATTTAACGTACGAAGAGGTGCCTATTAAGATCTTGGATAAGAAAGAGCATGTCCTACGCACCAAGGTTATACCACAAGTTAAGGTTTTGTGGAGGAACCATGCTATTGAAGAAATGACCTGGGAGTTGGAATCGAAAACGAAAGCAAGGTACCCTCACCTGTTCAAAACACCATGTACGTACGTCAATTTCGAGGACGAAATTTCATATGGAGGGGAGGTTGTAAGACCCCAACTTATTATAAATAAAAGTGAATTTTCCTCCATTCATTATTCTAAAATAATAAGGTATTAATTTGATATAATGCTTTGGATATGGGTGAAATGTGAAAATTTTTCAAAATAAGCAAGTGGTTATAAAATATTCATTTGTCGGGGAATATTCTTTTGGTCGTGGAATATTCTTTCTGTCGGAGAATATTCGTACGACGGCGCAGCCATTTGTGGGTCCCATAACGGATAACGGTCGGATAAAGAAAAAGACAAAATTGAATAACAGTGTAGTTGTTACCGTTGACACGTTGGAATACCTAGTGGTTAAAATACAGTAATACACGTGGTTGCACAGTAGCACACGGTATTGCACAGTATTATTGAATTATTGATTCTTACGTAAGAAGGCACTACTCAATAATTGTTACAGTAATTACTGTTCAATATTTTATTTTATTGATTCAATAATTGTTGCGTTGATATTTTATATTATTGTTGTTTCAATAATTATCACTACACAGTATTTCCCATTATCAGATCAATAATTCATATT
Source organism: Panax notoginseng (assembly GCA_016801055.1). Lineage (NCBI taxonomy): Eukaryota > Viridiplantae > Streptophyta > Magnoliopsida > Apiales > Araliaceae > Panax > Panax notoginseng. The sequence goes on from CM029023.1 coordinate 136,006,413, forward strand.
ATTTGAATAATATTATTAGATAGCATTATTGGCAATGTCTAGAAAGTTCTGTCTAATGAGAGGTTTGGTCACCTAATTGTGCGCCAATAAGGAGAAATCCTTATCAGAAAGCCCCCTCTTTCCTGGGAACGGCCTGGTTGTCATAAATATGATTCTGTAATATTATTTGTGAATAATTAATTATTGATTCATATGATAAGAAAATATTTATTTTATGTGGATATAAATGATGGATATATTTATTTTTATGTGGATAAAAATGAAGGAATTAAATGTTGAGGTGTTTTAACAGTATTTTGTCGGTGTGGAGGTATTAAAAATCATCCGTTTGTGGATTTCGGATATTTTATGTTTGAAATTTGAAAAAACTCAAAGCTACAAAGTTGTAGAGAATTTGATTTCAGGCAGAATGGACATAAAATTCGTATTTTTCTGATAAACGAGCTATTTTCTATGAATTACTAAATTTCAAAAAATAAAATAATTTTTATTAAATTATGGGAGGGACCCACTTTTGGGTTTTCAAGCATGTGGGCTGCTAGTTTGTTTTTCAAAGAAGGCATGCTAGACTTGTTCAAAGCATACGTAGAGAATTTGTTAATTAAATAATATTATTTTATTATTTAATCTCCTATGGCGTTCTAGCATTTTTCTATAAATAGAGGGCTAAGTTAGAATTAAAAATCACACCAGAAATAAGTTTTCTCTCTTTCTCTCTCTATATTATCTAGCGTATTCTTGTGAGTATACTTTGAGCGTTGCTATATGGTGCAAGTTTCTGTCAGCACTATACCCGAAATTCAGTCAGAAGTACGATTATTTTGAGGTAAGGGATATTATTTTTTTCTTAAATGATATTATTTTCTTCAATATCATTATGCTGAAATATTGATATGAGTTTTTTTATCAAATTTAGAACTTTTTGTGTCGGGGTTACTATTCACGTATACGGCACTATTCACGTATACGGCACTATTCACCGAAAAATAAAATTTTTCTTTTGTCCAAGATGTCTATTATGGTTACTATCTTTGATTGTATCCATGTTTTGGTCTTTATTTTTGAATTCTGCTTCAAAATTAGTTATTATGGAGTATTATTGATCTTGGATAAACTGTTATACGAATCCCTACTATTTGTCCTTCTGTCTCACTAGATTCGTTTTCTTTAAGATATTTTTCATCATCCTCAGTTCTAAATGATGATATTACTGAATATTTTTGGCCTGTAGTGCAAAGATGAATGATTAACTGATGAATATCTTTGGCCCGTGTGTAAAGATGAGCAGGTGTTGAGATGAACATGACCGACTGGTGATACAAATGAATATCTTTGGCCTGTAGTACAAAGATGAATATTTGATTAAAAATAGTTATTGATTGTTGTTACAGGGATAAAATATTGATGATGGACTTTTAAATCTTAGAAGATAGGAGAACTCATTCTCTACTTGACTCTTCTAATGGTTTGCTATTTTCGCTGCAGTTGTTGATCTAAAACTTGTTGTCTATTATATTTTATCAGATTTTTCCCTGTTAAAAACTAATGATAATTTGTTGTATATTATCTTAGTCATAATATTCTTTCCTTTTTGTTCTATTTTTCTTCTCAGGAGGTGAGAATATAGCAGGATCTAGTCGGGGTATGGAGTGATGGTTCTAGAAAGATGTTTTAGCAGTCCTCACTATTTCTGTAAAATAATGTTTGAATAATTATAATGAGGACTTATTTGAGTGTGGATATTGTCTAGAAGACAATATTTGTATTTAAACTCATAGTATGTGTTGTCGTATTTTGCACGATAATTATATTATTGAAGTTGTAGTTTACTTTATGTACCATGTATTTAGCGACTCAGAATGGGTGTTGTATACCTATTTTGGGGGCGTCACAATCATGCCAAACACCTATCCATCTATGCACTACGGGCCAAAGATGACTTTCACCACAAACCTTATCTGTAACATTAAAAGTTATGATTATACCAATACACAATTTTTGATCATAATCATACCAATCAACAGTTTATCTTTGCACTACGGGCCAAAGATGACTTTCAACACAATATAAGTATGAGGATGATGACAATGATATAAAGATTCAATCAAGTGAGATAAATGATAAATATTATATATTTATAATTCAATTTATCCATAGTTCAAAATGTCCAAATTATCAACATGATAACTATTTGTGAAGTAAAATTCAAGAATGATATTCATGTATCAAAAATAATTTAGACAGGAAAGAAAATTAAATTCTGTTGTGAATAGTACTCGTAGATAGTACTGTATGAATAATACCCATGAATAGTACCGTATGAATAGTACCCAGACATGAAAATATTTAAATTTAATAAGAAAGTTAAGACCAACATTCCAGCGAAATGATATTAGATTAAGCGCAAAACTTAAGGAATTTCTAATCATTTCAGAAATTATAGAAGCAATACTTATCATTATAAATTAAAATTTAGGAATATAAAATAAAATAATATCATTTACATAATATGGAGTATGAAAGAAAATAATATTTCTTATGAGTATTGAAATAAAATAATATCATTTACCTTAGTAGAAACTAGATTTGACTGAAATATTGGATATTATTCTGAGAAAATCTTGCACAAAAAGCTACACTCAAAGTATCCTTATACTCAAGAGAAATACTCACAATATTATAGAATAAGAATTTCTGATATTGTAATGGTATGTTGAGGAATGAGGGGTAACCTCCATTTTATAGTGCAAAGGAGGGAGAAAAGTTAAGCATGTTTGCCTAACTTCTTCTTTTTTCTTCCATGAGCCTAACTTCCTCATTTTCCTCTTTGCCTAACTTATTTTTCTTATGGGTGAGACCCACCAATTTGGAAACATGCTTTGCAGGCACTTATCAAGCCACCAAAAATAAGAAAAAGAATATCAAATCAAAATGATAACCCTCACTCCACTTTTATTCACATGCTAAAAATTATATATTATAATAAAAATATTACCATTATAAAAAAAGTATATTATTGTATTATCACATTATTATAATGTAATATTATAATAATATATTTGAATGAATATTTTATCGGAGAAGATAATTGCCAAACTTTTAACAAATATTTCATGCAAAATTCCTTCATTTATATCAAAATTGAACCAATATCCACCACATAATAATTATTCACAGTCAATATTATAAACTTACAATATTAACAACCAGATCATTCCCAGGAAAGAGGGGGCTTTTCGATAAGGATTTATCCTTATTGGCGCACAATTATATAACTTAACCCCTTTCCTCGACAAAATTTTCTAGACATTGCCAATAATGATAACTAATAATATGAATAATTGTGTCGCATCAATTATTGATTTAATAATATAAGATATTATGTAGATGATATTGTGACAATAATTGAATTAATAATATGAGATACTGTGCAACAATTACTGTGACAATTATTGAATAAAACTGAGTGACTTCTTACGTAAGAATCAATAATCATAGATACTGTGCAATACTGTGTGCTATTGTGCAATCACGCGTATTACTGTACTTTTATTACTGGGTATTTTAACAGTTAACGGTAAAAGTTTTGTCGTTATTTTTATAAAAAAATTATTTCTATCGCTTTCTATATCCGACAGTTATTCTGTTATGTGGTCCATCAATTATTGCGCCGTCGTACGGATATTTTCTGACAAAAATAATATTCCCCGACCAAACTAATATTTTATGACCACTTGCGTATTTTGTAAAATTTACATATTTCACCCATAACTAAAGTATTATATCAAATCAACACCTTATTATTCAAAATAATAATTAGAGAAATCAAATATTTATTCATAAAAAGTTGGGGTCTTACAAAAGTGGAGTGAAAGTTATCATTTTGGTTTAGAATTCTTTTCCAAAACCATTTCGTGCACGTCTTCTTTTCAATTCTTCTGCAGACCATGTTTTCCTAATTCATGGGCCCTCACCCATAAGAAATGTGAAGAAGTTAAGCATTGAAAGAAATAAAAAAAGTTAGGTAGATTAATTTGTTTTTTGTCATATACATGTAACTTATTTTCTCCCATAGGGGCCACTTGATTAGTGGATATTGAAGGTTAGTGAATGATAGTGGGTTGGGTGGCCACAATTATTTTTTAAACTTGCCAATTATCTGCCAAACTTTCCCAAACCTTCTCCCTCAATTGCACTATAAATATGTTACTCGGATGAGCAACCAAGACCCATACTATCACAATATCAGAAATTCTTATCATTTTTGCAAGATTTTCGCAAGATAATATCCGATATTCCAGTAAAATTTAGTTTTCTTCTAAGTTAAAGGATGTTATTTTCTTTCAATACTCGTAAGGGGTATCATTTTTTTCATACTTCATATTATGTAAGTGATATTATTTCATTTCATATTTCTAAATTTAAACTTACTATGGTAAGCATTGCTTCTATAATTCCTGAAATGATTAGAAATTCCTTAAGGTTTGCGCTTCATCTAATATCATTTCACTGGAATATTGGTCTGAACTTTTTTATTAAATTTTGATCTTTTCATGTCGGGGTACTATTTATAGATACTATTCATACGGTACTATTTATGGATATTATTCATACGATACTAATCATGAGTACTATTCACAATATAATTTTTTTTTTTCTGTCTAAATTATTTTTGATACATGAATAACATTCTTGAATTTTACTCCACAATTAGTTATCATGTTGACAATTTGGACATTTTTGAACTCTAGATAAATTGAATTATAAATCTCTAATATTTATCATTGATCTCACTTGATTGATTCTTTATATCATTGTCATCATCCTCATGCTTATCTTGTGGTGAACGTCGTCTTTGGTCTGTAGTGCAAAGATGGACTGTTGATGGGTATGATTATGATCAAAAATTGTGTATTGGTATAATCACAACCTTTAATGTTACAGATAAAGATTTATGGTGAAAGTTCTCTTTGACCCGTAGTGTGAGACCTCAAATTTTATGAATAAAGATTTAAATTGTTTGAAATATTTTTTTGAATATTATGGTGTGGATTTGATATAATGTTATAATTATGGATAATATTTATAAATTTTATAAAGTAAGCAAGTTGTCATAAAATATTTGATTGGTCGGGGAATATTCTTTTTGTCAGGAAATATCTGTACGACAGCACAATCATTGGTGGACCCCACAACGAAAGTATTGTCGTAGTAAGAAAACGACAGAATTATCTTTTTACAAAAGTAACGGCGAAAGTGTTACCGTTAAAACTGTTGAACTACCCGGTAGTAAAAGTACAGTAATACGCGTGGTTGCATAGTAGCACACGGTATTGATTATTGATGCTTACATAAGAAGTCACTCAGTTATATTCAATTATTGCTACAGTAATTGCTGCATCATATCTCTCATATTATTAATTCAATTATTGTCACAGTATCATCTGCATAATATGTTATATTATTAAATCAATAATTGAGACGGCAAAATTATTCATATTATTATTTGTAATATTGACAATGTCTAAAAATTCTGTCAAGGAGAGGTTTGGTCACCTAATTGCGCGCCAATAAGGAGAAATCCTTATCGGAAAGCCCCATCTTTCTTGAGAACGACATGGTTCTTAAATATTGTGAGTTATAATATTAATGATGAATAAGTTCGTGTTGATTAAAGATGAAATTGATAGTTCTATTGTGACAGAATTATTAGTGTTAGTGAAAATCGACATTTATTTCGATATTAATTGATGTCTGGAAGTTATACTGACCAATCGGATAATTAATCGGATAAATGAGCAATTAATTGCTATTAATTCACATGATTATAACTATTTATTCACATGTATGTACTATTAATTCACATTATTTACTATTAGGGGAGGTAGTGTAAGTTTGATAATACTTGCAGGACTAAATTAAAAATAAAGAAAAAGAGGGAGGTATTATACTGTAATATTTTGAGTTCCAAAATGTGCAATTATTGAAACTATATTTTCCTATAAATAGAAGCTCATTCTTCCTTCATTTCTCACCAATTCACTAAGTCTCACAAGAGCAATTATTATAGAGAGAAAGAAGAAGAGAAGTCTGCTACCTCACTATTCCAGTATCCAGTTTTCTTCTAAGGTAAGGGGTATTATTTTTTTCGTATTCATGAAGAGAGCTTCTGTTATTCCATTCTTTATTATTATGTTGGAATAACTTGTCTATGGAAAGTACCGCATACATGGTGAAATTCTTCTGTTATTCTATTCTTTATTATTCTGTTGGAATATCCTGTCTGTGCGGATTACGCATGACCTAGTTCCATTCTTTATTATTCTGTTAGAATATCATATCTGTGCGGATTACGCATGACCTGATTCTATTCTTTATTATTTTGTTAGAATAATCTGTCTGTACGGTCTATCGCATGCCTGATGAATTCTTTTGTTATTCCATTCTTTATTATTCTGTTGGAATAACCTATCTATGTGGATTACCACATGCATGGTGAATGATCCTTTGTATTCATTCCTTATTAAATTGTCAAAATGATCTGTCTACGTGGATTACCGCATGGCGGACGAAAATTCATTTGCAGTTTCATATATTCTATTATACTCAGTTGGTTAAAGTTTTGGCTTCTATACTCCATGAAATTAGTAGAATATCCTGGATATTTACGCTTCATCCAGTATCTTTTCATGGAAATATTCTTCTGAGCATTCTTGAATTTTACTCCACAAAGAAGTATCATGTTGACAATTTGGACGTTATTGATTTCTGGATAAATTAAAATTATAAATCTTTAAAATTTATCCTTTAACTTGTTTTATTGAATTATTATGTCATTGTCATCATCTTCATACTTATATTGTGATTAAAGTCATATTTGGCTTACGTGCATAGATGGACTTGGTATGATTATGACCAGAGATTATTCGGTATAATCATGACCGTAATGTGACGAATGATGTGGTAAAAGTCCTCATTGTCCTGTAGTTCATTGATGGACAGTTGTTGGTATGATTATGATCATGAATTATTTGGTATAATCATGACCATTGTTGATTACATGAATATCCTTAGTCGTGATGCAGGGATGATTCGATTTTATTTATTAAGCTGAGTCTCAGCGATAAAGTTGATGAAAAACTTTTTAAATCATAGAAGATAGTAGGTTTTATGCTCTACTTGACTCTTCTAATGGATTGCTTGTTCCTCTGTAGTTAAACTTGTTGTATATTATATTCTACCAGTTTAACATTATTGAAGGTTAATGATAATTTATTCTGCATTATCTTAGTCATAATATTTCTTACTGGGCTAGTTGAGCTCACCCTTTCTTTCACTGTTCTCTTCAGAAAATGAGAACGTAGCCAAGACTAGTCAGGGAACGGAGTGACGGTCCAGATGATAGCATTAGTAGTCCTCACTATTCTGTTAAATAATGTGACAATAAATATAATGAGGACCTCATTGAGTGTGGCTATTGTCTAGATGACAATATTCTTATTAAAACTCTTAGATTATGTTTTGTCGTATTTTACACGATTGTTGTATAATTAAGTTATATTTGAATTTTGTACCATGTATCTGATGACCCAAGATGGGTGATGTATACCTGTTTTGGGGGTGTCACAATTGGTATCAAAGCTTAGGGATATGATCCCTGGCTGAGATGTGAGACAAGAACTAGGAGGGGAGAGACGGAAAATTCCTTCACTAGTACGACCTACCTAAGTTTATTTGGTATTTAATTGGTCGGTCAGAGTATAGAGATAATATGTGATATGTTAATTAACCCTTATTTTGTGGCAGTATTTGAAAATGACATCCGAAAATGTTGAGATAAGCAATGAAGCACATAAGACCGTTGAGTCATCAACGATCAATACCCGGGATAATGTGCAACAGGAAGACAATAATCCTCAGGTAAATAACAACACCGTTCAGATGATGAACGATGGGATGTTCAGAGGCTTTATGCAATACATGCAACAGCAGGCGAGAGAGACACATGTTCAAAATACAGGTCACTGCTAAGCAGTTCAAGGAGCTAGGACCGCCGGAGTTTTTGAGAAAGTTAGAACCACTTAAGGCGGAGATGTATATTTGATGTCTTGGGATGCTCCGAGGAGCAAAAGATTCTCTTTGCCACCTTTATGTTGCGTGAAGAGGCATATTACTGGTGGGAATCTGTAAAACGTACCCAGCCTGACGCACTTAAGATGTCTTGGGAGAAGTTCCAAGAGTTGTTCAACGACAAGTACTTTTCTAAAATAATTCGTCACATGAAGGAGGTGGAATTCATCAAGTTGGAGCAAAACAATATGACCGTGTTGCAATACGAGGCTAAATTTGCAAAGTTATCCCGGTTTGCATCCCATTTGGTCGATAATGAGGAGCGAATGACGCGAATGTTTCTAAGATGTTTGAAACCCGATATACGTCAATACCTCATTTCTCACAAATTGTATTTGTATTCGGATGTTGTGAATAGGGCTCAGTTATTGGAGTGCGATAATGAGTCAGCACAACCAAAAGGCAACGACCAACAACACGATAATAATTATACCGGTGGCAACGGCCATCGGAACAATGATAACCATCATGGAGGAAATTATAATGCCAAGAATGGTAACCACTTCGGTGGTAATCATGGCCAAGATAATAGGAGTGAAAATTTCAAGAAGAGAAGATTCAACAACGATGGAAAGACAGCAGCACCAACACCCGTTTTCAAGGAAGGAGAACGACCACCAATTGTATGCTTCAAATGCGGAGGGGAGGGACATATCAGTCCAAACTACACGATGCAGTCCAAAGCATGTTACAATTACGGAAAAGAAGGTCACATAACCCGATTTTGTCGTGCACCAAAGTCAAGTCCAACTGGGACAGTGGCATCAAAGGCGGATACGGACAAAACAAAGTCGGAGGAACCCGAACGAAGTTATCACGGGTTAGTTAATTATAAATTTTTGCGAAGTCTATACCTTATTAGATACCGGTTCTACCCATTCTTTTATCTTTCTTGCTTGCGCTCAACGTTTAAATTTGACTCCGGAGACTTTGACTTATCGGTTGAAACTCCGTTAGGAGAAACCTTCGTTACCTCTACTGTTTATAAATCTTGTTAATTCAAATCGACACTTTCACGTTACTTGTCGATCTTATCTCTTTGAAAATACTGGCCTTTGATGTGATTTTAGGAATCGATTGGTTAGCTACTCATCATGCTTTTCATAAGGTTGTTAGCTTTCATATTCCTAACCAACCTGTTATGCAAATTCAAGTAACCAAACCACTAAAGTCAATCATTGTCATATCAAGCCATAAGTAAAGAGCCCCGAGCCTTTCGTTGGTGACTTTCTTTGTGGAATGCACCGAAGCCAGACTATCCGTAGGGGACTTCGTGAATAACGGTGGCAAGTTTATAGGTATCAATGTGACGTGCTATCCAAGTTTTGAATGAGAGTCACAGTTTTGGATGATATTTCTATTGTTAATAAATTTCCTGACATATTCTTGAAGAGTTCCTAGCCTACCCTAGAGCGTGAAATCGAATTTTGTATTGACCCCAGTACAAAACCCATTTCTAAAATCCTCAACTATTTTTGTTCACCCAAAACGAACGTAACGTGCGCCAAAGACGTTGGCTCGAGCTGTTGAAGATTACGACCATACCATTCAATATTATCGTAGAAGAGCGAACGTGATAGCTGACGCGTTTAGTAGAAGATCGTATGCGTTTACGAGTGCGATGTTGTTAACACAAAAACTCATTTCGTATAACTTACAAATGATGAAGATAGAGTTAAAGACTCTAGGGACCCACGTGAAGATAACGAATATACGAGTAGAATCGACTTTAATCGATAAAGTTAAAGCCGTGCAAGCTACATACTCAGAATTGATGAATATGAAGAAGAAGGTTCAAAAAGACGTTATTCTAGAAGCAAGAATCGGCGAAGAGAGGAAATCTCAACCCTCGATTTAATTGGCTCATTTGAAATCCTCGATCGAGTAGGAAATGTGGCCTCTAGACTCGTTTTATCGTCAAGTATGTAGTGTGTTCATAACGTTTTTCACGTATCAATGTTACATAAATATGTGGACGACCCGAACCACATTATTGAATTAGAACTAGACGAGATAGCAAAAGATTTAACGTATGAGGAGATACGTGTTAAAATCTTGGATAAGAAGGATCATATTCGACACTCAAAGGTTATGCCTCAAGAGTTAGAATCTGAAATGAAGTCAAGGTATCCTCACCTCTCCGGCATACCAGGTATATACGTAAATTTTGAGGGCGAAATTTCATAAGGAGGGAGATTGTGAGACCCCAAATTTTATGAATAAAGATTTAAATTTCTTGAAATATTTTTTTGAATATTATGGTGTGGATTTGATATAATGTTATAATTGTGGGTAATATTTATAAATTTTACAAAGTAAGCAAGTTCTCATAAAATATTCGATTGGTCGGGGAATATTCTTTTTGTCGGAAAATATCTGTACGACAGCACAATCATTGGTGGACCCTACAACGGAAGTATTGTCATAGTAAGAAAACGACACAATTATATTTTTATAAAAATAACGGCGAAAGTGTTACCGTTAAAACTGTTGAACTACCCGGTAGTAAAAGTACAGTAATACGCGTGGTTGCATAGTAACACACGGTATTTATTATTGATGCTTACGTAAGAAGTCACTCAGTTATATTCAATTATTGCTACAGTAATTACTGCATCATATCTCTCATATTATTAATTTAATTATTGTCACAGTATCATCTGCATAATATGTTATATTATTAAATCAATAATTGAGACGGTAAAATTATTCACATTATTATTTGCAATATTGATAATGTCTAGAAATTCCGTCAAGGAGAGGTTTGGTCACCTAATTGCGCGTCAATAAGGAGAAATCCTTATCGAAAAGCCCCATCTTTTCTGAGAACGACATGGTTGTTAAATATTGTGAGTTATAATATTAATGATGAATAAGTTCGTGTTGATTAAAGATGAAATTGATAGTTTCATTGTGACGGAATTATTAGTGTTAGTAGAAATCAACATTTATTTTGATATTAATTGATGTCTAGAAGTTATACTGACCAATCGGGTAATTAATCAGATAAATGAGTAATTAATTGCTATTAATTCACATGATTATAACTATTTATTCACATGTGTGTACTATTAATTCACATTATTTACTATTAGGGAAGGTGGTGCAAGTTTGATAATACTTGCAGGACTAAATTAAAAATAAAGAAAAAGAGGGAGGTATTATAATGTAATATTTCGAGTCCCAACATGTATAATTATTGAAACTATATTTTTCTATAAATAGAAGCTCATTCTTCCTTCATTTCTCACCAATTCACTAAGTTTCACAAGAGCAATTATTATAGAGAGAAATTATGGAGATAAAGAAGAAGAGAAGCCTGCTACCTCACTATTCCAGTATCCAGTTTTCTTCTAAGGTAAGGGGTATTATTTCTTTCGTATTCATGAAGAGAGCTTCTGTTATTCCATTCTTTATTATTATGTTGGAATAACATGTCTATGCGAAGTACTGCATATATGGTGAAATTCTTCTGTTATTCTATTCTTTATTATTCTGTTGGAATATCCTGTCTGTGCGGATTACGCATGACCTGGTTCCATTCTTTATTATTTTGTTGGAATATCCTATCTGTGCGGATTACGTATAACCTGGTTCTATTCTTTATTATTCTGTTGGAATAACCTGTCTGTACGGTCTATCGCATGCATGATGAATTCTTTTGTTATTCTATTTTTTATTATTCTGTTGGAATAACCTGTCTATATGGATTACCACATGCATGGTGAATGATCCTTCGTAATCATTCTTTATTAAATTGTAGAAATGATCTGTCTATGTGGATTACCGTATGGCGGGCGAAAATCTATTTGCAGTTTCATATATTCTATTATACTCAGTTGGTTAAAATTTTGTCTTCTATACTCCATGAAATTAGTAGAATATCCTGGATATTTGCGCTTCATCCAGTATCTTTTCATGAAAATATTCTTCTGAGCATTCTTGAATTTTACTCTATAAAGAAGTATCATGTTGACAATTTGGACGTTATTGATTTCTGGATAAATTAAAATTATAAATCTTTAAAATTTATCCTTGAACTTGTTTTATTAAATTATTATGTCATTGTCATCATCCTCATGCTTATATTGTGATTAAAGTCATCTTTGGCTTACGTGCATAGATGGACTTGGTATGATTTATGATCAGGGATTATTCGGTATAATCATGACCGTAATGTGACGAATGATGTGGTAAAAGTCATCATTGGCCTGTAGTTCATTGATGGACAGTTGTTGGTATGATTATGACCATGGATTATTCGGTATAACCATGACCATTGATGATTACATGAATATCCTTGGCCGTGATGTAGGGATGATTCGATTTTATTTATTAAGCTGAGTCTCAGCGATAAAGTTGATGAAAAACTTTTTAAATCATAGAAGATAGTAGGTTTTATGCTCTACTTGACTCTTCTAATGGATTGCTTGTTCCGCTGCAGTTAAACTTGTTGTCTATTATATTCTATCAGTTTAACATTGTTGAAGGCTAATGATAATTTATTCTGCATTATCTTAGTCATAATATTTCTTACTGGGCTAGTTGAACTCATCATTTCTTTCACTGTTCTCTTCAGAAAATGAGAACGTAGTCGGGACTAGTCAGGGAACAGAGTAACGATCCAGATGATAACATTAGTAGTTCTCACTATTTTGTTAAATAGTGTAATAATAAATATAATGAAAACTCTATTAAATATGAATATTGTCTAAACGACAATATTCTTATTAAAACTCTAAGACTATAAATGTTGGTTAAGTTAATCTACTCTCCAACGCTGAAGTGGCATTGGATTTTATTATCAAACTCGCCAATTCAATTGGCCGTTTGGCCCATATTCAGAAAGCTTGGGAATTTTGGCTGTAATCTAGAAAGGTGGATGTGATTGATGCTAATCTTGGAAAATTCTCGGCGTATCTATCATGCGGAGACTAATTTCTCTCTCCTTCAAATGCAAAAAACCCAATTACTCTTCTTCCTATAGACCTTCTTACTCTTCTGCAAATGTCATAATTTCAACAGATTTCCCCTCTTATAATCATCAAATCACTCCTTCAATCACTTCAGTCCCATTTACTCCACTTGGGTCTCCTCCAAATTGCTCAAATTCCATAACCGCAAATGGGTATCCATCCTTTCACAGAAGTTTGGGTTCTAATTTGTGTTGCAATCGGTTTTTCTCATCTGGGTGTTCTTTAAATTTGATAAAGTTTGGAGCTTTTAATCGGTGTGGATATGGGGTTGGGAGGATTCGGAGTTTGGTGGGTGGATTGAGGAGTTTTAGTAGTGAATCAGATCGAGAGTCTATGGATTATGATGTTGTTATTGTTGGAGCCGGACCTGCTGGATTATCGGCGGCTATAAGGTTGAAGCAGTTGTGCAGGGAAAAGGATGTTGATTTGTCAGTATGTGTTGTTGAGAAAGGTGCTGAAGTGGGTATGTGTCCTTGCTCCTTTACTAAATACTTTTGAATTGATATATTTGTTGTACTTCGAGATTAATCCCCAAATTAGTTATCTTGTGTAGAAAATGTCAAGATGGATGACTGACTTTATAAGAGAACAAAATGAAAAAGGTTCCAACTGTTTGATTACAGAATGGAGTCTACTAGTGAATTGAAAAGATTAAAGCTTTAATTTAAATTATAGAACAGATTACGAGCTAATTTAGATGATTGGCAAGCTTATGACAAATGAAAAATGAGATGCTTTTGGTGGAAGGTGGTAATTAGAGCTAGAGAATTTCACAAAACTAGGTTGCTTGATTATGTGACTACTTAGATAGAGATGTTGATTTTGATATCATTTATACTACTAACAAGAGGGAACTGATGAATTAAAATTTTTGTCTTGAAACAATTATGGTAATATGGGTAAGTGTTGCCATATTTGAATAGACTCTTCTTCTTTTCATGGTAGTCATTCTGTAGTAGTAGTGGAAACCCATTTTATTTTTAACCCTTGTAATGACCCTGAGCACTCAGAATTGCCTGCTAAAAAAATCCTACATTGGTCAAATGCAGACTGCATAGTTCCACTCTCTTCCACAAGGCCTCCCAACATATAGATCTTTTTTCTTGGTTCATTCGGGAATCAGGAAGTGTATGTTCATGTTAGTATAGTCTGATTGGTGTTGTTCCTTTTGTTATAGCAGCCACATCATTGGATTTGTCCATGTGATGTTTAAGTTATTTGTTCTGGGGAATGCCCCTACTCACTGTAATTGTCTTTCCTTTTAGTATAAATTTTACTTTGCAAAAATAAAAAGGTGTTTTAATTTATGTACAAGGAGTTAGCTTTTAAATGTTTTAGTTATTCTAGGTTCTGTAACCTAGAGAGTAAACCATACAGATGTTACTGAGAACATCTGCTTATTACAAATTTTTGTCTTCATTCGATAGGTGCTCATATTCTATCAGGGAATGTTTTTGAGCCACGAGCACTGAATGAACTTCTCCCACAATGGAAAGAGGATGAGGTACTTTTTCTTATTGTTACGTTTCCTTCTACATTATTCCTATGTCCTAAATAAGTATGCTTTGAGATGTATGTTTCCAAATATAGCCTGATGACTTGGGTGAATGAAGATCTTCTTTTTTGAGCAAGTAGATGGAAAAGTTGTCCTCTAGTAAAATCTACGCAACTAAGCTGCAAAGGAGGATTTGAAGATCTTGTGGGTGTCTTTGGAATTTTCATGTTAGATCTCTTAAATATGGGTTTATCAAGTATTTTTATTTGCTCAACTAAAAATTCTCGCCCTTTCTTATCAATTTGCCTAGTAAGTTGCATCAGCAATGAATTAATAGAGTCACATAAAGTTATTACTGATACCAGTTGTATATATTGTGGTTACATTTGCTTATCATTTAAAAGGTTATGATAATTGCAAGAGTGCTATGTGATACAGAGTTGTTTGTTTTCTGTTGATAAGGTTTTTAACTGTTTTCATACTACCTAAGAACTGGACTATTTAGGCAGAGCACCTTCTGCACACAGTTTTTGGTTTCATCAAAGGCCACTAATAGTAACTTAAGATCAAATGGGTTAGAGATTTTTTAATTTATGGGAAAGTTGATTTTTATATTCTCTTTTAGGGGAAGCAAGACACAACTTTTATATTTTAAGCTCTCTCTCTTCCCCCCCCCCCCCCCAATGTTAATCTGTAAAAAAGTGCATACTATATGCCATGAGTTCTCAAATAAATTATGATTCTTGACTTCTGAAGTAATGTGTGCCCAAAAGTTTTTGCCAGGGAGATACTAGGTTTTCTGCTTGTCGCCTGGACAAAGAAGATAACATTGGGAATTTTAGTTTTATTTCAAAAGAATTCAATTTGTTGGATGGACACTTGTTAGATTCTAGCATCTGTCGTTCGAGTCCTTTTTGCTTTAGTATATGAAGGCGTAGAAAATTATTCTATACACTGAACTATTGCAAATATTCACCATCGATGTGCTACATGTTCCTGATTTTGGGTTACAATTTACTCCAAATGCTCAGATATGACCTTGAATCTGGACATGGAAATGTCTTTTATACTGATAATAACCTCATAGATAGTTCTGGAATAATGAGTTTTGTTAACATATTTGCAGGCACCAATTGATGTCCCTGTTTCTTCTGATAAGTTTTGGTTACTTAGCAAGAATCGTGCATTTTTTCTTACAAGTCCCTTTGATAACAAAGGAAACTATGTTATAAGGTAATCATATAATGTGCTCTCTTCATCGTGAAGCACTATTTTCGAATAGTGTAATGTAATCTGAAATCTATTTGACTTGGCACAATAATTGGCGAATCGTTTCAAATCTCCTGTTATTTTTTTTGTATTATTTTATTCTACTTTCTTTGTACTATAAAATTGCTGCACCGTGTTGCCGGGAAACTGTGGCCTAATATTCATAATAGTTTCCAGAAAACTCTGGCTTAGACTACTCTTTTTGGGGCCTGTATTAGAGCAACATTCATCATTTTTTTTCTTCATTTCTTTCTCCTTAAAACAGTAGTCTGTCCATCCCAAATTGAATATTCCAAGAGGAGACACGCAGTTCAATAAAACATCATAAATCATCTTAATATTATGTGTTAAGATTACCCCTCTTACAAGTTGCTTCTTTTGTTTGTGATGTAATCTACTTTTGTTACTTGGATAGTAAAGAAAACTAGAAATGTCATTTCAAAGTGTAGTGAACATGAGTTTTGGGACTTCCTAAAATGGAAGGGTGCACAAAAAATATGGAATACAGGGAGTATGGAGTATAAATTTTTGTACCCCTAGAGATGCTCAACTCATATGATCAAGTTATTGATGTCACTCATGCTACCTAGGATGTCTTTTCAAACTTTTATCGTTGTGAGCAGGTCTTTGCACTTATATTTTCTAGAAGGATGATTTTCTTATGTACTCGTTGATGTTCCTTCTCCTGTATTTGTGTGGATAGTCTTCTATTGAATAACTCTGCTAATTGAAAATGTTTGACTAATTTTTCGTCTGTACAACCTTGATACTATTACTCATTTGTTGGATATTAGATTTAGATGTTTTTCCTTTGCCTTCATAAGGCCTCAATAATTTTTAATTCTACACATTGGACCTTCATCTGCAATTGTAAGCTCCTTACCATCATCACTAACATTGTAATGCAGTTTGAGTCAGCTAGTGCGATGGTTGGGGGTAAAGGCTGAAGAATTAGGAGTTGAAATTTACCCTGGGTTTGCTGCTAGTGAGGTATTTATTCGTTCATTTGGCATGTTTTCCATGTGTACATGTATATTGTGCATTAACAGGTTACATAATTTTTAGATTCTATATGATGCAAACGACAAGGTTATTGGCATTGCAACTAATGATATGGGAATTGGCAAGGATGGCTCCAAGAAAGATAATTTTCAACGAGGTGTTGAATTGAAAGGCGGGGTTCTCTAACTTGTGTCATTCTTGTTCTTGTTCTGTCACCGACTCACCATAAAGATCTTGTAAGGTGGGGCCTGCACACACTAATGCTGCCCCTCTTTTGTTGGACCACTCGTGCTATTGCTGCTAAGTTGTTTTGTACCAATAACTTGGATGATACATAAGAGTTAGACTCATTTTCAAGTTGAAGGCTGTTGCACTTACTTTTTTATGCTGGTTCACCTTGACTCAGTCATTTGTGGTTATTTTATTTCTGTCACTTACTTTTTTATGCGGTTGACCCTGACTCAGCCATTTGTGGTTATTTTATTTCCCTCACACTTGGATGAGGAGGTGGTGGACGAAATGATCCATCACCATATTGCATGCTATACATGTATTAATGTGGTTCTAGCATCAATAGTCCAGAATCATGCTTTGAATGGGTTAATATACCATCCAAATATGTCCTACTACAAAAGAGAAGGCAGGGCTTCATGGGTATTAAGAAGCATAAATTTGTATAAGCCTGGGTTTTATACGAAGATTCTGTTGAAAGTGGCTTGATACTTATGTTTTTGTTGTTAATAAATTAAGACTTCATTATATTAATTATGGGAGGTTGGATTGCAGGGCGTGTAAATCTTCTTGCTGAAGGATGTCGAGGGTCATTATCGGAGGTTTGCAAAATTTTCTCTCTCCAAGTAGCAAAGTTGTCCCTTACAGATTAAATACCAATATGAAGTACTACATTTTTCTTGTTGATCTGTTTATTGGGCTAATTAAGTGATTAGGATGTCTCTCTGTTACATACAGAAAATAATGAGCAAGTACAACTTGAGAGATAAGGGGCAGGGGCAACATCAAACTTATGCTCTAGGAATCAAAGAGGTAATAAGCATAATTTGCATGCCCATTACATTTTTTGTCTTCTTCCAAATCCACAGTTCACCTGGCAGATAAGTTATTTTTGTTGCAAAAGTCTTACCGTCTTTATATGAAGAAGATTAGTGAAATTTGCCTTTGCTGTTGGTGTTATTTTTTTTTGGAAATCTTTGAGGTTTGATTGCTCCATACTTTCTTGGGATTTTGTTTTCCATTTCTTTCACATTACAAATTTTAATGGAAATATTTGTTCGTCACCCTGAATGAATATTATTAGTTTTACTTCCATGTGTTTAATAATGGGAAGGCATGATGATTTTTGACATTTATCCCCAGTATTTGTACTTTTACATATTTGAATTTCTATCTGTATTTTTTGTTTCTCTAAGGTTTTCTACATTTATTAATTCTTCTTGGCTGTGATTAATAAGTCTGTGGATCAAGCTGTATGAGAGCATCAATTTGGTGCATGCAAGGGAAGAGTTTTTTTTGCTTTAAACTGTTAAAATTCTTGCAGAAAATTTCTTCTTGCTTCTACCTAATTCCTGAACTTATTTTCCTGCTCAGGTATGGGAGATTGATGAGAGCAAGCATACACCTGGTGCTGTGCTTCATACAGTGGGTTGGCCCTTGGATCACAAGACCTATGGGGGATCTTTTTTGTACCATATGAAAGATAGACAGGTACTGTTTCTGCAATTTATACATTTATAGTGATGAAGGTGTTCAAATGAGTTGATATTTTCCTAGGAGTAGCTTGGCGCTGGCTTACTTTTCCTTTCACCCTGCCCTTGGAGGGAATTTACCTATTTGTTAATAGTTGTTTTCTTGGTAATTTTTTTTAGTGTATTGTTTTGTTGTTTTCACAGTGAATCATGGCATCCATTTTTTGACAAACTTACTAAATTTGAAGTTCCATTTGTTTGTGGTCTAAATACCTAAGTGTCTCTTATGTTCATAGAGCAAAAGGGGGTCTTTTAATTGTGTTCTAGAGTCCTGTACTAAACCCATTGTGTTCAGAACAAGAAATTGTTTCTTGTTATCACTTTTCTAATTTTACTACATGTATATAGTTGACTATTGATTAGGTGAGATGGGAATAGAGAAGTGAGAAAACTAACAAAGGCCATTGGCTAATTGGAACCACATAATGGAAACTTACTCACTTGAACATTGAAATCCTCTACAAATTTCAACTCCTAACAAACCAACAACGGCATTATAAAACTTTTTGAAATTAATAGTAAAAATCAAAGCACAACAATAGTGCTATGTTGTGTCAACCATTTTCAACTCCCATAATGATTCCTCCAAGAACCTCCAGAAACATCAGTACAACTTCAAGAGCTTGAATGCTGATGAAGCTACAAGCGTCTAATCATAGATGCTAATGAAGCCCCATGGTGATGCAGTTGACCAAATGGCTCAAGGAAAAAAGGGAAGATTGAAGAGGTCAATTGAAAGATTTGGTTTTTAATCATATTGGAGGAGTGGGAGAGAGCGTAGAGGGAGAGAGAGAAAAGATAGAAGTATGGTGCATCCCAAGAATCAAGAGGGGAAATTGCGCCCAAGTATTAGCATTCAACCAAAATTATAGCAACGGTTTATCAATTTCCATATCTGTACGTTCAGTCGTTCACCTAACCTAAACAAACAACATAATTTCACAATCAGTGTATTTATTTGGCTAAAGTAACTGTGCTAACTATATTAGCTGTACCGAAGTAACATTTCCTTTTTTCACTCTTAAGTTACTGGCATGTAATTTATTTTCAAACATCTGACTTTGGTGCTAATGTAAGTGATGTTTCATTCGGTATATAGGTTTCTATCGGACTTGTGGTTGCTTTGGATTATCACAATCCTTTCTTGAATCCTTATGAAGAATTCCAGGTAACCTAACAGCAGTATTCATTCCCATTTGTTTTTTGACTTTCTATGCAATCAAATCCACTTTTACATTGTAAAACATATGTCCATGATGTACCTACGATCTTGTATATTGTTTCATGAATATAATATAAGTCAAGGATCTTTGGATTTAAGTACAAATTTGATGATTATGTTGCAGATCAGTCAGAACGCTCTCTCTTTTAGTTGTGCTTATCATTCAATCATTTCCTTTTCTTATAGAAACTTAAATGCCATCCTGCCATCAGAACTCTTTTTGAAAGCGGATCTGTTCTCCAATATGGTGCTCGCACTTTGAATGAAGGCGGTTTTCAGGTGAATCAGATACTCTCTTTCTCTACTAATGTATTGGAATGCTACATTAGGGAAAACTTGAAAGCTGCGTTCAAATTCATTTCAAATTCCTGCATCATGCTATACAATGAAATGGATCTTATGGTAAATATATATTTGATTTTATGAAAGCCATGTTCTCAAATTTTAAGTGCCAGTATTTTTCGCACATCCATCCAAATATTTCAATTCCATTTAGCGACTTAGTGAGACTCTAGATATAGAGCCATACTTCTCTCAGTGAGACTCTAGATATTTAGGCATACTTCTTTCATCAATTTGATTGTAGGATGCACAAACCTTGTTTATGCTATAGCTGATTGATTGTTACTTGTTTTGTCTCATACAATTAAAAATATGATACTCGTTGAATTTCAGTCTATTCCATACCCAGTTTTCCCTGGAGGAGCAATTATTGGATGCTCAGCTGGCTTCCTAAATGTACCAAAAATAAAAGGATCTCATACCGCCATGAAATCAGGTGTGGACCTGACTTTTTGTGGTTGTACCTAATATTAATAATTGAGTATCTAAGTACTTGGAAAGCACCTTTTTTTCTTTTTGAACAAGTGTTGGAAAGTACATATCTAGATGAAGGTATCTTCAATTATTCGTATTATGATGCAAAGAGTGTGGTTCTATAATATATTATTTTAGAGAATAGATCGTAACATATACTCCCTCCTTCCCATTTTGAGAAGACTCAATTTTGGGGGTGTGTTTGGTTAGATTATTAAACCATACCGAAAACATGTATATATATATATATATATATATATATATATATATATATATATATATATACACGCCATGGATCAAGTCCGGACTCCCGGACTTTCTTAAAATCTGGATCTTTTTTTTTTTTGTTTTTTTTTTAAAACTACTAAAAAAAAAGTTTAATATTTTATGGAACTGAAATTTTTTCATAATACAGTGTTTTGGACGTGATTTGGATACATATAACAAAATATCCAAATACTGTATTATGGAAAAATTCGAGTTCCATAAAATATTAAACTTTTTTTTAGTTGTTTTAAAATAAAAAAGAAAAAAAAATATCCGTATTTTAAGAAAGTCCGGGAGTCCGGACTGGAACCGGAACCTATATATATATATATATATATATATATATATATATATATATATATATACACACACATATACATATATATTACTTTTTCAATTGCAATTAAAATATGCCACCGATATTATATATAAATGTGTTCTAGGTACATTCTAAAATCCATGCGAACACACCACAAAAAATGTGTTGGCTTAATTTGTGACTGAATGAGTTTTTTAGAATTAAATGTTCCTATTATTAAAAATCCAAGCAAAGACGCTGCTAAATAAGTTTTCCGTACAACTTATAACTTTGTGCTGCTTTACTATCGTTAAGGTCCTTTCATGATACGCTGGCCCAAAAACAATGTAAGAAGATGGTACTTCTGCCAATGACTCATGCATCATTAGCATATCATATTGGAACTTACCCTAAATAAATAAATCTTATGGACTCTAGCGCTTTCCTGTTTCTCTTTATTGTTTTCCCTCGCATTGCTTGCATGCATGAATAAACCACATTAACTCTTCACTAGCTAAACCTTCTTTCTCAGATATGGTTATTCAACCCAGTTTGTGTATATAAGCTACCCCTTGTCTTGTGAGATTTGAGATCTGTCACCAAGTCAGCATTAAGCATATTTTCATGGATTAAAATTTGGTGCCTTCAGTAGATCATTATGATGTATCATTTTTCGTGCTATTCATCTTAGCTGTTATAATTTTATACTTTCCTAAAGTATAATTGAACCCTGAGAACGTTAAGCATAATTTCATGTGTGTGCGCTTGTGCATATGTGAATTAACTGCAATGAATTACAAAAAAAATTTAAACAACTAAATTTACATAAATTTTCAATTGTTAAAGTTTTAACAATTAAATGAGGTACATTGTTATTATAGATAGCATATAAAAAATCATAAATTTTAACTTTCGATGATGCATCTTGAACACTTCTATATGCATGGATTGAGTGACAACACTTGGAGGCATTGTCCTTCGATTATTATAATGTTTATAAACTGCCCAGTGCATACATAACTAAATATTAGGAAAATGAAGGGTACATCTACAACTTAGTTGGTTTATTACAGGAATGCTAGCTGCAGAATCTGCATTTAGAGTACTCCATGAAGGCTTGAATATGGAAATATTCTGGGACAGTTTAAGGAATTCATGGATATGGGAGGAATTATACGTAGCGAGGAACTATCGCCCAGTAAGTTCTATTTTCGGCCTCATAAGTTTGTAATACTTTCCTTATTTTTTCCTATTTTTGAGGTTATTGTTTGTTATAATTATAACTGTCTTGAATTTCTAGTTCTTTCGAAAATCTCTAATGGATGCCACTTGATATAAAATTTGTTATGGTGATTGGATCAATAATCTCTTCTTTCATCCGGTGCCTATTTTGCAGGCGTTCGATTATGGGCTTATTCCTGGTTTGGCTTTGAGTGCTGTAGAACAGTAAGATCTCTTCTTTTTTTAACAAGCGTATAACTCCAACTTTAACCCTATATCATGAAATTGACCGTCATTTTCTGTATGGCAGCTACATATTCAAGGGGAGATCTCCGTTGACATTGAAGCATGGAAAACCTGATCATAAAGCAACAAAAGTATGAAATTACTGGTCAAGAGACAATACTGGGTGTTAAAACTATGTAGTTTTTATTATTTATTTATTTTTAGGGGTTGGGGGGGTGGAGTTTAGGGATCATTCTCTATAAATATGATTAATTATTATGAAGTTGTAGATCATAAGGTGCCACTCTACTACCATGTTAGACTATATCTGAAACTTCAGGAATGGATTGCCACTAGAAATGTATTAGTGTATGGTGGTCCTCTTGAAATTTTTAGAATTAGTAAATGGTAAAACTAGGTCATAAGGATGGCTGAGGAAAGTTGCTTGCCTTATATCTCCCATATATTGTTTCAGTGCCAATCTATGGAATTCATAAAACTTTTGTGAAATGTATATCAACATGTGGTCCATGATTCTGGGAGCCTTCTCCAAATGTCAACAGTATTTTTCGATTTACTTAAACTCTCTACCGAACTTAATCACTATTAAATGATAAATAAAGTTACATCTTATAATGCCGCATGGCTAATACAAAATCAACCAATGGTCGTGTCTTGGAATGCATCAATGGACTATAAGGATATTTGAAGCACTGATTATATGTATTCAAAACAAGCAGCTTCTTGCCCTCTTGCTTGCTTGAAACTGATTTTCTTCTCCTTTCATCAGTTTATAAATCAATGCACTCTTATATTTTCAGGAAGCACAACTATGCTCGCCAATCGAATACCCGAAGCCAGATGGAGTTGTGTCATTTGATGTACCTACCTCCCTCTACCGGTTAGCAATTTATTCTTTGGATTTTTCAGTTCACCAACTAATATGTGATAATGATCTCTTGAAATCTATTCTTTTAAGGGGAGAAATTTGAGAAGACGAAAATGTTGAGCTATGGTAAGAGAACAAAATGAAGAGGATGAATTATCACTAGAAATAAATGCAGATGAGAAGCCAATAGTATTGTTGCGATTTTAATTGATTTTAAGTATTATGAATGCCAATAGTATTGTTGTACTCTCTCCATTCCTTTTTAAGTGTTGTTTTAGGAATTGGCACAGAGATTAAAGAATTTGATTAATTCTCTTACTAGCTAATTAAAATAGGTACAAGATATCAGTATTACCCTTGTTTGTGGGATTTACAGATAAGAAAGAAATTAAGATAAAGAAGATATAGGTTATCTCATTGGAGTAAAATTATTTGAAAGATGAGATAGAAACAAATCTTTATTTAGTGTGAGGGTAATATGGAAACTAACAATTAAATCTCCTTGGGAGTCTATAAACTATAGATAAAGAGGAATAAAAATTTATCTCTAAAACAACAATTAAAAAGGAATTGAGGGAGTAACTTTAGCACTCAATAATGGTAGTGAATGTTTCTTAATAGAAAGTTTTCATCTGGATTAACAAACTTGAAGAAGAGGATTGAATTCATTGAAATAATTGAGATAAAGTCTTGACGTTGCTTATCTCATCCGCCCCCCATCAGATATGACCTGTTTCTGAGCATCTTGCCAAATAAATCTTGGAATACTGAAATTGTTATTTTCATTATAAAAAGGGAACATTAGACATTACGCGTGTCCATACTCTCCCCCAAATTTCTTACCTACTTTTTTTGCCTTTTCATTTACTTTGTAGGAGCAACACAAATCATGATCATGACCAACCTGCTCATCTTCACTTGAGAGACCCCAACGTTCCCATGCTAGTAAACTTACCAAAATATGCTGGACCAGAATCACGATACTGTCCTGCACGTGTATACGAGTAATATACCTTTTGGCAGGGACTCTTTCTCATTTTAGATTGTTCTTGAATTACCTTAGACATTTTCTTTTTGATACTGGTTTCCACTACAGGTATGTCCCAGATGAAGAGGGTCAGCTGAAGCTGCAGATTAATGCTCAAAATTGCCTGCATTGCAAGGTAATATATACAATCTCTCTAATCTCTACAAAGATTAGCAACAGATATTCCTCAAAATGCACCCATATTGTTTAGTAATGATGATATCTTGCTTAAAGGATCGACATATGTGCCACCTATTAGGATTATCTTGAATAATCTCTGTTATGTTATTTTATGTTATGCGATGCATTACATTATTGTATTGCCTTTTAGTTAAATTACAATTTCTTGTTGCCCTTTTCCTTTCAGGCTTGCGATATTAAAGACCCGAAGCAGAACATTGAGTGGACAGTGCCAGAAGGTGGTGGTGGGCCTGGCTACTCAATAATGTAGATCATGCCCTTGCCTTATGCGATATGCAACTAAAGCTTTTGATAGGTCCACAAGACAATGTGGCTTCCCATCGGCATTTTCTATTCAAACTGAGTTGAGGAAAAACCTATCCGGCTGTCAGTTGAAGCAGAATGCAGTCATGATGTACAATTCATGGCGACTTGTGTTAAAAACTCAGCCTTTCTCAAGGAATATGGAGCTACATCTATTTTCTGTTTCTCTCGTGTTGTTCTTCAACCTTTCAACGCTGCTGCCCCTACCGGAGAGAATCTTGTTCTGGGAGTAAAGAAAGAGGTTCATCACGTTGTGAAGTACTGAACTGCATACAAGCCATTTTGTTGGGTCCTATTAAAGCACCTACTGAACTGCACCTACTTAATGTATCTTTTAACACTTCACCTCTTAATGCATTTTAATGTTTAAAATTGGGATAAAAAATTTCTATCTGAATGTCTCTAAATCATTAAGATACAAATACGTGTCATTGTATATACTCTACTCTTCATAAGAGACGTTTTTTGCGCAATAATCCCACTGGGTACCTTATGCAAAGCAGGGCTCAATAAGAATATTTGATGAGATGTATAATTAACATCCTCAGTGAAAGTGTAGAATACACCTTTTTCATTCAAGTAAAAAATTAATACATCCAGTATTTCAAATTCTGAAGAAAAGAACATGAAGATGCCATCTACAAGTCCACCGGACAAATTCTCTAGTTTTGATCATTCTGCAACAGTGTTGCATTGACCGCCAAATTTTGTAATGAAGGTAATGTTCATACCCACTTCATTGATTGTTGTTCATATATATATATATATATATATATATATATATATAGTCCGTTTCTCCAGCGAACTGGAAGGAGCAAACTAAGAACAAACCGACTATAACGACGATTTTTTCCGTCGCTATAGTATAGAAAAACGATTTTTTATACTATAGCGACGGAAAAAAACAGTCGAACTTCCTCCAATTCGCTGAAAAGAGTCAGGCTATATATATATATATATATATATATATATATATAGTTGGCCTTTATGCTTTTCAATCTCAACTATTAAATATTTTAATCAACGATGGAGATAATGGTTGCTGAAATAGTTCCCTAATATTAATAATAGTTACTTAGTAATATCAATGGGGAGGAATGACAAAAAAATTGGGACAACATACATATGGTCAGCTAGCATCATGCATGGTTAGTAAGTATTTCAACCGCTACAACTTGTAACGACAGTGCATTTATGCTTTTCAATCTCAACCATTAAATATGTTAATCTACGATGAAGATGATGGCTGTTAAAATAATTTCCTTAGCAAACGGTTGTCATAGATTAGAACCCATATATATATATATATATATATATACGGTCCGGATCTTAAGTTTACCCCTTATCTAACATACCTTGCTTATTCTCCTTTAGCGACGAACCAGACAACGATTCGATCCGTCGCTATATATAGAACCGTCGTCTTAACTTTTAACGACGGACAACATATAACGACGGACGCCCGATCTGTCGCTAAAAGAGTGAGCAAGATATGTTAGATATAGAGTTAGCTTAAGATCCGGATCGCGCGTGTGTGTGTGTGTATATATATATATTACCGAAAAAAATAGAAGCTTCAAGGATCAAACCTAGTATATAAGGTTTTCCATAAATTCTATTCTGGCTATGTTTAAATGTAAAGGGTAAACACAACAAAAGATAATTGCAAAGAAAGCCTCCTAGATGACAAAAGGATGTAAACATATACCCGCTAACAAACAGATCATTACTTCGAATTTTGACTGCCTAGGAAACCATGTAACATGGGATGTATCTAAACTAAATCGCATAAAGCTGATCTATCCAAAAGCAGAGTGCAACCAATATTAATTCCGACTACTAAGCCTTAGATGTCTATTTAATCCTTCGACTGATGCAGGTTGATGTCCGGAGAACTTTCCCTCAGGCTGGTAGATGACATGGAACCTTTCATTTTCAAGTCACCGCTATGAGATAGATGCTGTTCCTGCTGCTGCTTAAGTGGTTGCTGCTGGAACTGATGCAGTTGATGCTGCTGAAATTGATGCTGTTGCTTCTGATTATGGATTTGGAGCTGTTGAAACTGCTGTGCAGTTAACATTGTGTGCATAGACGGATTGTTGGAATAAAATTGCTGATTGGTTCCGTATGATGGAGGATAATTCATCATAGGTCCCCCGTTTGCAATGTTTTGCCCAGTTAGTAGTTTCAGATGCTGGATTTCTTCCTTCAGTGCATCATTCAATGCTACAAAGCAGAAACAGAAGCAGAGCACATAATTAGTAATTTAAAATATATAAATTACTGCAGAACATATTCTATTCAAAGGTCATCACATCACCCTCTTATTCTAAAGAAGTAGATATGCCATGGATTTGGAGTTGGGACAGGCTATTTTTCACATTTACAAGGTTAATGGCAAGAGTAGACCCAACACCTATTAACTTCTTCTACCGCCTTGCTCTTGTGATACAGGATAGACATAAGAGTGACAGTTTCGGCTCCATATGCCATCCTCGTTGCTCATCAAAATTATGTTATTTTAACATGGATTCTACCAAGCTACCAATGAATAACAGTGAAGCCACATAAATATTGAAAATAAAAGTCTATCGTCTATGTACTCTAATAGTAAGCTGGTTGGAGAAAGGGGAGTATTGATAAAAGCATAAACTCTTTGTCTATGTACTCTAAAAGTAAGTTGTTAGGAGAAAGGGGAGTATTGATAAAAGCATAAACTCCAAAAGATGAACAATTAAACACTCAGAACCTTACCGTCTTGCAAATGAACCTGTTGTTCAGTTGTCTGCAACCGCAGTTTCAATTCACTGTTTTCAGCAGACAGTCCATTTGTATCCCTCTGAATTAAAATATAAATAAATAAATAAAATTTCTGTCATGTGCATGACTTTGTCTATACACCAGTCAAATAATCAATATAAACAAAAATATAGAAGATTAGTAGAGGCAGCAAAATGCAGCCACATGAATAATTCAATTGAAGGATTGAATTATTAAGTAATATAACCAAGTCAGTAGATCTGTTTCTTTAAAGTAGTATAAACTGAGGACATTACCTGCAACAGGGTCAATTGAGCAGACAAGGACGTTGCTTCTGTTTGCAGAGTCTGGACCTTCCTCTCAAGCTCAGCTATGTACCTCATCTTCCTTTCTTTTGATCTTGCAGCTGACTGCCTGTTTGCCCATATCCTATTTCATTGCAGAGAAATTTTTTATACATGTTAGATTATGCAAGTTGCAGAAATTCTGAAAAAGATACTTAAAAGACTTCCAAGATTGATAACCATGAGAGAGACGCATAAAGGAATACATAACTAGAGAGGATCACCCAAAAAATTAAAAAAATTAAAAACTATGCCCTAGAATAACAGAAAAGCTGAACCATTCTTCTACTAAATGCGCACATCAGGTCAACATGATCTACCAGGGGTTAAGAAGGCCTGAAAACCTATTCTTAGCCTGACCTAACGAAAAATGGATAAATCTGCCTCAAAACTATAAAGGAGATCAGCCACCAAGAAGAGATAACTTGTAGATACTGTATGATGTATCTACCAAGCAGAGCTTTGTTCTATAAGAAGTGAATATTCTCCGGCTTGAGAAGAGCCCTAAAATCAGACCTAATTCTCTCAATGAGTAAGCATTCACATACAAAAACAAGACAACTTCATTGTTAGTTCCTTAGAAGGATAAAGAAATGCCAAGTGCCAAGCTCTCATGAAACTAGAGATGGAGTACCTTCAAACTCGCAAAAAGTAGAACCCCAAAAAGAAGATACACATTCTTTCCCCCCTATAATGAAGTGATTCTTTAACTTTTCCTATGTGCCTAGTTGTCAAGCTTCAGTCAATCCAACTACATTAAAGTAAGAAAAGTAGTATTCCTCCACATACCTACAGAACACTAAACCAGGAAAGAACAAGAGCGAGAGAGAGTGCGAAAGAAAGCTACACATGTAACAGCTAATGAAACGCAACATTTTTAACTAGATGCTGCAACAACTATACAGTCAACAAAAAGTGGTTATTTGCCAAAAAAGAAGATACAGCATTGGGATTAATGATGGCCTTCATTAACAAAAATGCTCTCAAGTTTAGATAATGATACCGATAATGACGATGCAAAGGAGGAGGCGAAGTTGAATAAGCACAAGAAAAGTATTAAACGTAACTGGATATTGCTTTTTAGAATGAAAACCAATTTCAATGCTATGTGTGTTTCCAATTATGTTGCATGGGATTGGACTATTTATACTAGTTAATGCTCTCCGCGTCCTCAAAAGGATGATTAAAGGTACAATTATTTTTGTCTCTAAAAAGATGAGATAAAGTATATAAAGTAAAGGATAATTATGTCATTTAGTGGAGTCCATTAGTATAAAAAAATAATTAATCATCACTTTATGAATCTTGTGGGGGCCACTAAGGAAAAATTTGAACTTTATTTACTCTCTTTTCTCTACTTTTACTTTTCTTAATGTGTAAAATCTATACTTTGTTCATCCTTTTGAGGACGGAGGGAGAACCTATAAGCACTTTTATATCCTTGAATTAGTTCCATGATTAAAATCACGAGGACAGTTTTTCTACTTCTAAGGCCATTTGATAAAAGGGGGAACTATTTAATCCCACCTTCCTACTTTGGATTATATACTCCATCATAAATGATACTAGAAAAAAATAATATAATCCATAAGGTTTCCATCTTGGGACTATTTGAAGGATAAAAAAGTGCTTACAAGTTCTTAACTAGTATAAATAAGTTAAACTAGTCCAATCCCATGTAACATAATTCCAAACAAACATAGCCTAAGGTTACAAACAGAAATAAGGTTCCATCTGAAACCATTACTAGAGAAATAAAATTCCTTATCTGATTTCATTATATCCAGCTATACACAGGGACAAAAAAAGGAAGAAGAATATTTAGGCTTGTTACAGCGTTTTGATAGAAAGGAAGCAATTTTGTCAACCTTGAAAGAAACCTGAACTGAAACTTGTATACAAGAATGACACTCATTTATAACTTCTCTACTTCAGTAGCCTCTTATTTCCTTTTATAGTTGGTTAGTAACTCTATTGACAAATCACTATTCCTAGTATTTCCATTCAAAATATGCCCTTTAGATATTTTGGATTCTTCTGAGATGGTTCTCGAGACATTATTCAAGTATAGCACCTCAAGAAATATAAACTAGATGCAAACTCAAGTATGAAGCACTCAATAACCATTTGCATTGGCCAAGGAACTTGACATCCTACTTTTGAAATTTGAACCATGCATTACCAGTTACTGTAGTCAGTTGATCAGAAACAGCATACTACTCCTAACACTTGTACTAACATGGAACGTTAAGGAACAAAAACATACACTACATTTTTTCGCACCTTAAAATGAATCTATTGTTCACACATAATGTGTGCATACTGGTAGTGATGGAAACATTAAACTCTTCTAATTATAACATGGAAGAACAAGGACCATACATACACTATATTTTTATGGCTCCTTAAAAATGTACGTATTTTAGTCAATACACACACTTATCAAAAGAGGTAGGCCGGTAGTAAAGGAAACATTAATCTATATTTATATAGTTGCAGATAAGAACTGCTTAACCATATTGAGAAGTTGATTGTGGAATCAATGCTAATATGAATTCGGATACAGACTCTTCACTTTGTCCTAATGTACCCGTGTCTGACATGACACTCGACACTCGGATAAGGGTATGAGTACACTTGATTTTAGTAGTAACAAATTGGCAAAACTGAGTAACGACGTCAGACTCTTCAAGCTACCATGTCCAACTGGACACTTCATCTGAGTCCGTTTAACATAGTTTATAACTACATTATACACCATAACAAACTTCGCCCAATATGATTAGAACTACAAAAATTAAGAATTTCATAACTCATAAAACACACACATATACATACATATATAGCACACATATATATACATATACATATATATATGCAGTGATTCATAGCAAACGGCTATTACGGACACTATTCCAGTAAACAGATCTTATACCATCAATTCAGAGATCCAACGGACCAAAGAGATTTTTTTTTAACTGGCCACTAGAGATTTTTTTTTCCTGGCCCAAAGGCTAGGAGAAATGTCTTAAACATCCCCAATAATTTCAATATATTAATTTGTAAGATAATTCCAAGTTGTATTACAATATGGAGTTGAAATTTTAAATAATCAAATTGTCACAATAATTGACAATGTTAAATTATATTATATAAGAAATTATTTATACAAATATTACTTAAAAATAAATACATTAAATATAATTGACAATGTTAAATTTTATTACTTAAGAAATTATTTAAACAAATAAATACATTGAATATAATTGACAATTTAAAATTTTATTACTTAAGAAATTATTTATACACAGTTTTTATACATTGAAACTATTTAAATCTAACTAAAGTGGGGGCGTTTAAAACATTTATAAGAGTAGATGCTAGCAAAAAAAGATCTCTAGCCGCTACTAAGAGTAGCGGCTAGTAAAAAAAAATCCTCTTTGACCCGTTAAATCTCTGAATTATCGGTGTAAAATTTGTTTACTGGAAGAGTGTCATAGCAACCGTTTGCTATGGATCACTACCATGTATATATATAACCAAGCAATTTAGTAGCCTTAAAATATCAACAACAAAAAATCTAAGTCTTTCCTTCGAAGAACTTCTCAATTGCCTTTAGGGTCAAGTCTTTGATTTAGGCTTCTCAATGATAAAAATTGCCGAAGCAATCAATAGCTGAGACATCAAACAGATTATTTAATGTTGGATACAGTCATACAGACATCAGATAGTTCATTAATTTACGTTTGAGGGAGAGGAAAGAAGTGCATGGATCCTTTAACCATATTGTACATGAGGGAATTCCTTGCACTTTCCACAATGCATGATTATCAACTACATTCCTTGCAAAGGAAGTGGGACTCATAGGTGTTGAACTACTTTATGCATTGCTCCTTATCCATCATCTTTCTGTTTTAGCAATAGTTAGATTCAATTGAAAGGATTAGTTTAGGCCAATTGTGGTACAATTTTCAACCATTTGCTATTTAGGGATTGATCTGTATTGCAAGGGGAATACAGTCTCAGCTAAGACAACTAAAAATTGAGCCCCGCGCATGTAGAATATAATCATAGAACTTTCAGATAAAAATAATTAACACTAGACAAGCATGTTATTACTTATTACCATAAAGACCCGTTAACTCAAAATTATTGCATCAATTATGCATCACATGTTATGAGAAAAGATAAAAGTATTTACTAAGAAATTCAAAAGGAAACATCTTATTAAATCTCTAAGGCCAAAGGAATCTACAATCCTTTGGTTCATTTAAACTCTGACGTTCATCGTGATTTATCTTCCTTTCATTTCTGTAGAGTTCAAGTAGTATTTGGTTATTGCACTAATCAGCTCATTTGATAAGTGAGTAAATGATGAGGTATGGAAGAAGAAATTCAATAAGTTTATTATTAATTTTGTATTGTTATTTAGAGATAAATGTTGAGTTATTAATGAAATTATTTAGTAGGATATTATAGTAATAACTTTTCATTAGAAAAGTTTAAATTGTAGTAGTAGATTTCAATTAGGAGAATTTATTATAGTAGTAGATTTTTGTTAAGAGATTGTTTCCTTTCTAAATTAGGGTTTTTACTTTGTCCCCCAATATTTAGTTTTGTATTTAAGCATTATAATACTTCATTATTTTGGAGATTATTGAATATATTGATTTGAGATTGAAGCTTTGTGCTTTTGTGTGTTTCTTTACCGATTTTCTGCAGAGATAGGTACTCTTATTCCTTCTACCTACCTAGTCCTACATCTAAATAAAACATTCATCAATTTGAAATGTTACCTCTTAGCTCGCTTTGGGTCAACAAGAGCAAGCTCGGCAAGCTTAGCAGCAGACATTGATTTTTTAGCTTCAATTGAAGATGCATCTTCTGCACCCGACATGAGCATCTCTGGCTTGATTGTAGTGGACCCATCCATGGACTGGCTATGCTGATGCCTAATTCTGGGCCTCTCGTTGGAGGTATGGACCACATTCTCAGTTGAAGAAGTAGCTGCTCCAGAAACTGCAGCTTGAGAAGATGATGGGCCGGATGCAAAAGACTGTTCACCCATTTGCAAGGTAGATGTTGCAGACGAAGAATTTATCTTATCCATGTCAAGATACATTGAAAACAAATCTTCTTCAGTCTCATCTGAAAATGAAGGTCCATCCAAGCCACCCACAACACCAAGATCACTATCAAAGCTAATGTCATCTGGAAGAGTAAGAATTTCTGAATGAGCACGTCGGTGGCCCGAATGTTTTGGTGGGTTATCAGGCATTTGACTAATATCATGACTAAAACCACCAGAATCAATCCCATGACCAAATCGACCAGATTCCAAACTACTCCCAGGTCCCAATGGAGGCAATGTAGTTGACCCTAGTGGCTCTGATTTCACATTGAAAGCATTACCCGGTGGCAGAAAACTAGAATACCTTCCTGAAGGAGGGAGAACACCTCCACCAATGTTCGGAGATTTATCCTTCTCCATTTACCAAAATCTCCTACTACAAAAGGATACAAACACAATACAAAATAACCCCAAAACCCACTATATAATTATACCTTCAGAACCAAAGCAAAAGCCCCAATACAGAATACCTTAAGTTAGGGTTTTTGAAAGCTGGGAATAACAAAGGACAATCTTTTCTTTTAAATTACTAAATGGGTATCCAAATTAAGCCCTAAAAGTCCTAGAAAAGCTTCAAACTTAGCTCACATGGACCATGAATTACCATTGATATTCTGGATAATATCGTATACAAATACAAGCTTGTTCAAAATCAATTGGACCTGAAATAAAACCATAAAAATAAAACTTAATCAATACACAACAGAGGCAATAGAGAAGAAAGAAACGCTAACAATTCTACAAATAAACATTCGAAAAAGAAAACATTATAGCAACAAATAAAAAAGAAAAGGGCTTACAGATTTCGCCTTGCCTTTAGATTAGATCTCTCCGAAAAGCGAATTGAGAAAGCGGGAGAGAATCAACAGCTTTTTCACGAGAACCCTATAATATCATATCACATGGGGAAGGGAGAATGTGAAGCTTCGAAGAGAAAATTATACACACAAATCGGTAAATCTATATATATATATATCCTAAAAATGGGTAGAATGAGGTTTTTTGGGGACAATGGTAATATTCTGCAGGCAAACGCGCGCCGCGCGTGATGTGTGATATGTTGTACTAATTTTCTTTTCTCTATAAAGAATAAAAATTATCGTATAAATGATTTAAAAAAATAAGAAATAAAAAAGAAAAATGAGAAAAATAATTATGATTAATATTTTATCAATCCGGGATTTGAAGTTATTAAAATATTCAACTAATTTTATATGTTCACCTTTATTCTCCTAAAGGTTGTGTACGGAAAAATCTAAGTTTTAAGTTTTTGTAAAATTATAAAATATAAGTATTTAAAAAAAAAAAATACAAACGATAAATCTTATAGACACATTTTCTCCTCCAGTTTACAAAGATATTAGTTAGCTCCTTTTTATTACTTAAGATATTATTCATACATATTTAATGTTTAACATTATCAACTATATTTAATATATTTATTTTTATAAAATATTTGTATAAATAATCTTTTATATAATATAATTTAACATTGTCAATTATTGTAATAATTTGATTATTTAAAATTTAAACAATTACCATACAAATATTTTATACATTAAAACTATTTAAATCTAACTAAAGTAAAGGCGTTTTAGACATTTTTCCTGATCGCACCTCTCACCTGTGGCCAACAAAAGAAATTTCTATTCCTTTTTTGGGCCATTGAATCTCTAGATTAACTGTTAAAATTTATTTGCTAAAATAGTACTCCCAACTAAAGTATGTTATGAAATAAGTCCCATTAAAAAATAACATAACCTCATTTAATTTTAGCTAATACAATATTTGGATTATCAAAAAATATTACCAATTGTAAATTTGCTAGATTCAAAACTTAAAAATAAATATTCTAGTAAAACTTTATAAAAATAATAGAATTATTAAAATTTAAAAACTCTTGAGATAGATGAAGCAAGCTAAATTTAAAAGAATAACTTATTTCTTGCAAATAATTGAGGAAAGAAATATTACATTTCAACAAAAGCAAGAACCAAACCCTCGAATGTGCCTAATTTCAATCATCACATACTGTATAATATATATTCTCCAAAGTTTTCAACAGCAATAATAAAAATCATGGTTTTGCACAATTATTTTATTCAAATCCTATGTGTGAAACTTGATCAAGACTATCTTGAAAGGTAAGCCAAAATGATCCACAGCACACTGCTTGCCTGGTTTAATTATGATTCAACCTGCACCACTTAAATAATACAGAAAACTGAGTCCATATGACAAAAACATCCTAGAAACCGGCTATCAGGATGAATTCATCAGAATATGTAGTCCGGAAGCTCGAGGGGAAATCGTGCCACCTCAACTTCAAACTGGCTGCCCTTTGGATCTGTCAATCTAGAAAACCAATATGCAAAAGATACATTTGTCAGAACTACAGTTTTTGCCTTTAGTACACTTTTAGAGAATATTACACATATATTGGAGCCTTCTTTATTTTTATTTGGGGTATGTAGGGCTGTTTGTTTGGTGGTGGGGGAAGCAACCATGAGTGGGTCCAGTGGTAAAGTGGCTCGTTCACCCCGCTTAAAGCTTGGTGTTCGAGTCCCACCCACAACCGCTGGTTAGAGGCAACTCTACGTCCTACATGCCACACAAGAGAAGCAAGAGATAGAGTGGAGGGAGAAACATGGTCACTGTCAGGGTTATGCAAACTGCCTAGGAAAATGATTTCTTCGAGCTTGCAAGCAACACAAGTCAAACAGACACAAATACTAGAAAACTCATTAGTATAGGCTACTGGTACAAAAAATAACTTGGTATGACCAGAACTCAGCAAATGCAACCAACATTTACCACACTTTAAATTTGTGTACATCAATTGTTAGGTGGTGCCAACATCATGAAAGTATGCAGGAAAAGGATAGATATATAGGAGCCTCCTAGATCCCAATTACTAAACTTTGTGTCAAGTTTGAATTGAACATATATACCAAGGTTAAACCAAATTTCCACGACCCACAATCAATTTATTTTCTAATAGATATTGACATCAATATTTGGTTGAGTCATCTTTTGTTACTGATTCTTGTTACCAAATAGCTGGCAATTCTTCCTAATCTAAAAGAAGTAAAGAGTCCCAAAATTTAGGCAATCGTATCACATGATATAGACCATAACTTCTCTCTAAAATTGAGCCTCAGAAGTTTAATGATTTCCTAATCAATTCAATTAAAATAATCATAAAGATGGATCCTATATCATCTAGTTGAGACAGCAAGTATATGCAAATTCCAGTTTTGTATATATACAAATGCAACCTGAAGACCCATGTAATGCTGTCCGGGTCAACCCAAGAGCACGTCGAATTGTAAACTTATAAAGAAAGCGGCTCTAGTTTTTCTCATGTACTCGGGGGGGGGGGGGGGGAAGTTGGAAAATCACATGGAAAAAAAATTCAGATATAGAAATGTTAGAGAAAATCATTATCAAGAAATTGAATTAGAGAAGAAAAACTTGGGCGATATTGGGTTCTTGTGGCATACCTTCCCGGGACAAATGTGAAAGAACCTTCAATGGAGCCTTGTGAAGAACTTAGAGTGATGCAACTCTGATAAACAAATTCTTTCTCGCCAGGACGTAGGAGCGGAAACTGAAAATAGACCAAGATAGAATGAGAAAATACAAGTCTTAAGTATCACGACGAAGTAAATAAGAAACATGCGGAAAATATTTATCAAGTCGATGATATTAATGCAACTCATCGCAACTTAACACCAAGCCTTGTCCCATATCCCATTGAATGACATTACCTCAAGGAAATTAGAGAATCTTTTGAGTTTTGACATATCAAGAAAAACACTAAAATGACACTAATGTTTCGGGAAGAAAAAAGAAGAGAGAAATAACATTTCTATCATCTTAGAATAAGTCATTCATACCTTTTGTTTAATAATTTTTAAACTTTCAATATTCATCTTGTTTTACTATTGTAAATAAATTTTGTTATGTATAAATTGTTTTTGATTTTTTTTTACAAATTGATCAATAATCAATTTAATGAATGTTGTTGTAGTTTTTTATTTTGATTTTATGAACTGACATAGTGTTATTATTATTTTTAGTGTTTTATTCCTAAAACTATACTACTAATATACTACATCAAAGATTGTTCAAAATTTTATATTTATTTTTTCTCAGATAACATTGTTTATTTATAATTACATAATAAATTTGTTCATAACAACCTAGAAGGTTAAAATAGAAAAATATATATATTCAGATGTTTTAGATAGACAATTATCAAACACATAATTTCATTCCGTATTCAGAGTTTCTACTCCATTAAACTCATTCAGATTCTCTTATACATTCATAACTTTTCATTCAGTTTTATCAAACAACCCCTTAGAAGTAATATTTGTTTTGTTACATTCACAAGATCTTGAACTCTATCCATATGATCCACATGCAGCTTAGTGGGAAACTAGTGTAGTTTTGCGACTTCACAGTTATTGGATAGCAGACGGTAATTATGCTTTCCAAATGTTTTTTTACTTTAGCCAAAAAATTTAGAGTTGCATTTGAGGTCTATTGTCAGAAATTGATTTAGGTCCCATTCTCTCATTATAAGAAGCTCGGTTGAGGGAGCTGCGGGTGTGTATCTGGTGATTCTGGTTTCTACTTCAATTTTAACCTCCTTATATCTAGATTCTATGCACGGCAATGCTAAAACCCACAAGTGTTATCAACAAGAAGCAGTAAGAAAACATTTGGTGGAAAGGGACTAGAGGGAAGGAGCGAGAATTTGAAACAGTAGTGGATGATGTAAATATCACTTGATGGTCCTTGGAAGTGATCTATTTCTTATTCTTTTTGTGAGCTAGGGGCAAGGGGATGTTCCAATTTTTAGGTAAATGATTTTCATAGAAGGCAAAGAAAGAAGCTTTTGGATGAAGACTATGCAGTTAAGAATAAGGGGATGGAGGATTTTGGTTGAAAGAGGATGAGGAGCTGTTAGAAGAAGATGCAAGGTATAGTGAGCCTGATATTTGTTCAGTTTCCTTAGACGTTTTCCCAGGTACTCTAAATAATTTGTAAGACTTTTGAGTGCATAACATAATCCCTCTTATTTCGTTCATGGCTTTTTCTTGGGTACTCAAAAGTCACA
The DNA here is from genome assembly GCA_016801055.1 of Panax notoginseng. Classification (NCBI taxonomy): domain Eukaryota; kingdom Viridiplantae; phylum Streptophyta; class Magnoliopsida; order Apiales; family Araliaceae; genus Panax; species Panax notoginseng. The sequence goes on from CM029023.1 coordinate 136,044,880, forward strand.
TGCATTAGTAGTTGGGTTATTCTGGTTTCTACTTCAATTTTAACGTGCTTATATCTAGATTCTATGCACGGCAATGCTTAAACCCACAAGTGTTGTCAACAAGAAGCAGTCAGAAAACATTTGGTGGAAAGGGACTAGAGGGAAGGAGCGAGAATTTGAAACAGTAATGGATGATATAAATATCACTTGATGGTCCTTGGAAGTGATCTATTTCTTATTCTTTTTGTGAGCTAGGGGCAAGGGGATGTTCTAATTTTTAGGTAAATGATTTTCATAGAAGGCAAAGAAAGAAGCTTTTGGATGAAGACTATGCAGTTAAGAATAAGGGGATGGAGGATTTTGGTTGAAAGAGGGTGAGGAGCTGTTAGAAGAAGATGCAAGATATAGTGAGCCTGATATTTGTTCAGTTTTCTTAGACGTTTTCCCAGGTACTCTAAATAATTTGTAAGACTTTTGAGTGCATAACATAATCCCTCTTATTTCGTTCATGGCTTTTTCTTGGGTACTCAAAAGTCACATGCATTAGTAGTTGGGTTATTCTGGTTTCTACTTCAATTTTAACCTGCTTATATCTACTTTCTATGCACGGCAATGCTTAAACCCACAAGTGTTATCAACAAGAAGCAGTAAGAAAACATTTGGTGGAAAGGGACTAGAGGGAAGGAGCGAGAATTTGAAACAGTAGTGGATGATATAAATATCACTTGATGGTCCTTGGAAGTGATCTATTTCTTATTCTTTTTGTGAGCTAGGGGCAAGGGGATGTTCCAATTTTTAGGTAAATGATTTTCATAGAAGGCAAAGAAAGAAGCTTTTGGATGAAGACTATGCAGTTAAGAATAAGGGGATGGAGGATTTTGGTTGAAAGAGGGTGACGAGCTGTTAGAAGAAGATGCAAGGTATAGTGAGCCTGATATTTGTTCAGTTTTCTTAGACGTTTTCCCAGGTACTCTAAATAATTTGTAAGACTTTTGAGTGCATAACATAATCCCTCTTATTTCTTTCATGGCTTTTTCTTGGGTACTCAAAAGTCACATGCATTAGTAGTTGGGTTATTTCCCCCCCCCCCCCGGTAACCCCCTTTCGCATTGTTTAGTCAGATGTTAATGCAAAATTAATCTGATACATCCTAATACTTTCGCAGGCTTACAGAAATATGGACTTATGATAGAACAGGCCCCATTCCTTATTTCAAGCATAAACCAAGTATTATTTTTTATAAGCGGAAATGAAGAGAATAACTATAAAAAGTAAAGCATACCTTCCCAATAACAGCTTCTCCATTGACATCAGACACAACATTATCATTATCTCGGATTATCCAATGTCTCCGATACAGTTGGCAAGAGCTGAAGTACATATCATTGACAACACATCCTTCAGGTAGAAGTGACATACGGATTGAGTAAGTGAAGAAATACTTCTCATACTCGACTTGGAGGTTACTGAACTCCGGTACCAACACAGCAGAAGCACGAACCTGAAGTGCGTTATTGTATTTTTGATTTTAAATAAAACTGCAGTACTTGTAGTGGTAAACAAGCAAAGATAAATATTGTTGGTTATGGAAAGAGCAGTACAATAGCTCAAAGTTAAAGGATCTAAGCATATTATGTGTTCATTACCGGCCAATGCTAGATTTGCAATTGTTTATACAGTTTTTGTGTCAGCTGCACACAATTTTTGAGAGAGTTGGACAAGATTTCCTAAACCAATCATGGACATACAGAAGATATAAAAATAACCAGGCGCTTGAGATAGGACAATCTTATATGGCTTGGTTACCTGAACACCATTTGTTATCGCAGTGGAACATAAGGAAGGTTGCTCTGGGAAGAGATTGATACTCTTGACATTTTTTCCCTCATTTAATTTGATCACACCACTTTCTAGGCGACGACCATGTTCTTCTAGCCATAGTAACATGGCATCCTGTTGTTGACTACCTCTTCCATCATGCACCAAACTAATCAATGCATTTGGAACACAAGGAATCATTTCTCCATCAGTTGAAAGATTCTTTGTACCAACATATAGTTGACCACTTTTACAATCGAGGAAGAAAATCTTTTCATTGTGAGTGGAAGAAGCTGCGACAACAAGATACTTAGATCTGTTGCGGAATCTAGGATGGCGTACAATATCCTTGGTTTCTCTTATCACCTGTTTTAAAGGTAACAAGAACACATTCACTGCGTAGTCATAAAATGAGTACCCTCCAATGAGGCCCAATGGACTTCCAAACAAGCTTCCACTGAATTCTTCACATGCTATCTCTTGACCATCACAAAACCGATACAAAACTCTTGTGGGAAGAGGCAATTTGACTTTCAAAGACTTCTCTAATTCCTTTATTGCATCTTCAGTTGCACCCTTACGCAGAGTCGTCACTACCTCTGGGAAATTTACTGACAACCAGCTTTTAAGCCTGGCCCAACATCTTTTAACTCGTATAACTAGGGACCATGGATATATACCAAAAGCTTCACGCCATGCTTGATAAGCTGCCTGGAGAACGAGACCAATCTTATCAAATTAAAATAGTCATAAAAAGATAAGCCATCAAGTGACATTCAAAAGGAACATCAGATAAGCACAATTACAATTTCAGATTAAGGAATCGCTTATAATCTTATAATCAATTTTAAGAAGTAAAAAATATTTGGTAAACTGATTTTAAAACAGTTTTTAGGAGCTTCTGATTATTTGTCAAATCTAATAATCAGGTTTTGACCAAGAATATTACTAATCTATCCCTATTTATTTTAGTAATTCCATCTATTACCTATATTTACTTTTCAAAACATTCATTTTTAGTAATTTACACTTGAAATAAGTGATTAACAAATTTTTTTATACCAAACATTTTTCACTTCTTATTAGTTTAAGTACTTTTTATTTAGCAAACACAAACTACTTTTTTAAAACTGATTATAAGCAAAAAAAGTAATCTAAATCACTAATCACATTTTTTAAGCATTCCCTAAGGAAGTGTAATCATGCCCATATAGTTACAAACTTATAACCTCCGGCAAGCATAGCCAGGGATTAGCCGGCAATTTAATGTGGAGCCTAACAAACTCAGTTGCATTACCGCCCCTACTACAGGAATTTTTACAAGCAATTGAGAAATCTTATATTAGCAACTTAGATATAATGATTAAGTTATTTCAGATCATACAGTTTATTTTTGAAGCTGTACTTGCTAAGAAATTATGGAAACGGCGGATACTCTTGCAATGGATATTACTCATTTACAAGTTCGTCTACTTTGCTGTGAATTATCCCAGAATCTTTCACGAGCCCTCAACACTTTAACATAAAATATTAAAAACCATAATCAACTATTCCAGAACTAATCAAAACATGATCTTTAAACTAATTAAGTTAAGCATGCCAATCACTAAACGTTACTGAAAATCACCCACATAGAAATCTAAACACAATTATCCCACCACTCCAAATAATAAAATTATACATGCCAATACCAAATTACTTCAAAAAAATTCAACTTTCTTCTATTTTATATTAATACAAACAATAAATGATCAAATTAACCATCATATATTGATAAACACTGAAACTATCAATTATAAATGTGGGTACCTGAAAAGAAGGAGTAGGGTTTCCAAGAGGGTCTTCAGGGGATGAGAGATTAAGCTCTTCAGCACAGAATATGGACCAAAGCAAATCATCGGACGCCCAGACCCGGAACCGTTGGCTTACACAGGCTACAATTGCGGTTTCTTTCGGACCCAATTTAGAAAGTATGATATGGATGGCTAATCCTCCTAAACTGTCCAGCCCCATTTTTTCTCTCTCTCGTTTTCTGATGAAGATCAGTGATATATATATACTCCCTTCGTTGCGCGATAGGTAATGACGGCTCCGGTTAGGAGGAAGTTTATTTTACGATAAAGTCGGTTAATTGGCCAATAAAATATTGACATATTTATAATTTTGTTTGCGTGTCAGTATTTTATTGGTCAATTAACTAACTTATCATAAAATAAACTTTATGCTAACTGGATCCGGTAAGAACATAGTCGATGCGAGTATTGAGTTATTATCCACAAAAATTTATCTGGTATAAAATAAGGGGGTTGAGGGTAGGGTTGAGCAAGTAACCAAATTGGAACCGAAACCGCACCAAAAACAGTACGAACCGCATCAATTAAAATCGCACCAACGGTTCCGGCGTATGTGGCGGTTTTAGGTGGGTTGAATAACCAAATTTACGGTTCCGGTTTGGTTACTAGCCAAAACCAAACTGCATAAAACCGAAACCGCACCATGTGTGTGTATGTATGTATTATCTCTAGTAAATTCTAAAGTTACTTTTCACTTGAACACGCTCAGAGAAAATTCCAATCTTGCATTATCATTTTTTCACCAATTGAAAGAAGATGTTAGAGGTTATAGAGTCAAAAATTAAGCAATTGGGTTTTGAAATTTTGAATTTGTTTGATGCGTTATTGGAGGGGCTTATAGTTGAGGGGCTCGAGCACTTGATGCATTGGTTAATGTCAATGCTATAATTGTAATAGTCTAATAGATTATTTTTAGTCCTCCCTGCAATATATTTTATTCTATCTTCAGTATATACTTTTAATTTTTGAGGAACTAGATAAACATTCTTGTTTATTATCGAATAGTCTCCGTTGTTTTATATAGCGCATATTTTAGTTTTAAAGCATGCTTGATATAATTATCATTGTCGACTTTGTTACTAAGTTAATTGCTCGATGTAAGTTTTATGTTAAATTTTATTGAAGGCTTAAACTTTTTTGTTGTTTCAATTGGTTTTGGAACCGAAACCGCACCAATTAAAACCGCACCGCACACTTTAAAACCGAACCGCACCAATCACAAACGATTTCGGGTGCGGTTTTAAATTTTTCAAACCGCACCTAAGCGGTTTCGGGTGCGGTTTGGACTTCAAACCGCACCAAACCGCACCATGCTCACCCCTAGTTGAGGGGGGTACGGTACCCTTAACGACCGGTATGACCGGTGCACCCCTTTTCTTTTTTTTTTTTTTTTTTTTAAAATCATAATTATGAGAAAAAAAAAAAAAAATAATAGAGTAAGTTTGAACAAAAAACTGTAAAAGAAAGTACATTTTTTATTGAAAAACAGTGTTTTTTCAATAAAAAATGTATTTTCTTTTACAGTTTTTTGTTCAAACTTGTTCTATTATTTTTTTTTTTTTCTCATAATTGTGGTAAAAAAGCAAAAAAAAAATAATAAAAAAATTAACACTGTGTACCGGACGTTAGTCCGGTACATTTGCACCGGACCGCCCCCCAATTTAAAATAAGGTTTCAGGTCATTTAGTTATCGAGTCGAGCACAATCCTGAATCGAGCCCGAATAAGTTAAATCTTTCGAACAAATATAATCCGAGTATTAATAAAAAATTTCAATTTGAAGAAGTTCGAGTAATTAATAGAACTTTAAAATTTGCTCATATTTGACTCATTTATATTTCGAGTCGAGCTCAAATTAAATTTTTAGTCAAGCGAGTACGAATCGAGCCCGAACTGTTTGTTCATTTTATAATCTTAATAATATGTTACTGATTTTTGGGGGGTTGATTTAAAATATTTTTAAATTCAAAATATAAAATAAATTTTATTTATATCAGTACATTTATTTATTTAAATATTATAAATTATTTTTAAAACCCACAATTGATATTAATATTTAGAAAATTATCTAAAAAATACTATTTTTTAAAAAAATATTATTTTAAAATTTCTCAAATTAATTTTATAAGATCAATATTAATTCTTTTATTTTTAAATAGGAGAGTATTATTTTTTGTTTATTTTTAATGTAAATGTTGTTCCTATGTTGTTTTATTTCGTTCACGATTATTTAGGAGTATTTTGTAAAAGGCTCTATTTGTGGGCATTATTATACAACACAGGTGCTACAACAATTACTTGTATACAAACGTTTAAAAATTAATTATTTCAAAATAATAATTATATTGTTAAAATAAATATATACCTAACGACATTTTTATATTTATTTTAGAATGTGTTCTGTCATTAATTATTGTTCTAGCCTAAAAATAAAGAAGGCTAAAAATGATTGAAATCTGCTATTTTATCTCCACTAAATCTCTCTCAACTCCTATTTTATCTCCATTAATCTGTCTCGCATAATTAAATTAGATTCCATTTTTATCTTCTCTTTATTTGATTTTGAACATAGTTTGTCATTAAATTTATTATTTTTTTAAAATATTTTTATAATAGAAAATTTAAACTAGTTAGCAACTTAGTATAACATATTATACTTAAGTATACACACTGGCAGAACCAGGGGGGGCCAGGGGGGGCACCTGCCCCCGGTAGCCGGCCGGTCGAGGGGAGGGGAGGGGAGGGGCGGGGCGGGGCGGGGCGGGGCGGGGCGGGGGCGGGGGACGGCCAGTCACACACACAAAAATAAAGAAAAAAATATGTAAAATTGGTTATGTAAAATAAGTTTATAGAAATTGGATAGAATATATTTGTTATTGATTTGAAATTGGTTATGAGAGTTTTGATTATGGAACCATGAAAGGTTTAGATGATATAAGGATGGAATATTGTAGGGAGGTTATGTGTTTATATGTTTGGATGTCATGAAACTAGGATTTTTAAAGCTTGCATACCATGTGTTTGTATAAATGCCATAAAGAGATTAATTTGGTTAAAACATGAAAATTAACGGGTTCTCTCTGTAAATTGATGTACATACATGAGTTATAAGTTAACTCAAGTTGTTTGAGTGCTTCATCAGTTAAAAAAAATCACTTTAACGGCCATTTTTTCTGCCAACCGCTTCAATTCCTATACGTCGTTGCTCCGGACCTCCATTAATCGCCCTCAAATTTTGCCCCCCCTCAAATTTTGTTCTGGTTCCGCCACTGAGTATACACCCTCCGTGACGTAATATATGACGTTTTAAATTATTTTATTTTTTTAAAATTATTTGACGTTTTATATAACGTAAGAAAATTAATCACAATCTTTTTAAAATTATCCTTCACTAGAAAATATTACAGATGAGAGAGGATATGAGACAAGTATATGGTAAAAATTATTGTAGATAATTAATACTATATTTAATGTTATACAATCATTTCTTTAATTCTTGTGCACAAGTTTAAAATGTCATCATATATTTATTATGTTATAGAGAGAGTAAGAGTATACCAACCTACAAAATAATTTATATAATAAAACAGAACCCATTTTTAATTTTTCTAACTTTAAAGCGCAAGAACGGTTCAGATTCAATCTAACTTAATCTAAAGACTCACATTTCATCTCACACAAAAAATTTCGCCAAAATCAACTCTCTCTCCTGTTTACTAGTCCTCATTCCAAATCCACTTCTCTATTCCTAATCCGACCCTAACTCTACCTCACTCCCTTTCTCTAGTCCCCATCGATAAAGTTAAAGTTGCTCAAGCTACAGATATGGAGCTGATGCGTATGAAGAAGAAAGTGCAAGAAGGTGCTATTCCAGAAGCAAAAATCGATGAAGAAAGAATACTTCGAGTCAACTCTAGATTTTGTGTTCCTAACGATTTTGACTTGAAGCATAGAATCATGATGGAGGCACACAACACACCGTTTGCAATCCATCCTGGAAGTACCAAAATGTATCATGATCTTCGACATATATTTTGGTGGAGCAATATGAAGAGAGAGATTGCGGAGTTTATCTCAAGGTATTTAACTTATCAACGTGTAAAAGCGGAGCATCAAGTGCCAAAGGGTCCATTGCAACCACTTAAGATCCCGAAATTGAAGTGGGAACACATTACCATGAATTTCGTTACAGGTCTTCCCAAAGTTTCTCAAGGCATAGATGCGATTTGGGTTATTGTTGATAGATTAACCAAGTCTGCTCATTTCTTGCCTATACGGGAGACTTATTCCCTTGAACGTCTTGCTCGTATGTACGTGAATGAGATTGTGAGATTGCATGGCATGCAAGTATCCATAGTTTCGGATCGTGACCCAAGATTCACTTCACGATTTTGGGTTAGCTTGCAGAAAGCTATGGGCACAGATTTACGATTCAGTTCGGCATACCATCCTCAAACGGACGGACAATCAGAAAAGACTATTCAAAATCTTAAAGATCTATTAAGACTTTGTGTCCTAGATTTCAAAGGAAGTTAGAATAAGTACTTGCCATTGGTGGAATTCTCCTACAACAACAGTTATCAGGCAAGTATAGGCATGGCTCCATTCGAGGCGTTGTATGAAAGAAAATATCGTTCTCCAGTATGCTGGGACGAGGTGGGTGAAGCAACGTTGTTGGGACCAGAATTGGTACGCATAACTACAGAGAAGATCCAAACGATTCGACAACGTATACAAACGGCACAGGATCGACAAAATGTTATGCGGATCTTAATCGAAAGGATGTAGAATTTAGTATTGGAGATCATGTATTGTTACGTGTTGCACCATGGAAAGGAGTTACAAGATTTGGGAAGAGAGAAAAGCTCAATCTGCGATTTGTTGATCCATTTGAAATTCTTGACCGAATAGGAAATGTGGCCTATCGACTCGCATTACTTCCAAGCATGTCTCGTGTTCATAATATTTTTCACGTATCTGTGCTTCGTAAATATATGAAAGACTCGAACCACATAATTGAGTTAGAACCAGACGAAACAGCCGAAGATTTAACGTATTTGGTGACTCTGATACCAACTGTGACGTCCCCAAAATAGGTATACAACACCCATTCTGAGTCGCCAAATACATGGTACAAAAAACAAACTACAACTCCAATAATACAATTGTCGTGCAAAATACGACAACACATACTGTGAGTTTAAATATAAATATTATCTTCTAGACAATATCCACACTCAAATAAGTCCTCATTACAATTATTCAAACACTGTTTTACAGAAATAGTGAGGACTCCTAAAATATCTTTCTAGAACCATCACTCCATACCCCGTACGTTAAATCTTCGGCTATCTCGTCTGGTTCTAACTCAATTATGTGGTTCGGGTCTTTCACATATTTACGAAGCACAGATACGTGAAAAACATTATAAACACGAGACATGCTTGGAGGTAATGCGAGTCGATATGCCACATTTCCTATTCGGTCAAGAATTTCAAATGGACCAACAAATCGTGGATTGAGCTTTCCTCTCTTTCTAAATTTTGTAACTCCTTTCCATGGTGCAACACGTAACAATACATGATCCCCAATACTAAATTCTACATCCTTTCGATGAAGATCCGCATAACTCTTTTATCGATCCTGTGCCGTTTGTATACGTTGTCGAATCGTTTGGATCTTCTCTGTAGTTATGCGTACCAATTCTGGTCCCAACAACGTTGCTTCACCCACCTCGTCCCAGCATACACTTTTGTCCATACAAGGCTTCAAATAGAGCCATACCTATACTTGCCTGATAACTGTTGTTGTAGGAGAATTCCACCAATGGCAAGTACTTATCCCAACTTCCTTTGAAATCTAGAATACAGAGTCTTAATAGATCTTCAAGGGTTTGAATAGTCCTCTCTGATTGCCCGTCCATTTGAGGATGGTATGCTGAATTGAATCGTAAATCCGTGCCTATAGCTTTCTGCAAGCTAACCCAAAATCGTGAAGTGAATCTTGGGTCACGATCCGAAACTATGGATACTGGCATGCCATGCAATCTCACAATCTCATTCACGTACATACTAGCAAGACGTTCAAGGAAAAAAGTCTCACGTATAGGTAAGAAATGAGCAGACTTGGTTAATCTATCAACAATGACCCAAATCGCATCTATGCCTTGAGAAATCTTGGGAAGACTCGTAACAAAATCCATAGTAATGTGTTCCCACTTCTATTTCGGAATCTCAAGTGGTTGCAATGGACCCTTTGGTACTTGATGCTCCGCTTTTACACGTTGACAAGTTAAACACCTCGAGATAAACTCCGCGATCTCTCTTTTCATATTGCTCCACCAAAATGTATGTCGAAGATCGTGATACATTTTGGTACTCCCAGGATGGATTGCAAACGGTGTGTTGTGTGCCTCCATCATGATTCTATGCTTCAAGTCAGAATCGTTAGGAACACAAAGTTTGGAGTTGACTCGAAGTATTCCTTCTTCATCGATTCTTGCTTCTGGAATAGCACCTTCTTGCACTTTCTTCTTCGTACGCATCAGCTCCATGTCCGTAGCTTGAGCAGCTTTAACTTTATCGATTAAAGTCGGTCGGTTCTACTCGTATATTTGATATCATTATGTGGGTACTTGGAGCCTTCATCTCTATCTCCATCCTTTGCAAATCATACAAAATGGGCCTTTGTGTTAACAACATTGCACTCGTACCCGCATATGATCTTCTACTCAATGCGTCAGCTACTACGTTCGCTTTTCCAGGATGATATTGGATTGTATGATCGTAATCTTTCAACAGCTCAAGCCAACGTCGTTGCCGCATGTTGAGTTCCTTTTGGGTGAAGAAATATTTGAGGCTTTTATGATTTGTATAGATCTCCACTTTCTCCCCATACAGGTAGTGTCTCCAAATCTTCAACGCGAAAACGACTGCTGCCAACTCCAAATCACGAGTAGGATAATTCCTCTCATATTCTTTGAGTTGTCGCGAGGCATAGGCTATGACTTTTCCATGTTGCATGAGAACACATCCTAACCCTTTGCCTGAAGCATCGCTGTAGATAACAAATCCATCAGAACCAGATGGTATTATCAGAACAGGTGCCGAAATGAGTCTCCTCTTGAGTTCTTGAAAACTTTTCTCACAATCCTCACTCCAACTGAATTTTATATCCTTCCGAGACAGCTGAGTTAACGGAGTAGCGATTCTAGAAAATTCTTCCACGAATCTCCGATAATAACCAGCTAAGCCCAGAAAGCTACGTACTTCGGTCACCGACTTCGGTTGCTCCCAACTTTGTATGGCTTCAATCTTCGCCGGGTCGACAGATACTCCATGTTTTAACACCACGTGCCCAAGGAATGCTACTTCCTCAAGCCAGAACTCGCATTTCTTCAGTTTGACATATAGCTTGTTTTCACGAAGCCTTTGCAGTACCAGCTTCAAATGGTGCTCATGATTTTCACGGCTTTTGGAATAGATGAGGATGTCATCAATAAAGACAACAACGAACTGATCTAAATATTCTTTGAATACACGGTTCATCATATCCATGAAGGCAGCATGAGCATTAGTCAATCCAAAAGACATGACTAAGAATTCATAATGCCCGTACCGAGTTCTGAATGCAGTCTTTGGAATATCCTCAGTTTTAATCTTCAGCTGATGATATCCAGAACGAAGATCGATCTTTAAAAAGAATTGTGCTCCTTGCAACTGGTCGAACAGGTCATCAATACGAGGTAGCGAATACCTATTCTTGATGGTGACGTGGTTCAATTCTCGATAGTCAATACAAAGTCGCATACTCCCGTCTTTCTTCTTTACGAATAAAACAGGAGCACCCCAAGGAGACGTACTAGGACGAATGAAACCGATGTCTAACAATTCCTGTAATTGGACTTTTAACTCTTGAAGTTCAATAGGAGCCCTTCGATATGGGGTTTTAGAAATGGATTTTGTACCGGGTTCAAGGTCAATAAAGAATTCAACTTCACGTTCTGGGGGTAGACCAGGAAGTTCTTCAGGAAATACGTCAGGAAATTTACTAACAACAGAAATATTATTCAACTCTGACGTGTTTTTGTTCAAGTCCATAACATGGGCTAAGAAAACTTGACATCTATTTTTCAATAAACGATTGGCTTTATGGCTTGATATGACAACGATTAATTTTAATGGTTTGGTTGCTTGAATTCGCATAACAGGTTGGTTAGGAATATGAAAACTAACAACCTTACGAAAACAATCAATTTTGGCATTATGAGTAGTTAACCAATCAATTCCTAAAATCACATCAAAAGCAAGTATCTTTAAAGAGATAAGGTCAACAGGTAATGTGATTGTGCCAACTTGGATTAAGCAAGATTTATAAACTGTAGATGTAATGAAAGTTTCTCCTAACGGAGTCTCCACAGATAGGTCAAAGTCTAATTTCTCCGGAGTCAAGTTTAAACGTTGAGCACAAGCAGGAGAGATAAAAGAATGGGTAGAACCGGTATCTAGTAAAGTATAAACTTCGCAAGAATTCAAGATTAGCTTACTAGTGATCACCTCGTTCGGGTTTCTCGCGTTTTGGCCAGTCACGACAAACGCTCTTCCAGGAACCGCTGATTTCGACTTATCCGGGACAACTTTTGGAGTCACCATCCCCGCTGAACTTGGTTTTGCTATAGAACACTTTCGAGCTATATGACCCTCCTTTCCATAGTTATAACATACTTTGGATTATTGTGGGTAGTTTGGGCTGATATGTCCCTCTTTTCCGCATTTGTAACAAACGACCGGTGCTCGTTCTCCTCCCCTAGAAACAGTTGATGTTTGTGCTGACGTTTTCACGTTATCATTATTGTACCTTCTCTTCTTGAAATCTCCTCCCGACTCGCTCCTTCTATTATCACGGCCATAATTTCCACTAGAGTGGTTACCACTTTTGTCCGAATATTTTCCTCCCTGCTGGTTTTCATTGGTCCAATGACCGCTGCCACCGGTATTACCTTAGTTGTGTTCCCTTGGTTGAATATACTCATTATCTCGCTCTAATAATTGAGTCATGTTTACAACATCTAAATATAAAGAAAATTTATGAGAGATAAGATATTGCCGAATCTCGAGTTTTAAACCTCTTAGAAACATCCTTGTCATTCATTCCTCACTCTCGACCAAATGAGGTGCAAACCTGGATAATTCTGTAAACTTCGCCTTGTACTGGGACACCGTCATGTTATTTTATTCCAGTCTAATAAACTCTACCTCCTTCATATGACGAATACTTTCAGGAAAGTACTTGTCATTAAACAGTTTCTAAAATGTTTTCCTGGACATATTGAGTGCGTCAGGCTGGGTACGCTTTACAGACTTCCACCAGTAGTCTGCCTCACCACGGAACATAAAGGTGGCGAATGGAACCTTCTGTTCCTCCGTGCATCCCAAGACATCGAATATCTTGGTAATTTACTTGACCCACGTTTCTGCCTTGATCGGATCCGGCTTTCCCTGAAAGTCTGGTGGTCCCAACTCTTTGAACTGCTTGGCCGTGACAAACCGCGCGTTGTTATCATTTCCACCCGTATTTTGCACACGAGTCTCTTTCGTCTGATTTTGCATGAACTGCAAAAAGCTCCTAAACATTCCATCATTCATCGTTTGCTCGGTAACGTTGTTTACAGGAGGAATATTGCCTTCCTGTTGCACGTTCTCCTGGTTTGTGACTAAAGGTTGTTCCACAGTCTCATATACTCCATTGTTAACGTTCTCGGCTGCCATTCTCAAATACTGCCATAAAACAAGGGTTAATTAAACAAATTAACATATCACATAATATCCCTATATTATGACCAACCAACGAATAAGCTTAGGTAGGACACACTAGCGAAGGATTTACTCGTCTCTCCCCTCCTATTTCTATTCTCCGATCTCCGCCAGAGATCATATCCCTAAGCTCTGATACCAACTATGACGCCCCCAAAATAGGTATACATCACTCATTCTGAGTTGCCAAATACATGGTACAGAAACAAATACAACTTTATTAAAACACTTGTCGCGCAAAATACGACAACACAATACTGTGAGTTTAAATACAAATATTGTCTTCTAGATAATATCCACACTCAAATATTTCCTCATTATAATTATTGAAACACTATTTAATAAAATAGTGAGTACTGCTAATACCACTGACTAGAAACATCACTCCACACCCCGACTAGTTCCCGCTATATTCTCGCTTCCTGAGAAAAATAGAACAAAAAGGAAAAGGGTGAGCTCAACTAGCCCAGTAAAGAATATTATGACTAAGATAATATACAACAACTTATCATTAGTCTTCAACAGGAAAAAATCTGATAAATATAATAGATAACAAGTTTTATATCAATAACTGCAGCGAAAATAGCAAACCATTAGAAGAGTCAAGTAGAGAATGAGTTCTACTATCTTCTAAGATTTAAAAATCCATCATCAATATTTTATCCCGGTAACAACAATCAATAACCATCTTTAATTAAATATTCATCTTTGCACAATAGGCCAAAGATATTCATTTGTATCACCAGTCGGTCATGTTCATCTCAACACCTGTTCATCTTTGCAGTACGGGCCAAAGATATTCATCAGTTAATCATTCATCTTTGCACTACAGGCCAAAGCTATTCAGTAATATCATCATTTAGGACTGAGGATGATGAAAAATATTTAAAAAAAACGAACCCAGTGAGACAGAATGACAAATATTAGGGATTCGTACTACAGTTTATCCAAGTGCAATAATACTCCATAACAACCAATTATGAAGTAGAATTCAAAAATAAAGATCAAAACATGGATACAATCAAAAATAGTAACCATAATAGACATCTTGGACTAAAAAGAAAAATTTTTATTTTTCGGTGAATAGTGACGTATTCGTGAATAGTGCCGTATACGTGAATAATAACCCCGACACAAAAAGTTCCAAATTTGATAAAAGTTCAAACCAATATTTCGGCATAATGATATTGAAGAAAATAATATCCTTTAAGAAGAAAATAACATCACTTACCTCAAGATAACAGTACTTCTGTTCGGAATATCGATATAAGGCTGAAGAAAACTTGCACTGATAAATAAAAACTCACAAAGTGTAACGACCCCAAAATAGGTCCATTCCATCCAACCCATTCTGAGTCGCCAAATACATGGTACAGAAAATAACTACAACTTTATTACAACAATTGTCGTATTAAATACAATAACACATATGCTGTGAGTTTGGATACAAATATATACCAAATGTGACACATGTCCCAACCGTGGACAACACCTCACAGTGGCACCTTACATAAAGGTTTAGTCAAAGACTGTTTTAGAAATTAGAATCTTTGGGAAGTGCTCAAGGAAACCTTCGTACATGGGAGGCCATGCTTCTAGGTTATGATAGATATCGTATGGCCACAAAATTATCCTTGGTTGACCCAATAGACCTCAAAGAAAAACGAGAAGATTACTATCATATTCTTCCCAATGGGGAGTCTTCTCTTGACATATCATTATCTCCACTGTCTCTAATTGAGAATTATACTTCAAACAAACACCAAGATTATATAGGTAGTGCTCGTAAATATACTCAGCAAGTGGATGAGCACATCCCTGTCTTATTGTAAGACCCCGAATTTTATGAAATAAAAGTATTCAATTTTTCTTATAATTACTATTCAGTAAATGGTTAAATTGATAAATGTTAAAGTTAAGGGTGATATATGAAATTTTTTTCAAAATACACAAGTGGTTATAAAATATTCATTGTTGTCGGGGAATATTCGTTTAGTCGTGGAATATTCTTTCTGTCAGAGAATATTCGTACGACGGCGCAGCCATTTGTGGGCCCCATAACAGAATAACTGTCGGATGAAAAAAACGACAAATTTGAATTTTTATAAATAACGACGTAGTTGTTACCGTTAACACTGTTAAAATACCTGGTGGTTAAAATACAGTAATATGCATGGTTGCACAGTAGCACACGGATTGCACAGTATTTTAGAATTATTGATTCTTACAAATGAAGGCACTACTCAATAATTGTTACAGTAGTTACTGTTCAATATTTTATTTTATTGATTCAATAATTGCTGCGTTGATATTTTATATTATTGTTGTTTCAATAATTGTTGCTGCACAGTATTTTCCATTATCAGATCAATAATTCATATTATTTAAATAATATTATTAGATAGCATTATTGACAATGTCTAGAAAGTTCTGTCTAAGGAGAGGTTCGGTCAACTAATTGCGCGCCAGTAAGGAGAAATTCTTATTGGAAAGCCCCCTCTTTTCTGAGAACGGCCTGATTGTCATAATTATGATTTTGTAATATTATTTGTGAATAATTAATTATTGATTAATATGATAACGAAATATTTATTTTATGTGGATATAAATGAGGGATATATTTTTGTGCTTAAAAATGAAGGAGTTAATATTGAGGTGTTTTATCTGTATTTTTGTCGGAACGGAGGTATTGAAAATCAAATTAGGGTTTTTAAGATATTTTGCGAGGGTTATAATTTTTAATCCGACCGTTGGATCGTGGTAATATTTGGATATATTATACATATATAAGTTGAGTATATGTCCACAAATTTTGAACCGTTAAAAATGAACGTATGATTTGTTATGAATTTTACGAGATGACTGGTTCAGAAATTGTTGAATTTTTGGAGTTAATCATTTTGGTGAAAAATTCTAGAATTGGTGGGCCCACTCTTGGTTGGTGAAAAAATGTGCTGAAATTTTTATTCAAATGTGGTGGGTGGGAATAGTAGCAGGTAAAGCCATCAAGTTGCAGGTCAAGTCTGCTTCGGCGTGCTAATATTTTCCTATAAATAGAGGGCTAAGTTAGAATTGAAAATCACACCAGAAACATAAGTTTTTTCTCTTTCTCTCTCTATATTATGAAACATTTTTTGTGAGTTTTTAGATACTTTGAGAGTTGCTATTCAGTACAAGGTTCATTTGGCTTTACATTCCGGTCAGAAATGCTGCTCTTTTGAGGTAAGGGATTGTAAGGGATAGTAAGGGGTGTTATATTCTTCTTAAAATGATATTTTCTTTAATATCATTATACCGAAATGTTGGTATAAACTTCTTATCAAATTTAGAACTTTTTGAGTCGGGGTTACTATTCACGTATACGGCACTATTCATGTATATGATACTATTTACGTATATGACATTATTTACGTATACGGTACTATGTACGAATACGAAATACTATTCATAAGTTACTATTCATGAGTTACTATTCACGAGTTACTATTCACGAGTTACTATTCACGAGTTAATATTCACGACAAAAATTAGTTTCTTTTTCTGACCAAATTATCGTTGATTTATGATTGTTACTCTCGAAAATAAATACAGTTGTTGATCATATTATTTTTATTATCATATATAACATTTTTATAACCTTGATGTTGAATTTCTCTTTCACTTGAGTGTAAAGATGGGTAAATTATTGGTATGATCGTGACTGAGGAATGTTTTTGGCCTGTAGTGCAAAGATGAATTGTTAACTGGTATGATCATGACCATTGAATTTATAATTGAATATCTTTAGCTTAAGTGTAAAGATGAATTGATTAACATGGTTATAATTATGGTGTATATAAAATCTGAAATGATTATATATTTTTTTGAGATATGAATATATTTGGCCTGTTGTGACGCCCCCAATATAGGTATACAACACCCATTCTGAGTCGCCAAATACATAGTACAGAAAGCAAACTACAAATTCAATAATACAATTGTCGTGCAAAATACGACAACACATACTGTGAGTTTAAATACAAATATTATCTTCTAGACAATATCCACACTCAAATAAGTCCTCAATACAATTATTCAAATACTATTTTACAGAAATAGTGAGGACTGCTAAAACATCTTTCTAGAACCATCACTCCATACCCCGACTAGATCCTGTTATGTTCTCACCTCTTGAGAAGAAAAATGGAACAAAAAGGAAAAGGGTGAGCTCAACTAGCCCAGTAAAGAATATTATGACTAAGATAATATACAACAAATTATCATTAGTATTCAACAGAGAAAAATCTGATAGAATATAATCGACAACAAGTTTTAGATCAACAACTGCAGCGGAAACAACAAACCATTAGAAGAGTCAAGTAGAGAATGAATTCTACTATTTTCTAAGATTTAAAAGTCCATCATCAATATTTTATCCATGTAACATCAATTAATAATCATCTTTATCCAAATATTCATCTTTGCACTACAGGCCAAAGATATTCATTTGTCTCACCTGTCAGTCATGTTCATCTCAATACCTGTTCATCTTTGCACTACAGGCCAAAGATATTCATCAAGTAATCATACATCTTTGCACTACAGGCCAAAGATATTCAGCAATATCATCATTTAGGACTGAGGATGATGAAAAATATCTTAAAGAGAACGAATCCAGTGAGACAGAAGGACAAATAGTAGGGATTCATATAACAGTTTATCTAAGATCAATAATACTTCATAATAATCAATTGTGAAGCAGAATTCAAAAATAAAGATCAAAATATGGATACAATCAAAGATAGTAACCATAATAGACATCTTGGACAAAAAAAAAAATTTTATTTTTCGGTGAATAGTGCCGTATTCGTGAATAGTACCGTATACGTGAATAGTAACGTATACGTGAATAGTAACCCGACACAAAAAATTCTAAATTTGATAAAAAGTTCATATCAATATTTCAGCATAATGATATTGAAAAAAATAATATCATTTAAGAAGAAAATAATAACCCTTACCTCAAAATAACCGTACTTCTGACTGAATATCGGATATGAGGCTGAATAAAACTTGTGCTGAATAGCAACTCTCAAAGTATCTAAATACTCACAAAATACACTCAATAATCTAGAGAGATAAAGAGAGAAAACTTATGAATTCTGGTGTGATTTTCAATTCTAACTTAGCCCTCTATTTATAGGAAAATGTTAGCACGCCGAAGCAGACTTAACCTGCAACCTGATGGCTTTACCTGCTACTATTTTCACCCACCATATTTGAATAAAAATCTCAGCACATTTTTTCACCAACCAAGAGTGGGGCCCACCAATTCTAGGATTTTCTACCAAAATGATTAACTCCGAAAATTCAACAATTTCTGAACCAGTCATCTCGTAAAATTCATAATAAATCATACGTTCATTTTTAACGGTTCAAAATTTGTGGACATATACCCAACTTATATATGTATAACATATCCAAAAATTACCACGATCCAACGGTCGGATTAAAAATTATAACCCCCGCAAAATATCTCAAAAACCCTGATTTTTAATACCTCCATTCCGACAAAAATACTGATAAAAACCTCAACATTAACTCCTTCATTTTTAACCACAAAAATATATCCCTCATTTATATCCACATAAAATAAATATTTCCTTATCATATGAATCAATAATTAATTATTCACAAATAATATTACAGAATCACATTTATGACAACCAGGTCGTTCCCAGGAAAGAGGGGGCTTTCCAATAAGGATTTCTCCTTACTAGCGCGTAATTAGATGACCAAACCTCTCCTTAGACAGAACTTTCTAGACATTGCCAATAATGCTATCTAATAATATTATTTAAATAATATGAATTATTGATCTGATAAAGGAAAATACTGTGCAGCAATAATTATTGAAACAACAATAATATAAAATATCAACGCAACAATTATTGAATCAATAAAATAAAATATTGAACAGTAACTACTGTAACAATTATTGAGTAGTGCCTTCTTACGTAAGAATCAATAATTGGTGCAATACCGTGTGCTACTGTGCAATCACGCGTATTACTGTATTTTAACCACCGGGTATTCCAACAGTGTTAACGGTAACAACTACGCCGTTATTTATAAAAACTCAATTTTTGTCGTTATCTTCATCCAATCGCTTTCCGTTATGGGGCCCACACAAGGCTGCGCCGTCGTACGAATATTCCCCGACAGCAAGAATATTCCACGACAAAACGAATATTCCCCGACAAAATGAATAATTTATAACCACTTGCTTATTTTGCAAAATTTGCACATTTCACACATAACCAAAGTATTATATCAAATTAACCCCTT
This sequence comes from Panax notoginseng, assembly GCA_016801055.1. Taxonomy (NCBI): domain Eukaryota; kingdom Viridiplantae; phylum Streptophyta; class Magnoliopsida; order Apiales; family Araliaceae; genus Panax; species Panax notoginseng. The sequence goes on from CM029023.1 coordinate 136,064,668, forward strand.
ATTATTCATAATAATATTTAGAGAAAATTTGATTTTATTCATTAAGAAGCTGGGGTCTTACAACCTCCCCTCCTTATGAAATTTCGTCCTCGAAATTGACGTACGTACCTGATATTTTGAAAAGGTGAGGATACCTCGCTTTTATTTCTGATTCCAACTCCAAGGTCATTTCTTCAATAGCATGGTTTCTCCACAAAATCTTAACTTGTGGTATAACCTTCGTACATAGGACATGTTCTTTCATATCCAATATCTTAACAGGTACCTCCTCGTACGTTAAATAAATCGAAGGCTTGAGCTTTCTTCTCTCCATCGACTCTTACTTCTAAAATAACACATTCTTGCACCTTCTTCTTTATATTTATCAGCTCCAGTTCTGTAGCTTGAGCGGCTTTAACGTTATCGATTAAAGTCGATTTTACTCGTATATCATCACGTGGGTCCCTAGAGTCATTAACTCTATCTCTATCATTTGTAAAATATACAAAATAGGTCTTTGTATTCAACAATATCGCACTCGTACTCGCGTACAATCTTCTACTCAACGCGTCAGCTACCACGTTCGCTTTTCCAGGATGGTATGGTCAGAATAGGTTCCGAATGAGTCGCCTCTTGAGCTATTGGAAAATCTTCTCGCATTCCTAGCTCCATACGAATTTTGTATCTTTCCGAGTCAGCTGAGTTAACGGAGTAGCGATTCGAGAAAATCCTTCCACAAATCTTCGATAATAACTAGCTAAGCCCAGAAAGCTACGTACTTTGGTCACCGACTTCGGTTGCTCTCAATTGTGATTCATATCCCAATCTTGGATAGCACGTCACAATGGCACCTATTGTTTTACCACCACACAAATATAGAGTCCCTTACGGAGAGTCTGGCTTTGGTGCATTCCACAAAGGAAGTCACCAGATAGAGGCTCGGGTACCAACTTCTATAGTTGGATTTTTAACTCCTGAAGTTCAATAGGAGCTATTCAATATGAGATTTTAGAAATGGGTTTTGTATCGGGTTGAAGATCAATACAAAAATTCAATATCACGCTCTGGGTTAGGCCAGGAAAATTCTTCAGGAAATACATCAGGAAATTCACTAACAACAGAAATATCATTCAAATCTGACGTATTTTTGTTCAAGTCCATGACATGGGCTTAGAAAGCTTGACATTCATTTTTCAATAAACGAATGGCTTTATGGCTTGGTATGACATCGATTGATTTTAGTGGTTTGGTTGCTTGAATTCGCATAACAGGTTGGTTAGGAATATGAAAACTAACAACCTTACGAAAACAATCAATTTTGGCATGATGAGTAATTAACCAATTAATTCCTAAAATCACATCAAAAGCAAGTATGTTTAAAGAGATAAGGTCAACAGGTAATGTGATTGTGCCAACTTGGATTAAGCAAGATTTATAAACTGTAGATGTAATGAAAGTTTCTCCTAACGGAGTCTCCACAGATAGGTCAAAGTCTAATTTCTCCGGAGTCAAGTTTAAACGTTGAGCACAAGCAGGAGAGATAAAAGAATGGGTAGAACCGGTATCTAGTAAGGTATAAACTTCGCAAGAATTTATAATTAACTAACCCGTTATACCTTCGTTCGGGTTCCTCGCGTTTTGGCCAGTCACGACAAACGCTCTTCCAGGAACCGCTGATTTTGACTTATCCGGGACAGCTTTTGGAGTCACCATCCCCGCTAAACTTGGTTTTGCTACAGAACACTCTCGAGCTATATGACCCTCCATTCCACAGTTATAACATACCTTGAACTGTTGTGGGCAGTTTGGACTTATATGTCCCTCCTCTCCGCATCTGTAACATCTAACTGGCGGTCGTTCTCCTCCCCTAGAATTTGTTCCTGGTGCTGGTGCTGCTGTCGACGTCTTCCTGTCATCGTTAAATCTTATCTTCTTGAAATTTTAACTTGACTCACCTCTCCTATTATCATGGCCACGATGACCACCTGAGTGGTTACCACTTTTATCTGTATTTTTCCCTCCTCGCTGGTTCTCATCGCTCCGATGACTGCTGTCACCAGTATGACCCTGGTTGTGGTCCTTCGGTTGAATATACTCATTATCTCGCTCTAATAATTGAGCCCTGTTTACAACATCGGAATATAAAGAAAATTTATGAGAGATAAGATATTGCCGAATCTCGGGTTTTAAACCTCTCAGAAACATCCTTGTCATTTGTTCCTCATTCTCGACCAAATGAGGTGCAAACCTGGATAACTCTACAAACTTCGCCTCGTACTGGGACACCGTCATGTTGTTTTGTTCCAGTCTAATAAACTCTACCTCCTTCATATGACAAATACTTTCAGGAACGTACTTGTCATTGAACAGTTTTTAAAATGTTTCCCAGGACATGTTGAGTGCATCAGGCTGGGTACGCTTCACAGACTCCCACCAGTAGTCTGCCTCACCGCGGAACATAAAGGTGGTGAATGGAACCTTCTGTTCCTCCGTGCATCCCAAGACATCGAATATCTTGGTAATTTGCTTGACCCACGTTTCCGCCATGATCGGATCCGGTTTTCCCTTAAATTCTGGTGGTTCCAATTCTTTGAACTGCTTGGCTGTGACAAACCGCGCGTTGTTATCATTTTCACCCGTATTCTGCACACGAGTCTCCCTCGTCTGATTTTGCATGAACTGCAAAAAGCTCCTAAACATTCCATCATTCATCGTTTGCTCGGTAACGTTGTTTACAAGAGGAATATTGCCTTCCTATTGCACGTTCTCCTGGGTGGTGATCAAAGGTGTCTCCACGGTCTGATTTACTCCATTATTAACGTTCTCAGCTGCCATTCTTAAATACTGTCATAAAATAAGGGTTAATAGTCATGTCATATATTATCCCTATACTCTGACCGACCAAATAAACACCAAATAAACTTAGTCAGGTCATACTAGCGAAGGAATTCTCCGTCTCTCCCCTCCTAGTTCTTGTCTCACATCTCAGCCAGGGATCATATCCCTAAGCTCTGATACCAACTGTGACGCCCCCAAAATAGGTATACAACACCCATTCTGAGTCGCCAAATACATGGTACAGAAAGCAAACTACAAATTCAATAATACAATTGTCGTGCAAAATACGACAACACATACTGTGAGTTTAAATACAAATATTATCTTCTAGACAATATCCACACTCAAATAAGTCCTCAATACATTTATTCAAATACTATTTTACAGAAATAGTGAGGACTGCTAAAACATCTTTCTAGAACCATCACTCCATACCCCGACTAGATCCTGTTATGTTCTCACCTCTTGAGAAGAAAAATGGAACAAAAAGGAAAAGGGTGAGCTCAACTAGCCCAGTAAAGAATATTATGACTAAGATAATATACAACAAATTATCATTAGTATTCAACAGAGAAAAATCTGATAGAATATAATCGACAACAAGTTTTAGATCAACAACTGCAGCGGAAACAACAAACCATTAGAAGAGTCAAGTAGAGAATGAATTCTACTATTTTCTAAGATTTAAAAGTCCATCATCAATATTTTATCCATGTAACATCAATTAATAATCATCTTTATCCAAATATTCATCTTTGCACTACAGGCCAAAGATATTCATTTGTCTCACCTGTCAGTCATGTTCATCTCAACACCTGTTCATCTTTGCACTACAGGCCAAAGATATTCATCAAGTAATCATACATCTTTGCACTACAGGCCAAAGATATTCAGCAATATCATCATTTAGGACTGAGGATGATGAAAAATATCTTAAAGAGAACGAATCCAGTGAGACAGAAGGACAAATAGTAGGGATTCATATAACAGTTTATCTAAGATCAATAATACTTCATAATAATCAATTGTGAAGCAGAATTCAAAAATAAAGATCAAAATATGGATACAATCAAAGATAGTAACCATAATAGACATCTTGGACAAAAAGGAAAAATTTTATTTTTCGGTGAATAGTGCCGTATTCGTGAATAGTACCGTATACGTGAATAGTAACGTATACGTGAATAGTAACCCCGACACAAAAAATTCTAAATTTGATAAAAAGTTCATATCAATATTTCAGCATAATGATATTGAAAAAAATAATATCATTTAAGAAGAAAATAATAACCCTTACCTCAAAATAACCGTACTTCTGACTGAATATCGGATATGAGGCTGAATAAAACTTGTGCTGAATAGCAACTCTCAAAGTATCTAAATACTCACAAAATACACTCAATAATCTAGAGAGATAAAGAGAGAAAACTTATGAATTCTGGTGTGATTTTCAATTCTAACTTAGTCCTCTATTTATAGGAAAATGTTAGCACGCCGAAGCAGACTTAACCTACAACCTGATGGCTTTACCTGCTACTATTCTCACCCACCACATTTGAATAAAAATCTCAGCACATTTTTTCACCAACCAAGAGTGGGGCCCACCAATTCTAGGATTTTCTACCAAAATGATTAACTCCGAAAATTCAACAATTTCTGAACCAGTCATCTCGTAAAATTCATAATAAATCATACGTTCATTTTTAACGGTTCAAAATTTGTGGACATATACCCAACTTATATATGTATAACATATCCAAAAATTACCACGATCCAACGGTCGGATTAAAAATTATAACCCCCGCAAAATATCTCAAAAACCCTGATTTTTAATACCTCCATTCCGACAAAAATACTGATAAAAACCTCAACATTAACTCCTTCATTTTTAACCACAAAAATATATCCCTCATTTATATCCACATAAAATAAATATTTCCTTATCATATGAATCAATAATTAATTATTCACAAATAATATTACAGAATCACATTTATGACAACCAGGTCGTTCCCAGGAAAGAGGGGGCTTTCCAATAAGGATTTCTCCTTACTAGCGCGCAATTAGATGACCAAACCTCTCCTTAGACAGAACTTTCTAGACATTGTCAATAATGCTATTTAATAATATTATTTAAATAATATGAATTATTGATCTGATAAAGGAAAATACTGTGCAGCAATAATTATTGAAACAACGATAATATAAAATATCAACGCAGCAATTATTGAATCAATAAAATAAAATATTGAACAGTAACTACTATAACAATTATTGAGTAGTGCCTTCTTACGTAAGAATCAATAATTGGTGCAATACCGTGTGCTACTGTGCAACCACGCGTATTACTGTATTTTAACCACCGGGTATTCCAACAGTGTTAACGGTAACAACTACGTCGTTATTTATAAAAACTCAATTTTTGTCGTTATCTTCATCCAATCGCTTTTCGTTATGGGGCCCACACAAGGCTGCGTCGTCGTACGAATATTCCCCGACAGCAAGAATATTCCACGACCAAACGAATATTCCCCGACAAAATGAATAATTTATAACTACTTGCTTATTTTGCAAAATTTGCACATTTCACACATAACCAAAGTATTATATCAAATTAACCCCTTATTATTCACAATAATATTTAGAGAAAATTTGATTTTATTCATTAAGAAGCTGGGGTCTTACACCTGTAGTGCAAATATGAACTGTTGAGGAATATCTTTGGCCTGTAGTGCAAAGATGAACTGTTGTTGAATATCTTTGGCCAGTAGTGCAAAGATGAACTGTTGACGAATATCTTTGGCCCATAGTGCAAAGATGAAATTATTAGTATGATTATGAACAGGAACTATGATTTGGTATAACCATGATCTTTGATGTTTCAGGTAAAGACAAGTGATGAAAATTATCTTTGTCCTGGATGAGAAGAGGAATTTAGAATCATAAATATGATTATGAGTTATTCACATGAATGTGGATAGGAACTGTTGATTTATGTTATAGGGATAAAATATTGTTGGTAGATTTTTAACATGGAGAAGATAATAGACTTTATGGTCTATTTGACTCTTCTAATGGATTGCTCGTTCCGGTGCAACTATGGTTGAAAAGTTTTATCATCTACCTCTTCGTACCCAGGACGAAGATAATTTTTAACACATGTCCTTACCTGAAACATCAAAGATCATGGTTATACCAAATCACAGTTCCTGTTTATAATCATACTAACAATTTCATCTTTGCACTACGGACCAAAGATATTCATCAACAGACCATCTTTGCACTACAGGCCAAAGATATTCATCAACAGGTCATCTTTGCACTACGGCCAAAGATATTCATCAACAGACCATCTTTGCACTATAGGCCAAATATATTATTATCTCAAAGAAATATATAATCATTTCAGAATTTATATAAACAATAATTGTAACCATGTTGATCAATTCACCTTTGCACTTAAGCTAAAGATATTCAATTATAAATTCAATGATCATGATCATACCAGTCAACAATTCAACTTTGGACTACTGGCCAAAAGGAACCCATAGTCATGATCATACCAAAAATCTATCCATTTTTACACTCAAGTCAAAGAGAAATATCATCATTAGGGTTATAAAAATATTATATATGATAATAAAATCAATATAATCAACATACAGATTTAATCTCAAGAGTAATATTCATAAATCAACTATAATTTGGTCAGAAAAAAAAAACTAATTTTGTCGTGAATAGTAACTCGTAAATAGTAACATGTAAATAGTAACTCGTTAATAGTAATTCATAAATAGTAACTCGACATGAAAAAGGTAGAAATTTTACAATAAAATCCATACCAATATTTTAGTATAATGATATTGAAAGAATAATATTTCTTAAGCTTATAAATAATTTATTTAAATTGTTTACACTTTACTAATTAATGCATTTAATCATCCTAAAATGCCGAACTCATAAGATTTTATTACCAATAACCAAAACACTCATAAAAAATCTGCATATATCTCATATAGGATTCTCAAGCCATAAAATTCTATTTTCCAATTTTCTTACTTCACATAACATATTTAATTCATTTACTCATAACTAGTCTATTTTTATGAAAAATACCAAATCAGTTACAAAAATATTTTTTTTCTGAGATTTAGTAGAATATAGTCCCATATTGAACATATATTTTTCTCAGAATTTTTAAAACTCATTTACTATTTTTCATATGGCTAAAATCGCTGAATATTTAGACATTTATCATAAATTGTACTTTTATCCAAAAATTCTGAAATTCACAGAGTATACTAATATTATATAGATATACTTCCAATAAAAATTTCATCAATTTTGGAGTTAACCACAAGGAGTTATAAGTGGTTAATTATAAAATAGTCTTTTACCGTAAAATTCATAACTCTTAATATATACATCCAAAAATTACCATTTTTGGACACAATCAATAAAACTCATCAAAATATCATTTCAAATTTTTCCAGAATTTTCTGAAGGTCGGAAGAAGTACGAACTGAAAAATATAATAACCCTTAAAATCCCTTACTATCCCTTACCTCAAAAGTGCAGTATTTCTGACTGGATTGCAAAGCCGAAGGAAACTTGCACTGAATAGCAACTCTCAAAGTATCTAAATACTCACAAAATATGCTTCATAATATAGAGAGAGAAAGAGAGAAAGTTTATGTTTCTGGTGTGATTTTTAATTCTAACTTAGCCCTCTATTTATGGGAAAATGTTAGCACGCCGAAGCAGACTTAACCTGCAACTTGATGGCTTTACCTGCTACTATTCTCACCCACCATATTTGAATAAAAATCTCAGTATATTTTTTCACCAACCAAGAGTGGGGCCCCCCAATTTTAGAATTTTACACCAAAATGATTAACTCCGAAAATTCAACAATTTCTGAACCAGTCATCTCGTAAAATTCATAACAAATCATACGTTCAATTTTAACGGTTCAAAATTTGTGGACATATACTCAACTTATATATGTATAACATATCCAAATATTACCACGGTCCAACGGTGAGTTTAAATAATGTGACAACACATACTGTGAGTTTAAATACAAATATTGTCTTCTAGACAATATCCACACTCAAGTAAGTTCTCATTACAATTATTCAAACACTATTTTACAGAAATAGTGAGGACAGCTAAAACATCTTTCTAGAATCATCACTCCATATCCCGACTAGATCCTGCTATGTTCTCACCTCCTGAGAACAAAAATAGAACAAAAAGGAAAAGGTGAGTTCAACTAGCCCAGTAAAGAATATTATGACTAAGATAATATACAACAAATTATCATTAGTATTCAACAGAGAAAAATCTGATAGAATATAATTGACAAAAAGTTTTAGATCAACAACTGCAGCGGAAATAGCAAACCATTAGAAGAGTCAAGTAGAGAAAGAATTCAACTATCTTCTAAGATTTAAAAGTCCATCATCAATATTTTATCCCTGTAATATCAATCAATATACATCTTGAATCAAATATTTATCTTTGCACTACAGGCCAAAGATATTCATTTGTAACACCAGTCGGTCATGTTCATCTCAACACCTGTTCATCTTTGCACTACAGGCCAAAGATATTCATCAGGTAATCATACATCTTTGTACTACAGGCCAAAGATATTCAGTAATATCATCATTCAGGACTGAGAATGATGAAAAATATTTTAAAGAAAACGAATCCAGTGAGACAGAAGGACAAATAGTAGAGATTCGTATAACAGTTTATCCAAGATCAATAATACTTCATAATAATCAATTGTGAAGCAGAATTCAAAAATAAAGATCAAAAACATGGATACAATCAAAGATAGTAACCATAATAGACATCTTGGACAAAAAAAATAAATTTTTATTTTTCGGTGAATAGTGTCGTATTCGTGAATAGTGCCGTATACGTGAATAGTTTGATTAAAATTCATAGCAATATTTTAGCATAATGATATTGAAGAAAATAATATCATTTAAGAAGAAAATAATATCCCTTACCTCAAAATATCAGTACTTCTGATCGGAATACCGGTATAAGGCTGAAAGAAACTTGCTCTGATGAATAGAAACTCTCAAAGTATATAAATACTCACAAAATACACTCAATAATCTAGAGAGAGAAAGAGAGAAAACTTGTTTCTGGTGTGATTTTTAATTTTAACTTAGCCCTCTATTTATAGAAAAATGTTAGCACGCCGAAGCAGACTTAACCTGCAACCTGATGGCTTTACCTGCTACTATTCCCACCCACCATATTTGAATAAAAATCTCAGCACATTTCTTTACCAACCAAGAGTGGGGCCCACCAATTCTAGAATTTTCCACCATAATGATAAACTCCGAAAATCCAATAATTTCTGAACCAGTCATCTCGTAAAATTCATAATAAATCATACGTTTATTTTTAACGGTTCAAAATTTGTGGACATATACTCAACTTATATGTGTATAACATATCCAAAAATTATCACGATCCAACGGTCGAATTAAAAATTATAACCCCCGCAAAATATCTTAAAAACTCTGATTTTTAATACCTCCATTCCAACAAAAATACTGATAAAAATCTCAACATTAACTCCTTTATTTTTAACCACAAAAATATATCCCTCATTTATATCCACATAAAATAAATATTTCCTTATCATATGAATCAATAATTAATTATTCACAAATAATATTACAGTGTGACGTCCCCAAAATTAGGTATACATCACCCATCTTGGGTCGTCAGATACATAGTATAGAATACAAATACAACTTACTAATACAACTGTCGTGTACAATACGACAAAATATAAACTGTGAGTTTGAATACAAATATTTTCTTCTAGAGAGTATTCATACTCAAAAGGAGTCCTCATTACATTTATTAACACACTATTACATAGAATAGTGAGGACTACTAACTAATACTATCATTCAGACCATCACTCCGTTCCCCGACTTGCCCCAGCTACGTTCTCATTTCCTGAAGAGAACAGTGAAAGAAAGGGTGAGCTCAACTAGTCCAGTAAGAAATATTATGACTAAGATAATACAGAATAAATTATCATTAGCCTTCAACAATGTTAAACTGATAAAATATAATAGATATCAAGTTTAACTGCAGCGGAACAAGCAATCCATTAAAAGAGTCAAGTAGAAAATAAACTCTACTATCTTTTATGATTTAAAAGGTTTTTCAACATTGTGATCGCTGGGACTCAGCTTAATAAAATAATCCACATCATCGAATCACCCCTGCACTACGGCCAAGGATATTCGTGTATTCATTAATGGTCATGATCATGCCAATAACTGTCCATCAATGCACTACAGGCCAATGAGGACTTTTACCACATCATTTGTAACATTACGGTCATGATTATACCGAAAAATCCCTGGTCATAATCATACCAAGTCCATCTATGCACTACAGGCCACAAATAACTTCCAACATTTTATAAACATGAGGATGATGACAATGATATAAGAATTCAATAAAACAAGTTCAAGAATTAATTTATCTAAGAATTAACAACGTCCAAATTGTCAACATGATACTGCTTTGTGGAGTAAAATTCAAGAATACTTAGAAGAGTATTTTTATGAAAAGATACTGGATGAACCGCAATTATCAAGGATATTCCACTAATTTCATAGAGTATAGAAGTTAAAACTTAACCAACTGAGTATAATAAAGAATGGAATAACAAAAGAAATCACCATGCATGCAATAGACCGCAAAGACAGGTTATTCCAACAGAATAATAAATAATGGAACCAGGTCCAACGTAAAACGCACAGACAGGATATTCCAACCAAATAATAATAAAGACGAAACCAGGTCCGGTGTAAAACACACAGACAGGATGTTCCAACAGAATAATAGAAGAATGTCACCAAGTATAGGGTAGACCGCGTATACAGGTTATTCCAACAAAATAATAAGAAATGGAATAACAACAGTTCTCTTCATGAATAAGAAAGAATAACACATCTTACCGTTTTAAAGAAGAGCTGAAATAAGGAAGTAGTTAAGTAGTAGAATACTCTTCTTCTCTCTCTCTATAGTTTCTCTCTATAGTTTCTCACTCTAGAGTTCAGTGAATTCGTAAGAAATAATGAAGGAATGAGCTTCTATTTATAGAAAAATAGAATGCATAGTAACTAATCCATGAACGGTCCAGATTGATTACTTTAATATGACGGTCCATATTTAAAGAAAAATCTTTTAAATAAAATATAATATATTCTATTTATAGAATAACTTTAATAAAGTATTTTGTTTTATATAAAAAGATGTTTCTGTTTTATTACGTTAATAATACAAATAAAACAAAACGTCATTATCGCTAAATAATTCATATTATTAACTGACAATAATTGAATCAACTGAGTGACTTCTCACATAAGCATTAATAATCAATACCGTGTGCTACTATGCAACCACACGTATTACTGTACTTTTACTACCGAGTAGTTCAACAGTATCAATGGTAAAACTTCCGCCGTTATTTTTAATAAAATATTTTTTCGTTTTCTCAATCCGACAATAATTCCGTTGTGGGATCCACCAACGATTGTGCCGTTGTACGAATATTTCCTGTTAAAATGAATATTCCCCGACCAATCGAATATTATATAACAACTTGCGTACTTTGCAAAATTTATAAATATTACCCACAACTATAACATTATATCAAATTAACTCCATAATATTCAAAAATGATATTTATAAAAAATTCATATTTATTTATAAAAGTTGGGTTCTTACATACAGAATCACATTTATGACAACCAGGCCGTTTCTAGGAAAGAGGGGGCTTTCCAATAAGAATTTTTTCTTACTGGCGCGCAATTAGATAACCAAACCTCTCCTTAGACAAAATTTTCTAGAAATTGCCAATAATATTATCTAATAATATTATTTAAATAATATGAATTATTGATCTGATAATGGAAAATACTGTGCAGTGACAATTATTGAAACAACAATAATATAAAATATCAATGCAGCAATTATTGAATCAATAAAATAAAATATTGAACAATAATTACTGTAACAATTATTGAGTAGTGTCTTCTTTCGTAAGAATCAATAATTGGTATAATATCGTGTGCTACTGTATTTTAACCACCAGGTATTCCAACAGTATTAATGGTAACAACTACGCCGTTAATTATAAACAACTTATACTTATCGTTTTCTTCATCCAATTGCTTTCCGTTATGGGGCCCACACAAGGCTGCGCCGTCGTACGAATATTCCCCGACAGCAAGAATATTCCACGACCAAACGAATATTCACCGACTAAAAATGAATATTTTATAACCACTTGCTTATTTAAAATATTTGCGTATTTTGCCCATAACTAACCACATTAATCAAATCAACCCTTTCTATTTCAAAATAATAAATAGAGGAAATTTAATTTCATTTATTAATAAGTTGGGGTCTTACATGCGCCATCGTACGAATATTCTCCGACAGAAAGAATATTCCACGACCAAACGAATATCCCCCGACAACAAATAAATATTTTATAACCACTTGCTTATTTTATAAAATTTGTACATTTCACCCATAACCAAAGTATTATATCAAATTAACACCTTATTATTCACAATAATATTTTGAGAAAATTTGATTTTATTCATTAATAAGTTGGGGTCTTACATCACTATTCTATAAAATAGTGTGATAATAAATGTATTGAGGACTTATTTTGAATTTTAATATTGTCTAGACGATAATATTTGTATTGAAACTCACAGCTTATGTTGTATATTTAAGTTTGTATTTGTATTTTGTACCATGTATTTGGCGACTCAGAATGGGTGATGTATACCTATTTTGGGGCGTCACATATAACAAATTATCATTAGTTTTCAACAGGAAAAAATTTAATAGAATATAATAGACAACAAGTTTTAGATCAATAATTACAGCGAAAATAACAATCTATTAGAAGAGTCAAGTAGAGAATGAATTCTACTATCTTCTAAGATTTAAAAGTCCATCATCAATATTTTATCCCTATAACATCAATCAATATACATCTTGAATCAAATATTCATTTTTACACTACAGTCCAAAGATATTTATTTGTATCACCAGTTGGTCATGTTCATCTCAATACCTGTTCATCTTTGCACTACGGGCCAAAGATATTCATCAAATAATCATTCATCTTTGTACTACAGGCCAAAGATATTCAGTTATATCACCATTTAGGACTGAGGATGATAAAAATATTTTCAAGAAAACGAATCCAAAGAGATAAAAAGACAAAGATTAGGGATTCGTACTTCGGTTTATACAAGTTCAAAAATACTCTATAATAATCAATTGTGGAGCAGAATTCAAAAATGAAGATCAAAATATAGATCCAATCAAAGATAGGAACTATAACAGACAATCTTGGACACATAAAAAAATTTAATTTTTTTATGAATAGTGCCGTATTCGTGAATATTGACGTATACGTGAATAGTAATCTTGACACAGAAAGACAAGAATTTCACAAGAAAAATCTTACCAATATTCCGACATAATGATATTGAAAGAAATAATATCATTTATAAAAAAATAACATCCCTTACTTCAAAAGGACAGTACTTCTGACTGGAATACCGGATATAGTGCTGAAAAAAACTTGCACCGTATAATAACACTCAAAGTATCAAAATACTCACAAAAATACGCTCGATAATATAGAAAGAGAAAATTTCAGTTTCTAGTGTGATTTTCAATTCTAACCTAAGCATCCTATTTATAAGAAAATACTTAGAATACCAAAGCAGAAAATTTAATAAAATAATAATATTTATAAAAAAAATTCACGCCCACCTCTTGACATCTGAACTCACCTCATTTACCACACATGTGGGGCCCACCAAAATGAAAAAAATATTTTTCTTTTAAAAAATATTTAAAACTTCAAAAATTAATTATTTCGGAACTTCAATAATTCATAATAAATAGCCATTTGATCAGAAAAATTTGAATATTATGTCCATTCTATAGGAAATTTAATTCTCTACAACTTTGTAGATTTAAGTTTTTCCAAATTCTAAACAGAAATTGGCCGAAATCCATATACGGACGATTTTGTAGGCTATAATCAAATTTCAATAAAAAATGGGGTCCACCAGCATGTTTAACATGTTTTTAGTATTTATTGTAACAAAAATATTCATCTTCCTCATTACTCATATATCACACATTCATTGTAAAAATATCACAATTATTATATTATTATAATATAATAATATATTTAAATAAATTATTTTATCACAAAAGATAAAATATCAATTTTTAACAATTGTCACTTTAAAAAATTCCTCAATTTATATCCACATCAAATAAATATTTTTCTTATCATATAAATCAATAATTAATTATTCACAAATAATATTACAGAATCACAATAATGACAACCGGGTAGTTCCTAGAAAAGAGGGGGCTTTCCGATAAGAATTTCTCTTTACTAGCGCGCAATTAGGTGACCAAACCTCTCTTTAGACAGAACTTCCTTAGATATTGTCAATAATGTTATCTAATAATATTATTTAAATAATATGAATTATTGATCTGATAAAGGGAAATACTGTGAAATGTCAATTGTTGAATCGACAATATAAAATATCAACGCAGCAATTATTGAATCAATAAAATAAAATATTGAACAGTAATTACTGTAACAATTATTGAGTAGTGCCTTCTTACGTAAGAATTAATAATTTGTACAATACCGTGTGCTACTGTGCAATACCGCGTATTACTGTATTTTAACCACTGGGTATTCCAACAGTGTTAACGGTAACAACTACGCCGTTATTTATAAAAACTCATACTTGCCTTTTCTTCATCCAATCGCTTTCCTTTTTGGGACCCATAAAAGGCTGCGCCGTCGTACGAATATTTCCCGACAGCAAGAATATTCCATGACCAAACGAATGTTTCCCGACAACAATGAATATTTTATAATCACTTGCTTATTTTACAAAATTTGCGCATTTCACCCATTACCAAAATATTATATCAAATTAACACCTTATTATTCAAAATAATAATTAGAAAAATTTTAATTTAATTTATAAAAAGTTGGGATCTTACAATACATGCCACATTCTCTTCTAAATTATGAAATTAATCAAAAATTAATTTAACATTCTTTATGTAACGAACGTTTCATTAAACAATAACTTATTTAATTTAATTAAAATTGTATAATTAAATTAAATTAATTCCTTCCTCTTATAAATTGTTTCAAAATAATTTATTTAATTTAATTTGTCATTACACCGTGCCTTTAGATACGTACAATTATTAAGACGATTTAAATTTTATCTCAATTCTTCCGACATGCTCACATTCTATCTCACGCAAAAAGAAATCCCGCCCAAATCACAACTGAACGCAAATCTCCCTTCTTTCTCTATCTAAAAATTGAAAATGGGTTTTCTAGTGGGTTGCACAAAAGTATTTCTGCCAAAACTTTTCATTCACTTACTTTCCCTTCCGGGTTTCATCAGAAATCTCATTTTCTCTCTCTTTCGCTTAGTGGGTCTCTTAGATTTCCTCAAATCAGGCGTATCATACCAAGAAATTCTGATCCGAAGGCCCGAATACCCGCCCCTGTCCACAGTCTTGCTCCGGGAGCTACTTCTTGTTGCGAAATTCCAAGACATCTCCGCTGGCGTCGTCGACCCGCCGGATAGCTGCGTCGTCTGCCTCTATGAGTTTTAGGCTGGGGAGGAAATCAGGTGGTTGTCGAATTGCAAGCACATTTTCCACCGGAGCTGTTTGGACCGTTGGATGGACTATGATTAGACGACTTGCCCACTTTGTTGGACACCCTTTGTGCCACGTGGATTGCAAGATGAGTTCAATCAACGGCTCTGAGCTGCCTCTGGTATTCGAGATTATTACACTAAATACAATTTAGTTTTTGGGCTTTGAACTAGAAATTGTTAATGTTTTTATATTTTATTTAAAGAATTATACAGTGTATATACAAAAAGAAAAAGTGAATTAAGAAAGTTTGAATTTAATGCAAAATAAATTGGACTTTTGTTGATAGTTGTGTTCTATATAGAGGCGGGGCGGGGCGGGGCGGGGCGGGGCGGGGCGGAGGGGGGGTGGGGGGGTAGGGGGGGGGAATGTTGAACCAACAATTCAATCTAAGTTTGTGACAAAAGAAGACAAGCATCAGATCATATGGAAGTTAAACATTGAGTTGCATAATTTTAGTACTTTGATTTTTAAATTTTAACGACGTAAGCACAAAGGCTATTGAATAAGTTGGAGTGATGTAGTTATACGACTTCACTATTTCCTGCATTTTGACAAAATTAATATCATTTGAACATTATAATATTATGTTCATAATTGTTTCCTTAGCTATGCATTTTGACAAATATTGAATATGTTGTCATCCTTAGTCCTATTTCTTTCTTCATTATCCTTTTATTTTATATTATTTGAAAGGTGGCACATGCATGAAAATATGCTTGGGATTTTGTTGCTGCTACTACAATTATTTTTTTCCAATTCTTTTACTAACAATCCTTGACGTTGTTCGTCTACAACTATTTTTGTAAAACCCTAATTTTTATAAATAAAAATTAAGTATTTTCGAAATATATTTTTGAATATTATGATGTGAATTTGATATAATGTTATAGTTGTGGATAATATTTATAAATTTTACAAAGTAAGCAAGTTGTTATAAAATATTTGATTGGTCGGGAAATATTCGTTTTAACAAGGATTATTCGTACGACGGCACAATCATTGGTAGACCACACAACGGAATTATTGTCGGAACGTCCCATCGTTCATCATTTGATCGTTGTTGTTTACCTGAGGATTATTGTTTTTCTGTTGCACATTATCCTGGGTATTGATCTGTGGTGACTCAACGGTCTCCTGTGCTCCATTGCTATTCTCAACATTCTCGGATGTCATTTTCAAATACTGTTACAAAACAAGGGTTAATTAACATATCACATATTATTCCTATACTCTGACCGACCAATTAAATACCAAATAAACTTAGGTAGGTCATACTAGCGAAGGAATTTCTCGTCTTTCCCCTCCTAGTTTTTGTCTCACATCTCAGCTAGGGATCATATCCCTAATCTTTGATACTATTTGTGACGCCCCCAAAATAGGTATACATCACCCATCTTGAGTCGCCAAATACATGGTACAAAATTCAAATACAACTTAATTATACAACAGTCGTGTAAAATACGACAAAACATAAGCTGTGAGTTTTAATACAAATATTATCATCTAGACAGTATTCAAACTCAAAATAAGTCCTCAATACATTTATTATCACACTATTTAACAGAATAGTGAGGACTACTAATGCTATCATCTGGACCGTCACTCCGTTCTCCGATTAGTCCCAGCTATGTTCTCATTTCCTGAAGAGAACAGTGAAAGAAAGGGTGAGCTCAACTAGCCCAGTAAGAAATATTATGACTAAGATAATGCAGAATAAATTATCATTAGCCTTCAACAATGTTAAACTGATAGAATATAATAGACAACAAGTTTAACTGCAGCGGAATAAACAATCCATTAGAAGAGTCAAGTAGAGCATGATATCTACTATCTTCTATGATTTAAAATGTTTTCATCAATTTTTATCGCTGAGACTCAGCTTAATAAATAAACCACATCATCGAATCATCCCTGCACTACGGGCCAAGGATATTCATTAAATCATCAATGGTCATGACTATACCGAATAATCTCTGGTCATAATCATACCAAAAATTGTCCATCAATGCACTACGGGCCACTGAGGACCTTTACCATATCATTTATAACATTACAGGTCATGATTATACCGAATGATCCCTGGTCAGAATCATACCAAGTCCATCTATGCACGTAAGCCAAAGATGACTTTCATCACAATATAAGCATGAGGATGATGACAATGACATAATAATTCAATAAAATAAGTTCAAGAATAAATTTTAAAGATTTATAAATTAATTTATCCTGAAATCAATAACGTCCAAATTGTCAACATGATACTGCTTTGTGGAATAAAATTCAAGAATGCTCATAAGAATATTTTCATGAAAAGATACTGGATGAAGCGCAAATATCAAGGATATTCTATTAATTTCATGGAGTATAGAAGCCAAAACTTTAACCAACTGAATATAATAGAATATATGAAACCGCACAGACAGGATATTCCAAAAGAATGGAACCAGGTCATGCGTAATCCACACAAACAGGATATTCCAATAGAATAATAAAGAATAGAATAACAACAAAATTTATCAGGCATGTGATAGACCGCACAGACAGGTTATTCCAACAGAATAATAAAGAATGGAATAACAACCCTTACGAGTATTGAAAGAAAATGACTCTCTTCATGAATACGAAAGAAATAATACCCCTTACTTTAGAAAAATTGGATACTGAAATAGTGAGGTAACAGACTTCTCTTCTTCTTTCTCTCTATAATAATTGCTCTATAGTTTTTGTGAATTGGTGAGAAATGAAGGAAGAATGAGCTTTTATTTATAGGAAAATATAGTTTCGATAATTGCACGTTTTGGGGCTCGAAATATTACATTATAATACCTTTTTTTTTCATTTTTAATTTAGTCCTGTAAGTATTATCAAACTTGCACCACCTCCCCTAATAGTAAATAATGTGAATTAATAGTAAATCATGTGAATCGATAGTTCTAGATATGTGAAAATACGAATTACAGTATAGTACATCCATCTATACCTCTATTTTTAACTTAGTCATGCAAGTATTATCAATTTACACCACCACCCCTAATAGTACAAAAATATGAATCAATAGTACACACATGTGAATAATTAGTTATAATCATGTGAATTAATAACAATTAATTTCTCATTTATCCGATTAATTACCCGATTGGTCAGTATAACTTCCATACATCAATTAATATCGAAATAAATGTCGATTTCCACTAACACTAATAATTCTCACATAATGGAACTATCAATTTCATCTTTAATCAAAACGAACTTATTCATCATTAATATCATAACTCACAATATTTAACAATCAGATCATTCCCAGGAAAGAGGGGCTTTCTGATAAGTATAATGTGATAATATAATAGAATAATTTTTATAATTTAAATGGTAATATTTTTATAATAATATATAATTTTTAGTATGTGAATAAATGTGGAGTGAAGGATATCATTTTGGTTTTGAATTCCTTTTCCAAAACTATTTTGTGCACGTTTCAATTCTCATGCAATGCATTTTATATTCCAAATTTTAGTGGGACCTCAACCATTGGAAAATGAGAGGTTGTTAGGCAGAGAAGGAATGAAAGTTAGGCAAAGAAAGAAATAAAAAAAGAAAAGGAAAGTTAGGCAGGAAAGGTTTGGCAAAATTAGGCAGGATGGTTTATTGTTTTTCCTCCGTGCTGCACTATAAAAAGGGGGTAACCCTCCTTCCTAAACACACCAAAAATCTAAAGCATTCCCACTACAATATTGTGAGTATTTCTTTTGAGTATAAAAATGCTTTGAGTGTAGCTTTTAGTACAAGATTTTCTCAGGATAATATTCGATATTCATCTAGTTTCTACTAAGGTAAATGATATTATTTTATTTTAATACTCGTAAGAAATATCATTTTCTTTCATACTCCATATTATGCAAGTGATTATTGCATTTCATATTTCTAAATTTAAACTTACTATGGTAAGTATTGCTTCTATAATTCCTTAAATGATTAGAAATTTCTTAAGGTTTGCACTTCATCTAATATCATTTCACTGGAATATTGGTCTGAACTTTCTTATTAAATTTTAATCTATTCATGTCGGGTTACTATTCATACGGTACTATTCATGAGTACTGTTCACAACATAATTTAATTTTCTTTTGTATCCAAATTATTTTTGATACATGAATATCATTCTTAAATTTTACTCCACAATTAGTTATCATGTTGATAATTTGGACATTTTTAAACTTTGGATAAATTGAATTATAAATCTCTAATACTTATTTTTGATCTCACTTGATTGATTCTTTATATCATTGTCATCATTCTCATGCTTATATTGTGGTGAAAGTCATCTTTGGCCCGTAGTGCAAAGATGGACTGTTGATTGATATGATTATGACCAGGAATTGTGTATTAGTATAATCATGACCTTTAATGTTACAGACAAAGATTTGTGGTAAAATTCCTCTTTGGCCCGTAGTGCATAGATGGATAGGTGTTTGGCATGATCATGACCACTGGTGATACAAACGATTATCTTTGGCCTATAGTGCATAAATAATTCGTTGATTGGAAATAATTATTGATTGGTGTTACAGAGATAAAATATTGATAATAGACTTTTAAATCATAAAAGATAGTAGACATCATGCTCTACTTGACTCTTTTAATGGATTGTTATTTCCGCTGCAGTTGTTGATCTAAAACTTGTTGTCAATTGTATTCTATCAGATTTATTCTTGTTGAGGACTAAGGATAATTTGTTCTACATTATCTTAGTCATAATATTCTTTACTAGGCTAGTTGAACTCACCTTTTTCCTTTTGATTCCATTGTTCTTCTCAGGAGGCGAGAATGTAGCTGGGACTAGTCAGGGAGTGAAGTAATGGTCCAAGATGGTTATTATAACAATATTCATTATTTTGTAAAATAGTGTGACAATAATTGTAATGAGAACTTTATTTGATTTTGGATATTGTCTACGAGACAATATTTGTATAGAAACTCAAAACTTACGTTTTGTCGTATTTTACACGACAATTAATAGTTATATAGATGAAGTTTGTATTTGAATTCTGTGTCATGTATTTGGCGACTTAGAATAGGTTGTGTAGACCTATTTTGGGGGCGTCACAAAGAACTTCTAGCTCGAGATATGGCCTTTGATCTGTTAAGCCTTATAGTTCCAAAATGCTATAATGAACCATTATATACAATTGTTATGCCATGGTGTCATATTCTGTTAATTACGACTGAGACCATTTATGCTTGTAATAGATGGATTGCTTGATGGTAATTTGGCTAATGTAGTCACTTTATATCATATTGACATTGAGAAGATGGAGAACTGAATTTGGGGCTTTTTATTAATATTATTATTATTTTAAAGTAGGTAAAATTATGTGAACTAAATTTTAATTGTATTAATTAGTACGATTTGTTTCTTTTGCTGCAAGTACAATTTAGGAATGTGTAGTGTAAGGAGATGTGGGTTGGAGTGGTTAGGACTGTGAATGAGGAGTCTGAAGTTGCAAGGTTCTTGGAGGAAATTTCAAGTGGGCAATAACAACGTTGTCAGTCCAGTGTAGCATTGACAGAGTGACAGTCTTCCATGCAAGTGAAAAATAGAATCCTTTTAACTTCACCCCCTTACTGGGACATTGATGATGATGATGATGACTATGTTACATTGTTTGTCTCCTTAACACTTACATGTTTAACTGTATAAGCTTTAAAGGGAAAGAAGGGTGGATTGTATGAAATCCTGCAAATCTACTGCACACTTCAGACGGTAGAGATAGCTGAGAAAGGATACCTTTAAGTGCTGAACTTCCTGGTGATAATATGTTAGGCCTATATGAGCTTACACATTTATCTTTGTTCTCAATATTTACTTTGCCAAGTTTATCTATTATGCTTTTTAACATGTTTACTCATTCTATTTTTGATTGTAGATTCCACTCAATTACATTCGGATTCAAGGTTTCCCTACCTTACTCTTTCTATTTTTTTTATACAAATACTGAGTAAAAAATTACATGCTCTTGCATAGTTCTTCGTCTCTAATTTGTTAGCAGAAAGCTCTTTGTGTGGACTTACTTGGTGTACTTTAAGTGTTTGAAATAATGCCACATAGAGTTTGTTCTAAATGCCACATAATTGTAAATATGAAGCGTGTATTTTTTGCTAATTTTTTTGTTATACTTTATTTATTTCAGTTATGTCAATATAAATCCTAATTGGATGAGAAGCTCGTGCATGCTGGAAATTTGAGGAAGAATTGGAGGGAATGTTTGATAAAATATTTGTTTATTTTAGATTTTTACAGGTAAGCTGAATGCATTTAAATGGAAAGGAAGTAATATCTTGCGTTATTTGTTCAGGGAGTTGGATGTCATCAGATTAATAATTTAAGCTATCTCATTTATATAGTTTTGGTTCAGGGTATGGATATATTTGAAGCCTTCTATAAGTGGACCTTGCTAAAAGACTATTGTCAGGAAAAAGAACTTTTATTGACGATTTAGTAAATTAACTGTCACACTTCGTCTTTAACTGTAAAAGAAAATTATTTTTACAAATAATCATGTACTTTTTTTCTTTTGTAAAAAAAAATAGCCATTAAGTTTAGTAATTTTCACATTATTTACCTTAGAAATCGTCAATAAAAGTTCTCTGCATATGTGTATTTTTTATGTTCCGTTTTTTGTAAAGTTAACTAATTATACATAGTTATGATGATTTTGGGTACGAAATGATGGTTGTTTCGGTGGTTTAAATATTGTATTGATGATTGTAAGTGTTGTAGACATGTTTATATTTTTCTGAATATCTATTTTTAAAATATATTTTGCCAAAATTTCTTAAAATTAGTAGCGACTAGCTTAATATTTTGATGGTTGGATATGTATTGATGATTGAGTATGTATTAATTATTATGGTGGTATAGTGAATTATGATAATTGTTATGTCTAGTTATATGTTATTTTATGTTACAAATAATTTTTAGGTAATGTATTTTTTAAATTTTAATCTAATTTTTTGTTATACCGTGATTTCAGGCACAGACAATTACTAATAATTTTAGGGGGGTGTATTCAATTAAAATTTTTAAAGATTTTTTTTAAGTGACAGATTTTTGTAGAATTTGTGAGATTTTAATGACTTTCACAGACTTTAAAAACTTTTTTAAAATGACTTTTATAGACTCTATGAAATAAGTAACAGACTTTTATAAATTTTTTATCAAGACTGTGATAGACTTTTGTATACTTCTAATAAATCTTGTAACTTATATTAATTGTTAATTAGCCCATGTGTACAACCTCTCCCTATTTTTTCATGAACTAGAGTAAATCTCATTATATTATTGTGGCATGAGATTTTATATATGTTGAAAGCGTTCACATTATTCTACTCATTTTATGATACATTTGGATACACGGATACCAATAAAACTTTAAAAACTACAGACGTAATACAAAAATTAAGCTCACTTTTCATTGAGCTATATATACTTTATGCATATGCGTACGCTTTTTACTAATAATTGATTGATTTTTATTATTAATTGCTTTCCTAATATATATATATATATATATATATATATATATGTTGATTGTGTGATTCTGTCAACCCAATTTTTCATCTTAACTGCTGCTAATTTTGTTTGATTGTGTGTACCTTTTTTATACGCCTAACATATATCAAAGCATTGCGTTTTTCCCTTTTTTATAAGGGAAAGATAACGATTCTGTCAATTTGTCATGCAGGAATACAATCACATGTTACATTATTTCACTATGGTACACCAAAGACACTTGAAGACGAATATGGAGGATGTCTCAAAAATTAACAGTGATTTCCTTCGTTTAAAATATCAAAAAATTAAAAAAAAAACATACACATACATATCATATATTTTCTATTTTTATATATTATAATACATAATCTTTACAATTGATATGAGAGTTTTATGATTTTATCTCACTTTTGTTGAACAAATATCTTTCCTCTTCCTATTGGAAGCTTTCGAACGGCTGTTTTTTCTCTCACCAATTCAGATTAGATTTAGTTATTTGTTTACTTATTAATATATCTTGTTAATTCTCTTATAATAAAATTATAATAAATCCAATTATTTTTATGGCCCAAATTTTATCAAATTATTTATCCATCACATATTAATATTTATTAGCCTATATAAAATAAATAACTAATTTGACTCAATAAAAGACAAAATCCAATTAATAACTAGTTTTATCCACTTTTGTATTTATTTGGAAAGTCATTAAAAATCTTTAGAGATGAGGTAAGACTTTAGATATAGGTTGATAGTTATAATTCTTCTTTTAAAGTCTGTCAAACTCTACCATTTGATAAAAATCTTTAAAATCTATAACTTTTTGAATTCCAAAATACTTTTATAGACTTTATAAAAATCTTAATTCAATACCACCTAACTTTTAAAGACATTAAAAAAATTGTAATTAAATACCACTAAATTTTTATAAATTCTTTAAATATATTGATTGAATACAATCAAACTTTTAAAGTCTTTAAAAATTTTTAACAATCTTAATTGAATACACCCCATATATTTGAGAGCGGAGAATGAAAAACTAGTTCAAAACAATAGCGCTAAAATTTCAACAGAAAAAGGATTATTGTTTCCCACATATAAGTATTAAAGTGATAAAATAAAAAGAAAAGGTACAAAAGGGATAAAGACTATTTTGCCCCTATGTGAAGCATTTGTGATATTCTTCATCATCATCGACTTTAAAAGCCAACACCCCATTTTCTATCTCCAGCTGGCGAGTGCGAACAAATTAGATGATGCCCAAACAGCCTAAAAAAATAATAATTAAATAATAGAATGTCATCAGCACGAGATAAAGCAAAATATTGAAAGAATTATCCAAAGCAGAAATGGCAATATAATATTGAGTAAATAAATATTGTATATTTTTAAGAACGTTATCATAAAATTCATGTCGATATTAAATAAATAACAATATATTATGGATACAGGGAATAAAAAGGCGCAGAGATATGATTTATATATTATTATTATTATTATTTTATTTTATCACTTACAAATTAGATTACGCTCAAACGGCCTAATAAAAAAATAAAAAAGAATAAGTGAATGTCATTAGCTATTCATCTTCTCTGTTGAAAATAAAATAATTCAGGAGCAGCAATGGTACTATTATAATGGAAAACAGAAGAAAGCCAGAATTTTAGTTTTACGGAAAATGATATATTTCTCCACAAATTTCGTAATGAAATTTAATTACGACTAACATAAAACTCTAAATATTAAGACAGAATAATAATACGTGACTTCATTCTTAATTTTTTTTATTTTTTCATATTCTATGTATTCACACGCGACATTTAATATTAATATAAATTTATCGTCATATGTAGCAAGACTCGACTGAATCGTCCAACTTTCTGAAACAAAATAATTTTATTGTATCGGTTTGGCTCATGCAATTTTTGTTTTGTTTTTTTTTAATCAAGGATGAGTAATTTTATTATTTATTTTATAAACAATAAAAAATTAAATGGCAATATATAAAATTATAAAATATATTTTCTTACTGAAATTACGTAAAAACCACATCAAAAATTAACTTCTTGTTTTTTTTCCCTTAATTACCCAAAATAGACTGTTTGATAGTTTTTTTTTTTGTTGTTGAACGATAAAGCAATTTTTAAGTCAATTTATGCGCCAATTAAAATTAAAATTTTTCAATTTTTTTCGGACTATCTTAAGGACGCACTCCCGGACCCACCACGGCTTGATAGCCACCCATCCTAACTCAACCATCAAACAGAAGTGCACAGGGACCACAATTAAACAACAATTCTCAATGAAAGTGACAATTATAAAAAACTTATTCCTCAATCAAATCAAATGACATAAACAATTCAATTAAAAAAAACGTATGGCTATAAACAATTATAATTAACATAAAAATAATACATCAAAATAAAGATTATTTAAGATAAATAAATATTTGACTTGAGACTACCTAAAATAGAAATAAAAACTTTTTATCTTGAAACGAAACGAAGGGAATATTATATTTAATTCATTTTAATCTCTATATTTTAAACATAAATAATAAAAATAAAAATATTGGCAAAAACAAATTATTTAAAATAAATAAACATTTAACTTGAGACTAACTAAAATTGTAATAAAAAAATTTATCCTGAAACGAAGGTAATATTATATTTCAGTTCATTTTAATCTTTATATTTTAAACATAAATAATAAAACAAAAATACTTAAAAGTATCAATGTATATTACTTTTTAAAAATAATTAACCACTATATACCTAATTTTTAAAAAAAAAAAAAAATTAACGAATGCCGGCGGTTCAACAACATTTGCTAGGGGAAAAGGTAACAAATAAAATACTCAAAGATGACGGGGAGGAACTAAAGTGACATGATGATTAGGTTTAAGATCTACAACTATAATTTAAAAATTTTAAATTATGTTTGTCAACTCAATTCCGACAATTATAATTAGAATTGAATGAAGAAATTTCGATTCTATAAAATATAATTAAAATTTAGTTAAAATTTGGCCCGAATTAAATTTAAACCCTTTATAATTATTATTAGTGGGCCCAAAGTATTTGTTGCAGTAGAGTTATTTGGCTCCCTTGCAAGTTGCAACTAATTTGAATTGTTGGTAATTTATACTTCAAGCCACTAGCCAGGTTACAAGCGTTACGTGTATAATTCATATTCATGTGTAATTATTTTTAAATTTTAATTAGAGAATATAATATAAATATTATTTAAATTTGAGGGTAAATTATGAAAACTTTTAAACTTAAGGATAGGATTTTGAAAGAAAAAAAAAAAAGAGACCAAGAGATGCTACCGCTTTATATATAGATAGATAGATATATAGATGTAGTTCAAGACTTCAAGTATCATATAGGTCTATCAGTTTTAAAGGGAGAGAAATAAAAGGGGTGTCTTTGAATTTTTTCTTTTGGGAAAAGAAAGGAAGAGAAATATGTCTTGAATTTATTTTGAAAGAGAAAATTTCGCAGATTTTGTTTCCAAAACTTTCTTAAAAAAACATATGAGAAGATTTGAAGAGAAAAGATAGTCCTTGATTTTTTTTGACTAAATCACAAATTCCCACCCCAAATTTTATTTTCAATTAAAAACATCATATACTTTGACAATCAAACCAACTTGCACGAGGGCACTAAAGATTAGGGTGTTTTTAATTATAATTAAAGTTTGGAGTGAAAATTGAATTTAAGATTTAACTATAAAGTGCAATTTGTAAGTTAGTCCTAATTTTCTTCCCTACTCAGTACTCTCCCCTCCTCTCACTATTTTTTAAATTGTCAATATAATGGAATGATATGATTCGATCTGGGAGATCTTTCCGTTTTTCATCATTTCATATTTCATAGAATTTTTGAATTCATATTCATGAATCATTCATTAGATTCGCTACTGTATTTGTATATTTTTTTTATATACAAATACAATAGCGAATTAATATATTATTTTATTATATTTTATTCTAAAAAAATTCTTATTAATATAATTATAGAATAAAAAAATAGAAAAAATACGGGAAATACTTTCAGGGAGTGGTTGGTCCGTCAGAAAAGAAAAAGAAAAAGGGACTCGCACTAAGCTCGGAAATTCACAAACAAAAAATCTGAGATGAGGGATCAAGAAGTTATCGAAATTTTTTTTCTATTTCTATAAGAATTTTGTTCAGGGACAAATAGAATCTCTTCATCATATGATTTGATGAAATATCTTGAATCTATGTCGAATTGATAGGTGTACGTGTATTAATCAAATGAATTTCGTTCTGATGAGGATCATTTCATTCAATAAAAAAAAAGAAATTCAGATCGGTTCCATTTGAGAATTTTACTTTTTTCGACCAGAAAAACGATATATATTACGAATATTTACGCCGATTTTTTGGTGACCCGTTATGTGAATAATTATTGTTAAAAACTATTTTTGAGATATATATTATAATAATAATTAAAACCTCTTTTACAGTCCTATCTAATCTCATGTATTGGTATGCTTTGCAATTATAATTCAGCACAAAATTATTGCAACACATAATAAAACTCTTTCGATAAAACTATTTTTATAATTTAGATGCCTCTTTATTTTATTCAATTAACAATATAGGTTATAATCAAGACCAAGGGCTAGGGATGTCTTGAGTTATATGACCCAAATAGATATACTTTTGTATGTACTCTATATCATGCTTAGGAGTTTTAACACATTGATAAAGACCCTAATTAAACAATATTAAACAATGTATGGAAAAAAGGAAAAATATAGATGGTTTATTATTATCTATAAATCTCAAAGTTAAAATGGTCCTTAATATTATTTTCTTATAAAATAAAATAAAATCTAACCGTATAAATGCAAAGTATGAAAAAATTGTAAATATGAATCGATGATTTATATTGCCCAATTTAAAGTATTAAACAAATTTGGAAAAATGAAAAACGTAATATATTGTTTTGCACCATTTTATTATGATATTCCACAATCTCAAATCAAAAAATAATATCTATTTTCAACAGTAAGGTTACATTTTATTTAAAAATCTAGATAATTTTCCAAGACTAGACTAGAATACATAACCTATACACCCACTAGGGATATTATGCTGCAGACAGTAATATTATGTAGCACAAATAATCAACCTATTCAATGTGAAAACAGAACCTCAATTTTTTGCAAATTATTTTTTTAAAAAAAACTTAATTTTTTTTTTGCAAATTATTTTACATAGATAAAATAAATTTGACAGAGATAATAATATTATAAAAATACATAGTTAACAAACCAATAAGGATAAGAAGTCCATTTTAGAGATATTTAAAAAAAAAAAAAAATTACATCCAAAAATAAGAAAACATATTTTTCATATTTTTGAGTGATGTATTTCAACGACTTTATAGTAATAAATAAAAAACAAATCCAACGCATTTACAGACATTTTGGAGCAATTGAATGTCATATAAAATAAGGTGAGATAGCAAAAAAATATAAAAAATTACCCATGCATTACTGTTGTATTCTTTTATCTCTTAGTTTCATTTTAATCGCAATGCAATTCACATACGACATATAATAATTAATTAACATATAAATCTTTTTCCATAAAATTGTGTCCCAATCCCTTTAGTAATTTTGACTTGCATGAATGAAATACTTATTCCTTTCCTTTTTATTTATCATTTTTAAAGGGGAAAAAAATGTTTCTTTTTATCTGTCGCTTATAAATTTAAAGAAAAAAAATTTATTTATTTTTATTTTTCACTTTAATTATGTTTCTTAATTTATGTATTTTCACCTACAACATCAATTAAAAAGAAACAAACAGGGGGGACTAATCATTTGAAACTTTTATTCTCATCTATTTATTATACACAATTTATTACAGAGTGAAACAATGGGGTGGATGGATCGTTACCAAATCCACTTGTACTATTATATTAATAACCTAAAATTTTCCTTCGACTAGTAGTAATAAACACTATTTATAGATTCAAAAGACTAATTTTCTTTGCGTAAATGCAGCCAACAAATTATTTATATTTTGGGATACGTGTTGCAGCATTCACTTTCACTGTCTTCAGTTTATTTATTTATTTATTTATTTTAATCTTGGTCAGCTATTATTCTATTTTCTTTATTTTTACACAAATTATTTATATTTAAAGTTGGAAAGAAATAAAATTCCGCAAAAATTATGCCTTTCTCAGTTTATAGTCCTAAACCAGAAATGTATCCCTTTTACTGAAATATAGACTAGAAAGGAAAACGTACCTCTAATTTTGAAATAGAGGAATTAGTTTCAATTGGATAATACCGTATTTCACATATTTGCAAAATTATATATGTGCATATATATGCACTAAAAGGGAATAAAAATGACTTGTACAATGTAGCTTACCTTTTATTTTTGAACGTTTCCACAAGAAAAAGTTAGTTTATAGCGAATGCAAAAATTATAACCAACAGTTAATTTTATTTGATATTTAATTGTACTTTTACTTTATTCTCGGGCATGGTTAGATGTTTGTAACAGTATTTTAAAACCCGAACCAGACTGGCGGTCATGCCAATAAAAATCGAAACCGATCCACCCTTCATTTCGACCCGATTTTGGCCAAAATCTAGATAGGTTCTTTGACCACTAGTCCAACCGATAAATCCGGTTAGTTGGCCCAATTTCTTTTATAAAAAATACCAAATTTTTTTTAATATTAAAATTTACTACTTTTATTAATATTATAACTCATGTTTTAGTTCATAATAAACGAAACGAGATTTTTTAAATTTGTTATTAATTACTAATAATATATATTTTATATATATTAATGACGTCACTGGGTCAATAACAATTCGACCACTAGTTAGACCAATGACCTATCCATCCGATACCTTTTTCAGTTCGACGAAGGATCCGATTTTGAGAACCTTGGTTTGTAACATAATTAAAGCCTCATGTGTTGAAAATTCTTATTGATCGATTTTACTTTTTCTTTCTTCTCAAGGCACGGTGGTTTGCAGTTTGTTTTACATAATGAATTAAAAAGTAAATTCAGGTGGAGTAAAAACTATTTTGATTAGGATTTAGGAGGGGGAAAAATCTTATTAAACAAAAAGGGAGAAGAAATACAAATTATATTTACAAGGTTAACCAAGGCTCACATAGATTTAGGTAAATATAACAGCTAGTGAATTGACAAAGAAGAAACTCCGTAAAAGAGAATGAGCTACATCCTACTAAATAAGCTAAATGACTAATCTAGGCAGTTTTGTAAAAGCATAATATAATATCAAAAGTAATGCAGAAAAAAATACATTTAAATGGAGGACTACAAATTATTCACATAGTTTCAGCAACGATCAGGTTATTCAGAAAAAAAATAAGCAAAAGAAATGCAACACATAGCTTATTTAGATAGACGATACAAGCAGGCAGGAAGCATAAAACAGTTGTGAAGAAGAAAAGAGATGGTTTAAGTTGGCAGCACACGGTGGACAATCACCCAAACAAAGATAAACATGCATTAAACGGTACTTCAGGGTGAACTACTGCACTTAGTCGTCCTAAGAACTCCAGAAATATTAAAACTTGATATCTGAACTACTCTATAGAAAACAATGCAGGTTCCAGAAAATTTCCGCAGAAAAATCTAATCCACAACACATTTTCATCTAAGCAATTTTATTACACGTCAAGCATAGCTATAATCATTTGGCGATGCTGGGGTACCCTAATCTCATGTAACCAAAAAAGATTTTTGTCAATATGACCATTTGAATGGCACTTAAAAATTCTTAGTCATCCCAACTAAACATTATAATCCTGATATCCAGCAATGTATAGTAAGAGCCTAAAAAGTCAAGGCCGGAGGGTGCCATGGGGTACCGAGTAAAGGAAGATTTATACTCGTCCTCTGCATGCATCATTTATACAAGCCCTTTAACGAAGCTACACTATTAATATTTAAGCCTTTCATACTTTTAATTATTTATATACCGAATTATTTGCATGTTCTGTATTCCTAGTAAAATCCAGCAAAGGACTGCTATAACAAAATAGTAACAAATTATCACTATGCACATAACTAAAACCAAATACATTCGCAGAGTTTATCTTATACAACTCTGATAGAACTGCTCGCGCAATCTCACAACCTAAAGACCAACCAAGACAATCTAGCTTCTATATTGCCATTCTTGTGGATCCGAGTACAGATAAATTCAAAAAATCCTTTAAAGACGTTCTCCATAAAACCATCACCTAATCATTATCATCACCACATCAACATGTTTATTGCCTGAATTAAACTGCAAAGAACCTCAAACAAATTACTATCTTTTCCCTGAAACAGACTCCATCCAGAACACCAATGTGTGTGGAGTGCAAAATCGGGTGTGCACCTAACCAGAGCACGTACCCTAACCAGAGAGCTATTTGTTCAAAAATGTGAACGTCTTCAACCCAAGCTTTCGAAGTTGCAGCAAACAACAACATGAATGTACAATAGATTTGAAAGTCTATCTAATAGGAACGAGGGAGTGTTTAGCTAACAGGCGCTGCAGAAGGAATGAACTAGGACGCACTTCCAAGTGATGAAATTAATCCTTACCAAGAATTAATAAGTTCAACACAGGCATAAAAGCTGAAATCCCCTAGTCCGAGAGAATGCAATTCAAAAGAAGGGTGTCATCAACCATGTAAATTTCTGTCGACAATTCTCAGGCATCCTATGGACACTCTGCAACTACAGTTTATGGCTGTCTACCAATCTTCTAATCCTGACTACCAAGCTTCTAATTAAACAGACGCATGATCAAACTAAGTACTTTAGTATTCTAGCCTACATTTTCTGATTGCACAAGTATCTAAATGAACAGTGAAACTTAACTCTTCCTGCTAACCACCTCATCGAGACCAAAAACTTTCTTAAGAAGGTATCACAAGAAATCTATGAAAAGGGTCCTGAGACTTGTAGTTCTATAGTTAAGAAGTATGAAACCGAGCTCTAATCTGAGTTCTACTATAAGAAAAGAACAGATGGGAACTCAAGAAATTAGAACATTTTGAAATTTTATAACCTTCAAAAACACTTTCAAAAGGGGGGTAACTATCTAATACTCATCCAGAGTAATCTTACCCGCACCCCTACCTAACATATACGTTAAAATACAATGTAAGAGAGAACAACATAATGTAACATGCTCCGAGTGCTTAGTAAACTAAAATCAACCCCTCCAGATAATTAATTAACCACCACATTTAAGCATAACTATGATTATTGATAATGACCAATCAACTAAGTAAGGTAAGTGGATGAGAATTACCTAGAGGAAAAAGATCATGTTAGTGGTTGCCAGATCCTTGGGTTGCTTCAGTACCAGGATGTTGCTGCTGCTGTATTTGTAGAAGGAGGTTTGCTGCAAATTGTAGCGTTGACTGGTAGCGTTCTTTCTTATCAATCTCCACCTCCGATGTTCCTTGACCTGCTCCAGAATGAGAAGAGTGAAGTTGCTGCACTTGATTTCGAGGCTCGAAACCAATATTTTCACCACCCATAGGAACGACATTGTGCCGCTGTGAAACTGTAGTACCATGTACCTGGTTAGACAATGTAGCAGAAATTGTAGTTGGCTGAAGGAGTGATGCAGTATATAACCCAAAAGCATTAGTTCCCTGGTCATATCCATGCTGAGTATCCTGTGGGGTTTCAAGTTGATACTGCTGGTTGACCAGTGGGGAAACTGCAAAATGTTCACTCTGAGAAGGAGCTGCAAAGTTGGTTGTTCGCCTGAATGGATTACCACCATGCTGTATCATATTGAAAGTTGAATCTTGAATTTGGGTGTTTCCAGTAACTCCTTGGGCAGAATCACCGTGCGTATTTGAGACAACAGAATAATTAAGCTGTGATGGAAATTGGCACTGGGGATTATATTGGTGTACAGCTTGGTTTAGTCGATGACCACTCTGCTCAGGCACTTTACTTTGTTCATGATTCCATTCCTGTGGGTATGCTCCATCCGTTGCAGCAGGAGGTAACATAGGCCATAGCTTGGAAGATCCTGACTCTGTCTGAGCACCAGATGAATTTAGTTTGGTAGGTAACAATGACGCCAGAGTAGCAATAAGTTCAGGTGTTAAAGTGATTCCAGCTTGGGATGTTGCTGCAGTACTAAATGGCTGAACAGCATGCTCAGAAAAGGAATTACTGGTTGGAGGACCCAGTAAATTTGAAGGACGATCTGCATTCTTGTGCAAACTTCTGTTACAATCAGTTTGCAGAATTCTTTCATCCTGGGGCATTACAATGTTCTCAGTTCGAGGAGGCATCATTGGTCGATCAATGTAATGCTGCTGAGTTAATTGTGGAAGCTCAGATGTGCTTCCAGGGACATGTTGGGGGAACTTCAGAACCACTCCATATAGACGCTCAGGACCAACAATATTTAGAACATTTGTAAGGAAATCAGATGGAGGCACCAAGAACAAGGTGGTCCCATCATCAAATTTTGCAACCCCAGCCCGATTTTTGGCACCCAAGTACCGCAGAAACTCAGTGTATGGAGAAAAATCCTCTACACTATCGGGTAAGAAGTATATAATATTAAACCCAGCAGCATCACCAAGGTGCTTTGTCAACATATCCAATCCAGTTCGGGCTGAGCAATTCACGACCTCAGGACTGCATAATCAGAGATCCCAGAATTAGAGAAATGAACCAGGAAAGCTCATACATCTACCAGATCATAACTAAATTGAGAGCTCATTCTTCCAAGTCATAATTACTAAACCATTCAAACAATTGGGATGAGCTCATATATAAAATATATACCTTTATATCTACATTTATTTATTTCATGGGGACAAAGTCAACAACATTGGCTATATGCCTTATTTTCAATCAATCCATATGTGACTCCATTCTTCCAACAAGATCTTCGATGAACTAGAAATCCGTGACACTTTCCAGCAGACATTTTCATTATTTTCCTTTCTGTATCTCTTTTTCTCTCCTGTTTCCTCTCTCTTTCTCCAGATTTCAAAACTCTACAACTTCTTCATTATGAATCAAAATTTGTTGGTCTATATATATATATATATATATATATATATATATATATAAAAACTCGAAGAAATCTTCAAAAAAGAGACATTGCTGATATGTTTTGGTATAATTAAAATGGCCGAAAAAACAATCTAAGTTCTGTACTTAACAAGACATAACAATGATGTATATTGAAGTACAAAACTTCGACTACATTTTCATCATTGTAACTCTACCAAATCATATAATAAACACCACTTGTCTTGAAGATATCGAGCTACTTAACAATATATGAATCAACCATTGATAATTCACAATAAAGGAGTTGTGGAGTTTAAAATTTGAAGTAGGAGAGAGAAAGAATGCGAGCAGGAAGAAGAATGAGAGATTAAAAGGAAAAGAAACATTTTTCTTTTCTTTTTATTGAGACATCTTTTCTATTAGTGTGTGTGTGTGTGTGTGTAAATGAAACAGAAGGCAAAGGGACTATGATTATAAAACCAGCAGGTCTTTTCATAGCAGATAAACATTTTCTAATGCTCAAAGTAATGCTATGTAGTTCAGGACTGTAAAATAAAAGTGATCTATCACCTTTTGAACTTTCCTGAAAGACAATAATGTTGTTAATGGACTACATAAATAATTCTCATCCATAATGTATTACCGAGAACATTTCTAGTATTTAGGCCTACTTATAAATCAATCATATAAATAACATAGTTCAGAGACTAAAGCTTCATTAACCATTACATAGCTTAGGTGCAGCTGCATATTTAACTTTTTTTAATTTATTCTTTTTACAAGTGAAACTAAATCTTGACAATCCTTAGAAGTTTCAAGAAAAAATAAGGACTTATATAGTAGGTAAAATTCAAGGGCCATAGGTATTCTGAACAACCATAATATAAGGTGACATGAAAAACGATACTTACATCTCAAACCCAAACTCTTTCTCAACTAGAACACAACGAGCACGACAAACATGTGTTCCACCCTTAGCAATAACTCCACGCCATAAATAATCAAGCTCAGGATGGCCTTGACCAGTTCCTCCACTTACAGCTCTTGCATCTACTGGACTAAAGCGATTCATGCCTCGAACATTCGTTGGTGCACCTGAGATACCTCCATCAACATGCGGACCATGCCCATGATATTGATCAAATCCTAAACCCCTGACATCCATTTTTTCCAAAGAAGGATCTAATGTAGTCAAAATACCACCAGTCCTTGACCTCTTGGATTCTCTCTGCAATTGGCTTGCATCAAATACATCCCATGACCCAGAAACAGGTCTGTTGGATGGCTTCATAGCTGGTGAAGGGGAAGAAAGAATCCCAGGTGCAGGAGATAACCTCTTCCGATTTGGACCACCCATCAGGATGTTGGGATTAGAGTCCTGTAATTTATGAAGCTTGGCCAGATCACTGAATTCTGGGCCTTGTAGTAGAGGTTCAAAGCTACCTTGAGGACCTAAAGGTTTCCTCAGCATATCAGGTCCATTAACACCAAGAGGCAGTGGATGTCCAGGAAGACTATTTGGGTCCAGATGATTTTGACTAAATATGTCCATTTGTCCAGGTCGGAATGGAATATCATTCAAAAACATATTAGGCCCTTTTATTCCTGAATAAAATCCAAATTGATCGTTGCTCGGTTCAAGCTCACTATTTGAGTATGTAATTAATATCCTTGGATCATTGAAGAGGCGGCCCTCCAATCCCTCTTTGGCACGTCTTGCTTCTTCAACACTCCTAAATTCAACAAATAAGAAGTTTCTCGCAGGATCACTTCTAATTCTTTCTATCTCACCAAATAATATCATGGCATTATGCAGCATCTGTTCATCCATAAGAGAGGAAGGTGGGTAAGAAACACACAAAACATTACTTGGTTGTCCATCTGCTTTTGGATCTCCTGAGGACTGAAAATGCTGTAAACAAAATAAAATGTTAGAATATCATCAAGGCCGTTTGAACAGAAGGTACAAATCATTGCCTTGAATGCAGGTGTATATAAAAGGAATTTGTGTGTCAGTAAATAGCACAGGTGTATAAAAGGAATTTGTGTATCACCGGTCTTAAGTTCTAGGTGCCATTAAGTATGAGGATAAGCTTGTATGAAACAAGGTGATTGACATTGTTCCTTTTCACATTTACAGATGACTGGACATGGGGATAATGAAAAGATTTGCAACATGCACAATAATTTTTTAGATTCAAGATTACCTGTGGTCTTTTCGGCCCATAATGGGCAGGATCAGAGTAATTTCTAAGAAAATCATGGGGTATCCATGGTGAAACAGGAATCCCCGTACTTCTGTTAACAAGCTGCCCTTCCCTTGCATCAAGGAAGTCGGGCAACTGTTCCTGTTCAATAAGAATACAGAATACTTGCATAAGCTCAACTTCAAATACGACAAAGAAGTGAACAGGTCTCAGGAAACATTCAAAATAATGGACCACCAGGGGTTAATTTCCAATTTTTAAATTGATAAAGTATAGAGAGAGAGAGACTATGCAAGAAGCTCATTCATCCTCCCATCAGACATTTTTTTTTGTCCCTTTAGGTTTGAATTAAAAAGTGGAGCATGCCAAGAAAAGATCCTGAAAAAGAATTTAATTACTAATATAGGTTTCTACAATAAATTCTATGACATCTAGCATGCCAGGAAAAGACCCTGAACACATAAGGCTGACAAAAATCATGAATAAAAGCCAACAAACACTTTTGAGTTTTCCAGATCAGTTGCAGCAGAAGTAATCACAATAAACCTTTCATCAGCTATATCACATGGTATAAAAGCAAGTCCTGAAATTATTAACTTACTCTTCTTGTAGGATGTGATCTGAGGTAGTCAACACGTATCTGGTCACCACCAATTTGTAACCCGTTCAAATTTTTCAATGCTTCAGTAGCATCTTCTATTCTTAAATAGTCAACAAATGCAGTGTTCCGATCCCTGAGGAACTTGAACTCCTGCATTTTACCAAATCTGAGAAATTGTTCCTCAAGCTCTTCTTTTGTAACAGATGGGCCGATCCCACCAACCCACAAACTCTTACATTGTTTTGCCTGCAAACAAATTTGGTAAGAAATACAAAAACAAAAAATCAAATTAGCTATATTTTGCATAAGCTCATTCAAAATAAATGCAAGTCGATTGAAAAGAAAAAACTAATGTCTGAAAGCGAGCCATTAACACCGAATATCATGGCTACAGTGGGTGGATAAGTATTCAAAACTACATGTATAAGTCAAGCTTTGAAAGTAATTAATCAAGTTAACTGATTCTACCAAAGGCTTGCAATTCCAAGTCAAACATGAATGTGAGCTTATTTCATTTTCACTATTTCATGACTCTCAAGTCATTTATTAAAAAAAGTATTCCTCCTATTTATTCAGCACGGGTGGTATGAACCCTGATTCGAGTCTGGATAGTCCAAAGTCTAGAGAGTTAGTTCACAGCCTTCCGGTTGAGAAACTTTTGCTATATTAATCAACTATTCTATAACTCAATAAAAAGTTATAAAGAAAAAAATAAAAAAACAAGTCAGAATTGGTCGAAACCATGTCCAACATTATTATTTTTAAATTAAAAAAAATATGACCTAGATAATGAGAACATATAAGATAGGCATATTCGGATGTTACCCTTCAAAAGTCTATGACATAAGGTGGATATAATTGAAGGATAGAAGTGCAACAACAATTTTTTAAAAAAAATTGCTTTTACATCAAAGAAGGCCCCAGAAAACCTAATCTATCATTCTGCGCAGCAGTTATATTGGCATGATCTAACTCTAATTTGAATAATGCAAGTTTATATATCCTGGCTCATATTCTGCTAATGAGATGATGACACAACAAGAATCCAAATTTGAGGTTTAATGCCAATATCAGGCAAACTTTTGTTGCTATTTATTTCAAAATAATAAATTCTAGTATTTAGTTGGCCTTTTCCAGGTTTTATTGTGACATCATATTCATTTATGGTAGGCAAGCAATGACATCATATAAATTTGTAGTATTTTTACTGATAATTTTTTCTCTATTCATACAAAATCTCCCATTTTCTTAAAAGATAAAGTATCAATCAATACCTTCAGATTGTATTTTTATCCAAAAAATGCAACCATTAGAGGGACTATCTATATGTAGTTCTGTATGAAATTTCAACTTCAATCAAGATCAATCCCATATATGGCATATACTTGTGTTACTTGGATAAAACATTACATCGGATATAATACAATTAATCCTGATTACCAACATATTACTTGACATTTAGTAACTTGAAAATCACAGTAGCAGAATACTTGCACGTGAGTTCCACCTCCAAATGAATTATTTCACAGTTCAAGATCTCTCACACGTAAACATATTGTTATCGTAAATTTATAAATCTTCTGTCTGCATTCAACTGGAATGATGTTAAATTTCTAAATCTTCTGTTTGCATTCAACTGGACTGAGGCTATCCATGTTTTCCGAACGATTATTAAATTGATTACACATTTTCCGTAAGTACCCGGATCAAATGTTGGCAATTTGTCTCTTATTTGTACCCATGCATTCCACTGTGGTTGGTTTTTCTTCAACAAATTCTTTATATAAGAGATCAGGAGATGAATAAGGGAATTGAGCAAAACTAAACTATTTCTTTGACAAGCAAGCTAAAAATGATCCATCTATTACTTGTGCAGTTTTGGTCATTGTGAACGTACTGTTTTGTTGGAAAAAGAAAAAAATAAATGCAAAAAGGAGACTACAAAATTTCAAATCATGTTTATGATTAGCTTATAATAAAATGTATATGTAATTTATATTACTTTCCTTTCAATAAGTTTGAGTTGTTAATATATATCAGATTCTAAAAATCAAATCGCACCCCAAACCCACCCAAAGATCCAATCCAAATATTTTAAATTTAAACCAACTTG
The DNA here is from genome assembly GCA_016801055.1 of Panax notoginseng. NCBI lineage: Eukaryota > Viridiplantae > Streptophyta > Magnoliopsida > Apiales > Araliaceae > Panax > Panax notoginseng. Next base: position 136,103,855 of record CM029023.1, read on the forward strand.
TTCTTCATTGATCTCACAATTTCCAGAAAAATATTAAATGACCTATTTTTGAAGTATTTAAATTTGAATTTGTCAGGATTTGACCATATTATGTAATATTGGAGCCAATCCTTGCTTTGATCCTATAGCAATGTGGCGGACTGGATTGAATTAGACAAAATAGAATGAAACTGGAATTGGGGAAAATCCAATTTTGTACACCCAGTTTCCCCCCTTCAAAAAGGTAATATATTTATACAATCAATATCCAATAAAGAATAACAAACAATCCAAATATAAAAAAACCCTAAACGATCACAAAAAAGCGCAGAACAAACCGGTTTAGCAAACTCAATCTTAAGAGCACTCCCACGAAGAACAGTGCCTTGTAGGGCTTCCCTAGCGGCCTTGGCAGTCTCCACGCACTCGAAGCACACAAACGCGTAGCTTCTCGACAAATTCTTTTTCACAATATCAAGCGCTCCATGTTTGTTGAACAGCGCCGCCAAATCAGCGTCGGTTACATCGCGGGATAAGTTTCCGACCCATAGATTATTCGACGGCAAGGCTGGTTCCTCCGATTGAAAGTTTGATATGATCGGTGGAGGCGGCATTGTCTGTGAATTGGATTGAAACGGCGGGGAATAAGGTTAACTGAATGATTTTTGAAGAAATTGATGGCGAATTTTAGGGAGATTGGAAGGAATTTTGAAGTACAAGCCCTAAATATTAGGGAAAAGCAAGATCTGAAGTAGTTCGTAAGCGATAGGTAGAGAGAGAGACGAAGACAGACGAATGGGAAGAAGAGGTAGAAGAATTGCTGATACAGAAGGGATACGACTGGTCGTTTTGCAAATTGCAATCGTACCTGGATTTATTGGATCCGGATTTTAAAAATACTTTTTGAATTTTACATATTTAATAATCAATATAATACAGTTAAATAATTTTAAAAATGGCTTGTGAGTGTATATAAGTTACTATATACTTTTTTTATATAAAATGAGTTTTTAGTAAAATTTAACCTTACAAACGGAAAGATCATACAATAATATGTGTAAACTTAATTTTTTATTTAATTTGAGCTTATGCAGCAGTTATTATAATATTAAAAAATATATATATTATTTGACTACTCAAATTAGTTGAACTTTCATTATCACGAGGAGATGTTTGTTATGATGGATAAAATAATGTTACTATTACGTACCACTCATATATTGCATGAGTGGCACCCATGTATTTGTTATTGAGTTAAATGAGTTATGTCAATAACAAATTCATGGGTGCCACCTCACGCAGTATGTGATCGGTTTGTGATAATTTTATGTGATAGAAGTATTAATCTGATAGATACTCACATAAACACATATTATTGGGCATCTGATTACTGATAATAGAAAGTAGTTATTTTTGTAAGACCTCACTTTTATAAATAAAGATGAATTTTCTATAAATATCATTTTTGAATATTATGGAGTTAATTTGATATAATGTTATAGTTGTGGGTAATATTTATAAATTTTGTAAAATACGCAAGTTGTTATATAATATTCGATTGGTCGGGGAATATTCGTTTTAACAGGGAATATTCGTACAACGACACAATCATTGGTGGACCCCACAACAGAATTATTGTCGGATTGAGAAAACGACAAAAATACTTTATGAAAAATAACGGCGGAAGTTTTACCATTGTTACTGTTGAACTACTCGGTAGTAAAAGTACAGTAATACGTGTGGTTGCATAGTAGCACACGGTATTGATTATTAATGCTTATATGAGAAGTCACTCAGTTTGATTCCATTATTGTCAGTTAATAATATGAATTATTTAGCGATAATGACGTTTTGTTTTATTCGTATTATTAACGTAATAAAACAGAAACATCTTTTTATATAAAACAGAATACTTTATTAAAGTTATTCTATAAATAGAATATATTATATTTTATTTAAAAGATTTTTCTTTAAATATGGACCGTCAGATTAAAGTAATCAATCTGGACCGTTCATGGATTAGTTACTATGCATTCTATTTTTCTATAAATAGCAGCTCATTCCTTCATTATTTCTTACGAATTCACTGAACTCTAGAGAGAGAAACTATAGAGAGAAACTATAGAGAGAGAGAAGAAGAGTATTTTGCTACTTAAGTACTTCCTTATTTCAGCTCTTCTTTAAAACGGTAAGGGGTGTTATTCTTTCTTATTATTGAAGAGAACTGTAGTTATTCCATTTCTTATTATTCTGTTGGAATAACCTGTATACGCGGTCTACCCTATACTTGGTGACATTCTTCTATTATTCTGTTGGAACATCCTGTCTGTGTGTTTTACACCGGACCTGGTTCCGTTTTTATTATTATTCTGTTGGAACATCCTGTCTGTGTGTTTTACACCGGACCTGGTTCCGTTTTTATTATTATTTTGTTGGAACATCCTGTCTGTGTGTTTTACACCGGACCTGGTTCCGTTTTTATTATTATTCTGTTAGAACATCCTGTCCGTGCGTTTACGTCGGACCTGGTTCCATAATTTATTATTCTGTCGGAATATCCTGTCTGTGCGTTTACGCCGGACCTGGTTCCATTATTTATTATTCTGTTGGAATAACCTGTCTGTGCGGTCTATCGCATGCATGGTGATTTCTTTTGTTATTCCATTCTTAGTTGTACTCAGTTGGTTAAGTTTTGACTTCTATAATCCATGAAATTTGTGGAATATCCTTGATAATTGCGGTTCATCCAGTATCTTTTCATGAAAATATTCTTCTAAGTATTCTTGAATTTTACTCCACAATGCAGTATCATGTTGACAATTTGGACGTTGTTAATTCTTGGATAAATTAATTCTTGAACTTATTTTATTGAATTCTTATATCATTGTCATCATCCTCATGTTTATAAAATGTTGAAAGTCATCTGTGGCCTGTAGTGCATAGATGGACTTGGTATGATTATGACCCGGGATTATTCGGTATAATCATGTTCGTAATGTTACAAATGATGTGGTAAAAGTCCTCATTGGCCCTGAGTGCATTGATGGACAGTTGTTGGCATGATCATGACCATTAATGAATACACGAATATCCTTGGCCGTAGTGCAGGGGTGATTCGATGATGTGGATTATTTTATTAAGCTGAGTCCCAGCGATAACAGTGTTGAAAAACCTTTTAAATCATAAAAGATAGTAGAGTTTATTTTCTACTTGACTCTTTTAATGGATTGCTTGTTCCGCTGCAGTTAAACTTGATGTCTATTATATTTTATCAGTTTAACATTGTTGAAGGCTAATGGTAATTTATTCTGCATTATCTTTGTCATAATATTTCTTACTGGGCTAGTTGAGCTCACCCTTTCTTTCACTGTTCTCTTCAGGAAATGAGAACGTAGCTGGGGCAAGTCGGGGAACGGAGTGATGGTTCGAATGATAGTATTAGTTAGTAGTCCTCACTATTCTATGTAATAGTGTGTTAATAAATGTAATGAAGACTCCTTTTGAGTATGAATACTCTCTAGAAGATAATATTTGTATTCAAACTCGCAGTTTATATTTTGTCGTATTGTACACGACAGTTGTATTAGTAAGTTGTATGTGTATTCTGTACATTGTATCTGACGATCCAAGATGGGTGATGTATACCTAATTTTGGGGGCGTCACAGTTGGTATCAGAGCTTAGGGATATGATCCCTGGCTAGGATGTGAGAATAGAACTAGGAGGGGAGAGACGGGGAATTTCTTCGCTAGTATGACCTACCTAAGTTTATTTGCATGGTATTTAATTGGTGAATGATGGGATGGTCAGAGACTTTATGCAATTCATGCAACAACGGGCGAGAGCGGCTCCTATCCAAAATGAAGGAGGAAACAATGACAACCCACGGTTGGTCACCGCTAAGCAATTCAAGGAGCTAGGACCACCGGAGTTTTTGGGAAAGCCAGAACCACTTAAGGCGGAGACTTGGTTAAAGCAGATCACCAAGATATTTGATGTCTTGGGATGCTCCGAGGAGCAAAAGGTTCCCTTTGCCACTTTTATGTTGCGTGAAGAGGCAGATTACTGGTGGGAATCTGTAAAACGTACCCAGCCTGACGCACTCAAGATGTCTTGGGAGAAGTTCCAAGAACTGTTCAATGACAAATACTTTCCCGAAAGTATTCGTCACATGAAGGAGGTGGAATTTATCAAGTTGGAGCAAAACAACATGACCGTGTCGCAGTACGAAGCCAAGTTTGTCGAGTTGTCCCGATTTGCGTCCCACTTGGTGGATAATGAAGAGCGAATGACGCGAATGTTTTTGCGAGGTTTGAAACCTGAGATACGTCAACATCTTATTTCTCATAAACTGTGTCTGTATTCAGATGTTGTAAATAGGGCTCAATTAGTGGAGCGCGATAACGAGTCAACGCAACCAAAAGAGTGCAGCCGAAAAAATGATAATACTGATGATAACAGACATCAAAGCGGTGACAATAAGCATGGAGGGAATCAACATGCCAGAAATGGTAACCACTTCAATGGTAATCATGGTCAAAATAATAAGAATGGACATTTTAAGAAGAGGAAATTCAACAATGATGGAAAGACGTCAGCACCAGCACCCGTTGTTAAGGAAGGAGAACGACCACCTATCATATACTTCAAATGCGGAGGGGAGGGACACATCAGTCCAAACTGCGCGATGTCATCCAAAGCATGCTATAATTGTGAAAGAGAAGGTCACTTAGCCCGATTTTGTCGTTCACCGAAGACAAGTTCAGATAGGATGGAGGCACCAAAGACCGTCCCAGAAAAGCCAAAGCCAGTAGTTTAAGAGAGAGCGTTTTTTTTCGTGACGAGGAACCTGAATAAAATTATCACGGGTATGTTAGTCATAAACTCTTGCGAAGTCTATACCGTGTTAGATACCGGTTCTACTCACTCTTTTATTTCACCTAGTTGTGTTCAATATCTGAACTTAACTCCGGAGAAGTTAGACTTTGATTTCTCTGTTGAAATTCCATTGGGAGAAACCTTTGTTACCTCCACTATTTATAAATCTTGTTCAAATCAACACTTTCACGTTACCTGTTGATCTTATCTCTTTGAAAATACTTGCATTGATGTGATTTTTGGAAACGATTGGTTAACTGCTCATCATGATTTTCGTAAAGTTGTTAGCTTTCATCTTCCTAACCAATCTGTTATGCAAATTCAAAGTAACCAAACCACTAAAGTCAATCATTGTCATATCAAGCCATAAGTAAAAATTCCCGTTCCTTTCGTTGTTGACTTCCTGGTGTGGAATGCACCGAAGCTAGACTTTCCGTAGGAGACGTTGTAAATGACGATGGCAAGTTGATAGGTATCAATGTGACGTGTTATCCAAGTCTTGGATGAGGGTCACAGTTTTGAACGATATTTCTATTGTTAATAAATTTCTTGACGTATTCTTGAAGACTTCTTAGCTTACCCCTAGAGCGTGAAATCGAATTTTGTATTGACCCCAGTACAAAACCCATTTCTTAAACCCTCAAATATTTATTCAACTAAAGCGAACGTAACATGCGCCAAAGACGTTGGCTCGAGCTGTTAAAGATTATGATCATACCATACCATTGTGGAAAAGCGAACGTGGTAGCTGATGCGTTGAGTAGAAGATCGTATGCGGTTACAAGTGCGAATATACGAACCCACGTGAAGATAACGAATATACGATTAGAATCGATTTTAATCGATAAAGTTAAAGCCGCTCAAGCTACATACTAATAGCTGATAAATGTGAAGAAGAAGGTTCAAGAGGGCGTTATTCTAGAAGCAAGAATCGACGAAGAGAGGAAATCTCAACTCTCGATTTAATTGACCCATTTGAAATCCTCGATGAAGTAGGAACTGTGGCCTATAGACTCGTTTTACCGCCAAGTATATTGCGTGTTCAGAACATTTTTTTTACGTATCGATGTTACGTAAATATGTGGATGACCCGAACCACATTATTAATTTAGAACCGGACGAGATAAAAAAGATTTAACGTATGAGGAGATACATGTTAACATCTTGGATAAGAATGATCATATTCTATGCTTAAAGGTTATACCTCAAGAGTTAGAATTTGAAGTGAAGTCAAGGTATCCTCACATGTTCGGCATACCAAGTACGTACGTAAATTTCGAGGGCGAAATTCCATAAGGACCAGATTTTATGAATAAATATTTAATTTTTCTCGAAATAATTTCTTTTTATATTATGGTGTGGATTTGATATAATAGTTATGGGTAGTATTTATAAATTTTACAAAGTATGCAAGTTGTCATATTATATTCGATTGATTGGAGAATATTCTTTTTGTCGGAGAATATCCGTACGACGGTACAATCATTGGTGGACCCCACAACAGAATTATTGTCGGATTGAGAAAACGACAAAAATACTTTATGAAAATAACGACGGAAATTTTGCCATTGTTACTGTTGAACTACTCGGTAGTAAAAGCACAGTAATACGTGTGGTTGCATAGTAGCACACGGTATTGATTATTAATGCTTATGTGAGAAGTCACTCAGTTTGATTCCATTATTGTCAGTTAATAATATGAATTATTTAGCGATAATGACGTTTTGTTTTATTCGTATTATTAACGTAATAAAACAGAAATATCTTTTTATATAAAACAGAATACTTTATTAAAGTTATTCTATAAATAGAATATATTATATTTTATTTAAAAGATTTTTCTTTAAATATGGACCGTCAGATTAAAGTAATCAATCTGGACCGTTCATGGATTAGTTACTATGCATTCTATTTTTCTAAAAATAGCAGCTCATTCCTTCATTATTTCTTACGAATTCACTGAACTCTAGAGAGAGAAACTATAGAGAGAAACTATAGAGAGAGAGAAGAAGAGTATTTTGTTACTTAAGTACTTCCTTATTTTAGCTCTTCTTTAAAACGGTAAGGGGTGTTATTCTTTCTTATTCATGAAGAGAACTGTTGTTATTTCATTTCTTATTATTCTGTTGGAATAACCTGTATACGCGGTCTACCCTATACTTGGTGACATTCTTCTATTATTCTGTTGGAACATCCTGTCTGTGTGTTTTACACCGGACCTGGTTCCGTTTTTATTATTATTCTGTTAGAACATCCTGTCTGTGTGTTTTACACCGGACCTGGTTCCGTTTTTATTATTATTCTGTTGGAACATCATGTCTGTGTGTTTTACACCGGACCTGGTTCTGTCTTGTTATTATTCTGTTGGAACATCCTGTCTATGTATTTTACACCGGACTTGGTTCCATTATTTATTATTCTGTTGGAATAACCTGTCTGTGCGGTCTATCGCATGCATGGTAATTTTTTTTGTTATTCCATTCTTTATTGTACTCAGTTGGTTAATTTTTGACTTCTATACTCCATAAAATTTATGGAATATCCTTGATAATTGCGTTTCATCCAGTATCTTTTCATGAAAATTTTGACTTCTATACTCCATAAAGTTTTGTTCCGCTGCAGTTAAACTTGATGTCTATTATATTTTATCAGTTTAACATTGTTGAAGGCTAATGATAATTTATTCTGCATTATCTTAGTCATAATATTTCTTACTGGGCTAGTTGAGCTCACCCTTTCTTTCACTGTTCTCTTCAGGAAATGAGAACGTAGCTGGGGCAAGTCGGGGAACGGAGTGATGGTTCGAATGATAGTATTAGTTAGTAGTCCTCACTATTCTATGTAATAGTGTGTTAATAAATGTAATGAGGACTCCTTTTGAGTATGAATACTCTCTAGAAGATAATATTTGTATTCAAACTCGCAGTTTATATTTTGTCGTATTGTACACGACAACTGTATTAGTAAGTTGTATCTGTATTCTGTACGTTGTATCTGACGACCCAAGATGGGTGATGTATACCTAATTTTGGGGGCGTCACAATTTTTGTTCGGTAGAAGATATATGATTACTAATAATTGTTATTGTGCGTGTTTGATATGAATTCAAGATTATTAGATACTAATTTTAGTTGAATGATTCACCCATTTGACTATTGTCAAACGTAATCAACAATCATTAAAGTATTATCGAACTAACTAATTTTGTATTACTTAATAAATCATATAATTTTTTTAATATATCTATAAAATAACAATTCGTGGTTTATTCAATTATTAAGCACAAAACTTTTAAGTACTTCGTTAATTATAAATTAAACTTAAAATAATAAATAACAAACAACAACACATACTTTGTATTGGCAATGAGTTATTTTAGTTAAACTAAACAAAAAATTAAAAAGTAAAAATTACAAAAATAAATAAATGTAAATTATGTGACTAATACGAATATTTATGTTCTAATTATTACATATAAATGATATTTTTGTCGGGAGAAGGTTCAAAAAAGCCCTTGACTTTTATCTCGATGTCTATCGAGAACCTTATATTTTTTTTTGTCTAAAAATACCTTTAACGTTACATGTTTGGGTCGCTCGTGCCCCTGCCGTTAACAGATAAAATAAAATAGATAATTTTAAACATAAATGCCAAATAGACAAACGGCGATGACATGGCAGGGGCATGGACGCTTAAATATAAAACATATTCTAAATAAAATAATATATATCATTTAATCAAAACAAAAAATACTAAGCCTCCATGCTTTTTTTATTTTGAATTTTAGTATTTTTTATTTTGATTAAATGATATATATTATTTTATTTAGAATATGTTTTATATTTAAGCCTCCATGCTCTTGCCATGTCATCGTCGTTTGTCTATTTGACATTTCTGTTAACGGTAGGGGCACGAGCGACCAAAAAAATATATTGTTAAGGGTATTTTTGGACAAAAAAAAGTATAGGGTGCTCGGTAGACATCGGGATAAAAGTCAGGGGCATTTTTGAGCATTCTTCCTATTTTTGTCTAAATAAAAATTTTAAGATGACCACTAATGTAAGACCCCAACTTTTTATGAATAAATATTTATTTTTTTTTTAAATATTATTTTGAATAATAAGGTGTTGATTTGATATAATGGTATAATTATGGGTAATATATGCAAATTTTGTAAAGTAAGCAAGTTATCATAAAATATTTGTTTGGTTGGAAAATATTCTTTTTATCGGGGAATATTCGTACGACGACGCAATCATTGGTGGACCCCATAACGGGACATAGAAAGCAATAGAAATAACATTTTTATAAAAATAATGACAAAACTTTTACCGTTAAGCTGTTGAAATACCCGGTGATAAAAGTACAATAATACGTGTTGTTGCATAGTAGCACACGGTATTGCACAATATCTCTGATTATTGATGCTTATGTAAGAAGTCACTCAGTTCATTTAATAATTATCACAGTAGTTGCTGCATAGTATATTATATTATTGATTCAATTATTGTCACAGTATCATCTGCACAATATTTTATATTATTAAATCAATAATTGAGACGACACATTTATTCATATTATTATTTGCATTATTGATAATGTCTAGAAAGTTTCGTCGAGGAAAGAGGTTAGGTTATCTAATTGCGCGCCAATAAGGAGAAATCTTTATCGGAAATCCCTCTCTTTCCTGGGAATGATATGGTTGTCAATATTTTGAGTTATAATATTAATGATGAATACTTGTTAAAAGGTTAAAAATGTGTTTATTGAAGATAAATGATTTGTGGTAAATATTTATTCAATTTTTGATATAAATAGAGGCGTTTGTCACGAGGCGTTTGTTGTAAGTTTGACTTATTATTCCATGGGGAGATGTACTAATTTTTTGGACATTCGGTTGTGGTTTTAAAAGTAAATCAATATGGACCGTCGGTTGTGGTTTTAATAGTAAATCAATATGGATCGTCCGTTTTAATAGTAAATCAATCTGAACCGTCCGTGAATTAGTTACTATTTAGTCTATTATCCTATAAATAGAAGCTTATTTCTTCTTTCATTCTCACCAATTCACTAAGACTCACAAGAGAATATATAGAGAGAGAAACTATAGAGAGAAAAAAGAAGAGCATTTTGTTACTTCACTATTGCAGTATCCAATCTCCTACTAAGGTAATGGATATTATTCTTTGTATTCGTAAGGCGTATTATTTCTTTCTTATCCATAAGGGATATTATTCTTTGTATTCGTAAGAGGTATTATTTCTTTTGTATCCGTAAGGAATATTATTTTTCGTATTCGTTCTTTATTAATCTTCGGGAGTAACATATCTACGCAGATTACCGCATGCATGGTGAATAACTCTTCGTATTCATTTTTTATTAATCTGCGGGAGTAATCTGTGTACGCGGATTACCGCATGCATGGTGAATAACCCTTAATACTCATTCTTTTTTTGTGGAAAAGATCTGTCTAAGCGGATTACCGTATGACGGGTGAAAATCTATTTGCAGTTTCGTATATTACTTCTTTTCATATTCCTAAATCTAAACTTACTATGGTAAGTATTGCTTATATAATCCCTGAAATTAGTAGAATATCCTTGAGTTTTGCGCTTCATCTAGTATCGTTTCTTTAGAATATTGGTTTGAACTTTCTTGTTAAATTTCAATATTTTCACGGGGTACTATTCACTCGGGTACTATTCATAGGGTATTATTTGTGACAACCCCAAAACAGGTCCATTCCATCCAACCTATTCTGAGTCGCCAAATACATGGTACAGAAAATAACTACGATTTTATTACAATAATTGTCGTACAAAATATAACAACACATATGCTGTGAGTTTGGATACAAATATATACCAACTGTGACTCGTATCCCAACCGTAATGTGACAAATGTCCCATCAGTGGACAGCACCTCACAGTGATACCTACATAAAGGTATAGTCAAAAACTGTTTTAGAAATTAGAATCTTTGGGAAGTGCTCAAGGAAACCTTCGTACATGGGAGGCCATGCTTCTAGGTTATGATAGATATCATATGGCCACAAAATTATCCTTGGTTGATCCAATATACCCCAAAGAAAAACGAGAAGATTACTATCATATTCTTCCCAATGGTGAGTCTTCTCTTGACTTATCATTATCTCCACTGTCTCTAATTGAGAATTATACTTCAAACAAACACCAAGATTATATAGGTAGTGCTCGTATATATACTCAACAAGTGGATGAGCACATCCCTGTCTTATGATGATACGAGGTTATATGTCATTAGACATCTTGTATGATAGTGACAAAACACCCTTCCAACGTTGGGTTCGCCTCACCCTCAACAGCTATAGACCACCGTTCTATTTCCTTGTTATCCCCCACTCGACCCAGCTACACTTTTATTACCTGAAAGGAATTGTGAAACAAAAGGGTGAGCTCAACTAGCCTGGTAAAGAATATCATGACTAAATATAAATAAATTATCAATAGCCTTCAACAGTAATAAATCAGAGATTTAGAACATATGGTAGATGATAAAAAATTTCAACCATAGTTGCAGCGGAACGAGCAATCTATTAGAAGAGTCAAATAGACCATAAAATCTATTATTTTCTCCATGTTAAAAATCCATCAACAATGTTTTATCCCTGTAACATCAATCAACAGTTCTGGTCCACAATCATATAAATAACTCATTGTGACGCCCCCCAAAATAGGTCCAATCCATCCAACCCATTTTGAGTCGCCAAATACATGGTACAGAAAATAACTACAACTTTATTATTACAATTGTCGTGCAAAATACGACAACACATATACTGTGAGTTTAAATACAGATATTGTCATCTAGACAGTATTCATACTCAATTAAGTCCTCATTATACTTATTGATACACTATTTTACAAAATAGTGAGGACTACTAAAACAACTGTCTTGAACCGTCATTCCACACCCCGACTAATACTCGCTACATTCTCGCCTCCTGAGAAGAAAGATGGAACAACAAGGAAAAGGGTGAGCTCAACTAGCCCAGTAAAGAATATTATGACTAAGATAATATACAACAAATTATCGTTAGTCTTCAACAGGGAAAAATTTAATAGAATACAATAGACAACAAGTTTTAAATCAATATTCGCAGCGAAAAATAATAATTCATAGAAGAGTTACGTAGAGAATGAAATCTACGATTATCTATGAATTTAAAAGCCCATCATCAACATTTTATCCCTGTAACATCAATCAATATTCATCTTTGCACTACAAGCCAAAGATATTCATCAGTTGGTCATGTTCATCTCAACAGATGTTCATCTTTGCACTACGGGCCAAAGATATTCATCAGAAATCATTCATCTTTGCACTACAGGCCAAATATATTCAGTAACATCATCATTTAGAACTGAGGATGATGAAAAATATTTAAAGGAAACGAATCCAGTGAAACAAAATAATAAATATTAAGGATTCGTATTTCAGCTATTCCATGTCCAAAAATACCTCATAAATAATCATAGTGGAGTAAAATTCAAGAATGATCAAAACATGGATACAATCAAAGCTAGTATCCAGAATAGATATTTTGGACGAAAAGAAGAAAATTTCATTTTTCAGTGAATAGTAACTCGTGAATAGTAACTCATGAATAGTAACCCCGACATGAAAAGTTCCAAATTTGATAAAAAAAGTTCAGATCAATACTTCGACATAATGATATTGAAGAAAATAATATCATTTAAGAAGAAATAACATCCCTTACCTCGGAAAGACGGTACTTCTGACTGGAATACTAGATATAGTGCTGAAGGAAACTTGCACCGTATAGCAACACTCAAAGAATCAAATACTCATATATCCCACATTCATTGTAAAAATATCACCATCAATATATTATTAAAATAATATATTTAAATGAATTATTTTATCAGAAAAAGATAAAATATTAATTTTCAACAATTGTCACATTAAAAATTCTCTCCATCTATATCCACATAAAATTAATATTTTCCTCATCATATAAATCAATAATTAATTATACACAAATAATATTACAGAATCACAGTACTGGCAACCAGGCCGTTCCCAGGAAAGAGGGGGCTTTCCAATAAGAATTTCTCCTTACTGGCGCGCAATTAGATGACCAAACCTCTCCTTAGACAGAACTTTCTAGACATTGCCAATAATGTTATCTAATAATATTATTCAGATAATATGAATTATTGTTCCGATAATAGAAAATACCGTGTAGTGACAATTATTAAAATAACAGTAATATAAAATATCAACGCAGCAATTATTGAATCAATAAAATACAATATTGAACAGTGATTACTGTAACAATTATTGAGTAGCGCCTTCTTACGTAAGAATCAATAATTGGTGCAATACCGTGTGCTACTGTGTAACAACGCGTATTACTGTGTTTTAACCACCGGGTATTCCAACAGCATTAACGATAACAACTATGCCGTTATTTATAAACAACTTATTTTTGTCGTTTTCTTCATCCAATCTCTTTCCGTTATGGGACCCACAAAGACTGTGCCGTCGTACGAATATTCTCCGACAGTAAGAATATTCCACGACTAAGCGAATATTCCCCGACAACAATGAATATTTTATAACCACCTGGTTATTTGAAATATTTGCGCATTTTACCCATAACTAACCACATTAACCCTTACTATTTCAAAATAATAAATAAAGAAAATTAAATTTTATTTATTAATAATTTGGGGTCTTACAACCTCCCCTCCTTATGAAATTTCGTCCTCGAAATTGACATACGTACCTAGTGTTTCGAAAAGGTGAGGATACCTCGCTTTCATTTCCGTTTCCAACTCTCAGGTCACTTCCTCAATAGCATGATTTCTCCACAAAACTTTAACTTGTGGTATGACCCTCGTGCGTAGGACATGCTCTTTCCTATCCAAAATCTTGACAGGTACCTCCTCGTACGTTTAGTCTTCGGCTATCGCATCCGGTTCTAACTCAATAACGTGGTTCGGGTCGTCCACATATTTACGTAACATCGATACGTGAATAACGTTATGAACACGTGACATACTTAGCGTTAAGGCGAGTCTATAGGCCACAGTTCCTACTCGATCGAGGATTTCAAATAAATCGAAGGCTTGAGCTTTCTTCTCTTCATCGACTCTTACTTCTAGAATAACACATTCTTGCACCTTCTTCTTTATATTCATCAGCTCCAGGTCTGTAGCTTGAGCAACTTTAACTTTATCGATTAAAGTTGGCTCTACGCGTATACTTGACATCATCGCACTCGTTCCTGCATATGATCTTCTACTCAACACGTCAGCTACCACGTTTGCTTTTCCAGGATGGTATTGAATAGTGTGGTCGTAATCTTTCAACAGCTCGAGCCAACGTCGTTGCCGCATGTTGAGTTCTTTTCGAGTGAAGAAATATTTGAGGCTTTTATGGTCTGAATATATTTCTACTTTCTCCCCATATAGATAGTGCCTCCAGATTTTTAGCGCGAAAACGACTGCTGCCAACTCTAGATCATGAGTAGGATAATTCCTCTCATATTCTTTAAGTTATCGCGAGGCATAGGCTATGACTTTCCCACATTGCATGAGAACACATCCTAACCCTTTGCCTGAAGCATCGCTGTAGATAACAAATCCATCCGAACCAGATAGTATTGTCAGAACAGGTGCCGAAATGAGTCTCCTCTTAAGCTCTTGGAAACTCTTCTCGCATTCTTCGCTCCATACGAATTTGATATCCTTCCGAGTCAGCTGAGTTAACGGGATAGCGATTCGAGAAAATCCTTTTACGAATCTCCGATAATAACTAGATAGCTACGTATTTCGATTACTGACTTAGGTTGCTCTCAACTGTGACTCATATCCCAATCTTGGATAGCACGTCACAATAATACCTATCAGTTTACTACCACACGAATATGGTATCCCCTACGGAGAGTCTGGCTTCAGTGCATTCCACAAAGAAAGTCACCAGATAAAGGCTCGGGTACAAACTTCTATAGTTAGGTTTTTAACTCCTGAAGTTCAATAGGAGCCATTCGATATGAGATTTTAGAAGTGAGTTTTGTACCAGATTCAAAGATGATACAAAATTCAATATCACGCGTAGGCCAAGAAATTCTTCAGGAAATACGTCAGGGATTTACTAACAATAGAAATATCATTCAAATCTGACGTATTTTTGTTCAAGTCCATAACATAGCTAAGAAAGCTTGACATCCGTTTTTCAATAAACGAATGACTTTACGGCTTGATATGAAAGATTTTGACTTTAATGGTTTGGTTGCTTGAATTCGAATAACAGGTTGCTTAGGAATATGAAAACTAACAACCTTACGAAAGCAATCAATTTTGGCATGATGAGTAGTTAACCAATCAATTCCTAAAATCACATCAAAAGCAAGTATCTTTAAAGAGATAAGGTCAACAGGTAATGTGATGGTGCCAACTTGTATCAAACAAGATTTATAAATAGTGGATGTAACGAAAGTTTCTCCTAACGAAGTTTTAACAGATAAATCAAAGTCTAATTTTCTCCGGAGTCAATCTTAAACGTTGAGTATAAGCAGGAGAAATAAACGAATGGGTAACACCGGTATCTAGTAAGGTATAAAATTCGCAAAAATTTATAATTAACTAACCCGTGCTAACTTCGTTCGGGTTCCTCGCATTCTGACCAGTCACGAAAAACGCTCTTCCAGGAACCGTTGACTTTGACTTTTCTGGGACAGCCTTTTGAGTCACCATCCCCGCTGGACTTGGTTTCGCTACAATGTAATCTCGAGTGATATGTCCTTCCTTTCCACAGTTATAACATACCTTAAACTGTTGTGGGCAGTTTGGGCTGATATGTCCTTCTTTTCCGCACTTATAGCATATGACCGGTGGTCGTTCTCCTCCCTTGGAACCAGTTGCTGCTTGTGCTGACGTCTTCACGTTATCATTGTTGTACCTTCTCTTCTTGAAATCTCCTCCCGACTCGCTTCTTCTATTCTCATGGCCACGATTACCACCAGAGTGGTTGCCGCTCTTGTCCGTATTCTTCTTTCTCCACTGGTTATCGTTGTACTGATGACTGCTGTCACCAGTATGATCCTGGTTGTGGTCCCTCGATTGACCGTACTCGTTATCTCGCTCTAATAATTGAGCCCTGTTGACAACATCTGAATAGAGAGAAAATTTATGAGAAATGAGATATTGACGTATCTTGGGTTTTAAACCTCTCAGAAACATCCTCGTCATTCGTTCCTCATTCTCTACTAAATGAGGTGCAAACCTGGATAACTCTGCGAACTTCGCCTCGTATTGGGACACCGTCATATTATTTTGTTCTAATCTAATAAACTCTACCTCCTTCATATGACGAACACTTTCAGGAAAGTATTTGTTATTGAACAATTTCTGAAATGTCTCCCAAGACATGCTAAGCACGGCTGGATGGGTACGTTTCACAGATTCCCACCAGTAATCTACCTCATTACGGAACATAAAGGTGGCGAATGGAACCTTCTGTTCTTCCGTGCATCCCAAGACATCGAATATCTTGGTAATTTGTTTGACCCACGTCTCTGCCTTAATCGGATCCGGCTTGCCCCAGAATTCTGGTGGTCCTAACTCCTTGAACTGTTTGGTCGTGACAAGCCGCGCGTTGCTATCATTTCTACACGTATTTTGTACACGAGTCTCCCTCGTCTGGTTTTGCATGAACTAAAAAAAACTCCTAAACATCCCGTCGTTCATCGTCTGCTCAGTGGTGTTGTTTACAGGAAGAATATTGTCAGCCTGTTGCACGTTCTCCTCGTTGGTGAGCAAATGTGTCTCCACGGTCTCATTTACTCCACTGTTAACATTCTCAGTCGACATTCTCAAATACTGTCATAAAACAAGGTTAATTTAACAAATTAACATATCACATAATATCCCTATATTATGACCGACCAACAAATAAGCTTAGGTAGGACACACTAGCAAAGGATTTACTCGTCTCTCCCCTCCTAGTTTTATTCCCCGATCTCCGCCAGAGATCATATCCCTAAGCTCTGATACCAACTGTGACGCCCCCCAAAATAGGTCCAATCCATCCAACCCATTTTGAGTCGCCAAATACATGGTACAGAAAATAACTACAACTTTATTATTACAATTGTCGTGCAAAATACGACAACACATATACTGTGAGTTTAAATACAGATATTGTCATCTAGACAGTATTCATACTCAATTAAGTCCTCATTATACTTATTGATACACTATTTTACAAAATAGTGAGGACTACTAAAACAACTGTCTTGAACCGTCATTCCACACCCCGACTAATACTCGCTACATTCTCGCCTCCTGAGAAGAAAGATGGAACAACAAGGAAAAGGGTGAGCTCAACTAGCCCAGTAAAGAATATTATGACTAAGATAATATACAACAAATTATCGTTAGTCTTGAACAGGGAAAAATTTAATAGAATACAATAGACAACAAGTTTTAAATCAATATTCGCAGCGGAAAATAATAATTCATAGAAGAGTTACGTAGAGAATGAAATCTACGATTATCTATGAATTTAAAAGCCCATCATCAACATTTTATCCCTGTAACATCAATCAATATTCATCTTTGCACTACAAGCCAAAGATATTCATCAGTTGGTCATGTTCATCTCAACAGATGTTCATCTTTGCACTACGGGCCAAAGATATTCATCAGAAATCATTCATCTTTCCACTACAGGCCAAAGATATTCAGTAACATCATCATTTAGAACTGAGGATGATGAAAAATATTTAAAGGAAACGAATCCAGTGAAACAAAATAATAAATATTAAGGATTCGTATTTTAGCTATTCCATGTCCAAAAATACCTCATAAATAATCATAGTGGAGTAAAATTCAAGAATGATCAAAACATGGATACAATCAAAGCTAGTATCCAGAATAGATATTTTGGACGAAAAGAAGAAAATTTCATTTTTCGGTGAATAGTAACTCGTGAATAGTAACTCATGAATAGTAATTCCGACATGAAAAGTTCCAAATTTGATAAAAAGTTCAGATCAATACTTCGACATAATGATATTGAAGAAAATAATATCATTTAAGAAGAAATAACATCCCTTACCTTGGAAAGACGGTACTTCTGACTGGAATACTAGATATAGTGCTGAAGAAAACTTGCACCGTATAGCAACACTCAAAGAATCAAATACTCATATATCCCACATTCATTGTAAAAATATCACCATCAATATATTATTAAAATAATATATTTAAATAAATTATTTTATCAGAAAAAGATAAAATATTAGTTTTCAACAATTGTCACATTAAAAATTCTCTCCATCTATATCCACATAAAATTAATATTTTCCTCATCATATAAATCAATAATTAATTATACACAAATAATATTACAGAATCACAGTACTGGCAATCAGGCCGTTCCCAGGAAAGAGGGTGCTTTCCAATAAGAATTTCTCCTTACTGGCGCGCAATTAGATGACCAAACCTCTCCTTAGACAGAACTTTCTAGACATTGCCAATAATGTTATCTAATAATATTATTCAGATAATATGAATTATTGTTCCGATAATAGAAAATACCGTGTAGTGACAATTATTAAAATAACAGTAATATAAAATATCAACGCAGCAATTATTGAATCAATAAAATACAATATTGAACAGTGATTACTGTAACAATTATTGAGTAGCGCCTTCTTATGTAAGAATCAATAATTGGTGCAATACCGTGTGCTACTGTGCAACAACGCGTATTACTGTGTTTTAACCACCGGGTATTCTAACAGCATTAACGGTAACAACTATGCCGTTATTTATAAACAACTTATTTTTGTCGTTTTCTTCATCCAATCTCTTTCCGTTATGGGACCCACAAAGACTGCGCCGTCGTACGAATATTCTCCGACAGTAAGAATATTCCACGACTAAGCGAATATTCCCCGACAACAATGAATATTTTATAACCACCTGGTTATTTGAAATATTTGCGCATTTTACCCATAACTAACCACATTAACCCTTACTATTTCAAAATAATAAATAAAGAAAATTAAATTTTATTTATTAATAATTTGGGGTCTTACACTCATAATCATAATTGTGATTCTAAATTCCTCTTCGCATCTAGGACGAAGATAATTTTCATCACATGTCTTTACCTGAAACATCAAAGATCATAGTTATACCAAATCACAGTTCTAGTTCATAATCATACTAATAAATTTATTTTTGCACTACGGGCCAACGATATTCGTCAACAGACCATCTTTGCACTACAGGCCAAAGATATTCATCAACAATTCATCTTTGCACTACAGGCCAAAGATATTCCTCAACAGTTCATATTTACACTACAGGCCAAATATATTTATCAACAGTTCATATTTGCACTACAGGCCAAATATATTTATCAACAGTTCATATTTGCACTACAGGCCAAATATATATCTCAAAGAAATATATAATCATTTCAGAATTTATATAAACAATAATTATAACCATTTTGATCAATTCACCTTTGCACTTAAGCTAAAGATATTCAATTATAAATTCAATGGTCATGATCATACCAGTCAACAATTCAACTTTGTACTACTGGCCAAAGGAAACCCAAAGTCATGATCATACCAATAATCTACCCATCTTTATACTCAAATGAAAGAGAATTTCAACATCAGGGTTATAAAAATGTTATATATGATAATCAAAATAATATGATCAACATATAGATTTAATCTCAAAAGTAATATTCATAAATCAACTATAATTTGGTCAGAAAAAGAAACCAATTTTATCGTAAATAGTAACTCGTGAATAGTAACTCGACACGAAAAAGGTAGAAATTCCACAATAAAATCTATACCAATATTTCGGTATAATGATATTGAAATAATAATATTTCTTAAGCTTATAAACAATTTATTTTAATTGTTTACACTTTACTAAATAATACATTTAATCATCCTAAAATGCCAAACTCATAAGATTTCATTACCAATAACCAAAAACCCTCATAAAAAATATGCATATACCTCATATAGGATTCTCAAGCCATAAAATCCTATTTTCCAATTTTCTTACTTCACATAACATATTTAATTCATTTACTCATAACTAGTCCATTTTTATGAAAAATACCAAATCAGTTTCAAAAATATTTCTTTTCTTAGATTTAGCAGAATATAGTCCCATATTGAACATATATTTTTCTCAGAATTTTTGAAACTCATTTACTATTTTTCATATGGCCAAAACAGCCGAATATTTAGATATTTATCAAAAATTATACTTTTATCCAAAAATTCCGAAATTTATAGAGTATACTTCTATCATATACATGTACTCTCAATAAAAATTTCACCAATTTTGGAGTTAACCACAAGGAGTTATAAGCGGTTACTTTTAAAATAGTCTTTTCTCATAAAATTCACAACTCTTAATCTATACATCAAAAAATACTCATTTTTATACACAATCAAGAAAACTCGTCAAATTATCATTTTAAATTTTTTCAAAATTTTTGAAGGTCAGACAAATTACGAAACTGAAAAACATAACAACCCTTAAAATTCCTTACTATCTCTTACATCAAAAGAGCAGCACTTCTGACTGGATATCGGATATGACGCTTAAGAAAACTTACACTGATGAATAATAACTCACCAAGTATCTAAATACTCACAAAATATACTCGATAATCTAGAGAGAAAAAGAGAGAAAACTTATGAATTCTGGTGTGATTTTCAATTCTAATTTAGTCCTCTATTTATAGGAAAATATTAGCACGCCGAAGCAGACTTGACCTTCAACCTGATGGCTTTACTTGCTACTATTGCCACCCACCACATTTAAAATAAAATTCATCACATTTTTTCACCAACAACCAAAAGTGGGGCCCACTCAATTCTAGAATTTTCTACTAAAATTATTTATAACCCTAATTTTTAAATCATTCACCTCTTAAAATTCATAATAAATTATACGTTCATTTTTAACGGTTCAAAATTTGTGGACATATACTCAACTTATATATGTATAACATATCCAAAAATTACAACGATCCAACGGTCGGATTAAAAATTATAACTCACACAATAAAGTTGTAAGAACACTGATTTGATCTTTTAATACCTCCAATATGATAAAATACTGATAAAACACCTCAACATTAATTTCTTCATTTATAACCACATAAATAAATCCATCATTTATATCCACATCAAATAAATATTTCCTTATCATATAAATCAATAATTAATTATTCACAAATAATATTACAGAATCACAATTATGACAACCAGGCCGTTCCCAGGAAAGAGGGGGCTTTCCAATAAGGATTTCTCCTTACTGGCGCGCAATTAGATGACCAAACCTCTCCTTAGATAGAACTTTCTAGACATTGCCAATAATGCTATATAACAATATTATTCAAATAATATGAATTATTGATATGATAATGGAAAATACTGTGCAGTGACAATTATTGAAACAACAATAATATAAAATATCAATGCAGTAATTATTGAATCAATAAAATAAAATATTAAACAGTAATTACTGTAATAATTATTGAGTAGTGCCTTCTCACGTAAGAATCAATAATTAAAAAAATACTGTGCAATACCGTGTGCTACTGTGCAACTACGCGTATCACTGTATTTTAACCACCATGTATTCCAACAGTGTTAACGGTAACAACTACGCCGTTATTTATAAAAACTCAAATTTGTCATTTTTTTCACCCGACAGTTATTCTGTTATGGGGCCCACAAATGGCTGCGCCGTCGTACGAATATTCCCCGACAGAAAGAATATTCCACGACTAAACGAATATTCCCCGACAACAATGAATATTTTATAACCACTTGCGTATGTTGAAAAAAATTTCATATATCACCCTCAACTTAACTTTTATCAATTTAACCATTTACTGAATAGTAATTATAAGAAAAATTGAATACTTTTATTTTATAAAATTCGGAGTCTTACATTATTCACTCGGGAACCATTCACTCAGGATACTATTCACGGGGTACCATTCACTCGAGATACTATTCACGGGATACTATTCACGGGATATTATTCATGGGATACTATTCATGGGGTACTATTCACGACAAAATTGGTTTTTTTTCTGTCTAAATTAATTTTGATACATGAATATCATTATTGAATTTTACTCTACAATTAATTATCATGTTGACAATTTGGACATTCTTGAACTCTAGATAAATTGAATTAAAATCTCTAATATTGTCCTTGATCGATTTCTTATATCATTGTCATCATTCTCATGCTTATCATGTTGACATATATGAATTCATGCTAAATGGGTGTCGGTATATATGAATCATGTTTTCTCGGCTGGAATGTCAAGTAGCAAACGAGCCGAAAGCTCTCACTCATTCTTCAAAAAGCATGTTTCAAAAAATAATTCATTGGTGGATTTTATAATTCAGTTTGGTATGGGACTTGTGCGTTAACGTCATGAAGAATTATTGACGGATCACAAAGACGTGATTGAGAAGCCTAAAATGAAAATGCTTCACGAGTTTTTGGTGCATATGGTTGATATCTATACACATGAAATATTTTTTAAATTTCAGGATGAGATGTGGGAGAGCTTGGCATTTAAATTTGAGCATATGAATAAGGATGAAGATCATTGTGTGTACAACATTACAAGAAAAAGAGATGGACATCCTTGTTCTCTGTTTCCAGATTAATTGTCAATACTTGGTTTATTTTTTACTTCTTTTTTATTTTCTAAATAATAACCAATTTATTGGAAGTTTTCTGCATCCACTTGGGCATACCTAATATCATGCAAACAGGTTGGTGGAAGCAATGTTTGGCTAAGTTTAAACTAAGTTTTGCATGACACTTTTGTAGAAAATTTTGTAGTTGGAGTAAAAATAGCACTGTTATTTTGTGCTGAGATTCTTTCTGCTTGTTAAATTTCTGATGTATACCAGCTAGTTGTGGTATAAAATAGGTTTTTACAAGAGGCAAGCCTATTTGATTGCCACTTACAATGTGGTTATTTGTATATAAGAGGCATGCTTATTTGATTGCCACTTACAATGTAATCATGATAATGCCCTGCACTCGCATTGAGTAATTTTTCCATCGAAGTTTGATTATTAGTTAATGATGGCCTCGCATATTAATGTACCATAACTAATAATGAGATTAAAAGTTTTGAGAAACTTTGGAAAGAAACAAGTTTGAGATGAGTAGAGCTAGATATAAACATTTTCATCATTCATGGCTCAATCCTAAAGTCCACAAGGGGATATTAGACAAAATGGTAAAACATGTATTTGATTAGGTATGCGATTTACACCATCTTTTGATGCTATCCTACTAATGAATAATGCTATGTAGAAAGTTCAGAGAGAAACTTTAAAATCAAGGAGATTTAAAATGAATAGGACTAGACTTGTCCAGAAAAAAGAGAGGGACTAGATCTGAGTACATTAAAAAAGGGAGGGACCCACAAGTAGAAGCTAGGAATAATTGAATAAAGAAACTTCAGAGTTCCTTTTTTTTAAGTCCGTTCATGAGTCCGCCTAAGAACAGGTATATATATATATATATATATATATATATATATATATATATATATATATAGAGAGAGAGAGAGAGAGAGAGAGAGAGCCGTTCAGAAACGGCCCAACTCAACGGACCAATCGACGGACCAAATGAAAAAAGAAGAAAAAAAACGCGCGGGTCACAAACAAAAAAGGGGGGAAGAACGCGGGTCAGCCGGGTCAAAAACCCAATCTGTATTTTGTCTTTGAAGAACGCCATTCTCTCCTCTCCTAAAATTGTCGAATTCTCAGAACGTCTTTGAAGAGCCTTTCTCTAAATCTTCAGAAAATCGAAGTAGAAACAGAAAATCGAAGCCCTTGATCTCGACTTCGAATCCCAGAGTTCCTTCTCCAACTTTTGAACATGGAATCTTCACGAGCCTTTCTCCAAATCTTCAGAAAATCTAAGTAGAAATAGAAAATCGAAGCCCTTGATCTCGACTTCGAAGCCCTATAATCTTCAGAAGAGAGAGCTTTAATTGTCCAGGTCTCGACGTGCCCTAGAATCGGAACCTTCACAAATTGGTAAGCCCTAGAATAGGAACCTTCACAAATCGGAACTCATCAGTTCGATCTCCTTGTTCCACACTTCGATTCTGTAAGGGCTTGACCTCCGATGATTTCTTTTCCTTTTGCTATTTGGTATTTTTTCAGTTAGTTTTTCACCTGAATTAATTGATACGGAGCATTTTGTTTTTGTTTTGTTGGCTCTAGAATGCAATGTTACCTCCCTCTCAAAATATGTAATTTCAGAAGCTATCCACAACTATAATACCAACCCAATAACTAACTGGCAAACACAAAACAGATGACATTACTGCATCTTTAGAAGCTTCAATGCTATTTGTCTTGGACAATCCTGCGAAAAGTAAAGAATTTCACTTAAAGTTTGAGTATGTTGTTGGTTTCGAGTTAAATAGATGACATTTTTATTTAATTTTTTTACCGAGGCACCTACAATGATTGTGGTGGGGGGGGGGGGTTGTAAACCCCTTGCCTCAAAATGTTTCTATGGAGTTTTTAAGTTTTGAGGTTTAGATGACTTCTGGTCAACTTGAAACTTTTCTCCACATTATCAAATACTAATATGCAATACAAAAACATAGAAGGTATTCTTATTTGGTATTTTACCTTCCTTCCACAAGTAAGTCTTTTCTAGTTCGTTCTTGCTAGCATTATTGAATGCTAATGGCTTGTTTTGGGTTGATATTCCTTGCCAGTTAACTATTTAGTTGTTCATATGTAATAAAAATCAGCCATGAGCCTGTGTTAGTTTATGACAAAACTACTTTCTAAAATGATGTGTATAAAGATGTGGATCACGTGATTGGTTATAACTATTGGGTCCGCCTATGAGTAATAAATTATCAATCAACTACATCGAGGCACATTATTTTGTATTCACTTGTATCATTTTTTTGTCTCCATTTAATCATTGTGTACTTCTATATTCTCTATTTACATCTTTATTCTGAAGGGAAAAATTGTTGAGCAGAAAGCTCCATTAACTGATCAATATATAGGTTGATAATTACAATTACTCGTTGAGCTTCTTTTATAACTTCATATTAGCGAGTTAGTTTTAGATTGAATGGTTTCTGTCACGTAGATGAATGGCTTCTGTCACGCTTTTATGTTTACTGCTTTAGACATTCAAGCTAATTGGAGAATAAAGGCTGTGTTAATTGTTAGTGTTTTTCGTAATGACAAGCAGCTAACTACCTCAACATCAAGAGTCTGCTGGATTTGACATGTCAAACAGTGGGTAGACATGATCAAGGGAAAAACACCAAAAGAGATAAGGAAGACCTTTAACATCAAAAATGACTTCATTCCAGAGGAAGAGGAGGAGGTTCGTAGGGAGAATGCCTAGGCGTTTTGAGTGATTTTTTCCAGTCTTTGAAAATTTTGATATTGTTGTAGGATTTCATATCACAATTATTATTAGTGTTGTTGAATATTTTCTTCTTTACATGAATATATGTGGTTTCTCTCTGTTCTGTTAGAACTTGGCCTTTGATGACATGAGTTTAAGTTTGTTCAATCTATTGTTATTTTGCTATGCTATTTCTTTTATTTAATACTTATTTCTAATTTTTTGGCATGTTTTTATAAGAATAAGTTTAACTAAACAATTAGTAATTTGTTCATCTTAAATGTAAGCATCAACCTTAGGTCCATTGCGTGAACTGGTAAAGCTCTCATTGCTGCAAACCTGAGTTGCTTGCTTCTTTGAAACGAGAAGAAAGTTAAAATTTTGATGTGCATATGTTTCTGATAGACCAAAAACTAGCACATTCAAGAAAAAAGGATAACTGAAATGAAAACTAAGCTGTAGCATGGTTTATAAACAATGTATACAGAAACATAAAACTAAAACCACATTATTCTAAATTAAGCTATCTTTAAATTTTAATTTTCATAAACCCCAAATTTCTCATCCACCACATTCTGAAGAATATGTTCACTTGCTCCTTCAGCTAAACGTAATTCAAAACCATAAACCTATGCACAACAATAATTCTAAACATTTGACAATTTCATTGCACACTATGAAGAACACAAAATAGTTTACCCAGAAACAACTCAAACAAGAAAGATAATAAGAATTTCTCAAATAATATGGATATCCTCCCAACATTATCAACTGTAAAGATCCCTTACGAATACAATCACATAATAGTATTGGATGGCAAATGTAAAATTGTTGGACCCAATTGAGAGAAAAATTAGAGTAAATAAAAAAGTCAGAAGGAAATTGAGAAACTGAGAGACATCAACAAAGTCAGTGTCCATGTTATCCTCCAGCTTGCCAGTTTTGGCTTTCAGCTCCATGCAGGTGCCAATTTCAAGCATCTTCAACATCAGAAAAGGATTAGCTTTTTATTTGCATCCTCCCCTTCAAGATCCTCTCAGTTACTTCAGTTGGTGTACTGCAACAAACCAAACAAGGATATTTACTTGAACCTGTGTTATTGTTGTAACAGATACTAGAATAAACAATAACTGATCTAGATATTTAAGACATCATCTTTTGCTAACACTACAATTTTTAGAACATGCAGAGTAAACCATAAATAGTAATCTTGAACCTGTGTTATTTTATGAAGCCATGGAGGTGCTTTCAACATTGTTTGGAAAACTGAAAATAAGTTTGTCAAAAATGGAATTTTAGTAAAAGTAAACTAAAAATTGTTAAACATGAATTGAAGTTATTTTACTCTGCAACCGCAATTGATCACAGGCATTGAAAGATCATATCATAAGCTCAAAATAATACATCAGATTAAAACTTTAGATCTAGTTTGATTTGTTGAAAAGTGAGAAGATTCCCATAATAGCTAGTTTGATTTGTTGAAAAGCAAAACTATAGTTTGATCAACTTTTCCATCTCAACATATATAATATAATACTATTATAAACCACAAATTATACACTGCATACATAATATGTTGGGTACCCGGACTGACTCTCTCACTTTAGAAAAAGACAAAGTAAAGAATTGTTAAGGCAGTTACCTTGAGTGAACTGCTGATACCAGTCTTGTATGGGCCAATCCTGTTAATTTACAAAGTAATATTTATAAAGTAAACACACAATCTTGTATGGGCCAATCCTGGATCATTTCAGTAAACTTGAGGCATTTCGTAAAGGAGTTAAACATGAATCATTTCATCAAGGATTTTGGCACCAAGCCAAATCTTATAATCTATCACATCCACGATGACACTCAAGTAGTGAGGCAATTTGCTAAGGGCGTTAAACCGGATATGACACTGAGCCGGAATAAGAGCAATCTTAAGCATGCCAAGTCAATGCAAATTGTTCCATAAGTATAACAAGGCACATAAAAAAAGCAGATAGAGACTTGAGTTAGATGGTTTCAGCTTATAACTTTTGTAGTTTGTGTCCATAACTTAGTCTATTGTTTTAACTTCTTGGATTGTTTTTCCTCTTCTTTTTTTTTTGTTTTTCTGCTTATATTTATGAGATTTCCAGTGGAAATCTAAGACCTACCAAAGTGTGATGGAGACCGGTTATCTTCAACTATTGTAAGCAGCCTAGAAAATGCTAGTGTCATATGAATGAATGCACAGAGATATATTGCAACCATTATTTTTATATATTTTACTGCTTGTTATTTGGTGAAGGTTAGTAAATAGTAACATATATAATTAGAGTTGTGGATCCTGAGATGAAAGTTGAATTTAGATGACACAGATGATTATTAGAGAAAACAGGTGACAGTAATAGGCTAAAAAATACTGCAGATTCAAAATAAATGCCCAAATTAACAATAGGAACATACCAAAAAATCACCAATACACTTTCCCCCAAAACAAGCCCTAGATCTTTGTAGCAAAACAAACCCAAAAATAGAAATTACAAAATTAAGTAGCAATTTTTACCTTTCGATTCGCTCTGTAGGAACCTTCCGCTTCCGATTTGCAACAGAACTTAATCTAATTCCTTTTTGCCTTCCGATTTTCTTTAGGCTCGCTTTGAGAGAGGGGGAGGGAAAGGTCGATTTGAGAGAGAATCGTCATATTGGGTTTGCGAGAGGGAGTCTTCTAAAGAGAGTCTTCTGAGGGAGTCTAGTCTTCTACTCGCTTTGAGAGAGGGGGAGGGAAAGGTCGCTTTGAGAGAGAGAGAGAGAGGGAAGACTGAGAGAGAAAGAAGGATTAGTCTATTCGACAATTCT
This sequence comes from Panax notoginseng, assembly GCA_016801055.1. NCBI lineage: Eukaryota > Viridiplantae > Streptophyta > Magnoliopsida > Apiales > Araliaceae > Panax > Panax notoginseng. The sequence continues at coordinate 136,132,035 of CM029023.1, forward strand.
GAAAGACCCGACTTTTTGACCCGCGTCTCTTCCTCCTTTTTTATTTGTGTTCCGCGCGTCTTTTTTCTTCTTTTTTCACTTGGTCCGTCAATTGGTCCGTTTCTAAGGGCCGTTTCTGAATATTCCTATATATATATATATATATATATAATAAAACAGAGCGGCTTCAACAAACAACGGTCTAGATTAAAGTTTCATCATCCAATGGCTCAGATTTAATCTAATTACTCTAATGGCTGTTATTTCATTCCAGCCAAACAAAAAACAAAAAAGCCCAATTCAAAAATCCCCTAAAGTCTACCCAAGTCCCGCCTTACAGCTTTGCCCCATTCTCATTCCGCCTGGCATTTCCTTCATTTCTTGGAGAGAGAAAGTTCCCCAAAATCAAGATTCTTCATTTTCGATCACTCGCAAGGGTCATCTTCCTAAAAACAAGTCGGCGACAGCAAAAATCAAGGTTCTTTTTCTCTATCTCCTCTCCCTCTGCACTTTCACCCATACCTACCAGAGAAATTTACTCTTTTTTAATTTTTTCCAGAGCCATAGAGTTGAATCAGAAAAATTTGGGATTTGGGTTTGAGTTTTTTTGCAGTGGGTCAATTTTATTTTCATGAAATGGGAAAATGGTGATCAGATTTCCTCCCTGTTATATGTTACTTCAATTTTCACTTGGAAAAATAAATAAAAATATAAGAGTTATCAGCGGGTTTATGAACTTGAATATTAGAGTTTTCGCGTCTTTTCCAAATGTAACTTTTGTCAGTTTGTTGATATTTCTCCTTCGTTCAATTCTGTGCATGATGTTCTATGTTGCTTCTGCCATTGCAACAGTATGATCTTTCAACGTTGGTATACATGTAGGGAGAATTTGGTTTAAAAAGAAAAACATTGCAAAAGAAACAATAGTGTGCATATTGCTCCCCATTGATTGGTTCACCAGCGAATTCTTTTTATAAGGTGCATAAAGTTTAATCCTATTAAGATTTATGCTGGGTTCTTAATTGTTTTGATTGAATTGTATATACTCATTATTAACTGTTTATTTGTTTTGTTTGCAGTTGCTATTGGTGTGGGTTCTTAGTTGTTTTGATTGAATTGTATATACTCATTATTAACTGTTTATTTGTTTTGTTTGTAGTTGCTATTGGTGTATATAGTCAGATTGTTTAGTTAGAATCATCTGGTAACACAAGCTTTCTTTTGGGAAATCATCATATTAAAAGGTGAATTCACAATATATGTGTCATTTCTTAAGTAACATCAAGTATTATACACTACTTCCATCCAAATTGAACATGAGTTTTTTTCTCAGGTAACAGCAAGTATTATACACTACTGAACATGGGTTTTTTTCTTAATGACAAATTTTAGCCACTGAAGTTTAAAATTGAAAAGAAAAATCTTATTTAAAAGAAGTATGTCGTATGTTGTATGTCTTAACTCTTTTTTAGGGACGGAGAGTGATTTTTTTTTAAATTCTGAATGCTAGCTATATTACAAGTAGAAAGATATAGTTTAGCAATGATTGTGGTTGAACATTTTTATGTTATTTTTGTATCCTTAGATTTTGTTTTGTTATTTACTAAAAACCAAGTTCCTTTTCTTTGAAGCATAAGTTTAGCACCTACAGTTGTCTTTATTATTTATTTATTTATTTTTACAGAATTTAGTGGTGTTACTAATTTAGAACTGATGCTTAAATAGACTATTGGCATATTCAATTTGTTAGGCATAACCGCATAACTTTTGAGAGTGGAGATGCTCAATTCAACATGGATGTCTGAAATTCAAGATTATTTCTTATGTTTCACATACTTGCTACTGTAATTTCCTTTTTTAGATAGATTATGTACTCGTGTGCTTCATTCTCAAATACAGTAATTAAAATGACAAGATTATCCATAAAACAACACACTGGGTCCTGCCACCTCAGTCTTGAATTTCAGACAGTAGTCACAAGTCTTTGGTTCTTTAGCCTCTTTCTCCACTATCTCTTCCTTTGAGCTTTCCAGTGCTTTAGCTTTTGAAGCACCTTTCGGGGATTTTGAGAATGTGATTGTGTATTTGAATTTCTGTTACAGATAAATGTGATGCTTTTTCGAGTTATAGCTCTACAAATAGAGGAAACAAGGTGGAGGGAGGGAATTGACTGGTATTTTTGAATTGTTTATTGGGAAGATAACAAAGAAAAATGGTTTGTGAAATAACGCTACAAACGATTGAATACTTGGCCTAACAAAGAAAAAAGGGTTGTGAAATCACACTACAAAGTATTTATTTATTGGGAAGATAACAAAGAAAAATGGTTTGTGTGGATTACGAAGGATAAATTAAAAAGGTGAATAGGTGAATAGGAAAGACAAGGATATGCGGAATAAGACGATAGAAAGATGTTCAATTTTTTGCTTTCCATATAGCATGACCTAAATACCTTTTTTGGAGCACAGTTAAAGCCACCAATTTTATCAATTTGCGCATTATGGTATTATGGTTGCCGCACTTTGCAACCCTAACATTTGCTTTTTGTTTTTTTTCTCTTTGAGGTATTTATATGTGTATATGTTGGATGTTGGATCTGAACATAAAAGTTTATGCTTGATGTTGTTTTATATAGTTCATAGTTTAAATTTCTTTTTTAGCTGATTGATCTGTTCTTTTTGTATTTTGTTAGTTAACTTGGTTTACTTTTGGATTTGGGCTGCATAAAGTGTGTTCCTTTATTTATTACCCGTTAAAATTTTGGTTTCTATATGCTTCAAAGAAGTAGGTTTACTTTCCCTAACTTCACATAAAGCCCTGTCTGCCTCTGTTCTAACTTCACAAAATTTACACTTCATCCTACCATGTAATGTCTACTAACAACACGTCTACTTATCTCAGAAATTGGCGAGTACGCCAGCAAATTAAGTTGCATAGCATATGAAACAAAAAGCCATACTGCTAATCATTTAAAAACTGGGACGGAACTCCAACGATGTAATGGAAGAACCCAAGTGAAAAAAATATATATATAGGTTACTTATCAATCGAGAAGAAAAAAAATTTATTATGAAAAGAGATAATACAAGCTTATAGTTATCAATCATAAACCCATCAATCATATATACACTCAACTAATGAATATACAATATGAAGACCTGAACAAAATTTATACTTGAATATAAACATGTCGGATTGGGTTCATCTGTCTTTGCCTATGTGGTACTAGGCGCCCAAGCTTGGCCGCAAGATCAGGTATCCGAACTCATTCCCCCTCCCTTTAGAAATAGGACAGAATAGGTTTCTTGATTTTCATCCGAGAAAGACGAAGAATTTCTAATCAGAAGCCTCCTAATATTCATACCCGTTTTTATCAAATCAGCTTATCCTAATAATGTTAATTTTTTTCATTATGATTGATTTCATATTATATCAAACATGTGATGATCATGTAAGCAGTGGTGATAACTTTTGCAAAAGCTTGGTTATAGAGAGATTACTTCTAATTGATGTAGGTTAGGCTTCATATAGTACGATTGCATGCTGCAAGTTCCCCCACCTACTTTAAATACGAGGGATTCCCTATCAACCTTAGATCTTGTCGAATTGTTTAAGATTCTGATTGGCTTTCATCCTTAAATTTTGATGGGTTTTAATTAAGTTGTTGAGTAAACATATGGTGTCAGAGCAACAAGTGTAGCACAAAGTGTTTAATGTCATTAGAATAATTACAAAAATATATTTTTGCATTTTTGTTGCAGAGTTGTGACAATATCAACCTTCATTATCTCTTTTACTGTTTTAGCTTCTAAATAAACTGTAAATGTTGGTATGTTGTGGTGGGTAAGTTAATTTATGATAATGTTGGTTAATTGAAGTGGCCTTGGCCTCGGTCGCAGTCATCTCTCTCTCCTACTCCCGTCGATATAGCAACGATTCGTCGGTGCGATAACGGCGGCGTCGCTTGTGAGGAAGCCATGGAGTTTATCCAATAGCTCTCTTGAACATCTCTCATCTCTTTGCGAGAATAATTATCAAAAGGTAATGAGAGATGTTTAATTTGTTTATTGTTTGTATACATGGTTCATGTGTTGTAAGTAGTTTAATTGTCTCTAATTGCTTTGATTTATTTCCCTTTATTTTTTTTATGATGATTAAATAGTTTATTGATGTATGATTTTAGTGACTTGAGCAAATTTTGTAATTTTGTCCTAGATGTTTATAACTCCAGCTAAGGGGGAGAATTTGATTTTCTTAGGAAAGTGTTATCATTGTGATTGCTAAATCAACTTTGTAAGCTTATGATTCTGTTATTAACAAATGTGATTTTGGAAATAACTTTTCCATGTTGTCTTTTTCATTTTGGCCGAAAGAAAAATTTACTGGAAAATAGTTTTCCTCATTTAGGGATGACACATTTTTCTTTGTTTTGATTGCTATTTGCATTTATTGGCAAGCCTTAAGAATTTACAAACTTTGCATTTTGGATAAATATTGCTCAGTTCCCAAGCTATCGGACATGGAACATTTCAAGATTTCTGAAGATCTAATGATTTGTCAGTCCATGGGTTCTTAGCCTAATTTGGTATTCAAATTGACGCCTTCCCAGGAAATAAATTCATCGACTTATGCAAATTTTAGTGGAATGGATTATACATAATGTGTGTTTGATGAAATGGTTGAGAGAAATACCATTACATGGAATTCACTAATTAATTGATGTTTGATTCTGTTTCTTCACTAAATACCATTACATGTTTGATGTTTGAGTAGTACATTACATAAAAAGTTCAATAAGCATATTGGGTCGGTAATAGGTTCGATTCGTTAGTTAATATGCTAAAATCCACCCATTAACTTTTGCAAACCAAATTAATCTTTCAACAAAACACTCAACCTCTAATATCTAACAAACTTATAGATGATTGAGAGAGAGAAACAATGATAATCAATACCCTCCATTACAGTTCTGGCTCAATTCTTAAATTAATGTTAAATGCCCTGTTGAATGCCCTGTAGATGACTAAATTATAACCAAAGTTGTGTAATCTAATTTCTCTATTCACCATGAATGTAAACAAGTTTGTATAACTAGAAGGAACTAAAACTAGAAGTTAGTGGCATTCTTGAAGGAATTCATTCACTGCCTGAATATTGCTGCTCTGCTTCTGTAAGCCCTGCCCTAAAAATGAAGCCTTGAATACATGGTGTTAATGACTACCCTGGCCTTATTTGCAATTTATTTCATTGACTTAATTTTGGTGATGACTTATACTGACTTTGGAGCACTAAAAAGTAGAAAAAAATGACTTGATTTTGGTGATGCTTGGGAACGGAAGATTTTGGATGGTTATATTTTTTTAAAAATACTTTATAGTTTAAGGAAAGTAAGACACGACGTAACGAAAAATTGTTATAAATACCTAACCTTAAAAAGAACTTCGGGTTGAGGTCTTATAAAGGGTAATTTGAAAATTTAAATAGCCTTTTATATCACCAGTCTTCAAAGTACCTTCAATAAAATAGCCTTTTGTAGGGGAGGTACAGAAAATGAGTATTAAAAGTTTTATTAAATGAGTACCTTCAATACCCATATGTGGTTGGAAACCATGCTTTATTCCCCCTTGTTTTTGATGAATGTTTTACATAAAAGTTTGTGGTTAAAGATTCAAATTAGATTTTAAACTGAGCGGTACTGTTAGATTTTTTTAATTTGTTATTGTGAAACGATTTAGAAGCAAACACCTTTGTGAGAAGTAAACACTTTTTTATTGAATGAGTTTGCTGAACTATTGATTAAAATGGTGATTTTCTTTATTTCGGTGGATTGAGGTTCCAATTTGGATGGGTTTGGTTTTTTGTTCAACTTTTATGGGGTTTAATGCGTGATTATGGATTTAATTTTTCTTCTCGGTTGTTCTTTTTGAAGAAATCGCAAATATATTACTTGAATGGGGTTTAATGCGTGATTATGGATTTGATTTTTCTTCTCGGTTGTTATGGGAATTTTTTGGATGTTTTTTTTAAATCTTTCATTAGGAGTTAGGACATATTGGTACTCATATTATGTAAGTTGTAAATAGTTTTTTTTTAAAAAAAAACTATAAGCTTGATGTTTTTTAATTTCAGTAGATTTGTTAGGCTATGATAATATCATTAGTTTTTTTCAAATCAAACCCTTTACTGCTCTGCTTCTGTAAGCCCTACTCATTGTTTTGATTGAATGATTATTATGTGTATACATGGTGTTAATGACTACTTTAAGTATCAAGATTATTATTTCTTTTGTGAAGCAATGGTTAAGCTATATACATAAAAAAGTATACTAGGTTAACCCTGAATGATGGTCAGTACTTATATTTTCCATACCTCTTAATTGAACTGATATACCGTTATTACTACTGTTAAGATCAATCCACATAATGTGTCTCATTACTGACTTGATTTTGGTGATGCTTGGGAACGAAAGATTTTGGATGGTTATATTTTTGAAAAAATACTTTATAGTTTAAGGAGAGTAAGACACGACATAATGAAAAATTGTTATAAATACATAACCTTAAAAAGAACTCCGGGTTGAGGTCTTATAAAGTGTAATTTGAAAATTTAAATAGCCTTTTATATCACCAGTCTTCAAAGTACCTTCAATAAAATAGCCTTTTGTAGGGGAGGTGCAAAAAATGAGTATTAAAAGCTTTATTAAAATGAGTACCTTCAATACCCATATGTGGTTGGAAGCCATGTTTTATTCCCCCTGTTTTTGATGAATGTTTTACATAAAAGTTACATTTTTAAATGTTTTACATAAAAGTTTGTGGTAAAAGATTCAAATTGGATTTTAAACTGAGAGGTACAATTAGATTTTTTTAATTTGTTATTGTGAAAAGATTTAGAAGCAAACACCTTTGTGAGAAGGCAAAAGTAGTTTATCTTATCCTTTGCTTTTTATCGTTTTCTTTTTATTGAATGGGCTTGCTGAACTATTGATTAAAATGGTGGTTTTTTAAAGGTTGAGTGACTCCGAATTTTGTATATTGAATTCATTTCGGTGGATCAAGGTTCCAATTTGGATGTGTTTAGTTTTTTGTTCAACTTTTATGGGGTTTAATGCGTGATTATAGATTTAATTTTTCTTCTCGGTTATTCTTTTTGAAGAAATCGCAAATATGTTACTTGAATGAGGTTTAATACATGATTATGGATTTAATTTTTCTTCTCGGTTGTTCTTCATGGGAACTTTTTGGATATTTTTTTTAAATCTTTCATTAGGAGTTAGGACAAATTGGTACTCATTGAATCAATAAAATAAAATATTGAACAGTAATTACTGTAACAATTATTGAGTAGTGCCTTCTTACGTAAGAATCAATAATTTCAAAAATACTATGCAATACCGTGTGCTACTGTGCAATAACGAGTATTACTGTATTTTAACCACCGGGTATTCCAACAGTGTTAACGGTAACAACTACGCCGTTATTTATAAAAACTCAAATTTGTCGTTTTCTTCATCCGACAGTTATTCTGTTATGGGGCCCACAAATAGCTGCGCCGTCGTACGAATATTCCCCGACAGAAAGAATATTCCACGACCAAACGAATATTCCCCGACAACAATTATTATTTTATAACCACTTGCTTATTTTGAAAAAAATTCATACTTCACCCATAACTTTAAACTTTTATCAATTTAACCATTTACTGAATAGTAATTATAAGAAAAATTGAATACTTTTATTTCATAAAATTCGGGGTCTTACAATCTCCCCTCCTTATGAAATTTCGTCCCCGAAATTTACGTACCTGGTATTTCGAAGAGTTGAGAATACCTTGCTTCCATTTCAGATTCTATCTCTCAGATCATCATGATTTCTCCATTGCTCATCTCCCATGATAACTTCATTTGCGTTCCTCATTTGTTGGGAAGTCATGACAACCGCCATCCCTCGAACTACTCGGCTTTGACTTGTCTGGAGCAGCATTTGGCGTCATCATTACCGTTGGAATATACCTTTTTATAGGACATATTCCTCCCTCAACTGCCTCTTCGTACTCCTCATTCATGATCTGAATCATCACTCTTCGATCCATATCGGATTCAGGTTAACCGCTATATACAGGGTAATTCAAAACTCGATGTTGGGTTCTCCCAATTGCTTTCAAAAAAGAGAAATTCATATAATCTATTTTAGCCTTCTTAGATCGAACATCTCTTTCCACAATATCCACGTGTCGTGCGGCTTTTGCCCATGCATCACTTATTCTCACTCGTTCAGTTTTTTCTTCTTTCAGCTCAGATTCTATTTTTATCATCTTATACTCTGTCAAAGAATGCTTCTGTTCAAGCATCACATATCGGGTAACACAAGCTTGAATTGTTGCATCCTTTTGTTCCACGACCGCCTGTCGTTCTTCTGCCTGCTATTCTAACTCATGAATACGATTTTGAAATTCTACATTTTGATCATATAATACCTCTAATAAACTCTCCTCTGGTACTTCTTCTTCCTCTTCTTCCTCAGTCTCAGTTGTTACCTCTGCGACTATCTCGGGTGTAACTATCAATTCTTCACTCACCACATGGATATCTCTAATTCCTTCTTCGTCTGACATCACATTATCACGGTTAGTGATTAGAGGTATCCCCACAGTCTCATTAACTCCATTGTTAGCATTCTCAGCTGTCATTCTCAAATACTGCCATAAAACAAGGGTTAATTAAACAAATTAACATATCACATAATATCCTAATATTATGACTGACCAACAAATAAGCTTAGGTAGGACACACTAGCGAAGGATTTACTCATCTCTCCCCTCCTAGTTGTATTCCCCGATCTCCGCCAGAGATCATATCCCTAAGCTCTGATACCACCTGTGACGACCCCAAAATAGGTCCATTCCATCCAACCTATTCTGAGTCGCCAAATACATGGTACAGAAAACAACTGTAACTTTATTACAATAATTGTCGTGCAAAATATAACAACACATATGCTGTGAGTTTGGATACAAATATATACCAAATGTGACTCATGTTCCAACCGTGGACATCACCTCACAATGTCACCTTACATAAAGGTATAGTCAAAAACTGTTTTAGAAATTAGAATCTTTGGGAAGTGCTCAAAGAAACCTTCGTACATGGCAGGCCATACGTCTAGGTTATGATAGATATCATATGGCCACAGAATTATCCTTGGTTGACCCAAAAGACCCCAAAGAAAAATGAGAAGATTACTATCATATTCTTCCTAATGGTGAGTCTTCTCTTGACTTATCATTATCTCCACTATCTTTAATCGTGAATTATACGTCAAACAAATACCAAGATTATATAGGTAGTGCCCATAGATATACTTAGCAAGTGGATGAGCACAACCCTGTCTTATGATGACACAAGGTTGTATGTCATTAGACATCTTGTATGATAGTGACAAAACACCCTTCCAACGTTGGGTTCGCCTCACCCTATTTTCTTCACCAAATATAACTACTAAATGATGACCACCGTTCTATTCCCTTGTTACCCTCGCTCGACCCAGCTATACTCTTATTACCTGAAAGGAATTGTGAAGCAAAAGGGTGAGCACAACTAGCTCAATAAAGAATATCATGACTAAAGATAATTAAATTATCAATAGCCTTCATCAATAATAAATCAGAGATTTAGAACATATGGTAAATGATAAAAATTTCAACCATAGTTGCAGCGGAACTAGCAATCCATTAGAAGAGTCAAATAGACTATAAAGTCTATTATCTTCTCCATGTTAAAAATCTACCAACAATATTTTATCCCTGTAACATCAATCAACAATTCTGGTTCACAATCATATAAATAACTCATAATCATAATTATGATTCTAAATTTTTCTTCGCACCCACGACGAAGAATATTTTCATCACCTGTCTTTACCTGAAACATCAAAGATCATGGTTATACAAAATCACAGTTCCTGTTCATGATCATACTAATAAATCCATCTTTTTGCACTACGGCCAAAGATATTCAACAACAGTTCATCTTTGCACTACAGGCCAAAGATATTCATCAACAAACCATCTTTGCACTACAGGCCAAAGATATTCAACAACAGTTCATCTTTGCACTACAGGCCAAAGATATTCATCAACAAACCATCTTTGCACTACAGGCCAAAGATATTCAACAACAGTTCATCTTTGCACTACGGGCCAAAGATATTCATCAATAATTCATATTTGCACTACAGGCCAAATATATTCATATCTCAACGAAATATATAATCATTTCTGAATTTATATAAACAATAATTATAACCATGTTGATCAATTCACCTTTGCACTTAAGCTTAAGATATTCAATTATAAATTCAATGGTCATGATCATGCCAGTCACAATTCAACTTTGCACTACAGGCCAAAGAGAACCCTAGTCATGATCATACCAATAATCTACCCATCTTTACACTCCAGTGAAAGAGAATTTCAACATCAGGGTTATAAAAAATGTTATATATGATGATAAAAATAATATGATCAACATATAGTTTTAATCTCAAGAGTAATATTCGTAACTCATGAATAGTAAATCGTGAATAGTAACTCATAAATAGTAAACCTGACACAAAAAGGTAGAAATTCCACAATAAAATTCATACCAGTATTTCGGTATAATGATATTGAAAGAATAATATTTCTTAAGCTTATAAACAATTTATTTAAATTGTTTACACTTTACTAAATAATGCATTTAATCATTCTAAAATACCAAACTCATAAGATTTTATCACCAATAATCAAAACCCTCATCAAAAATCTGCATATACCTCATATAGGATTCTCAAAGTCATAGAATCCTATTTTCCAATTTTCTTACTTCACAAAACATATTTAATTCATTTACTCATAACTAGACTATTTTCATGAAAAATACCAAATCAGTTCCAAAAATATTTCTTTTCTGAGATTTAGCATAATATAGTCCCATAGTGAACATATATTTTTCTCGGAATTTTTGAAAGTCATTTACTATTTTTCATATGACCAAAACTGCCGAATATTTAGACATTTATCAAAAATTATACTTTTGTCCAAAAATTCTGAAATTTTTAGAGTATACTTCTATCATATACATGTACTCCCAATAAAAATTTTATCAATTTTGGAGTTAACCACAAGGAATTATAAGCGGTTACTTTTAAAATAGTCTTTTCTCATAAAATTCATAACTCTCAATCTATACATCCAAAAATCACCATTTTTGGACACAATCAAGAAAACTCATCAAAATATCATTTTAAATTTTTCCAGAATTTTTGAAGGTCAGAAAAATTACGAAACTGAAAAACATAACAACCCTTAAAATTCCTTACTATCCCTTACTATCCCTTACCTCAAAAGTGCAGTATTTCTGACTGGAATGCAAAGTCGAAGGAAACTTGCACTGAATAGCAACTCTCAAAGTATCTAAATACTCACAAAATATGCTTCATAATATAGAGAGAGAAAGAGAGAAAACTTATGTTTTTGGTGTGATTTTCAATTCTAACTTAGCCCTCTATTTATAAGAAAATTTTAGTAGGCTTGACCTGCAACCTGATGGTTTTACATGCTACTATTCCCACCCACCACATTTAAAATATAATTCAGCACATTTCTTCACCAACCACAAGTGGGGCCCACCAATTCTAGAATTTTCCATCAAAATGATAAACTCCGAAAATTCAACAATTTCTGAACCAGTCATCTTGTAAAATTCATAATAAATCATACGTTCATTTTTAACGGTTCAAAATTTGTGGGCATATACTCAACTTATATATGTATAACATATCCAAATATTACCACGATCCAACGGTCGGATTAAAAATTATAACCCTCGCAAAATATCTCAAAACCCTAATTTTTAATACCTCCATTCCGACAAAAATACTGATAAAAACCTCAACATTAACTCCTTCATTTTTAACCACAAAAATATATCCCTCGTTTATATCCACATAAAATAAATATTTCCTTATCATATGAATCAATAATTAATTATTCACAAATAATATTACAGAATCACATTTATGACAACCAGGCCGTTCCCAGGAAAGAGGGGGCTTTCCAATAAGATTTTTTCCTTACTGGCGCGCAATTAGGTGACCAAACCTCTCCTTAGACAGAACTTTCTAGACATTGCCAATAATGTTATCTAATAATATTATTCAAATAATATGAATTATTGATCTGATAATGGGAAATACTGTGCAGTGACAATTATTGAACAACAATAATATAAAATTTTAACGTAGCAATTATTGAATCAATAAAATAAAATATTGAACAGTAATTACTGTAACAATTATTAAGTAGTGCCTTCTTACGTAAGAATCAATAATTTCAAAAATACTATGCAATACCGTGTGCTACTGTGCAATAACGAGTATTACTGTATTTTAACCACCGGGTATTTCAACAGTGTTAACGGTAATAACTACGCCGTTATTTATAAAAACTCAAATTTGTCGTTTTCTTCATCCGACAGTTATTCTGTTATGGGGCCCACAAATAGCTGCGCCGTCGTACGAATATTCCCCGACAGAAAGAATATTCCACGATCAAACGAATATTCCCCGACAACAATTATTATTTTATAACCACTTGCTTATTTTGAAAAAAATTCATACTTCACCCATAACTTTAAACTTTTATCAATTTAACCATTTACTGAATAGTAATTATAAGAAAAATTGAATACTTTTATTTCATAAAATTCGGGGTCTTACAAAATCATTCCCCCTACATACAAATAAGTGTTCTCATTTGTTTTTTAGATAATTCAGAGTAAAGTAAGGGGTCTTATATTACGGATTTACAATTGTTTTATTTTGACTCACATATTTCGATAATTTTTAAATTTTAAATATTTTCAGGTATATATTGAAGGATACATGGTGTAAGCTGTAAAGAATATACTTGGTGTAAGCTATAAAGTAAAAAGTCTTATACTCAACATGTTGTTTCTCTATTTTCTGCATGTATGTATTTTTTGTGTTCCGTCTTTTATAAAGTTAGCTAATTATACATAATTATGATAATTTTGGGTATGGAATGATGATTTTTTTGGTGGTTTGGATATGTATGGATGATTGTAAGTTTTGTAAACATGTTTAGATTTTTTTGGATATCTATTTTTAAAGGAAATTCTACCGAAATTTCTTGAAATTAGTAGCGACTAGCTTGATGTTTTGGTGGTTGGATGTGTTGATGATTGAGTATGTATTAATTTCTTCATGTATGAATTTTTTGTGTTCCGTATATTGTAAAGTTAAGTAATTATACATGGTTATGATGATTTTGTGTATGGAATGATGATTTTTTTTGTGGTTTGAATATGTATGGATGATTGTAAGTTTTATAGACATGTTTATATTTGTCTGGATATCTATTTTTAAAGAAAATTCTGTCGAATTTTTTTAAAATTAGTAGCGATTAGCTTGATGTTTTGGTGGTTAGATATGTGTTGATGATTGTTTGTATTTTGTGTGTTCCGTATTTTATAAAATTAACTAATTATACATGGTTATGATGATTTTGTGTATGTATTGATGATTGTAAGTTTTGTATACAGATTTAGAATTTTCTGGATATCTATTTTTAAAAAAAATTCTGTCGAATTTTTTTGAAGTTAGTATCGTCTAGCTCGATATTTTGGTGGTTGGATATGTATTGATTATTAAGTATGTATTAATTGTTGTGATGGTATGTGTCTTTAGATAATGTAATATTTTTTTAATTTTAATTTAATTTTTCGTTACGCCGTACCTTCATGCACGGGTTATAGCTAGTATATATATATACAGCATGGATCAGGTTCGGACTCCCGGACCTGATCAAAAACGGATCCCAAATTTTTATTTTTATTTTGCTTTTTTTTTTAAAACTAAAAAAAAATTTAATATTTTATGGAACTGAAATTTTTTAATAATACAGTGTTTTGGGCGTGATTTGGGTACCTATACCAAAAAATATATGTACAGTCTGCACAGACTGTACATACCTGTTTTGTTATACGTACCCAAATCACGCCCAAAACACTGTATTATGAAAAAATTTCAATTCCATAAAATATTAATTATTTTTTTTAGTTGTTTTAAAAAAAAAGCAAAAAAAAAAAAAAGTCCGGACGGGACTAAAATCCGGGCGTCCGGACTGGAACCGAACTCTCTCTCTCTCTCTCTCTCTCTCTCTCTCTCTATATATATATATATATATATATATATATATATATATATATATATATACACGGTTCGGATCTTAAGCTCATCCTTTATCTAACATACCTTGTATACCCCCTTTAGCGACAGACCGGACGACGATTCGGTCCGTCGTTATATATAGAATCGTCGTCTTAGTTTTTAGCGACGAAAAATATATAACGACGGACCGAACCTATAGTTCTCTAATATAGTGACGGATCGAACCGTCGTAAACCTTCGTAGCTGCAATTCTTGTTTGTATCTTTGTTCTTGTTTAACTAGCTCACGATCTCTTGTTAATTAAACATGGGTTTTGTTATAGAATTATATTGTTGTTTATACTTTTTTGTATTATACGTACTATAGTTATAGAAATAATAGATTAATATTGTGTACCATAATATTTTATAAAAAAATTATTTTCTTCTGAATATATATATTATTTATTTAACAAAATAAAAATAGTTATTAATGAAAAATTATATAAACTTAATATTCAACAATAATAATTCATCTGTTCATATAATATGAATAATAATATTTCGCTTTAAGTTAACGACTCATTTGTTTATATATTCATATATTTAATTATTTATGTAGTAGCAAAATCTTATTTAAACTCAAATTTAGAGGGCTATACAGAGGTAGTGTTTTTTTTTTAAGTCTAATTTTATTACATATATTTTACAAGAGGAATATTAATTACTGCTAGAACAATAATAACATATATGGGTAATATCGCTTTTCTTTTCTTTTATTTTTTATAGAGTTTTCCAGCCCAGCTGACTGCCAGGGATCTCAAATTCCCTCTTCGATCACATGGATGGAAATGGAGTCGCATTCAAGAACTAAATTATGCTACATTTGAATTGAACGAGCATGGAATGAACCATTTTAAATTCCTTCAATATAATTTACGACTGTAAAATGAAAAAACAATTTGTATTGTATTCATATTTACTAGACTAAAAGTTTGAATCGAGCTCAACTCGAAATATAAATGATTTAAACATAAACAAATTTTAAATTTCGATAAATTACTCGAACCTTCTCAAATTATATTTTCTATTAATATTCGTTCGTAAAGTTCAAACAACTTAATACTCGATTCGGGTCGGCTCGGCTCGACTTAAATATCATTGGCTAGAGCCTAGAGGTTGAGGGATCTTATGAGAAAAGTAGTGCAATGAAGGAAAAAACTGTTTCATGTTTCTTATTAAATAAATTGACAGCTTTAACAACACCACTTCAAGTAATTATTCTCCCAAGCAAAGAAGATCTAATTACCATGGCCTTTATCTAACTAGGCACAAGAAGAGGGCATGAGAAACCCTAGAATTCATCCTTTGCTCGGCGAATGGCACCCAAGGTTTCTTCTTCACTTGCAGTGACAGGAATATTTAGTGACTGCCGTATTTCCAAACTTGCAGTGCGGAGGAATGGGTTACATAATTTCTCCTTCTTCAGCGTTGTTGGAATCTAAGAACATCTCTCGCAATTAAAAGCAGTCCATAAAAATTGAAGAACATAATTCAACTATAAAAACAGACAAAAAATGTTCATTCCGGCAAAAATTAAATGTCTTAAAGACTACTTGTTGACATTATCATGAACAATTGTCATCCGAATGTTCATGTAGATGCTTATTATAATGGAATTTTGCTCAAGGAAGACAATGTAGTTACGGGTTGTAAAATTTTTATCTACCTATACTTGTTTATGCACCAATATCCAAATATTACACAGTTTATAGCAATGTCCATGTGTAGCATAGCTTGAAACACAGACTGGACTAAAGCTTGCGCTGCCAAGTATGTTGAAATATTAAAAAAGTGAAACTCACGACGGCAGATTAAATATGGAGTAGAAAACTTCATTTTGCATCTATATAACCCCAGTTTCAGAGAAAAAAGGCATTCAAATAATATGGACCATAATTCCTATTCACCATAAAAACTTATCAAATGCAAGCAAGGTGTGAGTGAAAGCAATTCAACACCAGATCACACATTTGGTATTCCTAGGTGACCAGCTTTACCCTAATCAGTGCATTTTGCAAGTTTTAAACCAGAGCTCTTAGTCGCATCAAAATCACAAAAAAATTAAAATAGACGCTGTCCTAAGTTATAAAGGAAAAGTAAATAGAAATTACCGTTGGTAAACCCTTATCACGAAGATGAGATACGTGGGTGGAATACGACTGAAGGATTTCATTCCTGGGTTCTATAGACAATGCAAACTTCGCATTACTCTGCCAAAACATGTCAGTTAGTAGTATCCCTCGTGAAAATACAAGAAAATATGAAAGAGCTATTAAAAACGGCTGAAGCAGGACGTGACTTACTAATGTATATTCATGACCACAGTATATATTTGTGTCATCAGGCAAAGAACTTATCTTTTTAAGGGAGTCATACATCTGGAACACAAACAAATACTAGTTTAAAACAAGTAAGTCACAAAATAACTAACTGAATTGTAATTCAAATTTCAAACAGACAAGTCCTTGCGAAGAATTTCCAAATAACTTTAAGAAAGTACTTAATTGTATCTACATCTACAAGCACACCAAATCAACGTGCATGATAGTTTTATCCACATCTACAAGCACACCAAATCAATGTGCATGACTCATTATAATAAAAATTCCAGAGGTGAAAAGCAACAAGATTCTGAAGCCAAATTTGTTCCAAATTCACCAGATTTTCAAATTCATATTCCCAAACGCTTCATAACAGTTGAAACTTGAAATACTTGTGACTTATGAATACAGGATGATGTCCGCCCACACAAATTTACCATCACAGACCACATTTTTGTATTTTCTCATAAAAAGTGGTGTTTTCTAAGAGTTTTATTCATCTTTTGGAAGTTAAAAAACCACCAACTTCTCTCAAACTGCCAAGTGGTATAAACCTAGGCTTGACAGAACAAAAGGTCAAGTTAAAGTACTCCCCTTAGATTATTAAATGAATTCCATAACCATTGAAGAACTCCAACTCAAGCTTGACACATAAATCTCAAATTAGCTTACAATATTTGTAGGCATAACTAACTTTTCACAAATCATCATTTACATGGAAATGAAACGACCAGCCTTCTAACATTTGGATGGATTGTCTAAAGAGCAAAAACACTTTTAACTGCCTGCGAAAAATGACATGCGACATCTATTTTTCAAACATCATCTTGTAACACAAACACATGGCAGAGATTTATCTAAATTATAAAGGAATGATCGGAATGATCCCTTCACATTGTGAAATCCAATAAACTATGTGAAGAAACTAAATGAAAAGTTGACAGACAGAAGTTCAAGCCTTGTAAAGCTCAAAATAAGGACAGAACAAAGATTAGACTACAAAAGATTCACCTGCTCAGGAGTCCCTTCGAAAAGCTTCCCACATGATAAACTGAACAAAGTGTCTCCTGTAAAAATTGATCCAAATCCTGGAAAATAGAAGCTAATATGTCCTGCATGCATTAGTACCCATATTATGATTTGTAGCTTCTTCCATGAATCTTATGAAACAGATAGTGGCCAAAATTCAATGTTGATTTCCGTTTCTTTTTCTCTTTAGTAAGTCAAGTTGAGCTTACACTATCCAAACTTGAGCTCGAATAATATGCAACTTTTTTGAATTGAGTTCTGAACGAGCCTATGCTTGGTAGTACAAACGGAGCTCAATTAATATCGAGCGGGTCAAGCTCAACTTGGGTTTTAGACAGGCTTAAGCGGGGTCAAGATGTATACGTTATATGTATAATTCACTAATAAGTATTATATTCATAATATATTACAAAATGTACATTATAATTTATAGTTGTGCATTATATAGTTGGGCTAAAGCAAGCGTCTCGAACCGGGCTTAACCGATATGGTCCTAAGCCGGACATGACACAACTCTAGCTTGGCTCAGTTATTTAAATGAAAAAAGAGACTTGCTCAAACTCAATTTGCTAACCGAACTCAAGTCAAGTACAGCAGGCTTTTGCAATTTAGTTTGGTCAGGCTCATGAACAGGGTTTATTCATATTATCTAGAACACAAGGCAAAAGTCACAAAAGAATACAACATCAGGAAGGACAATAATAAGTTATATGAGTTTATCCATGTATATGGCTATTTAGAATTCGAACGATAAACTTAGTACTTTTTTCACCAAATCTGTCATACTTACGTCATCACTTAAGTATCATATTCAAATTAATACTAAATGATTGACATTCTTTCACTAAATCTCACATAAAACTCTAAAGAACCAATGTTCTAAAAGGCGCTAGGCGGGCCAAGGGGGGCCTAGGCGGTATTTTTTATTGTAAGTCAATTTTAATATTTTATCTTATATTTATCCAAACAAAATAATAATATAAAGCAAAACAATCTATAATAAAGATAATAAAGGCATTTTCTTAAAGTTCAAACACATCCATATTGTTAATGTTAAAGTTCAAACACAAACATGCAATTGTTCAAAGTTTAAACATATTTTTAACGTATTAGTTTTATTTATAAACAAGATTGCTATTAAATAATAAAATTTAAAATTTCAAGAATTTAATTCAATATTAAAACTTAAGAAACTAAACATAAATTTAAGAATTATAAAATTGAATTAAACTAAATATTACAAATATATCATCATTTATATAATTTAAAGTTGGTACAAGTTCAAAAAATTACAATTATAATAAAATTATCCATTTTGACTTGATATTATTCACTTCTTGTTATGATTTGATATGTTACGACCTGTATTATGAATATGGTAAATCATTAGAAAAATAAATATATCAAGATTTGGTTTGAATAATTATTAAAATAAAAAAAATCTCTCTGCCTAGAATTCGCTTAATTTCTTTGAGGATTTTTTTTTGTCGCCTTGGGCCTAGGTGAGACATCTGGGGGCCTAGAGGTGCCAAGGGGGGCCTAGCGCCTAGGCGGGGCACCAAAGGGGGGCCTAACACCTAGGCGGGGCGCCAAGGGGGCTTAGGCGGGAATTTTTAGAACAGTGTAAAGAACACGAATTGTTGTATACAACCACTCGTATCTAAAAAATAGATCCTTTCACATCGAATCCCTGAATCCAGTTATTGTAAGAATGGACAAGTCTGACACCTAGACATTACCAACACCCGATTCCCTTACCTGAGTCGTAACATAGTAAATAACTTTATATCAACAGATAAACAAATAAATTATATATAGAGAGATACTGAGAGAGTGCACAGTCAATATTTAGTTTATCGCCCATTCTCTTTCTCATTTTCTACAACTTTATATGAATTTTGATCTTTATCAATTACACGTTGGTTAAGTGTAATTGTAGCATTTACTAGTCCAATAGAACATGGTAGAAGATTGGTAAAACAAAAATGTACCCATTCATGCAACCAACATACTATGAGGATATCAAGCTTAACCGAGATGTCAAATTCATAAATAACTCAAAACTTAATCACTACTACTATTAAAAGATAACATAAGTGAACCCAAAAAGACTAATAACTTGAAACACTCATGCAGTTTTTGCTACCATCAAATGGAAATTCAACAATGACCGGTAACAAGAATAGAGTGAAGTCGATGCTATAATAGTATTCTACTCCATCAATTGACTTTAAAAGAAGATTCAATTCTCTCTTTCCTTTTTTTGACTTGATAGTTAATTTTGGCCCCAAGTATGAGGAACAACTGACCTTAAGGTTATTCCCCAAGGCCCTGCCATTTCTCCACCCCGAGGAATTAAATTGAATCCATTCTTGAAGTACATTAAACGAATTCCTGTGAGAAAATAAAGTAATGAAATACAACCTGTAGTATGACCAGGAGTTCCAATCACTAGCACCTCATGGCCTGCGAACATCCATTTGTCCCCATCATTTAAGGCTATATCAATGCCAGGAATTCTATCCCTGTCCACTCCTGATCCAATTACCTATAAATAAACGGAATGGGTAAAGTTCTAAATCAAAATACAAATTAAAAAAAAAAACAAGGATAGTTACGGAAGGAACCGACATCTATGAACCCAGTGACCCTCTCCATCCTTGGATAGCTCTAAGGATAGTGACTGATATATTTAAACTTGGTGATGCAGGACAGTGTCAAAAAAGTATTAGACTTTAGAGAAAGGGATAACGGAGAGTGAAGGGGGAAATGGAAAGGTTGAAACAAGTAAAAAGGTGGAAATTAACAATGAAACTAATTTAAAAAGATAAATCATACCTTTGCACCATATCTTTCTTTTAACTCCATATTTCCACCAGTGTGATCATAGTGATGATGAGTATTCAGTATATAGGTCAAATTTTGATTTTTCTTAGTCAAGGCATCAATGACTGGTACAGCTTCAGAAGGATCAACTACTCCAACAGTACCCGTATTCAAATCATGCAAAAGATACGCATAATTGTCCTTGAGACATGGCACCTGGTGATATACTAAAGCTTTAAAAGGTTGAGAGTGGTACATGGTAAACTATGTAAAATATTAAAAGGTGGAACAATTAGCGTCTCACTGTCATCGGTAATTTACCATACCAAACCGGCCCGAACCGTTTTTACCCAAAAATGAGTACCAATACCGGTACCGAATTACCGGTATCCCGGAACTATAAGCCCGGTTCGGACTGATACAGTACCAGTAAAACCCGGTTTTGTACATTATTTCTTTCCTTTTAAAAAAAAATAAAAATTATTACTATGCAAGATTTGCAAGTTCTTAACATTTTGACAAACTTGTTTGTTCATTTTAGCTAAAGGCTATATTGTTCTTCTACTCCATTTTATTTCAGATTCTTCATCCTAGGTGGAAGTGATACAGCAGCTCTTCAAATAGAAAAAATTAAAATAAAAACATATCCTAATTTTGGTCACGAAAAGGAACAGATGGCCCTTTTTTTCCAAATTTCCTAATTAATCTCTTCAACTTTTATTGAATATGGTGATGAAGAAACATATTAACTTCAATTCTACTATTTTGTTTACAATAAAAGTTGAATGCAATTACAGGAAGAACTTTTGTATAATCTTCATTCCTGAAATATCAATTAATCTCATTCTTTTGTGAAATGCCACTTTATTTTTATTGTTTCTCTCCAATTTGCCAACAGGAAAAGAAATAGGAAAATGTCAAGTGGGTTACGCCTACAATTTCATCCACTTAATTGCTAGGAAGATCATGATGTGTATAATAATAACAGTAAACATTCTGATATTTACATGAAAATATTTGAACAACCAACTTGCTTTTAACGTGTGTTGCGGATGCCACGCATGGCACATATGTTTAACGATTCTCCACTTGTACGTAGTGTTCTACATTAAGAGATTTTATAGTAGAAATTTTTTCTTAGAAGAACCAACCGGTACGGTTCGGTAATTACCGAAGCTCCATAAGTGCGCTACCGGTCCTGAACATCCGGTTTTTACTAGTAAAAATTACCGATACCGAACCGGAATTTATATTTACCGTACCACATTACCAAACCAGTTCGGTTCGGTAATTTAACGAAACTACCGAACTTTTTGCATAGCACTACGTCTATGTGTGTGTGCAAGCATAGTATGTTGGATGACCATAATCATTTGCAGAAGAACAAGAAAAATCATATACATCCACTCTAGTAAACCAAAAAAGGCACATGACTTCAGGAGCAAATACATTCTTGTGATTACTTGAGCTAAAGGCCGCTAAAACCTTCAGCTGAAACATTAGAATGAAATAACTCGTGATCTCCCTCGCGGCTCATATCACAGACCTTTTTTTATTTTTTTGATAAGTTTGGCCCCAAGTATGGGCATTGGGACCAGTGACCTTAAAGTTATTCATGCCTCTGCAATTCCTCCGACCACTTGGGGTTATAAATATCACAAATTTTTTTGACAACATATTATATATGACACTTTCAATGAAATGTGGACATATGAGAGTTCAACAATTATAACACTTTAAATTTTTATTTTCTCCTAAGAAAACAAAAACAAAGTTGAAGAGAACAAGAAGAAGGAACTGTTGTATGACAATAAAATAAAGAAAGCAAAAAATTAACAAGCTTATGTTGAATTATAGAATACATGGAGTAGCTAAACGTTTAATATGCTGACATTGTAAATAAAGCGATGTGCTCACTAGTTCAATTTGCAACGGGGAAGACATGTTGACAACGCTACATAAATGAGAAACTCCAAGTGATCTACTGACACCCCTCACAGTTTTGACAGGAATCGTGAAGAAGCGCATAAATCCATGCAAAAGATTTTTTCTAAGGGAAAGTTGTCTCATACCCGGCCATACGCACAGCGCCCTCCTCGTCTACACAATTGCAAAAAGAAAAAGAACAAAATAAAAATAAAAAAGATCATTCAAGTTGTATCCAAAAGAAGCAGCACCAAAGCCTAAAACATGCATTTGCAACCCAAAGAAGAAACATGATACCAAAAGTAAAACACTAAATAACAAAGGTTTAACACAAGGTCACCAGCTTGGCAATATTGCATCCATAAAAATGTTCCAAAAGATGGACTTGAAAATTTCTTCTAGTTGTATAAATTTAGGAAAAGAAGAAACTCAGATAGATGTCCTAAAATATTTTAAAAAAATCCAATGCTTCTTAAACCCCTGCTATTTGGAAGTATAATTGAATGTATCAATCTTAACTTCCACCTACAAAAGGAACTGCAGCATAAAGTAATCATAATTCATATACGTATATCAGAATTTCCCACTGAATCCTAATTTATCTTTTACAAAAATGATTATTAACCCATTTCATTTACCTTTTACGTCAAAATCTTTCAATGGATCGGTGATTAATTCAATGGGAAGTGTTTGGGTGATTAATACAAGCAACTCGCAATCTAAAGTCACTAGTACCACATGACCTAGTTATTCATAGAATAGACATTTTGCAAACTAAATCACAGTCAAAAAAAAAAAAAAAAAAAAACTGAACAGCCTACTCCTTTTAGATTTTCCTTTAAATTAGATGATACTGAAATAGAGTAACCAAAGGTCCAATTAGACAACGGAAGTGAGAAAAAAACGCAACCTTACACAGATTAAAATCAAGTTCATCCACAACACATCAACCAATTCCCATCATCACCCAGACTAAAGAACAACAATTCTTAAAGACCAAATAGAAATGGCAAATATTTACAAATATAAAAAATAAAAAAATTGATTGAACTTCTAAATCAAATATAAGCATAAAATACATATGAAAACAGTTAATTCTATTCACAAGGGCAGCAAATACATGTACTACAATTACAATTAGTCATATTTCTCGACTAAATTATCCAAAGACTCGAACTTTTCAAATCAGAATTACTGTTTGGCACAAACAAAAACGGCAGATCAATTGTTACAAGAAACAACAAGAAGATTCTAGTCTCTGTGTCTTTGTGTAAATAATTTTAAAGAGATAGAGGAACGAACCCCAGAACGAGGAAGGGTAGCCATGGCAGAGGGTGCTGCTCTGTAGATCCTTTGCATCATTTTATTCCATCTTTTTCCTATAGACAGACATTGCCCTGTGCCCAATCGCACTACTACGTAGTAGATATACTGTTGTGTAATTTTCTTGTTTTCAGATAGACTTAATTAATTCCCAGTATGACTCAACCCATGTTCCCATGAGGTTGGGTTCTATGACGGTGTGTATGTCAAATTAACAAAATAAATAAATTAAATTAAATTAATTTCCACCATAAGATTGTTTTTTTATTTCCTTTATCATTAAACACGTGTTATTCCCACTTTAGATGTGATTTTTCTATTTTAGTTACAGTAAGAAAAAAAAAAGAATTTTATTTTTAAGAAAATAGTAAATTACTTTCTTGGTGAACCATATTAACTAATGTGTTAACTGTTGGACAACACAACTAAAATATAGGATTCAATTATAAAATAAAAGAGACTAAAGAAGGATTTATCGATCTATAGTGAATTATGTTGAGCAAAGGCGTATATTACATTGTTTTTAAGAGAATCTTTTTCGGTGTTAAGGTCACTGACCAACTCCTACTCCAAGATTCAACGGCTTTTCACCCCAACTAATCAGTGTTCAAAATAATTGAATGACTTACGAACAACTTCTAATATTCCTTACATGTACTCAACAAATTAAACAGTATACTAATATATACTAGCAACAATTTCGTGCCTCTGGCACTATGGACGGTTAGATTTATTTAAAACTTTGAATGGTCCAGATGATATATTAAGATGAGCGAGAAATTTAAAATTATTTGTATTTTATTATATATATATATATGAATAGAAATCAGAAAATCAGTAAGAGGGGATAGGAAAAGTAATTGGAGCAGGAAAGTGGAAAATCAAAATATTTGAGTCAGAGCCTTAGATATTACTTATAAACTATAATGATGAACGAGGAAAAGGTTATA
Source organism: Panax notoginseng (assembly GCA_016801055.1). Classification (NCBI taxonomy): domain Eukaryota; kingdom Viridiplantae; phylum Streptophyta; class Magnoliopsida; order Apiales; family Araliaceae; genus Panax; species Panax notoginseng. The sequence continues at coordinate 136,156,658 of CM029023.1, forward strand.
CTTTTGGATAAGAGAGAACGAAACTCTTTTTCTGGAATGATACAACCAAGCCGATCACTATATATAGCCAGCAAAGTAAGTCTAACAGTAAAATATATTAATATCCCAATAATTATGCAAACGATAAAATAAATTAATATCCCAAAAATTATGCCAACATAATTTGACTCCCAACAGTTAGAAAATTATTATTATTGAAATTATCCCAACAAACCTCTGATAATTACTAATGTTTAATCATTATCAACTAAATATAAATAGTGTAGTATAAATGATACAAATATAAATATAAAATTGAAGAATTGTATGTATTATTTATTTTTAATACATGCATGTACACCCTTAAAAATTCGGTATATTTATAAACATGACATACATTTTATCAGCAAATGTGATGATGCAAGATTTTAAAGTCTCTTGCAATAACTCTAGAAATTATATTGGAAACAAGGGTGTAAATGAATCGAGTCGAACCGAGTATTGAGTTGCTTAGATTTGGTTCACAAAATTTATCAAGTGTAAAATAAGGTTTGATTGAGTCTCATTTAACTACCGAATCGAGCCCGAGCACGATTCCGAGTCGAGTCCGAACAGTTTGAACTTTTCTAACGAATATGATCCGAGTATCAATAGAAAATTATAATTTAAGGAGGTTCGAGTAATTTATCGAACTTTAAAATTTGCTCATATTTGACTCATTTATATTTCGAATCGAGCTCGAATCGAACTTTTAGACGAACGAGTACGAATCGAACTCGAACTGTTTACTCATTTTACAGCCTTAATTGGAAAGAGAGAACAATTATTGAGAGAAAAAGAAGAATTTAGATAGAGAAAAAGTTAGATTGAAAACAAAGATATTGGTATTCAGTTCATTACATACTTATATAATAACAATATAAAATGCTGAAAGTTAATCCTACTTTGACTTTTAAAAACTAATCTCAGCCCTTTGATCACTCAACAAATTACTCACCTATTTTACTAGACTTGACTGTAATAACCGAGAATTAACTCAATGACCAACTAAAATAACTCAGTTAATTTAAATAAAATATTCATTTGTTTTTATATATATAGTAATACATGGATTGATTGTTGATATATCTTTAGAAAACTATGCATGTTAAATTATTTGTAATTAAATCATTTTAATACTACTATATATAATATATCTAATAACTAATGTGCTTTAAATAAAAAAATATTTAAAATTAATAGAGGAAAAATATAATTACATGTATATGAGAACCATTTGCCGTAGTAAGGCTTTCAATAATGATATATTGGAATTTAGCCTCCACATGGGAAGTTTAATTCAATAAGTTGGTCCTTGTTATAATCTTAACTCTTTTGTTGCACTAGTTTAAAACCTATATAAAAGTAAATAATATTTGCAGAAAATATTTAGTAAACGCTCTCTGTCTCGAAATTTCATTTTCTTCTTACGAAAAAGAAAAAACATTAATTTTAAGATGTATTGAAAACATATTAATATGTTATATTTTTACATTATTAAATAATATAAGCATGTATATAATTTGTTTTGTTTTATAATATAGTAGAAGCAAAATATATGTTGAAAACTAATAAATAAATAAATTATTTTTTTTAAAAAAAGTAAAAAAGTGTACATATGATTTGGGCACATATCAAACCGAATCCAGATAAAAAATAAAGATAACTAAAATACCTCACAAGTATCAAAATGAAGCACATTGCGATTTATTAATTTCATATTGGATTTTACCACTATGTGATAGTTTGTTTTCTTTTTAACGACACTTCTTCAATTACTTTATTATACGTTAGACACTTATATATTAATTGTTAAAATTTGAGCATAAAGTAATATGGATGTCATTAATTATTTGTAATGATTTCATATATCAATATGTTCTACTTTATGAGTAGATTAAATTAATTATTTGAAAGCTTAAATCCATGAAGTAATGAATGAGATATTAATTTCTAAAGATTGCCATTGAAAATGATAAATGATAATAAATACATATGAAAAGTCAAGTTCCACACCGGTTAAGAACTAAAGAATTAATTGGTTTATATACATTAAAATTGCTCTTGGATTTGGGCCCCAAGGGGCGCCCCACTTTTGTGGAAGAGAGATGATTTAGCCAAGGCTTGGTATGAACCCACACGCGTGCCTCTGGTGATCGGTAGGGGTGAGCATGGTGCGGTTTGAAGTCCAAACCGCACCCGAAACAACTTAGGTGTGGTTTGACAAATCCAAAACCGCACCCGAAACTGCTTGTGATTGATGCGGTGCAGTTTTAAACTGTGCGGTGCGGTTTCAATTGGTGCGATTTCGGTTCCAAAACTAATTGAAATAACAAAAAGGTCTAAGCCTTCAATAGAATTTAACACATAACTCACATCGAGCAATTAACTTAGTGATAGAGTCGACAATGAGAATTATATCAAGCATAGAAAAATAATGCATTAAGTGCAGGGAGGACTTATAGAAATATAATCCTAATTGTACCTAATTTGAAAAATAATCTATTCGACTATTACTACTATAGCATAGACCTTAACCAATGCATTAAATGTTCGAACCAACGAATTTGGCCACTCAACTATAAGCCCCTCCAGTAACACAATAAACAAATTCGAAATTTCAAAACCCAAATGCTTAATTTTTGATTCTATAACATCTAATCATCTTCTTTCAATTGGTGAAAAAATAACAATGCAAGATTGAGGTTTTCTTTGAGTGTGTTCAAGTGAAAAGTAATTTTAGATTTTACTATAGATAATACATACATACACACACACATGGTGCAGTTTCGGTTTTATGCGTGTGGTTTTGGCTAGTAACCAAATCGGAACCGTAAATTTGGTTATTCAATCCACCTAAAACCGCCACATACGCCGGAGCCGTTGGTGCGGTTTTAATTGGTGCGGTTCGTGCGGTTTTTGGTGCGGTTTCGGTTCTAATTTGGTTACTTGCTCAGTCCTAGTGATCGGCCTTACTCGTGGGTCCGGGTCCTTGTATATAAATTTTTGGATAAAATTTATTTTTATTATCAAAACTGTGTCGTTTTGATAAACAATATTTATTATTATGCTACGTCGTTTTGGGAAGCGTTACCTGTCGAACGAACGTGTTTAAATTGTGTCGTTTTAGGAAAGGTTATTTGCCTGAACGGACGCCCTAAAACTATGCCGTTTTTGTTCTGATAAGACTAAAACTACATCGTTTAGTAGTCCGAATGGACGCGCCTTTTCTGTTAAGCCTTAAAACTACGTCGTTTTGGCTAAATAGTCCTTTTGAAAGGGCTATGTCCCTTTTGAAGGGTCACTAATCCCTCCAATAAATAGATAAGAGGGGGCATTCATTTCATTCATTCAATTCACAAGTATTCAAGTATTATAGAGCATTCAAGAATTCATTTTTTCATCAATTTTCTTTAGTTATTTTTGAGAGAGAGTCGGAGCATTTATTTTTGATTCGTAAAATATACTATTTGGAGTGCTACTATAGTATATGTTGTCATTATATATTAGAAGACAAGTGCTATCAACTATAAGCGCCGTAAAAAGGGCATAATTGTCCTAAGGACATAGTACCAAGTACTAGTCTTGACAAATTTATTCTGCTGTTTGGTAACTTGAGATAAGTTTATATATATAGTGTCCATTCTATTTTATTAACATTCTTAAGACAATTAGTATCTATATATATTTGCAAAAAATATGGCTACCGATTCTGTTACTATAATTGGTTATTCTTCTACACCAATAATTCCAAATGTACCTGTGAACCATGGTGAAAAACCACAAAAGTTCAATGGTACAGAATTCAAAAGATGGCAACAAAAGATGTTGTTTTATCTTACTACTCTGAACTTGGCAAGGTTTCTTCACGAAGATCCTCATGTTCTCAAAGAAGATGAAATAGACATGTAAGTTGATGTCGCCATTGATGCATGGAAACATGCTGATTTTCTGTGCCGAAACTATATCCTCAATGGATTGGATAACACATTATATAATGTATATAGTTCTCTCAAAACAGCAAGAGAACTATGGGATTCCTTGGATAAGAAATATAAAACAGAAGATGCTGGCACGAAGAAGTTCGTGGTTGACAAGTTTTTGGACTACAAGATAGTGGATTCCAAGGCTGTCATTAACCAAGTCCAAGAATTACAAGTAATACTGCATGAAATACATACAAAAGGTATGTCTTTAAGTGAATCTTTCCAAGTTGCTGTAATTATTGAAAAATTACCACAAATGTGAAAAGATTTTAAGAATTATGTGACGCCCCCAAAATAGGTCCATTCCATCCAACCCATTCTGAGTCGTCAAATACATGGTACAGAAAACAACTACAACTTTATTACAACAATTGTCGTGCAAAATACAACAACACATATGCTGTGAGTTTGGATACAAATATATACCAAATGTGACATTGGACACCATCATGTATCAGCACCTCACAAAGGTACCTTACATAAAGGTACAGTCAAAAACTGTTTTAGAAATTAGAATCTTTGGGAAGTGCTCAAGGAAACTTTCGTACATGGGAGGCCACGCGTCTAGGTTATGATAGATATCATATGGCCACAGAATTATCCTTGGTTGACCCAATAGACCCCAAAGAAAAACGAGAAGATTACTATCATATTCTTCCCAATGGTGAGTCTTCTCTTGACTTATCATTATCTCCACTGTCTCTAATTGAGAATTATACTTCAAACAAACACCAAGATTATATAGGTAGTGCCCATAGATATACTCAGCAAGTGGATGAGCACAACCCTGTCCTATGATGACACGAGGTTGTATGTCATTAGACATCTTGTATGATAGTGACAAAACACCCTTCCAACGTTGGGTTCGCCTCACCCTATTTTCTTCACCAAATATAACTACTAAATGATGACCACCGTTCTATTCCCTTGTTACCCCCGCTCGACCCAGCTACACTCTTATTACCTGAAAGGAATTGTGAAGCAAAAGGGTGAGCACAACTAGCTCAGTAAAGAATATCATGACTAAAGATAATTAAATTATCAATAGCCTTCATCAATAATAAATCAGAGATTTAGAACATATGGTAAATGATAAAAATTTCAACCATAGTTGCAGCGGAACGAGCAATCCATTAGAAGAGTCAAATAGACCATAAAGTCCATTATCTCTTCCATGTTAAAAATCCACCAACAATATTTTATCCATGTAACATCACTCAACAGTTCCTTTCCACAATCATATGAATAACTCATAATCATAATTGTGACTATAAATTTTTCTTCGCACCCAGGACGAAGAATATTTTCATCACCTGTCTTTACCTGAAACATCAAAGATCATGGTTATACCAAATCACAGTTCCTGTTTATAATCATACTAACAAATCCATCTTTGCACTACGGGCCAAAGATATTCATCAACAAACCATCTTTGCACTACGGGCCAAAGATATTCAACAACAGTTCATCTTTGCACTACAGGCCAAAGATATTCATCAACAGGCCATCTTTGCACTACATGCCAAAGATATTCATCAACAATTCATATTTGCACTACAGGCCAAATATATTCATATCTCAAAGAAATATATAATCATTTCAGAATTTATATAAACAATAATTATAACCATGTTGATCAATTCACCTTTGCACTTAAGCTTAAGATATTCAATTATAAATTCAATGGTCATGATCATACCAGTCACAATTCAACTTTGCACTACAGGCCAAAGAGAACCCTAGTCATGATCATACCAATAATCTACCCATCTTTACACTCCAGTGAAAGAGAATTTCAACATCAGGGTTATAAAAATGTTATATATGATGATAAAAATAATATGATCAACATATAGTTTTAATCTCAAGAGTAATATTCGTAACTCATGAATAGTAAATCGTGAATAGTAACTCATGAATAGTAACCCCGACACAAAAGATAGAAATTCTACAATAAAATCTATACCAATATTTCGGTATAATGATATTGAAAGAATAACATTACTTAAATTTATAAACAATTTATTTTAATTGTTTACACTTTACTAATTAATGCATTTAATCATCATAAAATGCCAACTCTTACAATTTCATCATCAATAACCAAAACCCTCATCAAAAATCTGCATATACCTCATATAGGATTCTCAAGCCATAAAATCCTATTTTCCAATTTTCTTTCTTCACAAAACATATTTAATTCATTTACTCATAACTAGACCATTTTTATGAAAAATATCAAATCAGTTCCAAAAATATTTCTTTTCTGGGATTTAGCATAATATAGTCCCATAATGAACATATATTTTTCTCAGAATTTTTAAAAGTCATTTACTATTTTTCATATGGCCAAAATAGCCAATATTTAGACATTTATCAAAAATTGTACTTTTGTCTAAAAATTCTGAAATTTACAGAGTATACTTCTATCATATACATGTACTCCCAATAAAAATTTCATCAATTTTGGAGTTAACCACAAGAAATTATAAGCTGTTACTTTTAAAATAGTCTTTTCTCATAAAATTCATAACTCTCAATCTATACATCCAAAAATCACCATTTTTGGACACAATCAAGAAAACTCATCAAAATATCATTTCAAATTTTTCCAGAATTTTTGAAGATCAGAAAAATTACGAAACTGAAAATCATAACAACCCTTAAAATCCCTTAATATCCCTTACCTCAAAAGAGCAGTACTTCTGACTGGATATCGGATATGATGCTGAAGGAAACTTGCACTGATGAATAGCAACTCACCAAGTATCTAAAAACTCACAAAATATGCTTCATAATATAGAGAGAGAAAGAGAGAAAGCTTATGTTTCTGGTGTGATTTTCAATTCTAACTTAGCCCTCTATTTATAGGAAAATTTTGGTAGGTTTGACCTGCAACCTGATGGCTTTACCTGCTACTATTCCCACCCACCACATTTGAAATATAATTCAGCACATTTCTTCACCAACCACAAGTGGGGCCCACCAATTCTAGAATTTTCCACCAAAATGATAAACTCCGAAAATTCAACAATTTCTGAACCAGTCATCTCGTAAAATTCATAATAAATCATACGTTCATTTTTAACGGTTCAAAATTTGTGGGCATATACTCAACTTATATATGTATAACATATCCAAAAATTACCACGATCCAACGGTCGGATTAAAAATTATAACCCCCGCAAAATATCTCAAAAACCCTGATTTTTAATACCTCCATTCCGACAAAAATACGGATAAAAATCTCAACATTAACTCCTTCATTTTTAACCACAAAAATATATCCCTCATTTATATCCACATAAAATAAATATTTCCTTATCATATGAATCAATAATTAATTATTCACAAATAATATTACAGAATCACATTTATGACAACCAGGCCGTTCCCAGGAAAGAGGGGGCTTTCCAATAAGGATTTCTCCTTACTGGCGCGCAATTAGATGACCAAACCTCTCCTTAGACAGAACTTTCTAGACATTGCCAATAATGCTATCTAATAATACTATTCAAATAATATGAATTATTGATCTGATAATGGGAAATACTGTGCAGCAACAATTATTGAACAACAATAATATAAAATTTCAACGTAGCAATTATTGAATCAATAAAATAAAATATTGAACAGTAATTACTGTAACAATTATTGAGTAGTGCCTTCTTACGTAAGAATCAATAATTTCAAAAATACTGTGCAATACCGTGTGCTACTGTGCAATAACGCGTATTACTGTATTTTAACCACCGGGTATTCCAACAGTGTTAACGGTAACAACTACGCCGTTATTTGTAAAAACTCAAATTTGTCGTTTTCTTCACCCGACAGTTATTCTGTTATGGGGCCCACAAATAGCTGCGCCGTCGTACGAATATTCCCCGACAGAAAGAATATTCCACGACCAAACGAATATTCCCCGACAACAATGATTATTTTATAACCACTTGTGTATTTTGAAAAATTTTCATATTTCACCCATAACTTTAACTTTTTATCAATTTAACCATTTACTGAATTGTAATTATAAGAAAAATTGAATACTTTTATTTCATAAAATTCGGGGTCTTACAATCTCCCCTCCTTATGAAATTTCATCCTCGAAATTTACGTACCTGGTATTTCAAAGAGTTGAGAATACCTTCCTTTCATTTCAGATTCCATCTTCCCTGTCAGCATAATTTCTCCATTGCTCATCTCCTGTATTTCATATATCATTCTAGAATACAGCTTCAAAACAAGGGTTAATTTAACAAATTAACATATCACATAATATCCCGATATTATGACTGACCAACAAATAAGCTTAGGTAGGACACACTAGCGAAGGATTTACTCATCTCTCCCCTCCTAGTTATATTCCCCGATCTCAGCCAGAGATCATATCCCTAAGCTCTGATACCAACTGTGACGCCCCAAAAATAGGTCCATTCCATCCAACCCATTCTGAGTCGTCAAATACATGGTACAGAAAACAACTACAACTTTATTACAACAATTGTCGTGCAAAATACAACAACGCATATGCTGTGAGTTTGGATACAAATATATACCAAATGTGACATTGTTCCCATCATGGACATCACCTCACAAAGGTACCTTACATAAAGGTATAGTCAAAAACTGTTTTAGAAATTAGAATCTTTGGGAAGTGCTCAAGGAAACCTTCGTACATGGGAGGCCACGCGTCTAGGTTATGATAGATATCATATGGCCACAGAATTATCCTTGGTTGACCCAATAGACCCCAAAGAAAAACGAGAAGATTACTATCATATTCTTCCCAATGGTGAGTCTTCTCTTGACTTATCATTATCTCCACTGTCTCTAATTGAGAATTATACTTCAAACAAACACCAAGATTATATAGGTAGTGCCCATAGATATACTCAGCAAGTGGATGAGCACAACCCTGTCTTATGATGACACGAGGTTGTATGTCATTAGACATCTTGTATGATAGTGACAAAACACCCTTCCAACGTTGGGTTCGCCTCACCCTATTTTCTTCACCAAATATAACTACTAAATGATGACCACCGTTCTATTCCCTTGTTACCCCCGCTCGACCCAGCTACACTCTTATTACCTGAAAGGAATTGTGAAGCAAAAGGGTGAGCACAACTAGCTCAGTAAAGAATATCATGACTAAAGATAATTAAATTATCAATAGCCTTCATCAATAATAAATCAGAGATTTAGAACATATGGTAAATGATAAAAATTTCAACCATAGTTGCAGCGGAACGAGCAATCCATTAGAAGAGTCAAATAGACTATAAAGTCTATTATCTCTCCATGTTAAAAATCCACCAACAATATTTTATCCATGTAACATCACTCAACAGTTCCTTTCCACAATCATATGAATAACTCATAATCATAATTGTGACTATAAATTTTTCTTCGCACCCAGGACGAAGAATATTTTCATCACCTGTCTTTACCTGAAACATCAAAGATCATGGTTATACCAAATCACAGTTCCTGTTTATAATCATACTAACAAATCCATCTTTGCACTACGGGCCAAAGATATTCATCAACAAACCATCTTTGCACTACGGGCCAAAGATATTCAACAACAGTTCATCTTTGCACTACAGGCCAAAGATATTCATCAACAGGCCATCTTTGCACTACATGCCAAAGATATTCATCAACAATTCATATTTGCACTACAGGCCAAATATATTCATATCTCAAAGAAATATATAATCATTTCAGAATTTATATAAACAATAATTATAACCATGTTGATCAATTCACCTTTGCACTTAAGCTTAAGATATTCAATTATAAATTCAATGGTCATGATCATACCAGTCACAATTCAACTTTGCACTACAGGCCAAAGAGAACCCTAGTCATGATCATACCAATAATCTACCCATCTTTACACTCCAGTGAAAGAGAATTTCAACATCAGGGTTATAAAAATGTTATATATGATGATAAAAATAATATGATCAACATATAGTTTTAATCTCAAGAGTAATATTCGTAACTCATGAATAGTAAATCGTGAATAGTAACTCATGAATAGTAACCCCGACACAAAAGATAGAAATTCCACAATAAAATCCATACCAATATTTCGGTATAATGATATTGAAAGAATAACATTACTTAAATTTATAAACAATTTATTTTAATTGTTTACACTTTACTAATTAATGCATTTAATCATCATAAAATGCCAACTCTTACAATTTCATCATCAATAACCAAAACCCTCATCAAAAATCTGCATATACCTCATATAGGATTCTCAAGCCATAAAATCCTATTTTCCAATTTTCTTTCTTCACAAAACATATTTAATTCATTTACTCATAACTAGACCATTTTCATGAAAAATACCAAATCAGTTCCAAAAATATTTCTTTTCTGGGATTTAGCATAATATAGTCCCATAGTGAACATATATTTTTCTCAGAATTTTTAAAAGTCATTTACTATTTTTCATATGGCCAAAATAGCCGAATATTTAGACATTTATCAAAAATTGTACTTTTGTCTAAAAATTCTGAAATTTACAGAGTATACTTCTATCATATACATGTACTCCCAATAAAAATTTCATCAATTTTGGAGTTAACCACAAGAAATTATAAGCTGTTACTTTTAAAATAGTCTTTTCTCATAAAATTCATAACTCTCAATCTATACATCCAAAAATCACCATTTTTGGACACAATCAAGAAAACTCATCAAAATATCATTTCAAATTTTTCCAGAATTTTTGAAGATCAGAAAAATTACGAAACTGAAAATCATAACAACCCTTAAAATCCCTTAATATCCCTTACCTCAAAAGAGCAGTACTTCTGACTTGATATCGGATATGATGCTGAAGGAAACTTGCACTGATGAATAGCAACTCACCAAGTATCTAAAAACTCACAAAATATGCTTCATAATATAGAGAGAGAAAGAGAGAAAGCTTATGTTTCTGGTGTGATTTTCAATTCTAACTTAGCCCTCTATTTATAGGAAAATTTTGGTAGGTTTGACCTGCAACCTGATGGCTTTACCTGCTACTATTCCCACCCACCACATTTGAAATATAATTCAGCACATTTCTTCACCAACCACAAGTGGGGCCCACCAATTCTAGAATTTTCCACCAAAATGATAAACTCCGAAAATTCAACAATTTCTGAACCAGTCATCTCGTAAAATTCATAATAAATCATACGTTCATTTTTAACGGTTCAAAATTTGTGGGCATATACTCAACTTATATATGTATAACATATCCAAAAATTACCACGATCCAACGGTCGGATTAAAAATTATAACCCCCGCAAAATATCTCAAAAACCCTGATTTTTAATACCTCCATTCCGACAAAAATACGGATAAAAATCTCAACATTAACTCCTTCATTTTTAACCACAAAAATATATCCCTCATTTATATCCACATAAAATAAATATTTCCTTATCATATGAATCAATAATTAATTATTCACAAATAATATTACAGAATCACATTTATGACAACCAGGCCGTTCCCAGGAAAGAGGGGGCTTTCCAATAAGGATTTCTCCTTACTGGCGCGCAATTAGATGACCAAACCTCTCCTTAGACAGAACTTTCTAGACATTGCCAATAATGCTATCTAATAATATTATTCAAATAATATGAATTATTGATCTGATAATGGAAATACTGTGCAGCAACAATTATTGAACAACAATAATATAAAATTTCAACGTAGCAATTATTGAATCAATAAAATAAAATATTGAACAGTAATTACTGTAACAATTATTGAGTAGTGCCTTCTTACGTAAGAATCAATAATTTCAAAAATACTGTGCAATACCGTGTGCTACTGTGCAATAACGCGTATTACTGTATTTTAACCACCGGGTATTCCAACAGTGTTAACGGTAACAACTACGCCGTTATTTGTAAAAACTCAAATTTATCGTTTTCTTTTACCCGACAGTTATTCGTTATGGGGCCCACAAATAGCTGCGCCGTCGTACGAATATTCCCCGACAGAAAGAATATTCCACGACCAAACGAATATTCCCCGACAACAATGATTATTTTATAACCACTTGTTATTTTGAAAAAAATTCATATTTCACCATAACTTTAACTTTTTATCAATTTAACCATTTACTGAATAGTAATTATAAGAAAAATTGAATACTTTTATTTCATAAAATTCGGGGTCTTACAATCTCCCCTCCTTATGAAATTTCGTCCCCGAAATTTACGTACCTGGTATTTCAAAGAGTTGAGAATACCTTCCTTTCATTTCAGATTCCATCTTCCTGTCATCATAATTTCTCCATTGCTCATCTCCTGTATTTCATATATCATTCTAGAATACAGCTTCAAAACAAGGGTTAATTTAACAAATTAACATATCACATAATATCCCGATATTATGACTGACCAACAAATAAGCTTAGGTAGGACACACTAGCGAAGGATTTACTCATCTCTCCCCTCCTAGTTATATTCCCCGATCTCAGCCAGAGATCATATCCCTAAGCTCTGATACCAACTGTGACGCCCCAAAAATAGGTCCATTCCATCCAACCCATTCTGAGTCGTCAAATACATGGTACAGAAAACAACTACAACTTTATTACAACAATTGTCGTGCAAAATACAACAACGCATATGCTGTGAGTTTGGATACAAATATATACCAAATGTGACATTGGACACCATCATGTATCAGCACCTCACAAAGGTACCTTACATAAAGGTACAGTCAAAAACTGTTTTAGAAATTAGAATCTTTGGGAAGTGCTCAAGGAAACCTTCGTACATGGGAGGCCACGCGTCTAGGTTATGATAGATATCATATGGCCACAGAATTATCCTTGGTTGACCCAATAGACCCCAAAGAAAAACGAGAAGATTACTATCATATTCTTCCCAATGGTGAGTCTTCTCTTGACTTATCATTATCTCCACTGTCTCTAATTGAGAATTATACTTCAAACAAACACCAAGATTATATAGGTAGTGCCCATAGATATACTCAGCAAGTGGATGAGCACAACCCTGTCCTATGATGACACGAGGTTGTATGTCATTAGACATCTTGTATGATAGTGACAAAACACCCTTCCAACGTTGGGTTCGCCTCACCCTATTTTCTTCACCAAATATAACTACTAAATGATGACCACCGTTCTATTCCCTTGTTACCCCCGCTCGACCCAGCTACACTCTTATTACCTGAAAGGAATTGTGAAGCAAAAGGGTGAGCACAACTAGCTCAGTAAAGAATATCATGACTAAAGATAATTAAATTATCAATAGCCTTCATCAATAATAAATCAGAGATTTAGAACATATGGTAAATGATAAAAATTTCAACCATAGTTGCAGCGGAACGAGCAATCCATTAGAAGAGTCAAATAGACTATAAAGTCTATTATCTCTCCATGTTAAAAATCCACCAACAATATTTTATCCATGTAACATCACTCAACAGTTCCTTTCCACAATCATATGAATAACTCATAATCATAATTGTGACTATAAATTTTTCTTCGCACCCAGGACGAAGAATATTTTCATCACCTGTCTTTACCTGAAACATCAAAGATCATGGTTATACCAAATCACAGTTCCTGTTTATAATCATACTAACAAATCCATCTTTGCACTACGGGCCAAAGATATTCATCAACAAACCATCTTTGCACTACGGGCCAAAGATATTCAACAACAGTTCATCTTTGCACTACAGGCCAAAGATATTCATCAACAGGCCATCTTTGCACTACATGCCAAAGATATTCATCAACAATTCATATTTGCACTACAGGCCAAATATATTCATATCTCAAAGAAATATATAATCATTTCAGAATTTATATAAACAATAATTATAACCATGTTGATCAATTCACCTTTGCACTTAAGCTTAAGATATTCAATTATAAATTCAATGGTCATGATCATACCAGTCACAATTCAACTTTGCACTACAGGCCAAAGAGAACCCTAGTCATGATCATACCAATAATCTACCCATCTTTACACTCCAGTGAAAGAGAATTTCAACATCAGGGTTATATAAAATGTTATATATGATGATAAAAATAATATGATCAACATATAGTTTTAATCTCAAGAGTAATATTCGTAACTCATGAATAGTAAATCGTGAATAGTAACTCATGAATAGTAACCCCGACACAAAAGATAGAAATTCTACAATAAAATCTATACCAATATTTCGGTATAATGATATTGAAAGAATAACATTACTTAAATTTATAAACAATTTATTTTAATTGTTTACACTTTACTAATTAATGCATTTAATCATCATAAAATGCCAACTCTTACAATTTCATCATCAATAACCAAAACCCTCATCAAAAATCTGCATATACCTCATATAGGATTCTCAAGCCATAAAATCCTATTTTCCAATTTTCTTTCTTCACAAAACATATTTAATTCATTTACTCATAACTAGACCATTTTTATGAAAAATACCAAATCAGTTTTAAAAATATTTCTTTTCTGGGATTTAGCATAATATAGTCCCATAGTGAACATATATTTTTCTCAGAATTTTTAAAAGTCATTTACTATTTTTCATATGGCCAAAATAGCCGAATATTTAGACATTTATCAAAAATTGTACTTTTGTCTAAAAATTCTGAAATTTACAGAGTATACTTCTATCATATACATGTACTCCCAATAAAAATTTCATCAATTTTGGAGTTAACCACAAGAAATTATAAGCTGTTACTTTTAAAATAGTCTTTTCTCATAAAATTCATAACTCTCAATCTATACATCCAAAAATCACCATTTTTGGATGCAATCAAGAAAACTCATCAAAATATCATTTCAAATTTTTTCAGAATTTTTGAAGATCAGAAAAATTACGAAACTGAAAATCATAACAACCCTTAAAATCCCTTAATATCCCTTACCTCAAAAGAGCAGTACTTCTGATTGGATATCGGATATGATGCTGAAGGAAACTTGCACTGATGAATAGTAACTCACCAAGTATCTAAAAACTCACAAAATATGCTTCATAATATAGAGAGAGAAAGAGAGAAAGTTATGTTTCCCCGAATTTTATGAAATAAAAGTATTTTATTTTTCTTATAATTACAATTTAGTAAATGTTTAAATTGATAAAAATAATTAAAGTATGGTGAAAATGTGAAAATTGTTCAAAATAAACAAGTGTTATAAAATAATCATGTTGTCCGGGGAATATTCGTTTGGTCGTGAATATTCTTTCTGTCGGGAATATTCGTACGACGGCGCAGCTATTTGTGGGCCCCATAACGAATAACTGTCGGGTGAAGGAAACGACAAAATTTGAGTTTTTAACAAATAAAATAACGGCGTAGTTTTTAAACCGTTAACAAACTGTTGGAATACCGGTGGTTAAAATACATAATACGCGTTATTGCACCAGTAGCACACGGTATTGCACAATAACTTTTGAAATTATTATTCTTACGAGAAGGCACAACTCAATAATTGTTACAGTAATTACTTTCAATATTTTATTATTGATTCATAATTGCTGCATTGATATTTTATATTAATGTGTTTCAATAATTGTTGCTGCCAGTATTTTCCATTATCAGAATCAGATCAATAATTCATATTATTTAAATTAATATTATTAATAGCATTATTACAATGTCTAGAAAGTTCTGTCTAAGGAGAGGTTTGGTCATTTAATTGCGCGCCAGTAAGGAGAAATTCTTATTGGAAAGCCCCCTCTTTCCTGGGAACGGCCTGGTTGTCATAAATGTGATTCTGTAATATTATTTGTGAATAAATAATTATTGATTCATGTGATAAAAAATATTTATTTTATGGATATAAAATGAGGGATATATTTTGTGGTTAAAAAATGAAGGAGTTAATGTTGAGATTTTTATCAGTATTTTTGTCGGAATGGAGGTATTAAAAATCAGGATTTTTGAGATATTTTGCGGGGGTTATAATTTTTAATCCGACCATTGGATCGTGGTAATTTTTGGATATGTTATACATATATAAGTTGAGTATATGTCCACAAATTTTGAAACCGTTAAAAATGACGTATGATTTGTTATGAATTTTACGAGATGACTGGTTCAGAAATTGTTGAATTTTCGGAGTTTATCATTTTGGTGAAAATTTCTAGAATTGGTGGGCCCCACTTGTGGTTGGTGAAGAAATGTGCTGAATTATATTTCAAATGTGGTGGGGGAGAATAGTAGCAGGTAAAGCCATTAGGTTCAGGTCAAACCTACCAAATTTTCCTATAAATAGAGGGCTAAGTTAGAATTGAAAATCACACACCAGAAACATAAGCTTTCTCTCTTTCTCTCTCTATATTATGAAGCATATTTTGTGAGTTTTTAGATACTTGGTGAGTTTCTATTCATCAGTGCAAGTTTCCTTCAGCATCATATCCGATATCCAGTCAGAAGTACTGCTCTTTTGAGGTAAGGGATAGTAAGGGATAGTAAGGGATATTAAGGAATTTTAAGGGTTGTTATGATTTTCAGTTTCGTAATTTTTCTGATCTTCAAAAATTCTGGAAAAATTTGAAATGATATTTTGATGAGTTTTCTTGATTGTGTCCAAAAATGGTGATTTTTGGATGTATAGATTGAGAGTTATGAATTTTATGAGAAAAGACTATTTTAGAAGTAACAGCTTATAATTCCTTGTGGTTAACTCCAAAATTGATGAATTTTTATTGGGAGTACATGTATATGATAGGAGTATACTCTGTGAATTTCAGAATTTTTAGATAAAAGTACAATTTTTGATAAATGTCTAAATATTCAGTATAACCATAATCTTTGATCTTTGATAGGAGTATACTCTTTTATATCAAAGATCATGGTTATACTGAATATTTAGACATTTATCAAAAATTGTACTTTTATCTAAAAATTCTGAAATTCACAGAGTATACTCCTATCATATACATGTACTCCCAATAAAAATTTCATCAATTTTGGAGTTAACCACAAGGAATTATAAGCTGTTACTTTTAAAATAGTCTTTTCTCATAAAATTCATAACTCTCAATCTATACTCCAAAAATCACCATTTTTGGATACAATCAAGAAAACTCATCAAAAGATCATTTTAAATTTTCCAGAATTTTTGAAGATCAGAAAAATTACGAAACTGAAAATCATAACAACCCTTAAAATCCCTTAATATCCCTTACCTCAAAAGAGCAGTACTTCTGACTGGATATCGGATATGATGCTGAAGGAAACTTGCACTGATGAATAGAAACTCACCAAGTATCTAAAAACTCACAAAATATGCTTCATAATATAGAGAGAGAAAGAGAGAAAGCTTATGTTTCTGGTGTGATTTTCAATTCTAACTTAGCTCTCTATTTATAGGAAAATTTTGGTAGGTTTGACCTGCAACCTAATGGCTTTACCTGCTACTATTCTCACCCATCACATTTGAAATATAATTCAGCATATTTCTTCACCAACCACAAGTGGGGCCCACCAATTCTAGAATTTTCCACCAAAATGATAAACTCCGAAAATTCAACAATTTCTGAACCAGTCATCTCGTTAAATTCATAATAAATCATACGTTCATTTTTAACGGTTCAAAATTTGTGGGCATATACTCAACTTATATATGTATAACATATCTAAAAATTACCACGATCCAACGGTCGGATTAAAAATTATAACCCCCCGCAAAAATATCTCAAAAACCCTGATTTTTAATACCTCCATTCCGACAAAAATACGGATAAAAATCTCAACATTAACTCCTTCATTTTTAACACACAAAAATATATCCCTCGTTTATATCTACATAAAATAAATATTTCCTTATCATATGAATCAATAATTAATTATTCACAAATAATATTACAGAATCACATTTATGACAACCAGGCCGTTCCAGAAAGAGGGGGCTTTCTAATAAGGATTTCTCCTTACTGGCGCGCAATTAGATGACCAAACCTCTCCTTAGACAGAACTTTCTAGACATTGCCAATAATGCTATCTAATAATACTATTCAAATAATATGAATTATTGATCTGATAATGGGAAATACTGTGCAGCAACAATTATTGAACAACAATAATACAAAATTTCAACGTATCAATTATTGAATCAATAAAATAAATATAGAACAGTAATTACTGTAACAATTATTGAGTAGTGCCTTCTTACGTAAGAATCAATAATTTCAAAAATACTGTGCAATACCGTGTGCTACTGTGCAATAACGCGTATTACTGTATTTTAATCACCGGGTATTCCAACAGTGTTAACGGTAACAACTACGCCGTTATTTGTAAAAACTTAATTTGTCGTTTTCTTCACCCGAATTTTCTGTTATGGGGCCCACAAAATAGCTGCGCCGTCGTACGAATATTCCCCGACAGAAAGAATATTCCACGACCAAAAGAATATTCCCCCACAACAATGATTATTTTATAACCACTTGTGTATTTTAAAAAATTTTCACATTTCACCCATAACTTTAACTTTTTATCAATTTAACCATTTACTGAATTGTAATTATAAGAAAAATTGAATACTTTTATTTCATAAAATTCGGGGTCTTACAAATTATCTCAAGCATAAACGCAAAGAGATGAAACCTGAAGACTTAATCGTAAGATTAAGGATAGAAGAAGACAATCGTGCTTCTGAGAAGAAAATAGGAAGGACCTTTGTGGAATATAAAGCTAACATGGTGGAACAAGGTCCGAAGTCTAAAAAGAGGAAGTTTTCTGGTAATGGGCCTTTACAAGCAACTAATAAGAAGTTCCAAGGTAAATGCTACATTTGTGACAAGCCCGAACATAGGACAAAGAATTGTCGTAAACACAAAGACCAAAATTAGAATTTCGTATAAGCCAATGTAACGGAAGTGGATGGTTTTCTTCAAGATGTTTCTGAAATGAAACTTTCAGTGGTTGTTTCAGAAGTGAACATGATTGAGAATCCAAGGGAATTTTGGGTAGATACTGGACCAACCCGCTATGTGTGTTCTGACAAGAAAGATGTTCTCCACATATCAAGAAATTGAGAATGGAGAACAATTATACATGGAAAATTCTTCTTCATCAAAGATTATTTGGACAAGAAAAGATGGTTCTGAAGATGACATCTGGCAAGGAACTCACCCTCAACAACATACTTCATGTGCCTGCTATTAGACAGAATTTAGTGTCATGATCCATTCTTAGTCAAAATGAATTTAAATTAGTCTTTGTATCGGACAAGTTTGTCCTAACTAAAAATGGGATGTATGTGGAGAAGGGATATATGAGCAATGGGCTCTTCAAAATGAATGTAATGATTATTGTACCTTCTAATATTAATAAAATTACATCTTCTGCTTATATGGTTGAGTCTTCTAATTTATGGCATGGTAGATTAGGGCATGTTAATTATAATACTATACGTAGATTAATTGATATGGAATGTTTGACAAAATGTGAGATTAACTCCAATCATAAATGTGAAGTTTGTGTTGAGGCAAAACTTAGAAAATCTGCTTTTAAATCAATTGAAGAAAGTACAGAACCTCTTTGAATTAATATATACTGATATTTGTGATTTAAAGTATATACAAACAAGAGGAAGTAAGAAGTATATTATTACTTTTATAGATGATTGTACAAGATATTGTTATGTTTACTTATTAAGAAGTAAAGATGAGTGTAACGCCCCCAAAATTAGGTATACGTCACCCATCTTGGGTCGCCACTTACATGGTACAAAATACAAATATAACTTACTAATACAACTGTCGTGTACAATACGACAAAACATAAATTGTGAGTTTGAATACAAATATTATCTTCTAGAGAGTATTCATACTCAAAAGGAGTCCTCATTATATTTATTAACACACCATTACATAGAATAGTGAGGACTACAACTAATACTATCATTCGGACCATCACTCCGTTCCCCCGACTTGCCCCAGCTACATTCTCATTTCCTGAAGAGAACAGTGAAAGAAAGGGTGAGCTCAACTAACCCAGTAAGAAATATTATGACTAAGATAATGCAGAATAAATTATCATTAGCCTTCAAACAATGTTAAACTGATAAAATATAATAGACATCAAGTTTAACTGCAGCGGAACAAGCAATCCATTAAAAGAGTCAAGTAGAAGATAAACTCTACTATCTTTTATGGATTAAAAGATTTCCAACACTGTGATCGCTGAGACTCAGCTTAATAAAATAATCCACATCATCGAATCACCCCTGCACTACGGCCAAGGATATTCGTATATTCATTAATGGTCATGATCATGCCAACAACTGTCCATCAATGCACTACGGGGTCAATGAGGACTTTTACCACATCATTCGTAACATTACGGTCATGATTACACCGAATAATCCCTGATCATAATCATACCAAGTCCATCTATGCACTACAGGCCACAGATGACTTTCAACAGAATATAAACATGAGGATGATGACAATGATATAAGAATTCAATAAAACAAGTTCAAGAATTAATTTATCCAAGAATTAACAACGTCCAAATTGTCAACATGATACTACTTTGTGGAGTAAAATTCAAGAATATCAGGAGAATATTTTCATGAATAGATACTAGATGAAACGCAAATGTCAAGGATATTCCACAAATTTCATGGAGTATAGAGTCAAAACTTAACCAACTGAGTATAATAAAGAATGGAATAACAAAAGAAATCACCATGCATGCGATAGACCGCACAGACAGTTATTCCAACAGAATAATAAATAATGGAACCAGGTCCGGCGTAAAACGCACAGACAGGATATTCCGACAGAATAATAAATAATGGAACCAGGTCCGGCGTAAACGCACAGACAGGATATTCCGACAGAATAATAAATAATGGAACCAGGTCCGGTGTAAAACACACAGACAGGATGTTCCAACAGAATAATAATAAAAACGGAACCAGGTCCGGTGTAAAACACACAGACAGGATGTTCCAATAGAATAATAGAAGAATGTCACCAAGTATAGGGTAGACCACATATACTGGTTATTCCAACAGAATAATAAAGAATGGAATAACAGAAGTTCTCTTCATGAATATAAAAGAAATAATATTCCCTACCGTTTTAAAGAAGAGCTGAAATAAAGGAAGTAGTTAAGTAGCAGAATACTCTTCTTCTCTCTCTATAGTTTCTCTCTCTAGAGAGTCAGTGAATTCGTAAGAAATAATGAAGGAATGAGCTGCTATTTATAGAAAAATAGAATGCATAGTAACTAATCCATGAACGGTCCAGATTGATTACTTTAATCTGACGGTCCATATTTAAAGAAAAATCTTTTAAATAAAATATAATATATTCTATTTATAGAATAACTTTAATAAAGTATTCTGTTTTATATAAAAAGATGTTTCTGTTTTATTACGTTAATAAAACGAATAAAACAAAACGTCATTATCGCTAAATAATTCATATTATTAACTGACAATAATTGAATCAAACTGAGTGACTTCTCACATAAGCATAATAATCAATACCGTGTGCTACTATGCAACCACACGTATTACTGTACTTTTACTACCGAGTAGTTCAACAGTAACAATGGTAAAACTTTCGCCGTTATTTTTAATAAAATATTTTTGTCGTTTTCTCAATCCGACAATAATTCTGTTGTGGGGCCCACAAATGATTGTGTCGTTGTACGAATATTCCCTGTTAAAACGAATATTCCCCGACCAATCGAATATTATATAACAACTTGCGTACTTTGCAAAATTTATAAATATTACCCACAACTATAACATTATATCAAATTAACTCCATAATATTCAAAAATGATATTTATAGAAAATTCATCTTTATTTATAAAATTTGGGGTCTTACAATGAGGCTTTGGAAATGTTTATACATTACAAAAATGAGGTTGAGAATTAGCTTAATAAAAAGATCAAGATAGTTAGAAGTGATAGAGGTGGAGAATATGAATTTTCTTTTGTTGAAATTTGTTCACAACATGGTATAATACACCAAACAACTGCACCTTATTCCCTACAACAAAATGGTGTTGCAGGAAGAAATAATAGACTTTGAAAGAAATGATGAATGCATTATTATTAAGTTCTGGGCTACCTCAGAATTTGTGGAAAGCAATTCTTTCAGCAAATTATATTCTCAACCGAATACCTCAAAAGAAGTCTAATGCTTTACCCTATGAATTATGAAAAAGACGTAAACCGTCTTATAAACACTTAAAAGTGTGGGGGTGTTAGCAAAAGTAATGGTTCCTCCACCCAAAAAGGTAAAAATAAGACTGAAAATAATAAATTATATATTCATTGGTTATGCTAATAATAGCAATGCATATAGATTTTTGGTTAATAAATCAAAGATAGAGGAAATACATGAAAATAATATTATTGAGTCAAAAGATGTTGAATTCTTTGAAACAATATTTCCTAATAAAAAGAAATAAGAGACTTGTTCTAATGAACAAGAAACAAGTTCAAACAAAAGAACTTATGACACTGTTAGTGACAGTGATCATGGATTAGAAGATATTGATGAACCTAGACATAGTAAACGTGCTAGAATATCAAAATCTCATGGTCTGGATTTTCTAACTTATTTGTTAGAAAATGAGCCTCAAACTTATAGAGAAGCAATGTCGAGTCCCGAAGCTCCATATTGGAAAGAGGCTATAAATAGCGAAGTAAAATCCATTTTGCACAATCATACGTGGGAATTAGTAGATCTCCCACCAGGCTTTAAACCTCTTGGATATAAGTGGATATTCAAGAAGAAAATGAAAGCAGATGGATCTATAGATAAATATAAAGTAAGACTTGTAATTAAAAGATACATGCAAAATGAGGGTTTGAATTATTTTGATACTTATTCTCTTGTGACAAGAATACCCTCAATTAGGATGTTAATAGCCATTACAACTATATATAATTTAGAGATACATCAAATGGATGTGAAAACAACTTTCTTGAATGGAGATTTAGAAGAAGAAATCTACATGGAACAACTAGAAGGGTTTATTGTTCCAGGACAAGAAAAGAAAGTTTGTCAGCTTGTAAAGTCACTTTATGGATTAAAACAAGAACCTAAACAATGGCATGAAAAATTTGACAATGCAATGTTATCAAATGGTTTCAAGATAAATGAGTGCGACAAATGTGTGCATGTTAAGGACACTGAGAAAGGGTATGCCATTATTTGTCTTTATATAGATGATATGCTCATTATGGGTAGTAATAATGAAATTATTAAAAACTACTAAAAGAATGTTAAATAATATGTTTGACATGAAAGACATGGGTGTTGCCGATGTAATATTAGGAATTAAAATTTCTAAAACATCGGATGGGTTAGCATTATCATAATTACAATATATTGAGAAAATACTTAGAAAATTCAATCAATATGATTGCAAACACCAGTAGATAGAAATCTACACTTGTCTAAAAATAAAAGAGAGAGGATATCACAACCTGAGTATGCAAAAATAATTGGAAGCCTTATGTACGTAATGAATTGAACACGTCTTGACATAACACAAGCTGTCAATAAATTGAGTAGATTTACAAGCAATCCAGGACAAGATAACTGGAAAGCGATTATAAGAGTTTTAAGGTATTTAAAATACACTCAAAACTTTGGATTGCACTACTCAAGATATCCAGCAGTACACGAAGGATACTGCGATGTGAACTGAATATCGGATACAAAATACTCTAAATCTACAAGTGGTTTTGTGTTTACACTAGGTGGAGGAGAAGTATCATGGAAATCTTCTAAACAAACATGCATTGCTTGATCAACGATGGAATCTGAGTTTATTGCATTAGATAAGAATGGAAAAGAAGCTGAGTGGCTTCGTCACTGTTTAGAAGATATTTCTATGTAACCTAAACCTGTGCCGCCTATTTGTATCCATTGTGATAGTCAATCAACAATTAGAAGGGCACATAGTCACATGTATAATGGTAAGTCTAGACATATTCGTCGTATACATAATACCATAAAAGAATTACTCTCTAATGACATTATGTCTATTGAGTACATAAAGTCTAAAGAAAATATAGCGAATCCGTTAACTAAAGGCTTGACTAGAGAGCAAGTAAAAATAACTTCGAGGAGAATGAGTTTAAAGCATATAAACAAGGATCGTCATAATGGAAACTCAACCTAGTTGATTGGAGATTCCAAGATCTAGGTTCAAAGGGACAACTAAATTGTGAACGATTCAAACAAATCACTATGAAGAAATTAATTTCTTCTGCTCATTCCTATGATACGAGATAGTGATACCTGCAGTGGTTTCAGGATAAGTTATGCTTTTTATGATTCTTAAATTTTGATAAACAAGTGGGGTATGACAGGATACTTTTATTAAGAATCACCTATGCGAGTGTGAACTGGGTCAATTCTATGAGAAGGATAAGATTATATTTCTCTAAAACACTCATAAATCTGGGATTGTTCGGGGCCGAAATGAACAAAATCATGATAATCAAATAATGTCTGGAAAGATTCTGTGTGAATTATTATTGTCTTGATTTATACAAACGGTTGGACAGTTCAAGACATCACATTCACTGGACAACTAGTAAACCTGATAGTAGGGAAGGTTCAAAGCCAAAAGACACATCTCTCAATACATATGATTTCTAATTTTGTCTTTCTCTCAGAGTCTGCATAACATTTGCATAAGGTTGGCAGTCAATATCATTCATGTGGGAGATTGTTAAAATTTGAGCCTAAATTAATATGGGTGTCATTAATTATTTGTAATGATTCCACATATCAGTGTGTTCTAGTCCATAAGTAGATTAAATTAAGTATTTGGAAGCTCAAATCCATGGAGTAATGAATGAGATATTAACTTCTAAAGATTACTCTTGAAAATGATAATAAATACATGTGGAAAGCCAAGTCCCACATCAGTTAAGAACTAAAGAATTAATAGGTTTATATACATTAAAGTTGCTCTCGGGTTTGGGCCCCAAGGGGCACCTCACTTTTATGGAAGGGAGATGACCTAGCCAAGGCTTAGTTCAAAGCCACACGCACGCCGTCGCCATCAACTGACCTGACTCGCGGGTCTGGGTCCTTATATATAATTTTTTGGACAAAATTTCGTGTTACCTGTCAAACAAACGCCTTTAATGTGTGTCGTTTTGGGAAAGACTATCTGTCTGAACGGACGCTCTAAAACTACGTTGTTTTGTTTGAACGGACGTGCCTTTTCTGCTAAAGACTAAAACTACGTCGTTTTAGTTCTGATAAGACTAAAACTACGTCGTTTAGTAGTTCGAATGGACGCGTCCTTTCTGTTAAGCCTTAAAACTACGTCGTTTTGGCTAAATATTACCTTTTCAAGGGTTATGTCCCTTCTGAAGGGTCACTAATCTCTCCTATAAATAGATAGAAGGGGCAGTCATTTTATTCATTCAATTCACAAGCGTTTAAGTATTCATTCTTCATCAGTTTTCTTTAGTTATTTTTTAGAGAGAGTCAAAGTATTTATTTTTGGTTCATTGAATATACTATTTAGAGTGTTACTATAGTATATGTTGTCATTGTATCCTGAGAAACAAATGTTATCAACTCTAAGCACCGTAAGGAGGGCATAATTGTCTTAAAGATTTAGTACTAAGTACTAATTTTGACAAATTTATTCTGCAGTTTGGTAACTTGAGATAAGTTTATATATATATATATATATATATATATATATATATATATAATATATATATATATATATATATATATAGTGTCCATTCTATTTTATTAACATTAATCTGATAGTATAATTATTAATTTGAAATTATAAATAACCTAAAACCATCTTGCTCTACAAAAAGGTTAGCAATAATCCCTTGTGTTCTATACTTTCAGTGGCCCATCTCTTTCTCCACTTGAATAACTTAATCAAACTGTAAGACCCCAACTTATTAATGAATAAAATCAAATTTTCTCTAAATATTATTGTGAATAATAAGGGGTTAATTTGATATAATACTTTGGTTATGGGTGAAATGTGCAAATTTTACAAAATAAGCAAGTGGTTATAAAATATTTATTTTTGGTCGGTGAATATTCGGTTGGTCGTGGAATATTCTTGCTGTCGGGGAATATTCGTACGACGACGCAGCCTTGTGTGGGCCCCATAACGGAAAGCGATTGGATGAAGAAAACGACAAGTATAAGTTGTTTATAAATAACGGCGTAGTTGTTACCGTTAATACTGTTGGAATACCCGGTGGTTAAAATACAGTAGCACACGGTATTGCACCAATTATTGATTCTTACGTAAGAAGGCACTACTCAATAATTGTTACAGTAGTTATTATTCAATATTTTATTTTATTGATTCAATAATTGCTGCGTTGATATTTTATATTATTGTTGTTTCAATAATTGTTGCTGCACAGTATTTTCATTTATCAGATCAATAATTCATATTATTTGAATAATATTATTAGATAACATTATTGGCAATGTCTAGAAAGTTCTGTCTAAGGAGAGGTTTGGTCATCTAATTGCGCGCCAGTAAGGAGAAATCCTTATTGGAAAGCCCCCTCTTTCCTGGGAACGGCCTGGTTGTCATAAATGTGATTCTGTAATATTATTTGTGAATAATTAATTATTGATTCATATGATAAGGAAATATTTATTTTATGTGGATATAAATGAGGGATATATTTTTGTGGTTAAAAATGAAGGAGTTAATGTTGAGGTTTTTATCAGTATTTTTGTCGGAATGGAGGTATTAAAAATCAGGGTTTTTGAGATAGTTTGCGGGGGTTATAATTTTTAATCCGACCGTTGGATCGTGGTAATTTTTGGATATGTTATACATATATAAGTTGAGTATATGTCCACAAATTTTGAACCGTTAAAAATGAACGTATGATTTATTACGAATTTTACAAGATGACTGGTTCAGAAATTGTTGAATTTTCGGAGTTTATCATTTTGGTGGAAAATTCTAGAATTGGTGGGCCCCACTTGTGGTTGGTGAAGAAATGTGCTGAATTATATTTCAAATGTGGTGGGTGGGAATAGTAGCAGGTAAAGCCATCAGGTTGCAGGTCAAACCTACCAAAATTTTCCTATAAATAGAGGGCTAAGTTAGAATTGAAAATCACACCAGAAACAAGTTTTCTCTCTTTCTCTCTCTAGATTATTGAGTGTATTTTGTGAGTATTTAGATACTTTGAGAGTTTCTATTCATCAGAGCAAGTTTCTTTCAGCCTTATACCGGTATTCCGACCAGAAGTACTGATATTTTGAGGTAAGGGATATTATTTTCTTCTTAATGATATTATTTTCTTCAATATCATTATGCTGAAATATTGATATGAGTTTTTATCAAATTTGGAACTTTTTGTGTCGGGGTTACTATTCACGTATACGGCACTATTCACGTATACGGCACTATTCACGAATACGGCACTATTCACCGAAAAATAAAATTTTTCCTTTTTGTCCAAGATGTCTATTATGGTTACTATCTTTGATTGTATCCATGTTTTGATCTTTATTTTTGAATTCTGCTTCACAATTGATTATTATGAAGTATTATTGATCTTGGATAAACTGTTATACGAATCCCTACTATTTGTCCTTCTGTCTCATTGGATTCGTTCTCTTTAAGATATTTTTCATCATCCTCAGTCCTAAATGATGATATTACTGAATATCTTTGGCCTGTAGTGCAAAGATGTATAATTACTTGATGAATATCTTTGGCCTGTAGTGCAAAGATGAACAGGTGTTGAGATGAACATGACCGACTGATGATACAAATGAATATCTTTGGCCTGTAGTGCAAAGATGAATATTTGGTTAAAGATGATTATTAATTGATGTTACAGGGATAAAATATTGATGATGGACTTTTAAATCTTAGAAGATAGTAGAATTCTTTCTCTACTTGACTCTTCTAATGGTTTGCTGTTTCCGCTGCAGTTGTTGATCTAAAACTTGTTGTCGATTATATTTTATCAGATTTTTCCCTGTTGAAGACTAACGATAATTTGTTGTATATTATCTTAGTCATAATATTCTTTACTGGGCTAGTTGAGCTCACCCTTTTCCTTTTTGTTCCATTTTTCTTCTCAGGAGGTGAGAACATAGCAGGATCTAGTCGGGGTATGGAGTGATGGTTCTAGAAAGATGTATTAGCAGTCCTCACTATTTCTGTAAAATAGTGTTTGAATAATTGTAATGAGGATTTATTTGAGTGTGGATATTGTCTAGAAGACAATATTTGTATTTAAACTCACAGTATGTGTTGTCGTATTTTGCACGACAATTGTATTATTGAAGTTGTAGTTTGCTTTCTGTACCATGTATTTGGCGACTCAGAATGGGTGTTGTATACCTATTCTGGGGGCGTCACAGTTGGTATCAGAGCTTAGGGATATGATCCCTGGCTGAGATGTGAGACAAGAACTAGGAGGGGAGAGACGGGGAATTCCTTCGCTAGTATGACCTGACTAAGTTTATTTGGTGTTTATTTGGTCGGTCAGAGTATAGGGATAATATATGACATGACTATTAACCCTTGTTTTATGGCAGTATTTAAGAATGGCAGCTGAGAACGTTAATAATGGAGTAAATCAGACCGTGGAGACACCTTTGATCACTACCCAGGGGAACGTGCAACAGGAAGGCAATATTCCTCCTGTAAACAACGTTACCGAGCAAACGATGAATGATGGAATGTTTAGGAGCTTTTTGCAGTTCATGCAAAATCAGACGAGGGAGACTCGTGTGCAGAATACGGGTGGAAATGATAACAACGCGCGGTTTGTCACAGCTAAGCAGTTCAAAGAATTGGGACCACCAGAATTTAAGGGAAAGCCGGATCCGATCATGGCGGAAACGTGGGTCAAGCAAATTACCAAGATATTTGATGTCTTGGGATGCACGGAGGAACAGAAGGTTCCATTCGCCACATTTATGTTCCGCGGTGAGGCAGACTACTGGTGGGAGTCTGTGAAGCGTACCCAGCCTGACGCACTCAACATGTCCTGGGAAACATTTCAAAAACTGTTCAATGACAAGTACTTTCCTGAAAGTATTCGTCATATGAAGGAGGTTGAGTTTATTAGACTGGAACAAAACAACATGACGGTGTCCCAGTACGAGGCGAAGTTTGCAGAGTTATCCAGGTTTGCACCTCATTTGGTCGAAAATGAGGAACGAATGACAAGGATGTTTCTGAGAGGTCTAAAACCCGAGATTCGGCAATATCTTATCTCTCATAAATTTTCTTTATATTCAGATGTTGTAAACAGGGCTCAATTATTAGAGCGAGATAATGAGTATGTGCAACCGAGGGACCACAACCAGGGTCATACCGGTGGCGGCAGTCATCGAAGCAATGAAAACCAGCAGGGAGGAAAACATTCGGACAAAAGCGGTAACCACTCTGGTGGTAATCGTGGTCGTGATAATAGAAGGAGCGAGTCGGGAGGAGATTTCAAGAAGAGAAGGTACAACAATGATAACGTGAAGACGTCAGCACAAACATCAACTGTTTCTAGGGGAGGAGAACGACCACCGGTCGTATGTTACAAATGTGGGAAAGAGGGACATATCAGCCCAAACTGCCCACAACAATCCAAGGTATGTTATAACTGTGGAAAGGAAGGTCATATAGCTCGAGAGTGTTCTGTAGCAAAACCAAGTTCAGCGGGGATGGTGACTCCAAAAGTTATCCCGGATAAGTCGAAATCAGCGGTTCCTGGAAGGGCGTTTGTCGTTACTGGCCAAAACGCGAGAAACCCGAACGAGGTGATCACGGGTAAGCTAATCTTGAATTCTTGCGAAGTTTATACTTTACTAGATACCGGTTCTACCCATTCTTTTATCTCTCCTGCTTGTGCTCAACGTTTAAACTTGACTCCGGAGAAATTGGACTTTAACTTATCTGTTGAAACTCCGTTGGGTGAAACCTTCGTTACATCTACAGTTTATAAATCTTGCATGATCCAAGTTGGCACTATCACATTACCTGTTGATCTTATCTCTTTAAAGATACTTGCTTTTGATGTGATTTTAGGAATTGATTGGTTAACCACTCATCATGCTAAAATTGATTGTTTTCGTAAGGTTGTTAGTTTTCATATTCCTAACCAACCTGTCATACGAATTCAAACTACTAAACCACTAAAATCAGTCACTGTCATATCAAGCCACAAAGCTATTCGTTTATTGAAAAACGGATGTCAAGCTTTCTTAGCCCATGTTATGGATTTGAACAAAGACAAGTCAGATTTGAATAATATTTCTATTGTTAGAGAATTTTCCGATGTATTTCCTGAAGAACTTCCCGGTCTACCCCCGGAACGAGAAATTGAATTCTTTATTGACCTTGAACCCGGTACAAAGCCCATTTCTAAAACCCCATATCGAATGGCTCCTATTGAACTTCAGGAGTTAAAAGTCCAACTACAGGAGTTGTTGGACATCGGTTTTATTCGTCCTAGTACGTCTCCTTGGGGTGCTCCTGTTTTATTCGTAAAGAAGAAAGACGGGAGTATGCGACTTTGTATTGACTATCGAGAATTGAACCATGTCACCATCAAGAATAGGTATCCGCTACCTCGCATTGATGACCTGTTTGACCAGTTGCAAGGAGCACAATTCTTTTCAAAGATCGATCTTCGTTCTGGATATCATCAGCTGAAGATTAAAACTGAGGATATTCCAAAGACTGCCTTCAGAACTCGGTACGGGCATTATGAATTCTTAGTAATGTCTTTTGGATTGACTAATGCTCCTGCTGCCTTCATGGATATGATGAACCGTGTATTCAAAGAATATTTGGATCAGTTCGTTGTTGTCTTTATTGATGACATCCTCATCTATTCCAAAAGCCGTGAAGATCATGAGCGCCATTTGAAGCTGGTACTGCAAAGGCTTCGTGAAAACAAGCTATATGCCAAACTGAAGAAATGCGAGTTCTGGCTTGAGGAAGTAGCATTCCTTGGGCACGTGGTGTCAAAACATGGAGTATCTGTCGACCCGGCGAAGATTGAAGCCATACAAAGTTGGGAGCAACCGAAGTCGGTAACCGAAGTACGTAGCTTTCTGGGCTTAGCTGGTTATTATCGGAGATTTGTGGAAGGATTTTCTCGAATCGCTACTCCGTTAACTCAGCTGACTCGGAAAGATACAAAATTCGTATGGAGTGAGGAATGCGAGAAGAGTTTCCAAGAACTCAAGAGGAGACTCATTTCGGCACCTGTTTTGACAATACCATCTGGTTCGGATGGATTTGTTATCTACAGCGATGCTTCAGGCAAAGGGTTAGGATGTGTTCTCATGCAACATGGGAAAGTCATAGCCTATGCCTCACGACAACTCAAAGAATATGAGAGGAATTATCCTACTCATGATTTGGAGTTGGCAGCAGTCGTTTTTGCGTTGAAGATCTGGAGACACTACCTGTATGGGGAGAAAGTGGAGATCTATACAGATCATAAAAGCCTCAAATATTTCTTCACCCAAAAGGAACTCAACATGCGGCAACGACGTTGGCTTGAGCTGTTGAAAGATTACGATCATACCATCCAATACCATCCTGGAAAAGCAAACGTAGTAGCTGACGCATTGAGTAGAAGATCATATGCGGGTACGAGTGCAATGTTTTTAACACAAAGGCCCATTTTGTATGACTTGCAAAGGATGGAGATAGAGATGAAGGCTCCAAGTACCCACATGATGATATCAAATATACGAGTAGAACCGACTTTAATCGATAAAGTTAAAGCTGCTCAAGCTACGGATATAGAGCTGATGCGTATGAAGAAGAAAGTGCAAGAAGGTGCTATTCCAGAAGCAAGAATCGATGAAGAAGGAATACTTCGAGTCAACTCCAGACTTTGTGTTCCTAACGATTTTGACTTGAAGCATAGAATAATGATGGAGGCACACAACACACCGTTTGCAATCCATCCTGGGAGTACCAAAATGTATCACGATCTTCGACATACATTTTGGTGGAGCAATATGAAAAGAGAGATCGCGGAGTTTATCTCGAGATGTTTAACTTGTCAACGTGTAAAAGCGGAGCATCAAGTACCAAAGGGTCCATTGCAACCACTTGAGATTCCGAAATGGAAGTGGGAACACATTACTATGGATTTTGTTACGGGTCTTCCCAAGGTTTCTCAAGGCATAGATGCGATTTGGGTTATTGTTGATAGATTAACCAAGTCCGCTCATTTCTTGCCGATACGTGAGACTTATTCCCTTGAACGTCTTGCTAGTATGTACGTGAACGAGATTGTGAGATTGCATGGCATGCCAGTATCCATAGTTTCGGATCGTGACCCAAGATTCACTTCACGATTTTGGGTTAGCTTGCAGAAAGCTATGGGCACGGATTTACGATTCAGTTCAGCATACCATCCTCAAACGGACGGACAATCAGAGAGGACTATTCAAACTCTTGAAGATCTATTAAGACTTTGTGTCTTAGATCTCAAAGGGAGTTGGGATAAGTACCTACCATTGGTGGAATTCTCCTACAACAACAGTTATCAGGCGAGCATAGGTATGGCTCCATTTGAGGCGTTGTATGGAAGAAAATGTCGTTCTCCAGTATGCTGGGACGAGGTGGGTGAAGCAACATTGTTGGGACCAGAATTGGTACGCATTACTACAGAGAAGATCCAAACGATTCGACAACGTATACAAACGGCACAGGATCGACAAAAGAGTTATGCGGATCTTCATCGGAAGGACGTGGAATTTAATATTGGGGATCATGTATTGTTACGTGTTGCACCATGGAAGGGAGTTACAAGATTTGGGAAGAGAGGAAAGCTCAATCCAAGATTTGTTGGTCCATTTGAGATTCTTGAGCGAATAGGAAATGTGGCATATAGACTCGCATTACCTCCAAGCATGTCTCGTGTTCATAATGTTTTTCACATATCTATGCTTCGTAAATATGTTAAAGACCCGAACCACATTATTGAGTTAGAACCAGACGAGATAGCTGAAGATTTAACGTACGAGGAGGTACCTGTTAAGATCTTGGATAGGAAAGAGCATGTCCTACGCACGAAGGTTATACCACAAGTTAAGGTTTTGTGGAGAAACCATGCTATTGAAGAAATGACCTGGGAGTTGGAATCAGAAATGAAAGCGAGGTATCCTCACCTTTTTGAAACATCAGGTACGTACGTCAATTTCGAGGACGAAATTTCATAAGGAGGGGAGGTTGTAAGACCCCAACTTATTAATGAATAAAATCAAATTTTCTCTAAATATTATTGTGAATAATAAGGGGTTAATTTGATATAATACTTTGGTTATGGGTGAAATGTGCAAATTTTGCAAAATAAGCAAGTGGTTATAAAATATTTATTTTTGGTCGGTGAATATTCGGTTGGTCGTGGAATATTCTTGCTGTCGGGGAATATTCGTACGACGACGCAGCCTTGTGTGGGCCCCATAACGGAAAGCGATTGGATGAAGAAAACGACAAGTATAAGTTGTTTATAAATAACGGCGTAGTTGTTACCGTTAATACTGTTGGAATACCCGGTGGTTAAAATACAGTAGCACACGGTATTGCACCAATTATTGATTCTTACGTAAGAAGGCACTACTCAATAATTGTTACAGTAGTTATTATTCAATATTTTATTTTATTGATTCAATAATTGCTGCGTTGATATTTTATATTATTGTTGTTTCAATAATTGTTGCTGCACAGTATTTTCATTTATCAGATCAATAATTCATATTATTTGAATAATATTATTAGATAACATTATTGGCAATGTCTAGAAAGTTCTGTCTAAGGAGAGGTTTGGTCATCTAATTGCGCGCCAGTAAGGAGAAATCCTTATTGGAAAGCCCCCTCTTTCCTGGGAACGGCCTGGTTGTCATAAATGTGATTCTGTAATATTATTTGTGAATAATTAATTATTGATTCATATGATAAGGAAATATTTATTTTATGTGGATATAAATGAGGGATATATTTTTGTGGTTAAAAATGAAGGAGTTAATGTTGAGGTTTTTATCAGTATTTTTGTCGGAATGGAGGTATTAAAAATCAGGGTTTTTGAGATATTTTGCGGGGGTTATAATTTTTAATCCGACCGTTGGATCGTGGTAATTTTTGGATATGTTATACATATATAAGTTGAGTATATGTCCACAAATTTTGAACCGTTAAAAATGAACGTATGATTTATTATACGAATTTTACAAGATGACTGGTTCAGAAATTGTTGAATTTTCGGAGTTTATCATTTTGGTGGAAAATTCTAGAATTGGTGGGCCCCACTTGTGGTTGGTGAAGAAATGTGCTGAATTATATTTCAAATGTGGTGGGTGGGAATAGTAGCAGGTAAAGCCATCAGGTTGCAGGTCAAACCTACCAAAATTTTCCTATAAATAGAGGGCTAAGTTAGAATTGAAAATCACACCAGAAACAAGTTTTCTCTCTTTCTCTCTCTAGATTATTGAGTGTATTTTGTGAGTATTTAGATACTTTGAGAGTTTCTATTCATCAGAGCAAGTTTCTTTCAGCCTTATACCGGTATTCCGACCAGAAGTACTGATATTTTGAGGTAAGGGATATTATTTTCTTCTTAATGATATTATTTTCTTCAATATCATTATGCTGAAATATTGATATGAGTTTTTATCAAATTTGGAACTTTTTGTGTCGGGGTTACTATTCACGTATACGGCACTATTCACGTATACGGCACTATTCACGAATACGGCACTATTCACCGAAAAATAAAATTTTTCCTTTTTGTCCAAGATGTCTATTATGGTTACTATCTTTGATTGTATCCATGTTTTGATCTTTATTTTTGAATTCTGCTTCACAATTGATTATTATGAAGTATTATTGATCTTGGATAAACTGTTATACGAATCCCTACTATTTGTCCTTCTGTCTCATTGGATTCGTTCTCTTTAAGATATTTTTCATCATCCTCAGTCCTAAATGATGATATTACTGAATATCTTTGGCCTGTAGTGCAAAGATGTATAATTACTTGATGAATATCTTTGGCCTGTAGTGCAAAGATGAACAGGTGTTGAGATGAACATGACCGACTGATGATACAAATGAATATCTTTGGCCTGTAGTGCAAAGATGAATATTTGGTTAAAGATGATTATTAATTGATGTTACAGGGATAAAATATTGATGATGGACTTTTAAATCTTAGAAGATAGTAGAATTCTTTCTCTACTTGACTCTTCTAATGGTTTGCTGTTTCCGCTGCAGTTGTTGATCTAAAACTTGTTGTCGATTATATTTTATCAGATTTTTCCCTGTTGAAGACTAACGATAATTTGTTGTATATTATCTTAGTCATAATATTCTTTACTGGGCTAGTTGAGCTCACCCTTTTCCTTTTTGTTCCATTTTTCTTCTCAGGAGGTGAGAACATAGCAGGATCTAGTCGGGGTATGGAGTGATGGTTCTAGAAAGATGTATTAGCAGTCCTCACTATTTCTGTAAAATAGTGTTTGAATAATTGTAATGAGGATTTATTTGAGTGTGGATATTGTCTAGAAGACAATATTTGTATTTAAACTCACAGTATGTGTTGTCGTATTTTGCACGACAATTGTATTATTGAAGTTGTAGTTTGCTTTCTGTACCATGTATTTGGCGACTCGGAATGGGTGTTGTATACCTATTCTGGGGGCGTCACACAAACAACATATTCTCTCTCTTTTTATTCTGTCAGCCTCATCACAAAAGTCTTTTTGTTCACTTAAACGTGTTGGCTGAGTCCCTAATCTCACCTCATGGGAAGTCTCTCTTTTATCCATAAAATTCCATAAAATTGCAAACAGAGAATTATTTAGCAACTTTAATTTGGGGAAGAGAATTTAGGGAAGAAAATAATTATCTTTAGCCAAATCCACAAAGTAATTCAAAAGATTTAGAAGAAGTCAAAATATTAATCCTTAATATTTTGATATTTTTGCTCTTGGCTAGCTAAGGTTATGGTAAAAAAGGGATTAGGATTCCCTTCATTACACTTATCATTCAATACACACTTAACGACAAAAAAATTGTTTTTAGTGACACTTTCAACAATACAATTTATTGCGACAAATTTTATTGTGTCGCTAATTGTTTGTGATCAGGGACAGATCGAGAAATTTTTTGTTGAAGTTAAATAAAGAAAACTTGAACTAATCATAATATTAACTAAAATAGAATTCTATAATATACAACAAATAAATATTCATAATCCAAACAAAAAAATGAATTTAAAAATAAAAAACATTTAGATGAAATTTAGAAAGTTACTTCAATTACTTATTATAGTTCAATTTAAATGATTTCTTAAATACTCAAAGTCTCGAACCAAATTTGCTTTTTATATTCAAACAAAATCATGAATTAATTTCAAAGTATAAACCAATTTTAATATCTTTTTATAAGTTTCAAATAACCTTTACTTGAAATAAAAGAAACAAGGCATCCAAAATTTATACTTAGAACACCAAAAATTAAAAATCAATAATGTAGTCAAATCTATTGTTGTTTCTATATCGGTTTTCAAAAACAAACTTTTATCATCCACAAAACTGTATTCAGTCCCAACTCGATTATCCTACATTTCCCAAATTAAAATAAGAGTTAATTTAGTTATATAAAACTGTAACCCAAAAAAATATGTACCTAAAGATGTAGAATCTGAACGAGCAAAAATAGTGTAACTAAACAAAGGATATATTTGTATTCACAAGGCAGAACACAAGAAAAGTATTCTCAGTGAAAATCAGATGAATTGAATTAATTAATCTATGCACTACTCTGCCTTATATAGGCATACAAAAGGAAGGAACCACGTTATCTTTTCCACTAACTCAACAACTCCTAAAGAATAGGACAACTAACAATAAATGAAACAACCCAGTACTACCCACTACTGACTAGTGACTAATTTATTAACAACCCTTTTATTATTCTAACAACTTAAAATAAAACAAGGACGACGTTTTGGTGTTGTATTCTAATACTCCCCCCCAACGCCAACTTTCATTCTTTCCACCATCCCGAGTTGCTTGCAGAGTCTTCCAAATTTGCTGCCGCCCAAGCCTTTTGTCAACAAATCTGTACTTTGGTTTTCTATCTTAACATGTTCTAATACAATTTCCTCTTGCAGAACTTTTTCCCTAATGAAATGATAATGCACCTCCACATGTTTAGTTCTTGCATGAAAAACAGGGTTCTCTGCCAAACGTATTGCCGACAGGTTGTCGCAATACAAAGGAACTGCATAATCAGTTGGTTAATGCAAGTCCTTCAACAATTGTACAAGCCAAGTGCTTTCTTGAGCTGTCATTGCTGTAGCTCGATATTCTACTTCTGTTGTTGACAAAGACACAGTTGGCTGCCTTTTACTGCACCAAGAAACTGCTCCAGAACCAAGCATAAATGTGACGCCCCCAAAATAGGTATACAACACCCATTCTGAGTCGCCAAATACATGGTACAGAAAGCAAACTACAACTTCAATAATACAATTGTCGTGCAAAATACGACAACACATACTGTGAGTTTAAATACAAATATTGTCTTCTGGACAATATCCACACTCAAATAAATCCTCATTACAATTATTCAAACACTATTTTACAGAAATAGTGAGGACTGCTAAAACATCTTTCTAGAACCATCACTCCATACCCCGACTAGATCCTGCTATGTTCTCACCTCCTGAGAAGAAAAATGGAACAAAAAGGAAAAGGGTGAGCTCAACTAGCCCAGTAAAGAATATTATGACTAAGATAATATACAACAAATTATCGTTAGTCTTCAACAGGGAAAAATCTGATAGAATATAATCGACAACAAGTTTTAGATCAACAACTGCAGCGGAAACAGCAAACCATTAGAAGAGTCAAGTAGAGAAAGAATTCTACTATCTTCTAAGATTTAAAAGTCCATCATCAATATTTTATCCCTGTAACATCAATTAATAATCATCTTTAACCAAATATTCATCTTTGCACTACAGGCCAAAGATATTCATTTGTATCATCAGTCGGTCATGTTCATCTCAACACCTGTTCATCTTTGCACTACAGGCCAAAGATATTCATCAAGTAATCATACATCTTTGCACTACAGGCCAAAGATATTCATTAATATCATCATTTAGGACTGAGGATGATGAAAAATATCTTAAAGAGAACGAATCCAATGAGACAGAAGGACAAATAGTAGGGATTCGTATAACAGTTTATCCAAGATCAATAATACTTCATAATAATCAATTGTGAAGCAGAATTCAAAAATAAAGATCAAAACATGGATACAATCAAAGATAGTAACCATAATAGACATCTTGGACAAAAAGGAAAAATTTTATTTTTCGGTGAATAGTGCCGTATTCGTGAATAGTGCCGTATACGTGAATAGTGCCGTATACGTGAATAGTAACCCCGACACAAAAAGTTCCAAATTTGATAAAAACTCATATCAATATTTCAGCATAATGATATTGAAGAAAATAATATCATTTAAGAAGAAAATAATATCCCTTACCTCAAAATATCAGTACTTCTGGTCGGAATACCGGTATAAGGCTGAAAGAAACTTGCTCTGATGAATAGAAACTCTCAAAGTATCTAAATACTCACAAAATACACTCAATAATCTAGAGAGAGAAAGAGAGAAAACTTGTTTCTGGTGTGATTTTCAATTCTAACTTAGCCCTCTATTTATAGGAAAATTTTAGTAGGTTTGACCTGCAACCTGATGGCTTTACCTGCTACTATTCCCACCCACCACATTTGAAATATAATTCAGCACATTTCTTCACCAACCACAAGTGGGGCCCACCAATTCTAGAATTTTCCACCAAAATGATAAACTCCGAAAATTCAACAATTTCTGAACCAGTCATCTTGTAAAATTCATAATAAATCATACGTTCATTTTTAACGGTTCAAAATTTGTGGACATATACTCAACTTATATATGTATAACATATCCAAAAATTACCACGATCCAACGGTCGGATTAAAAATTATAACACCCGCAATATATCTCAAAAACCCTGATTTGATTTTTAATACCTCCATTCCGATAAAAATACTGATAAAAACCTCAACATTAACTCCTTCATTTTTAACCACAAAAATATATCCCTCATTTATATCCACATAAAATAAATATTTCCTTATCATATGAATCAATAATTAATTATTCACAAATAATATTACAGAATCACATTTATGACAACCAGGCCGTTCCCAGGAAAGAGGGGGCTTTCCAATAAGGATTTCTCCTTACTGGCGCGCAATTAGATGACCAAACCTCTCCTTAGACAGAACTTTCTAGACATTGCCAATAATGTTATCTAATAATATTATTCAAATAATATGAATTATTGATCTGATAATGGAAAATACTGTGCAGCAACAATTATTGAAACAACAATAATATAAAATATCAACGCAACAATTATTGAATCAATAAAATAAAATATTGAACAATAACTACTGTAACAATTATTGAGTAGTGCCTTCTTACGTAAGAATCAATAATTGGTGCAATACCGTGTGCTACTGTATTTTAACCACCGGGTATTCCAACAGTATTAACGGTAACAACTACGCCGTTATTTATAAATAACTTATACTTGTCATTTTCTTCATCCAATCGCTTTCCGTTATGGGGCCCACACAAGGCTGCGCCGTCGTACGAATATTCCCCGACAGCAAGAATATTCCACGACCAAACGAATATTCCCCGACAAAATGAATATTTTATAACCACTTGCTTATTTTGCAAAATTTGCACATTTCACCCATAACCAAAGTATTATATCAAATTAACCCCTTATTATTCACAATAATATTTAGAGAAAATTTGATTTTATTCATTAATAAGTTGGGGTCTTACAACCTCCCCTCCTTATGAAATTTCGTCCTCGAAATTGACGTACGTACCTGATGTTTCAAAAAGGTGAGGATACCTCGCTTTCATTTCTGATTCCAACTCCCAGGTCATTTCTTCAATAGCATGGTTTCTCCACAAAACCTTAACTTGTGGTATAACCTTCGTGCGTAGGACATGCTCTTTCCTATCCAAGATCTTAACAGGTACCTCCTCGTACGTTAAATCTTCAGCTATCTCGTCTGGTTCTAACTCAATAATGTGGTTCGGGTCTTTAACATATTTACGAAGCATAGATATGTGAAAAACATTATGAACACGAGACATGCTTGGAGGTAATGCGAGTCTATATGCCACATTTCCTATTCGCTCAAGAATCTCAAATGGACCAACAAATCTTGGATTGAGCTTTCCTCTCTTCCCAAATCTTGTAACTCCCTTCCATGGTGCAACACGTAACAATACATGATCCCCAATATTAAATTCCACGTCCTTCCGATGAAGATCCGCATAACTCTTTTGTCGATCCTGTGCCGTTTGTATACGTTGTCGAATCGTTTGGATCTTCTCTGTAGTAATGCGTACCAACTCTGGTCCCAACAATGTTGCTTCACCCACCTCGTCCCAGCATACTGGAGAACGACATTTTCTTCCATACAACGCCTCGAATGGAGCCACACCTATGCTCGCCTGATAACTGTTGTTGTAGGAGAATTCCACCAATGGTAGGTACTTATCCCAACTCCCTTTGAGATCTAGGACACAAAGTCTTAATAGATCTTCAAGAGTTTGAATAGTCCTCTCTGATTGTCCGTCCGTTTGAGGATGGTATGCCGAACTGAATCGTAAATCCGTGCCCATAGCTTTCTGCAAGCTAACCCAAAATCGTGAAGTGAATCTTGGGTCACGATCCGAAACTATGGATACTGGCATGCCATGCAATCTCACAATCTCGTTCACGTACATACTAGCAAGACGTTCAAGGGAATAAGTCTCACGTATCGGCAAGAAATGAGCGGACTTGGTTAATCTATCAACAATAACCCAAATCGCATCTATGCCTTGAGAAACCTTGGGAAGACCCGTAACAAAATCCATAGTAATGTGTTCCCACTTCCATTTCGGGATCTCAAGTGGTTGCAATGGACCCTTTGGCACTTGATGCTCCGCCTTTACACGTTGACAAGTTAAACACCTCGAGATAAACTCCGCGATCTCTCTTTTCATATTGCTCCACCAAAATGTATGTCGAAGATCGTGATACATTTTGGTACTCCCAGGATGGATTGCAAACGGTGTGTTGTGTGCCTCCATCATTATTCTATGCTTCAAGTCAAAATCGTTAGGAACACAAAGTCTGGAGTTGACT
The DNA here is from genome assembly GCA_016801055.1 of Panax notoginseng. Classification (NCBI taxonomy): domain Eukaryota; kingdom Viridiplantae; phylum Streptophyta; class Magnoliopsida; order Apiales; family Araliaceae; genus Panax; species Panax notoginseng. Next base: position 136,197,957 of record CM029023.1, read on the forward strand.
CGAAGTATTCCTTCTTCATCGATTCTTGCTTCTGGAATAGCACCTTCTTGCACTTTCTTCTTCATACGCATCAGCTCCATGTCCGTAGCTTGAGCAGCTTTAACTTTATCGATTAAAGTCGGTTCTACTCGTATATTTGATATCATCATGTGGGTACTTGGAGCCTTCATCTCTATCTCCATCCTTTGCAAGTCATACAAAATGGGCCTTTGTGTTAACAACATTGCACTCGTACCCGCATATGATCTTCTACTCAATGCGTCAGCTACTACGTTTGCTTTTCCAGGATGATATTGGATGGTATGATCGTAATCTTTCAACAGCTCGAGCCAACGTCGCTGCCGCATGTTGAGTTCCTTTTGGGTGAAGAAATATTTGAGGCTTTTATGATCTGTATAGATCTCCACTTTCTCCCCATACAGGTAGTGTCTCCAGATCTTCAACGCAAAAACGACTGCTGCCAACTCCAAATCATGAGTAGGATAATTCCTCTCATATTCTTTGAGTTGTCGTGAGGCATAGGCTATGACTTTCCCATGTTGCATGAGAACACATCCTAACCCTTTGCCTGAAGCATCGCTGTAGATAACAAATCCATCCGAACCAGATGGTATTGTCAGAACAGGTGCCGAAATGAGTCTCCTCTTGAGTTCTTGGAAACTCTTCTCGCATTCCTCACTCCATACGAATTTTGTATCTTTCCGAGTCAGCTGAGTTAACGGAGTAGCGATTCGAGAAAATCCTTCCACAAATCTCCGATAATAACCAGCTAAGCCCAGAAAGCTACGTACTTCGGTTACCGACTTCGGTTGCTCCCAACTTTGTATGGCTTCAATCTTCGCCGGGTCGACAGATACTCCATGTTTTGACACCACGTGCCCAAGGAATGCTACTTCCTCAAGCCAGAACTCGCATTTCTTCAATTTGGCATATAGCTTATTTTCACGAAGCCTTTGCAGTACCAGCTTCAAATGGCGCTCATGATCTTCACGGCTTTTGGAATAGATGAGGATGTCATCAATAAAGACAACAACGAACTGATCCAAATATTCTTTGAATACACGGTTCATCATATCCATGAAGGCAGCAGGAGCATTAGTCAATCCAAAAGACATTACTAAGAATTCATAATGCCCGTACCGAGTTCTGAAGGCAGTCTTTGGAATATCCTCAGTTTTAATCTTCAGCTGATGATATCCAGAACGAAGGTCGATCTTTGAAAAGAATTGTGTTCCTTGTAACTGGTCGAACAGGTCATCAATGCGAGGTAGCGGATACCTATTCTTGATAGTGACATGATTCAATTCTCGATAGTCGATACAAAGTCGCATACTCCCGTCTTTCTTCTTTACGAATAAAACAGGAGCACCCCAAGGAGACGTACTAGGACGAATAAAACCGATGTCCAACAACTCCTGTAGTTGGACTTTTAACTCCTGAAGTTCAATAGGAGCCATTCGATATGGGGTTTTAGAAATGGGCTTTGTACCGGGTTCAAGGTCAATAAAGAATTCAATTTCTCGTTCCGGGGGTAGACCAGGAAGTTCTTCAGGAAATACATCGGGAAATTCTCTAACAATAGAAATATTATTCAAATCTGACTTGTCTTTGTTCAAATCCATAACATGGGCTAAGAAAGCTTGACATCCGTTTTTCAATAAACGAATAGCTTTGTGGCTTGATATGACAGTGACTGATTTTAGTGGTTTAGTAGTTTGAATTCGTATGACAGGTTGGTTAGGAATATGAAAACTAACAACCTTACGAAAACAATCAATTTTAGCATGATGAGTGGTTAACCAATCAATTCCTAAAATCACATCAAAAGCAAGTATCTTTAAAGAGATAAGATCAACAGGTAATGTGATAGTGCCAACTTGGATCATGCAAGATTTATAAACTGTAGATGTAACGAAGGTTTCACCCAACGGAGTTTCAACAGATAAGTTAAAGTCCAATTTCTCCGGAGTCAAGTTTAAACGTTGAGCACAAGCAGGAGAGATAAAAGAATGGGTAGAACCGGTATCTAGTAAAGTATAAACTTCGCAAGAATTCAAGATTAGCTTACCCGTGATCACCTCGTTCGGGTTTCTCGCGTTTTGGCCAGTAACGACAAACGCCCTTCCAGGAACCGCTGATTTCGACTTATCCGGGACAGCTTTTGGAGTCACCATCCCCGCTGAACTTGGTTTTGCTACAGAACACTCTCGAGCTATATGACCCTCCTTTCCACAGTTATAACATACCTTGGATTGTTGTGGGCAGTTTGGGCTGATATGTCCCTCTTTCCCACATTTGTAACATACGACCGGTGGTCGTTCTCCTCCCCTAGAAACAGTTGATGTTTGTGCTGACGTCTTCACATTATCATTGTTGTACCTTCTCTTCTTGAAATCTCCTCCCGACTCGCTCCTTCTATTATCACGACCACGATTACCACCAGAGTGGTTACCGCTTTTGTCCGAATATTTTCCTCCCTGCTGGTTTTCATTGCTTCGATGACTGCCGCCACCGGTATGACCCTGGTTGTGGTCCCTCGGTTGCACATACTCATTATCTCGCTCTAATAATTGAGCCCTGTTTACAACATCTGAATATAAAGAAAATTTATGAGAGATAAGATATTGTCGAATCTCGGGTTTTAGACCTCTCAGAAACATCCTTGTCATTCGTTCCTCATTTTCGACCAAATGAGGTGCAAACCTGGATAACTCTGCAAACTTCGCCTCGTACTGGGACACCGTCATGTTGTTTTGTTCCAGTCTGATAAACTCTACCTCCTTCATATGACGAATACTTTCAGGAAAGTACTTGTCATTGAACAGTTTTTGAAATGTTTCCCAGGACATGTTGAGTGCGTCAGGCTGGGTACGCTTCACAGACTCCCACCAGTAGTCTGCCTCACCGCGGAACATAAAGGTGGCGAATGGAACCTTCTGTTCCTCCGTGCATCCCAAGACATCGAATATCTTGGTAATTTGCTTGACCCACGTTTCCGCCATGATCGGATCCGGCTTTCCCTTAAATTCTGGTGGTCCCAATTCTTTGAACTGCTTAGCTGTGACAAACCGCGCGTTGTTATCATTTCCACCCGTATTCTGCACACGAGTCTCCCTCGTCTGATTTTGCATGAACTGCAAAAAGCTCCTAAACATTCCATCATTCATCGTTTGCTCGGTAACGTTGTTTACAGGAGGAATATTGCCTTCCTGTTGCACGTTCCCCTGGGTGGTGATCAAAGGTGTCTCCACGGTCTGATTTACTCCATTATTAACGTTCTCAGCTGCCATTCTTAAATACTGCCATAAAACAAGGGTTAATAGTCATGTCATATATTATCCCTATACTCTGACCGACCAAATAAACTTAGTCAAGTCATACTAGCGAAGGAATTTCCCGTCTCTCCCCTCCTAGTTCTTGTCTCACATCTCAGCCAGGGATCATATCCCTAAGCTCTGATACCAACTGTGACGCCCCCAAAATAGGTATACAACACCCATTCTGAGTCGCCAAATACATGGTACAGAAAGCAAACTACAACTTCAATAATACAATTGTCGTGCAAAATACGACAACACATACTGTGAGTTTAAATACAAATATTGTCTTCTAGACAATATCCACACTCAAATAAATCCTCATTACAATTATTCAAACACTATTTTACAGAAATAGTGAGGACTGCTAAAACATCTTTCTAGAACCATCACTCCATACCCCGACTAGATCCTGCTATGTTCTCACCTCCTGAGAAGAAAAATGGAACAAAAAGGAAAAGGGTGAGCTCAACTAGCCCAGTAAAGAATATTATGACTAAGATAATATACAAACAAATTATCGTTAGTCTTCAACAGGGAAAAATCTGATAGAATATAATCGACAACAAGTTTTAGATCAACAACTGCAGCGGAAACAGCAAACCATTAGAAGAGTCAAGTAGAGAAAGAATTCTACTATCTTCTAAGATTTAAAAGTCCATCATCAATATTTTATCCCTGTAACATCAATTAATAATCATCTTTAACCAAATATTCATCTTTGCACTACAGGCCAAAGATATTCATTTGTATCATCAGTCGGTCATGTTCATCTCAACACCTGTTCATCTTTGCACTACAGGCCAAAGATATTCATCAAGTAATCATACATCTTTGCACTACAGGCCAAAGATATTCATTAATATCATCATTTAGGACTGAGGATGATGAAAAATATCTTAAAGAGAACGAATCCAATGAGACAGAAGGACAAATAGTAGGGATTCGTATAACAGTTTATCCAAGATCAATAATACTTCATAATAATCAATTGTGAAGCAGAATTCAAAAATAAAGATCAAAACATGGATACAATCAAAGATAGTAACCATAATAGACATCTTGGACAAAAAGGAAAAATTTTATTTTTCGGTGAATAGTGCCGTATTCGTGAATAGTGCCGTATACGTGAGTAGTACCGTATACGTGAATAGTAACCCCGACACAAAAAGTTCCAAATTTGATAAAAACTCATATCAATATTTCAGCATAATGATATTGAAGAAAATAATATCATTTAAGAAGAAAATAATATCCCTTACCTCAAGATATCAGTACTTCTGGTCGGAATACCGGTATAAGGCTGAAAGAAACTTGCTCTGATGAATAGAAACTCTCAAAGTATCTAAATACTCACAAAATACACTCAATAATCTAGAGAGAGAAAGAGAGAAAATTGTTTCTGGTGTGATTTTCAATTCTAACTTAGCCCTCTATTTATAGGAAAATTTTAGTAGGTTTGACCTGCAACCTGATGGCTTTACCTGCTACTATTCCCACCCACCACATTTGAAATATAATTCAGCACATTTCTTCACCAACCACAAGTGGGGCCCACCAATTCTAGAATTTTCCATCAAAATGATAAACTCCGAAAATTCAACAATTTCTGAACCAGTCATCTCGTAAAATTCATAATAAATCATACGTTCATTTTTAACGGTTCAAAATTTGTGGACATATACTCAACTTATATATGTATAACATATCCAAAAATTACCACGATCCAACGGTCGGATTAAAAATTATAACACCCGCAATATTTCTCAAAAACCCTGATTTGATTTTTAATACCTCCATTCCGATAAAAATACTGATAAAACACCTCAACATTAACTCCTTCATTTTTAACCACAAAAATATATCCCTCATTTATATCCACATAAAATAAATATTTCCTTATCATATGAATCAATAATTAATTATTCACAAATAATATTACAGAATCACATTTATGACAACCAGGCCGTTCCCAGGAAAGAGGGGGCTTTCCAATAAGGATTTCTCCTTACTGGCGCGCAATTAGATGACCAAACCTCTCCTTAGACAGAACTTTCTAGACATTGCCAATAATGTTATCTAATAATATTATTCAAATAATATGAATTATTGATCTGATAATGGAAAATACTGTGCAGCAACAATTATTGAAACAACAATAATATAAAATATCAATGCAACAATTATTGAATCAATAAAATAAAATATTGAACAATAACTACTATAACAATTATTGAGTAGTGCCTTCTTACGTAAGAATCAATAATTGGTGCAATACCGTGTGCTACTGTATTTTAATCACCGGGTATTCCAACAGTATTAACGGTAACAACTACGCCGTTATTTATAAATAACTTATACTTGTCATTTTCTTCATCCAATCGCTTTCCGTTATGGGGCCCACACAAGGCTGCGCCGTCGTACGAATATTCCCCGACAGCAAGAATATTTCACGACCAAACGAATATTCCCCAACAAAATGAATATTTTATAACCACTTGCTTATTTTACAAAATTTGCACATTTCACCCATAACCAAAGTATTATATCAAATTAGCCCCTTATTATTCACAATAATATTTAGAGAAAATTTGATTTTATTCATTAATAAGTTGGGGTCTTACAATAAAAACATACTCGGTAGTTGAGCGTCGGGTATCATCATCACCTGCATAGTCAGCGTTATAGTAACCAGCTAGCTTGCACTCTCCACATTTTTCATACAGGACACCATAACCAAGCGTACTCTTCACATATCTTATAATTCACCGAACTGCTTCCAAGTGAGGCTTCTTTGGATTTTGCATGTACCGACTCATCACACCAACAGGGTAAGAAATATCAGGTCTGGTTAAAGTTAAATAAATCAAACTACCCACCAGTTGTCGGTACATCGTTACATCTTCCAAATCTCTCCCATCATGAGCACATATTTTGGCGTTTGGTTCCATTGGAGTTGAAATTGGTTTGAACTCGAGCATTCCAAACTTCTTCAACAGATCGCTAGAATACTTTTGCTGACAGAGAAATATTCCTTCTTGAGTACGATCAATCTCTAGACCAAGAAAGTGCTTGAGCTGACCCAATTCTTTCATCTGAAAACGAACTGATAAATTCTCCTTTGTTCAAAGAATTTCTTCTTCGCAATCTCCTGTTATGATTAAATCATCCACATATACTAGCACAATAGCTAGCTTCCTTCCACTCACTTTGACAAACAAACTAGAATCTGCATGTGTCACCGAATAACCATTGTGAGTTAGAAATTCAGCAATCTTACCAAACCAAGCTCTCGGTGCTTGCTTTAACCTATAGAGCACCTTCCGTAGCTTACACACATATGCAGGATGATCCTGACTTTGAAAACCCATCGGTTGATTCATGTAGATTTCCCGATCCAACTCCCCATTTAGGAACACATTCTTAACATCCAACTGCCACAAGTTCTAATTTTTGTTAGCTGCAAGTGCGAGTAAGACTCGTACAGTCGTAAGCTTTGCAACTGGACTAAACGTTTCATCATAGTCTAGTCCATATTGTTGAGAAAATCCTCGAAGCACCAGACGAGCCTTGTACCTCTCAATTGATCCATCTATGCGACGCTTTATCTTATACACCCATTTGCAAGAAATAGGCTTCACATCTCTAGATTTTGGTACAAGCTCCCAAGTCTAGTTTCGTTCTAATGCATCAATCTCCTCTGCCATAGTTTTATTCCATTCTGGATTCTGAAGTGCTTCCTCAAATGTTTTAGGTTCTTATGCATCTGCTTCTTTTACGATGGCGGCATTGGCATATTAGGGATTTAGCTTTTCGGCTCTTGTTGATCTTCTGAGGGAGGTTGGTGCTTCTGCTTCACTAGACTCACCTTCATTCCTTGGTTGTTCATACACACCAATTTGCCAGGAACTTTGAGTTACGGCTTCGTTGACATCACTACCATCATCTGCATCTCCAGGTTTATCTAAGTTCAGTTGAATTTGAGTAGATTGTAACTCATTTTTAATAACATTTGAGTCTGGTAGTATCTCCTTTTTCGAGGACCACCATGAAGACGCTTCATCAAACACCACATTCCGAGATGTGTAGCACTTTCCATTTGTAGGATCACAACACCTCCACCCTTTTCTTTGATTGTCATACCCTACAAAAATACACTTAATAGCCTTTTTGTCCATCTTGCTACGCAAATGGTCAAGTACAAAAACATAGCAAACACAACCAAATACTCTAAAATAGCTAACTGTAGGCTTCATGTTCCATAATTTTTCAAAGGGTGAAATAAAACATAACCTTTGTTGAGGAAGCCTATTGATTATAAAAGCAACAGTCTTCATTGCTTCTGCCCAAAAACGTCCTGGAACATTCTTCGCATGAAGCATACTTCGACATATTTCTGCCAAGTGCCTGTTCTTCCTTTCCGCTACTCCGTTTTGTTGTGGAGTATTAGAACATGTGAACTGATGGCGTATTCGATACTCCTGAAGAAAATCGCAGAGCTCATCTGAGGTATACTCTCCTCCATTGTCGGTGCGTAGACAACGAATTGCTTTACCAACTTCTGCTTCTACTACTTTCTTGAACTCATTGAACTTTGAAAAAGGTTCAGATTTTTGCCTCATGAAGTAAACCCACACATGTCTTGAAAAGTCATCAATAAAAGTCACCATGTACTTCATCCCACCAATAGAGGCCTGTTTGACGGGTCCAAACACATCAGAGTGAATTAACTCTAATGGTTCCTTAGCTTTAAATTTGGACTCTTCATACGGCAACTGATGTGCTTTACAATACTGACACCCTTCGCATATTGTGTATGTTTTTACTTCAAGTTGAGAGAGTCTCTTCAGCATTGATTTTTTTATCATCAAATTTAGCTTGAAATAGCTGATGTGACTTAACCGCATGTGCCATAAGTCTGATGTCTCATTTTTTATTGTCTTGTCCACATATGCAGTTTCTGCAGACATCACATAGACTGACTCTAGTCTTTTTCCCTTCATAGCTGGCTCTTTTATAATCTCCAGGTCGCGATACACCTTCACATCTTGTGGACCAAACAGGACCAAATGGCCTGTAGATGTTAATTGTGACACCGAAAGAAGATTTTTCTTCATACCTGGGACGTGGTAGACATTTTGGAGCGGCACCTCAATAGCACCATACTGAGCAGAGACTACTGTATTACCAACATGAGCTATTGATAACTTTGAGTTGTTGGCTATCACTACCTCTCGGCATCCCTTGTATTCTGATAAATTCTGCAACTTCTCTTTATCGCCTGTCATATGATTTGAGCATCCCGAATCAACGATTAAATCTTTCTCATAATCAATATGTTCAGACGCAGTTGCTGTGAGAGCTAACTCTTCTTCTGCTGCAAATAATGCCTCAGCATCCCATTCTTCTTCACTTTTGGAAGTAGCAGCATTATTCTCCACTGACTTTTTCTTCGACCAACAGGCTTTTGCCATATGGCCCTTTATACAGCAATTGTAGCACTTTCCTTTGAACTTACTGACGTTTCCATGATTCTTCGAAGCTCCCCCTGTACGAGCGCTTCCTTCGCTTTGATGACTTTTTGCCTTATCATCAAATTTTTTAAATCCACCAACCGTGTGTTGCTTGAAGTTTCCTCTGCTTTTATTGGCGTAGAGTGCTTCCTCCTCACCCTTCAGAGAGACTCCTCTCATTTGCTTAGCTAGTGCTTCTTGTTCAGCAAGCAAATTTTCGAACTCAACAAGTGATGTTTGTTTTGGCCATCCATGTACTGCAGCAACAAAGCCTCTGAATTCAGGCCTTAAACCATGGATAATTATTCTTTTCTTCCTGGTTTCTCCAATTGGAGCTGTTGGATCCAAATCTGAAATCTCACGGCATATCGTCTTCACCTTGTGAAAGTATTGTGCAATCGTCATGTCACGTTGTGCTATCGACAACAACTCACTCTCTAGAAGTTGCAGTCGTGTGTCATTCTTCTTTGAGAAAATTGTCGCCAAGGTATCCCAGGCTTCTTTTGGTGTGATAGCATCCCGGATGTGCTCCAACACATCTTCTTCAATTGTTGTCTTCAAAGCAAACAATCCTTTGCCCACTTTGATTTTCCACTTCCGCAGGGTACCATTTGCATCCTCTGCCTCTGGTCTTGTGATTTCACTGCCGTTGACAACCTCCCACAAATCTTGGCCTTGCATGTAAGACGTCATACATGTCGACCAAGTATTGTTGTTCTGATGGTTGAGCTTTTTTATTCCACCAACGACTTGAAGATCGCTCATCTTAGCAACTATAATGCTCACGACTGAACCTGACTTTGATACCAGATTGTAGAATCTGAACGAGCAAAAATAATGTAACTAAACAGAGGATATATTTGTATTCACAAGACAGAACACAAGAAAAGTATTCTCAGTGAAAATCAAATGAATTGAATTAATTAATCTATGCACTACTCTGCCTTATATAGGCATACAAAAGGAAGGAACCACGTTGTCTTTTCCACTAACTCAACAACTCCTAAAGATTAGGACAACTAACAACAAAAGAAACAACCCAGTACTTTCCACTACTGACTAGTGACTAATTTATTAACAACCCTTTTATTATTCTAACAACTTAAAATAAAACAAGGACCACGTGCTGGTGTTGTATTCTAATAAAATATACTGAAATTCAACTATAAATTCTTACTACAAACAAGAGATCAACCTTCTGTAACCAAGTTAAATTTTTAGGCTTCAGATAAATATCCAATGGTTCAACTCCTCAAATTTTCAATCCTAACACCTAAAGCACCCTATTTATATAATCAAACATACACAATTATGTGAATATGAATTTGCAAAATTTTCAAATAGAGAAATTATACATTTTAACTCCATTTTTATATTTGAATATTTCTGGGGTTTTCTTTCCATTTTATATATGAATATTTATGGGGTTTTATTTCCATTTTATATATGAATATTTATGGGGTTTTCAAATAAAACTAGATGATATGAAATATCATTACTTACAAGTTACAGGTCCACCATGCAACCAAAAAATTATTGGTCAGGACTTATTTGAATCTTGGGTCCTCTGTGGACTTTTGTAATGCTAATAGAACAAGTGGGCACAATTGCGATTAATTCGGTTACTTGTCATAGTTCAATTTGAATAATTCTCCAAACAATTATAATTTCAACCGTATGCACAAAATCTCAAACCAAATTTGCTTTCTAAATTCAAACAAAATCAAGCCATAACAATCAAAATAGACTCACAATTCACAAACACAACAAATTAAAAAAAAATTGAAGTGCATAACTGGATATTCATTTAACCCAGACCTACAAGATCACAACAAATTCAAATAAATTTAAATTTTAAACTATCAAACAAAAAGCCCTAATTAGTTATCTCTTAAGTCCAAAATACAACAAATACATCAAATAAATTAAATTGGATTTAACCCCAACTCCCCAACCAACTACAAAATTTAAATTATCAAAACAAAAAAGTCTAAATTTAGTTACTTTCTAAGTCTGAAATGTGCAAGGGGCGAGGGAGTAGAGACTGCGATAGAATGAGAATAGAAGACGAGGTCGTGGTGATCGTCGCTGAGAAGAGGAGAAGTCGACACTCACAATGGTCGCGGTGTTTCATGCTTTCAGCCAAGCAAAGGAAGTGATGAGGAACGAGTTCTTTGAAGTATACTCTGAGACTCTTTGTTACTCACTTACTCCGAAGTCTTTACAAATTAGATTAGAATAGAATTTTTTTCTTTTGCCCCACCAGGTTTAACTTTTCTATTAATCTATCCATTGAGTTTATTAACTCATAAATTTTGCTCCAACCCTATACCTATATAAAAAAAATTCAACATAGACAACTGCCTATGTTGTCCCTTCATATCCATCCGCCTCTGTATGCAACGAATTTTACTTTGTCGTTAAATGTAATATTTATGTTGATAAATATGTATTGAAAGAAATTGAAAAATATGTGTAATGGAGGAGATATTAATCCATAAAAAAGTATGTATAATGCTCTATTAAATTGCAAGGAAGTATGAAAATGTGAATGAACTTGTTATCATCTTTTTTTGTTACAAAAATTTAAGTTGCCACTTAGAATTAAGCCCTTCAATGCTATTTTGTGTCCAACAGACGATGCACTCCGTTTGTTGCCGCCGTGTCTTACCAAACATGTAAATGTAACCTGACCAGCAGTTCGAAAAAACCAGAGTTTATCTTTCAGATAAAACTATAAATAGATGAGCAGTATTGAATATAATTTATTTAACATTTCTGGGAAAATATTTTCCATTCAAGAAAGTTAGAAATAAAATACTTCTGAACATGCTGAAATTTACATTTCATATTGAAGCTGATCCTGCAATCATATAAAATATATTTCATCTGATCCAAAATATATGATTATTATTGATTTTTTGAAGTCAAGTTAACACATTTATAAACTTAACATTAACATAAATTCTTTTAATTTTAGTCAATCCAATAATAAATATTATAAACTATCTAAAACGTATTACTCATTGTAATTGTTTCATAATTTTTAGTAAATTATCTCAATTTTGAGTTCGAAATTGTATTATATTGACTTTCAAAAATCCATAATGATCTTATAATTTGGATCGGAAGGAGTATAAAAAATGCTTCAAGTAACCTAACTTGATCAAGAATTGAATGAACGATGTACTGAGGTGGTATTTGATTGCATCTTAACAGTCTATCTCTTAATGCATCTTAACAGTTCACATCTTTGTATTAAGAAGTCCTCTGAATAATTTAGACTTATATTTGTATCTTAACTATTCAGAGAACCTTTTAATACAAAGATGTGAGTTGTTAAGATGCATTAAGAGGTGAACTGTTAATATGCATTAAGATACAATCAAATACCATCAAATGCATAGACATGTATTGGCTCAAAGAGAAACTATAAAACCCTAAACATAAAAAACCCAAAGTCCCTTAAAATTAATAACTGAAATAATGAAGCAAGACAAATTTAAAGATATGATATAATTCTTCAACCTCAAAGTTGAGATTGCTCATTAAAACGTTTTAATGAAACAATAAATTTATGATTAATAGTACTTTTGATTAATAGTACCAAGAGGGTGGGATTTCAATCCTTAGCCGTGACTAAGGGAGGGTGAGTGTTTAAACTACCTAAAAAAAAATAGCACTTTTGAGATAGTTTACAATATTCATTATTGTATTGATTAAAATTAAAGAGATCCATATCAATTTTGAGTTTAAAAGGTCTTAAGTTGAATTCAAAAAATCAGTAATGATCTTCTATTTTGAAACGGAACAGAAAAAATAATTATAACTATAAAAATAATAATTATAACTATAAAACTTAACAAGCCATGTTTGAAAGGAAACTTACAAATGTTGAGAGTTTGCTCTTACATCTTTATTAGCAAAGGAAACTAAAATCTTGACAGAATACAACCCAAAAAGCCAGTAATAAGATATTCACATTTTTGATGATTGAAGTTCCAATTTCGAATTACCCTGCTTGAAAATTTAACATCATAGCCTCAAATTCAAAAGCAATTCTATTACCCAGAAAGAATAGTTAATGAAAGAGAGACAAAGTAATATAGGGAGAAAAGGTGGAAAAAAGTACCTGAAGGAATTAAACACTCTTCGGAATGTCAGACTGTAAAGAATGTTGAACAAGGAAATTCTGGTAGAGATTCAAGATTGCTGCAGTCCCTCAAGCATATGTAATGTAAATTAGGAGGAAGTTTTGGCACTGTACGGAGATTTCTGCAATTAGTCAAGTACAGTCTGCACAAATTGGGAGGAAGATCCGGGAGTAACTGAAGACTGCTGCAGTTCTCAAGATATAGCAATGTCAAGTGTTTCAACATTGACAGATTTGGTAATTTTTCGAGTGATGTACAACCACGTGCGTGTACATTTTTTATGTACGGAGGAAGATCTGGGAGTGACTGAAGACTGCTGCAGTTAGTCAAGTCTAGCTCGTTTAAATTACGAGGAAATTCCAAGAGCAACTGAAGACTGGTGCAGTTAATCAAATGCAAATCATATAGATGAGGAGGAAATTCATACAGTGATTGGAGACTAATGCAGTTAGTCAATTCTAGACTGTATAAATTAGGAGGAAATTGTTCAATAATGGTTGTACTTGCAATAAGACATCGTAAGCATTGCATATTCCCAAATTTCTCCGGCAAACTCTCTAGCTTCAAACAGGAATCTAGACTTAACACTTCAAGTGAAGTCAGCTGACAAATGCTACTCGGAAGATTTCTAATGTACTCACAACCTTCCAAATTCAACTTCACTAGTTTACTTAGATGTCCAATGGAATCCGGTAATTGTTCAAAACTTGTTCTACTTGCATCAAGCTGCCTTAAGCATTGTATATTCCCAAAATTCTCCGGCAAATTTTCTAGCTTCGAGCAGGAATCTAGACTTAGCACTTCAAGTGAAGTCAGATGGCAAATGGTACTTGGAAGGGTTCTAAGATTCCTGCAACCTTCCAAATTCAACTCCACCAGATTACTTAGATGTCCAATGGAATCAGGTATTTGTTCAATATTTGTACCACTTGCATCAAGCTTCTTTAAGCCTTCCAAATTCCCTAATTCCTCAGGCAATTGATTCAGACTGAAGCATCCGTTTAAATCCAAGTGAGACAACTTACTCAAAAGGCCAATCGATGGGTCAATCTGTTCCAGACTTGAACAATTTCGAAGCAATAATTTCTCAAGCTTTTCCAGTCCTCTGAAATCAGGGGTGGCTTTCAGGAACTGAGAATGACTAACATTTAGGATCTTCAAATTTTGAAGAGGCTGTAGAGAAAAATACTATATGATATTAGATTCTCTAGGCACATTTTTCTTTTCATTCGAAAAGAAAGATGAAATTGTAATTAATGCCATACCTTGATGTCATGCCACAATATTTTTACCTCACTGTATTGCATGTCAAGGAAGACTAGTTTTGGTGGGTGAAAATTGGAAGGTAAAAACTCCAGAGGACTGTAATGCCAGCAAAGCCACCTTAACTCTTTAAATAAATTTTCAAAGCTTCCAGTGAAAGATACTTTACTAACATGAAGCAGTCTCAAATTGGGCATCTTCTCAAATGTTCTAGTACTTAAATGTTCATTCTCTGGCATAGTCATTTCTAGCTTGATACCTTCAATTTTTGCAGTTCCCTGATAAAAAAGAGAACAAAATTATTTGTGCATATATAAAAGAGAGGAAGGAGAGAACACTAATCTAAATGTCAAACATATAACTGTACAAAATAATCTTTTCAGCACCTAACATTTTTACAGTGTTTGCTCTTTACCTTTAGATTTTTTAGCACATCATATGCATCCGTGTGAAACCACAATCGACTGCGGTTTCCAGGCTCTTTAATGGATTCGTTACGAACAATGTTCCGACCCATATCCTGAATCAAAGCATTCATCCCCAATTTATTTCTCCCATCAGTTATTAGTAAAAATCTTCCCATCAAAGTACTAATTCCATTCTCAACAGGAAAATCACAATCATTCAATACGTTTATCGCATCATCTTTGTCCATTCCGATAAAAAAACATGCAATATCAAGGAAGATGTTCTGTACGTTTTCATCATCCAGTGTATCATAGCTTATTCTAAGTTTCTCCAGAATTTGGTCTATAGGAATTATTTGGAATGTCTCAAAGGAAAGTTTCCATACAAACATGTTTTTTTGGAACAAAAAAGAACCAATTTTTTGAAGACCTAATGGAAGGCCTCCAATGTACTTTACAAAACGTCTCGAAAGCTCCATAAAGTCTTCTGTAGGTGGGTTGGAATTTCTAAATGCATGCCGATTGAAGACCTCCAAAGACTCATTATTGTCCAATTTCTTCACCTCGTATCTCAAATCTAATATTTGAATTTTATCTAGTAGACAAGCATCTCTAGTTGTGATGATGATTCTACTTCCTGAACTGAACCAGTTCGAATCTCCTGCAAATGGTGTCAATTGGCTTAATTGGTCCAAATCGTCAAGAACAATGAGAACTCTTTTTGAACGTAGTGTTTGTTTCAGCAAAAAGATTCCTCTATCGACATCAGCAAACTTAAAATTCTTTACTTTCACCAGTTCAATAATAAGTTGATTCAGTAAAGAATGTAGACCATGGGGTTCTTTTAAAGCTTCTCTAACATTTTCAAGAAAGCAGCTTCTTTCAAAGTGGTGGAATGTTCTATCATAGATATCTTTAACAACTGTGGTTTTGCCTATTCCTGCCATCCCATAAATTCCAATGAAACGGACATCGCTTGTCCCAATGCTTAGTTGTGGATATATATCCTTGACACGGGAATCTATTCCAACTGGATACGTGACAACATTCCAGTCTTTGCGGTTTAGTTTTGGTAGAACATCCTTCACAATTAATTTGATGAGATTTGCTTCATGCCTGTCAATTTTATGTCAAAGAAAGTTAAAGAAAAATGATTATATGACAATGACATGTTTACAAGAAATTAGTTTCATGAGGCACAGTTCTATTATGTGGAACCAGATGAGTGCATGGGGATGTGCTACACAGACTTGAGTACAATACTAGATTGACCATTAGTTTTGTCACATACTAATTCATATGAATCTTTCGGCGGCTAACATGATTCATGTGAATGGATGTTGAAGGGATATGAATTAAGCTACCAAGTCTGAAATGATAAATTATATCACAATTTTACCATTTGACAATAGCAATGCCTATATGAAATTCATGGTTATGTCAGTCCAAGGCTGATCAGTAATGACAAGAGCATGTAGCAATCCTAGATATGGCACAACCTTACTTTTATTTATTACTAGAATCCCCTTGCCCAGAACTTAAAAAGTTGTTTTTTTTACTCTTGTTAAAGTACTACAGTCCGACATCAGAACATACATGTTAGATTGATACGTGTATAAGGTTTCAACATTACTATTTAAAGTACCAATAACTTATCATGACTTTTGGGGAAAACTATGGTGGGCCAAGATGACCCAATTGGTGCTCTTGGACAGTGGATTGAGCCTTATTCCGGATTCGGGTTCAGACCTGGATCGTTACAAATGGTATCATGGCAAAGCCCTGGCTAACTAGGAAGTAAGTCCTATGCAGGGCTAAGTGCTACACCTTATGGAAAGGTGGGAGCCACCTTAGAACTCGTAGGAGCCAATTCTAGAATCCTGCATGTGAATAAGGTTTATAATATGGTATGGCAAAGCAAAAAGGCCCCCAAGGATTTCTTTATCCTGGCATGGTAAACAATATGGACGAAAGACAAATTCAATTACATCTTTAGCCTATATCACTCCTACCCCCTTTTTCTTCCTCTCTAGCCTACTTCTCCGACCTACAAGCAACACCAGCACTAAAGAAACGGGTTAGCTAACCTTATTAAAAAATCAAGATTTTTACCTAGATTACTAACAAGTGACAGCTTGTCATGACTTTTGAATAAGCCAAGATAACCCAACTGGTGCTCTTGGATAGACAATTGAGGCTATTCCTAATTGGTGTTTGGATCCGAATCTGTATAGATGCATTGTCTTTCCCTTGCCTTGCCAGTTAGTTGAGGAATACCTTGTCCCCTTCCAAGCTAACTTCAATGTCTTGAATCCAAACTAGTTTGAGTGCAGTTGCTTTCGAATTTGTTGAGTGCTTAATTCTTCAACAATGCAAAAGAATCCTTATTTTTTGGAACCATTTATATAGATAATTTCATAGTCATACCCTATTAACTTTCTCAAGCACTTCTGTTGAAGAATGATTGACAAACCCACTAATCATCATCACTTAAAACTCCTCCAATTATGTCAGAAGTTCAATTCATAAAGAACTCATCATATATTTATACACGGAGAGAGAAAAAATGGTAGGAACAGAAAGACCAGGACCAGGAGTTGTACGTACCTTCTTCAGCATCATCTTCTTTTTCTTTATTAGTAGCTACACAAGATTTGGGTCTTTCAATTTCAAAACCCACATTGGTGACTATCCAAGACTTGGGTCTTTCAATTTTGAAACCCAAAAGACCAAAATCTATAGATACACTATATTCTCTGGTAGACTTTGATTTCTTCACTCTTTGGTAAGGGTTTGGGAATCCTGAATTGGGGTAGTCAACAATAAAGATTGAACTTTTGGGTACACCAACAGAATCAACAAAGAATTGCACATGGGTGGGTAGATGGGTGGGGATCTGATGTTCAAATTTACTAAAGATACTCCCCTAGTTTCAATTTGTAAAATCATTATGGACTTTTTGAAAGTATACTGACGTACTTCTAAATTGAAAATTGATAAATGGAATTAATATTTTGTGTAACTATCATTTTTATTTGTGAAAATATCAACTTCTTTTATATAAATTCACTCAAATTTGAGTAATACAATGATTAATACTTTAAGACTAGAACCCATCTTAGATCGACTTTAGATAAAATATGTCACTTCTAATACAATATCATTTGATTGTCAACTTAATAAACTGACCACATTAATACAATGAGCAAGTAAAAATATAATATTATATAAAATTTTGTTTAATTTGAGGTTATGCATCAACAACTCCATAATAATAGAAGTTACTTAAATATGAGTTGTCGAAATATATATACTTATTTACAGTATTAAAAAAAAATACTTCAATGCCTTGAATCAAACTAAATTTTACATAATGTCATATTTTTGTATGGTGATTATATTTGTACGGTTAGGTTATTAAATTGACAATCAAATGATGTTGGATTGAAAGTAACCTAACATAACATATGTTAAATCGATCTAAAATATCTTTTATTCATATTTTAAATTATATATACACACACGTATACATATACACACATTATCCAATCTAAGGAGAGAATGAAGGTTTCTGGTGGTGGAAATTTGAACGACTAGTTGTACCTTACTGTGGAAAGAATGAAAATTTGATAAAATTCAGTTGGGAAACTGCTATTTTTATAAGAAAAAATTTCTTCTCGATTGACAGATCTGAGTATTATAATAAAACTAATAATAATAAAAAAAAAAAAGGAGGATTACGCACCCATTTGCATCATTTTGGAGATGGTATCCTGATAAATCAGCAACTCTGTTTAGTGCAGCTTTCCACCCCTCCACCTTATGTTTATATCGTTTTTTATGCCGTTTAAAAGCTTCTGCAAAACTACCCTTTTGGTAACGTACGACTGTTGGTTCAACATCATAAAACACAGGAAGTACAGAATGTCCCATTGTTCTCTTGCATTCAAGAATCTCTACGAGCTCCTCAAGGCACCAACTTGAAGAAGCATAATTTCTTGAGAAAACAATGATAGACATGGTCGAATATTGGATTGCTTTTGGCAATTCTGCCGATATTTCTTCACCCCTTTCGAGTGCGTCTTCATCTATAAAAGTTCGGATTCCTGCATCTTTTAAACCATTGTATAAATGACCAATAAAGGTTTTCCGCAATTCACCTCGAAAACTCAAGAACACATGCCAGCAAGGAGACAAGGAAGGAGAAGAAGAAGAAGGGGTACTTGTAGAAGCCATGGACTTGCAGGTATTGCAAGGAAAGCTTGTTAGTTTGTGATTAAAAATGGAGGTTTTGGAACCCGATCGATATGTGGAGTTGAGTAAGTCAACCCTCTAATATGGCCATAGCAATAATACTTCCGACAAACTTCATTCACCCACATATTTTGATTGCATGTAAATATATCTTTAACATTTCACCTCATAATATATATATATATATATATATATATATATATATATATATATATATTGGAAAAATATATGTGCACATCTGTGTATTATATAGTCGACTATGGCGACGGATTTTTGGCTATAACGACCGATGAACCGTCGTCATAGCCCAACTGTGTAATACACAGCTGTGTATATACATATATGTATATATATATATATATATATATATATATATATATATATATATATATATATATAGTTCGGATCTTAAGCTTACCCCTTATCCAACTCACTCGAGCTCATCCTCCTTTAGCGACAGATCCGACCACAGTTCGGTCATACAACCATCGTCTATACTTTTAGTGACAGACAACATATAGCATCGCTAAAAGTATAGACGACGGTTGTATGATTAAACCGTCGCCGGGTCCGTCGTTAAAGGGAGGTGAGCTCGGGTGAGTTGAATAAGGGATGAACTTAAGATCCGGACCGTATATATATATATATATATATATATATATATATATATATATATATATATATATATATATATATATATTTTAATGTGATTTTCTAAATAGTTTAGATTCATATTTGTATCTTAATAATTTAAAAGCATTCAGAGGAAATTTTTGTATCTCAATTTCAAATATTAAGATGTATTAAGAGGTAGACCGTTAAAATGCAATCAAATACTGCATAACTCGTTATTGACATCAATGCTATATTTAAACGGTAGGAATGGAATTAGTGGGTAAATAAAATAAATAAAGGAATAGAGTACAGAGTAGAATAATTGATTTTAATTTGTGACTGTAATAAGTTATTCTATACTCACTTCTAAAATATAAGTTTCACAACAAAAAAAAGGTTCTCATCTCCCCAACTCGTTTTCTATTATCCACAAAGTTAATTAATTCAAAATAAGCCAATAAATAATACTCCCTCAATTTCATTTTATTTGTCATTTTAGAGACAAAAAGTTGTTTTATTTTGTAGATTTTAACAAAATATTAATTGCTTAATTGTTCACATTATGTCTGAATTTTAAATGCTAATTTATTTTTCCCCCTCTTTTGATTTGATGACTCCTTTTAGATATTAGCTATTCTCATGTGGGAACAACGTAGCACATGAATCGACTTGGATAGGGGAGGTACCTATTTGTATTCTTCCATTTTTGGAATCTTTTCCCTCATAATTAATAAAATTCATTCCATTTTAAATAAATAAAAAAAATATTAATTACATTTTTAAATCCATATTCTAAAACGTCAATAAAATGAACCGAGGAATGAGATGATAGAGATGACACATGGAATATGATAAAAGATTTAAATATTTCGTGAAATTATTTGTAAGATATTTTTACCATTAGAACATTAGAAATGTATATAATACGATTACTTCTGAATAAAATTTAATTAACTTCATAAATTTATCAAAAATATTAAGTAACACAAGTGACATTATAGTAATGTTTATCGATAAGTCTTTCGGGATCGGATTTTGGGGACCGATCTTGCAATCGGTAATTTTTTTTTTGACTTTTTAAAAAATTTATAATATTTATTATAATTGAAATTTTTACGGTGAGAAGGAAAAAAAAATCGGTCGCGAGACCCGGCAGTCCGTTATCTTTCTCTTGACAAGTCTTTTTCAACTTGATGAGAGAAATGTGATCATTTTCATTCTTAATTTTTTTTATTAGGTGATACTCACCCAACACATGTTGTTTTGTTCACCTGTCGACCTTTGTTGACTTTGATTTTAGCCACCATCGTAGTACTATAATTAATATATATATATATATATATATATATATATATATATATATATATATATATATGAGATTCCATTCATAGTAATTAGTTATCGTAGCCCAACCTTTTTTTTGGCCTGTAGAATTTTTGGCTAGAGCAAAAAAAAAAAAAATCAACAGACAAAAAAGAGTTGCTCCACAATAACCAGTTGTTGTAGATGGAACCCCAATATATATATATATATATATATATATATATATATATATATATATGTGTGTGTGTGTGTGTGTGTGTGTGTGTGTGTGTGTGTGAATAATGGTACATAATATGTATTTATTATAGATTAAAAATGAATATACATAATTTTTATCGTTTAATATAAAAATCATGGACCGAAATTAAAACTGAAAAATTTACGACCGCTATTATTAGTAGCGAACGTAGTTGTGAGATCCCGAAATTATGAAATGAAAGTATTTAATTTTCTTATAATTATTATTTTATTTAGTAAATGGTTAAATTGAGAAAGGGTTAAAGTTAAGGGTGATATGTGAAAATTTTGCAAAGTATGCAAGTTGGTATAAAATATTCGCTTGGTCGGGGAATATCCGTACAACGACACAATCATTGGTGGACCCCACAATGGAAGTATTGTCGTAATAAGAAAACGACAGAATTATCTTTTTATAAAAATAACGGCGAAAGTGTTACCGTTAAAACTGTTGAACTACCCGGTAGTAAAAATACAGTAATACGCGTAGTTGCATAGTAGCACACGGTATTGATTATTGATGCTTACGTAAGAAGTCACTCAGTTATACTCAATTATTGCTGTAATAATTGCTGCATCATATCTCTCATATTATTGATTCAATTAATGTCACAGTATCATCTGCATAATATGTTATATTATTAAATCAATAATTGAGACAGCAAAATTATTCATATTATTATTTGTAATATTGACAATGTCTAGAAGTTCTGTAAAGGAAAGGTTTGGTCACCTATTGGCTATTGCGCGCCAATAAAGAGAAATTCTTATCGAAAAGTTTTCTCTTTCTCGGGAACGACCTGATTGTTAAATATTGTGAGTTATAATATTAATGATGAATAAGTTCGTGTTGATTAAAGATGAAATTGATAGTTACATTGTGTTGGAATTATCAGTGTTAGTAGAAATCGACATTTATTTCGATATTAATTGATGTCTGAAAGTTATACTGACCAATCAGGTAATTAATCGAATTAATGAGCAATTAATTGCTATTAATTCACATGATTATAACTATTTGTTCACATGTGTGTACTATTGATTCACATTCTTGTACTATTAGGGGAGGTGGTGCAATATTGATAATACTTGTATGACTAAGTTAAAAATAGAGGTATAGATGGAGGTACTATACTGTAATTCGTATTTTCACAGGTCTAGAACTATTGATTCACATGATTTACTATTAGGGGAGGTGGTGCAAGTTTGATAATACTTGCAGGACTAAATTAAAAATAAAGGAAAAGAGGAAGGTATTATACTGTAATATTTTGTTTTTCGAGCCCCAAAAACGTGCAATTATTGAAACTATATTTTTCTATAAATAGAAGCTCATTCCTTTATTATTTTTTACCAATTCACTAAAGGTATATAGCAATTATTATAGAGAGAAATCATGAGAAAGAAGAAGAGAAGTCTACTACCTCACTATTCCAATTTTCTTCTAAGGTAAGGGGTATTATTTTTTTTATAATCATGAAGAGAGCTATTGTTATTCCATTCCTTCTTATTCTGTTGGAATAACCTGTATACGCGGACTACCGTATACATGGTGAAATTCTTCTGTTATTCCATTTTTTTATTATTCTGTTGGAATAACCTGTCTGTGCGGATTACGCATGACCTGGTTCCATTCTTTATTATTCTGTTGGAATATCCTGTCTGTACGTATTACGCATGACCTGGTTCCATTCTTTATTATTCTGTTGAAATATCCTGTCTGTGAGGATTACGCATGACCTGGTTCCGTTATTTATTATTCTGTTAGAATAACCTGTCTGTGCCGTCTATCGCATGCTTGGTGAATTCTTTTGTTATTCCATTCTGTATTATTCTGTTGGAATAATCTGTCTACGCGGACTACCGCATGCATGGTGAATGATCCTTCGTACTCATTCCTTATTAAATTGTGAAAATGATCTGTCTACGTGGATTACCGCATAGCGGACTAAAATTTATTTGCAGTTTCATAATTTTTCTGACCCTCAAAAATTCTGAAAAAATTTAAAATGATAATTTGATGAGTTTTCTAGATTGTGTCCAAAAATAACGATTTTTGGATGTATAGATTAGGAGTTATGAATTTTATAGGAAAATGCTATTTTTAAAGTAAACCCTTATAATTCCTTGTGGTTAAATCCAAAATTTATGAAATTTTTATTGGCAGTACATATATATAACAGGAGTATACCCTGTAAATTTCGAATTTTTTGGACAAAAGTACAGTTTATGATAAATGTCTAAATATTCGGCAGTTTTGGCCATATGAAAAATAGTAAATAAATTTTAAAAATTCTAAAAAATATATATGTTCAATATGAGACTATATTCTGCTAAATCCCAGAAAAGAAAACTTTTTGATACTGATTTGTTATTTTTCATGAAAATGATTTAGTTACGAACATATCAATTAAATATGTTATGTGAAGTTAAAAAATTGGTCAATAAGATTTTATGGCTTGAAAATCCTATATAAGGTATATACAGATTTTTGATAAGGGATTTTCTTATTGGTGATTAAATCTTATGGGTATGATATTTTTGAATGATTAAAAATATTATTTGGTAAAGTGTAAATAATTAAAATAAATTATTTACAAGTTTAAGAAATGATTAAAATATTATTATAATATTAATGATATTAAATTATGGAATTATTAAGTGATTGATAACATTTGGATATTTTAAACTCTGGATAAATTTAAAGTCTTTAATATTTATTCTTGATTTCGTTTGATTAATGCTTATATTATTGTCATCATCCTCATGCTTATATTATGATGAAAGTCATCTTTAGTTTACGTGCAAAGATGGACTGTTGATTATTGATTTTACAGTGGTATATCTTTGGCTTACTTACAAAGATGGACTGTTGATTATTGGTTTTACAGTTGTATATCTGTTGATTATTAATTTTACAATTGTATATCTTTAGCTTACGTGCAAAGATGAACTATTCATTGATGAGTATCTTTGGCTTATGCGAATAGATGAACTGTTTATTGGTATGATTATGACCAGGGATCATTCGGTATAATCATGACCCGTAATGTTATAGATGATGTAGTGAAAGTAGACCTGGCAAACGGGCGGGCCGGGCCAGGCCAGGCCAAGTGCGGGCTGGGCCTAAAAGGCCCGAATTTTGGTGGCCTGAAAATATGAGGCCCGTGGCTCAAGGCGGGTCAGCCCGGCCCGCGGACTTCTCCCTTTAATTTTTTTTTGCAAACTCTTTGCTACACCAAAAATAGTAATAATAATAAATATTAAAAATAATAAAATAATTAATAATAAACAATAATACAAACAAACACGATTAATTAATTACCTATATTAACTACATATCTCAATCAATTAAAATTTTAATAGTATTATAAATTAGTATTATTAATTAATTAACTACATTAACTACATATTTTAATTATAATTTTTAATTATAGTTAAAATATATTGAAGATTGCATTAAAAATAAATAGTTGTTGTAGCTCAGTTGGTTTGAACTCTTATTTATTTACTTACAAGTTTTGTGTTCAAGCCTCACAACCCACAAGTGGTAACATTTTATTTAAAAAACAAAAAAAGTTCATGGGCCACGTTGGCGGGCCGGGCCAAAAACGGGTCGGGCCAAAAAGACCCAGATTTTGGTGGGCTGAAAAAATACGGCCCAAAGCCCGGTTTTTGGTGGGCGGGCCTTGGGCCCGTATGCCAGATCTAGGTGAAAGTCCTCATTGGCCCGTAGTGCATTGATGAACAGTTATTGGTATGATTATAGCCAGAGATTATTGGGTATAATCATGACCATTGATGATTACATGAATATCCTTGGCCGTAGTGCAAGGATGATTCGATGATGTAGATTATTTATTAAGTTCAGTCTCAGCGATAAAATATTGATTATACACTTTTAATTCGTAGAAGATAGTAGATATCATGCTCTACTTGACTCTTCTAAAATACAGTTGTATGTCTTTGACCTGTAATGTAAAGATGAATTGTTAATGAATATCTTTGGTCGTAATGCAAAAATGAATTTATTAGTATGATTATGAGCAGAAATTGCTATTTGGTATAACCATGATTTTTGATGTTTCAGGTGAAGATGGGTGATGAAAATTACCTTCGTCGTGGGTGCGAAGAGGAATTTAGAATCACAATTATGATTTCGAGTTATTCATATAATTGTGAACATGAATTGTTGATTGATGTTACAGGGATAAAATATTATTGGTGAACTTTTAACATGGAGAAGATAATAGACCTGATAGTCTATTTGACTCTTCTAATGGATTGCTCGTTCCGCTGCAACTATGGTTGAAAAGTTTTATCATCTACCATATGTTCTAAATCTCTGATTTATTACTGATGAAGGCTATTGATGATGTAAATTATCTTTAGTCATGATATTTTTTACTGGGCTAGTTGTGCTCACCCTTTTTACTTCACAATTCCTTTCAGGTAATAAGAGTGTTGTCGGGTCGAGCGAGAATAACAGGGGAATAGAACGGTGGTCTATAGCTGTCAAGATTCTCCCTAAATAGTATAGAAATAATTTTATTGAGAACTTTAGATAAGTGTGTCGTATTGTATACGTCATTTGATATTTAATTTTGGTGAACCGAATAGGGTGAGGTGAACCCAACTTTAGAAGGGTGTTTTGCCACTATCATACAAGATGTCTAATAACATACAACCTCGTGTTATCATAAGACAGAGTTGTGCACATTCACTTATTGAGTATATCTACGAGCATTACCTATATGATCTTGGAGTTTATTTGAAATATAATTTTCACTTGGAGACAACGGAGATAATTATATGTCAAGAGAAGACTCACCATTAGACAGAAGATGATAGTAATCTTCTTATTTTTCTTTGGGGACTTTTGGGTCAACCAAGGATAATTCTGTGGAGATATGATATCTATCATAACCTAGACGCACGGCCTCCCATGTACGAAGGTTTCTTTGAGTATTTTCTAAATATTTTAATTTCTAAAATAGTTATTGATTGTACCTTTATGTAAGGTACCATTGTAAGGTCTTGTGGTCAAGGCACCACGAAAGTTATATATATTTGTATTAAAACTCACAGCTTATCTGTTGTCGTACTCTGCACGACAGTTTAACAGTTATATAAATAAAGTTTATATTTAATTTTTATAGTGCGATATCTGCCGACTCAGAATGGGTCGTGTGAACCTATTTTGGGAGCGTCACAGTAGCTACTATTAGTAGCGGACGTAGTCCGCTACTAATAATAGTGGACGACAGTATTATTTTCAGCGTCATCCGTTACTATTAGTAGATGACGACACCCGTTATCTGCTACTATTAGTAGCAGACATAATTCGTCGTCCGATATTAATAGTAATGGACGTGAATTAATCTCGACAGTTAATTTTTATATTGAACGATAAAGATGGTTTATATCCATTTTTAATTTATAATAAATACATGTTATGAATCTTATATATATATATATATATATATATATATATATATATATATATATATATATATATTCCCTCCGTATCAGGATAAAAGTCCTTAATACTATTTTAGATAGTCTCATGTCAAGTGTCTATTTTTTTTAATAACCAAACTTTTACATAATTTTTTTATTATACCCTTAGCATTAAATATATCATATTTTTCTTATTCTAACTCTCTCTCTCTATATTCAATAAGTTATGTGCTAACAATATTTTGAATTGAAAAATTAGAAAGTCACTCTCTCACCTACATTGAAAATGATTAATGACATATTATTATAGGTAATTTTGTCATTTCATTCCCCTTTTTAATATGCATGAAAAATCCATCAAGACTTTTATCCTGGGACGGAGGGAGTATCAAAAAATCTCTCCAATCGGCTATAGCGACGGTTTAAACCGTTCGCCATAGACGATTCGTCATTGCACCAGAGAGTTGGACTGTATATATATATATAGGGAGCGGATCAGGTCCGGACTCCCGCATTTTGTTAAAATGCGAACCTTTTTTTTTTTGCTTTTTTTTAAAACAACTAAATCACGCCCAAAACACTGTATTATGGAAAAATTCAAGTTCTATAAAATATTAAATGTGACGCCCCCAAAATTAGATATACATCACCTATCTTGGGTCGTCAGATACATGGTACAGAATTCAAATACAACTTAATAATACAACTGTCGTGTACAATATGACAAAACATAAACTGCGAGTTTGAATACAAATATTGTCTACTAGAGAGTATCCATACTCAAAAGGAGTCCTCATTACATTTATTAACACACTATTTCATAGAATAGTGTGGACTACTAACTAATACTATCATTCGGACCATCACTCCGTTTCCCGACTTGCCCCAGCTACGTTCTCATTTCCTGAAGAGAACAGTGAAAGAAAGGGTGAGCTCAACTAGCCCAGTAAGAAAATATTATGACTAAGATTATACAGAATAAATTATCATTAGCTTTCAACAATGTTAAACTGATAAAATATAATAGACATCAAGTTTAACTGCAACGGAATAAGCAATCCATTAAAAGAGTCAAGTAGACAATAAACTCTACTATCTTTTATGATTTAAAAGGTTTTTCAACACTGATATCGCTGAGACTCAGCTTAATAAAATAATCCACATCATCGAATCACTCATGCACTACGGTCAAGGATATTCGTGTATTCATTAATGGTCATAATTATGCCAACAACTGTCCATCAATGCACTACGGGCCAATGAGAACTTTTATCACATCATTTGTAACATTACGGTCATGATTATACCGAATAATCCCTGGTCATAATTATACCAATTCCATCTATGCACTACAGGCCACAGATGACTTTCAACATTTTATAAACATGAGGATGATGACAATGATATAAGAATTCAATAAAACAAGTTCAAGAATTAATTTATCCAAGAATTAACAACGTCCAAATTGTCAACATGATACTGCTTTGTGGAGTAAAATTCAAGAATACTTAGAAGAATATTTTCATGAAAAGATACTAGATGAACCACAATTATCAAGAATATTCCACTAATTTCATGGAGTATAGAAGTCAAAACTTAACCAACTGAGTATAACAAAGAATGGAATAACAAAAGAAATCACCCGACATGCGACAGACCGCACAGACAGGTTATTCCAACAGAATAATAAATAATGAAATCAGGTCCGGCGTAAACGCACAGACAGGATATTCTGACAGAATAATAAATAATGGAACCAGGTCCGGTGTAAAACACACAGACAGGATGTTCCAATAGAATAATAACAAGACGGAACCAGGTCCGGTGTAAAACACACAGACAGGATGTTTCAACAGAATAATAATAAAAACGGAACCAAGTCCGGTGTAAAACACACAGACAGAATGTTCCAACAGAATAATAGAAGAATGTCACCAAGTATAGGGTAGACCGCGTATACAGGTTATTCCAACAGAATAATAAAAAATGGAATAACAACAGTTCTCTTCATGAATAAGAAAGAATAACACCCCTTACCGTTTTAAAGAAGAACTGAAATAAGGAAGTAGTTAAGTAGCAGAATACTTTTCTTTTCTCTCTCTATAGTTTCTCTCTATAGTTTCTCTCTCTAGAGTTCAGTGAATTCGTAAGAAATAATGAAGGAATGAGCTGCTATTTATAGAAAAATAGAATGCATAGTAACTAATCCATGAACGGTCCAGATTGATTACTTTAATCTGACGGTCCATATTTAAAGAAAAATCGTTTAAATAAAATATAATATATTCTATTTATAGAATAACTTTAATAAAGTATTCTGTTTTATATAAAAAGATGTTTCTGTTTTATTACGTTAATAATACGAATAAAACAAAACTTCATTATCGCTAAATAATTTATATTATTAACTGACAATAATTGAATCAAACTGAGTGACTTCTTACATAAGCATTAATAATCAATACCGTGTGTTACTATGCAACCACACGTATTACTGTACTTTTACTACCGAGTAGTTCAACAGTAACAATGGTAAAACTTCCGCCGTTATTTTTAATAAAATATTTTTGTCGTTTTCTCAATCTGATAATAATTCCGTTGTGGGGTCCACCAATGATTGTGCCGTTGTACGAATATTCCCTGTTAAAACGAATATTCCCCGACCAATCGAATATTATATAACAACTTGCGTACTTTGTAAAATTTATAAATATTACCCACAACTATAACATTATATCAAATTAACTCCATAATATTTAAAAATGATATTTATAGAAAATTCATCTTTATTTATAAAAGTTGGGGTCTTACATTAAACTTTTTTTTAGTTGTTTTAAAAAAAAAAAAATTCGGTCCGCATTTTACTCGTCCGGACTCCCGGACCTGATCCTGGCTGTATATATATATATATACATAGAAGTTCAAAAGCATAAGTTTTAAATAGCATAATTTCTTAAGTAACATAACTATTTAAAAGCCAAAACTCAGCCTTCCTTCCGCGTCTTTTTTAAAAAACCCAAATCTGAATCGCACTTCTCTCCTCTCTCCAAACTATTGACAATATTCAAATTAATTCATCTCCTATCGTTCAATAGAAGATCTAAGAGCTTGGCTGTGACCGGCTGCTACTCTCTCTCACGACCAGACAAATTTTTTTATGTTGGCCGCTACTGTCTAACGGCCAATTAAAATGATCGCGTTTTAACTGACCGCTAGAAAGTGTAGCAGCCAACATAAAAGAATTTGGATGGCCATGAGAGAGAGTAGCGACCAACATGAAAAGTCATAAAAAAAGGGTCCTTTACACTAATATACAATAATTAGAAAATAATTACAAAAATAAAACACACACAACATAATTACAAAAATAAAACATACACAATATTACGTTGCTAAAATCACGTCATTAACTCCTACACGTCAGTTATCAAGATAACTGATCCACGCCAAATCAATAACAGATCAACGCCAAATTAATCGGAGAAGACAAAATCTTATGTCGCGACACAACTCTGATATCGGAGAAGACGAAAACAGCAACGACATATCGGAGAAGATGAACAGCAACGACATAGAGGAGAAGATCAACAGCAACTTTGAGATCAAAGAACACGACATGGAGGAGAAGATCAACAGCAACGACATATCGATGAAGAAGAGATGCAACTCTGAGATCGTATAATAGAGGAGAAGATCAACAACAACTTCAAGATCAGTAACCAGCCTATTTAACAACTTTGATTGTTGATTGTTGATTGATTCATTACAGATTTGTATACTAAGGTATTTGAGTTTAAAGTTTATATGCATATAGTTACCCCGTAGTTACTATATACTCGTATATTGGTTACCTTTCTTAAGTTTTTCGCTCTTTAATTGGTTACAAAGTCAGTATATTGACTGCTCTGATTGCAAAATGCATGTAAAAATATATTTTATATTCTGGTTACTAAGTACATATAAATTGGTTACTGTTTATTATTTATTTGGTTACTGTTTTGAATGCAAAACACATTTGAAAATATGTTTTATACTCTGGTTACTAAATACATATAAATTGGTTACTGTTTATTATTGATTT
Organism: Panax notoginseng; assembly: GCA_016801055.1. Lineage (NCBI taxonomy): Eukaryota > Viridiplantae > Streptophyta > Magnoliopsida > Apiales > Araliaceae > Panax > Panax notoginseng. Next base: position 136,228,581 of record CM029023.1, read on the forward strand.
GGTTACTGTATAATGTTTATTTGCTTGCTTTATAATTTTAAAGTTTATTCTACTGATATTTTTTATATTAATGATTACTTATTAAATACATTGGTTACCTTCTTGTAACTGTTGGTTACTGTCTAATCTAGATTTGGTTAGTATATAATACTGATTTGGTTACTGTGTAAAATTGCAATGGTTACTGCATAATATTACCCCAGTTCATGTTCTGGTTACTAACATTATGTAGTTTGGTTACTGTCTAACATTAAGTTGGTTACTTTACAGAATACATTGAGTTCATGTTCTGTGTTTTATACTGATTTTTTTATATTGATGGTTATTGATTAACTACATTGGTTACCTTCATACATCTGTTTGTCTTTAATTTGTAACAAAGTCATTACTGATTGTTTTGGTTGTAAAATGAATGTAAAAATATTTTTTATAATTTTGGTTACTAATTACATATATCTTGGTTACTGTCTAATGTAAGACCCCAAATTATTAATAAATGAAATTTAATTTCCTCTATTTATTATTCTGAAATAGTAAGGGTTGATTTGATTAATGTGGTTAGTTATGGGTAAAATGCGCAAATATTTTAAATAAGCAAGTGGTCCTAAAATATTCATTATTGTCGGGGAATATTTGTTTGGTCGTAGAATATTCTTGTTGTCGGGAAATATTCGTACGACGGCGCAGCCTTGTGTGAGCCCCATAACGGAAAGCGATTGGATGAAAAAAAACGATAAAAATAAGTTGTTTATAAATAACGGCATAGTTGTTACCGTTAATACTGTTGGAATACCCGGTGGTTAAAACACAGTAATACGCGTTGTTGCACAGTAGCACACGGTATTACACCAATTATTGATTCTTACGTAAGAAGACACTACTCAATAATTGTTACAGTAATTACTGTTCAATATTGTATTTTATTGATTCAATAATTGCTGCGTTGATATTTTATATTACTGTTGTTTCAATAATTGTCACTACGCAGTATTTTTTTATTATCGGAGCAATAATTCATATTATCTGAATAATATTATTAGATAACATTATTGGCAATGTCTAGAAAGTTCTATCTAAGGAGAGGTTTGGTCATCTAATTGCGCGCCAGTAAGGAGAGGTCCTTATTGGAAAGCCCCCTCTTTCCTGGGAACGGCCTGGTTGCTAGTACTGTGATTCTGTAATATTATTTGTGTATAATTAATTATTGATTTATATGACGAGAAAAATAGTGATTTTATGTGGATATAGATAGAGAAAAATTTTAATGTGACAATTGTTGAAAATTAATATTTTATCTTTTTCTGATAAAATAATTCATTTAAATATATTATTTTAATAATATATTGATGGTGGTATTTTTACAATGAATGTGGGATATATGAGTATATGAGGAAGAAGAGTATTTTTGTGACATTAAATGATTAACACATGTTTTGTGTGTTGGTGGACATAATTCTTGACCGAAAATTTATTATTGACTGTAAAATCGTCCGTTTGTGAATTTCGGTCAATTTTTGTTTGGAATTTTGAAAAACTTTCTTCTGTAAAGTTGTAGAGAATTGAATTTCCTATAAAAACACGTGAGATTTGAATTTTCTGATAAAAGGACTATTTATTATGAATTATTGAAGTTCTGAAGTTCCGAAATAATTGATTTTTGGAAGTTTTATTTATTATTTTGAAGAAAAACGTTTTTTGGCATTTAAGTGGGCTAACATGTGATATAAATGGGCTGAGATCAGATGTCTAGAGGTGGGCTAAGGAAAATTTGATAAATATATTATTATTATATTAAATTTTCTGCTTTGGTGTTCTAAGCATTTTCCTATAAATAGGGTGCTTAGGTTAGAATTGAAAATCACACCAGAAACACAAGTTTCTCTCTATTTCTCTCTCTATATCGAGCGTATTCTTGTGAGTATTTGATACTTTGAGTGTTGCTATACGGTGCAAGTTTCCTTCAGCACTATATCTAGTATTCCAGTCAGAAGTACCGTCTTTCCGAGGTAAGGGATGTTATTTCTTCTTAAATGATATTATTTTCTTCAATATCATTATGCCGAAGTATTGATCTGAATTTTTATCAAATTTGAAACTTTTCATGTCGGGGTTACTATTCATGAGTTACTATTCACGAGTTACTATTCACCAAAAAATGAAATTTCCTTCTTTTCGTCCAAATATCTATTCTGGATACTAGCTTTGATTGTATTCATGTTTTGATCATTCTTGAATTTTACTTCACTATGATAAGGTATTTTTGGACATGGATAAATCGAAATACGAATCCTTAATATTTGTTATTTTGCTTCACTAGATTCGTTTTCTTTAAAATATTTTTCATCATCCTCAGTCTTAAATGATGATATAACTGAATATCTTTGGCCTGTAGTGCAAAGATGAATAATTTCTGATGAATATCTTTGGCCCGTAGTGCAAAGATGAACAGGTGTTGAGGTGAACATGACCAACTGATGGATATCTTTGGCCTGTAGTGCAAAGATGACTATTTGATTCAAGATATTTATTGATTGTTGTTACAGGGATAAAATGTTGATGATGGGCTTTTAAATTCATAGATAATCGTAGATTTCATTCTCTACGTAACTTCTCTATGAATTATTATTTTTCGCTGCGAATATTGAATTAAAACTTGTTGTCTATTGTATTCTATTAAATTTTTCCCTGTTGAAGACTAACGATATTTTGTTGTATATTATCTTAGTCATAATATTCTTTACTGGGCTAGTTGAGCTCACCCTTTTCCTTGTTGTTCCATTTTCTTCTCAGGAGGCGAGAATGTAGCAGGTACTAGTCGGGGTATGGAATGAAGGTTCTAGGAAGTTGTTTTAGTAGTCCTCACCATTTTTTTTGTAAAATATTGTTCCAATAATTGTAATGAGGACTTATTTGAGTGTGGATATTGTCTAGATGACAATATTTGTATTTACACTCATAATTTTTATGTTGTATTAATAAAGTTGTAGTTGTTTCTGTACCATGTTATTGACGACTCAGAATAGGTGTTGTATACCTGTTTTGGGGGCGTCACATCTAATATGTATTTAGATACTATAAGGTATTTATTTAGTTACTGTATAATGTTATTGTGTTTTATAATTCTTTCTTTTTTATTGGTGGTTACTTATTGACTACATTGGTTACCTTCATACAGCTGTTAATCTGATTATATATATTGGTTGCTATATACTATTTAATTGGTTACTGTATACTGTTTATTTGGTTGCAGTGACAATTTGGCAGTTTTTGTCAAGTTTGGAGTGTCGAATTTTGGCGTTTTCGGAGCCTAATTTCATTAAAAACGGGTCAACGATCAAAAGTCACTAGCTTTGCTGGTGAACTGTAGGGTTTTCTGGTCAAATTCTATCATTTAGGCTTTCAAAATTATATGTAAAGATTTGGTTTATATCCTGGTTACTAAGATTATGTAATTTGGTTACTGTCTAATATTAAGTTGGTTACTTTACAATGTTTATCCAGTTGTTAGACAATGGAGACTGATAGTAACCAATACAATAAATTTAATTCTTTACATGAATATATAATTGTTTACTTTTAGTAACTATTAACCACATGGTTGGTAACATTTTTGATGGTGCACAGTAACCAAAATTGATGTTAATTAATATTTTAATTTTTGATTCCATCATGAGTTGTCAATATAAAGTAAACATATACATTGAACAATTGGTAACTCTTCTCAAACAGCTTTATGTAAATTTGGTTACCCATCTAAAATAAAATGGTTACCTCTATATTCATATTTAGTTACCAACTGGCATGGACCATTTCGAAATAACTTTTATAACTACGTAATTTAAAAGTATCCATCAGCTAGATAAATGTGAACCCTCACATGTACATTAAGCACTTGATAACTGTTCTAATATAAAATTTTAATTATTTGGTTACTAACAAAAACTAAATGGTTACACTTATATGCAGGTTTGGATACTGTTCTGAACCAATTTTATGTAAATTTGGTTACTCACAAAAAATAAAATAGTTACCTATATATGCAGATTTAAATACCAATTGTACAATTTACAGATAATTTTTATGAGCATGTAAATAGGACAATCTCACATGTATATTTAACACTTGAAGTTTGTCCTCATACAAGCTTGTAACTATCTGGTTATTAATAACATTAATCATAATGTAACATAATAAAACAGTAACCACATAATTATATTATAGTAACCAGAACAGGTTTTAATGGTAACCAAAACAGAAACATCATGTAATGAAACTCCGTTTAGGCAATCCATGTATACTAAATAATTACATATTAACCAGATTAAAAAATAAAAATAACCAAAATCCCACATTGAAGACACAGTGATAGTAGCCAAATCATAAGGTAACAGTAACCAAAATATAATAAAGAAGTAACCAAATAGTTATATAAAAGAAACCAGAACATGTTTTAATGGTAACCAAAATAAAAATAACCTGTATATCCAACCTAGTTTAGGCAACCCATGTATACTCTCACATGTACATTTAACATTTGATATATGTCATGATACAAGCTTGTAACTATCTGGTTACTACCAAAAAATAAAATGGTTACCCTTCTATGCATGTTTGGTTATCAACTGCACCTTTCAAACAATGCATTAGACACAACTTAGAAGTAACAAATACGAACCAACAAACAATGTCAAATAATTGATAATATAATCAAATATGTAATCCCAATTACATAAACTCCAATAAACATTACATACTTACTAACCATAACAAATGGTTATGGATATCCAATAAAAATCAAAGTACGAAACACAATTCAAAAGGACAAGACAACAACAACCGAACTAATCAAAATCTGGTACAAATCTTTCTAAAATTTTAGCTTTTTGGCTGCTGCTACTTTCTTCTTCATAGCTGCTCTCATTCTCTAGAAAAGACTTCTGCATTATGAACCTGTGGGAGGAAGAGAAATACCTTGAGATTAGTGAATATAGAACCCATGTAGGATGTGTTTGTGGAAATGAAAATATAACATAATTTAATTTAAAGGTCACCAAAACAAAAATATGTATACCAAAAAATATACTAAAGAAATAACCAAACAGTTATATGATGGTAACCAAACCATATTTTAATGGTAACCAAACCATAAACAATATGTAGACCAATCCCAGTTTAGTCAACCAATGTATACTAAGCAAATACATTATAACCAAAATAACATATAAAAGTAACCAATATCCCAATTGAGGGAAAAAAATGGTATCCAAATCATAAGCCAACAACAACAAAAAATATACTAATGAAGTAACCAAACAATTGTATGTTATTAACCATAATATATATTAATGGTAACCAATACATAAACAACATATAGACCAAACACAATTTAGTCAACTCATATATACTAAGCAAATACATGGTAACCAGAACAATAAAAAATAGTAACCAAAATCTCAACTCAAGGAAACAAAAATAGAATCCAAATAAAAAACTAACAATAACCAAAAACAAACTAAAGAAGTAACCAAATATTTATATGATAGTAACCAAAATATATTTTAATGGTAACCAATACATAAATAACATGTACACCAAAATTAGCTTAGTCAATCATGTATACTAAGCAACTACATGGTAACCATAACAACATAAAAAAGTAACCAAAATATCAAATCAAGGTAACAAAAATGGTATCTGAATAACAAGCTAACAATAACCAAAACATAATCCAGAAGTAACCAAATAGTTATTTGATAGTAACAATAACAAAATTTAAATTAGCACACCTTTAAAAATTTTTGGGTTGAAAATATCTTCTGGATATGAACTTGAGCTTCTGTCTTAACTACGGGAACATCAAAATCAGAATCCAACTGCACAAACATAAATAAATTTCTTCAAGTCCTTAATAGAATCACCCTCTGTGATTCTTTTTCTCTTTCCATCCTTCTTCCTTGTATCAACCATTCTATACAAAACATAAAAACAACACAAATCCAAACAATCAATACCCCATTCTGTTAGAAACATATATATATGATCATATTAACAATTAATTAGTAGAATGAGAATTAACATAAATTAGAAGCATACCTTAGAGAGAAACTAGAATCCTTTCAGTTGTGAGAGAGTTGGAGAGAGAAAACCACGTATTAGCCTGAAAGTCCTGTCAGAGTTGAGAGACTATGGTGTTGCGTCGGCGGCGGCGGCGGAAGAGGAGGATGAGGAGGAGGACGACGACGACGAGTGGCTTCGAGAGGAGAGACGAGAGGAGAGAGAGAAGTAGTAAGGGAGAAGAGAGAGAAATATTAATGGCGTAGATAGAGAGAGACCGAAGGAAGATGGAAACTAATTTGTTATGTAATCTCATTAATATTAATCCCTTAATTTAAGGACTCTTAATTGTATTAGTATTGTAAATATATATGATGAAGTGTCATATTTTTGTAATTATTTTATAAATGTATGATTTTTATAATTACTTTTAAAAATGTATTATAATATGTAATTGTTCCTAAAAAAAATCATGGGACTTAAAGTAATTGTAATTTAAATTAAAAAAATATAGTTAATTAATACGATCCACTCGCTAATTGGTTAACAAATATAAAAAATTATGGTTCACAAATATAAAGAATTATAAAATGAGTAGCAGACTAATATAAAGAATAGTACTTAACTAAATAATTTGGGAGTAATAGTTGACTACATAATTTGTTTATGGGTAGAAATATAATATAAACTCGCTAGACAGAATAGCGGCCAACATAAAAAAGTTTGACTGGCCGTAAGAGAGAATAACGATCAACCCGAACCAAACTCTTAGATCTTCTATTGAACGACAAAAAATGAATTAATTGAAATAGTGCCAAGAGCTAACATAAATTATGAATCACTTTCTATATATATTATTGGTGGATGTTGGCTAATAATTTCTCACGGCCAGGCAATAAAACAAACAAACAGCTCGTCAAGAGTACTTAAATCTTCTGTAATTGAAGCGTCATTGTCAATATGAATATTAATTATTTCTCTTTGAAAATTTAAAATAGAAGTCAAGGTAACTTACCTAAAACTAAAAACATAAAATAATTAGTTTTTTCTTTCCCATTAATTGTTGTCCTCTCCTTTAATTATCTATTTAAGTTCAAGTGTTTCCATTCCACCGGTAGAACTTTTAGTCCGAGTTGATTAAATAAAAAGAGTCTTGTTATACATAACGATAAATTTATGTTAATAAATATTAATATATATAAATATATGAGATAAAAAGAAATTAATAAAAATTCACACACTGTAGTTCTATCTTATCTCTCACGTTAATCACAATTTAATTTGATATTTTATTTTCCTAATGAAAAGTTACTTGGTTCCAACAATCAACTCATTAATTGGAATCCTATTCATCTTATAATGAAAACTTGGTAATCCTACACTAGAGAATAGCAAGCTTGGAGGATAATATTAAAGTTTGCATTTAAAAATATTTTAATTTTTGAAATTTGAGAAAATAATATTAAAGTTTCCATTTAAAAATATTTTAGTTTTTGAAAATTAATATTAAGAAATATTCTCTATGTTCCAAATTATAAAATTAATAGTAACTTTTTAAAGTATGTTTAAGATATTTTCAAATACAAAACTGATATGAATTAATTTAATTTTAGGCAATAAAATTATATTATTATTATTAATTTTTGAAAGTTAATTTGAGATATTTTTAAACTCAAAATTAAGATGACGCATTTAAAATTATGAAACAATAAAAGTTACAACGAGTAATATTTGTTAGATAGTTTACTATAATAAAGAATCTAATGTCAATTTTGATTTTAAAAATCTTTTAAGTTGATTTGAAAAAGTCAATAATGATCAAATAATACGAAATGGAGGAAGTATAACATTGTAGTTGTAAGACCCTAATTTTTATAAATAAAGATGAATTTTCTATAAATATCATTATGGAGTTAATTTGATATAATGTTATAGTTGTGGGTAATATTTATAAATTTTACAAAGTACGCAAGTTGTTATATAATATTCGATTTGTCGGGAAATATTCGTTTTAGCAGGAAATATTCTTACAACGACACAATCATTGGTGGACCCCACAACGGAATTATTGTCGGATTGAGAAAACGACAAAAATATTTTATTAAAAATAACGACGAAAGTTTTACCATTGATACTGTTGAACTACTCGGTAGTAAAAGTACAGTAACATGTGTGGTTGCATAGTAGCACACGGTATTGATTATTAATGCTTATGTGAGAAGTCACTCAGTTTGATTCAATTATTGTCAGTTAATAATATGAATTATTTAGTGATAATGACGTTTTGTTTTATTCGTATTATTAACGTAATAAAACAGAAACATCTTTTTATATAAAACAGAATACTTTATTAAAGTTATTCTATAAATAGAATATATTATATTTTATTTAAAAGATTTTTCTTTAAATATAGACCGTCAGATTAAAGTAATCAATCTGGACCGTTAATGTAATAGTTACTATGCATTCTATTTTTCTATAAATAGCAGCTCATTCCTTCATTATTTCTTACGAATTCACTGAACTCTAGAGAGAGAAACTATAGAGAGAGAGAAGAAAAGTATTCTGCTACTTAACTACTTCCTTATTTCAGCTCTTCTTTAAAACGGTAAGGGGTGTTATTCTTTCTTATTCATGAAGAGAACTGTTGTTATTCCATTTCTTATTATTCTGTTGGAATAACCTGTATACGCGGTCTACCCTATACTTGGTGACATTCTTCTATTATTCTGTTGGAACATCCTGTCTGTGTGTTTTACACCGGACCTGGTTCCGTTTTTATTATTATTCTGTTGGAACATCCTGTCTGTGTGTTTTACACCGGACCTGATTTCTTTTTTATTATTATTCTGTTAGAACATCCTGTCTGTGTGTTTTACACCGGACCTGGTTCCGTCTTTATTATTATTCTGTTGGAACATCCTGTCTGTGTGTTTTATACCGGACCTGGTTCCGTCTTTATTATTATTCTGTTGGAATATCCTGTCTGTGCGTTTACGCCGGACCTGGTTCCATTATTTATTATTCTGTTAGAATAACCTGTCTGTGCGGTCTATCGCATGCATGGTGATTTCTTTTGTTATTCCATTCTTTATTATACTCAGTTGGTTAAGTTTTGACTTCTATACTCCATGAAATTTGTGGAATATCATTGATAATTGCGTTTCATCCAGTATCTTTTCATGAAAATATTCTTCTAAGCATTCTTGAATTTTACTCCACAAAGCAGTAATATGTTGACAATTTAGACGTTGTTAATTCTTGGATAAATTAATTCTTGAACTTGTTTTATTGAATTCTTATATCATTGTCATCATCCTCATGTTTATAAAATGTTGAAAGTCATCTGTGACCTGTAGTGCATAGATGGACTTGGTATGATTATGACCAGGGATTATTCGGTATAATTATGGTCGTAATGTTACAAATGATGTGGTAAAAGTCCTCATTGGCCCGTAGTGCATTAATGGACAGTTGTTGGCTTGATCATGACCATTAATGAATACACGAATATCCTTGGCCGTAGTACAGGGGTGATTCGATGATGTGGATTATTTTATTAAGCTGAGTCCCAGCGATCACAGTGTTGAAAAATCTTTTAAATTATAAAAGATAGCAGAGTTTATTTTCTACTTGACTCTTTTAATGGATTGCTTGTTCCGCTGCAGTTAAACTTGATGTCTATTATATTTTATCAGTTTAAAATTGTTGAAGGCTAATGAAAATTTATTCTGCATTATCTTAGTCATAATATTTCTTACTAGGCTAGTTGAGCTCACCCTTTCTTTCACTGTTCTCTTCAGGAAATGAGAACGTAGCTGGGGCAAGTCGGGGAACGGAGTGATGGTCCGAATGATAGTATTAGTTAGTAGTCCTCACTATTCTATGTAATGGTGTGTTAATAAATGTAAGGAGGACTCTTTTTGAGTATGAATACTCTCTAGAAGATAATATTTGTATTCAAACTTACAGTTTATGTTTTATCGTATTGTACACGACAGTTGTATTAGTAAGTTGTATTTGTATTCTGTACTATGTATCTGACGACCCAAGATGGGTGATGTATACCTAATTTTGGGGGCATCACAGTTGGTATCAGAGCTTAGAGATATGATCCCTGGCTAAGATGTGAGAATAGAACTAGGAGGGGAGAGACGGGGAATTCCTTCGCTAGTATGACCTACCTAAGTTTATTTGCATGGTATTTAATTGGTCGGTCATAATATAAGGATAATATATGACATATCAATTAACTTTTACTTTGTGGCAGTATCTGAAAATGACATCTGAGAATGATGAGAATAGCAATGGAGCACAGGCGACTGTTGATTCACCACATATCAATAATCAGGATAATGTGCATCAGGAAGGTAACAATCCTCATGCAAACAACAACACTGACCAGATGATGAATGATGGAATGTTCAGAAACTTTATGCAGTTCATGCAACAACAGGCGAGAGCGGCTCCTGTCCAAAATATAGGTGGAAACACTGAAAACTCTCGTACGGTCACCGCTAAACAGTTCAAGGAGCTGGGACCACCAGAGTTTAAGGGAGAGCCAAAACCACTTATAGCGAAAACATGGATAAAGTAGATTACCAAGATATTTGATGTCTTGAGATGCTCCGAGGAGCAAAAGGTTCCCTTTGCCGCCTTTATGTTGCGAGGAGAGGCAGATTACTGGTGGGAATCGATTAAGCGTACTCAACCTGCTGCACTGAAGATGTCTTGGGAGAAGTTCCAGGAGCTGTTCAATGACAAATACTTTCCTGAAAGTGTTCGTCACATGAAGGAGGTGGAGTTCATCAAATTGGAGCAGAATAATATGACCGTGTCATAGTATGAGGCTAAATTTGCTGAGTTTTCCCGGTTTGCGTCCCACTTGGTGGATAATGAAGAGCGAATAACGCGAATATTTTTGCGAGGTTTGAAACCTGAGATACGTCAACATCTTATTTTTCATAAACTGTGTTTGTATTCAGATGTTGTGAATAGGGCTCAGTTAGTGAAGCGCGATAACGAGCCAACGCAACCAAAAGAAAGCAGTCGGCAAAATGATAATACCAGTGAGAGCAGTCATCGAAGCAGTGACAACAAGCGTGGAGGGAATCAACAGGCCAGAAATGGTAACCACTTCAGTGGTAATCAGGGCCAAAACAATAAGAATGGTCATTTCAAGAAGAGGAGATTCAACAATGATGGAAAGACGTCAGCACCAGCACCCGTTGTTAAGGAAGGAGAACGACCACCTATTATATGTTTCAAATGCGGAGGGGAGGGGCACATCAGTCCAAACTGCGCGATGTCGTCTAAAGCATGTTATAATTGTGGAAGAGAAGGTCATTTAGCTCGATTTTGTCGTTTACCAAAAATAAGTTCAGCCAAGATGGAGACACCAAAGGCCGTCCCAGAAAAGTCAAAACCGGTAGTGCAAGGGAGAGCGTTTGTTGTGACCTCCTAAAAAGCAAGGAACCCAAATGAGGTCATCACGGGTAAGCTTATCATAAACTCTAACGAAGTCTATACTTTATTTGATACCGGTTCTACCCATTCTTTTATTTCTCCTACTTGCGCTCATCGATTAAATTTGACTCCGGAGAAATTAGACTTTGATTTATCTGTTGAAACTCCATTGGGAGAAACCTTCATTACATCCACGGTTTATAAGTCTTGTTTGGTTCAAGTTGGTACCCACACATTACCTGTCGATCTGATTTCATTAAAAATACTTGCATTTGACATGATTCTAAGGATTGATTGGTTAACTACTCATCATGCAAAAATTGATTGTTTTCGTAAGGTTGTTAGCTTTCATATTCCTAATCGACCTATTATGCGAATTCAAGTAACCAAACCATTAAAATCAATCGCTGTCATCTCAAGCCATAAAGCTATTCGTTTATTGAAAAACGGATGTCAAACTTTCTTAGCTCATGTCATGGATCTAAACAAAAATACGTCAGTTTTGAATGATATTTCTATTGTTAATAAATTTCCTGACGTATTCCCTGAAGAACTTTCTGGCCTACCCCCAGAGCGTGAAATTGAATTTTGTATCGACCTTGAACTCGGTACAAAACCCATTTCCAAAGCCCCATATCGAATGGCTCCTATTGAACTTCAGGAATTAAAGATCCAACTGCAGGAATTATTAGACATTGGCTTTATTCGTCCTAGTACTTCTCCTTGGGGTGCTCCTGTGCTATTCGTGAAGAAGAAAGATGGAAGTATGCGACTTTGTATTGATTATCGGGAGTTGAATCATGTCACCATCAAAAACAGGTACCCATTGCCACGTATTGATGACCTGTTTGACCAGTTGCAAGGAGTACAATTCTTTTCAAAGATCGATCTTCGTTCTGGATATCATCAGCTGAAGGTTAGAGCTGAGGATATTTCAAAGACGGCTTTCAGAACTCGGTACGGGCATTATGAATTCCTAGTCATGTCCTTTGGATTGACTAATGCTCCTGCTGCCTTCATGGATATGATGAACCGGGTATTCAAGGAATATTTGGATCACTTTGTGGTCGTCTTTATTGATGACATCCTTATTTATTCCAAAAGCCGTGAAGATCATGAGCAACACTTGAGGCTGGTACTCCAAAAGCTTCGTGAATACAAGCTTTATGCCAAGTTGAAGAAATGCAAGTTCTGGTTGGAGGAGGTAGCATTCCTTGGGCACGTAGTATCAAGTCGTGGAATATCGGTTGACCCGGCAAAGATTGAAGCTATTCAAAGCTGGGAGCAACCTAAATCAGTGATCGAAGTACGTAGCTTTCTTGGTTTAGCTGGTTATTATCGAAGATTCGTGGAAGAATTTTCTCGAATCGCTACTCCATTAACTCAGCTGACTCAGAAAGATACAAAGTCGGTTGGAGCAAAGAATGTGAGAAGAGTTTTCAAGAACTCAAGAGGAGACTCATTTCAGCACCTGTTCTAACAATACCATCTGGCTCGGAGGGATTTGTCATCTACAGTGATGCTTCGAGCAAAGGGTTGGGATGCATTCTCATGCAACATGGAAAAGTCATATCCTATGCATCAAGACAACTCAAGGAATATGAGAGGAATTATCCTACTCATGATCTAGAGTTGGCAGCTGTTGTCTTTGCACTTAAAATTTGGAGGCATTACTTGTATGGAGAGAAGGTGGAGATCTTTACGGATCATAAAAGCCTCAAAAATTTCTTCACTCAAAAGGAACTCAACATGCGACAACGACGTTGACTTGAACTGTTAAAAGATTATGATCATACCATTTAATACCATCCTGGAAAAGCGAACGTGGTAGCTGACGCATTGAGTAGAAGATCATATGCAAGTACGAGTGCAATATTGTCAACACAAAGGCCCATTTTGTGTGACTTGCAAAGGATGGAGATAGAGTTAAACACTCCAGGGACCCATGTGATGATGGCGAATATATGAGTAGAACCAACTTTAATCGATAAAGTTAAAGCTGCTCAAGCTACAGACCTGGAGCTGATGCGTATGAGGAAGAAAGTGCAAGAAAGTGCTATGCCGGAAGCAAGAATCGATGAAGAAGGAATACTTCGAGTCAACTCCAGACTTTGTATTCCTAACAACCCTGATTTAAAGTATAAAATCATGATGGAGACGCACAACACACCGTTTGCAATCCATCCTGGAAGTACCAAAATGTATCATGATCTTCGTCATACATTTTGGTGGAGCAATATGAAGAGAGAGATAGCGTTGTTTATCTCAAGGTGTCTAACTTGTCAACGAGTCAAAGCGGAGCATCAAGTACCAAAAGGTCCATTGCAACCACTTGAAATTTCAGAATGGAAGTGGGAGCACATTACCATGGATTTCGTTACCGGTCTTCCTAAGGTTTCTCAAGGTATAGATGCGATTTGGGTCATTGTTGATAGATTGACCAAGTCTGCTCATTTCTTACCGATACGAGAAACTTATACACTTGAACGTCTTGCTCGTATGTACATAAATGAGATTGTAAGACTACATGGTATGCCAGTATCCATAGTTTCTGATCGAGACCCAAGATTCACTTCACGATTTTACGTTAGTTTACAAAAGGCTATGGGCACAGATTTACGATTTAGTTCGGCATATCATCCTCAGACGGACGGACAATCAGAGAGGACTATTCAAACTCTAGAAGATTTATTAAGACTCTGTGCCTTTGACTTCAAGGGAAGTTGGGACAAGTTCTTACCATTGGTGGAGTTTTCCTACAACAACAGTTATCAAGCAAGTATTGGCATGGCTCCATTTGAAGCATTGTATGGAAGAAAATGTCGTTCTCCAGTATGCTGGGATGAGGTGGGTGAAGCAACGTTGTTGGGACCGGAGTTGGTACGTATGACTACAGAAAAGATTCAAACGATCCGACAACGTATAAAAATCTCACAAGATCGACAAAAGAGTTATGCTGATCTTCATCAAAAGGACGTAGAATTTGATGTAGGAGATCATGTGTTCTTACGTGTTGCTCCATGGAAAGGAGTTACGAGATTTAGAAAGAGAGGAAAGCTCAATCCTCGATTCATCGGTCTATTTTTAATCCTCGATCGAGTAGGAATTGTGGCTTATAGACTCGCTTTACCGCCAAGTATGTCTCGTGTTCATAACGTTTTTCACATATCCATATTACGCAAATATGTGGAAGACCCGAACCACATTATTGAGTTAGAACCGGACGAAATAGCGGAGGATTTGACGTATGAAGAAGTTCCTGTTCAAATCTTGGAAAAGAAGAAACATATTCTACGCTCCAAGGTTATACCTCAAGTCAAAGTTTTGTGGAGAAACCACGATGTTGAGGAAATGACTTGGGAGTTAGAATCTGAAATGAAATCAAGGTATCCTTACCTCTTCGACATACCAGGTACGTACCCTAATTTCAAGGGCGAAATTTCATAAGAAGGGGAGGTTGTAAGACCCCAATTTTTATAAATAAAGATGAATTTTCTATAAATATCATTATGGAGTAATTTGATATAATGTTATAGTTGTGGGTAATATTTATAAATTTTACAAAGTACGCAAGTTATTATATAATATTCGATTTGTCGGGGAATATTCGTTTTAGCAGGGAATATTCTTACAACGACACAATCATTGGTGGACCCCACAACGGAATTATTGTCGAATTGAGAAAACGACAAAAATATTTTATTAAAAATAACGGCGAAAGTTTTACCATTGATACTGTTGAACTACTCGGTAGTTAAATTATACATGACACTTTCTAAATATTTGTTAGTATTTTAGAATGAAAGAGTTACCCATTTTTAACCATATTGGTTACATTATAAATATTTTTATCAAGACATATATATATATGCACACACACACACACAACTGTTATGTAATGTTCTGGGGTTTAGTGATCAAATTAATTATATGTTTGGATATGTATTTGCGCACAAATTTTTTATGCAACACTATATAACATATGCTATTAAAATTTGATAATTGCACAACAATCTATCATCTTCTTATTATATTTTAATTTATTAATTGCATGTATATATTTATTATTAACAAAATGAATAATCTCGCCGCAAAGCGCGGGTTTGTATCTAGTTAAAGTACTAATTTATAGTTATACCTACCTAAGTACAATATAATAATACCTAAACGTGTTCTAGACATAAAAACAGTTTAGATGTATCTCTAATTTTATAAAACATGGTACTCCATTTATTAAGGAAGGAATATTGACATTTATAGAGCTAAAATTGATATTTGAGACTCCTCAGTTATGTTTTAGGGAATTGATATTTTTACAAGTAAAAGTACTATTTTCGTAAGTTTCTTTCTTACATGGAAGTGAATTCCATCTACTATTCATGTGAGGAAGAGTTCATGAAACTATCACATTTATTTGCGGAAATTATCAATTCCTTTATTTTAAATTACTGAATGATAGCTTATAAACATAATGATTTTTGTTCTTAAAATAGAAAAATAGCTAATGGTAAACAAACAAGATTTAAGTGATTTTTTTTTTCATAAATTTAAATCTCTCTTTTGGGACAAGTATTTCTCATGAAAGAAATTGTGATCATGCCATAGGTGATTCCAACCCAAAATATGTAGTTTTTTTATTGCAAGCCTTGGTTGAATTGGTCATAGAAGTAATGCTAGTGTGAAATGATTTGTCTTTAGAATCAAATGATTAAAAATAAGTTGTAAATTTTAAATATGTTAATATGTTAGTTGTAGTATACTACCTGTCTTAGTATAATGATCGCAGAAGTTCCTCTTTTATTATATATATATATATATATATATATTAATATTTTTTTGTTGTCTAAGTCGGCAATCAATCTTTATATCTAAATATTTAAAATAAATTGATATTTTGACAACACTTTCTAATATTTTCACATGAAAAATATCGTTATAAATGTATAGCAACGGTGAAAGCCGTCGCTATAGATCCAGTCTCTATAAAATTTATAGCGACGATTTTCATGTGAAAATATCGTTTTTATTATGGATTTAACAATTTTTTATTTAAAATATATTTTAAAGTACAACATTCAGTTGACGTTCAATTGAGTTAGTTAATGTGAATGGCCGAGTTCTCAAATGAGTTGATTCAAAGGAATTGATTTTTCATTTTGTAATCCATTCACTTAATCTATCAATATTAACTTCTTTTTCTTCATTTCCCCCAATAACTTGGTAGCAGATTGTGAGTTATATTCGGTTTACTAGGATGCATTGGATGACATCCTGCATCATCAATCTATGTTTGGCTTTGATTGTCTACAAAATAGTATGAAATAAACGAAATCGAAGACTCCATGGTGGAGAACATCCTAATGCTGCTTCTGTTATTGCTCAAGATTGTATTAAAATTATTAAATGCAAGATGTAAAATATCAAGAAGCTTAGTAAATATTTAGGCAAATACCCATGCCTTAGGGTCAGACAGTTATAGCCTTCTGGTTACAGCTTAAACATCATTAGTCTGTCTTTGACGTGCCTGCTATAACAGCTTGGCGGGATATCCCCTTTTTTGTAATCCTTTCTTTTTTATATAATACTCTCAATTTACCCAAAAAAACAAAAAAACTTTATGAGCAAATACATTCACATTTAATCATATACATTGAATAAAAAAGATATAACCATTCATATTCTCAAATTCATATAATTGAGTAAGGAATGACAATAGGACATGGCGGAGAGTATACATCCCACCCTATCCGTCCCCATTTTTTGCAGAGATTAAAACTTAATAACCATCCCCATGTTTATCCTTGCGAAAAATTTATATCACCAACCAGAGTCAAAATAACCACCCCCATTCGAGGGGGGCATAGGTATCACTGTGGAAGGGGCAAATTTCCAACCATAAATTAAATATTTCCCTGTGCACTATTTGTATATACTCTTCACCACAAAATCTACATATATTCAATATTTCTTAATAACATGTATATACATGGATTAATTAACAATATATACATCACATGTTTTAAAATTTACTTTAGATAAATTCTACCTACTAATATTCAAACAAGCACAGATTCACCTACTTGTACATCTAAAAACAAAACACAACCTACAGAGGTGGTAATTTCCTCTTAAGAACAAACAACAGTAGTCCTTCCTCTTCTACTAAACACCAGCAATCTTTCTTGTCATGTCATGATTAATATCAATCTGGAAAATCCCTCGAGTTGGAATATGTACAAATTAACCCTTGGAAGATCTTGATCAGAGCACCGCTACAACATAGAAATGATTATGTATGTCAGAAATAAAAAATAAAGAAACAGGTTACATAGGGATATGGCAACCAACCAGAATTCAAATATGAAAAAAGGTTATATACCCGATTAAGTATAAGTTTGGCAAAATAAAGTTTTCCTTAAAAAAAGTAGTCGTTTCTCTCTAAATTTGGAAGGGAGGAATAATAACATGATACCAAAGGGAAAGTTGATATATTCATGACAAGATGATTTTAGTTTTAAGAAATATATGCAGAAGGATAGATTGTTAAAGACATGCAAGAAGGTAATATACCTAGAATAAAATACGCAGCTATGCACAAATGGTATTAAAGGACTCATTTGCAAAAATGATGGATGGGATAGGATTATACTAGTCCTTACAAGGTCTGCCTGAGATACAATGACTTATACTAATCTAATACCTTTAGAAACTATTTTATGCCATGATTAGTCATTTATTTAATCCCATGAACTATGTTTTTTTCATTTCTAAGGTCATCTAATAATGGACTATAATCCCAAATGGAGAGGTAGTATTATTTAATCCCCTTTTGAGAATCACATGGCATTAGAAATAATAAATAAATAAATAAAATTGCCAATGGAATTTAATAAATGACTATTATGGGATAAATTAGTTCCAAGAGGCATTGAACAATCGGACAAAATAACAAATATATCAACTGCAAAATTAAATAATAATAAGGAATTATCAAACCGAAATTTATTCTAGAATAAAGCTTGTATGCGTTTTTAGAATGGTAGTACTTAAAAGACATTATTCGACCCAATTCCAGTGCAAGGATCTGACGACCGAACCACCTCCAAGAACAACAACAGAATGTTGGTGTACACCTACCAAACACTTAACTCTCTGTTTTAAAATAAGACTTTAAATATATTGAGAATCACACAGAAACTCAATATATGCTCTCACAATATTTATGTATCAAGTAAATAATATTCTTTTTTATCTTACTTATCTCTCGCTAGTACTTGCCTTCTTTTTCTGAATCATACAAGTGAATATGCCCATGTGGTCCTTTTATAGTGCAACCAAGTCGGTGACTAACTGGATAGCAAATTGAGGCACGTACATGTTTGGTCCAATCACATTACTTTCTTAGCATGACAGGATACTTAGGCCTGGCCAAGTGTGAGCTTAGATTGATTAATAGAACAATTAGTAAACCCAATCTTAAATAAAATTCTAAGACTTAGATTTAAAAACTTCAGATAACTAATTTGTCAAGAAATAATTAACGAGAACAGACGCATATTAGTGGAGGAATAGAATTTCAGAATCCAAGTTTCTGTTAAACTGACTGAATAATTTCGGGTTTAGTATTTTATTGTATATTTAACAGATAGTACTTGAAAAAGAAAATGTTTCAGAAAGACCAAACAAATGACCGCATAGAACTCCTTTTTGTCAGTCTCCTGTGTTTTACCAAACACTTGATGCACAATATGTCAAATCCAAAAGACAGACTGACCAACAGTTGGAAAAAGTAAATGTTATCCTTCATGTAAAACTGACAAATAGCTAAGCAATTTTGTAGGAAAAAGTATATGAATATAATTATATAAGTAATTTTAAAATCTGGGAAAACATTTTCCATTCAAAAAGTTACAAGTAGCTTCTTTGGACATGATGAAATTTACATGCCATATTCAAGCTTTCTCAAAATTACATCCTTCAATCATAATATATTATACCGTTCAAGTAACCTAACTACTCGATGCTCAAACATGCTTATTGGATCGGAAAAAGTAACTATTAAACCTTCAACATAAAGAATCCAAGTCCCTGAAGTAATAACGGAAAGAATCAAGGAACAAAATTTTCAAGATGATTTCAAAAAAATATGATATATTGTGTTTTGTTTCTCAAGGCTAAAGAATACTATTATAGAACGAAAAAGAATAATTTCAAGTACAAAATTAACAGGCCATGTTCAAAAGAAAACATACCTATATTGAGAGTTTGCTCTTGCAACTTCATTTGTCGGACATGAAACCAATATCTATATTTCTGAATCAATGATAGTTGAATGAAAAAATATATATCCTTTTCCTAGACTTTAAATTCATGCCTATCCATTTCTCTTCTCTACAATTATCAGCCTTTTAGAGTAGATTTGTTTCTGCATCATCGATATCATGGTCTCTCTTTTAGTCAATTTCTGTGATGTCTGGTTTATACGTCCGATGAACACCACACATTTACATCTTCATTCATAACTCATCTGAAAGAGATCTCAGTTCTATCTCCACACATTTCCTCTAGGAAAGTTTTATTATATATCTCACTCATGATTGAACTGCAGTAAGATCAGATAGACACCAGACAGTTATATCAAGTACCATCTGTTTTATTAATGATGTCAGCTTTAATTCTGGAATAATAATCAACCAAAAAAGTCGCCCCTAATAAATTATTTCAAGTGCAGTGGTATCTGAAAAGAAATTGAAGATTCCATATACTTTGACGATTGAACAAATCTGGAATGTACTTGCTTGGAACTTGAACATCATTGCAGCGAAATCCAAAGCAATTCTGTTACACGAAAAAGAATAATTTAAGAAAAAAAGACAAAAATGGAGAGGGATGGAGCGAGGGAGGGAAAAATACCTGAAGGAAACTTCTGAAAGTAAATGTCAGAGTGTAAGGAATTCTAAATCAGGAGGAATATCTGGCAATGATTCAAGACTGCTGCAGGCAGTCAAGTTTAGGTCATGTAAATTAGGAGGAAGTTTTGGTAGTGACCGGAGACTACTACAATTAGTCAAGTCTAGCTTGTACAAATTAGGAGGAAGTTCCTTGATTGACTGAAGACGGCTGCAGTTCTCAAGATTCAGCGATCTCAAGTGTTTCAATCCAGACAGAATTGGTAAATTTTCCAGTGATGTACAACCACCTGCATATATGTTTTCCAGAGTAGGAGGAAGTTCTGGGAGCAACTGAAGACTGCTGCAGTTGGTCAAGTCTAGCAAGTTTAAAGCAGGAGGAAATTTCAAAACTGACACAAGACTGGTGCAGTTACTCAAAAGCAGTTTGTATAATTGAGGAGGAAATTCAGATAGAGATCGAAGACTGCTACAATTTCTCAAGTCTAGGCTGAATAAATTAGGAGGAAATTGTTCAATAGCAGTTCTATTTATAGCAAGCCAGCTTAAGCATTGCATCTTTCCCAGTTTCTCAGGTAACATTTCTAGGTTCGAGCAGGATTCTAGACTTAGCACTTCAAGTGAAGTCAAATGGCAAATGCTACTTGGAAGCTCTCTAAAGTTCTTACAACCTTCCAAATTCAACTTGGCCAGCCTGCTTAGATGTGCAACAGAATCGGGTAATTGTTCAATAGCGGTTCTACTTGCATCAAGCTGCCTTAACCGTTGAATATTCCCCAAATTCTCCGGCAAATTTACTAGCTTCGAGCAGGAATCTAGACTTAGCACTTCAAGTGAAGTCAGATGGCAAATGGTACTCGGAAGATTTCTAATGTATTCACAACCTTCCAAATTCAACTTCACGAGTTTACTTAGATGTCCAATGGAATCCGGTAATTGTTCAAAACTAGTTCTACTTGCATCAAGCTGCCTTAAGCATTGCATATTCCCCAAATTCTCCGGTAAATTTTTTAGCTTCAAGCAGGAATCTAGACTTAGCACTTCAAGTGAAGTCAGATGGCAAATGGTACTTGGAAGGGTTCTAAGATTCCTGCAACCTTCCAAATTCAACTCCACCAGCTTATATAGATGCCCAATGGACTCAGGTATTTGTTCAATATTTGCACCACTTGCATCAAGCTTCTCTAAGCCTTCCAAATTCCCTAATTGCTCAGGCAATTGATTCAGATTGAAGCATCCGTTCAAATTTAAGTGAGACAACTTACTCAAAAGTCCAATCGATGGGTGAACCTGTTCCAGACTTGAACAATTTTGAAGCAATAATTTCTCAAGCTTTTCCAGTCCTCCGAAATCAGGGGTGGTTTTCAGGAATGGAGAATGACTAACATTTAGGATCTTCAAATTTTGTAGAGGCTGCAGAGAAAAATACTATATGATATTAGATTCTCTAGGCACATTTTTCTTTTCATTTGAAAAGAAAGATGAAATTGTAATTAATACCATACCTTGATGTGATGCCACAATATTTTTACCTTACTGTATTGCATGTCAAGGAAGACTAGTTCTGGTGGGTGAAAGTTGGAAGGTAAAAACTCCAGAGGGCTGTAATGCCAGCAAAGCCACCTTAACTCTTTAAATAAATTTTCAAAGCTTCCAGTGAAATATACTTTACTAATATGAAGCAGTCTCAAATTGGGCATCTTCTCAAATGTTCTAGTACTTAAATGTTCATTCTCTGGCATAGTCATTTCTAGCTTGATACCTTCAATTGTTTCAGTTCCCTGATAAAAAGAGAAAACATAGGTAACGCGTAAATTTGAATATATATATATATATATATATATATATATATATATATATATATATATATACACAAGAGAAAAGATAGAGAGGCAAAGGGAGGGAGAGACAAGTTTATGCCTTTTACTTTGACATTTCTGGAACTAATTTGAACTAATGTTTTTAGCAGTAAACTTTCTTGGAACAGTCAGAAAACAAGTGTATGAATTTTACCTTGAAATTTTTGAGCACATGACATACATCCTTGTAACGCCACAATCGACTGCGTTTTCCGGGATTATTAGGGGATTCATTACGAACAATTTCTCTTCCCATATCCCGAATCATATTATGCATCCTCAACTTATTTTCCCAATCAACTATTAGTAAAGAACTCTTTCTTAGAATATCTATTCCATATTGTGCGGAAAAACCACAATCTTCCATTATTTTAACTGCATCATCTGTGTCCATTCCAATGAAAAAGCATGCAATATCGAGGAAGATATTCTTCACTGTATAATCCAGTGACTCAAAGCTTATTTTTTGATTTTTCAGAAGTTCTTGGTTGGGAATTTGTTGCAGTTTTTCGAAGGCACTCTTCCATTCTTTCATGCTTTTCTTAAACAAAAATGAACCCATAACTTCTAGAGCTAAAGGAAGCCCTCCAACGTAGCTTATAATATCTTTTGAAAGCTCCACAAAATCTTCCAATGGAGCAGTATGTCTAAAGGCATGTTGGCTGAAAAGCTCCAAAGACTCGCAGTTGTCCAATCCCTTCACCTCGTATCTCAAAGTAACTTGACTTTTATCTAGAAGACCAACATCTCTTGTCGTGATGATGATTCTACTTCCTGAACCAAACCAGTTCCACTCTCCTGCTAATGCTTCCAATTGGCTTAAGTTGTCCAAGTCATCAAGAACTAGTAAAACTCTTTTCGAACGAATTGTTTCTTTTATTAAACTTAATCCTCTTTCAACACGGTCAACCTTGAATTTTTTTGTTTTAAGGAGTGCAAAAATAAGTTGCTCCTGTAAAAGAAGTAGACCATCAGGTTGATTTGAAACTTCTCTAACATTTGCAAGAAAGCATCTACTTTCGAACTTGCGTGATGCTCTATCAAAGATAGTTTTGGCAAGTGTAGTTTTTCCAATTCCGCCCATCCCATATATCCCAAGGGTACAGACATCATTTGACCCAGTGAATAGTTGTGGGTATAAATCTTTGACACGGGAATCTATTCCAACAAGATGTTTAGCAACATTCCGGTCTTCGCGATATACTTCTGATAGAACTACATCCACAATTTTTTGAATGAGAACTGTTTCATGCCTGTCAAATTTTAATCCAAAGAGAGACAAAACATAGTATGGTAAGTTAAACAGCAAAATTATTACATATATTGCAATTCAATAAGAAATTTATTTTAGGATGCACAGGTTGAACAAATTTGAGTTTGATGGGTGCCCAAGTAGGCTGTATATTCGTATGTATAGTTGGAATTAAAATTACTAAAACTGACTAATTTCCTCTTAAACATACTCAATAACAGCATCAAATACCATCTAAGTTGAATATTTATATCATCTATCCAGAAGACCATTTCTATCCACCCCTTCTTTTTGCACACATCAAAAAAATCTAGACATAGACCATAAATAAATAATTGACCAAAGTACAGAAGAGAAAAATAAAATGGTTTTACCCATTTGCATCATCTTTTAGAACAAATCCTGATATATTTGCAACTTCGGTTAGCGCAGCTCTCCAGTTCTCCACCTTATCGACAGACCATGTTCTATGATTTGCAAAATTCCTAGTTTGGTGACGCACATCAGATGGATCAACATCGTAAAATACAGGAATAACTGTCTGCCCCCTTGTTCTCTTGCATTCCATGATCTGTACAAGTTCATCGAGACACCATCTCGAAGAAGCATAGTTTTTTGAGAAAACAACAATCGATATGTACGAATCTTGGATTGCTTTCGTTAGTTCCGATTGTAGTTGTTCATTCATTTGTAGGTCGGAATCATCTCCAAATGTTTGAATTCCTGCTTGTTGTAAAGCAACAAATAGATGTCCTGTAAAGGTCTTCCGCGTATCTGCACCTCGAAAGCTCAAAAAGACATCATAAGATGGGGATGAAGAAGGAGACCGAGAAGAAACAGACTGGATACTTGTACAAGCCATGGATATAGAAGTTGAAGGAGTAAAACAAGATTGAGAATCCCAGATGGAACGGAAGATCAATGGTGATTCTATGCAAAGAAATAGAGAATACAAATGTGTTAGATCTGGATATATGGGTTTGTGAGTCAACCTCTGTCCCAGCATGACAATGACTTTTTCTCACCTCTTATTTTAATAATTTTTACATATTATTTAAACTTATAAATTATTTTAACTAAATATCTTCACATTTTACATTAACTTATAAACTAAAATGATATCAAAAAAATTTATTTATAAGCGAGTTATTCCCGAACAAGGATTTGAAATCAAATGATCAATTTCTAAATCGGTAATTAAATATATTTAGTTATATTTTTGAACTTATAGTAAATTAAACATAGTTTTCAAAAGTATAGTTTTAAGTTCAAAAATTTTTCCCCAAAAAAAAATGTTAAAATGTTTTAAAGTACAACAATAAAATATTAAATATGTATGGTCTATCAAGTTTAGAAAAGACAGAGCACTTTTGGGCCGATCCGATATGGCGACCGGTCCAAATTTTTTTTTTTTTTTTTAAATGTCTCTCAAATAATTTATAAGATTTTTTTTTTACAGATTTATTTTTTACATGTATCCAAACGACATTCAAAACACTTTTTTCTGTAAAAATTCCAGTTCTAATAAATCTTATAAATTATTTGAGAGACATTAAAAAAAAAAAAAAATTTGGACCGGTCGCGACCGGTCACCATATCCGGTCCCCCTAGACTTTTTCAAAGACAAATACTCATTAGTATAGTTATATACAGTTCACTATGGGTAAAAATAGTATTTACTTTAAGGAATTGATATTTCTACAAGTTAATATTAAGGGTGTAAACGAATTGAGTTGAGCTGAGTAATGAGTTGCTCAGATTTAGTTCATAAAGTTTATCGAGTATAAAATAAGGTTTGATTGAGGCTCATTTAGCTACCGAGTCGAGCACGATTTTAAATCGAGTCCGAGCAGTTTGAACTTTTCGAACGAATATGATTCGAGTATCAAAAGAAAATTACAATTTGAGGAAGTTCGAGTAATTTATCGAACTTTAAAATTTGCTCACATTTGACTCATTTATATTTCGAGTCGAGCTCGAATCGAACTTTTTTAATCGAGCGAGTATGAATCGAGCCCGAATTGTTTGCTCATTTTATAACCTTAGTTAATATGATATTTTCACAAGTGAGTCTCATTTTTAACTAAACCAACCTTTTGTGCAGTAGACTAACTATAGAATTTAGTTTTGATGTCCAATTTGCCCTTATTTAGTAAAAGTTGAATTTTATATATTTTAACTATTGCCCAAAAGTCTATTCATATTTTCTTTCTTATTGAATTCACATATATTGTGTACAGACATGTATAAACAAAAAAGAAGTGTAGACATAACACTGTATATATATACACACACATTAGAGAATAGAGAAGTTCATACGACTAAGGACGTACGATAAGCAACGGATGTTAATTGTTTACAACAAAAGTTGGAATTAAAAATAATAATAATAAATACTAGTCTTAAAATTTACACACAAATTTAAGTTATGGTGATGTTATTCATGTACTAATATTTTCATTGGCTCTTTTTTCTTCCATTGCTTAATCGACTCGTATGATTTTAAGTATCACAAGAGAGGAAAGAAGGAAGGAGGAAGGTAATTATTTGACAAGATTTTCTAGGATATATATATATATATATATATATATATATATATATATATATATATATATATATTTATTTAGACATGATAAAAGAAAATTAAAAAGAAACAAGCTAATCAAAATCAGGATGAAGTTTAGTTGGTATAGAAGATTTTAGAATTTATAACTAACTAGTTTTATTCAAATACTAGTACTTGACTAGTTACTAAATTATATTACTAAAAAGTCTATAGATTTTTTAGTAATATGATATGATAATAGAAATTCTCAAAATAATTTTTTTCCCTGGTGGGAGAAAGCCTTAGATCCTAATTTTTATATGTAAATAATTTTTCTCACTTATTTTCTAACAATTTTCTAATTATTAATAATATTATTACTATTATAATAATTAAATAAATAAAAGTTGTCTTCAATTGAGTAACGCTACTAATCATATAAAGTTAAGTAACTAGATGTTTAGTTATTTATCAAGTGAGGGTAATTTGGATATAAGAACTAAATTCTATAGTTAGTTTATTGCACAAAGAGTTGGTTTAGTTAAAAATGAGACTCACTTGTAGAAATATCAAATTAACTTGTGAAAATATCAATTCCCTTACTTTATTATCTATTAGATGCTTTCTTTTTTATTCCATTCAAAAAATAAAAACTTTAATTTTATAAATTTGTGTAAAATATATATATACTTTAGACATTCTTTAAAAAAGAGAGGGAGTAATAGTTTATAGCGAATCTAAATATGTTATCCATATAAATATATATGTATATAGATCATTATTTATCAAAATACATATCTTAAAGGAAATAGAAATATTTTGTTTATTTTATAAAAATATTTCGTTATATAATAAATAAAACTATTTAACTATTTATGTTAATAATAAAATTTGTCCGCTCATCGAATCACCAAACAATAAACTTAAACATGCATAGTAAACAAACAATCATACTAAAAAACTTGACGATTGGGACCGTCGGAGGTGTGAGAATAAGTACAAGTTAAAAACGTCAACAAATAGAGATATGTAATTACTTTAGTGTGTAAAGTATGTTGTACCTGAAACTTGAACTATGATCCTGTATTTATAACTTGATCACTCATCCCCGATTGAACTAGGCGTCTTATGTCAAGATACCTATAAATACTTCCAACGGGATAGAATATTATATCCTCACTAATAGAAAGTCAAATAGAATAAATGTACTAAAAGTCAACTGTGATTGTAGTCATTTTAGAATGTCAAGTCTCCTTATCGCAATATTTTACCATGTTGTCCCATTGAATCGTCTAGGTCCACAAAATCGGACAAGGATCCTCTCTATTTCAAATAAATGGAGACTCTCCATTTCATGATCCAGATTAAAAATGTGTTGGAATGTAACATTATGCTGACAGGAGAGAGAAAGATGATTTTAAATCTGAACCATAAAATAGAGAGTCTCCATTTATGTAAAATAGAGAGTATTCTAGTCCCACACAATCATGCCCCAACCGTCTAGGTATAAAATAAAATTATAAAACTACTTTAGAAAGAAAAATTATAAAAATATTATTAAAAGAATAACTATAATATATTAGGAAGATATCCGCTAATTAAAATATAACTATTATTCGATCATTAAAAAAAGTCTTATAAAGTAATACTACTATATTGGCGAACTAGATATAGGGGTGTTCACCGATGAAAAATCGGACCGAACCGGACCGAATATCGAAAGTACTCAAAATTGTGTACCGGTACCGGTTGAATCGATATACCGAATCAATTACCCGATTCGGTACCGATTTTTACCATGCTTGTACCGGCCCCTTCCTTTAAGCCAAAATTCGGCCCAAGTTTAAGCCAAAATCCAGCCCAAGATAGAGCAGCCCAAGACGGTTTTAAGCCAAAATAGTTTAAGATTATCTAACTTCCTTATACTTTTACCATTTTAATCAATATGAAACTTTTAAACCACCAAGTATCAAGGCTTCCCTTGGTATTCATTTTATAAGGAAAACTTCCTTAAACTTTTACCAATTAATCAATGTGGGACTTGGCCTTCACTTGGTAGTCATTTTATAAGGAAAAATTTCTTAAATTTTTATTAATCAATGTGGGACTTGCAAACAACCATATATATATATGTGTTCTTTAATATGTGTTCTCTTGTCTTACCAACATCCCACATTGTCTAATTTGTGTTCTCTTGTCTTACCTCTATTTTATAAATAGGGGAGACCACAAATTCAAATTTCATCATGTCCAAAACATTCTAATATGTCTTTTCTTATGTTACTTCCATTTTATAAATAGAGGAGACTTTAACCTAATTTCATAAAGTTAAGTAAAAAAATTCTTTAAAAGGGGGATTAGATCGGTACAAGGAATTAGACTGGTACAACCGGTTCAGTCCGGTATGTACCAGACCTATAAAATTGGTAACCGGAACTTATACAGAAAACCAGTTTGTACCGAACCGGTCTCGAATTGATTTTTTTGGTACCGAACCGATCGGTTCGGACCGGTCCGGTTCACCTTGAAAATCAAATTTACCAAATTTGTTGAACAACCCTAACTAGATATGCATCCCCAATTTCAGAGATTAAGAACCTTTAAAAAACAAAAAATAATAAAATTAAAATACAAGCCTTAAAAATTAGGGTCATGGCATGTTCAACCACAAGGAGAGGATAAGAAATATCAAACCATGTTCAACCACAAGGAGAGGATAAGAAATATCAAACCTAGTTGTACAGGAAAGCTTATTTAGTTCACCGATTGACCTTTAGAAATTATATTATAATAAAATAAATAATTATAAAAACTTGATTTATGATTTTTAATATATATTACAAAATCCTAATTAATTTAATATATTTTCGCAAGAGGTACATTAACAATCTTCCAACAATGAAAATCAAAAAGACATGTGAATCCATCAATTTAAAGGATAGGGGCAGCCCCCAACCAAAGGAGTGGTTACGTCTAGATTATCGAGATTCATGGGCGTCTCGCGAATATCTTGGGTCTAAACCTTCGCATCTACTCTCTCTTTGAAGATGAACCACACCTTGATATCGCAAGAATATAACGATCGAAGAGCTATTGCTCAGCTGCTTCATGTATTACAAAAGTCGTATTGCCCGAGGGGTGCTTAGGAGAGGAGAGGGTTTCGTTGTCGTTAGATTGTGTGGCAGTGTGAGCAAACGTCAGCAGAAAGGAGGAGAAGACGGAAGGTTGTATTCCTAGTCTATGTTAGAATTGTCCAGTGCAAAGATGATCATTGATGTTAGGAGTTCGGATAACATAGCATCCACGGAGATGATGGATCAATTGGGGCTTCAGCCCCTTTAAGTAAGGGCCTCATCTAGAGCCCTATCGAATCAGACCAAAAAGGGCATGAGCAACGCACATGGTTTAGCGGTTTGCTATGCTCTGTGATCTTATTCTTCTCCCGATGTTTCATTTGCTTCTCTATCTTAGTAAGACTTGTTTCGAATCTTGTGCAATTCTCGGGTGGTGGAGAACAATGTTGCTTGCATTGCGGGAGATGCCTGCTACGACGGGATGACCTTTTCTTTCGCAATAAGATCTGAACGATTATCCCTACCCTTGGTAACTTACGAGTTTAGGTCCATCCCTGGTCGGGTACAGTTTCCTTTCTTTTTCTCCCTTGTAGCCGTTACCCGAATTCGCACAAGTGTGTCCACACCCCCCAAACTGACTTGACGAGGAATCCATTCTCGCAAACAAACACAACCCCTACACACACCTAGGAGCACCCTTTCCTGCATATCCAAACAAGACCCGAGTAGGCGATTCGACGTCCTACGAGGTAACCACTACTAGGAGTACTACCCTCCCAAAAGGTAAAAGATGTGTCTATCAGGTTCGATTCGTCTTAGTTGGCTTCTCTTTTCCCCTTAAATAGCAGGAGAAGAAAGATATTATTGGTTTTCTTGCTCCCGCTTCCTCATCTGCGCTCATCAAGCCAACTTTTCTCTTTGGGAGGTGAAAGAGCAATTGAAGCGAACATTTCAAAATAATAGTTTCGAAGAACTATTTCTATATATAGGCGATTATGGTTATCTCGGACTGCGTTCTAGAAAAAGTAGCCTACTTTAGGGGCACACTCTTGTATTTCAACCCCATTATACTATTTATAGTTGTGGGGGCACTGTGTACTTACAGCCTCTATGATAAGCAAGTGAATGGGTCCGGTGCATGGCGAACAGAGCGGGTGATCAAGAAATTAGTTCCCTCAACTCCCTAAATAGGAAGATGGGTACTTTCCAAATAGAACTAATTGCTTCACACCTGACTGTGATAGCCCTCTCGATACCTTACCTTATTGGAGCTTTGTAACTAGTAACCGATTTCCCGTCGCTAGAGCGTTCCCCATCCATCACTACATGTGAAAGCTTAGACAAAAGAGTTTCTCTATTTATAGTCTTCATTGAGTTAGTAAGGTCAAATTTATAAAGTCTAGAGACATTCACTCTCGAATATACTATACCTAAAGAATCTTTTAAAAGTGTTTTCAAGCCTAAGGAAGAGATTTGTAACCCCCCAAAAGTATTTACATAATGGTTCCTGCTTTTTACCAATAGTTAGCATGTACACAGTTAGTTGCTCTTTCCTCTTATGGGAAAGCTATTCATTCAGTTGAGATACTATTGCTTAGATTAGATGGTTAACTTAGTAGATGCTTTCTTGTAAGTCTATAAAAAAGCACTTCTCTTGTGTTTCTGAGTTAGTTTTTTATCTTGTAGCTACTACCGATATGCTATGCACGTGGTAGAAGTGACGCTATTAATTCAGTGTTAAACATTAAGCGTGCTCAGGGCTTGGAAGACTCTTCACTAGCGAGGCAGCTATTACAGAGGAAGAATAAGAGGAAAGGGTACCAATGAGACAAAGACAACTATATAAGGCTTAGACCTTGCGTATACTGCTTCTCCTTTGGGTAGCTTTCTTTTCAAGCAATCTTGCATTAATAAGGGTTAGCTATGTTTTAAGCACTTCTTCTTTTTAGAAAATAACTCAAAAGAGTCTTTCAAATTCCGAGTGTCCCAACCGAGTCAAGGATTCTTTTCATGTTTACATTCAACTCTCTTTACGATTTCTTTCTTTCTGCAAAACCCTCTCCTGGCTAAAGGCAAAAAAGCTGAGATAACGTCAAATACTTAAGATCTTGCCATCTGTCAGTTGGATTCTTGACCAGCCTTTTCCTGCACAAGCCATTCTAAGAGCGCCATTCAAGTTTTAGCCTTTTAAAAAGAAGGGGATACTACATAAAGGGACAACATTCAAAGAAATAATATTAACGAAATCAAATGCCTGTTCGATTGTTGGCCTCAAATCTATTTTCTCGGAGAAAGATAGTGACTTGCACAATACACTTGGACTTGTTTGCTCTCATTCCTGAGGTTGAAGCAGCTTGGCTTGGCTAGAATAGCTAATATGTGACGCCCCCAAAATAGGTATACACAACCCATTCTGAGTCGCTAAATACATGATACATAATTTAAATACAAACTTAATTTATACTATTATCAACTATCGTGTAAAATACGACAAATTGTAAGCTGAGAGTTTTAACACGAATATTGTCTCGTAGATAATATCCAAACTCAAATGGAGTCCTCATTACAATTATTATCACACTATTTTATAGAATAGTGAGGACTACTATAGCCACCATCTTAGACTATCTCTCCATTCTCCGACTAGTCCCAGCTATATTCTTATTTCCTGATGAGAACAATGAAAGAAAAGGGTGAGCTCAACTAGTCCAGTAAAGAATATTATAACTAAGATAATGTAGAATAAATTATCCCTAGTCTTCAACAGTATAAAAACTGATAGAATACAATAAACAACAAGTTTAACTGCAGCGGAATAAGCAATCCATTAGAAGAGTCAAATAGAGCATGATATCTACTATCTTATATGATTTAAAAGTTCATCATCAATATTTTATCTCTGTAACACATCTCAATAAATAATCCACATCACCGAATTATCCACGCACTACGGGCCAAGGATATTTTTAGTATCACATCCACGAATTATCCATGCACTACGGGCCAAGGATATTCATTAGTATCACATCCACGAATTATCCATGCACTACGGGCCAAGGATATTCGTTATTATCACCAGTGGTCATAATCAAGTCAAACAACTGTCCATCAATGCACTACGGGCCAATGAGGACTTTTACCACATCATTTGTAATATTACAGGTCATGATTATACCGATACATAATTCCTGGTCATAATCATACCAATCAATAATTCATCTATGTACTACGGACAAAAGATGACTTTAATCACTATTTAAGCATGAGGATGATGACAATGATATAAGAATTCAATTAAGTGAGAGCAATGATAAATTTTAAAGATTCATAATTCAATTTATCTAGAGTTCAAGAATGTCCAAAAAATATTTCAGTGAAACGATACTAGATGAAGCGCAAATTTCAAGGATATTCTACTAATTTCAAGGAGTATTGAAGCAATACTTATCAAAATAAGTGTAGATTTAGGAATATGAAACGAAATAATATTACTTACATACTACAGAATATGGAAGAAAATATTATTTTCTATGAATATTGAACAAAATAATTTCCCTTACCTTAGTAGAAAAGTAATTATGACTGGTATAACGGAGATATTCTTGAAGAGAACTTGCAGTGTTTTCTACACTCAAAGCTTCCTTAAACTCAAAAGATATACGCTCAATATTATAAAAGAAGAATTTTCTAATTCTGGTATAATTTTTATTCCTAAACTAAGCATCCTATTTATAGGAGAAGGGCATGATACTATTTAAGAAAATAATCACGGACTGCACATGGAAAAAAATTACGGGCACAATTCATCAACATACCATTTGAGACAACCAATAAGGTAGTACCTTCCTGTGAAGGTAACTAGAATTTTGGAGATATGGACTAATGAGGGATCACCCTCATTCATAAGTCAGTGAACAGTAGATGTATTATTTGAAAAGTTAGCTAATAATATCATAACCTGCCAATCAAAAGATTACCTTCTTTGAAGGTAATTGGGCCATATGGAAGAATTTTGTATCCTTAAAAAAACTAAATGAACAAACACCAATTTAAAAGGATAATTGAACAAACATCTTCCGCTCATCCATTATTATTCTTATCTTCAATCAACACGATCTTTCAATAATTATTCGTCATTAATATTATAACTCACAATATTAACAACCAGATCATTCCCAAGAAAGATGGGTCTTTCTGATAAGGACTTCTCCTTATTGGCGCGCAATTAGATGACCAAACCCCTTTTCTCGACAGAACTTTCTAGACATTGTCAATAATACAAATAATAGTATGAATAACTGTGTCGTCTCATTTATTGATTTAATAATATAAAATATTGTGCAGATGATACTGTGATAATAATTGAATCAATAATATGAGATACTATTCATCAACTACTGTTGCAATAATTGAATAAAACTGAGTGACTTCTCACGTAAGCATCAATTATCAAAGATATTGTGCAATACCGTGTGCTACTGTGCAACCACGCGTATTATTGTACTTTTATCACCGGGTATTTCAACAGTTAACAATAAAAGTTTTGCCATTATTTTATAAAAATGTTATTTCTGTCGCTTTCTAAATTCGACAGTAATTCCATTGTGGGGTCCACCAATGATTGTGCCGTCGTACGAATATTTCTTGATAAAACGAATATTCCCCTACTAAACTAATATTTTATGACAACTTGCTTACTTTGCAAATTTTATAAATATTACCCATAAATATAACATTATACACCTTATTATTAAAAATAACATTTAGAGAAAATTAAATCTTTATTCATAAAAGTTGGGGTCTTACATAATAGGCTAGCTTCCTTGCTAGAATTCCTTGTGGCGAACTAGACTGCTTATATATGACTTCTAATAGTGTGACATTCCAGGATGGCAAAGGAGTTGTGTATTGGTGCTTATTTGTTTAGTAGATAGGTTGTGAGACTATTGAAGAAGCTCGAGATGTTGTCCACTACATTGTACCTAAAACAGTGTGCATCATGTCTTCAACAGGAGTACGGTGGTAAGACCTATAAACATGGGCTTCTTCTGGTTCCAATTTCTCTTACAAAGTATACTACGGAAAAGATATATCTATTAGTAACGAAGAAAGTACTAATCTCGCAGTCAACTGTTAAGAAGCGGTGGAGAGAGGTGTAAATCATGAATTAGCAAACCATCCAATAAATGATTTCTCCGTGCAGATTTGGTGATAGGCGTACGTTGGCACATAAAATAAAGACTTTCCAACCCGAGCCTTGCTTTGGTCTCAGCTTCTATGGTTGTACATGCTCGAAAATGTCCGTTTTGTTATTTTAGTTTGAATAGAGGAAGCCAATAGATGATAGTTAGGTAGTTGCAAAAAGCAATCAGAACTAGGAGGGAACGGGAGGGGCCGACAAGCAAAAGCAATGACAATCAGCCACCTAATTACTTTGTGATCACTTAGCTCAATAGTTTATATATTGATTCATGAGCTAACTAAGGAGGATGCCTTTATGTTAATATGTAAGCCAATAGCATGAAATATAGAATATTGAGGTCCAAGAATGAAGAAGAGGTAGAATTATTGAATGAATATGAGATGTGGCTAATATCTGAGGCATAAAAGAAGCATTTTCTACGGGATCCCAAAACCACTAACCAACCCGACCTAATTCATAATGAGCCCGCCAACTTCCTGGCAAAATGCCTACGGTTAAAAACCACCAATATGTCAAGATCCAAATTTGAATTAGTTCTTGGTCCTGGTCAAAGACCACTGTGTTAGCGCCGGCGGTCTGCTCACCTCTGCCTGAGCTACGAAGTCTTGGATTCCCTCCTATAGTGAGGTCAGTGCCCTCTTTATCCTTTTCTTTCTTTTCAGATTTGCTTGTAGTCGTGTTTATTAGGGCTTCATTTCCTTTCTTTGGGAAATTTTGCCCGAGCTACTTTAATTTAGTGGTTCCCTCTCCTAGGCGATAGGGGGATAACTGGATTATGAGACTACCTTTCCGAGTGTGAAATCTTGAGTAAAGCTGATCCCAGAAGTTGGGCTACTATAGACTAAAAGAAAGGCATTATTATACCCAATTTTTTGATTTAAGGGAATGAATTACTTGATTGACATTGAAAGATACGTGTACCATACATTCAAGTGAAATCCAATCCACAAAATAATTTGAGCTATAGACAACATCATTGTGGTTAAGGTCGTAATGCTAGAAGAATCATTACCGCAGGGGTGGTCATAAACGTCTATACCGTAAAATCGATTTTCGACAGAATGAAAAAGACATAGATGGTAGAATCATAACTATAGAATATGACCCTATTCGAAATGCATACATTTATCTCATACACTATGGGGATGGTGAGAAGAGATAAATTTTACATCCTAGAGGGGCTATAATTGGAGATACCTTTGTTTCTGGTACAGAAGTTCATATAAAAATGGGAAATGTCCTACCTTTGAGTGCGGTTCAGAAGCTTTTGGATTAACAATGGTAACTCGAATTGGCGAAAAGGGAGTATAACTTTGTAAAGGGTGAACTTACTACTCCAGGATCTACCTCATAGAGAGGCATATTTATTGGTTGATAGTCGAGGTAATCGACTGATTCTTAGTCAACTTGGTTGACTTCCTCTGTTTCTAGTGGATATGAAAAAAAGGCTAAGTAATATATCTCCAACTAGCTTTACCCTGGTCACTGGGTCAATAATCGGCCTGGTGGTTCTTCGACTAGAAATGGAATAGATCTTGGGCGAGGTGGTGTTGGGGAAGCTGCTGGTACTAGTATCGAAACCAAATGAGACTTAATCCATCTTTCATAACCACATGTCTTTCCTGTTAATTAATGTGAATCTTTCTCCTGTTCCATGAATCCAATTTTCATTTCATCCGGGAAAATCCATCTTTTTCTCAACAATGTCTTTGTCATTTGATCCAATAACGTTCCGTTAGATAGGAGTAAATTTGATAAATACTGATAACTCTCGGATAAAGTATTAGAATGAAAAGATCCATTAGATAATGTAGAGTCGGGACTTCAATTCTTATCATATCAGTTCTAGACAGTCAATTGTATCACCCCTCGATGCGAGGCCATCCAAAAGAATGAAGACCGGGTGGAAAATGCTAGTGAAGATTCCATTTCCTTGCCTCTGGTGGCTATTTAAGTAAGGTTTGGGATGGGGATTAGCTTACAAGGAAGGCTTGCGCAATCAATTTGTTGCTTGCTTCCTATCAATCTCAATTCCTACTTAGCTGTCTTGCTTGTTTACTAGTTCACTTTTTTGCTTATTCGATATAGAATGATGCGGACTTTATTCGCTGTCACTCATAGGATTCAATTCATCATTTTCTCATAAGCTTTAACATGATGAGATAACTAGATTTTTCTAGTCTTGCCAAGAGGCCAGGTTGTACACGAGCCATCGTATTCATATTTGAAGCGAGAATTGAGAGATTTTTAATAGAACAAAAAAGCGAATACAGTTGCCTACACCTTAAGCAGAAAGGGTAGAGAGAAACTGTTTATGTTAACCGCTCAAGAGAAGCTAATTTCAGCAATGGCAAAATTGGAGTTGGAGGTGAAATACCCTAAGGAGTCAGACAAAAAACTGTTTCAATTGGGAGCCGGTCTAACTTTGATGGATAAAGTTAAGGAAGCATAGCTTCATGATGAGGAATGTGAAAAGATAAGGAAAAGAATATCTGAAGGTGATGAAGTGAATTTCAAAATCGATACGAAAGGGTTACTGAGATTCGAGAAAATAATTTGGGTTCCGCAAGTATCAGAAGTAAAGGAGGAAATTTTGAGCGAGGCTCAAAGTTCACGGTATTTGATTCACCCAGGGAGTACAAAGATGTACCAGGATCTCCAATAATATTTCTGGTGGCCGAATATGAAGAGAGACGTTGTTGATTGTGTGGCCAAGTGTTTGACATGTCAGAAAGTTAAAGTAGAACATCAAAGGCCGAGTGGGTTGTTGCAACCATTAGAAATCCCAGAATAGAAGTGGGCACATATCACAATGGATTTTGTGGTAGGTCTTCCAACGACTCAGAAAGGTTTTGATGCAGTATGGGTTATCGTGGACCGATGGACGAAATCAGCACACTTCTTATCGATCAAGATCAGATTTAACTTAGATCAGTTGGCGAAATTGTATGTGAAGGAAATTGTTTCAAGGCACGGTGAATTTAAAGGAAATTGGGATGATCATCTACCGCTGGTGAATTTCGCTTACAATAACAGTTACCATGCAAGTATTGACATGCCACCTTACGAAGCGTTATACGACAGAAAGTGCAGAACTCCATTATGCTGGGGATGAAGTTGGTGAACGTCAACTACTAGGGCCAGAATTAGTACAATAGACCGTTGAGATTGTCAAAGTGATCAGGACAAGATTGATAGCTGCTGTAAGACCCCAACTTTTTATAA
The DNA here is from genome assembly GCA_016801055.1 of Panax notoginseng. Taxonomy (NCBI): domain Eukaryota; kingdom Viridiplantae; phylum Streptophyta; class Magnoliopsida; order Apiales; family Araliaceae; genus Panax; species Panax notoginseng. The sequence goes on from CM029023.1 coordinate 136,266,168, forward strand.
ATGAAATTGAATTTCCTCTATTTATTATAGTAAGGGTTGATTTGATTAATGTGGTTAGTTATAGGTAAAATGTGCAAATATTTTAAATAAGCAAGTGGTTATAAAATATTCATTGTTGTTGGGAAATATTCGTTTGGTCGTGAAATATTTTTACTGTCGGGGAATATTCGTACGATGGCGCAACCTTGTGTGGGCCCCATAACGGAAAGCGATTGGATGAAGAAAACGACAAGTATGAGTTTTTATGAATAACGGCGTAATTATTACCGTTAACACTGTTGGAATACCCGGTGGTTAAAACACAGTAATACGCGTTGTTGCACAGTAACACACGGTATTGCACCAATTATTGATTCTTACGTAAGAAGGCACTACTCAATAATTGTTACAGTAATTACTGTTCAATATTGAATCAAACTCAATAATTGTTACAGTAATTACTGTTCAATATTTTATTGATTCAATAATTGCTACGTTGATATTTTATATTATTGTTGTTTCAATAATTATCACTGCACATTATTTTCCATTATCAGATCAATAATTCATATTATTTGAATAATATTATTAGATAGCATTTTTGGCAATGTTTAAGGAATAATATTACTATTCACGTATACTACACTATTCATGTATACGACAATATTCACGAATACGACACTATTTATCGAAAAATAAAATTCTCTATTCTTTGTCCCAGATGTCTATTTTTGTTATAATCTTTGATTGTATCCATGTTTTGATATTCATTCTTGAATTTTACTCCACCATAGTATATTATGAGGTGTTTTTAAACATGGATAAACCAAAGTACGAATTCATAATATTTATTTTTTTGTCTCACTGGATTCGTTTTTTTTAAAATATTTTTCATCATCCTCAGTCCTAAATGATGATATTACTGAATATCTTTGGCCTATAGTGCAAAGATGAATGATTTCTAGATGAATATCTTTGGCCATAGTGCTAAGATGTACAGGTGTTTAGATGAACATGACCAACTGATGAATATCTTTGGCCTATAGTGCAAAGATGAATATTTGATTTAAGATGTATATTGATTGATGTTACAGGGATAAAATATTGATGATGGACTTTTAAATCTTAGAAGATAGTAGAATTCATTCTCTACTTAACTCTTCTAATGGATTGTTATTTCCGCTTTAGTTATTGATCTAAAACTTATTGTCTATTATATTCTATCAGATTTTTCCCTGTTGAGGACTAATGATAATTTGTTCTATATTATCTTAGTCATAATATTCTTTACTGGGCTAGTTGAGCTCACCCTTTTTCCTTTTTGTTCTATTTTTCTTCTCAGGAAGCGAGAATATAGCGGGAAGTAGTCGGGGTGTGGAGTGATGTTCCAAGGTAGTTGTTATTATAGTCCTCACTATTTTATAAAATAGTGTATCAATAATTGTAATGAGGACTTATTTGAGTGTGGATATTGTCTAGAAGATAATATTTGTATTTTAACTCACAGTTTATGTGTTGTCGTATTTTGCACGACAATTGTATTAATAAAGATGTAGTTATTTCTGTACCATATTTTTGGCGACTCAGAATGGGTGATGTATACCTATTTTGGGGGCGTCACAGTTGCTATCAGAGCTTAGGGATATGGTCTCTGGCGGAGATCGGAGAATAGAACTAGGAGGGGAGAGACGAGTAAATTCTTCGCTAGTGTGTCCTACCTAAGCTTATTTGTTGGTTGGTCAAAATATAAGGTTATTATGTGATATATTAATTTCTTTAATTAACCCTTGTTTTGTGGCAGTATTTGAGAGTGGCAACCGAGAATGTTAACAGTGGAGTAAATGAGACCGTGGAGACACCTTTACTCACCAATCAGGAGAATGTGCAACATGAAGACAATGTTCCTCCTGTAAACAACACCACTGAGCAGACAATGAACGATGGGATGTTTAGAAACTTTTTACAGTTCATACAAAATCAGACGAGGGCAACTCGTGTACAAAATATAGGTGAAAATGATAGCAATGCGCGGTTTGTCACAGCCAAGCAGTTCAAAGAGTTGGGACCACCTGAATTCTGGGGAAAGCCGGACCCTATTAAGGTGAAAACGTGGGTCAAGCAAATTACCAAGATATTCGATGTCTTGGGATCCACGGAGGAACAGAAGGTTCCATTCGCCACCTTTATGTTCCGTAATAAAGAAGATTACTGGTGAAAATCTGTGAAGCGTACCCTACCAGTCGCACTCAATATGTCTTAGGAAGCGTTTCAGAAACTGTTCAATGATAAATACTTTCTTGAAAGTATCCGTCATATGAAGGAGGTAGAGTTTATCAGACTGGAATAGAACAATATGATTGTGTCCCAGTATGAGGCTAAGTTCACGGAGTTATCCAGGTTTGCACCACATTTCGTTGAGAAAGAGGAACGTATGACGCGGATGTTTCTGAAAGGTTTGAAACCCGACATACGTCAATATCTCATTTTTCATAAATTTTCTCTATATTCTGATGTTGTCAACATGGCTCAATTATTAGAGCGAGATAATGAGTATGTTTAACTGAGGGACCACAACCAGGGTCATACCGGTGATGGCAGTCATCGGAGCAATGATAACCAATAGGGAGGCAAAAATGCAGACAAAAGCGGTAACCACTCTGGTGGTAATCGTGGTCATGATAATAGGAGATGCGAGTTAAGTGGAAATTTCAAAAAGAGGAGATTCAATAATGACAATGTGAAGACGTCAACACCAGTATCAACTATTTCTAAGGGAGGAAAACGACCACCGGTCGTATGCTATAAATATGGAAAAGAGGGACACATCAGCTCAAACTGTCCACAATAGTTCAAGGTATGTTATAATTGTGAAAAGGAAGGACATATCGCTTGAGATTGTACTGTAGGGAAACCAAGTCTAGTGGGGATGGCGACTCCAAAGGCTGTCCCAGACAAATCAAAGTCAGCGGTTCCTAGAAGAGCGTTTGTCGTGACTTACCAAAATGCGAGGAACCCGAACGAGGTGATCACGGGTAAGCTAATCATAAACTCTTGCGAAGTTTATACCTTACTAGATACCGGTTCTACCAATTCATTTATCTCTCCTGCTTGTGCTCAACGTTTAAACTTAACTCCAGAGAAATTAGACTTTGATTTATCTGTGGAGACTCCGTTAGGAGAAACTTTCATTACATCCACTGTTTATAAATCTTGTTTGATCCAAGTTGGCACCATCACATTACCTGTTGACCTTATCTCTTTAAAGATACTTGCATTTGACGTGATTTTAGGGATTGATTTGTTAACTACTTATCATGCCAAAATTGATTATTTTCGTAAGGTTGTTAGTTTTCATATTCCTAACCAACTTGTTATGTGAATTCAAGCAACTAAACCACTAAAATCAATCACTGTCATATCAAGCCATTAATCCATTCGTTTATTGAAAAACGGATGTCAAGCTTTCTTAGCCCATGTCATGGACTTGAACAAAAACACGTCAAATTTGAATAATATTTCTGTTGTTAGTGAATTTTCTGACGTATTTCCTGAAAAACTTCTCGGTCTACCCCCAGAACGTGAAGTTGAATTCTTTATTGATCTTGAACCTAGTACAAAATCCATTTCTAAAACTATCGAATGGCTCCTATTGAACTTTAGGAGATAAAGGTCCAACTACAGGAGTTGTTGGACATCGGTTTCATTCGTCCTAGTACATCTCCTTGGGGTGCTCTTGTTTTATTCAGAAAGAAGAAAGATGGGAGTATGCGACTTTGTATTGACTACCGGGAATTGAACAATGTCACCATCAAGAATAGGTATCCGCTACCTCGTATTGATGACCTGTTTGACCAGTTGCAAGGAGCATAATTCTTTTCAAAGATCGATCTTTGTTCTGGATATCATCAGCTGAAGATTAAAATTGAGGATATTCCGAAGACTGCCTTTAAAACTCGGTACGGGCATTATGAATTCCTAGTCATGTCTTTTGGATTGACTAATGCTCCTACTGCTTTCATGGATATGATGATCCAAGTATTCAAGGAATATTTGGATCAGTTCATGGTTGTCTTTATTGATGACATCCTCATATATTTCAAAAGTCGTGAAGATCATGAACACTATTTGAAGCCGGTACTTCAAAGGTTTCATGAAAATAAGCTATATGCCAAGCTGAAGAAATACGAGTTCTGGCTTGAGGAAGTAGCATTCCTTGGGCACTTAGTGTCAAAGCATGGAGTATCTGTTGACCCGGCGAAGATTGAAGCAATATAAAGTTGGGAGCAACCGAAGTCGGTGACCGAAGTACATAGCTTTCTGGGCTTAGCTGGTTATTATAGAAAATTTATGGAAGGATTTTCTCGAATCGCTACTCTGTTAACTCAATTGACTCGGAAAGATACAAAATTCGTATGGAGCGAGGAATGCGAGAAGAGTTTTCAAGAGCTTAAGAGGAGACTCATTTCGGCACCTGTTCTGACAATACCAACTGGTTCGGATGGATTTGTTATCTACAGCGATGCTTCGGGCAAAGGGTTAGGATGTGTTCTTATGCAACATGGGAAGATCATAGCCTATGCCTCGCGACAACTCAAAGAATATGAGAGGAATTACCCCACTCATGATCTAGAGTTGGCAGCAGTCGTTTTCGCGTTAAAAATCTGGAGGCACTATCTATATAGGGAGAAAGTGGAGATATATTCGGACCATAAAAGCCTCAAATATTTCTTCACCCAAAAGGAACTCAACATGCGGCAACGACGTTGGCTCGAGCTGTTGAAAGATTATGACCATACCATTCAATACCATCTTGGAAAAACGAATGTGGTAGTTGAAGAATTGAGTAGAAGATTATATGCGGGAACGAGTGTGATGTTGTCAACATAAAGGCCCATTTTGTGTGATTTACAAAATATGAATATAGAATTCAAGAGTCTAGGGACCCATGCGATGATGTCAAGTATACACATAGAACCAACTTTAATCGATAAAGTTAAAGTTGCTCTAGCCATAGACCCGGAGCTGATGCGTATGAAGAAGAAAGTACAAGAAGGTGTTATCCCAGAAGCAAGAATCGATGAAGAAGGAATACTTCGAGTCAATTCTAGACTTTGTGTTCCTAATGACTCTGATTTGAAGTACAAGATCATGATGGAGGCACACAACACACCGTTTGCAATTCACCTTGGAAGTACCAAAATGTATCGTGATCTTCGACATACATTTTGGTGGAGCAATATGAAGAGAGAGATTGCGAAGTTTGTTTAACTTGTCAACGTGTAAAGGCGGAGCATCAAGTGCCAAAGGGTCTATTGCAACCACTTGAGATTCTGAAATGGAAGTGGGAACACGTTACCATAGATTTCGTTACAGGTCTTCCTAAGGTTTCTCAAGGCATAGATGCGATTTGGGTTATTGTTGATAGATTACCTAAGTCTGCTCATTTCTTGCCGATACGAGAGACTTATTCCCTTGAACGTCTTGCTCTTATGTACGTGAATGAGATTGTGAGGTTGCATGGCATGCCAGTATCCATAGTTTCAGATCGTGACCCAAGAGAGTTATGCGGATCTTCATCGAAAGGACGCAGAATTTAATATTGGGGATCATGTATTATTGCGTGTTGCTCCATGGAAGGGAGTTACAAGATTTGGGAAGAGAGGAAAGCTCAATCCACGATTTATTGGTCCATTTCAGATTCTTGACCGAGTAGGAAATGTGGTCTATAGACTTGCGTTACCTCCAAGCATGTCTCGTGTTCATAATATTTTTCACATATCTGTGCTTCGTAAATATGTGATAGTATTTCTTATTATCAGATCAATAATTTATATTATTTGAATAATATTATTAGATATCATTTTTGGCAATGCCTAAGGAAGTTCTGTCTAAGGAGAGGTTTGGTCACCTAATTGCGCGCCAGTAAGGAGAAATTCTTATTGGAAAGTCCCCTCTTTCCTAGGAACGACCTGTTTGTCATTATTGTGATTCTGTAATATTATTTGTGAATAATTAATTATTGATTTATATGATAAGAAAAATATTTATTTATGTGGATAGAAATGGAGGAATTTTTAAAAAGATGACAATTGTTAAAAATTGATATTTTATCTTTTCTGATGAAATAATTCATTTAAATATATTATTATATTTTAATAATATAATAATGATGATATTTTTACGATGAATGTGTGATATATGAATAAATGAGGAGGAAGAGTATTTTTGTTGCAATAAATGATAAAAACATGTTAAGCATGTCGGTGGGTCCCATTTTGTGACTAAAATTGGATTATAGCCCGTAAAATCATCCGTATGTGGATTTCGGTCAATTTCTGCTTGAAATTTAGAAAAATTTAAACTTACAAAGTTGTATAGAATTGAATTTTCTTTGGAATGGACATAAGTTTTGAATTTTTCTGATAAAAAGGCTATTTATTATGAATTATTGAAGTTCCAGAATAATTGATTTTTGAAGTTTTAATTATTTTTTTATGAAAAACGTTTTTGTTATGATTGATGGGCCCCACTTGTTGTTAAGCATGTTGAATTCAGAATTTCAAAGTGGGCGTAGGAATTTTAAAAATAATAATAATATTTTATTAAATTTTCTGCTTTGTTCTAAGCATTTTCCTATAAATAGGGTACTTAGGTTAGAATTAAAAATCACACCAGAAACTAAAGTTGTTTCTCTCTCTATATTATCAAGCGTATTTTTGTGAGTATTTTGATACTTTGAGTGTTGCTATACGCTGCAAGTTCCTTCAACACTATATCTATTATTCCAGTCAGAAGTACTGTCTTTTTGAGGTAAGAGATGTTATTTTTTTTCATAAATGATGTTATTTCTTTCAATATCATTATACCGGAATATTGGTAAGATTTTTCTTGTGAAATTCTTGTCTTTTTATGTCGGGATTACTGTTCACGTATACTACACTATTCACGTATACGGCACTATTCACAAATACGACACTATTCATCGAAAAATAAAATTCTCTCTTCTTTGTCCCAGATGTCTATTTTTGTTATAATCTTTGATTGTATCCATGTTTTGATATTCATTCTTAAATTTTACTCCACTATAGTATATTATGATGTGTTTTTGAACATGGATAAATCAAAGTACGAATCCATAATATTTATTCTTTTGTCTCACTAGATTCGTTTTTTTTAAAATATTTTTCATCATCCTCAGTCCTAAATGATGATATTACTGAATATCTTTGGTCTGTAGTGCAAAGATGAATGATTTTCAGATAAATATCTTTGGCCGTAGTGCTAAGATGTACATGTGTTTAGATGAACATGACCAACTGATGAATATCTTTGGCCTGTAATGCAAAGATGAATATTTGATTTAAGATGTATATTGATTGATGTTACAGGGATAAAATATTGATGATGGACTTTTAAATCTTAGAAGATAGTAGAATTTATTCTCTACTTAACTCTTCTAATGGATTGTTGTTTCCGATGCAGTTGTTGATCTAAAACTTATTGTCTATTATATTCTATCAGATTTTTCCCTGTTGAGGACTAACGATAATTTGTTATATATTATCTTAGTCATAATATTCTTTACTGGGCTAGTTGAGCTCACCCTTTTTCCTTTTTGTTCCATTTTTCTTCTCAGGAAGCGAGAATATAGCGGGAAGTAGTCGGGGTGTGGAGTGATGTTCCAAGGTATTTGTTATTACAGTCCTCACTATTTTGTAAAATAGTGTATCAATAATTGTAATGAGGACTTATTTGAGTGTGGATATTGTCTAGAAGACAATATTTGTATTTTAACTCACAGTTTATGTGTTGTCGTATTTTGCACGACAATTGTATTAATAAAGATGTAGTTTTTTCTGTACCATATTTTTGGCGACTCAGAATGGGTGATGTATACCTATTTTGGGGGCGTCACAGCTGCTCAAGACATACAGAAGAAATATGTCGATCAACATTGACAGAATCGAGAATTTCAATCTGGTAGTTACGTTTTCTTGAAAGTGTCTCCCTAGAAGGGAAAAATTCGATTTGGTAAAAAGGAAAAATTGAGCCCAAGGTTCGTTGGACCCTTCGAAGTATTGAGAAGAATTGGTGAAGTAGCATATGAGGTAGCCTTACCTCCGGCCTTAGAACATGTCCATAATGTTTTCCATGTTTCTGTCTTACGATCTTATAAGCCCGATTACAAGCACGTCATAGAATATGAACCCCTACAATTTGAGAAAGATTTTTTCTATGAAGAAGTTCATGTTCAGATAGTCTACAGGAAAGAACAAGTACTCAGAAATAATGTAATACCTTTTGTTAAGGTAATCTGAAGGAACCACAACGCTGAAGAAGCTATGTGGGAACTGTGGTAGATTTACTTATTGAGTTAAATAATAAAGTAATACCTTTAGTTGATTTACTTATTGAGTTAAATAATTATTTGATGGAATTGTGGTAGATTAATTTAATTAAGTGTGTCACATTAATTAATTTAATGTGGAATAATTTTATTGATCAAAGTAAGAATTTAATTGAGATAATTAAATTAAATATTTTGTCAAATAATTTTAATGTTGTTCTAATTAATTGAATAATTAATTAGAGATTTATTGATTTGTCATAATTAATAAATGAGAATTTTAATTATGTGATGAGGTGATTTAATGGGTAATATTGCCTTTTATTTAATTAAGTTAAATAATATTATTTGATTAATTAAGGTGTGAAAAATAAACTATATAATAAATAAGTTAATTAAAATAAAGTAGTGAAAGTCCAATAATAATCTAGAAGGGGGGGGGGCGTTGAATAGATTATTACAGATTTAAAAATTATCTAAGTCCTTTTTGAATTATTAATTTGCAATGTTAGAAATTAATATGCAAGACAGTAAAAATTCAATCACACAATGCACAGAGATTTGTCTGGTTCACAACATACATCCCGGGTATGCTGCTACCTCCAGTCTCAAGCTCCTCTCCAGGACTTGAGATCCTATTACTATCAGTAATAAATACTCCTTCAACAGACGGAGAAACCTTTACAAAGTTTTATAGACAAACTTCCAACTATTCCCAACTATTTTATCTTTGACAGCAAGCTCCCCGCTCCCTCCTCAAGTTTAGTTGTACCTCTTTTGAGTTCAGTTATATTGTATGATCTGGTCTTGAAACAACAGCCTCTTTCTCACCTCACAAGTATTCTAGAGACCCAACTTCCCGCTGACCTCTTTAAGACTCTGGTCTTGGTCGAAGAATTACTCGTCTTTCTCACAGGTACATAAAATAAACTAACTCTGTCCTTTTCTCTTTGTACAAATGATTTTACAACAATATGCTTCTCAAATAAGCAGATAAGAATTTAATACAGATGGATGCTTCTTAAATAAGTAGATATAATTTAGTACAGATTGATGCTTCTTAAATAAGCAAATATCAATTAAAGAGCAAATATATATAAAAGTTCAAAGACTTTTATATTTGAGAAAATATGCTTCTTAGTAAGCAGATAGTAATTTGTGCTTTGATCAATAGTGTTTCTGTGTAAGCAAATATGTAAATTATGCACTGTTATAAAAGTTTAAATAACTTTTATATTTTGTGTGAAAAGATGCTTCTTGAATAAGCAAATAAGTCAATTTTAGCTTTTACTCAAAAATGCTTCTGTTTAAGCAGATATATAATTTAATACAAATTTATAAAGAAATATTTATTCTTTAAGGAATAAAGATAAGTCGCTGTAAGTTTAAACAACTTTTAGAGAGAAAATGCTTATGAGTAAGCAAATAAGTTGGTTTAAGCTTTGAATCAAATATGCTTCTATTTAAGCAGATATATTCACTTAAGTTTGTGAAATAAAAGTTTAAATAACTTTTATATTATGCAACAAGTATTTTATGAATAAATGAATTTATGATCAAATACTTGTGATGACAGATATCAAGTATAATAAATAAATCAGTTAAGCAATACTTGAAATAATAAATATTATTGTTTAACTCAAACAATATATAAGAATATTTTATCTATTATGTGAACTTTTATAAATAATGTCACTTAGTACTAAAAGGAATCGTATGATTCGAATTCCTCTTGGTAGAGGTGTATCTCCGTAGCCTTGCGGCGTCTAAGTACGACAAGATTTATAATTTTTACAATTGATATTTATATAAATATTTCCAATAGATCACTACGATTTTCAAATCCAGTTCGGATGACTGCTCTTTTTGGAGCAGTATCTCAGTGTCGTTTTGAACTATTAAGTGTCGTATCTATTTTACGATATTTATATAAATAATATCAATAAAAGGTTACTGAAGACTATAAGGAATCGTACGGTTCGAATTCCTCTCCGTAGAGGTGTATCTCCGTAGCCCTTGCGGCGCCCAAGTTTTCTTTTTTTTTTGATAAATAGATGAAATATAGATATATAGAATTGTGTATAACAATTTATATTTATATATCTATAAATATAAATAAGCAAGAGATAATTCAAATAAAATAAATCAAACCACTTATCTCAATTTGCTTGGACCAATTTTCCTCTTCTCAAATGATTAGAACTTTGATAAGTAGAGAGAGAAAACTTCTTAGAGAGAGAGTATGTGGGAGAGAAATAAACTTTTCTTGGAAGTGATTTGGTAAATTGAAAATGAAAGAAAAGCCTTCTATTTACAGATTTTTGAAGTCAGGGGTAAAATGGTAATTTTGAAAACTGATTTTTTAATGCACAATTTTGATCAAGTATTTTTGAAATGAACGGTCCAGATTATTAACACAAGCTATTACGCGGTAGAAGAACAAATTCCGCCCGGGCCAAAAAACAACTTCCTTGCATTTAATACACTTATTTGACTGATTTTAATGCCAGTCAGCATACACGGTTTCTAACATTAAATGTCAGCACATGCAAGTAACATATATAATACCTCCGTTCCTAAAAGATTATCGTTTAAGGTTGTGGCACATGGATTAAGAAAGTATTATTTACCAAGTAAAATTTATTTGAAATTCCATCACTATCCCTTTATGGGAAGTTGAAAACTATTAATACAAGGGAGAGAATTTCTTGGGACAATGAGAGAAGGTATGGGTAATATAGGAAAGTAAATAATTTATTCTCCTCGAAAGTTGTAAACGACAAACTTTTTAGAATAAATTTTTTCTTCTAAAACGACAATCTTTTAGGAACGGAAGGAGTATATATTACGATTTTAATGTATGTAATGCATGCATGGTTTTAATACTAAAGTAATACTCCCTCCGTTCCTTAATATAGGTCGTTTTAGAGAAAAAATTTTGTTCCTAAATATAAGTCATTTGAGAATTTCAAGTAAGCATTAATTGCTTAGTTTCCAATATTACCCCAATTAATAAATATAACTTTGGTTCTCTCACTATTTTTTGCCCAATAAATAACACTCCCTTTTTCCATTACAAGGGCAATATAGACAATTGATATTATATTTAATGTTTTACAATTATTTCCTTAATACTTGTGCATAACTCTAAAACGACCTATATTAAGAAACGGAGAGAGTATTTATTACACAACTTTAAGCATTCCATCACCCAAGTCCCAAAATAAATGTCCCATTAGCACATTAAGGATACTTAGTATTTATTGCTCTTAATTATTTGACCAAATTGGAAGCCAAAAATAATGACAGCACATGTATGCAAACTTAATAACCTTTGCCAGCACATTAAAAGGAATGCATGCATGGTTAAAAAAAAATAATGACACTACATATTTAATGTGCACACATGCAATTAATATATATATACACTATATGCGCACACATTTTAATATATATATGCTACACACACACACACACACACACACACACATATATATATATATACATACAAAATTTATATAGTATAAAAAATTAATTTGAGAATAAATAGAAAGTGCCCATATGATTCAATCAATATCTCCATCTTCTTTCTAAATTAGGTTAAACAAGCATTTGATAATCAACATATATGACTTTTGTCCCACAATGCATTACCCAATTGATTTATCACATTAAAACATTAAGATCAAGAAAATCAATTAAATAAGATTTGAAAAATATTTTTGGTCAAAGTAATAAGATAATTAAAATAATTATAATAAAAAATCATACGGGAGAGGATTCTACTCTTTTAATTAATTTATTTACTAATTATTGTTATCATCAAAATAAAACTAAAAGTTGGAGACCCAACAAGTAGAAAAGGGAATTAAAACAAGCCAAACATGGCCTTGAGGACATGGGAGCAGTTAAGGTCAAACTGCGCCTAACCGCTACCCATGTATGCATCAATTATTAAATACGTATTATATGTTTAGTTTTCATATACGAGTCTGGAAAACTAACATAAAGAGAAAAGGGAGAGATTGAGAGAAAAAAATTTACTGAGGAAGTTTTGTAGAATCAAGAAGGAAGATCCTATCATCTTTGAGTATCTAAGCAAAGAAATCAAGGGAAATCTGTGAGATCCCGAATTTTATGAAATGAAAGTATTCAAGTTTCTTATAATTATTATTCTATTTAGTAAATGATTAAATTGATAAAAGGTTAAAGTTAAGGGTGATATGTGAAAATTTTGTAAAGTAAGCAAGTTGTTATAAAATATTCGATTGGTCGGGGGATATTCATTTTATAAGGGAATATTCGTACGACACGCGGCACAATCATTGGTGGACCTCACAATGAAATTATTGTCGGAGTTAGAAAACGTCATAAATATATTTTTATAAAAATAACGGCGAAAGTTTTACCGGTAAACTATTAAAATATCCGGTGATAAAAGAACAATAGTACTCTTAGTTGTATAGTAGCATACTGTATTGATTATTGATACTTACATAAGAAGTCACTCAGTTATACTCAATTATTACTACAGTAATTGCTGCATAATATCTCTCATATTATTGATTCAATTATTGTCACAATATCATCTGCATAATATTTTATATTATTAAATCAATAATTGAGAAGATAAAGTTATTTATATTATTATTTGTAATATTGATGATATCTAAAAAGTTCTGTCAAGAAAAGGGGTTAGGTCATCTAATTACGCGCCAATAGGGAGAAATCCTTATCGGAAAGCCCCTTCTTTCCTGGGAATGATCTGGTTGTTAAATATTATGAGTTATAATATTAATGTTGAATAAATTCGTGTTGATTAAAGATGAAATTGATATTTTCATTGTGTTGGGATTATTAGTGTTAGTGGAAATTGACATTTATTTCGATAATAATTAATTTTTGGAGGTTATATTGATCAATCGGGTAATTAATCGGATAAATGAGCAATTAATTGCTATTAATTCACATGCTTATAACTATTTGTTCACGTGTATGTACTATTGATTCACATGCATGTACTATTAGGGGAGGTGGTGCAAGATTGATAATACTTGCAGGACTAAATTAAAAATAGAGGTATAAATGAAGGTACTATACTGCAACTGTTGGTTCACATGTATGGAACTATTGATTCACATTCATGTACTATTGATTCACATGCATGTACTATTAGGGGAGGTGGTGCAAGTTTGATAATACTTGTAAGACTAAATTAAAAATAGAGGTATAGATGAAGGTACTATATACTGTAATAATTCGAGCCCCTAATCGTGCAATTATCAAAACTATGTTTTCCTATAAATAGAAGCTCATTCTTCTTTCATTCTTACCAATTCACTAAGACTCACAAGAGCAATTATAGAGAGAGAAACTATAGAGAAGAAGAAGAAGAGTATTCTGTTACTTCACTATTGCAGTATTCAGTATTCTACTAAGATAAGGGGTATTATTTCTTTCGTACTCGTAAGGGATATTATTTTTGTTCATTATTCATATGAAATAATATTTTCTTTCATACTCTGTAGTATATAAGTAATATTATTTTGTTTCATATCCCTAATTCTACACTCATTTTGTTGAAGTATTGCTTCTATACTTCGTGAAATTAGTAGAATATCTTTGAAATTTGCACTTCATCTAGTATCGTTTCACAAGAATATTTTTCTGAATATTCTTGTTAAATTTTAAGATTTTCATGCCGGAGTACTATTCATGGGTACTATTCATTTATACGATACTATTCATACGTACGGCACTATTTATGCGTACGGTACTATTCATAAATACGGTACTATTCACAAAGTACTATTCATGGGCACTATTTATAAATACGGTACTATTCACAAAGTACTATTCATAAGATACTATTCACGAAGTACTATTCACAGGATACTAATGATAAAGTACTATTTTCGAAGTACTATTCACGAAGTACTATTCATAGAGTACTATTCACTCGGGTACTATTTATCCGGAGTACTTTTCATGACAAAAATAGATTTCTTTTCTGTTCAAATCATTTATGATATAATATTATTCTTGAATTTTACTCCACAAAGCAGTATCATGTTGACAATTTGGATATTTTTAAAACTCTGGATAAATTTAAAGTCTTTAATATTTATCCTTGATTTCGTTTGATTAATGCTTATATCATTTTCATCATCCTCATGCTTATATTGTGATGAAAATCATCTTTGGCTTACGTGCATAGATGGACTGTTGGTTGGTATGATTATGACCAGGGATCATTCGGTATAATCATGACCTGTAATGTTACAAGTGATGTGGATTATTGAGCTGAGTCTCAGCGACAGATGTTGGTATGATCATGACCATGGGTTCTCTTTGGCCAAGAGTGCAAAGATAAATTGTTGTTTGACATGATCATGACCATTGATGAAAGCACGAATATCCTTGGCCCGTAGTGCATGGATAATTCAGTGATGTGAATTAATTATTAAGTTGAGTCTCAGCGATAAAATTGATGATAAACTTTTAAATCATAGAAGATAGTACATATCATGTTATACTTGACTCTTCTAATGGATTGCTTGTTCCGCTGCAGTTTTTGATCTAAAACTTATTGTCTATTATATTTTATCAGTTGTTATACTTTTAAAGGCTAAGAATAATTTATTCTGCAGTATCTTAGTCATAATATTTCTTACTGGGCTAGTTGAGCTCACCTTTTCCTTTCACTGTTCTCTTCAGGAAATGAGAATATAGCTGGGACTAGTCCGGGAATGGAGTGACGGTCCGAGATGGTTGCCATAGTAGTCCTCACTATTCTGTGAAATAGTGTGATAATAATTGTAATGAGGACTTTATTTGAGTTTGTATACTCTCTATGAGACAATATCCGTGCTCAAACTCTCAGCTACATTTTGTCGTGCTGTATAAAAGAAGTTTGTATTTAAATTTTGTATCATGTATTTGGCGACTCAGAATGGGTGATGTATACCTATTTTGGGGGCGTCACAAAATCCCTTAATCAAAACTTTTAATTTACGTTCTTAGAAGTTTTTCATGAAAACCAATTTTTATCTCACTATAATTGAATTTTCATGGATAATTGTTGAATATATGATGTTATATATGTTCATAACATGTTTACATGACTTCTATGAGATTTAGAATAATCAAATTCATGAAATCACGCTTTAAATTTGAGTTTTTGAGTTTACAGTGAAAACATTATTTTAGTTCTGTGTAATTGAGTTTTTATGGCCAAATTGTTGAGAAGTTGTTTGTAATCGTTAATATGCATGTACAATCTGCTATATGATGTTTATAAACGATTTTGGAGTAATTAATCCATGAAATTAAGATTAAGTTGGAATATTGAAGGTTACATAGAAATAATGTTTGAATGTGGCCCATAAGTACAAAAATCGGTGCCTTAATTGTATGTTAAACAACAAATTGATAACTGATTATGTTTATACCTGTAAAAACGAAAAGAACGAAACTTAAACAGACTGATTTGGTGTTATAATGAATCTGTATTTGTGATTTCATGAAATTTGACGAAACTTTGAAAAATAGCAAGAACATGAAAATTATGAGTTCAAATCTTGTTGTTTATGTGATTAAATTTGTTAAAAGCGTGCTAATTAAGAATGTTATAGAATGTTTATGTTAAGTTTATAACATATGATCGAAACTGTATTCGTTGTTTATGGGAGATTTTTGCCTAAATTGGTCCTGTTCTGTTTTTTTCGCGAACTGCAGAAACTGAATTTGGGTAACCCCGCCCCGGCGGGCGTTACCAAGCTAAATTACCACGCCCCGGTGGGCAAAAAATAAAAAATAAAATAAAAATAATAAATAAATAAATAAATAATTAAAATAGTTATCAAATAAAATAAATATTTTAGTTGAAATATTTACGGAATAAAATAAATATTCGATGAAAATTATTATTAAAATATTTATCAAATAAAATGAATATTTTAGTTGTAATATTTATGAAATAAAATAAATAATAGATGAAAATTATTATTAAAATATTTATCAAATAAATTGAATATTTTAGTTGAAATATTTATGAAATAAAATAAATATTCAATGAAAATTATTATTAAAATATTTCTCAAATAAAATAAATATTTTAGTTGAAATATTTATGGAATAAAATAAATATTCGATAGAAATTATTATGAAATAATTTATTCGAGTGTAATAATAGTGAGGGAATGAAAAGTAATTAAATTAGAAGGGTAATGATTTATTAAATAAAGTGGAGTTTATATTAAATAATTAAGTGAAAGTATAACTAATGGACCACATAATAAGAGAATTATAAAAATAAATTAGAAAATGTAATGTGACCTTATAACTGCTATGTTTTGTAACTGGTTACACCATGTTAAAAAAAATGATGTCCATGAGATTATATGATGTTGTTTAAACTTAAGATTTGAGATTTTAATCCTGTATATGTGAATGATGGTAATGAGCAGAATTTAAACCAAGTTAACAAGTTGTATTAAAAGAGAGAACTAAACCTATAAGGTCAGTATTAATGTAACTAATGAATGTTGTGAATACAGATGGTATGTGTGTAGGACTTGTGGTGAACGTGAGTAGTAATCGTTTAGCCTACGCACGAAGCAAGTTTTCAAACCCTATTCTTACATTGAGCAAGTTCTTAAATCTTATTATTATTGAGCAAACTTTGTATTCTTATTTTGAACTTTTAAAGCTTAATTATTCAAGTTTATGATTCCAAATGAAATGTTCTAATTCTTTTGAAGTATTACTTCTATTGTACAAAGTTCATTCAATTGTGTAGAATTGAGATCCAATCTTTTCAGTCAATCATATAGAGTTGAGATTCAATCTTTGATTTGATTATTGATTTCGATATTGCATTGAAATTTTGAATAGATAGTAATTCCTTATTGATTCAACTAATCCTTAGCTGATGGTTATTGAACTCTAAATTACCCTTAAGATCAATCCAAACTAAATTTCTTTTAGTGCGGACTCTAATGTCAAAGCTGAGATGAACAACCCTGCAACAGGGGATTATATTACGGGATAGCGTTAAGATGTTGTGCACATACATGATACATAAGATTGATCCCCCTAAGTACGAGAAGTTAGGTCCATATAGTCTTACGACTATTAAAGGTTTAAAATAGAAATACTTGATAACCTGGGACATAGTTCATGGTCTTATGACCCTCAGATGTACTTTTTATTCCTGTTCTAACCTTGATTCAAAAGCCGAGACTTCTTTTGGTTCAGTATCCATTGTTTATTTGCATGTTATTATTATTATTCTATTGTTAAACTTGTGGAAAATTGTTGCTCACCCTTGCATAATATCATTACAGCTAAGATTGAAAGAGTTGGTGAGCCATCCATAAGTAAGGGCAAGGAAAAAACAAGCAAATGATAAAGACTAATTTAATATTCGAGAATGTTTATATTAAGACTTATAATGTGATGTTTAAGACTTATTTGTTTATGATGTTTTCGCATATGATGTATTAAGGTTAGATAACCTGGGATTTATTTGTTTAAGTTGTTATAACCCTTTAATGAGAGGATTTTTATTGTTATCTTTACTATGAGTAGATAGATGTTATTTATTTTGGTGAGTGAACACAAAATTTGTGGGAAACTCGAGTACATGGATTTGGAGGTGTCATAAACAACATAAAGCAACATGTTGTTTCAAGCTTTCTAAAAAGCAACAACATAAAGTAACGGGTATTTTCAAGCATTCCAAAAAGCAACAACATAAGGTAACAGGTGATTGCAAACAAATGTTGCTATTTCTATTATACATTCGTTTATGGTTATATATGGGTTGTTTAACATATGAGCAAAAGTGTGGTTAGTCATTGGTTTGAAATACAATAATTATTTTTGTCTTTTCAGAATGATTGTGTTGTGTTAATTGTGGTTACTGATTAAAACTACCTATAATAATCATTACTTAGTAAGAATTATGGATGAGATTTTATGTTTTTAATTTGTTTGTCGCAATATGGTTATGTTAAATGGAGATTTTGTAATGTAAAATTCACTTTTAATGTAAGGATTATATTGTTCTTGGGATGGTTAAGTGAAAATTTTGAAATGTAGAATTCACTGTTAATGTAAACTAAAGATTAGAAGTATATAGAGATTTCATTGGACGAAATAGGTTCATTGTTGATATTTGCAAGCATGAAAAGTTTTTTGCACCAAAGGTATTATTACTAAAAGTAGAATTTGTCCTTTTGTGCTTTTGACTGAATGATATATAGCATTGATGCAAATGTATTAACTTTTTGGGAATTTTTTTGTAGGTTATTATATTGATTTTTGCAAGATTGCTCAATTTAAAAAGTATTCAGTTCCAATAGGACATGATGTACTACTTATCTTATTAGTTTTTTTTAAACCTCGTGTGTTTAAATTGAGTGAACATGTTTGGAAAGAACAACACCAGCTTGTACCGGAACACGGAAGCACCGCTCCACTTGACTTTCCTACTTTAAGGTAAAAATATCTTATCATTCTATTAATTTTTAAATTTAATATTTGATATAACTGCAAAAATAGAGAAAAAGAAGGGTGGATGTTAGAGATTTATTGGATTTTGAATTTCGAGGTTGGAGGTTGGAGATTTAGAGAGAGAGAGGGAAGGGAGGGTAGATCTAGGACTAGGTCTAGGTCATAGATTATTATTTTTATAGGTTCTAAATATATATTTATATTATATATATATATATATATATATATATATATATATATATATATATATATATATATATATATATTTATATATTATATATATTTATATTTATATACTTATCTACAATAATATAGTACTTTGACTACTAATTAAGAGTAGCAGAAATTATAAACAATAAAAATCAAATTAATAGTACAAGCAAATCCATCAGTGCGCAGTAGTTGTTAATCCAAAAAGCAACAACATAAAATAACAATATTTTCAATTATTCAAAAAAGCAACAACATAAAATAACAGTTTTTTCAAGTATTCAAAAAAGCAACAGCATAAAGCAACATGTTGTTTCAAGCATTCCGAAAAGCAACAACATAAAGTAACATGTATTTTCATGCGTTCCAAAAATCAACTACATAAAGTAACAGGTGATTGCAAACAAATGTATTATGTGTAAAGCCCCCAAATTCGGGTACTTGAAACCAGAACTCGGTGCTTCACGATATCATTTCTATGAGCGGAATAATACTAATAATAATAACAATAATATAAACATTAAACTTAATTTACATAGTTATCAGAGTCTATTCCCAAGTACGTTACCTTTAATACATTCATTACATAACATGGTAGATAATATATTTCATTGACTTAATAATATCAAACTATTACATAAGATAGCATTGAATTCATTCAGCAATCTTTCCTTATCCCTTGTTCTTAGCAGAGCCTTCAAGTTGTTCACACTTAGCTGAAAACATTTAAATTAAGCAAGGATAGGCATTTGAGTGCCCAGCAAGTAATAACAATTATAAATATTAGCTAAAAGGATTAAATATTTTCTTTATACTACCCTTCTACAACAATTCAATAGTTGTGAAGTAATCTGAACCGATAATAATAACATAACAACTCTCTATCAAAATTTTGAAACTACGTACTGACTATAAATAGGGTTAAGGTGACATACTATGAACATTATTTTCAATTTTCGAATAGGTTTAGTAGAACTTCATCCGCAAACCGTCATAACTTACGGGCACGGGGGTGATCAACCCGTTATACCCTGTATTGATCAATACTACATGCAAGAACGATATTATCCTTCACTCTGTCCACTTTGGGCGCATAAAAGTTTTTCCATGTTCGGGATGTTCATACTTAGTCGGGAATCCGAACCAAAACAATTTGATTGGATACAAAAGGTTTATCATATTCAACGATATTTCTAAATCTGCGTCTAGCTGATCAAATAGCTTAGACGACTGTTACTTAATGTATACATACTGGTAATCAATATGTATATATATATATATATATATATATATATATATATCAACATGTGATTAAATACAATGATTCCTCAAAATATTAAAAGACATTAAGTATAACTTAAAATATTTTTAATTCATTTATATCCTATTTAAATGATTTTTAAATTAATAAAATCATTTTAAAACTATTTATTTAATATAATTATAAAATAAATCTAATATCATTAATATTAAATTAATATCCTTAATATTAACTTTTTAATGAAATTATCCTTTAAATATTAAAATTTATATTTTATAACTTAAAATATCTTTAAACACTTTATTTTTATTTAAAATAATTTTTATAATATTAAAATTATTTTTAAACTAATTTATTTAATATAATTAGTAAATAACCTTAATATCATTAATAATAATTAATTAATAAAATTTACCTTTAAATATTGAAAGTTATATTTTATACCTTAAAATATTTTTAAATACCTTATTATTATTTAAAATAATTTTTAATATAATAAAATTATTTTTAATTAATTTATTTAATTCATTTACTAAATAACTTAATTATCATTAATATTAATTTATTAATAAATTTCATCACAAAATATTTAAAGTCATTAAAAATAACTTAAAATATTTTCTTATATCATAATATAATTTTAAATGATTTTTCAAGTATTAAAATCATTTTTAACTAATTTATTTAATATTATAATTAAATACCATTAATATTTCAAAAATATTAAATATTTATGAAATATACCTAAAATAATTAAAAACTAATTTTTGGACTTTAAAATAATTTTTAATAATTTATTATGTATTTTTCATAATTAAAAACTATTTAATACTAATTATTTAATAAAAATAATTAATTTTATAATAAAGTGTAGCTAAAGACTGCCTATAGCGACAGAACCATCGCTATTGTTGCTATAGGCGTTCTTCGTGTTCTTCATTAAACCCAGAAATGCATAAACAATTTACAAGGTGCTCACTTTGACGAGTCACCAAATCATGATCTTGAGGTGTTTTGGCCAGAGTAAAGTGTTTATATTGTAGTACATATGTAATACTATCATCAACAATCAAGTTCATGGCCATCACATAACAGATCAGTGAGAACTAAGTCCTGGAAAACCCGTCATACACTGTTCTTCAATTTCTGGGTTTTCCAGAATTGAAGAACAGTTCATGCTACCACTTTTGGGCTTCCACAACTTTCTATCCGTAAGATGTTTTTGTGATTTAAAGCTTTCCAAATATAGCCAACATGCAAGTGAACACATCTAACACATAAAGTTGATCTAACAACAACACAATAGAGAGATCTAAGCTGGTCAAACGTTGTCAGACGACACGTTCATCTGTTTTCTGGGTTACCCAGAAAACAGAAAACGTGTCTGTCTTACCTACTTTGACCAGCCACTGAGTTCATCATACTTGATGTTTAGGTGATATTAAGGCATGACGTATTGTAGGTCATATAACATATTACAATACTGATGCAACAACATATACAGAACACGTATAGCCTGCAAGATCAAAGCCCAAGAACAAGCTGTCCGACCGACCTGGGGAATTCTGGGTTACCCAGAAATCTCCCGGTCAATGCCGGTCAACGTGGTTTGACCACGAATATCTTGCAATCTGGACCTTATCCAAGCCTGATTCTTGATCCATATCAAAGACCACATAACAGACTACAACTACAAACTTTCAAAACACAAAAATCATTAAAGATCACAGAGATAAAATGCTTGACATTTGTTGTCAGACAACACAAAAAAATTTCCAGATTTTTTAAAAACTTGATTTTGAGCATATTAATGTTATGGATCTAGCATGTGCCAACCCAGATCACTTATATATACCACATACAACATTTTCTAACACTCAAACATAACATCTAACATGTAGATCAAGATCAGATTTCTTAGTTAGGGTTTTATTCCTTTATGATCCAATTCTTGATTCTGGCTACTGATGTTGTTATATGTATTAGTGGGGCTTGTTTTGTGACTGATAGATGGAGGAAATTTCGGAGGTTTGAGCTTGAGAGAGTCAAGGATGAGAGTTGTGCAATATTAGGCTACCAAATGATTTTTTTCTCTCTCTAATCTATATATACAAGTGTTAGATGCATGAATTGGCTGATCTAGACTAATGTGCTATCATAAATGAGCATGTGGGATTGTTGGATTAGCTCACCAACTAAAGTGTTTGCAAATCTAACAAGTTAGCTTCAATTATGCACTAAAGGGCAAAATGGTCATAATGCTTGTGATTTTAATGGCCAAATTGTAATCTTGACAAACCTTTAGGGTTTGACCTTTAGGTTTTAACCTTTAGGGTTTAACTCTAAGGTTCAACACATAAGATTTGTAGAATTTCCAATTAGGGTTTGCACAAAAATAAAATTTTAGTTTCTAAAATTTGTAATTTAGGGTTTCCTTAATTAGATTAGGTTTCTAATTACATTATACAGGAACATTAGGGTTTAATTGTAACGCCCCCAAAATAGGTCCATTCCATCCAACCTATTCTGAGTCGCCAAATACATGGTACAGAAAATAACTACAACTTTATTACAACAATTGTCGTGCAAAATACAACAACGCATATGCTGTGAGTTTGGATACAAATATATACCAAATGTGACTCATGTCCCAACGTTGGATAGCACGTTACAATGACACCTTACATAAAGGTATAGTCAAAAACTGTTTTAGAAATTAGAATATTTGGGAAGTGCTCAAGGAAACCTTCGTACATGGGAGACCATGCATCTAGGTTATGATAGATATCATATGGCCACAGAATTATCCTTGGTTGACCCAATAGACCCCAAAGAAAAACGAGAAGTTTACTATCATATTCTTCCCAATGGTGAGTCTTCTCTTGACATATCATTATCTCTACTGTCTCTAATTGAGAATTATACTTCAAACAAACACCAAGATTATATAGATAGTGCTCGTATATATACTCAGCAAGTGGATGTGCACAACCATGTCTTATGATGACACGAGGTTGTATATCGTTAGACATTTTGTATGATAGTGGCAAAATACCCTTCCAACGTTGGGTACACCTTACCCTATTGAATTCACTAAATAAAACTACTAAATGAACTTTTCTATACTGCTTCGGGAGAACCTCCACAGCTAGAGACCACCGTTCTATTTCCCTGTTACCCTCGCTCGACCCAGCTACACTCTTATTACCTGAAAGGAATTGTGAAGCAAAAGGGTGATCACAACTAGCTCAGTAAAGAATATCATGACAAAAGATAATTAAATTATCAATAGCCTTCATCAATAATAAATCAGAGATTTAGAACATATGGTAGATGATAAAACTTTTCAACCATAGTTGCAGCGGAATGAACAATCCATTAGAAGAGTCAAATAGACCACAAAGTCTATTATCTTCTCCATGTTAAAAATCTACCAACAATGTGTTATCCCTGTAACATTAATCAACAATTCCTGTCAACAATCACATATATAACTCATAATCGTAATTGTTATTCTAAATTCCTTTTCTCATCCAGGACAAAGATAATTTTCATCACCTGAAACATCAAAGATCATGGTTATACCAAATCACAGTTCATGTTCATAATTATACTAATAAATTCATCTTTGCACTACGGCCCAAAGATATTTTCATCAACAGTTCATCTTTGTACTACAAACTAAAGATATTCAACAACAGGTCATCTTTGCACTATGGGCCAAGATATTCAACAACATGTCATCTTTGCACTACGGGCCAAAGATATTAATATCTCAAAGAAATATATTTCAGAATTTATATAAACAATAATTATAACCATGTTAATCAATTCATCTTTACACTTAAGCTAAAGATATTTAATTATAAATTCAATGGTCATGATCATACCAGTTAACAATTCATCTTTGCACTACAGGCCAAAGATATTCCTCAGTCACGATCATACCAATAATTTACCCATCTTTACACTCAAGTTAAAGAGAAATTCAACATCAGGGTTATAAAAATGTTATATATGATAATAAAAATAATATGATCAACATATAGTTTTAATCTCAAGAGTAATATTCATAAATCAACTATAATTTGGTTAGAAAAAGAAACCAATTTTTGTCATGAATAGTAACTCGTGAATAGTAACTCGTAAATAGTAACTCATGAATAGTAACTCGATAATAGTAACTCATGAATAGTAACTCGTGAATACTAACTCATGAATACTAACTCGTGAATAGTAACTCATGAATAGTAACTCGTGAATAGTAACTCATGAATAGTAACTCATGAATAGTACTCCGTATTCGTACATAGTACCGTATACGTAAATAATGTCATATACGTAAATAGTGTCATATACATGAATAGTGCTGTATACGTGAATAGTGCCGTATACGTGAATAGTAACTCCGACTCAAAAAGGTAGAAATTCCACAATAAAATCCATACCAATATTTTAGTATAATGATATTGAAAGAATAACATCATTACGAAGAATATAACATCCCTTAATATCCCTTACTATCCCCTACCTCAAAAGAGCAGTACTCCTGACTGGAATAACGCTGAACGAACTTGCACCGTATAGCAACACTCAAGATATCAAAATACTCACAAGAATACACTCGATAATATAGAGAGAGAAATAGAGAGAAAACTTCAGTTTCTGGTATGATTTTCAATTCTAACCTAAGCACCCTATTTATAGGAAATTGCTTAGAACACCAAAGTAGAAAATTTAATAAAATAATAATATAGTTATAAATTTTCCTTAGCCCACCTTTGAAAATATGGATTCAGCCATCAACATGTGCAAGTGGGGCCCACCAAAGTGTAAAAAACGTTTTTGTTAATAAAAATAAATAAAACTTATAAAAATCAATTATTTCGGAACTTTGGAACTTCAATAATTCATAATAAATAGTCCTTTTATCAGAAAATTCGAATCTCGCGATTTTTTATAGGAAATTCAATTCTCTACAACTTTGCAGAAGAAAGTTTTTCCAAATTCCAAATAGAAATTGAACGAAATCCACAAACGGGCGATTTTATAGTCTATAATAAATTTTCGGTCAAGAATTGTGTCCACCAACACACAAAACATGTGTTAAACATTTAATCCAACAAAAATACTCTTCCTCCTCATTTATTTATATATCCAACATTCATTGTAAAAATATCACCATTAATATATTATTAAAATAATATATTTAAATGAATTATTTTATCAGAAAAAAATAAAATATTAATTTTTAACAATTGTCACATTAAATTTTTTCTCCATCTATATCCACATAAAATTAATATTTTTCTCATCATATAAATCAATAATTAATTATTCACAAATAATATTACAGAATCACATTACTGACAGCCAGGCAGTTCCCAGGAAAGAGGGGACTTTCCAATAAGGATCTCTTCCTTACTGGCGCGCAATTAGATGACCAAACCTCTCATTAGACAGAACTTTGTAGACATTGCCAATAATATTATCTAATAATATTATTCAGATAATATGAATTATTGCTCCGATAATAGAAAATACTGTGTAGTGACAATTATTAAAATAACAGTAATATAAAATATCAACGCAGTAATTATTGAATCAATAAAATAAAATACTGAACAGTAATTACTGTAACAATTATTGAGTAATGTCTTCTTACGTAAAAATCAATAATTGGTGCAATACCGTGTGCTACTGTGCAACAACGTGTATTACTGTGTTTTAACCACCGGGTATTCCAACAGTGTTAACGGTAACAACTACGTCGTTATTTATAAATAACTTACTCTTGTCGTTTTCTTCATCCAATCGCTTTCCGTTATGGGGCCCATAAAAGGCTGCGCCATCGTATGAATATTCACCGACAGTAAGAATATTCCACGACTAAACGAATATTTCCCGACAACAATGAATATTTTATAACCACTTGCTTATTTTGAAAATTTTGCACATTTCACCCATAACTTTAAACTTTTATCAATTTAACCAATTACTAAATAGAAAAATTGAATACTTTTATTTCATAAAATTCGGGGTCTTACACTTTTCCCTCCTTATGAAATTTCGTCCTCGAAATTTACGTACCTGGTATTTCGAAAAGTTGAGAATACCTTACTTCAATTTAAGATTCTATCACCCCGTCATCATGATTTCTCCATTGCTCATCTCCTGTATTTCAGATATCATTCTAGAATACAGCTTCAAAATAAGGGTTAATTGAACAAATTAACATATCACATAATATCCCGATATTATGACTGACCAACAAATAAGCTTAGGTAGGACACACTAGCGAATGATTTACTTGTCTCTCCCCTCCTAGTCCTATTCCCCGATCTCCGCCAGAGATCATATCCCTAAGCTCTGATACCAAATGTAACGCCCCCAAAATAGGTCCATTCCATCCAACCTATTCTGAGTCGCCAAATACATGGTACAGAAAATAACTACAACTTTATTACAACAATTGTCGTGCAAAATACAACAACACATATGCTGTGAGTTTGGATACAAATATATACCAAATGTGACTCATGTCCCAACCTTGGATAGCACGTCACAATGACACTTTACATAAAGGTATAGTCAAAAACTATTTTAGAAATTAGAATATTTGGGAAGTGATCAAGGAAACCTTCGTACATGGGAGGCCATGCATCTAGGTTATGATAGATATCATATGGCCACAGAATTATCCTTGGTTGACCCAATAGACCCCAAAAAAAAACGAGAAGTTTACTATCATATTCTTCCCAATGGTGAGTCTTCTCTTGACATATCATTATCTCTACTGTCTCTAATTGAGAATTATACTTCAAACAAACACCAAGATTATATAGATAGTGCTCGTATATATACTCAGCAAGTGGATGTGCACAACAATGTCTTATGATGACACGAGGTTGTATATCGTTAGACATTTTGTATGATAGTGGGAAAACACCCTTCCAACGTTGGGTACACCTTACCCTATTGGATTCACTAAATAAAACTACTAAATAAACTTTTCTATACTGCTTCGGGAGAACCTCCACAGCTAGAGACCACCGTTCTATTTTTCTGTTACCCTCGCTCGACCCAGCTACACTCTTATTACCTGAAAGGAATTGTGAAGCAAAAGGGTGAGCACAACTAGCTCAGTAAAGAATATCATGACTAAAGATAATTAAATTATCAATAGCCTTCATCAATAATAAATCAGAGATTTAGAACATATGGTAGATGATAAAACTTTTCAACCATAGTTGCAGCGGAACGAACAATCCATTAGAAGAGTCAAATAGACCACAAAGTCTATTATCTTCTCCATGTTAAAAATCTACCAACAATGTGTTATCCCTGTAACATTAATCAACAATTCCTGTCAACAATCACATATATAACTCATAATCGTAATTGTTATTCTAAATTCCTTTTCTCATCCAGGACAAAGATAATTTTCATCACCTGAAACATCAAAGATCATGGTTATACCAAATCACAGTTCATGTTCATAATTATACTAATAAATTCATCTTTGCACTACGGCCCAAAGATATTTTCATCAACAGTTCATCTTTGTACTACAAACTAAAGATATTCAACAACAGGTCATCTTTGCACTATGGGCCAAGATATTCAACAACATGTCATCTTTGCACTACGGGCCAAAGATATTAATATCTCAAAGAAATATATTTCAGAATTTATATAAACAATAATTATAACCATGTTAATCAATTCATCTTTACACTTAAGCTAAAGATATTCAATTATAAATTCAATGGTCATGATCATACCAGTTAACAATTCATCTTTGCACTACAGGCCAAAGATATTCCTCAGTCACGATCATACCAATAATTTATCCATCTTTACACTCAAGTTAAAGAGAAATTCAACATCAGGGTTATAAAAATGTTATATATGATAATAAAAATAATATGATCAACATATAGTTTTAATCTCAAGAGTAATATTCATAAATCAACTATAATTTGGTTAGAAAAAGAAACCAATTTTTGTCATGAATAGTAACTCGTGAATAGTAACTCGTGAATAGTAACTCGTAAATAGTAACTCATGAATAGTAACTCGATAATAGTAACTCATGAATAGTAACTCATGAATAGTAACTCGTGAATACTAACTCATGAATAGTAACTCGTGAATAGTAACTCATGAATAGTAACTCGTGAATAGTAACTCATGAATAGTAACTCATGAATAGTACTCCGTATTCGTACATAGTACCGTATACGTAAATAGTGTCATATACATGAATAGTGCTGTATACGTGAATAGTGCCGTATACGTGAATAGTAACTCCGACTCAAAAAGGTAGAAATTCCACAATAAAATCCATACCAATATTTTAGTATAATGATATTGAAAGAATAACATCATTACGAAGAATATAACATCCCTTAATATCCCTTACTATCCCTTACAATCCCTTACCTCAAAAGAGCAGTACTCCTGACTGGAATAACGCTGAACGAACTTGCACCGTATAGCAACACTCAAGATATCAAAATACTCACAAGAATACACTCGATAATATAGAGAGAGAAATAGAGAGAAAACTTCAGTTTCTGGTATGATTTTCAATTCTAACCTAAGCACCATATTTATAGGAAATTGCTTAGAACACCAAAGCAGAAAATTTAATAAAATAATAATATAATTATAAATTTTCCTTAGCCCACCTTTGAAAATCTGGATTCAGCCATCAACATGTTCAAGTGGGGCCCACCAAAGTGTAAAAAACGTTTTTGTTAATAAAAATAAATAAAACTTCCCAAAATCAATTATTTCGGAACTTCGGAACTTCAATAATTCATAATAAATAGCCCTTTTATCAGAAAATTCGAATCTCGCGATTTTTTATAGGAAATTCAATTCTCTACAACTTTGCAGAAGAAAGTTTTTCCAAATTCCTAACAAAAATTGACCGAAATCTACAAACGGGCGATTTTACAGTCTATAATAAATTTTCGGTCAAGAATTGTGTCCACCAACACACAAAACATGTGTTAAACATTTAATTCAACAAAAATACTCTTCCTCCTCATTTATTTATATATCCCACATTCATTGTAAAAATATCACCATTAATATATTATTAAAATAATATATTTAAATGAATTATTTTATCAGAAAAAAATAAAATATTAATTTTTAACAATTGTCACATTAAAATTTTTCTCCATCTATATCCACATAAAATCAATATTTTCCTCATCATATAAATCAATAATTAATTATTCATAAATAATATTACAGAATCACATTACTGATAGCCAGGCAGTTCCCAGGAAAGAGGGGGCTTTCCAATAAGGATCTCTTCCTAACTGGCGCGCAATTAGATGACCAAACCTCTCCTTAGACAGAACTTTGTAGACATTTCCAATAATGTTATGTAATAATATTATTCAGATAATATGAATTATTGCTCCGATAATAGAAAATACTGTGTAGTGACAATTATTAAAACAACAGTAATATAAAATATCAACGCAGTAATTATTGAATCAATAAAATAAAATACTGAACAGTAATTACTGTAACAATTATTGAGTAATGTCTTCTTACGTAAAAATCAATAATTGGTGCAATACCGTGTGCTACTGTGCAACAACGTGTATTACTGTGTTTTAACCACCGGGTATTCCAACAGTATTAATGGTAACAACTACGCCGTTATTTATAAACAACTTACTCTTGTCGTTTTCTTCATCCAATCGCTTTCCGTTATGGGGCCCACAAAAGGCTGCGCCGTCGTATGAATATTCCCCGACAGTAAGAATATTCCACGACCAAACGAATATTTCCCGACAACAATGAATATTTTATAACCACTTGCTTATTTTGAAAATTTTGCACATTTCACCCATAACTTTAAACTTTTATCAATTTAGCCAATTACTAAATAGAAAAATTGAATACTTTTATTTCATAAAATTTGGGGTCTTACATTAATTATTTACTAATTATAGTTAACCTTGCTAATTTAGCAATTAGGGTTTATAATTAATAATTAGGGTTTATAATTACTAATTAGGGTTACAAAATATAGAAATTAAGGTTTTTAGAAATTAATATTTCAAAATGTTAATTAGGGTTTACCTAATTAATCATATCACAACATAAATCATATAACACAGATTTATAATAGTCTTGCATTTCCCATTTGAATTACAAAATAGGGTTTCTAAATATTAATTTAGGATTTTTAATTAGGAAATTAGGGTTTCTAATTTCACGATTAGGGTTTCCAACAATTAGGGTTTTTTCCAATTAATATTATAATTCTAACACTTGTTATAATCACATTAACACAATTTTTGACCGATCTTTACTCCGGTTGAGATCAAATAACAGTACTACTAGGTCTTCTACTGATATACAATAATTGACCGATCATTATTAATACGTATATATAGTACATATTTATAGCACTGAAAAATTAAAATATAAATAATATTATATTATTATTCTCAATGCCTTGATCAAAATCCAAAATTAGGGTTTGAATTCCATATCTGATTTATCTTACATAAATGACATTATTAATTAACTTAGAAAAATAATTAACTTAACTAATCTGAAATAATTCCATATAAGAAGATAAAATAAATATTATAATAATTCTAATAATCATTTTCTATATTATTTAAATAATATATAATCATATTTTCATGGAAAATAAATACTAAAAATATTTCTACTATAAAATTAATTAATATAAGAATATACTTTATAATAATCAATAATTCTGAAATATAATTATTTTTAATTATTCATGTAATAAATATATTTTTATTTATCACATAAATACACACGCACAATATCTTGTACAAATCATCATCTTTAAAATTAAAACAAAATTTATACGTAAAATTTTTGATTTAATTATATAGAAAATATCGGGTTGTTACATTCACCCTCCCTTATAAAGATTCCGTCCCCGGAATCTCCATTTTAAAATCTCTACCTACTAGGGTACATATCATACATAATCATTGCAAATAGATCACGATTAACTTTGATCAAACCGACCTTCAACTTTTAAACGTAAAGCATGTCTATCTGATTAAACGAAAATTTAATTTCTAATAGAACTCAAATTCCTCCCTCAAAATTTCTTTATAAAATAATTTACTATATATGGGAAAATCATGCAAAAGAAAATAAAAGTAATACGAATAATATCTGGAGTTCCATTACCAGCTGCCATCGTATCCTGGACCGTCAAGTTGAAGACCCGTGCTGTTGATTTCGTTGGCTTGTGTGATGACGTTGGTCCTGTGATTGCTAAAGTCTCGCTACCCTTGCCAGTTGTCACACTTTCTGCCTCCATCCTTCTTCTCGGATAATCCTTCACCTTATGCTCAGTCGAGCCGCACAGAAAACACCCAGTGTTCATTCTTGGATTGAGACAGTTGGGAGAGATATGACTTTCCTGTCCGCACTTTTAGCATACAAACTTCCCCTCCAAACATTCCCCAGAGTGGTTCTTTACACAAGTCTTATGTAACGACCCCAAAATAGGTCCATTCCATCCAACCTATTCTAAGTCGCCAAATACATGGTACAGAAAATAACTACAACTTTATTACAATAATTGTCGTGCAAAATACAACAACACATATGCTGTGAGTTTGGATACAAATATATACCAAATGTGACTCATGTCCCAACCGTGGACAGCACCTCACAATGACACCTTACATAAAGGTATAGTCAAAAACTGTTTTAGAAATTAGAATCTTTGGGAAGTGCTCAAGGAAACCTTCGTACATGGGAGGCCATGCATCTAGGTTATGATAGATATCATATGGCCACAGAATTATCCTTGGTTGACCCAATAGACCCCAAAGAGAAACGAGAAGTTTGCTATAATATTCTTCCCAATGGTGAGTCTTCTCTTGACATATCATTATCTCCACTGTCTCTAATTGAAAATTATACTTCAAACAAACATCAAGATTATATAGGTAGTGCTCGTAAAGATACTCAGCAAGTGGATGAGCACAACCCTGTCTTATGATGACACGAAGTTATATGTCATAGACATCTTGTATGATTGTGACAAAACACCCTTCCAACGTTGGGTTCGCCTCACTCTATTTTATTCACCAAATATAACTACTAAATGATGACCACCATTCTATTCCCTTGTTATCCCCGCTAGACCCAGCTACACTCTTATTACCTGAAAGGAATTGTAAAACAAAAGGGTGAGCACAACTAGCCTAGTAAAGAATATCATGACTAAAGATAAATAAATTATCAATAGTCTTCATCAGTAATAAATCAGAGATTTAGAACATATGGTAGATGATAAAAATTTCAACTATAGTTGCAGCGGAACGAGCAATCCATTAGAAGAGTCAAATAGACTATAAAGTCTATTATCTTCTCCATGTTAAAAATCCACCAACAGTGTTTTATCCCTGTAACATCACTCAACAATTCCTGTCCACAATCACGTGTATAACTCATAATCGTAATTGTGATTTTAAATTCTTCTTTGCATCCAGGACAAAGATAATTTTCATCACCTGAAACATCAACGATCATGGTTATACCAAATCACAGTTCCTGTTCATAATCATGCTAATAAATCCATCTTCGCACTACGGCCAAAGATATTCATCAACAAACCATCTTTGCACTACGGGCTAAAGATATTCAACAACAGTTCATCTTCGCACTACAGGCCAAAGATATTCATCAACAACTCATCTTTGCGCTACAGGCCAAAAATATTCATATCTCAAAGAAATATATACTCATTTCAGAATTTATATAAACAATAATTATAACTATGTTAATCAATTCATCTTTACACTTAAGCTAAAGATATTCAATTATAAATTCAATGGTCATGATCATACCAGTTAACAATTCATCTTTGCACTACAGGCCAATCTGGACCTTATCCAAGCCTGATTCTTGATCCATATCAAAGACCACATAACAGACTACAACTACAAACTTTCAAAACACAAAAATCATTAAAGATCACAGAGATAAAATGCTTGACATTTGTTGTCAGACAACACAAAAAAATTTCCAGATTTTTTAAAAACTTGATTTTGAGCATATTAATGTTATGGATCTAGCATGTGCCAACCCAGATCACTTATATATACCACATACAACATTTTCTAACACTCAAACATAACATCTAACATGTAGATCAAGATCAGATTTCTTAGTTAGGGTTTTATTCCTTTATGATCCAATTCTTGATTCTGGCTACTGATGTTGTTATATGTATTAGTGGGGCTTGTTTTGTGACTGATAGATGGAGGAAATTTCGGAGGTTTGAGCTTGAGAGAGTCAAGGATGAGAGTTGTGCAATATTAGGCTACCAAATGATTTTTTTCTCTCTCTAATCTATATATACAAGTGTTAGATGCATGAATTGGCTGATCTAGACTAATGTGCTATCATAAATGAGCATGTGGGATTGTTGGATTAGCTCACCAACTAAAGTGTTTGCAAATCTAACAAGTTAGCTTCAATTATGCACTAAAGGGCAAAATGGTCATAATGCTTGTGATTTTAATGGCCAAATTGTAATCTTGACAAACCTTTAGGGTTTGACCTTTAGGTTTTAACCTTTAGGGTTTAACTCTAAGGTTCAACACATAAGATTTGTAGGATTTCCAATTAGGGTTTGCACAAAAATAAAATTTTAGTTTCTAAAATTTGTAATTTAGGGTTTCCTTAATTAGATTAGGTTTCTAATTACATTATACAGGAACATTAGGGTTTAATTGTAACGCCCCCAAAATAGGTCCATTCCATCCAACCTATTCTGAGTCGCCAAATACATGGTACAGAAAATAACTACAACTTTATTACAACAATTGTCGTGCAAAATACAACAACGCATATGCTGTGAGTTTGGATACAAATATATACCAAATGTGACTCATGTCCCAACGTTGGATAGCACGTTACAATGACACCTTACATAAAGGTATAGTCAAAAACTGTTTTAGAAATTAGAATATTTGGGAAGTGCTTAAGGAAACCTTCGTACATGGGAGACCATGCATCTAGGTTATGATAGATATCATATGGCCACAGAATTATCCTTGGTTGACCCAATAGACCCCAAAGAAAAATGAGAAGTTTACTATCATATTCTTCCCAATGGTGAGTCTTTTCTTGACATATCATTATCTCTACTGTCTCTAATTGAGAATTATACTTCAAACAAACACCAAGATTATATAGATAGTGCTCGTATATATACTCAGCAAGTGGATGTGCACAACCATGTCTTATGATGACACGAGGTTGTATATCGTTAGACATTTTGTATGATAGTGGCAAAATACCCTTCCAACGTTGGGTACACCTTACCCTATTGAATTCACTAAATAAAACTACTAAATGAACTTTTCTATACTGCTTCGGGAGAACCTCCATAGCTAGAGACCACCGTTCTATTTCCCTGTTACCCTCGCTCGACCCAGCTACACTCTTATTACCTGAAAGGAATTGTGAAGCAAAAGGGTGATCACAACTAGCTCAGTAAAGAATATCATGACAAAAGATAATTAAATTATCAATAGCCTTCATCAATAATAAATCAGAGATTTAGAACATATGGTAGATGATAAAACTTTTCAACCATAGTTGTAGCGGAACGAACAATCCATTAGAAGAGTCAAATAGACCACAAAGTCTATTATCTTCTCCATGTTAAAAATCTACCAACAATGTGTTATTCCTGTAACATTAATCAACAATTCCTGTCAACAATCACATATATAACTCATAATCGTAATTGTTATTCTAAATTCCTTTTCTCATCCAGGACAAAGATAATTTTCATCACCTGAAACATCAAAGATCATGGTTATACCAAATCACAGTTCATGTTCATAATCATACTAATAAATTCATCTTTGCACTACGGCCTAAAGATATTATTCAACAGTTCATCTTTGTACTACAAACTAAAGATATTCAACAACAGGTCATCTTTGCACTACGGGCCAAGATATTCAACAACATGTCATCTTTGCACTACGGGCCAAAGATATTAATATCTCAAAGAAATATATTTCAGAATTTATATAAACAATAATTATAACCATGTTAATCAATTCATCTTTACACTTAAGCTAAAGATATTTAATTATAAATTCAATGGTCATGATCATACCAGTTAACAATTCATCTTTGCACTACAGGCCAAAGATATTCCTCAGTCACGATCATACCAATAATTTACCCATCTTTACGTTCAAGTGAAAGGGAAATTCAACATCAGGGTTATAAAAATATTATATATGAAAATAAAAACAATATGATCAACAACTGCATTTATTTTCAAGAGCAACAATCATAAATTAACGATAATTTGGTCAGAAAAAGAAACCAATTTTTGTTGTGAATAGTAACTCGTGAATAGTAACTCGTGAATAGTAACTCATAAATAGTAACTCGTGAATAGTAACTCATAAATAGTAACTCGTGAATAGTAACTCGTGAATAGTACTCCATATTCGTACATAGTACCGTATACGTAAATAATGTCATATACGTAAATAGTGCCATATACATGAATAGTGCCGTATACGTGAATAGTGCCATATACGTGAATAGTAATCTCGACTCAAAAAGGTAAAAATTCCACCATAAAATCTATACCAATATTTCAGTATAATGATATTAAAAAAATAACATCATTATGAAGAATATAGCATCCCTTAATATCCCTTACTATCCCTTACAATCCCTTACTATCCCTTACTATCCCTTACCTCAAAAGAGCAGTACTTCTGACTGGATATCGGATATGACGCTGAAGGAAACTTGCACTGATGAATAGCAACTCACCAAGTATCTAAATACTCACAAAATACGCTCAATAATATAGAGAGAGAAAGAGAGAAAGGTTATGTTTCTGGTATGATTTTCAATTCTAACTTAGCCCTCTATTTATAGGAAAATGTTAGCACGCCGAAGCAGACTTAACCTGCAACCTGATGGCTTTACCTGCTACTATTCCCACCCACCACATTTGAATAAAAATCTCAGCACATTTCTTCACCAACCAAGAGTGGGGCCCACCAATTCTAGAATTTTTCACCAAAATGATTAACTCCGAAAATTTAACAATTTCTGAACCAGTCATCTCGTAAAATTCATAACAAATCATACGTTCATTTTTAACGGTTCAAAATTTGTGGACATATACTCAACTTATATATGTATAACATATCCAAATATTACCACGATCCAACGGTCGGATTAAAAATTATAACCCTCGTAAAATATCGTAAAAATCCTAATTTAATTTTCAATACCTCCGTTCCGCTAAAAATACAGATAAAACACCTCAACATTAACTCCTTCATTTTTAACCACAAAAATATATCCCTCATTTATATCCACATAAAATAAATATTTTCTTATCATATGAATCAATAATTAATTATTCACAAATAATATTACAGAATCACATTTATGACAACCAGACCGTTCCCAGGAAAGAGGGGGCTTTTCAATAAGGATTTATCCTTACTGGCGCGCAATTAGATGACCAAACCTCTCATTTGACAGAACTTTCTAGACATTGCCAATAATGTTATCTAATAATATTATTCAAATAATATGAATTATTTATCTGATAATGGGAAATACTGTGCAGTGATAATTATTGAACAACAATAATATAAAATATTAACGTAGCAATTATTAAATCAATAAAGTAAAATATTAAACAGTAATTACTGTAACAATTATTGAGTAGTGCCTTCTTACGTAAGAATCAATAATTTCAAAAATACTATGCAATACCGTGTGCTACTGTAAAATAACGCGTATTACTGTATTTTAACCACCGGATATTCCAACAGTGTTAACGGTAACAACTACGCCGTTATTTGTAAAAACTCAAATTTGTCGTTTTCTTCATTCGACAGTTATTCTGTTATGGGGCCCACAAATGACTGCGCCGTCGTACGAATATTTCCCGACAGAAAGAATATTCCACGACCAAACGAATATTCCCCGACAACAATGAATATTTTATAACTACTTGCGTATTTTGAATTTTTTTTTCATATATCACCCTTAACTTTAACTTTTATCAATTTAACCATTTACTGAATAGTAATTATAAAAAAAATTGAATACTTTTATTTTATAAAATTCGGGGTCTTACATCTTACATTGTACATCTGGCTTCTTAACACCTTCTTGTTTCACCTGGACATTGGTAAAATAGTTCCCCTTCCTCTTGCTACTACTACTTTTACTTCCACTATTAATTTCTACCTTCCCTGCTCCTTTGATCTTACCCTTGTTCTTTCTCTCCTTGTTGTAGAGGCTCATGGCCTCACTCCCCTCTTCAGCTATTATAGCGTTTTCCATTAGTGCTGCAAATGTAGAAATCTGCAACACCGCCACTTTGTTATAGAGCCAGGGTTTTAATCTCAGCTTAAACCTTCTCGCTTTCCTAGCCTCCGTATCAACTTGATTCGGAGCGAACCTAGCCAATTCATTGAATTTTGCAGCGTATTCTGACACCGTCATATTCTCCTGCTTCAACTCTAAAAATTTCACTTCCATCCTAGCCTGCATACTAGATGAAAAATAATTTTCGAAAAACAAAATTTTGAACCTATCCCAAGTAACTATTCCTTCTCCTGCCCTCGCCTGATTCGCTTCCCACCAAAAGTTTGCCTCCCCCTTCATCATGTAGGTGGCAAAAGCTGTCTTTTGCCCCTCAGCTACCCTAGCTATCACAAACGCCCTTTCAATCTCTTTAACCCAAGTTTGGGCTTCAACAAGGTCAGTTGTACCTCTAAATTTCGGCGGTCCTACAGCCTTAAAATCTTTAAAGTTCGCCAGACGATTATCTGGCTGGTTCCCTGTGGCTGACATTCCTTGTTGCATAGCTTGTGCTACCATGTTTGCAAAGTGCTGCATTGGGTCTGCTTTGTGTTGTCCCTCAACGTTGTTGACTGATTCTTCTGCCCTTTGATTTCGAGTTCAATGTCTTGGCGGCATTATCTGATTAAATACATTCATAAATTTAACTTACATTCTAAACCTTATCGCATAGATTCATATTCATTTAGCGAATACTTTATATAGCATAACACATACTGCTTTAAACATCAGTTATCCCTTTATGACCATAAAAGTCGGGATTTACAACCTTGATTAATACAAAAGTTGGGAACATTACATTACACAGACATACTTATCATATATATTACATTAAACAGACCTACACAACATAACCTATACTACCTATTCACTATGCCTTTTCCTTGGACAACCTTTCGCCTGATGACCTTCTATCCCACAGATAAAACATGCACCTGGTTTATAGTCGGGGCAATAAAGAGTGGTATGTCCCTCATAACCGCAAATGTAACATATTTTTTTCCCTTTCTTCTTATCGAATTTTCCTAAGTCATGGTCTTCTATCTTTCTTTTTCCTATATTGCTCGGAGCTACACACGATGTGTTGCTTTTGGCTCCTATCTGATCAAAGCTTATCTTGTTCTTTCATTATTTCTATTAAAGCTTTTTGCAATTAACTATTTAACAACTTTTTTATTTCCCACAGCTTTTCCAGAGAAGAAACCTGGTCCTTCAGATTCTGCACCTCCGTTGATGCTTAATCAGCTTTAACTTTAGTATCCGAATCACTATCTATTAGTTTTACCATTTTCGGATCTGGTACTACGTTTTTCAAAATAACCACCTCCTCCGAGTTGGTTTCATTGTGAGCCTCTATTTCAACTATTGGCTTCGATATTAGCTCAGGTGTATGGATTTGATCCTTCTTCATGCTATAAGCATATAACAAGCCTTTTCCACCTGACATCTACACACATTATCCTGATTAGCATATAGTATATATACACAACAATTAATAATTTTATATAAGTTATCTTTTATTTTGTTTGACGATGAATTTATTCAATTCATTTCTTTTTAAACTATATATGAGTTATTTATATTTTCTACGTTTTCCTCTGTTCTAAGGTTATAGCCTAAGGTCTAGCCCACCTAAGGTTTTTAACCCTAAGCTCTGATACCAACCTGTAAAGTCCCCAAATCTGAGTACTTAAAACCCGAACTCGGTGCTTCACGATACCATTTCTATGAGCGGTATAATACTAATAATAATAACAATAATATAAACATTAAACTTAATTTACATAGTTATCAGAGTCTATTCCCAAGTACGTTACCTTTAATACATTCATTACATAACATGATAGATAATATATCTCACTGTCTTAATAATATCAAACTATTACATAAGATAGCATTGAATTCATTCAGCAACCTTTCCTTTTCCCTTGTTCTTAGCAGAGCCTTCAGGTTGTTCACACTTAGCTGAAAATATTTAAATTAAGTAAGGATGAGTATTTGAGTGCCCAACAAGTAATAACAATTATAAATATTAGCTGAAAGGATTAAATATTTTCTTTGTACTACCCTTCTACAATAATTCAATAGTTGTGAAGTAATATGAATCGATAATAATAACATAACAACTCTCTATCAATTTTTTAAAACTACGTACTGACTATAAATAGGGTTAAGGTGGCATACTATGAACATTATTTTCAATTTTTGAATAAGTTTAGCAGAACCTCATCCGCAAACCGTCATAACTTGCGGGCACAAGTGTGATCAGCCTGTTATGCCCTGTATTGATCAATACTACATGCAAGAACGATATTATCGTTCACTCTGTCAACCTTGGACGCATAAAAGTTTTTTCATGTTCGGGATGTCCATACTTAGTCGGGAATCCGAACCAAAACAATTTTATTGGATACAAAAGGTCTATCATATTCAACGATATTTTTAAATCTGTGTCTAGCTGATCAAATAGCTTAGACGACTGTTACTTAATGTATACATACTGGTAATCAATATATATATATATATATATATATATATATATATATATATATATATATTACATGTGATTAAATACAATGATTATCCAAGTGGGGACACTTGTATAACCATAATTAGAAATTAACAAACAAAATAAATATCTGAATAATAATGTAATACCATGTTGATAATCAATGATCAAATATAATATATATAACAGTAGGGTTAATAATCTGGTACAATAATAATATAATTCTGAACCTTTCTTACTCATGTCCATTGCATAAAGAAAATACAAAGGTAAGATACTTGCCTGATCTGCTGCTTACAATACACAACTTTGTTTTATCTTTATATCACGGCCTATCTTTAATAAGATCATTTGTTCGATTAGAACAATATACTAAAACACATAGTACTGCTTATTGTAGTCAGTACATAGCCTAATCACATTGGCACACATGTTTAACAGTCATCGGATCACAAACAAACACTTATTAAGTTAAATTATCTAAGTTCAGATCAATTTCTAAAATATGTCGGTGTACCGACGACTTTATTGGGTAATTATCGAGTCTAAGACTCTATCCTGTAGCTCAATAACTGTAATTATCAATCATATTATTTTTAAATTTCTTATACTAATTTTAAAATATTTATTTATAATTTGTCATGAATTTTCAAACATGGGAATCATTATTAAATGATTTAAATATTAAACAATTCTATTATCATTAATATTTAATTAATATTAAACTATTAATGAAACCATTGCCAAAGTGTTAGAGTTATTTATAATAACTCAAAATATGTTTAAAACATTTATATTACCCTTAAATAATTTTTAAAATATTTAAAATTATTTTTAAATAATTATCATTAATATTTAAATATTAATGTACTATTCCTCAAAATATTAAAAGTCATTAAGTATAACTTAAAATATTTTTAATTCATTTATATCCTTTTTAAATGATTTTTAAATTAATAAAACTATTTTAAAACTATTTATTTAATATAATTATTAAATAAATCTAATATCC
Organism: Panax notoginseng; assembly: GCA_016801055.1. Classification (NCBI taxonomy): domain Eukaryota; kingdom Viridiplantae; phylum Streptophyta; class Magnoliopsida; order Apiales; family Araliaceae; genus Panax; species Panax notoginseng. The sequence goes on from CM029023.1 coordinate 136,307,419, forward strand.
TTAATATTAACTTATTAATAAAATTATCCTTTAAATATTAAAAGTTATATTTTATAACTTAAAATATCTTTAAACACTTTATTTTTATTTAAAATAATTTTTGTAATATTAAAATTATTTTTAAACTAATTTATTTAATATAATTATTAAATAACCTTAATATCATTAATAATAATTAATTAATGAAATTTACCTTTAAATATTGAAAGTTATATTTTATAACTTAAAATATTTTTAAATACCTTATTATTATTTAAAATAATTTTTAATATAATAAATAATTTTTAATTAATTTATTTAATTCATTTACTAAATAACTTAATTATCATTAATATTAATTTATTAATTAATTTCATCACAAAATATTAAAAGTCATTAAAAATAACTTAAAACATTTTCTTATATCATAATATAATTTTAAATGATGTTTCAAGTATTAAAATCATTTTTAACTAATTTATTTAATATTATAATTAAATAAATTAAATACCATTAATATTTTAAAAGTATTAAATATTTATGAAATATACTTAAAATAATTAAAAACTAATTTTTGGACTTTAAAATAATTTTTAATAATTTATTATGTATTTTTCATAATTAAAAACTATTTAATACTAATTATTTAATAAAAATAATTAATTTTATAATAAAGTGTCGCTAAAGACTGCCTATAGCGACAGAACCGTCGCTATAGGTGTTATTCGTGTTCTTCATCAAACCCAGAAATGCATAAACAGTTTACAAGGTGCTCACTTTGACCAGTCACCAAATCATGATCTTGAGGTGTTCTGGCCAGAGTAAAGTGTTTATATTGTAGTACATATGTAATACTATCATCAACAATCAAGTTCATGGCCATCACATAATAGATCAGTGAGAACTAAGTCCTGGAAAACCTGTCATACACTGTTCTTCAATTTCTGGATTTTCCAGAATTGAAGAACAGTTCATGCTACCACTTTTGGGCTTCCACAACTTTCTATCCGTAAGATGTTTTTGTGATTTAAAGCTTTCCAAATATAGCCAGCATGCAAGTGAACACATCTAACACATAAAGTTGATCTAACAACAACACAATAGAGAGATCTATGCTGGTCAAACATTGTCAGACGACACGTTCATCTGTTTTCTGGGTTACCCAGAAAGCAGAAAACGTGTCTGTCTTACCTACTTTGACCAGCCACTGAGTTCATCATACTTGATGTTTAGGTGATATTAAGGCATGACGTATTGTAGGTCATATAACATATTACAATACTGATGCAACAACATATACAGAACACGTATAACCTGCAAGATCAAAGCCCAAGAACAAGCTGTCAGATCGACGTGGGGAATTATGGGTTACCCAGAAATCTCTCGGTCAATGCCGGTCAACGTGGTTTGACCACAAATATCTTGCAATCTGGACCTTATCCAAGCATGATTCTTGATCCAGATCAAAGACCACATAACAGACTACAACTATAAACTTTTAAAACACAAAAATCATTAAAGATCACAGAGATAAAAGGACTGACATTCGTTGTCAGACAACACAAAAAAAATTTCCAGATTTTTTAAAACTTGATTTTGAGCATATTAATGTTATGGATCTAGCATGTGCCAACCCAGATCACTTATATATACCACATACAACATATTCTAACACTCAAACATAACATCTAACATGTAGATCAAGATCAGATTTCTTGGTTAGGGTTTTATACCTTTACGATCCAATTCTTGATTCTGGCTATTGATGTTGTTATATGTATTAATAGGGCCTATTTTGTGACTGATAGATGAAGGAAATTTCGGAGGTTTTAGCTTGAGAGAGTCAAGGGTGAGAGTTGTGCAATATTAGGCTACCAAATGATTTTTTTCTCTCTCTCCAATCTATATATACAAGTGTTAGATGCATGAATTGGCTGATCTAGACTAATGTGTTGTCATAAATGAGCATGTGGGGTTGTTGGATTAGCTCACCAACTAAAGTGTTTGCAAATCTAACAAGTTAGCTTCAATTATGCACTAATGGGCAAAATGGTCATAATGCTTGTGATTTAATGGCCAAATTGTAATCTTGACAAACCCTTAGAGTTTAACCCTAAGGTTTAACATATAGGATTTGTAGGATTTCCAATTAGGGTTTACACAAAAATAAAATTTTAGTTTATAAAATTTGTAATTTATGGTTTCCTTAATTAGATTAGGTTTCTAATTACATTATACAGGAACATTAGGGTTTAATTATTTACTAATTATAATTAACCTTGCTAATTTAGTAATTAGGGTTTATAATTAGTAATTAGGGTTTATAATTACTAATTAAGGTTACAAAATATAGAAATTAGGGTTTCTAGAAATTAATATTTCAAAATGTTAATTAGGGTTCACCTAATTAATCATATCACAACATAAATCATATAACACAGTTATATAACAGTTTTGCATTTCCCATTTGAATTACAAAATAGGGTTTCTAAATATTAATTTAGGATTTTTAATTAGGAAATTAGGATTTCATGATTAGGGTTTCCAACAATTAGGGTTTTTCTAATTAATATTATAATTCTAACACTTGTTATAATCACATTAACACAATTTTTGACCGATCTTTACTCCGGTTGAGATCAAATAACAGTACTACTAGGTCTTCTACTGATATACAATAATTGACCGATCATTATCAATACGTATATATAGTACATATTTATAGCACTAAAAAATCAAAATATAAATAATATTATATTATTATTCTCATGCCTTGATCAAAATCTAAAATTAGGGTTTGGATTTCATATCTGATTTATCTTACATAAATGACATTATTAATTAAGTTAGAAAAATAATTAACTTAAGTAATCTAAAATAATTCCATATAATAAGATAAAATAATTATTATAATAATTCTAATAATCATTTCCTATATTATTTAAATAATATATAATCATATTTTTATGGAAAATAAATACTAAAAATATTTCTACTATAAAATTAATTATTATAAGAATATACTTTATAATAATCAATAATTCTGAAATATAATTATTTTTAATTATTCATGTAATAAATATATTTTTATTTATCACATAAATACATACGCACAATATCTTGTAAAAATCATCATTTTTAAAATAAAAAAAAATGTATACGTAAAATTTCTGATTTAATTATATAGAAAATATCATGTTGTTACATTATTCACTCGTTTATGGTTGTGTATGGGTTGTTTAACATATGAGCAAAAATGTGGTTAGACATTGGTTTGAAATACAATAATTTTTTTGTCGGTTCAGAATGATTGTGTTGTGTTGATTGTGGTTACAGATTAAAACTACCTATAATAATCATTACTTAGTAAGAATTATGGATTCATTACTTAGTAAGAATTATGGATGAGGTTTTATGTATTTAATTTATTTGTCTCAATATGGTTGTGTTGAATGAAGATTTTGTAATGTAAAATTCACTTTTAATGTAAGGAGCACATTGTTCTTGGGATGGTTAAATGAAAATTTTGAAATGTAGAATTCACTGTTAATGTAAGCTGAAGATTGGAAGTATATAGAGATTCGATTGGACGGAATCGGTTCATTGTTAATATTTGTAAGCATGAAAAGCTTTTTGCACCAAAGGTATTATTACTAAAAGTAGAATTTGTCTTTTTGTGCTTTTGACTGAATGATATATAGTATTGATGTAAATGTATTAACTTTTTGATAACTTTTTGTAGGTTATTATACTGATTTTTGCAAGATTGCTCAATTTAAAAAGTATTCAGTTCCAATGGGACATGAGGTACTACTTATCTTATTAGTTTTTTTACACTCATGTGTTTAAACTGAGTAAACATGTTTGGAAATAACAACACCAACTTGTACCGAAACATGGAAGCACCGCTCCACTTGACTCTCCTACTTTAAGGTAAAAATATCTTATCATTCTATTAATTTTTAAATTTAATATTTGTTATAACTGTAAAAATAGAGGATAAGAAGGGTGGATGTAAGAGAGTTATTGGATTTTGAATTTGGAGGTTGGAGATTTGGAGAGAGAGGGAAGAGATGGTATATCTAGGACTAGGTCTGCGACAACCGAGATTTTGTAATTTATTTTAATATTTATTGGAGTGAATAAATATTTTTTCGATGAATTAATTATTAGATTAAATAATTATTTGATGCAATTGTGGTAGATTAATTTAATTATATGTGTTATGTACATTTATTAAATTAATATGGAGAATAATTATTATTCGAAGTATGTCATTATGTGAGCTTGTTGTATTAAAAAAATATTTAATAAGTCTATTCGTATTTTAATTAATTTAATTATTAATCAGAGAGTTAATAATTTGACATTATTTATCAATGAAAATTAATTTGAATTATGTGACTATGTGAATTTATGAGAAATTATTATATTTTATTTAAAATAAATTAAATAAAATATTGGATTTATTTTACAAGGGGTGTGGCATAATTTAAAACTATAGTATAAAAGGTTAATTAAAATAATTAGAAGAATTATTCATGTTGCCAGCTAAACAAGGCTTTAAAGGGAGTTATAGCAGTTTACCCATGATGGGTAACTGACCTCCACTCGCGTACGCATTCTTCTTTATTAATCAGTCTTATTGAGAAGACGTATTATTTTTATGAGTTAACTAAGAGAGAATTCAGAGAGATTTTCAGTGAAATAGAGAGAAGCTGTGTGAATTATTGTGGTATTTTAGAAGTACGTGAAAGTCAAAAAAATTATTTTAAGGGTAATCTTCTCCTCCCCAAAGTTTCAATTTACGTTGTTAAGTTTTTATAAAAATGGCTTTCATTCATCTTGTAAAGTTTCTGTAATTAGGAAATTGTGTTGTTATAGGGATATATGTAATAATTCGAGTAACATAACATGTTTATTATATATTGTATATGATTCCATATCATAACTTCCATAATACGATGACTTGTTATTTCAAAATTAACAGAGTACGTGATATGGTCATACGGCCTTATACGTGATTTTTATATGTCAAACATTAATTGTTTTGCAAAAATCACACACTTATATGATTATGCATAATAAAATGAACAAAATGAAACTTGAATGGTTGGATTTGGCTTTATAACGAATCCGTAGCATTAAATTCCATGTTTTTGTTCAAGAGAACATCAAGAACAGTTCAATTTTGCGTAATGTAATTCTGTGATTATATGTTTTAATGGGTTGAAATCATTCTATAATTGTTGGGTAATGATTATATATGAATTATAACATGTGGGTATGTGTAATTTGGTGAAATTAATGTTTTATTAAGAAGTGTTGATTTTGCTGAATTCTGTGTTCTTCGCGAACTGGAAATTTAGAGTCTGGGGTTTCGCGCCAAGTACCAGGCCGCAGCACCATGGCGCCGCAGCGCCAAGACCCAGTACAAAAGTGGCGCCACAGCGCCACTTAGCATAATGTCCGGAAAATGTTTTTTTAAAATGTTCAAGTCTAGCAATGTGTTAGTAACTTATAGTAATGAACATAAAAACTTGTTAGACATATAATGAGGTGTTAAAATAAATTCTTAACACGTCCATAACACAATTACGTGTAAATTGAATGATCGAATGCATAGTTAGCTTATTGTTCGTGAAATCTAATTTTTGACAATAAGTGTAGTAATTGACGAAGTATAGTCATAAATTCGAGATTAGACAAAGAATAACTTATGATGTTTAGTACGTTGTATTTGACTGGTATTATGAACGTAATTGATATGTAGGATTTAAATCAAAGAACGAGTTTAGTTAAAGTGTAATCTACGCACGAGGCGAGTTTCCTAACCCTACCTGTTATCGTTATATAAGTTGATTAATTCACCTTTCTACAGTGAACAAGTCCTCATTATTATTGATCAAGTCTATTTTGTATATTAACGTTTATAAATCTTTCAAGCATGATGTTGTTATACAATATTTATTCCATTGTATACCTTTTGAGATTCTATTCAAGTTAAGTTATCAATTATTGTTAAACCTTGTTAGACTAGCGAACTCTTATCGATTCGACTAGTCCTTAGTTGATGAGCGTTCTAAATTTCAGAACCCTTGACGTATTATTCAAACCAAACTTCCTTTGGTGCGGGCTCGAATGTCAAACTGAGATGAACAACCCTGTATAGGGGATTATTTACGCTTTAGCGTTAAGATAATGTGCACAGTATGGTACTAAGGGCTGATCCCCCTAAGTACGAGAAGAAAGGTCCATAGTCTTATGACTGTTAAAGGTTTCAAGTATAACCCTTGATAACCCATAGTTCAAGGTCTTATGACCCTCAGAAATTCCTTTTGATTCTTGTTATTTATTCTTGATTCAAAAGTTGAGCTTTTATATTCGAAGTTATTATTTTTCTCGCATGTTATTATTCATTGTTATATTGTTATACTTGTGGGCAATCGTGCTCACTCTTGCGTAATAATAACATTGCAGTTAAGAACGAAAGAGGAGACGAACCTTTCACTAGTAAAGGCAAGGGTAAGCTTAGCAAGTAATGAAGATTGATTATTTATGTGGTTATGTAATGATAGTTAGAATTGATGTTACTTAAGACTTATTTGTTTATGTTTCCGCACAGATGATTTAAGGTTAGAGTAACTTGGGATTTATTTTTTTTATGTAGTTGATGTAACCCCATAAGAGGAGATTTATTATTATTTCTATCTATTGCATGGTTTGCATTTATTTATGGGTAGATAGAAGGATGATGTTTGTACAGTAAACACCAAATCCTGTGGAAATAGAAGTACCGGATTTGGGGGTGTCACAAGGTCTAGGTCATAGATTATTATTTTTATAGGTTCTAAATATATATATATATATATATATATTTATATTTATTATAAATATTAATATATATGTACTTATCTACAGTAATATAGTACTCTGACTACTAATTAAGAGTAGCATAAATTATAAACAATAAAAATCAAATTAATAGTACAAAAAAGTCCATCAGTGCGCAATAGCTGTTGATCCAAAAAGCAACAACATAAAATAACAATTTTTTCAAGCATTCCAAAAAGCAACAACATAAAGTACCAGGTATTTTCAAATATTTCAAAAAGCAACAGCATAAAGTAACAGGTATTTTCAAGCATTCCAAAAATCAACTACATAAAATAACAGGTGATTGCAAACAAATATTTTTATTTCTATTATGCATTCGTTTATGGTTGTGTATGGGTTGTTTAACATATGAGCAAAAGTGTGGTTAGATATTGGTTTGAAGTACAATAATTATTTTTGTCGATTCAGAATGATTGTGTTGTGTTGATTGTGGTTACTGATTAAAACTACCTATAATAATCATTACTTAGCAAGAATTGTGGATGAGGTTTTATGTATTTAATTTGTTTGTCTCAATATGGTTGCGTTGAATGAAGATTTTGTAATATAAAATTCACTTTTAATGTTAGGAGCACATTGTTCCTAGGATGGTTAAGTGAAATCTTTGAAATGTAGAATTCACTGTTAATGTAAGCTGAAGATTGGAAGTATATAGAGATTCGATTGGACGGAATCAGTTCATTGTTGATATTTGCAAGCATGAAAAACTTTTTGCACCAAAGGTATTATTATTAATAGTAGAATTTGTCCTTTTGTGCTTTTGACTGAATGATATATAGCATTGATGCAAATGTATTAACTTTTTGGGAATTTTTTTGTAGGTTATTATAATGATTTTTGCAAGATTTCTAAATTTAAAAAGTATTCAGTTCCAATGGGACATGAGGTAGTACTTATCTTATTAGTTTTGTTTACACTGATGTGTTTAAACTGAGTAAACAGGTTTGGCAAGAACAACACCAGCTTGTACCGGAACATGGAAGCAACGCTTCACTTGACTCTCCTACTTTAAGGTAAAAATATCTTATCATTCTATTAATTTTTAAATTTAATATTTGATATAACTGCAAAAATAGAGAAAAAAAAGGGTGGATGTAAGAGAGTTATTGGATTTTGAATTTGGAGGTTGGAGATTTGGAGAGAAAGGGAAGGGAGGGTAGGTCTAGGACTAGGTCTAGGTCATATATTATTATTTTTATAGGTTCTAAATATATATATTTATATATTATATATATTTATATTTATTATAAATATTTATATATTTGTATTTATATACAATAATAGAGTACCCTGACTACTAATTAAGAGTAACATAAATTATAAACAATAAAAATCAAAATAATAGTACAAAAAAGTCCATCAGTGCGCAGTAGTTGTTAATCCAAAAAGCAACATCATAAAATAACAGTTTTTTCAAGTATTCAAAAAAGTAACAACACAAAGCAGCAAGTTGTTTCAAGCATTCCAAAGAGCAACAACATAAAGTAACAAGTATTTTCAAATATTTCAAAAAGCAACAGCATAAAGTAACATATATTTTCAAGCATTCCAAAAATCAACTACACAAAATAGCAGGTGATTGCAAACAGATGTTGCTATTTCTATTGTGGATTCGTTTATGGTTGTGCATGGGTTGTGTTTGGGTATAATTTGCCAACTCCCATGTGGGCTGAAGGCCTGGATTGAGAATGGGTTGCCGGGCCCAATCGGCCAAAGCCGATAAGGGGATTGGTGGTGTTCGGGGTCGGGCGACCGAGTCCTTTGTGCCGGGGTCCTGATTTGATTATAGGGTTTCGGGTGACTTGGGCCTATACAGTTGGCTATTTCTCGTATGGAGTCTTATGTGATAAGGAGTTTGAATGGTTAAGGATTCTAATCCTAACCATATTTAAATACCAATTCTAAAAGGAGGTGTTAAGATTGTATCCAACTTCCACATTTTAAGGATATTGAGTTTGACCCAAACATAGGTAACTACCATGTTTAGGAGGCCAAATCCAATTCAAAAATCGACTTTAAGGTGATGAGATCAGCTATAAAAACAAGACTTAACTTTAACTATCAGGTAATGCACTTTTGAGCACTAAACACTAAATCCTCCATTGTTAAACCTTGTTCCAGCCTGTACTTATTCTCACACTGGAGCTATCTCCTTGTGGCACAAGTCGTCAAGCTTATTGTGTGATCTTGTTACTGTGCAGGTTTAAGCGCGTGCATTTGGTGATATGACGCGAAGATAAAACTTGACGTTAACAGGTTGTTTAACATATGAGCAAAGTGTTGTTGGACATTAGTTTGAAATATAATAATTATTTTTGTCGGTTCAGAATGATTATGTTGTGTTGATTGTGGTTACTAATTAAAACTACCTATAATAATCATTACTTCGTAAGAATTGTGAATGAGGTTTTATGTATTTAATTTGTTTGTCTCAATATGGTTGTGTTGAATGAAGATTTTGTAATGTAAAATTCACTTTTAATGTAAAGAGCACATTGTTCCTAGGATGGTTAAGTGAAATTTTTGAAATGTAGAATTCATTGTTAATGTAAGCTGAAGATTGGAAGTATATAGAGATTCGAATGGACGGAATTAGTTCATTGTTGATATTTGCAAGCATGAAAAACTTTTTGCACCAAAGGTATTATTATTTAAAGTAGAATTTGTCCTTTTGTGCTTTTGAATGAATGATATATAGTATTGATACAAATGTAATAACCTTTTGGGAATTTTTTTGTAGGTTATTATACTGATTTTTGCAAGATTGCTCAATTTAAAAAGTATTCAGTTCCAATGGGACATGAGGTGCTACTTATCTTTTTAGTTTTTTTTTACACTTATGTATTTAAACTGAGTAAACATGATTGGGAAGAACAACACCAGCTTGTACCGGAACATGGAAGCACCGCTCCACTTGACTCTCCTACTTTAAGTTAAAAATATTTTATCATTCTATTAATTTTTAAATTTAATGTTTGATATAGCTGCAAAAAAAGAGAAAAAGAAGGGTGGATGTAAGAATGGTATTGAATTTTGAATTTGGAGGATGGAGGTTAAAGATTTGGAGAGAGAGAGAGAAGGGAGGGTAGGTCTAGGACTAGGTCTAAATATATATATATATATATATATATATATATATATGTATTTATATACAATAATAGAGTACTCTGACTACTAATTAAGAGTAGCATAAATTATAAACAATAAAATTCAAATTAATAGTACAAAAAAGTCTATCATTGCGCAGTAGCTGTTGATCCAAAAAGCAACAATATAAAATAACAGTTTTTTCAAGTATTCAAAAGAGTAACAGCCTAAAGCAGCAAGTTGTTTCAAGCATTCCAAAGAGTAACTACACAAAGTAACAAGTATTTTCAAAAATTTCAAAAAGCAACAACATAAAGTAATAGGTATTTTCAAGCATTCCAAAAATCAACTACACAAAATAGCATGTGATTGCAAACAGATGTTGCTATTTCTATTGTGGATTCATTTATGGTTGTGTATGGGTTGTTTAACATATGAGCAAAGTGTGGTTAGACATTGGATTGAAATACAATAATTATTTTTATCGGTTCAGAATGATTGTGTTGTGTTGATTGTGGTCACTGGTTAAAACTACCTATAATAATCATTACTTAGTAAGAATTGTGGATGAGGTTTTATATATTTAATTTGTTTGTCGGAATAGGGTTGTGTTGAATGAAGATTTTGTAATGTAAAATTCACTTTTAATGTAAGGAGCACATTGTTCCAGGGATGGTTTAGTGAAATTTTTGAAATGTAGAATTCACTGTTAATGTAAGTTGAAGATTGAAAGTATATTGAGATTCGATTGGACGAATTCGATTCAGTATTAATATTTGCAAGCATAAAAAGCTTTTTGCACCAAATGTATTATTACTAAAAGTAGAATATGTCCTTTTGTGTTTTTGACTGAATGATTTATAGTATTGATGCAAATGTATTAACTTTTTGGGATTTTTTGTAGGTTATTTTACTGATTTTTGCAATATTTCTAAATTTAAAAGGTATTCAGTTCCAATGGGACACGAGGTACTACTTATTTTATTAGTTTTTTTTACACTTATGTGTTTAAACTGAGTAAATAGGTTTGAAAAGAGCAACACCAACTTGTACCGGAACATGTAAGCACCGCTCCACTTGACTCTCCTACTTTAAGGTAAAAATATCTTATCATTCTATAAATTTTTAAATTTAATATTTGATATAACTGCAAAAATAGAGAAAAAGTGTAAGAGAGTTATTGGATTTTGAATTTGGAGATTTGGAAAGAGATGAAAAGGGGGGGGGGTGGTTTAGGACTAGGTCTAGGTCATAGATTATTATTTTTATAGGTTCTAAATATATATTTATAAGTATTATATATATTTATATTTATTATATATATATATATATATATGTGTGTGTGTGTGTGTGTGTGTGTGTGTGTGTGTGTATTTATATACAATAATAGAGTACTCTGACTGTAACACCCTAATTTTTTTTTAATAAAAATGAGTTTTCTATAAATATCATTTTTAAATATTATGGAATGAATTTGATATAATGTTATAGTTGTGGGTAATATTTATAAATTTTGTAAAGTACGCAAGTTGTTGTATAATATTCGATTGGTCGGTGAATATTCATTTTAACAGAGAATATTCGTACGACGGCACAATCATTGGTGGACCACACAACGGAATTATTGTCGGATTAAAAAAATGACAAAAATATTTTATAAAAATAACGGCGAAAGTTTTACTGTTAGTACTGTTGAACTACTCGATAGTAAAAGTACAGTAATACACGCGGTTGCATAGTAGCACGGTATTGATTATCGATGCTTATGTGATAAGTCACTCAGTTTTGTTTATTAGTATTATTAATGTAATAAAACAGAAAAGCTTTTTATATAAAACAGAATACTTTTATAAAGTTATCTGTTTTATTAGACTATAAATAGAATATATTATATTCTATTATGCATATTATTTTGCATAGTAAAATCTTTTTATATAAAACAGAATACTTTTATAAAGTTATTTGTTTTATTAGATTTTAAATAGAATATATTATATTTTATTATGCATAGTATTTATATAGTGACTGCATAGTGTTTGCATAGTAAAATCTTTTTATATAAAATAGAATACTTTTATAAAGTTATTCGTTTTATTAGATTATAAATAGAATATATTATATTTTATTTAAAAGATTTTGCTTTAAATATGGATCGTCCTATTAAAAGTAAATCAATCTGGACCGTTCATGAATTAGTTACTATACAGTCCATTCTTCTATAAATAGAAGCTCATTCCTTCATTATTTTGTACGAATTCACTTAAACTCTAGAGAGAAAAATTATAGAGGGAAAGAAGAAAAGTATTCTGCTACTACACTACTCATATATCCAGTACTCTTCTTCTTAAGGTAAGGGGTATTATTTCTTTTGTATTCATGAAGAGAACTTCTGTTATTCCATTATTTATTATTCTATTGGAATAACCTATATACGCGGGCTACCCTATACTTGGTGAAATTCTTCTGTTATTCTATTTTTTATTATTCCGTTAGAATATCATGTCTGTGCGTTTTACACCGGACCTGGTTCCGTCTTTATTATTCTGTTGGAATATCATGTCTGTGCGTTTTACGCCGGACCTGGTTCTGTCTTTATTATTCTGTTGGAATATCCTGTCAGTGCGTTTTACGCCGGACTTGGTTCTGTCTTTATTATTCTGTTGGAATATCCTGCCTGTGCGTTTTACGCCGGACCTGGTTCCATTATTTATTTTTCTGTTGGAATAACCTGTCTGTGCGGTCTATCGCATGCTTGGTGAATTCTTTTGTTATTCCATTCTTTATTATACTCAGTTGGTTAAAGTTTTGGCTTTTATACTCCATGAAATTAGTGGAATATCTTTGATATTTGCGCTTCATCCAGTATCTTTTCATAGAAATATTCTTTTGAGCATTCTTAAATTTTACTCTACAAAGCAGTATCATGTTGACAATTTGGACGTTGTTGGTTCCTGAATAAATTAATTCTTGAACCTGTTTTATTGAATTCTTATATCATTGTCATCATCCTCATGTTTATATTTTGTTGAAAGTCATCTGTGGCATGTAGTGCATAGATGGACTTGGTATGATTATAACCAGGGATTATTCGGTGTAATCATGACCGTAATGTTACAAATGAGGTGATAAAAGTCCTCATTGACCCATAGTGCATTGATGGACAGTTGTTGGCATGATCATGACCATTGATGAATACACAAATATCCTTGGCCCGTAATGCATGGATAATTTGTGGTCGTGATACTAATGAATATCCTTGGCCGTAGTGCAGGGATGATGTGGATTATTTATTAAGATGAGTGTAAGCGATAAAAGTGATGAAAAACCTTTTAAACCATAAAAGATAGTAGATTTTATTCTCTACTTGACTCTTTTAATGGATTGCTTGTTCCGCTGCAGTTAAACTTGATGTCTATTATATTTTATCAGTTTAACATTGTTGAAGACTAATGATAATTTATTCTGCATTATCTTAGTCATAATATTTCTTACTGGGCTAGTTGAGCTCACCCTTTCTTTCATTGTTCTCTTCAGGAAATGAGAACGTAGCCGGGACTAGTCGGGGAACAGAGTGACGGTCCAAATGATAGTATTAGTAGTCCTCACTATTCTGTTAAATAGTGTGACAATAAATGTAATGAGGACTTATTCTGAGAGTGGATATTGTCTAGAAGACAGTATTTGTATTAAAACTCACAGCTCTCTTATTGTATATTAAAGATTATATTTGTATTCTATACCATGTATTTGGCGACTCAGAATAGGTGATGTATACCTATTTTGGGGGCGTCACACTGACTATTAATTAAAAGTAGCATAAATTATAAACAATAAAAATCAAATTAATAGTACAAAAAAGTCTATCAGTGCACAATAGCTGTTGATCTAAAAAGCAACAAAATAAAATGTCAGTTTTTCAAATATTCAAAAAAGCAACAGCATAAAGCAGCAAGTTGTTTCAAGCATTCCAAAAATCAACAACATAAGGTAGCAAACAATTACTGCTATTTCTATTATGGATTCATTTATGGTTGTGTATGTGTTGTTTAACATATGAGCTAAAGTGTGGTTAGACATTTGTTTGAAATACAATAATTATTTTTGTTGGTTCAACATGATTGTGTTGTGTTGATTTTAGTTACTGATTAAAAGTACATATAATAATCATTACATAGTAAGAATTGTGAATGAGGTTTTATGTATTTAATTTGTTTGTCTCAATATGGTTGTGTTGAATGAAGAATTTGTAATGTAAAATTTACTTTTAATTTAAGGAGCACATTGTTCTTGTGATGGTTAAGTGAAATTTTTGAAATGTAGAATTCACTGTTAATGTAAGCTAAAGATTGGATGTATATAGAGATTCTATTGGACGGAATCGGTTCATTGTTGATATATTCAAGCATGAAAAGCTTTTTACACCAAAGGTATTATTACTAAAAGTAGATTTTGTCCTTTTTTGCTTTTAACTGAATGATACATAATATTGATGCAAATGTATTAACTTTTTGGAAATTTTTTTGTAGGTTATTATATTGATTTTTGCAAGATTGCTCAATTTAAAAAGGGCAAAAAGCACATTTACCCCACTATGTTTGTCGAGTTGTAAGTATTGAGCCACTGTACTTTAAAAAATGTAATTAACTCACTGAAAATTTTAAAATTTCTTAATTGGATCATTCCGTCCAAAAAAGTGGACGGAAGTTAAATCCTAACTATACTTGGGATGAGCACAATTTTTATTCCTAGTGGGGAACAATATTGCCCCACACAACCAAAGAATGTAGGCCTTTGTGCATCGACTAAAATTTTCTTACTCGCTTTAGGCGGACAATTATTAAAATGCTCCTGCAACCACAGTAATGAAATAGAGCTATATTTTTTTGATTCCTAATATTCAGCGGCGACTTCATTACCAAAACATTCTTTAAAATAAGCCAGTGGAGTGTCAAATAATGGACAAGATAAGGGTTTGCCAACCATCGACAACCCAAGAGTAAAGTGTACATCCTCTAAAGTTATTGTAATTTCCCCACAATTTAGGTGAAAACTATTGGTCTTCGGCCGCCATCGCTCCAGCAGGGCAGACACGAGTTCAATGTCATCTTGTGGTACAACTGCTGGATAGTTAAAAATCCCAAACCCACATTTTTGTAGAAGATAGAGCTTTTGTTAATATCCATTGATCGTATTTTTTTTCAGTTAATTGACTTGTGAGTAGTCTTCTCCTGTCTTTTTTGTCATATACATCACCTGACACATGATTTTGTTGGTCGTAAAGAACACTTAGGTCAATTGATCCATAATTCCTACTGTCCATCTAGTACCTAAAAAAATAACATAAAAGGTTTTTCATATAATTTAATAACTATGTAACAAAATTATATCCCATTAATCATTATAATGTCCCAAACATAATTCAATATTATTTATTTTACAATTATTTAAATGATTTTATTTTTCAAAAATTTCATAATCATTAATCATTATTAGTCCCAATACATCATTACATGTATCTAATGTCCTAAACACAATTCAATATTTGCAGTTAATAAAATACCACTCCCTTACAATTATTATGCACAACAATTTAACAAATTCATGAAGATAAAATAATGCACAACATTAAAATAATAACTTTTTCATCACATAACAATATATTTACCCAAACACATAACTCACTATATTTTGTCAAAACAAACATTCATAATAAAACAATACTCCATTTCAATTATTATTCAAAACTATTTAATAATAAGTCAAAAATCATAATAACTACTTCGCCACATAGTTATATAATTTCCCAAACACATAAATCACAGAATTTTCCAAAAATTCACATGTATATATGTAGACATAATAATGGTTGATAATTTCCCATAAAAGTTTAAACTTCTATTTTATCATAAATATATTTTTACAAAACAATAATAATATTTATTTATTTATTTTTATTGAAACTTGGGAAAATAAATCTTACTAAATTGATACTTGAATATGAAACTTTGTAGATAATCAGAAGCAAGAAAATAGTTGATGATCAATCTCTTTTTCTTTATCTCTATTTTCTCTCTTTTGTTGCTTGAATGAAACTTGATTTAGCGACAGGGGGGAAGGAATATGAGAGAGTGGCAGGGGAAGGGAAAGTGAGAGAGAAAGTGAATAAGGAAGAATACATTAGAAGGGGGAAGGGTTGCCGCTACATCCTGTAACGGCAGGAGCGGTCAGCAGCCTTTTAAAAGTTGTTAGTAGTTTTTGCATCTTTTTACATTTTGTGCATTGCATCATAATTTGGAGAGTGAAAATTTGGGATTGGCCTTGCCAAGGGAGCGTATAGCGGCATGGGTATTAAATATTGAGGAGGGACAATTATGTAAATGACCAGCTGATTTGGATTTAATCGACTGCCGCTACATGCTGTAATGACAGAGGGTTCAATTATTTTATTCTGGTCCTTACAATGTATGGATTAGCGGCTACAACTGTATGTTTTATTTGTGCACATTTTGCCAAAACTATTTTGAAGTAAACCTTTCATGTTCTTTATTGTTTTTTGGAGGGTGAAAAAAGACACAAATTTTATCAAAACATGAATGAGATTTATTTATAGGGAACTGATATTTCCACATAAAAAATTGATATTTCCATATGATTTTTCTCATATGAATAGTGAGTGTCCCACCTCAATCTCAGATAGACTCGTGTGAAAATATTATTTTAACATGTAAAAATATCAATTTTCTTATTCATATTCTTCGCGTTTACATATTAAACAAGACAATTTTATCAAAATATGAATGAATTGACTAATACAATTTTGTGTGCGCAGTGAATGAGTCTCACATTCAAATGAGAGAAATTCATGTAAAAATATAATTTTTTTGTGTAAATATCATATTCCTATTTATATGTATGTGTGATATTTAGAGATTCTCGTAACTCTTACCTTACTGTTTCCATGGGGTCAATGGTTCGATTATTTCAATTCTTTAGTGTGTGAGTGTGGTGTAAGACCCTAATTTTCATAAATAAAGATTAATTTTTTTCGAAATATCATTTTTAATATTATGGTATGAATTTGATATAATGTTATAGTTGTGGGTAGTATGTAAGACCCCGAATTTTATGAAATGAAAGTATTCAATTTTATTAATAATTATTACTCTATTTAGAAAATGGTTAAATTGATAAAAGGTTAAAGTTAAGGGTGATATGTGAATTTTTTTACAAAGTAAGCAAGTTGTTATAAAATATTCGATTGTTCGGGAAATATTCTTTTTATCGAAAAATATCCGTCCGACAGCACAATCATTGGTGGACCCCGTTACGAAATTACTATCGGAATTAAAAAATGACAGAAATATATTGTTATGAAAATAACGGCGAAAGTTTTACCGTTAAACTGTTGAAATACCTGGTGGTAAAAGTACAGTAATACGCGTGGTTTCATAGTCGCACACGGTATTGTACAGTATCTTTGATTATTGATGCTTACGTGAGAAGTCACTCAGTTATACTCAATTATTGCTACAGTAATTGCTGCATAATATCTCTCATATTTTTGATTCAATTATTGTCATAGTATTATCTGCATAATATTTTATATTATTAAATTAATAATTGAGACGACAAAGTTATTCATATTATTATTTTCAATATTGACGATGTCTAGAAAGTTCTGTCGAGGAGAGATTTGGTCACCTAATTGCGCGTTAATACAGAGAAATCCTTATCGAAAAGTCCCCTCTTTCCTGGGAATGATCTGGTTATTAAATATTGTGAGTTATAATATTAATGATGAATAAGTTCGTGTTAATTAAAGATGAAATTGATATTTCTATTGTGTTGGAATTATTAGTGTTAGTGGAAATCGGCATTTATTTCAATAATAATTGACTTCTGGATGGTATATTGACCAATCGGGTAATTAATTGGATAAATTAGCAACTAATTGCTATTAGTTCACATGCTTATAACTATTTGTTCATATGTATGAAACTATTAATTCACATGTATATACTATTGATTCACATGCATGTACTATTAGGGAAGGTGGTGCAAGTTTGATAATACTTGTAGGACTAAATTAAAAATAAAGGAAAAGACGAAGGTATTATACTGTAATAATTTGAGCCCCAAAACGTGTAATTATCGAAACTATATGTAAGACCCCAACTTTTTGAATAAAGATGAATTTTCTATAAATATCATTTTTGAATATTATGGAATAAATTTGATATAATGTTATAGTTGTGGGTAGTATTTATAAATTCTGCAAAGTATGCAAGTTGTTATATTATATTCGATTGGTCGGTGAATATTCGTTTTAGCAGGGAATATTCGTACAACGGCGCAATCATTGTTATTGTCGGATTGAGAAAACGACAAAAATATTTTATGAAAATAACGACGGAAGTCTTACCGTTAATACTGTTGAACTACTCGGTGGTAAAAGTACAGTAATACGCGTGGTTGCATAGTAGCACACGGTATTGATTATTGATGCTTACGTAAGAAGTCACTCAGTTTTGTTTAATTATTACCACAGTAATTGTTGCATAGTATATCACGTTATTTGATTCAATTATTGTCGATATTTTTATATATTATTAAATCAATAATTGAGACGACGAGGTTATGAATATTATTATTTACAATATTAACGATGTTTAGAAGTTCTATCAAGGAGATGTTTGGTTACCTAATTACGCGCCAATTGGGAGAAATCCTTATTGGAGAGCCCTCTCTTTCCTGGGAACGACCTGATCGATTAATATTATGAATTATAATATTGATGATAAATGTTGTTAAAAATATTGAGGGATTATATATATATAAGTTTGTAATGTGTGTGGTGGGTGGAATATATATATATATATATATATATATATATATATATATATATATATATATATATATAATATTATGTGTGTGTGAGTGGAAAATGGTGGAAAAGTAGAATTTTGGTGGAAAAGTGGAAATGGTGGGGTGGGTATTAGTATTATATATATATGGCATGAATTGAAATGGTGGGTAAATGATGTTGTCAGGTGGTTTATTTTTTTCCAATCAACTTGTGGTTATATATATATATATATATATATATATATATATATATATATATATATATATATATATATATATATATATATATATATATATATATATATATATATATATATTATATTTTGTTTTAGTTTTGGTTTTATTTGATGAGTAGTCATCCGTGAATTGACTAGA
This sequence comes from Panax notoginseng, assembly GCA_016801055.1. Classification (NCBI taxonomy): domain Eukaryota; kingdom Viridiplantae; phylum Streptophyta; class Magnoliopsida; order Apiales; family Araliaceae; genus Panax; species Panax notoginseng. The sequence goes on from CM029023.1 coordinate 136,326,622, forward strand.
ATCAACCCGTGAATTATCAGACGATTTGTTAAGCGTTCGTGAGAAAAATCCTTACACAGTGCCTCTCCATTCTCCTATAAATAGAAGCTCATTCCTTCATTATTTCTTACGAATTCACTGAGAGAGAAATTACAGAAACCATAGAAAAGTATTCTGCTACTTCCCTACTCTTATATTCAGTTTCTTTTACGGTAAGGGGTATTATTTCTTTTGTATTCATGAAGAGAACTTCTGTTATTCTATTCTTTATTATTCTGCTGGAATAACCAGTATACGCAGACTACCCTATACTTGGTGACATTCTTCTAATATTTCGTCTTTATTATTATTCTGTTGGAATATCCTGTCTGTGCGTTTACGCCGGACCTGGTTCCGTCTTTATTATTATTCTGTTGGAATATCCTGTCTGTGCGTTTACGTCGGACCTGGTTCCGTCTTTATTATTCTGTTGGAACATCCTGTCGGTGCAAATTTCGCCTGACCTGGTTCCGTTACTTATTATTCTGTTGGAATAACTTGTCTATGCAAAGTACCGCATGCATGGTGATTTCTTTTGTTATTCCATTCGTTATTATACTCAGTTGGTTAAAGTTTTGACTTTTATACTCCATGAAATTAGTGGAATATCCTTGATATTTTCTCTTCATCCGGTATATTTTCATGGAAATATTCTTCTGATCATTCTTGAATTTTACTGCACAAAGCAGTATCATGTTGACAATTTGGACGTTATTGGTTCCTGGATTAATTAATTCTTAAACTTGTTTTATTGAATTCTTATATCATTGTCATCATCCTCATGTTTATATTTTGTTAAAAGTCATTTGTGGCATGTAGTGCATAGATGGACTTGGTATGATTATAACCAGGGGTTATTCGGTGTAATCATGACCGTAATGTTACAAATGATGTGGTAAAAGTCCTCATTGGCCCGTAGTGCATTGATGGACAGTTGTTGGCATGATCATGACCATTAATGAATACACAAATATCTTTGGCCCGTAGTGCATGGATAATTTGTGATTGTGATACTAATGAATATCCTTGGCCGTAGTGCAGGGATGATGTGGATTATTTATTAAGCTGAGTCTCAGCGATAACAGTGATGGAAAACCTTTTAAATCATAAAAGATAGTAGATTTTATTTTCTACTTGACTCTTTTAATGGATTGCTTGTTCCGCTGCAGTTAAACTTGATGGTTGTTATATTGTATCAGTTTAACACTATTGAAGACTAAGGATAATTTATTCTGCTTTATCTTAGTTATAATATTTCTTACTGGGCTAGTTGAGCTCACCCTTTCTTTCACTGTTCTCTTCAGGAAATGAGAATATAGCTGGGACGAGTCGGGGAACGGAGTGATGGTCCAGATGATAGTATTAGTAGTCCTCACTATTCTGTTAAATAGTGTGACAATAAATGTAATGAGGACTCCATTGAGTGTGGATATTGTCTAGATGACAATATTTGTATTAAAACTCACATCATTTGTTTTGTCGTATTTTACAAGACAGTTGTATAATTAAGATTGTATTTATATTCTGTACCATGTATTTGGCAACTCAAAATAGGTGATGTATACCTATTTTGGGAGCGTCACAGTTGGTATCGTAGCTTAGGGATATATTCCCTGGCTAAGATGTGAGACTAGAACTAGGAGGGGAGAGATAGGGAATTCCTTCGCTAGTTTGACCTACCTAAGTTTATTTGGTATTTAATTGGTCGGTCAGAGTATAGGGATAATATGTTATATGTTAATTAACCTTTATTTTGTGGCAGTATCTGAAAATGACATCCGAGAATGTTGAGAATAGCAATGGAGCACAGGAGACCGTTGAGTCTCCACAGATCAATAATCAGGATAATGTGCATCAGGAAGGCGACAATCCTCAGGCAAACAACAACACTGACCAGATGACGAACGATGGAATGTTCAAAGGTTTTATACAATTCATGCAACATCAGGTAAGAGCGGCTCCTGTCCAAAATACAGGTGAAAACATTGGAAACTCTCGGACGGTCACCGCAAAACAGTTCAAGGAGCTGGGACCACCGGAGTTTATTGGAGAGCCAAAACCACTTAAGGCGGAAGCATGGATAAAGCAGATCACCAAGATATTTGATGTCTTGGGATGCTCCATGGAGCAAAAGGTACCATTTGCCACCTTCATGTTGCGTGAAGAGGCAGATTACTGGTGGGAATTTATAAAACGTACCCAGCCTGACGCATTCAAAATGTCTTGGGAGAAGTTCCAAAAGCTATTCAACGATAAGTACTTTCTCGAAAGTATTCATCACATGAAAGAGATAAAGTTCATCAAGTTAGAGCAGAATAATATAACCGTGTCACAGTACGAAGTGAAGTTTGCCGAGTTATCTCGGTTTGCGTCCCACTTGGTGGATAATGAAGAGAGAATGACACGAATATTTTTAAGAGGTTTAAAGTCGGAGATACGTCAACATCTTATTTCTCATAAACTGTGTTTGTATTCAGATGTTGTAAATAGGGCTCAGTTAGTAGAGCACGATAACGAGTCAACGCAACCAAAATAGAGCAGCCGGCAAAATGATAGTACCAATGAGAGCAGTCATCGAAGCGGTGACAACAAGCGTTGAGGGAATCAACAGGCCAGAAGTGGTAACCACTTCGATGGTAATCAGGGCCAAAATAATAAGAATGGACATTTCAAGAAGAGGAGATTCAACAATGATGGAAGGACGTCAGCACCAGCACCCGTTGTTAAGGAAGGAGAACGACCACCTATCATATGCTTCAAATGCGGAGGGGAGGGACACCTCAGTCCAAACTGCGCGATGCCGTCCAAAGCATGTTATAGTTGTGGAAGAGAAGGTCACTTAGCCCAATTTTATCGTTCACCGAAGACAAGTTCAGCCAGGATGGAGGCACCAAAGGCCGTCCCACAAAAGTCAAAGTCGGTAGTGCAAGGGAGAGCGTTTGTTGTGACCTCCCAGAAAGCAAGGAACCAGAATGAGGTCATCACGGGTAAGCTTATCATAAACTCTAGCGAAGTCTATACTTTATTTGATACCGGTTCTACCCATTCTTTTATTTCTCCTACTTGCGCTCAACGATTAAATTTGACTCTGGAGAAATTAGACTGTGACTTATTTGTGGAAACTTCGTTGGGAGAAACCTTCATTACATCCACTGTTTATAAGTCTTGTTTGGTTCAAATTGGTACCCTCACATTACCTGTCGATCTTATTTCATTGAAAATACTTGCATTTGATGTGATTCTAGGGATTGATTGGTTAACTACTCATCATGCAAAAATTGATTATTTTCGTAAAGTTGTTAGCTTTCATATTCCTAACCAGCCTATTATGCGAATTCAAACAACTAAACCATTAAAATCAATCAATGTCATTTCAAACCATAAAGCTATTCGTTTCTTGAAAAATAGATGTCAAGCTTTCTTAGCTCATGTCACGGATCTAAACAAAAATACGTCAGTTTTGAATGATATTTCTATTGTTAATAAATTCCCTGACGTATTCCCTGAAGAACTTCCTGGCCTACCCCCAGAGCATAAAATTAAATTTTGTATCGACCTTGAACCCGGTACAAAACCTATTTCCAAAGCCCCATATCGAATGGCTCCTATTAAACTTGAGGAGTTAAAGACCCAACTGCAGGAATTGTTAGACATTGGCTTTATTCGTTCTAGTACTTCTCCTTGGGGTGCTCTTGTTCTATTCGTGAAGAAGAAAGATGGGAGTATGCGACTTTGTATTGATTATCGGGAATTGAATCATGTCACCATCAAAAATAGGTACCCATTGCCACGTATTGATGACCTGTTTGACTAGTTGCAAGGAGCCAAATTCTTTTTAAAGATTGATCTTCGTTCCGGATATCACCAATTGAAGATTAGAACAGATGACATTCCAAAGACTGCTTTCAGAACTCGGTACGGACATTATGAATTCCTAGTCATGTCCTTTAGATTGACTAATGCTCCTGTTGCCTTCATGGATATGATGAACCGAGTATTCAATGAATATTTGGATCACTTTGTGGTCGTCTTTATTGTTGACATCCTTATTTATTCCAAAAGCCGTGAAGATCATGAGTAACACTTGAGGCTGACAGTCCAAAAGCTTCGTTAATACAAGCTTTATGCCAAGTTGAAGAAATACGAGTTCTGGCTTGAGGAAGTAGCATTCCTTGGGCACGTGGTATCAAGTTAAGGAATATCTGTTGACCCAGCAAAGATTGAAACTATTCAAAGCTGGGAGCAACCTAAATCAGTGACCGAAGTACGTAGCTTTCTCGGTTTAGCTGGTTATTATCGGAGATTCGTGGAAGGATTTTCTCAAATCGCTACTCCACTAACTCAGCTGACTCGAAAAGATACAAAGTTCAGTTGGAACGAGGAATGTGAGAAGAGTTTTCAAGAACTCAAGAGGAGACTCATTTCAGCACCTGTTCTGACAATACCATCTGGTTCGGAGGGATTTGTCATCTACAGTGATGCTTCGGGCAAAGGGTTAGGATGTGTTCTCATGTAAAATGAGAAAGTCATAGCCTATGCCTCACGACAACTCAAAGAATATGAGAGGAATTATCCTACTCATGATCTAGAGTTGGCAGTTGTTGTCTTCACACTTAAAATTTGGAGGCATTAATTATATGGGGAGAAAGTGGAGATCTTTACGGATCATAAAAGTCTCAAATATTTCTTCACTCAAAAGGAACTCAACATGCGGCAATGACGTTAGCTTGAACTATTGAAAGATTATGATCATACCATCCAATACCATCCTGGAAAAGCGAACATGGTAGCTGACGCATTGAGTAGAAGATCATATGCGGGTACGAGTGTAATATTGACAACACAAAAGCCCATTTTGTGTGACTTGCAAAGGATGGAGATAGAGTTAAAGACTTCAGGGACCCATGTGATGATGGCGAATATACGAGTAGAACTGACTTTAATGATAAAGTTAAAGCTGCTCAAACAACAGACCTGGAGCTGATGCGTATGAGGAAGAAAGTGCAAGAAGGTGCTATGCCGGAAGCAAGAATCGATGAAGAAGGAATACTTTGAGTCAACTCCAGACTTTGTGTTCTTAACAACCCTGATTTAAAGTATAAAATCATGATGGAGACGCACAACACACTGTTTGTAATCCATCCTGGGAGTACCAAAATATATCATGATCTTTGACATACATTTTGGTGGGGCAATATGAAGAGAGAGATAGCGCTGTTTATCTCAAGGTGTCTAACGTGTCAACGAGTTAAGGCGGAGCATCAAGTACCAAAAGGTCTATTGTAACCACTTAAAATTCCAGAATGGAAGTGGGAGCACATTGCCATGGATTTCGTTATCGGTCTTTCCAAAGTTTCTCAAGGTATAGATGCAATTTGGGTCATTGTTGATAGATTGACCAAGTCTGCTCATTTATTACCGATACGAGAAACTTATACACTTGAACGTCTTGCTCGTATGTACATAAACGAGGTTGTAAGATTGCATGGTATGCCAGTATCCATAGTTTCTAATCGAGACCTAAGATTCACTTCAAGATTTTGGGTTTGGTTACAAAAAGCTATGGGCACGAACTTACGATTTAGCTCGGCATTTCATCCTCAGACCGAAGGGCAATCGGAGTGGACGATTCAAACTCTTGAAGATCTATTAAGACTCTATGTCCTTGACTTCAAGGGAAGTTGGGACAAGTTCTTACCATTGGTGGAGTTTTCCTACAACAACAGTTATCAAGCAAGCATTGGCATGGCTCCATTCGAGGCATTATATGGAAGGAAATATCATTCTCCAGTATGTTGGGATAAGGTGGGTGAAGCAACGTTGTTGGGACGGAGTTGGTACGTATGACTACAGAAAAGATTCAAACGATCCGATAATGTAAGACCCCAACTTATTAATGAATAAAATCAAATTTTTTCTAAATATTATTGTGAATAATAAGGTGCTAATTTGATATAATACTTTGGTTATGGGTGAAATGTGCAAATTTTACAAAATAAACAAGTGGTTATAAAATATTCATTTTGTCGAAAAATATTCGTTTGGTCGTGGAATATTCTTTCTGTCGGGGAATATTCGTACGACGGCGTAACTATTTGTGAGCCCCATAACGGAAAATGATTGGATGAAGATAACTATAAAAATTGAGTTTTTATAAATACGGCGTAGTTGTTACCGTTAACACTGTTGAAATACCCGGTGGTTAAAATACAGTAATACGCGTGGTTGCACAGTAGCACACGGATTGCACATTATTTTTGAATTATTGATTCTTACGAAGGAAGGCACTACTCAATAATTGTTACAGTAGTTACTGTTCAATATTTTATTTTATTGATTCAATAATTGTTGCATTGATATTTTATATTATTGTTGTTTCAATAATTGTCACTGCACAATATTTTTTATTATCAGATCAATAATTCATATTATTTGAATAATATTATTAGATAACATTATTGACAATGTCTAGAAAGTTCTGTCTAAGGAGAGGTTTGGTCATTTAATTGCGCGCCAGTAAGGAGAAATCCTTATTGGAAAGCCCCCTTTTTTCTGGGAACGGCCTGGTTGTCATAAATGTGATTCTGTAATATTGTGAATAATTAATTATTGATTCATATGATAAGGAAATATTTATTTTATGTGAATATAAATGTTGGATGTAAGACACCAACTTATTAATGAATAAAATCAAATTTTCTCTAAATATTATTGTGAATAATAAGGGGTTAATTTGATATAATACTTTGGTTATGGGTGAAATGTGCAAATTTTGCAAAATAAGCAAGTGGTTATAAAATATTCATTTTATCGGGGAATATTCGTTTGATCGTGGAATATTATTGTTGTCGGAAAATATTCGTACGACGGCGCAACCTTGTGTGGGCCCTATAACGGAAAGCAATTGGATGAAGAAAACGACAAGTATAAGTTGTTTATAAATAAACGGCGTAGTTGTTACTGTTAATACTGTTGGAATACCCGGTGGTTAAAATACAGTAGCACACGGTATTGCACCAATTATTGATTCTTACGTAAGAAGGCACTACTCAATAATTATTATAGTAGTTATTTCTCAATATTTTATTTTATTGATTCAATAATTGCTGCGTTGATATTTTATATTATTGTTATTTCAATAATTATTGCTGCACAGTATTTTTCATTATCAGATCAATAATTCATATTATTTGAATAATATTATTAGATAACATTATTGGCAATGTCTAGAAAGTTCTGTCTAAGGAGAGGTTTGGTCATCTAATTGCGCGCCAGTAAGGAGAAATCCTTATTGGAAAGCCCCCTCTTTCCTGGGAACGGCCTGGTTGTCATAAATGTGATTCAGTAATATTATTTGTGAATAATTAATTATTGATTCATATGATAAGGAAATATTTATTTTATGTGGATATAAATGAGGGATATATTTTTGTGGTTAAAAATGAAGGAGTTAATGTTGAGGTTTTTATCAGTATTTTTGTCGGAATGGAGGTATTAAAAATCAGGATTTTTGAGATATTTTGCGGGGGTTATAATTTTTAATCCGACCGTTGGATCGTGGTAATTTTTGGATATGTTATACATATATAAGTTGAGTATATGTACACAAATTTTGAACCGTTAAAAATGAACGTATGATTTATTATGAATTTTACGAGATGACTGGTTCAGAAATTATTGAATTTTCAGAATTTATCATTTTGGTATAAAATTCTAGAATTGGTGGGCCCCACTCTTGGTTGGTGAAGAAATGTGCTGAGATTTTTATTCAAATGTGGTAGGTGGGAATAGTAGCAGGTAAAGCTATCAGGTTGCATGTTAAGTCTGCTTCGGCGTGCTAACATTTTCCTATAAATAGAGGGCTAAGTTAGAATTAAAAATCACACCAGAAACAAGTTTTCTCTCTTTCACTCTCTAGATTATTGAGTATATTTTGTGAGTATTTAGATACTTTGAGAGTTTCGATTCATCAGAGCAAGTTTCCTTCAGCCTTATACCGATATTTCGACCAGAAGTACTGATATTTTGAGGTAAGGGATATTATTTTCTTCTTAAATGATATAATTTTCTTCAATATCATTATGCTGAACTATTGATATGAACTTTTAATCAAATTTGTAATTTTTTGTGTCGGGGTTACTATTCACGTATACGTTACTATTCACGTATACGACACTATTCACGAATACGACACTATTCATCGAAAAATAAAATTTTCTACTTTTTGTCCAAGTTGTCTATTATGGTTACTATCTTTGATTGTATCCATGTTTTGATCTTTATTTTTGAATTCTGCTTCAAAATTTGTTATTATGGGGTATTATTGATCTTGGATAAACTGTTATACGAATCCCTACTATTTGTCATTCTGTCTCACTGGATTCGTTTTCTTTAAGATATTTTTCATCATCCTCAGTCCTAAATGATGATATTACTGAATATCTTTGGCCTGTAGTGCAAAGATGAATGATTAACTGATGAATATCTTTGGCCCGTAGTGCAAAGATGAACAAGTGTTGAGATGAACATGACCGACTGGTGATACAAATGAATATCTTTGGCCTGTAGTGCAAAGATGAATATTTGATTAAAGATGGTTATTGATTGTTGTTACAGGGATAAAATATTGATGATGGACTTTTAAATCTTAGAAGATAGTAGAACTCATTCTCTACTTGACTCTTCTAATGGTTTGCTGTTTCCGCTGCAGTTGTTGATCTAAAACTTATTGTCTATTATATTTTATCAGATTTTTCCCTGTTGAAGACTAATGATAATTTGTTGTATATTATCTTAGTCATAATATTCTTTACTGGGCTAGTTGAGCTCACCCTTTTCCTTTTTGTTCCATTTTTCTTCTCAGGAGGTGAGAACATAGCAGGATCGAGTCGGGGTATGGAGTAATGGTTCTAGAAAGTTGTTTTAGCAGTCCTCACTATTTCTGTAAAATAGTGTTTGAATAATTGTAATGAGGACTTATTTGAGTGTGGATATTGTCTAGAAGACAATATTTGTATTTAAACTCACAGTATGTGTTGTCGTATTTTGCACGACAATTGTATTATTGAAGTTGTAGTTTGCTTTCTGTATCATGTATTGGGCGACTCAGAGTGGGTGTTGTATACCTATTTTGGTGGCATCACAGTTGATATCAGAGCTTAGGGATATGATCCCTGGCTGAGATGTGAGACAAGAACTAGGAGGGGAGAGACGGGGAATTCCTTCGCTAGTATGACCTGACTAAGTTTATTTGGTGTTTATTTGGTCGGTCAGAGTACAGGGATAATATATGACATGACTATTAACCCTTGTTTTATGGCAGTATTTAAGAATGGCAGCTGAGAACGTTAATAATGGAGTAAATCAGACCGTGGAAACACATTTGATCACCACCCAGGGGAACGTGCAACAGGAAGGCAATATTCCTCCTGTAAACAACGTTACCGAGCAAACGATGAATGATGGAATGATTAGGAGGTTTTTACAGTTCATGCAAAATCAGACGAGGGAGACTCGTGTGCAGAATACGTGTGGAAATGATAACAACGCGCGGTTTGTCACAGCCATGCAGTTCAAAGAATTGGGACCACCAGAATTTAAGGGAAAGCCGGATCCGATCATGGCGGAAACGTGGGTCAAGCAAATTACCAAGATATTCTATGTCTTGGGATGCACGGAGGAACAGAAGGTTCCATTCGCCACCTTTATGTTCCGCGGTGAGGCAGACTACTGGTGGGAGTCTGTGAAGCGTACCCAGCCTTACGCACTCAACATGTCCTGGGAAACATTTCAGAAACTGTTTAATGACAAGTACTTTCCTGAAAGTATTCGTCATATGAAGGAGGTAGAGTTTATCAGACTGGAACAAAACAACATGACGGTATCCCAGTACGAGGCGAAGTTTGCAGAGTTATCCAGGTTTGCACCTCATTTGGTCGAAAATGAGGAACGAATGACAAGGATGTTTCTAAGCGGTCTAAAACCCGAGATTCGGCAATATCTTATCTCTCATAAATTTTCTTTATATTCAGATGTTGTAAACAGGGCTCAATTATTAGAGCGAGATAATGAGTATGTGCAACCGAGGGACCACAACCAGGGTCATACCGGTGACAACAGTCATCAGAGCGATGATAACCAACGAGGAGGGAAAAATACGAATAAAGGCGGTAACCACTTGGGTGGTCATCGTGGCCATGATAATAGGAGAGGTGAGTCAAGTGGAAATTTTAGAAAGAGGAGATTCAACAATGACGGGAAGACATCAGCAGCTGCACCAACACCAACAACAAATTCTAGGGGAGGAGAACGACCGCCAGTTAGATGTTACAAATACGGGAAAGAGGGACATATCAGCCCAAATTGTCCACAACAATCCAAGGTATGTTACAACTGTGGAAAGGAAGGCCACATAGCTCGGGATTGTTCTGTAGCAAAATCAAGTTCAACGGGGATGGTGACTCCAAGGGCTGTCCCGGATAAGTCAAAATCAGCGGTTCCTGGAAGAGCGTTTGTCGTGACTGGCTAAAACGTGAGGAACCCGAACGAGGTGATCACGGGTAAGCTAATCATAAACTCTTGCGAAGTTTATACCTTTTTAGATACCGGTTCTACCCATTCTTTTATCTCTCCTGCTTGTGCTCAATGTTTAAACTTGACTCCGGAGAAATTGGACTTTGACTTATCTGTTGAAACTCCGTTGGGTGAAACCTTCGTTACATCTACAGTTTATAAATCTTGCATGATCGAAGTTGGCACTATCACATTACCTGTTGATCTTATCTCTTTAAAGATACTTGCTTTTGATGTGATTTTAGGAATTGATTGGTTAACCACTCATCATGCTAAAATTGATTGTTTTCGTAAGGTTGTTAGTTTTCATATTCCTAACCAACATGTTATACGAATTCAAACTACTAAACCACTAAAATCAGTCACTGTCATATCAAGCAACAAAGCTATTCGTTTATTGAAAAATGGATGTCAAGCTTTCTTAGCCCATGTTATGGATTTGAACAAAGACAAGTCAGATTTGAATAATATTTCTATTGTTAGAGAATTTCCCGATGTATTTCCTGAAGAACTTCCTGGTCTACCCCCAGAACGTGAAGTTGAATTCTTTATTGACCTTGAACCCGGTACAAAGCCCATTTCTAAAACCCATATCGAATGGCTCCTATTGAACTTTAGGAGTTAAAAGTCCAATTACAGGAGTTATTAGACATCGGTTTTATTCATCCTAGTACATCTCCTTGGGGTGCTCCTATTTTATTCATAAAGAAGAAAGACGGGAGTATGCGACTTTGTATCGACTATAGGGAATTGAACTGTGTCACCATCAAGAATAGGTATCCGCTACCTCGCATTGATGACCTGTTTGACCAGTTGCAAGGAGCACAATTCTTTTCAAAGATCGATCTTCGTTCTGGATATCATCAGCTGAAGATTAAAACTGAGAATATTCCAAAGACTGCCTTCAGAACTTGGTACGGGCATTATGAATTCTTAGTTATGTCTTTTGGATTGACTAATGCTCCTGCTGCCTTCATGGATATGATGAACCGTGTATTCAAAGAATATTTAGATCAGTTCGTTGTTGTCTTTATTGATGACATTCTCATCTATTCCAAAAGCCGTGAAGATCATGAGCGCCATTTGAAGCTGGTACTGCAAAGGCTTCGTGAAAATAAGTTATATGCCAAATTGAAGAAATACGAGTTTTGTCTTGAGGAAGTAGCATTCCTTGGGCACGTGGTGTCAAAATATGGAGTATCTGTCGACCCGGCGAAGATTGAAGCCATACAAAGTTGGGAGCAACCGAAGTCGGTGACCGAAGTACGTAGCTTTCTAGGCTTAGCTGGGTATTATCGGAGATTTGTGGAAGGATTTTCTCGAATCGCTACTCTGTTAACTCAGCTGACTCGGAAAGATACAAAATTCGTATGGAGTGAGGAATGTGAGAAGAGTTTCCAAGAACTCAAGAGGAGACTCATTTCGGCACCTGTTCCGACAATACCATCTGGTTCGGATGGATTTGTTATCTACAGCGATGCTTCAGGCAAAGGGTTAGGATGTGTTCTCATGCAACATGGGAAAGTCATAGCCTATGCCTCGCGACAACTCAAAGAATATGAGAGGAATTATCCTACTCATGATTTGGAGTTGGCAGCAGTCGTTTTCGCGTTGAAGATCTGGAGACACTACCTGTATGGGGAGAAAGTGGAGATCTATATAGATCATAAAAGTCTCAAATATTTCTTCACCCAAAATGAACTCAACATGCGGCAACGATGTTGGCTCGAGCTGCTGAAAGATTACGATCATACCATCCAATATCATCCTGGAAAAGCAAACGTAGTAGCTGACGCATTAAGTAGAAGATCATATGTGGGTACGAGTGCAATGTTGTTAACACAAAGGCCCATTTTGTATGACTTGCAAAAGATAGAGATAGAGATGAAGGCTCCAAGTACCCACATGATGATATCAAATATACGAGTAGAACCGACTTTAATCGATAAAGTTAAAGCTGCTTAAGCTACGGACATGGAGCTGATGCGTATGAAGAAGAAAGTACAAGAAGGTGCTATTCCAGAAGCAAGAATCGATGAAGAAGGAATACTTCGAGTCAACTCCAGACTTTGTGTTCCTAACGATTTTGGCTTGAAGCATAGAATCATGATGGAGGCACACAACACCCCTTTTGCAATCCATCCTGGGAGTACCAAAATGTATCATGATATTCGACATACATTTTGGTGGAACAATATGAAGAGAGAGATCGCAGAGTTTATCTCGAGGTGCTTAACTTGTCAACGTGTAAAGGCGGAGCATCAAGTGCCAAAAGGTCCATTGCAACCACTTGAGATTTCGAAATGGAAGTGGGAACATATTACTATGGATTTCGTTACGGGTCTTCCCAAGGTGTCTCAAGGCATAGATTTGATTTGGGTCATTGTTGATAGATTAACCAAGTCTGCCCATTTCTTGCCTATACGTGAGACTTATTCCCTTGAACGTCTTGCTAGTATGTATGTGAATGAGATTGTGAGATTGTATGGCATGCCAGTATCCATAATTCCGGACCGTGACCCAAGATTCACTTCACGATTTTGGGTTAGCTTGCAGAAAGCTATGGGTACGGATTTACGATTTAGTTCAGCATACCATCCTCAAACGGACGGTCAATCAGAGAGGACTATTCAAACTCTTGAAGATCTATTAAGACTTTGTGTCGTAGGTTTCAAAGGGAGTTGGGATAAGTACCTACCATTGGTGGAATTCTCCTACAACAACAGTTACCAAGCAAGTATAGGCATGGCTCCATTCGAGGCGTTGTATGGAAGAAAATGTCGCTCTCCAGTATGCTGGGACGAGGTGGGAGAAGCAACGTTGTTGGGACCAGAGTTGGTACGCATGACTACAGAGAAGATCCAAATGATTCGTTAACGTATACAAATGGCACAGGATCGACAAAAGAGTTATGCGGATCTTCATCGGAAGGACGTGGAATTTAATATTGGGGATCATGTATTGTTACGTGTTGCACCATGGAAGGGGGTTACAAGATTTGGGAAGAGAGGAAAGCTCAATCCAAGATTTGTTGGTTCATTTAAGATTCTTGAGCGAATAGGAAATGTGGCATATAGACTCGTATTACCTCCAAGCATGTCTCGTGTTCATAATATTTTTCACATATCTTTGCTTCGTAAATATGTTAAAGACCCGAACCACATTATTGAGTTAGAACCAGACGAGATAGCTGAAGATTTAACGTACGAGGAGGTACCTGTTAAGATCTTGGATAGGAAAGAGCATGTCCTACGCACAAAGGTTATACCACAAGTTAAGGTTTTATGGAGAAACCATGTTATTGAAGAAATGACCTGGGAGTTGGAATCAGAAATGAAAGCGAGGTATCCTCACCTTTTTGAAATATCAGGTACGTACGTCAATTTCGAGGACGAAATTTCATAAGAAGGGGAGGTTGTAAGACCCCAACTTATTAATAAATAAAATCAAATTTTCTCTAAATATTATTGTGAATAATAAGGGGTTAATTTGATATAATACTTTGGTTATGGGTGAAATGTGCAAATTTTGCAAAATAAGCAAGTGGTTATAAAATATTCATTTTGTCGGGGAATATTCGTTTGGTCGTGGAATATTCTTGCTGTCGGGGAATATTCGTACGACGGCGCAGCCTTGTGTGGGCCCCACAACGGAAAGCGATTGGATGAAGAAAACGACAAGTATAAGTTGTTTATAAATAAACGGCGTAGTTGTTACCGTTAATATTGTTGGAATACCCGGTGGTTAAAATACAATAGCACACGGTATTGCACCAATTATTGATTCTTACGTAAGAAGGCACTACTCAATAATTGTTACAGTAGTTATTGTTCAATATTTTATTTTATTGATTCAATAATTGCTGCGTTGATATTTTATATTATTATTGTTTCAATAATTATTGCTGCACAGTATTTTTCATTATCAGATCATAATTCATATTATTTGAATAATATTATTAGATAACATTATTGGCAATGTCTAGAAAGTTCTGTCTAAGGAGAGGTTTGGTCATCTAATTGCGCGCCAGTAAGGAGAAATCCTTATTAGAAAGCCCCCTCTTTCCTGGGAACGGCCTGGTTGTCATAAATGTGATTCAGTAATATTATTTGTGAATAATTAATTATTGATTCATATGATAAGAAAATATTTATTTTATGTGGATATAAATGAGGGATATATTTTTGTGGTTAAAAATGAAGGAGTTAATGTTGAGGTTTTTATCAGTATTTTTGTCGGAATGGAGGTATTAAAAATCAGGGTTTTTGAGATATTTTGCGGGGGTTATAATTTTTAATCTGACCGTTGGATCGTGGTAATTTTGGGATATGTTATACATATATAAGTTGAGTATATATACACAAATTTTGAACCATTAAAAATGAACGTATGATTTATTATGAATTTTACGAGATGACTGGTTCAGAAATTGTTGAATTTTCGGAATTTATCATTTTGGTGGAAAATTATAGAATTGGTGGGCCCCGCTCTTGGTTGGTGAAGAAATGTGCTGAGATTTTTATTTAAATGTGGTGGGTGAGAATAGTAGCAGGTAAAGCCATCAGGTTGCAGTTTAAGTCTACTTCGGCGTGCTAACATTTTCCTATAAATAGAGGGCTAAGTTAGAATTGAAAATCACACCAGAAACAAGTTTTCTCTCTTTCACTCTCTAGATTATTGAGTGTATTTTATGAGTATTTAGATACTTTGAGAGTTTCTATTCATCAAAGCAAGTTTCCTTCAGCCTTATACCGATATTTCGACCAGAAGTACTGATATTTTGAGGTAAGGGATATTATTTTCTTCTTAAATGATATTATTTTCTTCAATATCATTATGCTGAACTATTTATATGAACTTTTTATCAAATTTAGAACTTTTTGTGTCGGGATTACTATTCACATATACGTTACTATTCACGTATACGGCACTATTCACGAATACGACACTATTCACCGAAAAATAAAATTTTCTACTTTTTGTCCAAGTTGTCTATTATGGTTACTATCTTTGATTGTATCCATGTTTTGATCTTTATTTTTGAATTCTGCTTCAAAATTTGTTATTATGGGGTATTATTGATCTTGGATAAACTGTTATACTAATCCCTACTATTTGTCCTTCTGTCTCACTGGATTCGTTTTCTTTAAGATATTTTTCATCATCCTCAGTCCTAAATGATGATATTACTGAATATCTTTGGCCTGTAGTGCAAAGATGAATGATTAACTGATGAATATCTTTGGCCCGTAGTGCAAAGATGAACAGGTGTTGAGATGAACATGACCGACTGGTGATACAAATGAATATCTTTAGCCTGTAGTGCAAAGATGAATATTTGATTAAAGATGGTTATTGATTGTTGTTACAGGGATAAAATATTGATGATGGACTTTTAAATCTTAGAAGATAGTAGAACTCATTCTCTACTTGACTCTTCTAATGGTTTGCTGTTTTCGCTGCAGTTGTTGATCTAAAACTTGTTGTCTATTATATTTTATCAGATTTTTTCCTGTTGAAGACTAATGATAATTTGTTGTATATTATCTTAGTCATAATATTCTTTACTGGGCTAGTTGAGCTCACCTTTTTCTTTTTTGTTCCATTTTTCTTCTCAGGAGGTGAGAACATAGCAGGATCGAGTCGGGATATGGAGTAATGGTTCTAGAAAGATATTTTAGCAGTCCTCACTATTTCTGTAAAATAGTGTTTGAATAATTGTAATGAGGACTTATTTGAGTGTGGATATTGTCTAGAAGACAATATTTGTATTTAAACTCACAGTATGTGTTGTCGTATTTTGCACGACAATTGTATTATTGAAGTTATAGTTTGCTTTCTGTACCATGTATTTGGCGACTCAGAGTGGGTGTTGTATACTTATTTTGGGGGCGTCACATTGGATATATTTTGTGGTTAAAAATGAAGGAGTTAATGTTGAGGTGTTTTATCAGTATTTTTGTCGGAATGGAGGTATTAAAAATCAATCAGGGTTTTTGCGATATACTGCGGGGGTTATAATTTTTAATCCGACCGTTGGATCGTTGTGATTTTTGGATATGTTATACATATATAAGTTGAGTATATGTCCACAAATTTTGAACCGTTAAAAATGAACGTATGATTTGTTATGAATTTTAAGAGATGACTGGTTCAGAAATTGTAGAAGTTGCGGAATTTGTCATTTTGGTGGAAAATTCTAGAATTAGTGGGCTCCACTTTTGGTTGGTGAGAAATGTGCTGAAATTTTTATTCAAATGTGGTGGGTGGGAATAGTAGCAGGTAAAACCATCATGTTGCAGGTCAAGTCTGCTTTGGCGTGCTAACATTTTCCTATAAATAGAATTGAAAATCACACCAGAATTCATAAGTTTTCTCTCTTTCTCTCTCTATATTATTGAGCCTATTTTATGAGTATTTTGATACTTTGAGAGTTGCGATATTCTGATCAGAAGTACTGTTCGTTTGAGGTAAGGGATATTATTTTCTTTTTAAATGATATTATTTTCTTCAATATCATTATGCTGAAATATTGATATAAACTTTTTATCAAATTTGGAACTTTTTGTGTCGGGGTTACTATTCACATATACGACACTATTCACGTATACGACACTATTCACGAATACGGCACTATTCACCAAAAAATAAATTTTTTCTTTTTGTCCAAGATGTCTATTATGGTTACTATCTTTGATTGTATCCATGTTTTGATCTTTATTTTTGAATTCTCCTTCACAATTGGTTATTATGGAGTATTATTGTACTTGGATAAACTATAATACGAATCCCTAATATTTGTCCTTCTGTCTCATTGGATTCGTTTTCTTTAAGATAATTTTTCATCATCCTCAGTCCTAAATGATGATATTACTAAATATCTTTAGCCTGTAGTGCAAAGATGAATGATTAACTGATGAATATCTTTGGCCCGTAGTGCAAAGATGAACAGGTGTTGAGATGAACATGACCGACTGGTGTTACAAATGAATATCTTTGGCATGTAGTACAAAGATGAATATTTGATTCAAGATATATATTGATTGATGTTACAGGGATAAAATATTGATGATGGACTTTTAAATCTTAGAAGATAGTAGAATTCTTTCTCTACTTGACTCTTCTAATGGTTTGCTATTTTCGCTGCAGTTATTGATCTAAAACTTATTGTCTATTATATTTTATCAGATTTTTCCCTGTTGAAGACTAACGATAATTTGTTGTATATTATCTTAGTCATAATATTCTTTACTGGACTAGTTGAGCTCACCCTTTTTCTTTTTGTTCCATTTTTCTCAGGAGGCGAGAATATAGCAGGAACTAGTCGGGGTGTGGAGTGATGTTTTCAGTCAGTTGTGTTAGTAGTCCTCATTATTTTGTAAAATAGTATTTTAATAATTGTAATGAGGACTTATTTGAGTGTGGATTTGTCTAGAAGATAATATTTGTATTTAAACTCACAGTATTTGTGTTGTCGTATTTTGCACGACAATTATTATAATGAAGTTGTATTTATTTCTATACCATGTATTTGGCGACTCAGAATGGGTGATGTATACCTATTTTGGGGGCGTCACAGACAACGTACAAAAATCTCACAAGATCGACAAAAGAGTTATGCTGATCTTCATCGAAAGGATGTGAAATTCGATATAGGAGATCATGTGTTGTTACGTATTGCTCCATGAAAAGGAGTTACGAGATTTGAAAAGAAAGGAAAACCCAATCCTCGATTCATCGGGCCATTTTTTATCCTCGATCGAGTAGGAACTGTGGCCTATAGACTCGCGTTACCGCCAAGTATGTCTCGTGTTCATACCGTTTTTTACATATCCATGTTACGTAAATATGTGGAAGACCCGAACCACATTATTGAGTTAGAACCGAACGAAATAGCGGAAGATTTGACGTATGAAGAGGTTCCACATTATTGTTTTAGTTTTGGTTTTATTTGATGAGTAATCATCCATGAATTGACTAGAATCAACCCGTGAATTATCAGACGATTTGTTAAATGTCCGTGAGAAAAATCCTTACACGGTGCCTCTCCATTCTTCTATAAATAGAAGCTTATTCCTTCATTATTTCTTACGAATTCACTGAGAGATAAATTATAGAAACTATAGAAAAGTATTCTGCTACTTCCCTACTCTTATATTCAGTTTCTTTTACGGTAAGGGGTATTATTTCTTTTGTATTCATGAAGAGAACTTCTGTTATTCTATTCTTTATTATTCTGCTGGAATAACCAGTATACGCAGACTACCCTATACTTGGTGACATTATTCTAATATTCCGTTTATATTATTATTCTGTTGGAATATCCTGTCTGTGCGTTTACGTCGGACCTGGTTCCGTCTTTATTATTATTCTGTTGGAATATCCTGTCTGTGCATTTACGCTGGACCTGGTTCCGTCTTTATTATTCTGTTGGAACATCCTGTCGGTGCGAATTTCGCCTGACCTGGTTCCGTTACTTATTATTCTGTTGGAATAACATGTCTATGCGAAGTACCGCATGCATGGTGATTTCTTTTGTTATTCCATTCGTTATTATACTCAGTTGGTTAAAGTTTTGACTTTTATACTCCATGAAATTAGTGGAATATCCTTGATATTTGCTCTTCATCCGGTATATTTTCATGGAAATATTCTTCTGATCATTCTTGAATTTTACTGCACAAAGCAGTATCATGTTGACAATTTGGACGTTACTGGTTCCTGGATTAATTAATTCTTGAACTTATTTTATTGAATTCTTATATCATTGTCATCATCCTCATGTTTATATTTTGTTGAAAGTCATCTGTGGCATGTAGTGCATAGATGGACTAGGTATGATTATAACCCAGGGATATTCGGTGTAATCATGACCGTAATGTTACAAATGATGTGGTAAAAGTCCTCATTGGCCCGTAGTGCATTGATGGACAGTTGTTGGCATGATCATGACCATTGATGAATACACAAATATCCTTGGCCCGTAGTGTATGGATAATTTATGGTTGTGATACTAATGAATATCCTTGGTCGTAGTGCAGGGATGATGTGGATTATTTATTAAGCTGAGTCTCAGCGATAACAGTGATGAAAAACCTTTTAAATCATAAAAGATAGTAGATTTTATTTTCTACTTGACTCTTTTAATGGATTGCTTGTTCCGCTGTAGTTAAACTTGATGGTTGTTATATTGTATCAGTTTAACACTATTGAAGACTAATGATAATTTATTCTGCTTTATCTTAGTCATAATATTTTTTTCTAGGCTAGTTGAGCTCACCCTTTCTTTCATTGTTCTCTTCAGGAAATGAGAATATAGTTGGGACGAGTCGGAGAACGGAGTGATGGTCCAGATGATAGTATTAGTAGTCCTCACTATTCTGTTAAATAGTATGACAATAAATGTAATGAGGACTCCATTGAGTGTGGATATTGTCTAGATGACAATATTTGTATTAAAACTCACAGCATTTGTTTTGTCGTATTTTACACGACAGTTGTATAATTAAGATTGTATTTGTATTCTGTACCATATATTTGGCGACTCAAAATAGGTGATGTATACCTATTTTGGGGGCGTCACACTATATTTTCCTATAAATAAAAGCTCATTCTTCTTTCATTCTCACCAATTCACTAAGACTCACAAGAGCAATTATAGAGAGAAAAGCTATAGAGAGAAAGAAGAAGAGTATTCTGTAACTTCACTATTGCAGTATCCAGCCTTTTACTAGGGTAAGGGGTATTATTTCTTTTGTATTCGTAAGGGATATTATCTTTGTTCAATATTCATATAAAATAATATTTTCTTCAATACTCTGTAGTATGTAAGTAATATTATTTCGTTTTGTATCCCTAATTCTACACTCATTATGTTGAAGTATTGCTTCTATACTCCGTAAAATTAGTAGAATATCCTTTATATTTGCGCTTAATTCAGTAACTTTTTATGAAAATATTATTCTGAGCATTCTTGATAATTATTGATCTTTTTCATGCCGGAATACTATTCCCAGGTACTATTCATAAAATACTATTCATAAAGTACTATTCACAGGTATTATTCATAAAGTACTATTCCTGGGTACTATTTGCAAAGTACTATTTCTGGGTACTATTCACGGGGTACTATTCATAAAGTACTATTCACTAGGAGTACTATTCATGACAAAAATTGATTTCTTTTCGGTCCCAATCATTTTTGATAAAATATTA
This sequence comes from Panax notoginseng, assembly GCA_016801055.1. NCBI lineage: Eukaryota > Viridiplantae > Streptophyta > Magnoliopsida > Apiales > Araliaceae > Panax > Panax notoginseng. Next base: position 136,347,427 of record CM029023.1, read on the forward strand.
TTCTTGAATTTTACTCCACAAAGCAGTATCATGTTGACAATTTAGCCATTATTGAATTCTAGATAAATTAAATTATAAATCTTTAAAATTTATCCTTTTCTTTCTTTTAATTGAATTCTTATATCATTGTCATCATCCTCATGCTTATATTGTGATGAAAGTTATCTTTGGCTTACGTGCATAGATGGACTATTGATTGGTATAATTATGATCAGGGATCATTCGGTATAATCATGACCTGTAATGTTACAAATGATATGGTAAAAGTCCTCATTGGCCCGTAGTGCATTGATGGACAGATGTTGGTATGATCATGACCATGCGTTCTCTTCGGCCAAGGGTGCAAAGATGAATTGTTGTTTGGCATGATCATGACCATTGATGATTACACGAATATCCTTGGCCCGTAGTGCTTGGATAATTCGTGGTCGTGATACTAATGAATATCCTTGGCCCGTAGTGCATGAATAATTCAGTGATGTGGATTATTTATTAAGCTGAGTCTCAGCGATAAAATTGATGATAAACTTTTATATCATAGAAGATAGTAGATATCATGCTCTACTTGACTCTTCTAATAGATTGTTTATTTCGCTGCAGTTGTTGATCTAAAACTTGTTGTCTATTGTATTCTATCAGTTGTTATACTGTTGAAGGCTAACGATAATTTATTTTGCATTATCTTAGTTATAAAATTTCTTATTGGGCTAGTTGAGCTCACCCTTTTCTTTCACTGTTCTCTTCAGGAGTTGACAATATAGTTGGGACTAGTCAGGGAATGGAGTGACAGTCCAGTTGGTTGTCGTAGTTGTCCTCATTATTCTATGAAATAGTGTTATAATAAATGAAATGAGATTGAATTTGAGTTTGGATATTGTCTAGGAGACAATATTTGTATTAAAACTCACAACTTATGTTTTGTCGTATTTTGCACGACACTTAACAGTTGTATAAATTAAGTTTGTATTTCAGTTATGTACCATGTATTTGACGACTCAGAATGGGTGATGTATACCTATTTTGGTGTCATCACATAGTATTTATAAATTTTACAAAGTATGCAAGTTGTTATAAAATATTTGATTGGTCGGAGAATATTAGTTTTAACAGAAAATATTCGTACGACGGCACAATTATTGGTGGACCCCGCAACAGAATTATTGTCGGAGTTAAAAAACGATAGAAATATCTTTTTACAAAAATAGCGACAAAAGTTTTACCGTTAATTGTTGAAATACCTGGTGCTAAAAGTACAGTAATACGCGTGATCGCATAGTAACACACGGTATTGATTATTGATGCTTATGTAAGACCCCGAATTTTATGAAATAAAAGTATTCAATTTTTCTTATAATTACTATTCAGTAAATTGTTAAATTGATAAAGGTTAAAGTTATGGGTGATATATGAAATTTTTTTTTCAAAATACACAAGTGGTTATAAAATATTCATTGTTGTCGGGGAATATTCGTTTGGTCGTGAAATATTCTTTCTGTCGGGAAATATTCGTACGACGGCGCAGCTATTTGTGGTCCCCATAACGGAATAACTGTCGAATGAAGAAAACGACAAAGTTTGAGTTTTTATAAATAACGGCGTAATCGTTACCGTTAACACTGTTGGATTACCTGGTGGTTAAAATACAATAATACGCGTGGCTGCACAGTAGCACACGGTATTGCACAGTATTTTTGAAATTATTGATTCTTACGTAAGAAGGCACTACTCAATAATTGTTACAGTAGTTACTGTTCAATATTTTATTTTATTGATTCAATAATTGCTACGTTGATATTTAATATTATTGTTGTTTCAATAATTGTCACTGCACAGTATTTCTCATTATCAGATCAATAATTCATATTATTTGAATAATATTATTAGATAACATTATTGGCAATGTCTAGAAAGTTCTGTCAATGAGAGATTTGGTCACCTAATTGCGCTCCAGTAAGGAGAAATCCTTATTGGAAAGCACCCTCTTTCCTGAGAACGGCCTGGTTGTCATAATTGTGATTCTGTAATATTATTTGTGAATAATTAATTATTGATTTATATAATAAGGAAATATTTATTTTTTTATGTGGATATAATTGAAGGAATTCTGCAGGAATTATTTGTTGAAAGTTGGCAATTATTTCCCTGATAAAATATATATATATATATATATATATATATATATATATATATATATATATATATATATATATAAACATGTGAATATGTTAAGGAGGTGAGAAGCTTGGCTTGCTTTCCTTTATTTTTTTCAAAAATCGGTGTAGTGCATGCATTATTTTGGTTCAAAACCATGGGCTGCTAATTCATTTTCTCCCAGGGGACCGCTAATTGAATAGTGGAAAATTGACCTACAAGTTTATGTTTTCTATATGTGGGCCTTTAACCAATTAAAAGGAAGAGAAAGTTAAGCATATGATTAAAAAAAGAGTGAGCAAATTGTATTCGTATTCATTATTCAAAGGCAGTATGCCTTGTTTTCTTTTCTAAGTTGGTTGGTGAAGAATCTTCATGCAAATTATTTTTCAAACTTTCCTGCAACCATTCTTCAAAGGGATGGCCCCACCCATTTGAAAAAATAAAATGTTAGGCATGATATTAGGCAGAGGAGAAAAAGAAGGAAATGTCAGGCGCGATGTATCCGTTTCTTTCCTTCCGTTGCCATAAATAGGGGGTAACCCCTCCTTCCTCAACACACCTTCATAAATCAGAAATTCTTACTCAAAAGTATTGTGAGTATTTTTTTTGAGTATAAGAATATTTTGAGCGTAGTTTTTCTGCAAGATTTTTTCAGAATAATATTTGATATTCTAGTCAAATCCAGTTTCTACTAAGGTAAATGATATTATTTTATTTCAATACTCGTAAGAAATATTATTTTCTTTCATACTCTATAGTATGGAAGGGATATTATTTCATTTCATATTTCTAAATTTGAACTTACTATGGTAAGTATTGCTTCTATAATTCTTGAAATTATTAGAAATTTCGTTTCATCTAATATCATTTCATAGGAATATTGGTTTGAACTTTTTATCAAATTTAAAAATTTTCATGACTGAGTATTGTTCATAGTTACTGTTCACGGGTACTGTTCACAGTTACTATTCATGAGTACTATTCACGGGTACTGTTCACAGTTACTATTTACGAGTACTGTTCATGGGTACTATTCACGGTTACTATTCACGAGTTACTATTCACGACAAAATTAGTTTATTTTTCTGACCAAATTATCGTTGATTTATGAATCTTACTCTTGAGATTTAATCTATATGTTGATTATATTATTTTTATTATCATATATAATATTTTTATAACCCTAATGATGATATTTCTCTTTGACTTGAATGTAAAGATGGGTAGATTTTTGGTATGATCATGACTATGGGTTTCCTTTGGCCAGTAGTGCAAAGTTGAATCGTTGACTGGTATGATCATGACCATTGAATTTACAATTGAATATTTTTAGCTTAAGTGCAAAGGTGAATGAATCAACATGGTTATAATTATTGTTTATATAAATTCTGAAATGATTATATATTTTTGAGATAATAATATATTTAGCCTGTAGTGCAAATATAAGCTGTTGATGAATATAATTGGCCTGTAGTGCAAATATGAACTGTTGAGGAATATCTTTGGCCTGTAGTGCAAAGATAATATGTTGTTGAATATCTTTGGCCAGTAGTGTAAAGATGAACTGTTGACGAATATCTTTGGTCGTAGTGAAAAGATGAAGTTATTAGTATGATTATGAACATGAAATGTGATTTGGTGTAACCATGATCTTTGATGTTTCAGGTAAAGATAGGTGATGAAAATTATCTTCGTCCTGGATGCGAAGAGAAATTTAGAATCACAATTATGATTATGAGTTATTCATATGATTGTGGACCAGAATTGTTGATTGATGTTACAGGGATAAAACATTGTTGGTGGATTTTTAACATGGAGAAGATAATAGACTTTATGGTCTATTTAACTCTTCTAATGGATTGCTCGTTCCGCTGCAACTATGGTTGAAAATTTTTATTATCTACCATATATTCTAAATCTCTGATTTATTATTGATGAAGGCTATTGATAATTTAATTATCTTTAGTCATGATATTCTTTACTGAGCTAGTTGTGCTCACCCTTTTGCTTCACAATTCCTTTCAGGTAATAAGAGTGTAGCTGGGTCGAGCGAGGGTAACAGAAAAATAAAACGGTGATCTCTAGCTGTGGAGGTTCTCCCGAAGCAGTATAGAAAAGTTCATTTAGTAGTTATATTTGGTGAATCCAATAGGGTAAGGTGTACCCAACTTTGGAAGGGTGTTTTGTCACTATCATACAAGATGTCTAATGACATACAACCTCGTGTTCTCATAAGACATGGTTGTGCACATCCACTAGCTGAATATATCTACGAGCACTATCTGTATGATCTTGGAGTTTATTTGAAACATAATTTTCACTTGGAGACAACGGAGATATTTATATGTCAAGAGAAGACTCACCATTGGGAAAAAGATGATAGTAATCTTTTCATTTTTCTTTGGGGTCTATTGGGTCAACCAAGGATAATTCTGTGGCCATATGATATCTATTATAACCTAGACGCATGACCTCCTATGTACGAAGGTTTTGTTGAGCACTTCCCAAAGATATTAATTGCTAAAACAGTTTTTTGACTATACATTTATGTAAAGTATCACTATGACGTGTTATCCCAAGTTGGTGTCAAGAGTCACAGTTGGTATATATTTGTATCAAAACTCACAGCATATGTGTTGTTGTATTTTGCACGACAATTATTGTAATAAAATTGTAGTTATTTTCTGTACCATGTATTTGGCGACTCAGAATAGGTTGGATGGAATGGACCTATTTTGGGGTTGTCACAACTTACGTGAGAAGTCACTCAGTTATACTCAATTATTACTACAGTAATTACTGCATAATATCTCACGTTATTTGATTCAATTATTGTCAATATTTTATATTATTAAATCAATAATTAAGATGACAAGTTATTCATATTATTATCTGCATAATTAACAATGTCTAGAAAGTTCTGTCGAGGAAAGGGGGTTGGTCACCTAATTACGCGCCAATAGGGAGAAATCTTTATCGAAAAGCCCCTTCTTTCCTGGAAACGATCTGGTTGTTAATATTGCCAGTTATAATAATGATGAATAAATGTTGTTAAAAATATTGAGGGAATTTTTATGAAGTATTTGTTATAAATTTTGCTTATTATATGAACCCCCACTTACCCATATTTTCAAAATAATCGGTAGAGTATATATATATATATATATATATATATATATATATATATATGACATGTATGTGTGAGAGTGATATGTGTGTGAAAGTGAAAGAGATGTGTGTGTGTGTGTGTGTGTGTGTGTGTGTGTGTGTCGTGTGTATGAGTGTGTGTGTAGGTGTGGTGGAAGAATAATGGGTGGTGGTGGGTGATAATGAAAGTTAAAGTGATGGTTATATATATATAATCTGGTTTTATTTGAATGTTAGACATCCGTGAATTCTTCAGACGAAAGTTGCACTCGTGAAAAAAAAATCCCACCGTGTGTCCGTGATTTTTTCTAAATAGTGGCCCTTCCATTCTCCTATAAATAGGATGCTTAGTTTAGAATTGAAAATCACACCAGAATCAGAGAATTTTTCTTCTACAATATTGAGCGTATTTCTTTAGAGTTTAAGGAAGCTGTGAGTGTAGAAAACAGTGAAAATTTTCTTCAAGAATAGTGTCGCTATACCAGTTATAATACTCTTCTTTTTAAGGTAAGGGATATTATTTTTCTTCAATACTCGTAAGAAATAATATTTTCTTCCATACTCTGTAGTATGTAAGTAATATTATTTCGTTTCAGATTTCAAATTTTACACTTAATTTGTTAAAGTTTTGGTTTCTATACTCCATGAAATTAGTAGAATATCATTGATATTTACGCTTCATCCAGTATCTTTTCATGAAAATATTATTATGAGCATTCTTGATAATTTTTAACATTTTCATGTCGGGATACTATTCACTGGGTACTATTCACTCGAGTACTATTCACCCGTAGTACTATTCATGATAAAAATTGATTTCTTTTCAATCCAAATTATTTTTGATACAATATTATTCTTGAATTTTACTCCACAAAGCAGTATCATGTTGACGATTTGGACGTTTTTGAATCCGGGATAAATTAAATTATAAATCTTTAAAAATTTATCATTTGCTTTCATTTAATTGAATTCTTATATCATTGTCATCATCCTCATGCTTATATTGTTATGAAAGTCATCTGTGGCCCGTAGTGCATAGATGGACTATTGATTGGTATGATTATAACCAGGGATTATTTGGTATAATCATGACCGTAATGTTATAAATGATGTGGTTAAAGTCTACATTGGCCTATAGTGCATTGATGGACAGTTGTTGGCATGATCATGACCATTGATGATTACATGAATATCCTTGGCCCGTAGTGCATGGATAATTCGTGGACGTGATACTAATGACTATCCTTAGCCAGAAGTGCTGGGATGATTCGATGACGTTGATTATTTATTAAGTTGAGTCTCAGCGATAAAATTGATGATAAACTCTTAAATCATAGAAAATAGTAGATATCATGCTCTACTTGACTCTTCTAATGGATTACTTGTTCCGCTACAGTTAAACTTGATGTTTATTATATTTTATCAGTTTAACACTGTTCAAGACTAACGATAATTTATTCTGCATTATCTTAGTCATAATATTTCTTACTGGGCTAGTTGAGCTCACCCTTTTGCTTTCATTGTTCTCTTCAGGAAATGAGAACGTAGCCGGGACTAGTCAGGGAATGGAGTGACGGTCCGAGATGGTTGTTTTAGTAGTCCTCACTATTTAGTATGATAATAAATTTAATTAGGATTGAATTTGAGTTTGGATATTGTCTATGAGACAATATTCGTGTAAAAACTCAGTAATGTTTTGTCGTATTTTACACAACAGTTGTATTAATTAAGTTGTATTTGAATGTTGTACCATGTATTTGGCGACTCGGAATGGGTGATGTATACCTATTTTGCGGGCGTCACAGTTAGTATCAGAGCTTAGAGATATGATCCCTGGCTAAGATGAGAGACTAGAACTAGGGGGAGAGACGGGGAAATCCTTCGCTAGTATAACCTACCTAAGTTTATTTGTTATTTAATTGGTCGGTCAGAATATAGGGATAATATGTGATATGTCAATTAACTCTTGTTTTGTGGTAGTGTTTGAAAATGACATCTGAAAATGTCGAGTTTAGCAATAGAGCACATGAGATTGTTGAGTCACCGTTGATCAATACCCAGGATAATGTGCAGCAGGAAGGTAATAATCCTCATGTAAACACCAACACCGACCAAATGATGAACGACGAAATGTTTAGGAGCTTTCTAAAATTCATGCAACATCAGGCAAGAGAGACTCCTATACAAAATATAGGTGAAAACACTGGCAACTCTCGGACGGTCACCGCTAAGTAATTCAAGGAGCTGGGACAATTGGAGTTTTTAGGAAAGCCAGAACCACTTAAGGCAGAGACGTGAATAAAGCATATCACCAAGATATTTCATGTCTTAGGATGCTCCGAGGAGCAAAAAGTTTCATTTGCCACCTTTATGTTGCGAGGAGAGGCAGATTATTGGTGGGAATCTGTAAAACGTACTCAGCCTGCCACACTCAAGATGTCTTAGAAGAAGTTCCAAGAATTTTTCAACGATAAGTACTTTCCCGAAAGTATTCGTCACATGAAGGAGGTAGAGTTCATCAAGCTGGAGCAAAACAATATGTCCGTGTCGCAGTACGAGGCTAAGTTTGTCGAGTTATCCCGATTTGCATCCCATTTGGTTGATAATGAGGAGAGAATGACGCGAATATTTCTGAAATGTTTGAAACCTGAGATACATCAATACCTCATTTCTCACAATCTGTGTTTGTATTCAGATGTTGTAAATAGAGCTCAGTTATTAGAGCGCGATAATGAGTTAACCCAACCAAGAGAGAGCAGCTGACAAAATGATAATACTAGTGGTAGCAGTCATCGAACCGGTGACAACAAACGAGGAGGAAATCAACATGCCATACATGGTAACCACTTCGGTGGTAATTCTGGCCAAGACAATAAAAATAGAAATTTCAAGAAAAAGAGATTCAATAATGATGGAAAGACATCAGCACCTGTTGTTAAAGAAGGAGAATGATCATCGATCGTATGCTATAAATATGAAGGGGAGGGACACATCAGTCCAAACTGTACGCAACAGTCTAAAACATGTTATAATTACGGAAGAGAATGTCATCTAGCCCGATTTTGTCGTGCAGTGAAGTTAAGTCCAGTTGTGACGGAGGCACCAAAGGTCGTCCCAGAGAAGTCAAAACCAGTAGTTCAAGGTAACCTCCCAAAAAGCGAAAAAAACGAACGAGGTCATTACTGGTAAGCTAATCATAAACTCTTGCGAAGTTTATACCTTATTTGATACCGGTTCTACCCATTCTTTTATTTTTCCTACTTGCGCTCAACGTTTAAATTTAACTCCGGAGAAATTAGACTTTGACTTATCTGTTAAAATTTTATTGGGAGAAACCTTCATTACATCCACTGTTTATAAGTCGTTTGATTCAAATCGGCACCCTCACATTACCTGTCGATCTTTTCTCTTTGAAAATACCTGCATTCGATGTGATTTTAGGAATTGATTGGTTAACTACTCATCATGTTAAAATTGATTATTTTTGTAAGGTTATTAGTTTTCATATTCCTAGCCAACCTATTATGCAAATTCAAGCTACCAAACCACTAAAGTAAATCACAGTCATATCAAGCCATAAAGCAATTCGTTTATTGAAAAACGGATGTCAAACTTTCTTAGCCCATGTCACAAATTTAAACAAAAATACGTCAGATTTGAATGATATTCCTATTGTCAATAAATTTCCTGATGTATTCCCCGAAGAACTTCCTGGCCTACCCCAGAGCGAGAAATCGAATTTTGTATTGACCTTGAACCCGATACAAAACCCATTTCCAAAGTCCCATATCGAATGACTCCTATTGAACTTCAGGAGTTAAAGACCCAACTGCAGGAATTGTTAGACATCGGTTTCATTCGTCTTAGTACGTCTCCTTGGGGTGCTCATGTTCTATTCATAAAGAATAAAGATGGAAGTATGCGACTTTGTATTAATTACCGGGAGTTGAATCATGTCACCATCCAAAATAGGTATATGTTACCTCGCATTGATGACCTCCTGTTTGACCAGTTGTAAGGCGCCAAATTTTTTTCAAAGATCGGTCTTCATTCTGGATATCATCAGTTAAAAATTAAAACTGATGACATTCCAAAGACTACTTTCAGAACTCGATACGTGCATTACGAATTCCTAGTAATGTCTTTTGGATTAACTAATGCTCCTGCTGCCTTCATGAATATGATGAACCGGGTATTTAAGGAATATTTGGATCACTTTGTGGTCGTCTTTATTGATGACATCCTTATTTACTCCATAAGCCGTGAAGATCATGAGCAACACTTAAGGCTGATACTCTAAAAGCTTCGTGAAAATAAGTTATATACCAAGTTAAAGAAGTACGAGTTCTGGCTTGAGGAAATAGCATTCCTTGGGCATGTGATATCAAATCACGGGATATCTGTTGACCCAACAAAGATTAAAGCAATTCAAAGCTGAGAACAACCTAAGTCAGTGACCGAAGTACGTAGCTTTTTGGGCTTAGCTGGTTATTATCGGAGATTCGTGGAAGAATTTTCTCGAATCGCTACCCCATTAACTCAGCTGACTCGAAAAGATACAAAATTTGGTTGGAGCGAGAAATATGAGAAGAGTTTTTAAGAACTCAAGAGAAGACTCATTTCAGCACCTGTTCTGACAATACCATCTGGTTCGGAGGGATTTGTCATCTACAGTGATGCTTCAGTCAGAGGGTTAGGATGTGTACTCATGCAACATGGGAAAGTCATAGACTATGCCTCATGACAACTAAAAAAATATGAGAGGAATTATCTTACTCATGATCTAGAGTTGGCAGCAGTCGTTTTTGCGCTAAAAATATGGAGGCATTACCTGTATGATGAGAAAGTGGAGATCTTTACGGATCATAAAAGCCTCAAATATTTCTTCACCCAAAAGGAACTCAACATGCGACAACGACGATGGCTCGAGCTATTGAAAGATTACGACCATACCATTCAATATTATCCTAGAAAAGCGAATGTGGTAGCTAACTCATTGAGTAGAAGATCATATGCGGGTACGAGTGCGATATTATCAACACAAAGGCCCATTTTGTATAACTTATAAATGATGGAGATAGAGTTAACGACTCCAGGGACCCACGTGATGATGATAAATATATGAGTAGAATCTACTTTAATCGATAAAGTTAAAATTGCTCAAGCTATAGACCTGGAGCTGATGCGTATGAGGAAGAAAGTAAATGAAGGTGCTATTCCGGAAGCAAGAATCGATGAAGAAGGAATTCTTCGAGTCAACTCCAGACTTTGTGTTCCTAACAACCCTGATTTAAAGTATAAAATCATGATGGAGGCGCACAACACACCGTTTACAATCCATCCCGAAAGTACCAAGATGTATTGTGATCTTCGACATACATTTTGGTGGAACAATATAAAAAGAGAGATCGCGGAGTTTATCTCAAGGTGTTTAACGTGTCAACGAGTCAAGGCAGAGCATCAAGTGTCAAAGGGTCCATTGCAACCACTTGAAATTCTAGAATGGAAGTAGGAGCACATTACTATGGATTTCATTACCGGTTTACCCAAGGTTTCTCTAGGCATAGATGCGATTTGGGTCATTGTTGATAGATTGACCAAGTCTGCTCATTTCTTACCTATACGAGAAACTTATACAGTTGAACGTCATGCTCGTATATATATATAAATGAGATTGTAAGACTGCATGGTATGCCAGTATCCATAGTTTCTGATCGAGACCCATGATTCACTTCACGATTTTGGGTTAGTTTGCAAAAAGCTATGGGCACGGATTTACGATTCAGTTCGGCATATCATCCTCAAACGGACGGGCAGTCGGAGAGGACTATTCAAACTCTTGAAGATCTATTAAGACTCTATGTACTTGACTTCAAAGGAAGTTGGGACAAGTTCTTGCCATTAGTGAAATTCTCCTATAACAACAGTTATCAAGCAAGTATTGGCATGGCTCCATTCGAGGCGTTGTAATGACGCAAGTGTCGTTCTCGAATGTGCTGGGATGAGGTGGGTGAAGCAACATTGTTGGGACCGAAATTGGTGCGCATGAAAACAGAAAAGATTCAAATGATCTGACAACGTATAAAAACCTCACATGATCGACAAAAGAGTTATGTTGATCTTCATCGAAGAGATATGAAATTCAATGTTGGAGAGCATGTGTTGTTACGTGTTGCTCAATGAAAAGGAGTTACGAGATTTGGAAAGAGAGGAAAGCTCAATCCTCGATTCATTGGCCCATTTGAAATCCTCGATCGAGTAGGAACTATGGCCTATAGACTAGCCTCACCGCCAAGTATGTCTCGTGTTCATAACGTTTCTCACATATCCATGTTACGTAAATATGTGGAAGACCCGAACCATATTATTGATTTGGAACTGGACGAAATAGCAAAAGATTTAACGTATGAAGAGGTACTTGTTAAAAGCTTGGATAAGAAGTAATATTTTCTACGCTTCAAGGTTATACCTCAAGTCAAAGTTTTGTGGAGAAACCACGATGTTGAGAAAATGACCTGGGAGGTAAAATCTGAAATGAAATCAAGGTATCCTCACCTCTTCGACATACCAGGTACGTACCCTAATTTCGAGGATGAAATTTCATAAGAAGGGGAGGTTGTAAGACCCAATTTTCATAAATAACGATAAATTTTTCTCGAAATATCATTTTTAATATTATGGTGTGAATTCGATATAATGTTATAGTTGTGGGTAATATTTATAAATTTTACAAAGCAAGCAAGTTGTTATAAAATATTCGATTGGTCGGGGAATATTCGTTTTAACAGGAAATATTCGTACGACGGCACAATCATTGGTGGACCCCACAACAGAATTATTGTCGGAGTTAAAAAATGACAGAAATATCTTTTTATAAAAATAACGGCGAAAGTTTTACCGTTAATTGTTAAAATACCTGGTGTTCAAAGTACAGTAATACGCGTGGTTGCATAGTAGCACACGGTATTGATTATTGATGCTTACGTGAGAAGTCACACAGTTATACTCAATTATTGCTACAGTAATAGCTGCATAGTATCTCACGTTATTTGATTCAATTATTGTCAATATTTTTTATTATTAAATCAATAATTGAGATGACAAGTTATTCATATTATTATCTGCATAATTAACAATGTCTAGAAAGTTCTGTCGAGGAAAGGGATTTAATCACCTAATTACGCGCCAATAGGGAGAAATCCTTATCGGAAAGCCCCCTCTTTCCTGGAAACGATCTAGTTGTTAATATTGCGAGTTATAATAATGATGAATAAATGTTGTTAAAAATATTGAGGGAATTTTATTAAGTATTTGTCATAAATTTTACTTATTATATGGACCCCCACTTACCCATTTTTTCAAAATAATCGATAGAGTATATATATATATATATATATGACATGTGTGTGTGAGAGTGATATGTGTGTGAAAGTGAATGAGGTGTGTGTGTGTGTGTGTGTCGTGTGTATGAGTGTGTGTGTAGGTGTGGTGGAAGAATAATGGGTGGTGGTGGGTGATAATGAAAGTGAAAGTGATGGTTATATATATATAATTTGGTTTTATTTGAATGTTAGACATCCGTGAATTCTTCAGACGAAAGTTGCACTCGTGAAAAAAAAAATCCCACCGTCTGTCCGTGATTTTTTCTAAATAGTGCCCCTTCCATTCTCCTATAAATAGGATGCTTAGTTTAGAATTGAAAATCACACCAGAATCAGAGAATTTTTCTTCTACAATATTGAGCGTATTTCTTTAGAGTTTAAGGAAGCTGTGAGTGTAGAAAACAGTGAAAGTTTTCTTCAAGAATAGTCCCGCTATACCAGTTAGAATACTCTTCTTTTTAAGGTAAGGGATATTATTTTTCTTCAATACTCGTAAGAAATAATATTTTCTTCCATACTCTGTAGTATGTAAGTAATATTATTTCGTTTCAGATTTCAAATTCTACACTTAATTTGTTAAAGTTTTGGCTTCTATACTCCATGAAATTAGTATAATATCCTTGATTTTTACTCTTCATCCAGTATCTTTTTATGAAAATATTATTATGAGCATTCTTGATAATTTTTAATCTTTTCATGACGGATTACTATTCACAGGGTACTATTCCCAAAGTACTATTCACGGGATACTATTCACTCGAGTACTATTCACCCGGGGTACTATTCATGACAAAAATTGATTTCTTTTCGATCCAAATTATTTTTGATACAATATTATTCTTGAATTTTGCTCCACAAAGCAGTATCATGTTGACAATTTGGACGTTTTTAAATTTTGGATAAATTAAATTATAAATTTTTAAAAATTTATCCTTTGCTTTCATTTAATTGAATTCTTATATTATTGTCATCATCCTCACGCTTATATTGTTATGTAAGTCATCTTTGGCTCGTAGTGCATAGATGGACTGTTGATTGGTATGATTATGATCATGAATTATTCGGTATAATCATGACCGTAATGTTACAAATGATGTGGTAAAAGTCCTCATTGGCCCGTAGTGCATTGATGGACAGTTGTCGGCATGATCATTGATGATTACACGAATATCATTGGCCCGTAGTGCATGGATAATTCGTGGACGTGATACTAATGAATATCATTGGCCCGTGGTGCAGGGATGATTCGATTATGTGAATTATTTATTAAGTTGAGTCTCAGCGATAAAATTGATGATAAGCTCTTAAATCATAGAAGATAGTAGATATCATGCTCTAATTGACTCTTCTAATGGATTGCTTGTTCCCCTGCAGTTAAACTTGATGTTTATTATATTTTATTAGTTTAACACTGTTGAAGGCTAACGATAATTTATTCTGCATTATCTTAGTCATAATATTTTTTACTGGGCTAGTTGAGCTCACCTTTTGCTTTCAATGTTCTCTTCAGGAAATGAGAACGTAGTCGGGACTAGTCGAAGAATGGAGTGACTGTCCGAGATGGTTATTTTAGTAGTCCACACTATTTAGTGTGATAATAAATATTATGAGGATTAAATTTGAGTTTGGATATTGTCTATGAGACAATATTCGTGTAAAGCCTCAGCTATGTTTTTTCGTATTTAACACGACAGTTATATTAATTAAGTTGTATTTGAATTTTGTATCATGTATTTGGTGACTCAGAATGGGTGATGTATACCTAGTTTGGGGGTGTCACATGTGGTGTGTGTAGAAATTAGCAAAAAAAAATTAGAGATTCCTGTATATATCGGAAAGACAAAACGGGTCTTATAAGATTATATATCAATTTTTTAAAATTATTTTAGCATATGCATTTATGCAAGATTTCGCAACATTGAGATATGATAAGGAAACAATTTTACATATTGTTTTATCAAAAACTTGCTAACATAATGTGAGAAACACTGTATTATGTATCCAAATCACACCCAAAATACTGTATTATAGAAAAATTTCAGTTCCATAAAATATTAAAAAAAAAATTTAGTTGTTTTAAAAAAAAGGCCAAAAAAAAAGTCCGTATTTTAGTATCGTAAGAGAGTCCTTACCTGATCCGGACCCTGTATATATATATATATATATATATATATACATATATATAGGGTAATGATCCATAACATCTATTTGCTATAGATCAAAAATAGGCAAATAACATCATAACCTTCTATCTCAAAAAGCAACGGATGTGATTTAAAAACTGATTTTGTCGTCCGCTAGTTAAACTAGCGAATTGATTTAAAATGTATTTTGGACAATTATCCTCAAGTCAAGCCTAAGTGATAGAAACAAAATTAGAATTATTAAATGGTTGGCTGGATTTAAAAACATAAGATGCAAGTCATCCGCTAGACTGACTAGCGGACCTTTTAAAATTTTTGATTTTTAAGCTTGACTTGGGACATAATTGTCCAAAATATATTTTAAATCAGTCCGCTATTTTAACTAGCGAACGATGCAATCAGTTTTTGAATCACATCCGTTGCTTTTTGAGATAGAAGGTTATAATGTTATTTGTTCATTTTTTATCCATAGCAAATAAATGTTATGGATCATTGCCCTATAAATATATATAATATATAAATATATATATATTTAGAACCTATAAAAATAATAATCTATGACCTAAACCTAGTCCTAGACTAACCCTCTCTTCCCTCTCTCTCCAACCTCCAAATTCAAAATCCAATAACTTTTTTACATCCACCCTTCTTTTTCTCTATTTTTACAGTTATATCAAATATTAAATTTAAAAATTAATAGAATGATAAAATATTTTTACCTTAAAGTAGGAGAGTCAAGTGGAGCGGTGCTTCCATGTTCCAGTACAAGTGGGTGTTGTTCTTTCCAAACCTGCTTTCTCAGTTTAAACACATAAGTGTAAAAAAAACTAATAAGATAAGTAGTACCTCATATCCCATTGGAACTGAATACTTTTTAAATTGAGCAATCTTGCAAAAATCAGTATAATAACCTACAAAAAACTCTCAAAAAGTTAATACATTTGCATTAATACTATAAATCATTCAGTCAAAAGCACAAAAGGACAAATTCTACATTTAGTAATAATACCTTTAGTGCAAAAAGCTTTTCATGCTTGTAAATATCAACAATGAACCGATTCCGTCCAATCGAATCTCTATATACTTCCACTCTTTAGCTTATATTAATAGTGAATTCTATATTTCAAAATTTTCACTTAACCATCCCAGGAACAATGTGCTCCTTACATTAAAAGTGAATTTTACATTACAAAATCTTCATTCAACCCAACCATATTGAGATAGACAAATTAAATACATAAAACCTCATCCACAATTCTTATTAAGTAATGATTATTATAGGTAGTTTTAATCAGTAACCACAATCAACACAACACATTCATTCTGAACACACAAAAATAATTATTGTATTTCTAACTAATGTCTAACCACACTTTGCTCATTTGTTAAACAACCAATACACAACCATAAACGAATCCATAATAGAAATAGCAACATTTGTTTGCAATCACCTGTTACTTTATGTAGTTGATTTTTGGAATGCTTGAAAATAGTTGTTACTTTATGCTATTTCTTTTTGAAATATTTACAAATACCTATTACTTTATGTTGTTACTTTTTGGAATGCCTGAAACAACTTGCTGCTTTATTGTGTTGGTTTTTTGAATACTTGAAAAGACTATTATTTTATGTTGTTGTTTTTTGGATCAACAGCTACTGCGCACTGATGGACTTGTCTATACCATTAATTTGATTTTTATTGTTTATAATTTATGATACTCTTAACTAGTAGTCAAAGTACTCTATTATTGTATATATAAATATATATTTATATATATATATATATATATATATAAATATTTATAATAAATATAAATATATAAATTTAGAACTTATAAAAACAATAATCTATGACCTAGACCTAGTCCTAGGCCTATCCTTCCTTCCCTCTCTCTCCAAATCTCCAACTTCCAACCTCCAATCTCCAACCTTCAAACTCAAAATCCAGTAACTCTCTTACATCCACCCTTCTTTTTCTCTATTTTTGCAGTTATATCAAATATTAAATTTAAAAATTAATAAAATGATAAGATATTTTTACCTTAAGGTCGGTGAGTCAAGTGGAGCGGTACTTCCATGTTCTGGAACAAGTTGGTGTTGTTCTTTCCAAACCTGTTTACTCAATTTAACACATAAGTGTAAAAAAACTAATAAGACAAGTAGTACCTCGTGTCCTATTGGAACTGAATACTTTTTAAATTGAGCAATTTTGCAAAAACCAATAAAATAACCTACAAAAAATTCCCAAAAACTTAATACATTTGCATCAATACTATATATCATTCAGTCAAAAGCACAAAAGGACAAATTCTAATTTTAGTAATAATACCTTTGGTGCAAAAAGCTTTTCATGCTTGCAAATATCAACAATGAACCGATTCCGTCCAATCGAATCTCTATATACTTCCGATCTTCAGCTTACATTAACAGTGAATTCTACATTTCAAAAATTTCACTTAACCATCCCAGGAACAATGTGCTCCTAACATTAAAAGTGAATTTTACATTACAAAATCTTCATTCAACACAACCATATTGAGACAAATAAATTAAATACATAAAACCTCATCCACAATTCTTACTAAGTAATGATTATTAAAGGTAATTTTAATAAGTAACCACAAGCAACACAACACAGTAATTTTGAACACACAAAAATAATTATTGTATTTCAAACTAATGTCTAACCACACTTTGCTCATATGTTAAACAACCAATACATAACCATAAACGAATCCATAATAGAAATTGTAACATTTGTTTGCAATCACCTGTTACTTTATGTAGTTGAGTTTTGGAATGCTTGAAAATAGTTGTTACTTTATGCTATTGCTTTTTGAAATATTTACAAATACCTATTACTTTATGCTGTTGCTTTTTGGAATGCTTGAAACAACTTGATGCTTTATGCTGTTGGTTTTTTGAATACTTGAAAAAGCTATTAATTAATTATGTTGCTTTTTGGATCAACAGTTACTACGCAATGATGGACTTTTTTGTACTATTAATTTGATTATTATTGTTTATAATTTATGATACTCTTAATTAATAGTCAAAGTACTCTATTATTGTTTATATATATATATATATATATATATATATATATATATATATATATATATATATAATATACATATTTAGAACCTATAAAAATAATAATCTATGACCTAGACCTAGTCCTAGACCTATCCTCCCTTCCCTCTCTTTCCAAATCTCCAACCTCCAACCTCCAAAATCAAAATTCATTAATCTCTTACATCCCCCCTTCTTTTTCTCTATTTTTGCAGTTATATCAAATATTAAATTTAAAAATTAATAAAATGATAAGATATTTTTAACTTAAGGTAGGAGAGTCAAGTGGAGCGACGCTTCCATGTTCCGGTACAAGCGGTGTTGTTCTTTCCAAACCTGTTTACTCAGTTTAAACACATAAGTGTAAAAAAAACTAATAAGACAAGTAGTACCTCATGTCCCATTGGAACTAAATACTTTTTAAATTGAGCAATCTTGCAAAAATCAGTATAATAACCTACAAAAAAATTCCCAAAAAGTTAATACATTTGTATCAATACTATATATCATTCAGTCAAAAGCACAAAAGGACAAATTCTACTTTTAGTAATAATACCTTTGGTGCAAAAAGCTTTTCATGCTTGCAAATATCAACAATGAACTGATTTTGTGAGACCCCAAATTTTATGAATAAAGGTTTAAATTTCTTGAAATATTTTTTTGAATATTATGGTGTGGATTTGATATAATGTTATAGTTGTGGGTAGTATTTATAAATTTTGCAAAATATGCAAGTTGTTGTATAATATTCGATTGGTCGGGAAATATTCTTTTTGTCGGGGAATATTCGTACAACGGCGCAATCATTGGTGGACCTCACAACGGAATTATTGTCTGATTGAGAAAACGACAAGAATATTTTATTAAAAATAACGGCGGAAGTTTTACCGTTGATACTATTGAACTACTCGGTAGTAAAAGTACAGTAATACGTGTGGTTACATAGTAGCACACGGTATTGATTATTAATGCTTATGTGAGAAGTCACTCAGTTTGATTCAATTACTGTCAATTAATAATATGAATTATTTAGCGATAATGAAGTTTTGTTTTATTCGTATTATTAACGTAATAAAACAGAAACATCTTTTTATATAAAACAGAATACTTTATTAAAGTTATTCTATAAATAGAATATATTATATTTTATTTAAAAGATTTTTTTTTAAATATGGACCGTCAGATTAAAGTAAATCAATCTGGACTGTTCATGGAGTAGTTACTATGCATTCTATTTTCCTATAAATAGAAGCTCATTCCTTTATTATTTTCTTACGAATTCACTGAACTCTAGAGAGAGAAACTATAGAGAGAAAGAAGAAAAGTATTTTGCTACCTAACTACTTCTTTATTTCAGTTCTTCTTTAAAACGGTAAAGGATATTATTTGTTGTACCCGTAAGGGGTATTATTTCTTTTGTATTCATGAAGAGAACTTCTGTTATTCTATTCTTTATTATTCTGTTGGAATAACCAGTATACGCGGACTACCCTATACTTGGTGACATTCTTCTATTATTCCGTCTTTATTATTCTGTTGGAATATCCTGTCTGTGTTTTACACCGGACCTGGTTCCGTCTTTATTATTCTGTTGGAATATCCTGTCTGTGCGTTTTACGCCGGACCTGGTTCCGTCTTTATTATTCTGTTGGAATAACCTGTCTATGCAAAGTACCGCATGCATGGTGATTTCTGTTGTTATTCCATTATTTATTATTCTGTTGGAACATCCTGTCGGTGCGAATTTCGCCTGACCTGGTTCCGTTACTTATTATTCTGTTGGAATAACCTGTCTATGCGAAGTACCGCATGCATGGTGATTTCTTTTGTTATTCCATTCTATATTATACTCAGTTGGCTAAAGTTTTGACTTCTATACTCCATGAAATTAGTAGAATATCCTTGATATTTGCGCTTCATCCAGTATCTTTTCATGGATATATTCTTCTGAGCATTCTTAAAATTTACTCTACAAAGAAGTATCATGTTTACAATTTAGACGTTATTAGTTCCTGGATAATTTAATTCTTGAACTTGTTTTATTGAATTCTTATATCATTGTCATCATCCTCATGTTTATATTTTTTTTTAAAGTCATATGTGGCCTATAGTGCATAGATGGACTTGGTATGATTATGACCAGGGATTATTCGGTATAATCATGACCGTAATATTACAAATAATGTGGAAAAAGTCCTCATTGGCCCGTAGTGCATTGATGGACAGTTTTTGGTATGATTATGGCTATAGATTCTCTTCAGCCAAGGGAGCAAAGATGAATTATTTTATGGAATGATCAGGACCATTGATGAAAACACGATTATCTTTGGCCCGTAGTGCATGGATAATTCGTGGTCGTGAAACTAAATAATATCCTTGGCCTGTAGTGCAGGGATGAATTGATGATGTGGATTATTTATTAAGCTGAGTCCCGGCAATAAAAGTGATGAAAAACTTTTTAAATCATAAAAGATAGTAGATTTTATTCTCTATTTGACTGTTTTAATGGATTGCTTGTTCCGCTGCAGTTAAACTTGATGTCTATTGTATTTTATCAGTTTAACATTGTTGGAGACTAATGATAATTTATTCTGCATTATCTTAGTCATAATATTTCTTACTGGGCTAGTTGAGCTCACCCTTTCTTTCACTGTTCTCTTCAGGAAATGAGAATATAGCTGGGACGAGTCGGGGAACAGAGTGATGGTCCTAGATGGTTTATTAGTAGTCCTCACTATTCTGTGAAATAGTGTGATAATAATTATAATGAGGACTCCTTTTGAGTTTTTATACCCTCCAGTAGACAATAATTGTATTCAAACTCACAGTTTATGTTGTCATATTGTACACGACAGTTGTATTATTAAGTTATATTTGAATTCTGTACCATGTATCTGGCGACTCAAGATGGGTGATGTATACCTATTTTTGGGGGCGTCACAGTTGGTATCAAAGCTTAGAGATATGATCCCTGGCTAGGATGTGAGAATAGAACTAGAAGGGGAGAGACGGGGTATTCCTTCGCTAGTATAACCTACCTAAGTTTATTTGGTATTTAATTGGTCGGTCAGAATATAGGGATAATATGTTACATGTCAATTAACCTTTGTTTTGTGGCAGTATCTAAAAATGACATCCGAGAATGTTGAGAATATCAATGGAGCACAGGAGACCGTTGATTCTCCACAGGTCAATGATCAGGACAATGTGCAACAGGATGGCGATAATCCTCCTGTAAACAACAACACTGATCAATTGACGAACGATGGTAAGTTTAGGAGTTTTTTAGAATTCATGCAACATCAGGCGAAGGCGGCTCCTATTCATAATGCAGGTAAAAATAATGGCAACCCACGGTTGGTCACCGCTAAGCAATTCAAGGAGCTGGGACCACCGGAGTTTTTGAGAAAGCCAGAACCACTTAAGGCGGAGACGTGATTAAAGCAGATCACCAAGATATTTGATTTCTTGGGATGCTCTGAGGAACAAAAGGTTCCCTTTGCCACCTTTATGTTGCGTGAAGAGGCAGATCACTGGTGGGAATCTGTAAAACGTACCCAGCCTGACGCACTCAAGATGTATTGGGAGAAGTTCTAAGAGTTGTTCAATGACAAGTACTTTCCCGAAAGCATTCGTCACATGAAGGGGGTGGAATTTATCAAGTTGGAGTAAAATAACATGACCGTGTCGCAGTACGAAGCCAAGTTTGTCGAGTTGTCCCGATTTGCGTCCCACTTGGTTGATAATGAAGAGAGAATGACGCGAATGTTTTTAAGAGTTTTGAAGCCGGAGATACGCCAATATCTTATTTCTCATAAACTGTGTTTGTATTCAGATATTGTAAATAGGGCTCAGTTAGTGGAGCGCGATAACGAGTCAACGCAACCAAAAGAGAGCAGCCGGCAAAATGATAATACCGGTGATAACAGTCATCAAAGCGGTGACAATAAACATAGAGGGAATCAACATGCCAGAAATGGTAACCACTTCGGTGGTAATCATGGTCAAAATAATAAGAATGGACATTTCAAGAAGAGTAGATTCAACAATGATGGAAAGACGTCAGCACCAGTATCCGTTGTTAAGGAAGGAGAACGACCACCTATCATATGCTTCAAATGCGGAGGGGAGGGACACATCAGTCCAAACTGCGCGATGCCGTCCAAAGCATGTTATAATTGTGGAAGAGAAGGTCACTTCGCCCGATTTTGTCGTTCACCGAAGATAAGTTTAGCTAAGATGGAGGCACCAAAGGCCGTCCCAGAAAAGTCAAAACTAGTAGTTTAAGAGAGAACATTTTTTTTCGTGACAAGGAACCTGAATAAAATTATCACGGGTATATTAGTCATAAACTCTTGTGAAGTCTATACCATGTTAGATACCGGTTCTACTCACTCTTTTATTTCACCTAGTTGTGTTCAATGTTTGAAGTTAACTCTGGAGAAGTTAGACTTTGATATATCTGTTTAAACTCAGTCGGGAGAAACCTTCGTTACCTCCACTATTTATAAATCTTGTTCAAATCTTTCACGTTACCTGTCGATCTTATCTCTTTGAAAATACTTTCCTTTGATGTGATTTTTGAAAACGATTGGTTAACTACTCATCATGCTTTTCGTAGGGTTGTTAGCTTTCATATTCCTAACCAACCTGTTATGCAAATTCAAGCAACCAAACCACTAAAGTCAATCATTGTCATATCAAGCCATAAGTAAAGAGCCCTGTTCCTTTCGTTGTTGACTTCCTTGTGTGGAATGCACCGAAGCCAGACTTTCTGTAGGCGACGTCGTGAATGAAGATAGCAAGTTGATAGGTATCAATGTGACGTACTATCCAAGTCTTGGATGAGGGTCACATTTTTGAATGATATTTCTATCCTTAATAAATTCTTGACGTATTCTTGAAGACTTCCTAGCCTACCTTAGAGCGTGAAATCGAATTTTGTATTGACCCCAGTACAAAACCCATTTCTTAAACCCTCAAATAATTCTTTAACCAAAACGAACGTATAATGCGCTAAAGAAGTTGGCTCGAGCTATTGAAGATTACGATCGTACCATGCAATATCATTGTGGAAGTGTGAACGTGGTAGCTGACGCGTTGAGTAGAAGATCGTATGCGGTTACAAGTGCGAATATACGAACCCACATGAAGATAACGAATATACGATTAGAATCGACTTTAATCGATAAAGTTAAAGCCGCTCAAGTTACATACTCAGAGCTGATGAATGTGAAGCAGAAGGTTCAAGAGGGCGTTATTCTAGAAGCAAGAATCGACGAAGAGAGGAAATCTCAACCCTCGATTTAATTGGCCCATTTGAAATCCTCGATCGAGTAGGAACTGTGGCTTATAAACTCGTTTTACCGCCAAGTATGTCGCGTGTTCACAACATTTTTAACGTATCGATGTTACGTAAATATGTGGACGACCTGAACCACATTATTAATTTAAAACCGGACGAGATAGCTGATGATTTAACGTATGAAGATGTACCTGTTAAAATCCTGGAATATATTCTACGCTTAAAAGTTATACCTCAAGAGTTAGAATCTGATGAACTGTCTTCATCTGTTCGGCATACCAGGTACGTACGTAAATTTCGAGGGCGAAATTCCATAAGGAGGGGAGATTGTGAGACCCCAGATTTTATGAATAAAGGTTTAAATTTCTTGAAATATTTTTTTGAATATTATGGTGTGGATTTGATATAATGTTATAGTTGTGGGTAGTATTTATAAATTTTACAAAGTATGCAAGTTGTTGTATAATATTTGATTGGTCGGGAAATATTCTTTTTGTCAGAAAATATTCGTACAACGGCGCAATCATTAGTGGACCTCACAACGGAATTATTGTCTGATTGAGAAAACGACAAAAATATTTTATTAAAAATAACGGCGGAAGTTTTACCGTTGATACTGTTAAACTACTCGGTAGTAAAAGTACAGTAATACGTGTGGTTGCATAGTAGCACACGGTATTGATTATTAATGTTTATGTGAGAAGTCACTCAGTTTGATTCAGTTATTGTCAATTAATAATATGAATTATTTAGCGATAATGAAGTTTTGTTTTATTCGTATTATTAACGTAATAAAACAGAAACATCTTGTTATATAAAACAGAATACTTTATTAAAGTTATTCTATAAATAGAATATATTATATTTTATTTAAAAGATTTTTCTTTAAATATGGACCATCAGATTAAAGTAAATCAATCTGGACCGTTCATAGATTAGTTACTATGAATTCTATTTTTCTATAAATAGAAGCTCATTCCTTCATTATTTTCTTACGAATTCACTTAACTCTAGAGAGAGAAACTATAGAGAGAAAGAAGAAAAGTATTCTGCTACTTAACTACTTCTTTATTTCAGTTCTTCTTTAAAACGGTAAGGGATATTATTTGTTGTACCCGTAAGGGGTATTATTTTTTTGTCTTCATGAAGAGAACTTCTGTTATTTTATTCTTTATTATTCTGCTGGAATAACCAGTATACGCG
This sequence comes from Panax notoginseng, assembly GCA_016801055.1. Lineage (NCBI taxonomy): Eukaryota > Viridiplantae > Streptophyta > Magnoliopsida > Apiales > Araliaceae > Panax > Panax notoginseng. The sequence goes on from CM029023.1 coordinate 136,371,834, forward strand.
GACTACCCTATACTTGGTGACATTCTTCTATTATTCCGTCTTTATTATTCTGTTGGAATATCATGTTTGTGTTTTACACCGGACCTGGTTCTGTCTTTATTATTCTGTTGGAATATCATGTCTGTGCGTTTTACGCTGGACCTGGTTCCGTCTTTATTATTCTGTTGGAATAACCTGTCTATGCGAAGTACCGCATGCATGGTGATTTCTGTTGTTATTCCATTATTTATTATTCTGTTGGAACATCCTGTCGGTGCGAATTTCGCCTGACCTGGTTCCGTTACTTATTATTCTGTTGGAATAACCTGTCTATGCGAAGTACCGCATGCATGGTGATTTCTTTTGTTATTCCATTCTATATTATACTCAGTTGGCTAAAGTTTTGACTTCTACACTCCATGAAATTAGTAGAATATCCTTGATATTTGCGCTTCATCCAGTATCTTTTCATGGATATATTCTTCTGAGCATTCTTGAAATTTACTCTACAAAGTAGTATCATGTTTACAATTTAGACGTTATTAGTTCCTGGATAATTTAATTCTTGAACTTTTTTTATTGAATTCTTATATCATTGTCATCATCCTCATGTTTATATTTTTTTTTAAAGTCATCTGTGGCCTGTAGTGCATAGATGGACTTGGTATGATTATGACCAGGGATTATTCGGTATAATCATGACCGTAATATTACAAATGATGTGGAAAAAGTCCTCATTGGCCCGTAGTGCATTGATGGACAATTTTTGGTATGATTATAGCTATGGATTCTCTTCGGCCAAGGGAGCAAAGATGAATTATTTTATGGAATGATCAGGACCGTTGATGAAAACACGATTATCTTTGGCCCGTAGTGCATGGATAATTCGTGGTCGTGATACTAAATAATATCCTTGGCCTGTAGTGCAGGGATGAATTGATGATGTGGATTATTTATTAAGCTGAGTCCCGGCAATAAAAGTGATGAAAAACTTTTTAAATCATAAAAGATAGTAGATTTTATTCTCTACTTGACTATTTTAATGGATTGCTTGTTCTGCTGCAGTTAAACTTGATGTCTATTGTATTTTATCATTTTAACATTGTTGGAGACTAATGATAATTTATTCTGCATTATCTTAGTCATAATATTTCTTACTGGGCTAGTTGAGCTCACCCTTTCTTTCACTGTTCTCTTCAGGAAATGAGAATATAGCTGGGACGAGTCGGGGAACAGAGTGATGGTCCTAGATGGTTTATTAGTAGTCCTCACTATTCTGTGAAATAGTGTGATAATAATTGTAATGAGGACTCCTTTTGAGTTTTTATACTCTCCAGTAGACAATAATTGTATTCAAACTCACAGTTTATGTTGTCGTAATGTACACGACAGTTGTATTATTAAGTTATATTTGAATTTTGTACCATGTATCTGGCGACTCAAGATGGGTGATGTATACTTATTTTTGGGGGCGTCACAGATTTCGTCCAATCGAATCTCTATATACTTCCAATCTTCAGCTTACATTAACAGTGAATTCTACATTTCAAAATTTTCACTTAACCATCCCAAGAACAATGTGGTCCTTACATTAAAAGTGAATTTTACATTACAAAATCTTCATTCAACACAACCATATTGACACAAACAAATTAAATACATAAAACCCCATCCACAATTCTTACTAAGTAATGATTATTAAAGGTAGTTTTAATCAGTAACCACAATCAACACAACACAATAATTCTGAACACACAAAAATAATTATTGTATTTCAAACTAATGTCTAACCACACTTTGCTAATACGTTAAACAACCACACAACCATAATCGAATTTTTGGAATGCAGTTAATTTATGTTGTTAATTTTTGGAATGCTTGAAAATAATTGTTACTTTATGCTGTTGCTTTTTTGAATACTTGAAAAAACAGTTATTTTATGTTGTTGCTTTTTGGATCAACAACTACTGTGCAGTGATGGACTATTTTGTACTATTAATTTGATTTTTATTCTTTATAATTTATGCTACTCTTAATTAGTAGTCAGAGTACTATATTATTGTTGATAAGTACACACACACACACACATACACACACACACACACACACACACACATATATATATATATATATATATATATAATAAATATAAATATATATAAATATATATTCAGAACCTATAAAAATAATAATCTATGACCTAGACCTAGACCTAGACCTAGTCCTAGTCCTAGACCTACGCTCTCTTCCTTCTCCCCCCAACCTCCAACCTCTAACCTCTAACCTCCAACCTTCAAATTGAAAATTCAATAACTCTCTTACATCTACCCTTCTTTTTCTATATTTTTTCAGTTATATCGAATATTAAATTTAAAAATTAATAAAATGATAAAATATTTTTACCTTAAAGTAGGAAGGTCAAGTGGAGCGGTGCTTCCATGTTCTAGTACAAGCGGGTGTTGTTCTTTCCAAACCTGTTTACTGAATTTAAACACATAAGTGTAATAAAAAACTAATAAGATAAGTAGTACCACATATCCCATTGGAACTGAATACTTTTTAAATTGAGCAATCTTGTAAAAATTAGTATAATAACCTACAAAAAAATTCCCAAAAAGTTAATACATTTGCATCAATACTATAAATCATTCAGTCAAAAGCACAAAAGGACAAATTATACTTTTAGTAATAATACCTCTGGTGCAAAAAGCTTTTCATGCTTGTAAATATCAACAATGAACCGATTCCGTCCAATCGAATCTCTATATACTTCCAATCTTCAGCTTACATTAATAGTGAATTCTACATTTCAAAAATTTCACTTAACCATCCTAGGAACAATGTGCTCCTTACATTAAAAGTGAATTTTACAATACAAAATCTTCATTCAACCCAACCATATTGAGACAGACAAATTAAATACATAAAACCTCATCCACAATTCTTACTAAGTAATGATTATTATAGGTAGTTATAATCAGTAACCACAATCAACACAACACATTCATTCTGAACACATAAAAATAATTATTGTATTTCAAACTAATGTCTAACCACACAACCATAAACGAATCCATAATAGAAATAACAACATTTGTTTGCAATCACATGTTACTTTATGTAGTTGATGTTTGGAATGCTTGAAAATAGATGTTACTTTATGCTGTTGCTTTTTGAAATATTTACAAATACCTATTACTTTATTTGTTGCTTTTTCGAATGCTTGAAACAACTTGCTGCTTTATATTGTTACTTTTTTGAATACTTGAAAAAAAGTGTTATTTTATGCTATTGCTTTTTGGATCAACAACTACTGTGCACTGATGGACTTTTTTGTACTATTAATTTGATTTTTATTTTTTATAATTTATGTTACTCTTAATTAGTAGTCAGAGTACTATATTATTATAAATAAGTACATATATATAAATATATATAATATATAAATATATATATATATATATATAGAACCTATAAAAATAATAATATGACCTAGACCTAGACCTAGTCCTAGACCTACCCTCTCTTCCCTCTCTCTCTAACCTCCAAATTCAAAATCAAATAACTCTCTTACATTCACCCTTTCTCTATTTTTGCAGTTATATCAAATATTAAATTTAAAAATTAATAGAATGATAAAATATTTTTACCTTAAAGTAGGGGAGAGTCAAGTGGAGCGGTGCTTCCATGTTCCAGTACAAGCTAGTGTTGTTCTTTCCAAACCTGTTTACTCAGTTTAAACATATAAGTGTAAAAAAAAACTAATAAGATAAATTGTACCTCATATCCCATTGGAACTGAATACTTTTTAAATTGAGCAATCTTGCAAAAATCATTATAATAACCTACAAATAAATTCCCAAAAAGTTAATACATTTGCATCAATACTATAAATCATTTAGTCAAAAGCACAAAAGGACAAATTCTACTTTTAGTAATAATACCTTTGGTGCAAAAAGCTTTTCATGCTTGCAAATATCATCAATGAACTTATTCCGTCCAATCGAATCTCTCTATACTTTCAATCTTCAGCTTACATTAATAGTGAATTCTACATTTCAAAAATTTCACTTAACCATCCCAGGAACAATGTGCTCCTTACATTAAAAGTGAATTTTACATCACAAAATCTTCATTCAACCCAACCATATTGAGATAGACAAATTAAATACATAAAACATCATCCACAATTCTTATTAAGTAATGATTATTATAGGTAGTTTTAATCAGTAACCACAATCAACACAACACATTCATTCTGAACACACAAAAATAATTATTGTATTTCTAACTAATGTCTAACCACACTTTGCTCATTTGTTAAACAACCAATACACAACCATAAACGAATCCATAATAGAAATAGCAACATTTGTTTGCAATCACCTGTTACTTTATGCAGTTGATTTTTGGAATGCTTGAAAATAGTTGTTACTTTATGCTATTGCTTTTTGAAATATTTACAAATACCTATTACTTTATGATGTTACTTTTTGGAATGCTTGAAATAACTTGCTGCTTTATGCAGTTGGTTTTTTGAATACTTGAAAAAACTATTATTTTATGTTGTTGCTTTTTGGATCAACAGCTACTGCGCACTGATGGACTTTTTTGTACTATTAATTTGATTTTTATTGTTTATAATTTATGATACTCTTAATTAATAGTCAAAGTACTCTATTATTGTATATATATATATATATATATATATATATTTAGAACCTATAAAAATAATAATCTATGAACTAGACCTAGTCCTAGACCTATCCTCCCTTCTCTCTCTCCAAATCTCCAACCTCCAAATTCAAAATCCAATAACTCTATTACATCCACCCTTCTTTTTCTATATTTTTGAAGTTATATCAAATATTAAATTTAAAAATTAATAAAATGATAAGATATTTTTACCTTAAGGTAGGAGAGTCAAGTGGAGCGGAGCTTCCATGTTCCGGTACAAGCTGGTGTTGTTCTTTCCAAATCTGTTTACTCAGTTTAAACACATAAGTGTAAAAAAAACTAATAAGACAAGTAGTACCTCATGTCCCATTAAAACTGAATACTTTTTAAATTGAGCAATCTTGCAAAAATCAGCATAATAACCTACAAAAAAATTCCCAAAAAGTTAATACATTTGCATCAATACTATATATCGTTCAGTCAAAAGCACAAAAGGACAAATTCTACATTTAGTAATAATACCTTTGGTGCAAAAAGCTTTTAATGCTTGCAAATATCAACAATGAACAGATTCCGTCCAATCGAATCTCTATATACTTCCAATCTTCAGCTTACATTAACAGTGAATTCTACATTTCAAAATTTTGACTTAACCATCCCAGGAACAATGTGCTCCTTACATTAAAAGTGAATTTTACATTACAAAATCTTCATTCAACACAACCATATTGAGACAAACAAATTAAATACATAAAACCTCATCCACAATTCTTACTAAGTAATGATTATTATAGATAGTTTTAATCAGTGACCACAATCAACACAGCACAATCATTCAGAACCGACAAAAATAATTATTCTATTTCAAACCAATGTCTAACCATACTTTGCTCATATGTTAAACAACTCATACACAACCATAAACGAATCCATAATAGAAATAGCAACATTTGTTTGCAATCACCTGTTACTTTGTGTAGTTGATTTTTAGAATGCTTGAAAATACATGTTACTTTATGCTGTTGCTTTTTGAAATATTTGAAATTACCTGTTGCTTTATGCTGTTGCTTTTTGGAATGCTTGAAACAACTTGCTGCTTTATGTTGTTGCTTTTTTGAATACTTGAAAAACTATTATTTTATGCTGTTGCTTTTTGGATCAACAACTACTACGCACTGATGGACTTTTTTGTACTATTAATTTGATTTGTATTGTTTATAATTTATGCTACTCTTAATTTGTAGTGAGAGTACTCTATTATTGTATATTAATTCATATATATAAATATTTATAATAAATATAAATATATATAATATATAAATATATATTTAGAACCTATAAAAATAATAATCTATGACCTAGACCTAGACCTAGTCCTAGACCTACCCTCTCTTCCCTCTCTCCCCAACCTCCAAATAGAAAATCCAACAACTCCCTTACATCCACCCTTCTTTTTCTCTATTTTTGCAGTTATATCAAATATTAAATTTAAAAATTAATAGAATGATAAAATATTTTTACCTTAAAGTAGGAGAGTCAAGTGGAGCGATGCTTCCATGTTCCAGTACAAACGGGTGTTATTCTTTCCAAACCTGTTTACTTAGTTTAAACACATAAGTGTAAAAAAAAATAATAAGACAAGTAGTACCTTATGTCCCATTGGAACTGAATACTTTTTAAATTGAGCAATCTTGCAAAAATCAGTATAATAACCTACAAAAAAATTCCCAAAAAGTTAATACATTTGCATCAATACTATATATCATTCAGTCAAAAGCACAAAAGGATTCTACTTTTAGTAACAATACCTTTGGTGCAAAAAGCTTTTCATGCTTGCAAATATCAACAATGAACTGATTTCGTCCAATTGAATCTCTATATACTTCCAATCTTCAGCTTACATTAACAGTGAATTCTACATTTCAAAATTTTCACTTGATCATCCCAAGAACAATGTGCTCCTTACATTAAAAGTGAATTTTACATTACAAAATCTTCATTCAACACAACCATATTGAGACAAACAAATTAAATACATAAAATCTCATCCACAATTTTTACTAAGTAATGATTATTAAAGGTAGTTTTAATCAGTAACCACAATCAACACAACACAATAATTCTGAACACACAAAAATAATTATTGTATTTCAAACTAATGTCTAACCACACCTTTGCTAATATGTTAAACAACCACACAACCATAAACGAATTTTTGGAATGAAGTTAATTTATGTTGTTAATTTTTGGAATGCTTGAAAATAATTGTTATTTTATGCTGTTGTTTTTTGAATACTTGAAAAAACTGTTATTGTATGATGTTGCTTTTTGGATCAACAACTACTGTGCACTGATGGACTTTTTTGTACTATTAATTTAATTTTTATTCTTTATAATTTATGCTACTCTTAATTAGTAGTCAAAGTACTATATTATTGTAGATAAGCACACACACACACACATATATATAATAAATATAGATATATATAATATATAAATATATATTTAGAACCTATAAAAATAATAATCTATGACCTAGACCTAGTCCTAGACCTACGCTCTCTTCCCTCTCCCTCCAACCTTCAAATTGAAAATTCAATAACTCTCTTACATCCACCTTTCTTTTTCTCTATTTTTGCAGTTATATAAAATATTAAATTTAAAAAGTAATAGAATGATAAAATGTTTTTACCTTAAAGTAGGAAGGTCAAGTGGAGCGGTGCTTCCATGTTCTAGTACAAACAGGTGTTGTTCTTTCCAAACTTGTTTACTAAGTTTAAACACGTGTAATAAAAAACTAATAAGATAAGTAGTACCTCATATCCCATTAGAACTGAATACTTTTTAAATTGAGCAATCTTGCAAAAATCAGTATTATAACCTGCAAAAAAATTCCCAAAAAGTTAATACATTTGCATCAATACTTAATTCAGTCAAAAGCACAAAAGGATAAATTCTACTTTTAGTAATAATACCTTTGGTACAAAAAGCTTTTCATGCTTGCAAATATCAACAATGAAGCAATTCCGTCCAATCGAATCTCTATATACTTCCAATCTTCAGCTTACATTAATAGTGTATTCTACATTTCAAAAATTTCACTTAACCATCCCAGGAACAATGTGCTCCTTACATTAAAAGTGAATTTTACATTACAAAATCTTCATTCAACCCAACTATTATAGGTAGTTTTAATCAGTAACCACAATCAACACAACACATTCATTCCGAACACACAAAAATAATTATTGTATTTCAAACTAATGCCTAGCCACCCAACCATAAACGAATCCATAATAGAAATAGCAACATTTGTTTGCAATCACATGTTACTTTATATAGTTGATTTTTGGAATGCTTGAAAATAGTTGTTACTTTATGCTGTTGCTTTTTGAAATATTTACAAATACCTATTACTTTATGTTGTTGCTTTTTGGAATGCTTGAAACAACTTGCTGCTTTATGTTGTTCCTTTTTTGAAGACTTGAAAAAATTGTTATTTTATGTTGTTGCTTTTTGGATCAACAACTACTGTGCACTGATGGACTTTTTTGTACTATTAATTTGATTTTTATTGTTTATAATTTATGTTACTCTTAATTAGTAGTCAGAGTACTATATAATATAGATAAGTACATATATATAAATATTTATAATAAATACAAATGTATATAATATATAAATATATATATATATATATATATATATATATATAGAACCTATAAAAATAATAATCTATGACCTAGACCTAGTCCTAGTCCTAGACCTACCCTCTCTTCCCTCTCTCTCTCCAACCTCCCTCCAACCTCCAACCTCCAAATTCAAAATCCAATAACTCTCTTACATCCACCCTTTCTCTATTTTTGCAGTTAAATCAAATATTAAAATTAAAAATTAATAGAATGATAAAATATTTTTACCTTAAAGTAGGGTAGAGTCAAGTGGAGCGGTACTTCCATGTTCCGGTACAAACTGGTATTGTTCTTTCAAAACCTGTTTACTCAGTTTAAACATATAAGTGTAAAAAAAAACTAATAAGATAAATTGTACCTCATATCCCATTAGAACTGAATACTTTTTAAATTGAGCAATCTTGCAAAAATCAGTATAATAACCTACAAAAAAATTCCCAAAAAGTTAATGCATTTGCATCAATACTATAAATCGTCAAAAGCACAAAAGGACAAATTATACTTTTAGTAATAATACCTTTGGTGCAAAAAGCTTTTCATGCTTGTAAATATCAACAATGAACCGATTCCGTCCAATCGAATCTCTATATACTTCCAATCTTCAGCTTACATTAATAGTGAATTCTACATTTCAAAAATTTCACTTAACCATCCTAGGAACAATGTGCTCCTTACATTAAAAGTGAATTTTACATTATAAAATCTTCATTCAACCCAACCATATTGAGATAGACAAATTAAATACATAAAACCTCATCCACAATTCTCACTAAGTAATGATTAATATAGGTAGTTTTAATCAGTAACCACAATCAACAAAACACATTCATTCTTAACACACAAAAATAATTATTGTATTTTAAACTAATGTCTAACCACACTTTGCTCATATGTTAAACAACCAATACACAGCCATAAACGAATCCATAATTTAGCAACATTTTTTTACAATAACCTGTTACTTTATGTAGTTAATTTTTGGAATGCTTGAAAATAGTTGTTACTTTATGCTATTGCTTTTTGAAATATTTACAAATTACCTTTACTTTATGTTGTTGCTTTTTGGAATGCTTGAAACAACTTGCTGCTTTATGCTGCTGGTTTTTTGAATACTTGAAAAAACTATTATTTTATGTTGTTGCTTTTTGGATCAACAGCTACTGCGCACTGATGGACTTTTTTGTACTATTAATTTGATTTTTATTGTTTATAATTTATGATACTCTTAATTAATAGTCAGAGTACTCTATTATTGTGTGTGTGTGTGTGTATATATATATATATATATATATATATATATATATAATAATAAATATATAAATTTAGAACCTATAAAAATAATAATCTATGACCTAGACCTAGTCCTAGTCCTAGACCTACCCTCTCTTCCCTCTCTCTCTCCAACCTCCCTCCAACCTCCAACCTCCAAATTCAAAATCCAATAACTCTCTTACATCCACGCTTTCTCTATTTTTGCAGTTAAATCAAATATTAAATTTAAAAATTAATAGAATGATAAAATATTTTTACCTTAAAGTAGGGTAGAGTCAAGTGGAGCGGTGCTTCCATGTTCCGGTACAAACTGGTATTGTTCTTTCAAAACATGTTTACTCAGTTTAAACATATAAGTGTAAAAAAAAACTAATAAGATAAATTGTACCTCATATCCCATTGGAACTGAATACATTTTAAATTATGCAATCTTGCAAAAATCAGTATAATAACCTACAAAAAAATTCCCAAAAAGTTAATGCATTTGCATCAATACTATAAATCGTCAAAAGCACAAAAGGACAAATTATACTTTTAGTAATAATACCTTTGGTGCAAAAAGCTTTTCATGCTTGTAAATATCAACAATGAACCGATTCCGTCCAATCGAATCTCTATATACTTCCAATCTTCAGCTTACATTAATAGTGAATTCTACATTTCAAAATTTTCACTTAACCATCCTAGGAACAATGTGCTCCTTACATTAAAAGTAAATTTTACATTACAAAATCTTCATTCAACCCATCCATATTGAGATAAACAAATTAAATACATAAAACCTCATCCACAATTCTCACTAAGTAATGATTAATATAGGTAGTTTTAATCAGTAACCACAATCAACAAAACACATTCATTCTTAACACACAAAAATAATTATTGTATTTTAAACTAATGTCTAACCACACTTTGCTCATATGTTAAACAACCAATACACAGCCATAAACGAATCCATAATTTAGCAACATTTTTTGAAATAACCTGTTACTTTATGTAGTTAATTTTTGGAATGCTTGAAAATAGTTGTTACTTTATGCTATTGCTTTTTGAAATATTTACAAATTACCTTTTACTTTATGTTGTTGCTTTTTGGAATGCTTGAAACAACTTGCTGCTTTATGCTGCTGGTTTTTTGAATACTTGAAAAAACTATTATTTTATGTTGTTGCTTTTTGGATCAACAGCTACTGCGCACTGATGGACTTTTTTGTACTATTAATTTGATTTTTATTGTTTATAATTTATGATACTCTTAATTAATAGTCAGAGTACTCTATTATTGTATATATATATATATATATATATATATAATATAATATAATATATAAATTTAGAACCTATAAAAATAATAATCTATGACCTAGACCTAGTCCTAGTCCTAGACCTACCCTCTCTTCCCTCTCTCTCTCCAACCTCCCTCCAACCTCCAACCTCCAACCTCCAAATTCAAAATCCAATAACTCTCTTACATCCACCCTTTCTCTATTTTTGCAGTTAAATCAAATATTAAATTTAAAAATTAATAGAATGATAAAATATTTTTACCTTAAAGTAGGGTAGAGTCAAGTGGAGCGGTGCTTCCATGTTCCGGTACAAACTGGTATTGTTCTTTCATAACCTGTTTACTCAGTTTAAACATATAAGTGTAAAAAAAAACTAATAAGATAAATTGTACCTCATATCCCATTGGAACTGAATACTTTTTAAATTGAGCAATCTTGCAAAAATCAGTATAATAACCTACAAAAAAATTCCCAAAAAGTTAATGCATTTGCATCAATACTATAAATCGTCAAAAGCACAAAAGGACAAATTATACTTTTAGTAATAATACCTTTGGTGCAAAAAGCTTTTCATGCTTGTGAATATCAACAATGAACCGATTTCGTCCAATCGAATCTCTATATACTTTCCAATCTTCAGCTTACATTAATAGTGAATTCTACATTTCAAAAATTTCACTTAACCATCCTAGGAACAATGTGCTCCTTACATTAAAAGGGAATTTTTACATTACAAAATCTTCATTCAACCCAACCATATTGAGATAGACAAATTAAATACATAAAACCTCATCCACAATTCTCACTAAGTAATGATTAATATAGGTAGTTTTAATCAGTAACCACAATCAACAAAACACATTCATTCTTAACACACAAAAATAATTATTGTATTTTAAACTAATGTCTAACCACACTTTGCTCATATGTTAAACAACCAATACACAGCCATAAACGAATCCATAATGTAGTTAATTTTTGGAATGCTTGAAAATAGTTGTTACTTTATGCTATTGCTTTTTGAAATATTTACAAATTACCTATTACTTTATGTTGTTGCTTTTTGGAATGCTTGAAACAACTTGCTGCTTTATGCTGCTGGTTTTTTGAATACTTGAAAAAACTATTATTTTATGTTGTTGCTTTTTGGATCAACAGCTACTGCGCACTGATGGACTTTTTTGTACTATTAATTTGATTTTTATTGTTTATAATTTATGATACTCTTAATTAATAGTCAGAGTACTCTATTATTGTATATATATATATATATATATATATATATATATATATATATATAATAAATATATAAATTTAGAACCTATAAAAATAATAATCTATGACCTAGACCTAGTCCTAGTCCTAGTCCTAGACCTACCCTCTCTTCCCTCTCTCTCTCCAACCTCCCTCCAACCTCCAACCTCCAACCTCCAAATTCAAAATCCAATAACTCTCTTACATCCACTCTTTCTCTATTTTTGCAGTTAAATCAAATATTAAATTTAAAAATTAATAGAATGATAAAATATTTTTACCTTAAAGTAGGGTAGAGTCAAGTGGAGCGGTGCTTCCATGTTCCGGTACAAACTGGTATTGTTCTTTCAAAACCTGTTTACTCAGTTTAAACATATAAGTGTAAAAAAAAAACTAATAAGATAAATTGTACCTCATATCCCATTGGAACTGAATACTTTTTAAATTGATCAATCTTGCAAAAATCAGTATAATAACCTACAAAAAAATTCCCAAAAAGTTAATGCATTTGCATCAACACTATAAATCGTCAAAAGCACAAAATGGCAAATTATACTTTTAGTAATAATACCTTTGGTGCAAAAAGCTTTTCATGCTTGTAAATATCAACAATGAACCGATTTCGTCCAATCGAATCTCTATATACTTTCCAATCTTCAGCTTACATTAATAGTGAATTCTACATTTCAAAAATTTCACTTAACCATCCTAGGAACAATGTGCTCCTTACATTAAAAGGGAATTTTTACATTACAAAATCTTCATTCAACCCAACCATATTGAGATAGACAAATTAAATACATAAAACCTCATCCACAATTCTCACTAAGTAATGATTAATATAGGTAGTTTTAATCAGTAACCACAATCAACAAAACACATTCATTCTTAACACACAAAAATAATTATTGTATTTTAAACTAATGTCTAACCACACTTTGCTCATATGTTAAACAACCAATACACAACCATAAACGAATCCATAATGTAGTTAATTTTTGGAATGCTTGAAAATAGTTGTTACTTTATGCTATTGCTTTTTGAAATATTTACAAATTACCTATTACTTTATGTTGTTGCTTTTTGGAATGCTTGAAACAACTTGCTGCTTTATGCTGCTGGTTTTTTGAATACTTGAAAAAACTATTATTTTATGTTGTTGCTTTTTGGATCAACAGCTACTACGCACTGATGGACTTTTTTGTACTATTAATTTGATTTTTATTGTTTATAATTTATGATACTCTTAATTAATAGTCAGAGTACTCTATTATTGTATATATATATATATATATAATAAATATATAAATTTAGAACCTATAAAAATAATAATCTATGACCTAGACCTAGTCCTAGTCCTAGACCTACCCTCTCTTCCCTCTCTCTCTCCAACTTCCCTCCAACCTCCAACCTCCAAATTCAAAATCCAATAACTCTCTTACATCCACTCTTTCTCTATTTTTGCAGTTAAATCAAATATTAAATTTAAAAATTAATAGAATGATAAAATATTTTTACCTTAAAGTAGGGTAGAGTCAAGTGGAGCGGTGCTTCCATGTTCCGGTACAAACTGGTATTGTTCTTTCAAAACCTGTTTACTCAGTTTAAACATATAAGTGTAAAAAAAAACTAATAAGATAAATTGTACCTCATATCCCATTGGAACTGAATACTTTTTAAATTGATCAATCTTGCAAAAATCAGTATAATAACCTACAAAAAAATTCCCAAAAAGTTAATGCATTTGCATCAACACTATAAATCGTCAAAAGCACAAAATGGCAAATTATACTTTTAGTAATAATACCTTTGGTGCAAAAAGCTTTTCATGCTTGTAAATATCAACAATGAACCGATTTCGTCCAATCGAATCTCTATATACTTTCCAATCTTCAGCTTACATTAATAGTGAATTCTACATTTCAAAAATTTCACTTAACCATCCTAGGAACAATGTGCTCCTTACATTAAAAGGGAATTTTTACATTACAAAATCTTCATTCAACCCAACCATATTGAGATAGACAAATTAAATACATAAAACCTCATCCACAATTCTCACTAAGTAATGATTAATATAGGTAGTTTTAATCAGTAACCACAATCAACAAAACACATTCATTCTTAACACACAAAAATAATTATTGTATTTTAAACTAATGTCTAACCACACTTTGCTCATATGTTAAACAACCAATACACAGCCATAAACGAATCCATAATGTAGTTAATTTTTGGAATGCTTGAAAATAGTTGTTACTTTATGCTATTGCTTTTTGAAATATTTACAAATTACCTATTACTTTATGTTGTTGCTTTTTGGAATGCTTGAAACAACTTGCTGCTTTATGCTGCTGGTTTTTTGAATACTTGAAAAAACTATTATTTTATGTTGTTGCTTTTTGGATCAACAGCTACTGCGCACTGATGGACTTTTTTGTACTATTAATTTGATTTTTATTGTTTATAATTTATGATACTCTTAATTAATAGTCAGAGTACTCTATTATTGTATATATATATATATATATATATATATATATATATAATAAATATATAAATTTAGAACCTATAAAAATAATAATCTATGACCTAGACCTAGTCCTAGTCCTAGACCTACCCTCTCTTCCCTCTCTCTCCAACCTCCCTCCAACCTCCAACCTCCAACCTCCAAATTCAAAATCCAATAACTCTCTTACATCCACCCTTTCTCTATTTTTGCAGTTAAATCAAATATTAAATTTAAAAATTAATAGAATGATAAAATATTTTTACCTTAAAGTAGGGTAGAGTCAAGTGGAGCGGTGCTTCCATGTTCCGGTACAAACTGGTATTGTTCTTTCAAAACCTGTTTACTCAGTTTAAACATATAAGTGTAAAAAAAAACTAATAAGATAAATTGTACCTCATATCCCATTGGAACTGAATACTTTTTAAATTGAGCAATCTTGCAAAAATCAGTATAATAACCTACAAAAAAATTCCCAAAAAGTTAATGCATTTGCATCAATACTATAAATCGTCAAAAGCACAAAATGGCAAATTATACTTTTAGTAATAATACCTTTGGTGCAAAAAGCTTTTCATGCTTGTGAATATCAACAATGAACCGATTTCGTCCAATCGAATCTCTATATACTTTCCAATCTTCAGCTTACATTAATAGTGAATTCTACATTTCAAAAATTTCACTTAACCATCCTAGGAACAATGTGCTCCTTACATTAAAAGGGAATTTTTACATTACAAAATCTTCATTCAACCCAACCATATTGAGATAGACAAATTAAATACATAAAACCTCATCCACAATTCTCACTAAGTAATGATTAATATAGGTAGTTTTAATCAGTAACCACAATCAACAAAACACATTCATTCTTAACACACAAAAATAATTATTGTATTTTAAACTAATGTCTAACCACACTTTGCTCATATGTTAAACAACCAATACACAACCATAAACGAATCCATAATGTAGTTAATTTTTGGAATGCTTGAAAATAGTTGTTACTTTATGCTATTGCTTTTTGAAATATTTACAAATTACCTATTACTTTATGTTGTTGCTTTTTGGAATGCTTGAAACAACTTGCTGCTTTATGCTGCTGGTTTTTTGAATACTTGAAAAAACTATTATTTTATGTTGTTGCTTTTTGGATCAACAGCTACTGCGCACTGATGGACTTTTTTGTACTATTAATTTGATTTTTATTGTTTATAATTTATGATACTCTTAATTAATAGTCAGAGTACTCTATTATTGTATATATATATATATATATATATATATATATAAATTTAGAACCTATAAAAATAATAATCTATGACCTAGACCTAGTCCTAGTCCTAGACCTACCCTCTCTTCCCTCTCTCTCTCCAACCTCCAACCTCCAACCTCCAAATTCAAAATCCAATAACTCTCTTACATCCACTCTTTCTCTATTTTTGCAGTTAAATCAAATATTAAATTTAAAAATTAATAGAATGATAAAATATTTTTACCTTAAAGTAGGGTAGAGTCAAGTGGAGCGGTGCTTCCATGTTCCGGTACAAACTGGTATTGTTCTTTCAAAACCTGTTTACTCAGTTTAAACATATAAGTGTAAAAAAAACTAATAAGATAAATTGTACCTCATATCCCATTGGAACTGAATACTTTTTAAATTGAGCAATCTTGCAAAAATCAGTATAATAACCTACAAAAAAATTCCCAAAAAGTTAATGCATTTGCATCAATACTATAAATCGTCAAAAGCACAAAATGGCAAATTATACTTTTAGTAATAATACCTTTGGTGCAAAAAGCTTTTCATGCTTGTAAATATCAACAATGAACCGATTCCGTCCAATCGAATCTCTATATACTTTCCAATCTTCAGCTTACATTAATAGTGAATTCTACATTTCAAAAATTTCACTTAACCATCCTAGCAACAATGTGCTCCTTACATTAAAAGTGAATTTTTACATTACAAAATCTTCATTCA
Organism: Panax notoginseng; assembly: GCA_016801055.1. Taxonomy (NCBI): domain Eukaryota; kingdom Viridiplantae; phylum Streptophyta; class Magnoliopsida; order Apiales; family Araliaceae; genus Panax; species Panax notoginseng. The sequence goes on from CM029023.1 coordinate 136,388,487, forward strand.
ACCCAACCATATTGAGATAGACAAATTAAATACATAAAACCTCATCCACAATTCTCACTAAGTAATGATTAATATAGGTAGTTTTAATCAGTAACCACAATCAACAAAACACATTCATTCTTAACACACAAAAATAATTATTGTATTTTAAACTAATGTCTAACCACACTTTGCTCATATGTTAAACAACCAATACACAGCCATAAACGAATCCATAATGTAGTTAATTTTTGGAATGCTTGAAAATAGTTGTTACTTTATGCTATTGCTTTTTGAAATATTTACAAATTACCTATTACTTTATGTTGTTGCTTTTTGGAATGCTTGAAACAACTTGCTGCTTTATGCTGCTGGTTTTTTGAATACTTGAAAAAACTATTATTTTATGTTGTTGCTTTTTGGATCAACAGCTACTGCGCACTGATGGACTTTTTTGTACTATTAATTTGATTTTTATTGTTTATAATTTATGATACTCTTAATTAATAGTCAGAGTACTCTATTATTGTATATATATATATATATATATATATATATATATATATAATAAATAAATATATAAATTTAGAACCTATAAAAATAATAATCTATGACCTAGACCTAGTCCTAGTCCTAGACCTACCCTCTCTTCCCTCTCTCTCTCCAACCTCCCTCCAACCTCCAACCTCCAACCTCCAAATTCAAAATCCAATAACTCTCTTACATCCACCCTTTCTCTATTTTTGCAGTTAAATCAAATATTAAATTTAAAAATTAATAGAATGATAAAATATTTTTACCTTAAAGTAGGGTAGAGTCAAGTGGAGCGGTGCTTCCATGTTCCGGTACAAACTGGTATTGTTCTTTCAAAACCTGTTTACTCAGTTTAAACATATAAGTGTAAAAAAAAACTAATAAGATAAATTGTACCTCATATCCCATTGGAACTGAATACTTTTTAAATTGAGCAATCTTGCAAAAATCAGTATAATAACCTACAAAAAAATTCCCAAAAAGTTAATGCATTTGCATCAATACTATAAATCGTCAAAAGCACAAAATGACAAATTATACTTTTAGTAATAATACCTTTGGTGCAAAAAGCTTTTCATGCTTGTAAATATCAACAATGAACCGATTCCGTCCAATCGAATCTCTATATACTTCCAATCTTCAGCTTACATTAATAGTGAATTCTACATTTCAAAAATTTCACTTAACCATCCTAGGAACAATGTGCTCCTTACATTAAAAGTGAATTTTTACATTACAAAATCTTCATTCAACCCAACCATATTGAGATAGACAAATTAAATACATAAAACCTCATCCACAATTCTCACTAAGTAATGATTAATATAGGTAGTTTTAATCAGTAACCACAATCAACAAAACACATTCATTCTTAACACACAAAAATAATTATTGTATTTTAAACTAATGTCTAACCACACTTTGCTCATATGTTAAACAACCAATACACAGCCATAAACGAATCCATAATGTAGTTAATTTTTGGAATGCTTGAAAATAGTTGTTACTTTACGCTATTGCTTTTTGAAATATTTACAAATTACCTATTACTTTATGTTGCTGCTTTTTGGAATGCTTGAAACAACTTGCTGCTTTATGCTGCTGGTTTTTTGAATACTTGAAAAAACTATTATTTTATGTTGTTGCTTTTTGGATCAACAGCTACTGCGCACTGATGGACTTTTTTGTACTATTAATTTGATTTTTATTGTTTATAATTTATGATACTCTTAATTAATAGTCAGAGTACTCTATTATGTGTGTGTGTGTGTATATATATATATATATATATATATATATATATATATATATATATAAAAATAAATATATAAATTTAGAACCTATAAAAATAATAATCTATGACCTAGACCTAGACCTAGTCCTAGTCCTAGACCTACCCTCTCTTCCCTCTCTCTCTCCAACCTCCAACCTCCAACCTCCAAATTCAAAATCCAATAACTCTCTTACATCCACCCTTTCTCTATTTTTGCAGTTAAATCAAATATTAAATTTAAAAATTAATAGAATGATAAAATATTTTTACCTTAAAGTACGGTAGAGTCAAGTGGAGCGGTGCTTCCATGTTCCGGTACAAACTGGTATTGTTCTTTCAAAACCTGTTTACTCAGTTTAAACATATAAGTGTAAAAAAAACTAATAAGATAAATTGTACCTCATATCCCATTGGAACTGAATACTTTTTAAATTGAGCAATCTTGCAAAAATCAGTATAATAACCTACAAAAAAATTCCCAAAAAGTTAATGCATTTGCATCAATATTATAAATCGTCAAAAGCACAAAATGACAAATTATACTTTTAGTAATAATACCTTTGGTGCAAAAAGCTTTTCATGCTTGTAAATATCAACAATGAACCGATTCCGTCCAATCGAATCTCTATATACTTTCCAATCTTCAGCTTACATTAACAGTGAATTCTACATTTCAAAAATTTCACTTAACCATCCTAGGAACAATGTGCTCCTTACATTAAAAGTGAATTTTTACATTACAAAATCTTCATTCAACCCAACCATATTGAGATAGACAAATTAAATACATAAAACCTCATCCACAATTCTCACTAAGTAATGATTAATATAGGTAGTTTTAATCAGTAACCACAATCAACAAAACACATTCATTCTTAACACACAAAAATAATTATTGTATTTTAAACTAATGTCTAACCACACTTTGCTCATATGTTAAACAACCAATACACAGCCATAAACGAATCCATAATGTAGTTAATTTTTGGAATGCTTGAAAATAGTTGTTACTTTATGCTATTGCTTTTTGAAATATTTACAAATTACCTATTACTTTATGTTGCTGCTTTTTGGAATGCTTGAAACAACTTGCTGCTTTATGCTGCTGGTTTTTTGAATACTTGAAAAAACTATTATTTTATGTTGTTGCTTTTTGGATCAACAGCTACTGCGCACTGATGGACTTTTTTGTACTATTAATTTGATTTTTATTGTTTATAATTTATGATACTCTTAATTAATAGTCAGAGTACTCTATTATTGTGTGTGTGTATATATATATATATATATATATATATATATATATATAATAAATATATAAATTTAGAACCTATAAAAATAATAATCTATGACCTAGACCTAGTCCTAGTCCTAGACCTACCCTCTCTTCCCTCTCTCTCTCCAACCTCCCTCCAACCTCCAACCTCCAACCTCCAACCTCCAAATTCAAAATCCAATAACTCTCTTACATCCACCCTTTCTCTATTTTTGCAGTTAAATCAAATATTAAATTTAAAAATTAATAGAATGATAAAATATTTTTACCTTAAAGTACGGTAGAGTCAAGTGGAGCGGTGCTTCCATGTTCCGGTACAAACTGGTATTGTTCTTTCAAAACCTGTTTACTCAGTTTAAACATATAAGTGTAAAAAAAACTAATAAGATAAAATTGTACCTCATATCCCATTGGAACTGAATACTTTTTAAATTGAGCAATCTTGCAAAAATCAGTATAATAACCTACAAAAAAATTCCCAAAAAGTTAATACATTTGCATCAATACTATAAATCGTCAAAAGCACAAAAGGACAAATTATACTTTTAGTAATAATACCTTTGGTGCAAAAAGCTTTTCATGCTTGTAAATATCAACAATGAACCGATTCCGTCCAATCGAATCTCTATATACTTCCAATCTTCAGCTTACATTAATAGTGAATTCTACATTTCAAAAATTTCACTTAACCATCCTAGGAACAATGTGCTCCTTACATTAAAAGTGAATTTTTACATTACAAAATCTTCATTCAACCCAACCATATTGAGATAGACAAATTAAATACATAAAACCTCATCCACAATTCTCACTAAGTAATGATTAATATAGGTAGTTTTAATCAGTAACCACAATCAACAAAACACATTCATTCTTAACACACAAAAATAATTATTGTATTTTAAACTAATGTCTAACCACACTTTGCTCATATGTTAAACAACCAATACACAGCCATAAACAAATCCATAATGTAGTTAATTTTTGGAATGCTTGAAAATAGTTGTTACTTTATGCTATTGCTTTTTGAAATATTTACAAATTACCTATTACTTTATGTTGTTGCTTTTTGGAATGCTTGAAACAACTTGCTGCTTTATGCTGCTGGTTTTTTGAATACTTGAAAAAACTATTATTTTATGTTGTTGCTTTTTGGATCAACAGCTACTGCGCACTGATGGACTTTTTTGTACTATTAATTTGATTTTTATTGTTTATAATTTATGATACTCTTAATTAATAGTCAGAGTACTCTATTATTGTATATATATATATATATATATATATATATATATATATATATATATATAAATTTAGACCCTATAAAAATAATAATCTATGACCTAGACCTAGTCCTAGTCCTAGACCTACCCTCCCTTCCCTCTCTCTCTCCAACCTCCCTCCAACCTCCAACCTCCAACCTCCAAATTCAAAATCCAATAACTCTCTTACATCCACCCTTTCTCTATTTTTGCAGTTAAATCAAATATTAAATTTAAAAATTAATAGAATGATAAAATATTTTTACCTTAAAGTAGGGTCGAGTCAAGTGGAGCGGTGCTTCCATGTTCCGGTACAAACTGGTATTGTTCTTTCAAAACCTGTTTACTCAGTTTAAACATATAAGTGTAAAAAAAAACTAATAAGATAAATTGTACCTCATATCCCATTGGAACTGAATACTTTTTAAATTGAGCAATCTTGCAAAAATCAGTATAATAACCTACAAAAAAATTCTCAAAAAGTTAATGCATTTGCATCAATACTATAAATCGTCAAAAGCACAAAAGGACAAATTATACTTTTAGTAATAATACCTTTGGTGCAAAAAGCTTTTCATGCTTGTAAATATCAACAATGAACCGATTCCGTCCAATCGAATCTCTATATACTTCCAATCTTCAGCTTACATTAATAGTGAATTCTACATTTCAAAAATTTCACTTAACCATCCTAGGAACAATGTGCTCCTTACATTAAAAGTGAATTTTTACATTACAAAATCTTCATTCAACCCAACCATATTGAGATAGACAAATTAAATACATAAAACCTCATCCACAATTCTCACTAAGTAATGATTAATATAGGTAGTTTTAATCAGTAACCACAATCAACAAAACACATTCATTCTTAACACACAAAAATAATTATTGTATTTTAAACTAATGTCTAACCACACTTTGCTCATATGTTAAACAACCAATACACAGCCATAAACGAATCCATAATGTAGTTAATTTTTGGAATGCTTGAAAATAGTTGTTACTTTATGCTATTGCTTTTTGAAATATTTACAAATTACCTATTACTTTATGTTGTTACTTTTTGGAATGCTTGAAACAACTTGCTGCTTTATGCTGCTGGTTTTTTGAATACTTGAAAAAACTATTATTTTATGTTGTTGCTTTTTGGATCAACAGCTACTGCGCACTGATGGACTTTTTTGTACTATTAATTTGATTTTTATTGTTTATAATTTATGATACTCTTAATTAATAGTCAGAGTACTCTATTATTATATATATATATATATATATATATATATATATATATATATATATATATATATATATATATAATAAATAAATATATAAATTTAGAACCTATAAAAATAATAATCTATGACCTAGACCTAGTCCTAGTCCTAATCCTAACCTACCCACTCTTCCCTCCCTCTCTCCAACCTCCCTCCAACCTCCAACCTCCAACCTCCAACCTCCAAATTCAAAATCTAATAACTCTCTTACATCCACCCTTTCTCTATTTTTGCAGTTAAATCAAATATTAAATTTAAAAATTAATAGAATGATAAAATATTTTTACCTTAAAGTAGGGTAGAGTTAAGTGGAGCGGTGCTTCCATGTTCCGGTACAAACTGGTATTGTTCTTTCAAAACCTGTTTACTCAGTTTAAACATATAAGTGTAAAAAAAAACTAATAAGATAAATTGTACCTCATATCCCATTGGAACTGAATACTTTTTAAATTGAGCAATCTTGCAAAAATCAGTATAATAACCTACAAAAAAATTTCCAAAAAGTTAATGCATTTGCATCAATACTATAAATCGTCAAAAGCACAAAAGGACAAATTATACTTTTAGTAATAATACCTTTGGTGCAAAAAGCTTTTCATGCTTGTAAATATCAACAATGAACCGATTCCGTCCAATCGAATCTCTATATACTTCCAATCTTCAGCTTACATTAATAGTGATAGTGAATTCTACATTTCAAAAATTTCACTTAACCATCCTAGCAACAATGTGCTCCTTACATTAAAAGTGAATTTTACATTACAAAATCTTCATTCAACCCAACCATATTGAGATAGACAAATTAAATACATAAAACCCCATCCACAATTCTCACTAAGTAATGATTAATATAGGTAGTTTTAATCAGTAACCACAATCAACAAAACACATTCATTCTTAACACACAAAAATAATTATTGTATTTTAAACTAATGTCTAACCACACTTTGCTCATATGTTAAACAACCAATACACAGCCATAAACGAATCCATAATTTAGCTACATTTTTTTGCAATAACCTGTTACTTTATGTAGTTAATTTTTGGAATGCTTGAAAATAGTTGTTACTTTATGCTATTGCTTTTTGAAATATTTACAAATACCTATTACTTTATGTTGTTGCTTTTTGGAATGCTTGAAACAACTTGCTGCTTTATGATGCTGGTTTTTTGAATACTTGAAAAAACAATTATTTTATGTTGTTGCTTTTTGGATCAACAGCTACTGCGCACTGATGGACTTTTTTGTACTATTAATTTGATTTTTATTGTTTATAATTTATGATACTCTTAATTAATAGTCAGAGTACTCTATTATTGTATATATATATATATATATATATATATATATATATATAATAAATATATAAATTTAGAACCTATAAAAATAATAATCTATGATCTAGACCTAGTCCTAGACCTATCCTCCCTTCCCTCTCTCTCCAAATCTCCAACCTCCAACCTCCAACCTCAAATTCAAAATCCAATATCCACCCTTCTTTTTCTCTATTTTTGCAGTTATATCAAATATTAAATTTTAAAAATTAATAGAATGATAAGGATATCATTACCTTAAAGTAGCACTCAAGTGCAGGGGTGCTTCCATGTTCCGGTACAAGCTGGTGTTGCTCTTGTCAAGCCTGTTCACATAAACAACAAAAAACGAAAAAAATTAAGTAACAAAAATATTGAAATTTTTATTGACCTTGAATTCCTAAAGGTCAAAGACTTCTTTGAATGTTGCTTAATTTGGTTATATTAGCCTGGTCAAATCTAGTTCTTTGCTTTACCAGTTTGACATGAAAGATTTTCAATATGCAATCAAATGTTACCTGCTCATGGTAATTTTCTTCTAGTCTACAGATATCTCGACTAATTTCTTCATCCCCTGTTTGTGCTAAATCAGGCTGAACAAAAAAGGAAGCAATCAAATAAAAATATTAAGGCTTTTTATACCTGTTAAAAAAGTATAAACCATGATTTTTTTTTATAAGTGAAAGAATGAAACAGAAGTATGAACCATGATATTTTTTGGATAAGTAAAAGTACGAAGCAGGATGTATATCCCTCAAAAAAAATTGTTGCCACTTAAAGAAGAAGAAAAAGAAAAAGAACGTCTGTATAGAACTGGGAAAAATCCAATACTCTGAATCTCCATGAGTGCTCTTTCATTTATGGACATTTTGTTATACTGCTTGATCTGAAAGAAAGCCATTTTGGGAATGATCAATGCCAGATGTAATCCACATGTCTGGCCTGGACAAAATGTCCCTTATCTGATTGATTATGCTCCAGTTCACTATAGGATCTTCCACTAGCGGGTATCCTATATCCACTAAAAGCAGTACGTCCAGTAATCTCAAAGCTTTGTATAATGAACGGTGATTGAAAGCACCAGATTCTTTGTTATAAGACTATCCTTAAAGTTATAACGTTGACTATGGATCGCCCCTACCTATATAGTCATAATATTCCTAAATATTTGTAAGCAAAGTTAGCGCCATCAACTTAGTATATGAGAATTTAAACATTTGACCAGTCGAATTGGGGCTACTAGTTTTAGTGACTGCTACAGGAACTCATGATGTCTTGTCTTGTGTCCCATATGTTCTGCAAATGGTAGGCAAATAATAATTATAGTGGGCCGAACACAAGAATTTATAATTTCTATTATTCAAGCAAAGAGGGGGTGGAGAAAAGTAAGAGGTGGAATCAAAGTTCCCCTTAATGTTGTGATAACTTGTTTCCATCTGAAGGAAATCATAGCCCAACGCAGATAACTACTAACAAACCTGAGTCGGCCGGGTAGCTCATAAATATGGGATTGTAGTGGTAGTCTCAGTAGCACAACTCATTTTGGAAAGTCGCATTTACCCTTTCTTAATTACTCCAGTTTCTGCACTTCTCCGCCTACTCTTTAACTTTGATAACCATCTGATGCCATAAATAAGGCTGCTGATAATACGAGAGTATTATTGACGCTGCCATTCTGCGTTGATTGAAAGCACCAGATTCTATGTCTCCGTCCAGCTCACATTCAGATCCATAAATATTGACTTCAAGTTCTTCACTGCTACTACAGCAAGGCTCTTCATTTAAGTGGAATTTAGAGCAGCAAGAAGTATTTGGCAAAGGGGAATTTCAGTGGACACCCCTGGTCCTGAGGCTATATGTTCTGGACTAAGTTCAGCATTCTTTGTTTCAGCCACGTCTCTCGTCCGTTCAATCATACCAATTCCATTATATACCATGCTATCTAAAGGTGCTGTGTTTGGTGTTGCTGCAGTGCTACGCAGATTTCCCTATAAGAAAACCAATTCGGAATTTTTTTAATATGATCAATGCAAAGATGTTTAATTGATAATAAATAGTACATTCTAAATCAACATTTTGATGTCTGGTTTGGTAGAAAGATGGCAAACAAAGTAAAGGCTTGAGTTTCATATGAAAAAGGAGGAAATATATCTCTTCCATGCAAAGGGAAGCTTTTCCCCTCCTTGTGTTAGTTTGAGCATCATAAAAACAAGAATTGGTTTTTGGTTTTTTTCTTGATAATCAAAAATGGAAATGGAAAAAAAAGAGTGACAACTATGAGGACTTTAATCTCAGAGGAAATGTAGAAAGGTTGATGGAAAGAGTGATCCCTGCTAACTTATCACAGTATAGGGGCTCGTATATAGACTAACAAGTCCAATTGCATCACTTATAAGCGGGGGAAAGAGCGAAATTACAATATCTTCTGGAATGGAAGACCTCCATCCACTGACTACAAGACTGCAGCCTATCACCCAAGCTTGCCTCATGGTCAGCTAAATGAGTCCCTTCCCTCTTCACATGATGAATTTGAACTCAAAATATATTGATAAATGTTTTATCAGGATAAAACATAGGAGCCAAGGTTCTTGATTATTACTATTTATTGGGTATTTGATATGATAACATTTGCATATTCTTCCAATAAGATGGAAGGAGAAAGGAAATAGTTCTTTTACTTATTTCAATAATTTCACTTCGGTCATGTATAATCTTTTTCCTTGGTGACATTCTTATGTATTCCTTGTGTTTATGGAATGTATCTGGAGTTAAGAACTTGAGATCATTTTATCTGTAATTGTCCTTATTGTCGTTGTTGTTTTATATCATGTGTGAGACATGTGCTTTGTGATATTCCTTGTTGCATCTTCTCGTTCTCTTTTTAATTATCATTCAGGATACATTTTGGTAACTTAAATGCTTACTTTGTTGAGGAATAATTCCAACAATGTAGATTCTGCCACACTACCTGTCATATGAAAACCTCCTCTCTCACTTGAAGTGGCATAAAAATATGTAAAGTGATGCATTTTGTGTACTAGCCCGCTTCCCAGATATTACTCTCATATGGATATACTCATACCAACATAAATTAATGATGAATAATTCATAATAACTGCCGAAAATTTACAATAAGACTCGCTAATATATTTTGAATGTATGTGCAAATTATTATTTTTTGCAATGAACTAAAGAAAAAATAAAGAACTTCACCTGCTGCTTGAAAAAGGCCATGTCAACATCAGAAATAAAACCAAATAATGGCTCTATCTGTCTCCAAAATGAGCTTGAAAAGGCATAAGCTACAATAATAGTGATATAAATCAGTAACACGCATGACTTAATCTTCAAAAGTAAATTAATATAATCTCAGAGAGAACAGTACTAGGATTAGTAATAGCATTTGCAGCAGCCAACAACTCTTCATGCTCATCATCTGAACCAACTAAGAAAAATAACAATAGTGATCAAAGATCAAGAAAAACAAATAATCACAAAGACAATATCAGTAATATTGGAGTGCAAGTACCAGGAAAATCCGCTGCAGCATTTACTGTAGTATGCTTCTGACGTGTACAAGCCTTGCGGTCCTTGAGTTTCTTAGTTGGTGGTCGACCTGGTTTGCTGTGAATATTTCATAGAATTATAAGATGTTAATCAGTATAAACCAAGTTCATGAGAACAAAATAAGAGGACAGCTATTGAAAGACCCAAAAAGATGGGAAGGGAAAAAAATATTCCAACCTCTCTATCTTATCAAAACCAAGTTCATCAGTTCTAAGCTGCTTTGCAGTTCCCATATTTCCATGCTTTTCAATGGTCACTGGTATGAGAGACCTTGTGGAAGTCAAACCTCATCCAGTCCTCCCTTGCCTTCGAATGTCATCTCCAAGGTCATCCCCACTAGCCACTTTATTCTTCCTTGGTGGCAGGACAAGAGTTGATACTTTTTGAGCATTCAGCCCAGATTTATCATCTATCTCATCAGACTTCTTGCCCTTATCTTTAGACTTAACTTCAGCTGTTCCAGACTCCTCACTTTCTGATAATGCAGTCGATGGGAAATGGTCCCCTTTTAATTTATTAACCTGCTGAGGAGAATTTCCAGACAAGCGCCTTTGAAATCCTGATCCATTTTTGTTACCCGCGACATCAGATTTGGTATCTAAAGAAAAGGTTTCATCATTACTTGAAACAAAGAGGACGAATTTTTTTCTTCTTGCTGTACGGGACTTCTTCTGAGGTCTATGACTAGCGTTTCTGATTGTTAGCCCCAACAGCAGCCGGATTCTTGCTTGTACAATGAAAAAGCTCCCAATCACTACCAGCAGTTGCCCTTTGAATCACTGGGGACAACTTAGGAACAAAGCCTGAACCTGATCGTGGAGCCCGACCAGCTGCATTTAATTTTGCGTTTGAAGTAGGACTAGCTGAACTGAATTCCTCCCGGGTATTTGTCCTGGAAATACGGGAAACAAAGAAAATATAAGTAATACAGACTGATCTGACTTCATTAGCAAAGAAAAATAAATATGAGAACGGGTAACAACAAAGGGACTGCAAAGCCATTCTAACAGCTATTAAGTGCAAGGCTCTAGAAGAGAGAGTAAACCATGTGATCAGGAAAAAAATTCAAATAACTTGCTTTATTTTGGATATCAAAAATTATCAATCCAGCAAAACAAGAATTTAAGTAACACATCATGTATAGAATAGAAACAACCCAAAGAAGGAGCCCACAAATAAAAACCAATATATGAAAATTTTCGGTACTCCACAGAAAATGAAAAACATAAAGAACACAACATGGATTGAATAAAATAACCCTTGTAATGAACCGGCAAATCAAAACCAAGATAAAACCAGATAGTAATAAAACAAACTCCACAGAAAAGAAAATATTCAAATGAATTACTTTCTCTTGATATCAAAATTTTAAGCATCAGTATACACCAATTTACAAAACACGACATGGACAGAGAAGATGTAATTGTAGAATAATCAAAAGAAATCAAAGACCCAATAGGACAATCATTACAAAAATTAAATTAAAAAATATGTAAAAGAACACAACCAGATAATAATTAAACTAACTCCACAGAGAAGAAAAAATTGAAATGAATTGCTGTCTCTTGATATCAAAATTTAAGCATCAATATACACCAAAAAATAGGGTTTACTGAACACACATGAATAGAAAATATGTAAGTGTAGAATAGAAAATATGCAAGTGTAGGATAATCAAAAGAAAGAGAAACCCCAATAATCACTATAAACAATAAATACAAAAGATGTAAAAGAATTTAGAGAACCCTAGAACGCAAGAGAAACCGAACAAACTCCACACAGAAGAAAATATCAAAATGAATTACTTTCTCTTGAAATCAAAATTAAGAATCAATAAACGCCAAATACTAGGGTTTACAGAACACAGTATGGATGGAGAAGACGTAATTGTAGAATAATCAAAAGAAATTGAAGATCCAACACAAGAAAACATCTAATTGAATTAAAAGAACCCTAGAGCACAATAAAAACCGAACCTCTGATTTGTCGAACATTGGTCTCCAATCAATTACAAAACACATTGAATCAGCGCAAGAACTCCTTTCGTTCATCCGCCTCTGTAAGCAGCCGCTACTATGATCTCTATTTTGCTCTCTCAGATGAAATTCAAACACAGAATTGAAATTGAAATACTGTATATAAGTTATAACACATGCCTTTTAAAGCCTAACGGTCTTATTCTTTTCAAAATATGGCCGTAGGATCTGGTCCAATTTCAACGGCTTTGATTAAGGTTCTATGGCTCTCTCAGATGAAATTCAAATAGAGATAATTGAAAAGACTATATATAACACACACTCCCCATATGCTATTGGCGTTTGTCTGGCCTATTGTTGGTTCAGTAATAAATGGAATACAAAAAAAATTAATAAATAGGAGAAAATAACATTAAGTTTGACAGAGTAGATAATTTAGAGAGTTGTTATTTTTTATAAGAAAATTTTGATATTTACACAAAATCTTATTTACATGAATGTGATGGTATTTACTATTCATGTTCTGAGGGTCTTGTGAAACTATAAAACTCGCTTGTGAAAATATAAATTCTCATATTTTATTTTAAATTATTTTATATCAGATTATTTAAAGTATACGTGATATATTTATAAATATGTATATTTAATTTTCTATTTGTTAATCCCACGACATTTACAAATGTATCTCTTATTAATTTAAGTTTCGTCATTTTGAACGATTTTTTAAATAAGGTTTCCAATTTTATGTCATACGAAATGTTATCTATTTGTAATATGATATTTTCACATGATTTTTTGATATTTTCAGATGAAAATTAAAAAATTAAAATATCAAAATATCATGTGAAAATATCAATTTTTTATCTATTTATGAGATTCAGTTAGCATGAAGTGAACTTTATGATAATTTCATTTCATGCCCAATACACTGTTGACACATGCGGGAAAAGGGGCGGATCCAGAAATATTTTCTAGCAGGGGCAGATTTTAATTAATTTTTTTGTTTAAGTTAAATAAAAAAAAGCTTGAACTAAACATAATATTATTTAATCATAATAATGTTTATAAATTGTAATAAATATTCATAATCCAAACTAAAAAAGGAATTTCAAATAAAAAATATTTAGATACAATTTAGAAACTTACTTTGGCTGCATGTCATAGTTAAATTTGAATTATTTCTCAAATGCTCAAAGTCTCAAACCAAATTTATTTTTTATATTCAAACAAAACCATGAATTAATTTCAAAATATAAAACTAGTTTTGGTATCTTTTTATAAGTTTCAAATAAATTTTACTTTAAATAAGTTTTACTTGAAATAAGAGAAACAAACTACCCAAAATTTATACTCAGAACGCCAAAAATTATACAGGGTCCATTGTCAGATGCAGAGATGTAAAGTGATTATAACAACTAGAAATGAGGGGCTGCTAAAGGTTTATAATCATTTTCTATTTTTTATTTTCCATTATAAAATAAAACAAAATCATTGTAAGCTATCACAATAAAAGACAGAAACTACTTAACAAAAATAATCCCATTTTCAATTGAAGATCAAGTAAACCAAAAATAAAAACTCAATCAGACCAAACAAAAAGTAACCACGTTCAACCAAATCAATAACAAAAAAAAAATCAAGCTTGAATCAAACAATCCCTCACAGTTCACACACTGACATTTAAAACAAAAAATTATTTAAAAAATACTTCTAAGATTTCACCAAACTTTAAAATACGAAGATTTTTGTACTTGTATTTAAAATTGATTTATAAAAAAAAATTTACCCCTTCTAAATTTAACTCTTCTATTAATTTGTCCCCTTAAAATTATTAATTTACATATCTGTCATACCCCTATACCTATTTAAAAAAATCTAGCAAGGGCAGCTGCCTATCCTGCCCCCAATACAGATCCGCCCCTGGACAGGAGGATCTCTTTGCCTACGTGTTAGTTCATCTCATGTTAACCACTCCCATATTTATGTTTATCTATATATATTTTAAGGGGAGAGTAGGGGTCAGAGAAGCAGTTATTTTGGAAAAAGTTGTGTAATAGGTAATAAAAAAAGGAAACTGATATTTTCACATGAAAACCGTCACTATAGATCCTTTAGCAACGATTTTTACCGTCGCTATACATTTATAGCGACACTTTTCATATAAAAATATCAAAAAATATTGTGAAAATATCAATTTCCTAAAAAAACTTGTGAAACTATTACTTATGCCACTAAACTCTAGTTTAATTTATTTGGTCCACTAAAGGCAAAAATATACTTTAAGCCAACCACAGTAACACGTTTTGTGTAATAGTCCACTGAATTAAAAAAAAACTCAAATTAATTAGACAAATGTCAAATGTAATGCCCGAAGTTTTCAAGAAATGTTAACAGGATTAAGAATACGAATAAAACATTGTAAACTGAAATTTCAATGAAATAAAAATTGAATTTTATTTAGAGTCATAATTAAATTGGAAACGTTATATCGAGAAAAAAATTGATACGCGAGAAATAACCAACGATGACGCGTAAAAATGGAGACGTATGTGAGGGAGCTATATATATGGTTAGAAGGATATGGAACAAAGAAAGATATACAATTCAAAAATTAAAATTTGAGTACGAGATGAAAATTTGAGCACGGACTGCACCGTTTGAGTTTGGAACGTTGAATTTGGTAGGTGAAGACTTTAAATATCATAACTTTTTAGTCAAAGTCAATAATTAACTTTTATGAGGAAAAGTCAAAATTGAAGTTCAGGGATGAATTTGAAGAAACGGACGTCACCATGATGATCAAGATGTCGATTTTAGTAAAAAACGACTGTAAGCATGAAAATTGAACTTTTAGATCAAAAAATCAAAAAGGCTGGTCAAACATCCAAAAAATGGAACAAGAGGAAAAAGAGTTGATTATGGAAATTTCCAGTATATTGAGTCATGGTTGGAGATACGGATTGAAGGGGGAGTAGCTTCCTTGAGAAGCTTTGACATTTTTACCAAAGATTTTTTTTAGTTTGGAATTGTCAACTCATGCTTATAAAAGGAAAGTAAAGTAAGCAAGCTAGACCATTTTTTTCATTATTCTCACAGCAGCCACAAGGTGAGGGAGAGAGAGGACTGAGTTGAGTATGCGAAGGAGAAAAAGTGGAAGAAAAGTGTAATCGTGCAAGGAGAAAAAAAAAGCAAGTAGTTGAGCTATATTTCTAAAACTTTGATCCTTTGATTTTCATATATGGTTATTAAGTTTTATGAAATTTATGTAAAGAGGACATGTTTATGTTTGTTTATGATAGATTCATGGGCAGCTCACCATAGGGGCAGAGGGTCAATTGACCACCATTGAATTCTCAAAGGGTCAATTTTTTTTAGAGGATGTTAAGTTAAAGGAAACTAATATTTTCACAATATTTTTTATATTTTTACAACAAAAGTGTCGCTATAGATGTATAACGACGGTGAAAACCGTCGTTATAGGATCTATAACGACTATTTTGTTGTGGAAATATCATTTTCTGTTGTGGATTTATTAATTTCTAAGTTAAAATATGAAATTTTAGAATAAAAATGTATAAAAAGTCTTAAACTTCTACCCACACCATACTCCATTCTTTCTCATTGTTTAATAACTTACATTGGTCATGATATTTTGGTAATTATTGAAAATGATGTTATATTATTATAAATTCAAGCAATGAATACTCGAAAAATGTTGTTGTAAACAATATTTCAGCATTATTTACTTTCATAATTTATTGTAGATTTTTCTTTTAAAATTTGATCCCACTAAATTGAGTTGTTGGATCCGCCGCTGGATAGATTAAACTTGTATAAACAAAAATCAAACAAGAAAAATAAAAAAATCAAATAAAAGATTGAAAAACAAGATTTGAAATTTTTTCCAGAAAAGTGACTAAGTTGCCCTATTTTTTGTAAAAGTTACATCTCTTGATATATAATGAGTAAGGAGATGATCTTTATGTCTAAAAATAGCTCTGAAAGCTATCTACACGCAGAGACAAGAATGATCCAAAAATTCCTAGTACATTATTTTGGATGAATTTTCAAATCAGATTCAGAGAAAAATCACACTGTCAGAATTTAGAAAATCAAATTCTGACATAGTTTTTGTAAGAATTATATAGGTTATTACTTATTAGTGTGTTTGAAATTTAAGCATGAAATAAAAAGAAAAGTTGTAGATATGGAAACTAGTTACGCACTAACACCAAAATCACCTCAAACCTCATTGTAGATTAGTTGTAATTAAAAAATTTGTGAGCCATGGTAAATCTGGAAACTGGAGCATATTAACCATTTTTAATATGGTTAACCAACCATTTAAAAACTAAAACCATATTAACCATTTTTAATATGGATAATGTGGGTTAGAACCATATGGTTATGGTTAAAAACCATATTAACCATATTAGTTGTTATAATATTATATATTTTTTATATTCTGATTGTATCATAAATAAATAACTAAAATATAATAGTATTTAATTATAATTTGTGCTTGAGATAATTTTATTATATAATCTATCATAAGTAAAGAGGAGTGAAAACAGTAACAAAATATTATTTTTTTTCGTGGGTCGGGTGGGTGAGGTAGGGGGTGGAGTGGGGTAGGGTGGGGTGGGGTAATATTATTATTTTTTACATAATATTATTTTTTTACATAATCACATAATATTATTTTTTTTAGTGGGGGTGGGGTAGGGGGGGGGTGGGGTAGGGGTGGGGTGGGGGTGGGGGGGTGGGGGTGGGTGGATGGTGGGTATGGGTAGGTAGGGGGGTGGGGGTAGGGGTAGTAGGGTAGGTGGGGGTGGGTAGAGTGAGTGGGTAGGGTGGATGGGTGGGTGGGGTGGGTAGGTAGGGTATGTGGTATGGTAGGTAGTAGGGTAGGTGGATAGGGTAGGTGGTAGGGTGGGGTAGGGTAGGGTAGAGTAGGTGGTAGGGTGGGGTGGGTAGGGTAGGTGGTAGGGGTAGGGTAGTAGGGTAGGGTAGGGTAGGGTGGGTGGGTAGGTGGGTAGGTAGGGTAGGGTAGGTGGGTAGGTAGGTAGTAGGGTAGGTGGGTAGGTAGGTAGGGTAGGGTAGGTGGGTAGGGGTAGGTAGGTAGGTGGTAGGTAGGGTGGGTAGGTAGTGGGTGGGTAGGGGGGTAGGTAGGGTGGGTAGGTAGGTAGGTAGGTGGTAGGTAGTAGGTAGTAGGGTAGGGTAGGGTGGTAGGTGGGTAGGGGGTGGGTAGGGTAAGGTGGGGGTAGGTAGGTGGTGGGTAGGTAGGTAGTAGGTAGGTAGGGTAGGTAGGTAGGTAGGGGTAGGGTGGATAGGGTAGGGGGTGGGGTAGGGTAGGTAGGTAGAGGTGGGCAGGGTGGGTGGGTGGGGGTGGGGTGGGGTTTGGGTAGTGAGGGTGGGTGAGGTTGAGGTGGGTGGTGGGGGGGTGGGGTAGGTGGGTGAGGTTGGGGTGGGGGTGGGGGTGAGGTTGGGGTGGGGTGGGGTGGGTGGGTTGGGTGGGGTGGGGGTGGTGGGGGTGGGGTGGGGTGGGGGTGGGGTAGTGGGGTGTATTATTGTATAACAGTATAATAGTATAACACTCAACGGGAGAAATAAATTAGGAAATAAAGTGCACAATTTAAATTAAAAAGTGTTATATAAATATGGGTCGAAAAATGGTTAACTGGTTCAGAACCATAACCGACCTGAATAAATATGGGTCCAAACCATAACCGACCTGAATAAATAAAAATGGTTAACTGACCCATTTGGTTCCAGTTAATATGATTTGACCCAACAGTTAACTACTTATATTGTCAGGTCTAGTTATTAGTGTGTTTGAAATTTAAGCATGAAATAAAAAGAAAAGTTGTAGATATGGAAACTAGTTACGCACTAACACCAAAATCACCTCAAAACTCATTGTAGATTAGTTGTAATAAAAAAATTTGTGAGCCATGGTAAATCTGGAAACTGGAACAGGGCAGACTTTGACACAATTTTTGTGAGACTTAGGAAGAGTCATATGTAAGACCCCAACTTTTTATAAATAAAATTGAATTTCCTCTAATTATTATTTTGAATAATAAGGTGTTAATTTGATATAATGTTTTGGTTATGGGTGAAATGTGAAAATTTTAAAAAATAAATAAGTGATTATAAAATATTCATTGTTATCGGGGAATATTCGTTTGGTCGTGAAATATTCTTGCTGTCGGGGAATATTCGTACGATGGCGCAGTCATTTGTGGACCCCATAACAAAAAACGGTCGGATGAAGAAAACGACAAGTATGAGTTTATTATAAATAACGACGTAGTTGTAACCGTTAACACTGTTGAAATACTTGGTGGTTAAAATACAATAATACGCGTGGTTGCACAGTAGCACACAGTATTGCATAATATTTTTGAATTATTGATTTTTACGTAAGAAGACACTACTCAATAATTGTTACCATAATTACTGTTCAATATTTTATTTTATTGATTCAATAATTGCTACATTGATATTTTATATTATTGTTGTTTCAATAATTGTCACTGCACAACATTTCCCATTATCAGATCAATAATTCATATTATTTGAATAATATTATTAAATAGCATTGTTGGCAATGTCTAAGAAAGTTTTGTCTAAGAAAAGGGGTTTGGTCATCTAATTGCGCGCCAGTAAGGAGAAATCCTTATCGGAAAGCCCCCTCTTTTTCATGGGAACGACCTGGTTGTCAGTATTGTGATTCTGTAATATTATTTGTGAATAATTAATTATTAATTTTTATGATAAGGAAATATTTATTTTTATATGGATATAAATGAAGGAATTAATGTTGAGGTATTTTATCAGTATTTTATTGGAATGAAAGTATTAAAAATCATCCGCATGTGAATTTCGGACATTTTCTGTCTGGAATTTGAAAAAATTTTCTTCTACAAAGTTGTAAAGAATTAAATTTTCTATGGAATAGACATAAAATTTGTATTTTTCTGATAAAAGGGCTATTTATTATGATTATTAAAGTCGTTGATTATTGTTTAAATTTAAAATATTTTGGAAATTTTCTAGAATGGGTAGGCCCCACTTTTGGTTGGTGAGAAATGTGCTGAAATTTTATTTCAAAAGTGGTGTGCGTGAATAGTAGCAGGTAAAGCCATCAGGTAGCATGTGACGCCCCCAAAATAGGTATACATCACCCATTCTGAGTCGCCAAATACATGGTACAGAACTTAAATACAAAATTCATTTATACAATACGACAAAACGTAGCAGAGATTTCAACATGGATATTGTCTCGTAGAGAGTATCCAAACTCAAATTCAATCCTCATTACAATTATTATCACAATATCTCATAGAATAATGAGGACTACTATGGCAACCATTTCGTACCGTCACTCCATTCTCTGACTAGTCCCAGCTATATTCTCATTTTCTGAAGAGGACAGTGAAAGAAAAAGGTGAGCTCAACTAACCTAGTAAAAAATATTATGACTAAGATAATGCAGAATAAATTATCCTTAGCCTTCAACAGTGTTAAACTGATAAAATACAATAAACATCAAGTTTAACTGCAGCGGAAGAAGCAATCTATTAGAAGAGTCAAGTAGAGCATGATATATACTATCTTCTATGATTTAAAAAGTTTATCATCAATTTTATCGCTGAGACTCAGCTTAATAAATAATCCACATCATCGAATCATCCCTGCACTACGGGCCAAGGATATTCATCAGTATCACGATCACGAATTATCCATGCACTACGGGCCAAGGATATTCGTGTTTTCATCAATGGTCATACTCATGCCAAACAATAATTCATCCTTGCACCCTTGGCCGAAGAGAACGAATGGTCATGATCATACCAATAACTGTCCACCAATGCACTACGGGCCAATGAGGATTTTTACCACATCATTTGTAACATTACGGGTCATGATTATACCAAATGATCCCTGGTCATAATCATACCAATCAACAGTCCATCTATGCACTACGGCCAAAGATGACTTTCATCACAATATAAGCATGAGGATGATGACAAGGATATAAGAATTCAATTAAATGAAATCAAAAGATAAATTTTAAACATATATAATTTAATTTATCCAAAATTCAATAATGGCTAAATTGTCAACATGATACTGCTTTGTGGAGTAAAATTCAAGAATAATATTGTATCAAAAATGATTTGGACCTAAAAGAAATCAATTTTTATCATGAATAATACTTCGGGTGAATAGTACTTTATGAATAGTATCCCATGAATAGTACTTCATGAATAGTACCCGTGAATAGTACTTTGTAAATAGTATCCAAATATAGTACTTTGTGAATAGTATCTGTGAATAGTACTTTGTAAATAATACCCGTGAACAGTACTTTGTGAATAATATTCTGATATGAAAGGATCAATAATTATCAAGAATGCTCAGAATAATCTTTTCATGAAAAGATACTAAATGAAGCACAAATATCAAGAATATTTCATTAATTTCACGGAGTATAGAAGAATACTACAACAAAATGAGTGTAGAATTAGGGATACGAAATGAAATAATATTACTCACATACTATAGAATATGGAAGAAAATATTATTTCTTATGAATACTGAAAAATAATATCCCTTACGAATACGAAAGAAATAATATCTCTTACCTTAGAAATAATACCTTTGGTGCAAAAAGCTTTTCATGCTTGCAAATATCAACAATGAACCGATTCCGTCCAATCGAATCTCTATATACTTCCAATCTTCAGCTTACATTAACAGTGAATTCTACATTTCAAAAATTTCACTTAACCATCCCAGGAACAATGTGCTCCTAACATTAAAAGTGAATTTTACATTACAAAATCTTCATTCAACACAACCATATTGAGACAAATAAATTAAATACATAAAACCTCATCCACAATTCTTACTAAGTAATGATTATTAAAGGTAATTTTAATAAGTAACCACAAGCAACACAACACAGTAATTTTGAACACACAAAAATAATTATTGTATTTCAAACTAATGTCTAACCACACTTTGCTCATATGTTAAACAACCAATACATAACCATAAACGAATCCATAATAGAAATTGTAACATTTGTTTGCAATCACCTGTTACTTTATGTAGTTGAGTTTTGGAATGCTTGAAAATAGTTGTTACTTTATGCTATTGCTTTTTGAAATATTTACAAATACCTATTACTTTATGCTGTTGCTTTTTGGAATGCTTGAAACAACTTGATGCTTTATGCTGTTGGTTTTTTGAATACTTGAAAAAGCTATTAATTAATGATGTTGCTTTTTGGATCAACAGTTACTACGCAATGATGGACTTTTTTGTACTATTAATTTGATTATTATTGTTTATAATTTATGATACTCTTAATTAATAGTCAAAGTACTCTATTATTGTTTATATATATATATATATATATATATATATATATATATATAAATAAATATAAATATATATATATATAATATACATATTTAGAACCTATAAAAATAATAATCTATGACCTAGACCTAGTCCTAGACCTATCCTCCCTTCCCTCTCTTTCCAAATCTCCAACCTCCAACCTCCAAAATCAAAATTCATTAATCTCTTACATCCCCCTTCTTTTTCTCTATTTTTGCAGTTATATCAAATATTAAATTTAAAAATTAATAAAATGATAAGATATTTTTAACTTAAGGTAGGAGAGTCAAGTGGAGCGACGCTTCCATGTTCCGGTACAAGCGGTGTTGTTCTTTCCAAACCTGTTTACTCAGTTTAAACACATAAGTGTAAAAAAAACTAATAAGACAAGTAGTACCTCATGTCCTATTGGAACTAAATACTTTTTAAATTGAGCAATCTTGCAAAAATCAGTATAATAACCTACAAAAAAATTCCCAAAAAGTTAATACATTTGTATCAATACTATATATCATTCAGTCAAAAGCACAAAAGGACAAATTCTACTTTTAGTAATAATACCTTTGGTGCAAAAAGCTTTTCATGCTTGCAAATATCAACAATGAACTGATTTTGTGAGACCCCAAATTTTATGAATAAAGGTTTAAATTTCTTGAAATATTTTTTTGAATATTATGGTGTGGATTTGATATAATGTTATAGTTGTGGGTAGTATTTATAAATTTTGCAAAATATGCAAGTTGTTGTATAATATTCGATTGGTCGGGAAATATTCTTTTTGTCGGGGAATATTCGTACAACGGCGCAATCATTGGTGGACCTCACAACGGAATTATTGTTTGATTGAGAAAACGACAAGAATATTTTATTAAAAATAACGGCGGAAGTTTTACCGTTGATACTATTGAACTACTCGGTAGTAAAAGTACAGTAATACGTGTGGTTGCATAGTAGCACACGGTATTGATTATTAATGCTTATGTGAGAAGTCACTCAGTTTGATTCAATTATTGTCAATTAATAATATGAATTATTTAGCGATAATGAAGTTTTGTTTTATTCGTATTATTAACGTAATAAAACAGAAACATCTTTTTATATAAAACAGAATACTTTATTAAAGTTATTCTATAAATAGAATATATTATATTTTATTTAAAAGATTTTTTTTAAATATGGACCGTCAGATTAAAGTAAATCAATCTGGACTGTTCATGGAGTAGTTACTATGCATTCTATTTTCCTATAAATAGAAGTTCATTCCTTCATTATTT
Source organism: Panax notoginseng (assembly GCA_016801055.1). Classification (NCBI taxonomy): domain Eukaryota; kingdom Viridiplantae; phylum Streptophyta; class Magnoliopsida; order Apiales; family Araliaceae; genus Panax; species Panax notoginseng. The sequence goes on from CM029023.1 coordinate 136,411,636, forward strand.
TCTTACGAATTCACTGAACTCTAGAGAGAGAAACTATAGAGAGAAAGAAGAAAAGTATTTTGCTACCTAACTACTTCTTTATTTCAGTTCTTCTTTAAAACGGTAAGGGATATTATTTGTTGTACCCGTAAGGGGTATTATTTCTTTTGTATTCATGAAGAGAACTTCTGTTATTCTATTCTTTATTATTCTGCTGGAATAACCAGTATACGCGGACTACCCTATACTTGGTGACATTCTTCTATTATTCCGTCTTTATTATTCTGTTGGAATATCCTGTCTGTGTTTTACACCGGACCTGGTTCCGTCTTTATTATTCTGTTGGAATATCCTGTCTGTGCGTTTTACGCCGGACCTGGTTCCGTCTTTATTATTCTGTTGGAATAACCTGTCTATGCAAAGTACCGCATGCATGGTGATTTCTGTTGTTATTCCATTATTTATTATTCTGTTGGAACATCCTGTCGGTGCGAATTTCGCCTGACCTGGTTCCGTTACTTATTATTCTGTTGGAATAACTTGTCTATGCGAAGTACCGCATGCATGGTGATTTCTTTTGTTATTCCATTCTATATTATACTCAGTTGGCTAAAGTTTTGACTTCTATACTCCATGAAATTAGTAGAATATCCTTGATATTTGCGCTTCATCCAGTATCTTTTCATGGATATATTCTTCTGAGCATTCTTGAAATTTACTCTACAAAGAAGTATCATGTTTACAATTTAGACGTTATTAGTTCCTGGATAATTTAATTCTTGAACTTGTTTTATTGAATTCTTATATCATTGTCATCATCCTCATGTTTATATTTTTTTTTAAAGTCATATGTGGCCTGTAGTGCATAGATGGACTTGGTATGATTATGACCAGGGATTATTCGGTATAATCATGACCGTAATATTACAAATAATGTGGAAAAAGTCCTCATTGGCCCGTAGTGCATTGATGGACAGTTTTTGGTATGATTATGGCTATGGATTCTCTTCAGCCAAGGGAGCAAAGATGAATTATTTTATGGAATGATCAGGACCATTGATGAAAACACGATTATCTTTGGCCCGTAGTGCATGGATAATTCGTGGTCGTGAAACTAAATAATATCCTTGGCCTGTAGTGCAGGGATGAATTGATGATGTGGATTATTTATTAAGCTGAGTCCCGGCAATAAAAGTGATGAAAAACTTTTTAAATCATAAAAGATAGTAGATTTTATTCTCTATTTGACTGTTTTAATGGATTGCTTGTTCCGCTGCAGTTAAACTTGATGTCTATTGTATTTTATCAGTTTAACATTGTTGGAGACTAATGATAATTTATTCTGCATTATCTTAGTCATAATATTTCTTACTGGGCTAGTTGAGCTCACCCTTTCTTTCACTGTTCTCTTCAGGAAATGAGAATATAGCTGGGACGAGTCGGGGAACAGAGTGATGGTCCTAGATGGTTTATTAGTAGTCCTCACTATTCTGTGAAATAGTGTGATAATAATTGTAATGAGGACTCCTTTTGAGTTTTTATACTCTCCAGTAGACAATAATTGTATTCAAACTCACAGTTTATGTTGTCGTATTGTACACGACAGTTGTATTATTAAGTTATATTTGAATTCTGTACCATGTATCTGGCGACTCAAGATGGGTGATGTATACCTATTTTTGGGGGCGTCACAGTTGGTATCAAAGCTTAGAGATATGATCCCTGGCTAGGATGTGAGAATAGAACTAGAAGGGGAGAGACAGGGTATTCCTTCGCTAGTATAACCTACCTAAGTTTATTTGGTATTTAATTGGTCGGTCAGAATATAGGGATAATATGTTACATGTCAATTAACCTTTGTTTTGTGGCAGTATCTAAAAATGACATCCGAGAATGTTGAGAATATCAATGGAGCACAGGAGACCGTTGATTCTCCACAGGTCAATGATCAGGACAATGTGCAACAGGATGGCGATAATCCTCCTGTAAACAACAACACTGATCAATTGACGAACGATGGTAAGTTTAGGAGTTTTTTAGAATTCATGCAACATCAGGCGAAGGCGGCTCCTATTCATAATGCAGGTAAAAATAATAGCAACCCACGGTTGGTCACCGCTAAGCAATTCAAGGAGCTGGGGCCACCGGAGTTTTTGAGAAAGCCAGAACCACTTAAGGCGGAGACGTGATTAAAGCAGATCACCAAGATATTTGATTTCTTGGGATGCTCTGAGGAACAAAAGGTTCCCTTTGCCACCTTTATGTTGCGTGAAGAGGTAGATCACTGGTGGGAATCTGTAAAACGTACCCAGCCTGACGCACTCAAGATGTATTGGGAGAAGTTCTAAGAGTTGTTCAATGACAAGTACTTTCCCGAAAGCATTCGTCACATGAAGGGGGTGGAATTTATCAAGTTGGAGTAAAATAACATGACCGTGTCGCAGTACGAAGCCAAGTTTGTCGAGTTGTCCCGATTTGCGTCCCACTTGGTTGATAATGAAGAGAGAATGACGCGAATGTTTTTAAGAGTTTTGAAGCCGGAGATACGCCAATATCTTATTTCTCATAAACTGTGTTTGTATTCAGATATTGTAAATAGGGCTCAGTTAGTGGAGCGCGATAACGAGTCAACGCAACCAAAAGAGAGCAGCCGGCAAAATGATAATACCGGTGATAACAGTCATCAAAGCGGTGACAATAAACATAGAGGGAATCAACATGCCAGAAATGGTAACCACTTCGGTGGTAATCATGGTCAAAATAATAAGAATGGACATTTCAAGAAGAGTAGATTCAACAATGATGGAAAGACGTCAGCACCAGTATCCGTTGTTAAGGAAGGAGAACGACCACCTATCATATGCTTCAAATGCGGAGGGGAGGGACACATCAGTCCAAACTGCGCGATGCCGTCCAAAGCATGTTATAATTGTGGAAGAGAAGGTCACTTCGCCCGATTTTGTCGTTCACCGAAGATAAGTTTAGCTAAGATGGAGGCACCAAAGGCCGTCCCAGAAAAGTCAAAGCCAGTAGTTTAAGAGAGAACATTTTTTTTCGTGACAAGGAACCTGAATAAAATTATCACGGGTATATTAGTCATAAACTCTTGTGAAGTCTATACCATGTTAGATACCGGTTCTACTCACTCTTTTATTTCACCTAGTTGTGTTCAATGTTTGAAGTTAACTCTGGAGAAGTTAGACTTTGATATATCTGTTTAAACTCAGTCGGGAGAAACCTTCGTTACCTTCACTATTTATAAATCTTGTTCAAATCTTTCACGTTACCTGTCGATCTTATCTCTTTGAAAATACTTTCCTTTGATGTGATTTTTGAAAACGATTGGTTAACTACTCATCATGCTTTTCGTAGGGTTGTTAGCTTTCATATTCCTAACCAACCTGTTATGCAAATTCAAGCAACCAAACCACTAAAGTCAATCATTGTCATATCAAGCCATAAGTAAAGAGCCCTGTTCCTTTCGTTGTTGACTTCCTTGTGTGGAATGCACCGAAGCCAGACTTTCTGTAGGCGACGTCGTGAATGAAGATAGCAAGTTGATAGGTATCAATGTGACGTACTATCCAAGTCTTGGATGAGGGTCACATTTTTGAATGATATTTCTATCCTTAATAAATTCTTGACGTATTCTTGAAGACTTCCTAGCCTACCTTAGAGCGTGAAATCGAATTTTGTATTGACCCCAGTACAAAACCCATTTCTTAAACCCTCAAATAATTCTTTAACCAAAACGAACGTATAATGCGCTAAAGAAGTTGGCTCGAGCTATTGAAGATTACGATCGTACCATGTAATATCATTGTGGAAGTGTGAACGTGGTAGCTGACGCGTTGAGTAGAAGATCGTATGCGGTTACAAGTGCGAATATACGAACCCACATGAAGATAACGAATATACGATTAGAATCGACTTTAATCGATAAAGTTAAAGCCGCTCAAGTTACATACTCAGAGCTGATGAATGTGAAGCAGAAGGTTCAAGAGGGCGTTATTCTAGAAGCAAGAATCGACGAAGAGAGGAAATCTCAACCCTCGATTTAATTGGCCCATTTGAAATCCTCGATCGAGTAGGAACTGTGGCTTATAAACTCGTTTTACCGCCAAGTATGTCGCGTGTTCATAACATTTTTAACGTATCGATGTTACGTAAATATGTGGACGACCTGAACCACATTATTAATTTAAAACCGGACGAGATAGCTGATGATTTAACGTATGAAGATGTACCTGTTAAAATCCTGGAATATATTCTACGCTTAAAAGTTATACCTCAAGAGTTAGAATCTGATGAACTGTCTTCATCTGTTCGGCATACCAGGTACGTACGTAAATTTCGAGGGCGAAATTCCATAAGGAGGGGAGATTGTGAGACCCCAGATTTTATGAATAAAGGTTTAAATTTCTTGAAATATTTTTTTGAATATTATGGTGTGGATTTGATATAATGTTATAGTTGTGGGTAGTATTTATAAATTTTACAAAGTATGCAAGTTGTTGTATAATATTTGATTGGTCGGGAAATATTCTTTTTGTCAGAAAATATTCGTACAACGGCGCAATCATTAGTGGACCTCACAACGGAATTATTGTCTGATTGAGAAAACGACAAAAATATTTTATTAAAAATAACGGCGGAAGTTTTACCGTTGATACTGTTAAACTACTCGGTAGTAAAAGTACAGTAATACGTGTGGTTGCATAGTAGCACACGGTATTGATTATTAATGTTTATGTGAGAAGTCACTCAGTTTGATTCAGTTATTGTCAATTAATAATATGAATTATTTAGCGATAATGAAGTTTTGTTTTATTCGTATTATTAACGTAATAAAACAGAAACATCTTGTTATATAAAACAGAGTACTTTATTAAAGTTATTCTATAAATAGAATATATTATATTTTATTTAAAAGATTTTTCTTTAAATATGGACCATCAGATTAAAGTAAATCAATCTGGACCGTTCATAGATTAGTTACTATGAATTCTATTTTTCTATAAATAGAAGCTCATTCCTTCATTATTTTCTTACGAATTCACTTAACTCTAGAGAGAGAAACTATAGAGAGAAACTATAGAGAGAAAGAAGAAAAGTATTCTGCTACTTAACTACTTCTTTATTTCAGTTCTTCTTTAAAACGGTAAGGGATATTATTTGTTGTACCCGTAAGGGGTATTATTTTTTTGTCTTCATGAAGAGAACTTCTGTTATTTTATTCTTTATTATTCTGCTGGAATAACCAGTATACGCGGACTACCCTATACTTGGTGACATTCTTCTATTATTCCGTCTTTATTATTCTGTTGGAATATCATGTTTGTGTTTTACACCGGACCTGGTTCTGTCTTTATTATTCTGTTGGAATATCATGTCTGTGCGTTTTACGCTGGACCTGGTTCCGTCTTTATTATTCTGTTGGAATAACCTGTCTATGCGAAGTACCGCATGCATGGTGATTTCTGTTGTTATTCCATTATTTATTATTCTGTTGGAACATCCTGTCGGTGCGAATTTCGCCTGACCTGGTTCCGTTACTTATTATTCTGTTGGAATAACCTGTCTATGCGAAGTACCGCATGCATGGTGATTTCTTTTGTTATTCCATTCTATATTATACTCAGTTGGCTAAAGTTTTGACTTCTATACTCCATGAAATTAGTAGAATATCCTTGATATTTGCGCTTCATCCAGTATCTTTTCATGGATATATTCTTCTGAGCATTCTTGAAATTTACTCTACAAAGTAGTATCATGTTTACAATTTAGACGTTATTAGTTCCTAGATAATTTAAATCTTGAACTTTTTTTATTGAATTCTTATATCATTGTCATCATCCTCATGTTTATATTTTTTTTAAAGTCATCTGTGGCCTGTAGTGCATAGATGGACTTGGTATGATTATGACCAGGGATTATTCGGTATAATCATGACCGTAATATTACAAATGATGTGGAAAAAGTCCTCATTGGCCCGTAGTGCATTGATGGACAATTTTTGGTATGATTATAGCTATGGATTCTCTTCGGCCAAGGGAGCAAAGATGAATTATTTTATGGAATGATCAGGACCGTTGATGAAAACACGATTATCTTTGGCCCGTAGTGCATGGATAATTCGTGGTTGTGATACTAAATAATATCCTTGGCCTGTAGTGCAGGTATGAATTGATGATGTGGATTATTTATTAAGCTGAGTCCCGGCAATAAAAGTGATGAAAAACTTTTTAAATCATAAAAGATAGTAGATTTTATTCTCTACTTGACTATTTTAATGGATTGCTTGTTCTGCTGCAGTTAAACTTGATGTCTATTGTATTTTATCATTTTAACATTGTTGGAGACTAATGATAATTTATTCTGCATTATCTTAGTCATAATATTTCTTACTGGGCTAGTTGAGCTCACCCTTTCTTTCACTGTTCTCTTCAGGAAATGAGAATATAGCTGGGACGAGTCGGGGAACAGAGTGATGGTCCTAGATGGTTTATTAGTAGTCCTCACTATTCTGTGAAATAGTGTGATAATAATTGTAATGAGGACTCCTTTTGAGTTTTTATACTCTCCAGTAGACAATAATTGTATTCAAACTCACAGTTTATGTTGTCGTAATGTACACGACAGTTGTATTATTAAGTTATATTTGAATTCTGTACCATGTATCTGGCGACTCAAGATGGGTGATGTATACTTATTTTTGGGGGCGTCACAGATTTCGTCCAATCGAATCTCTATATACTTCCAATCTTCAGCTTACATTAACAGTGAATTCTACATTTCAAAATTTTCACTTAACCATCCCAAGAACAATGTGGTCCTTACATTAAAAGTGAATTTTACATTACAAAATCTTCATTCAACACAACCATATTGACACAAACAAATTAAATACATAAAACCCCATCCACAATTCTTACTAAGTAATGATTATTAAAGGTAGTTTTAATCAGTAACCACAATCAACACAACACAATAATTCTGAACACACAAAAATAATTATTGTATTTCAAACTAATGTCTAACCACACTTTGCTAATACGTTAAACAACCACACAACCATAATCGAATTTTTGGAATGCAGTTAATTTATGTTGTTAATTTTTGGAATGCTTGAAAATAATTGTTACTTTATGCTGTTGCTTTTTTGAATACTTGAAAAAACAGTTATTTTATGTTGTTGCTTTTTGGATCAACAACTACTGTGCAGTGATGGACTATTTTGTACTATTAATTTGATTTTTATTCTTTATAATTTATGCTACTCTTAATTAGTAGTCAGAGTACTATATTATTGTTGATAAGTACACACACACACACACACATACACACACACACACACACACACACACACATATATATATATATATATATATATATATAATAAATATAAATATATATAAATATATATTCAGAACCTATAAAAATAATAATCTATGACCTAGACCTAGACCTAGACCTAGTCCTAGTCCTAGACCTACGCTCTCTTCCTTCTCCCCCCAACCTCCAACCTCTAACCTCTAACCTCCAACCTTCAAATTGAAAATTCAATAACTCTCTTACATCTACCCTTCTTTTTCTATATTTTTTCAGTTATATCGAATATTAAATTTAAAAATTAATAAAATGATAAAATATTTTTACCTTAAAGTAGGAAGGTCAAGTGGAGCGGTGCTTCCATGTTCTAGTACAAGCGGGTGTTGTTCTTTCCAAACCTGTTTACTGAATTTAAACACATAAGTGTAATAAAAAACTAATAAGATAAGTAGTACCACATATCCCATTGGAACTGAATACTTTTTAAATTGAGCAATCTTGTAAAAATTAGTATAATAACCTACAAAAAAATTCCCAAAAAGTTAATACATTTGCATCAATACTATAAATCATTCAGTCAAAAGCACAAAAGGACAAATTATACTTTTAGTAATAATACCTCTGGTGCAAAAAGCTTTTCATGCTTGTAAATATCAACAATGAACCGATTCCGTCCAATCGAATCTCTATATACTTCCAATCTTCAGCTTACATTAATAGTGAATTCTACATTTCAAAAATTTCACTTAACCATCCTAGGAACAATGTGCTCCTTACATTAAAAGTGAATTTTACAATACAAAATCTTCATTCAACCCAACCATATTGAGACAGACAAATTAAATACATAAAACCTCATCCACAATTCTTACTAAGTAATGATTATTATAGGTAGTTATAATCAGTAACCACAATCAACACAACACATTCATTCTGAACACATAAAAATAATTATTGTATTTCAAACTAATGTCTAACCACACAACCATAAACGAATCCATAATAGAAATAACAACATTTGTTTGCAATCACATGTTACTTTATGTAGTTGATGTTTGGAATGCTTGAAAATAGATGTTACTTTATGCTGTTGCTTTTTGAAATATTTACAAATACCTATTACTTTATTTGTTGCTTTTTCGAATGCTTGAAACAACTTGCTGCTTTATATTGTTACTTTTTTGAATACTTGAAAAAAAGTGTTATTTTATGCTATTGCTTTTTGGATCAACAACTACTGTGCACTGATGGACTTTTTTGTACTATTAATTTGATTTTTATTTTTTATAATTTATGTTACTCTTAATTAGTAGTCAGAGTACTATATTATTATAAATAAGTACATATATATAAATATATATAATATATAAATATATATATATATATATAGAACCTATAAAAATAATAATATGACCTAGACCTAGACCTAGACCTAGACCTACCCTCTCTTCCCTCTCTCTAACCTCCAAATTCAAAATCAAATAACTCTCTTACATTCACCCTTTCTCTATTTTTGCAGTTATATCAAATATTAAATTTAAAAATTAATAGAATGATAAAATATTTTTACCTTAAAGTAGGGGAGAGTCAAGTGGAGCGGTGCTTCCATGTTCCAGTACAAGCTAGTGTTGTTCTTTCCAAACCTGTTTACTCAGTTTAAACATATAAGTGTAAAAAAAAACTAATAAGATAAATTGTACCTCATATCCCATTGGAACTGAATACTTTTTAAATTGAGCAATCTTGCAAAAATCATTATAATAACCTACAAATAAATTCCCAAAAAGTTAATACATTTGCATCAATACTATAAATCATTTAGTCAAAAGCACAAAAGGACAAATTCTACTTTTAGTAATAATACCTTTGGTGCAAAAAGCTTTTCATGCTTGCAAATATCATCAATGAACTTATTCCGTCCAATCGAATCTCTCTATACTTTCAATCTTCAGCTTACATTAATAGTGAATTCTACATTTCAAAAATTTCACTTAACCATCCCAGGAACAATGTGCTCCTTACATTAAAAGTGAATTTTACATCACAAAATCTTCATTCAACCCAACCATATTGAGATAGACAAATTAAATACATAAAACATCATCCACAATTCTTATTAAGTAATGATTATTATAGGTAGTTTTAATCAGTAACCACAATCAACACAACACATTCATTCTGAACACACAAAAATAATTATTGTATTTCTAACTAATGTCTAACCACACTTTGCTCATTTGTTAAACAACCAATACACAACCATAAACGAATCCATAATAGAAATAGCAACATTTGTTTGCAATCACCTGTTACTTTATGCAGTTGATTTTTGGAATGCTTGAAAATAGTTGTTACTTTATGCTATTGCTTTTTGAAATATTTACAAATACCTATTACTTTATGATGTTGCTTTTTGGAATGCTTGAAACAACTTGCTGCTTTATGCAGTTGGTTTTTTGAATACTTGAAAAAACTATTATTTTATGTTGTTGCTTTTTGGATCAACAGCTACTGCGCACTGATGGACTTTTTTGTACTATTAATTTGATTTTTATTGTTTATAATTTATGATACTCTTAATTAATAGTCAAAGTACTCTATTATTGTATATATATATATATATATATATATATATATATATATATTAGAACCTATAAAAATAATAATCTATGAACTAGACCTAGTCCTAGACCTATCCTCCCTTCTCTCTCTCCAAATCTCCAACCTCCAAATTCAAAATCCAATAACTCTATTACATCCACCCTTCTTTTTCTATATTTTTGAAGTTATATCAAATATTAAATTTAAAAATTAATAAAATGATAAGATATTTTTACCTTAAGGTAGGAGAGTCAAGTGGAGCGGAGCTTCCATGTTCCGGTACAAGCTGGTGTTGTTCTTTCCAAATCTGTTTACTCAGTTTAAACACATAAGTGTAAAAAAAACTAATAAGACAAGTAGTACCTCATGTCCCATTAAAACTGAATACTTTTTAAATTGAGCAATCTTGCAAAAATCAGCATAATAACCTACAAAAAAATTTCCAAAAAGTTAATACATTTGCATCAATACTATATATCGTTCAGTCAAAAGCACAAAAGGACAAATTCTACATTTAGTAATAATACCTTTGGTGCAAAAAGCTTTTAATGCTTGCAAATATCAACAATGAACAGATTCCGTCCAATCGAATCTCTATATACTTCCAATCTTCAGCTTACATTAACAGTGAATTCTACATTTCAAAATTTTGACTTAACCATCCCAGGAACAATGTGCTCCTTACATTAAAAGTGAATTTTACATTACAAAATCTTCATTCAACACAACCATATTGAGACAAACAAATTAAATACATAAAACCTCATCCACAATTCTTACTAAGTAATGATTATTATAGATAGTTTTAATCAGTGACCACAATCAACACAGCACAATCATTCAGAACCGACAAAAATAATTATTCTATTTCAAACCAATGTCTAGCCATACTTTGCTCATATGTTAAACAACTCATACACAACCATAAACGAATCCATAATAGAAATAGCAACATTTGTTTGCAATCACCTGTTACTTTGTGTAGTTGATTTTTAGAATGCTTGAAAATACATGTTACTTTATGCTGTTGCTTTTTGAAATATTTGAAATTACCTGTTGCTTTATGCTGTTGCTTTTTGGAATGCTTGAAACAACTTGCTGCTTTATGTTGTTGCTTTTTTGAATACTTGAAAAACTATTATTTTATGTTGTTGCTTTTTGGATCAACAACTACTACGCACTGATGGACTTTTTTGTACTATTAATTTGATTTGTATTGTTTATAATTTATGCTACTCTTAATTTGTAGTGAGAGTACTCTATTATTGTATATTAATTCATATATATAAATATTTATAATAAATATAAATATATATAATATATAAATATATATTTAGAACCTATAAAAATAATAATCTATGACCTAGACCTAGACCTAGTCCTAGACCTACCCTCTCTTCCCTCTCTCCCCAACCTCCAAATTGAAAATCCAACAACTCCCTTACATCCACCCTTCTTTTTCTCTATTTTTGCAGTTATATCAAATATTAAATTTAAAAATTAATAGAATGATAAAATATTTTTACCTTAAAGTAGGAGAGTCAAGTGGAGCGATGCTTCCATGTTCCAGTACAAACGGGTGTTATTCTTTCCAAACCTGTTTACTTAGTTTAAACACATAAGTGTAAAAAAAAATAATAAGACAAGTAGTACCTTATGTCCCATTGGAACTGAATACTTTTTAAATTGAGCAATCTTGCAAAAATCAGTATAATAACCTACAAAAAAATTCCCAAAAAGTTAATACATTTGCATCAATACTATATATCATTCAGTCAAAAGCACAAAAGGATTCTACTTTTAGTAACAATACCTTTGGTGCAAAAAGCTTTTCATGCTTGCAAATATCAACAATGAACTGATTTCGTCCAATTGAATCTCTATATACTTCCAATCTTCAGCTTACATTAACAGTGAATTCTACATTTCAAAATTTTCACTTGATCATCCCAAGAACAATGTGCTCCTTACATTAAAAGTGAATTTTACATTACAAAATCTTCATTCAACACAACCATATTGAGACAAACAAATTAAATACATAAAATCTCATCCACAATTTTTACTAAGTAATGATTATTAAAGGTAGTTTTAATCAGTAACCACAATCAACACAACACAATAATTCTGAACACACAAAAATAATTATTGTATTTCAAACTAATGTCTAACCACACCTTTGCTAATATGTTAAACAACCACACAACCATAAACGAATTTTTGGAATGAAGTTAATTTATGTTGTTAATTTTTGGAATGCTTGAAAATAATTGTTATTTTATGCTGTTGTTTTTTGAATACTTGAAAAAACTGTTATTGTATGATGTTGCTTTTTGGATCAACAACTACTGTGCACTGATGGACTTTTTTGTACTATTAATTTAATTTTTATTCTTTATAATTTATGCTACTCTTAATTAGTAGTCAAAGTACTATATTATTGTAGATAAGCACACACACACACACATATATATAATAAATATAGATATATATAATATATAAATATATATTTAGAACCTATAAAAATAATAATCTATGACCTAGACCTAGTCCTAGACCTACGCTCTCTTCCCTCTCCCTCCAACCTTCAAATTGAAAATTCAATAACTCTCTTACATCCACCTTTCTTTTTCTCTATTTTTGCAGTTATATAAAATATTAAATTTAAAAAGTAATAGAATGATAAAATGTTTTTACCTTAAAGTAGGAAGGTCAAGTGGAGCGGTGCTTCCATGTTCTAGTACAAACAGGTGTTGTTCTTTCCAAACTTGTTTACTAAGTTTAAACACGTGTAATAAAAAACTAATAAGATAAGTAGTACCTCATATCCCATTAGAACTGAATACTTTTTAAATTGAGCAATCTTGCAAAAATCAGTATTATAACCTGCAAAAAAATTCCCAAAAAGTTAATACATTTGCATCAATACTTAATTCAGTCAAAAGCACAAAAGGATAAATTCTACTTTTAGTAATAATACCTTTGGTACAAAAAGCTTTTCATGCTTGCAAATATCAACAATGAAGCAATTCCGTCCAATCGAATCTCTATATACTTCCAATCTTCAGCTTACATTAATAGTGTATTCTACATTTCAAAAATTTCACTTAACCATCCCAGGAACAATGTGCTCCTTACATTAAAAGTGAATTTTACATTACAAAATCTTCATTCAACCCAACTATTATAGGTAGTTTTAATCAGTAACCACAATCAACACAACACATTCATTCTGAACACACAAAAATAATTATTGTATTTCAAACTAATGCCTAGCCACCCAACCATAAACGAATCCATAATAGAAATAGCAACATTTGTTTGCAATCACATGTTACTTTATATAGTTGATTTTTGGAATGCTTGAAAATAGTTGTTACTTTATGCTGTTGCTTTTTGAAATATTTACAAATACCTATTACTTTATGTTGTTGCTTTTTGGAATGCTTGAAACAACTTGCTGCTTTATGTTGTTCCTTTTTTGAAGACTTGAAAAAATTGTTATTTTATGTTGTTGCTTTTTGGATCAACAACTACTGTGCACTGATGGACTTTTTTGTACTATTAATTTGATTTTTATTGTTTATAATTTATGTTACTCTTAATTAGTAGTCAGAGTACTATATAATATAGATAAGTACATATATATAAATATTTATAATAAATACAAATGTATATTATATATATATATATATATATATATATATATATATATATATATATAACCTATAAAAATAATAATCTATGACCTAGACCTAGTCCTAGTCCTAGACCTACCCTCTCTTCCCTCTCTCTCTCCAACCTCCCTCCAACCTCCAACCTCCAAATTCAAAATCCAATAACTCTCTTACATCCACCCTTTCTCTATTTTTGCAGTTAAATCAAATATTAAAATTAAAAATTAATAGAATGATAAAATATTTTTACCTTAAAGTAGGGTAGAGTCAAGTGGAGCGGTACTTCCATGTTCCGGTACAAACTGGTATTGTTCTTTCAAAACCTGTTTACTCAGTTTAAACATATAAGTGTAAAAAAAACTAATAAGATAAATTGTACCTCATATCCCATTAGAACTGAATACTTTTTAAATTGAGCAATCTTGCAAAAATCAGTATAATAACCTACAAAAAAATTCCCAAAAAGTTAATGCATTTGCATAAATATTATAAATCGTCAAAAGCACAAAAGGACAAATTATACTTTTAGTAATAATACCTTTGGTGCAAAAAGCTTTTCATGCTTGTAAATATCAACAATGAACCGATTCCGTCCAATCGAATCTCTATATACTTCCAATCTTCAGCTTACATTAATAGTGAATTCTACATTTCAAAAATTTCACTTAACCATCCTAGGAACAATGTGCTCCTTACATTAAAAGTGAATTTTACATTATAAAATCTTCATTCAACCCAACCATATTGAGATAGACAAATTAAATACATAAAACCTCATCCACAATTCTCACTAAGTAATGATTAATATAGGTAGTTTTAATCAGTAACCACAATCAACAAAACACATTCATTCTTAACACACAAAAATAATTATTGTATTTTAAACTAATGTCTAACCACACTTTGCTCATATGTTAAACAACCAATACACAGCCATAAACGAATCCATAATGTAGTTAATTTTTGGAATGCTTGAAAATAGTTGTTACTTTATGCTATTGCTTTTTGAAATATTTACAAATTACCTATTACTTTATGTTGCTGCTTTTTGGAATGCTTGAAACAACTTGCTGCTTTATGCTGCTGGTTTTTTGAATACTTGAAAAAACTATTATTTTATGTTGTTGCTTTTTGGATCAACAGCTACTGCGCACTGATGGACTTTTTTGTACTATTAATTTGATTTTTATTGTTTATAATTTATGATACTCTTAATTAATAGTCAGAGTACTCTATTATTGTGTGTGTGTGTGTGTATATATATATATATATATATATATATATAATAAATATATAAATTTAGAACCTATAAAAATAATAATCTATGACCTAGACCTAGACCTAGTCCTAGTCCTAGACCTACCCTCTCTTCCCTCTCTCTCTCCAACCTCCAACCTCCAACCTCCAAATTCAAAATCCAATAACTCTCTTACATCCACCCTTTCTCTATTTTTGCAGTTAAATCAAATATTAAATTTAAAAATTAATAGAATGATAAAATATTTTTACCTTAAAGTACGGTAGAGTCAAGTGGAGCGGTGCTTCCATGTTCCGGTACAAACTGGTATTGTTCTTTCAAAACATGTTTACTCAGTTTAAACATATAAGTGTAAAAAAAACTAATAAGATAAATTGTACCTCATATCCCATTGGAACTGAATACTTTTTAAATTGAGCAATCTTGCAAAAATCAGTATAATAACCTACAAAAAAATTCCCAAAAAGTTAATGCATTTGCATCAATACTATAAATCGTCAAAAGCACAAAAGGACAAATTATACTTTTAGTAATAATACCTTTGGTGCAAAAAGCTTTTCATGCTTGTAAATATCAACAATGAACCGATTCCGTCCAATCGAATCTCTATATACTTCCAATCTTCAGCTTACATTAATAGTGAATTCTACATTTCAAAAATTTCACTTAACCATCCTAGGAACAATGTGCTCCTTACATTAAAAGTGAATTTTTACATTACAAAATCTTCATTCAACCCAACCATATTGAGATAGACAAATTAAATACATAAAACCTCATCCACAATTCTCACTAAGTAATGATTAATATAGGTAGTTTTAATCAGTAACCACAATCAACAAAACACATTCATTCTTAACACACAAAAATAATTATTGTATTTTAAACTAATGTCTAACCACACTTTGCTCATATGTTAAACAACCAATACACAGCCATAAACGAATCCATAATGTAGTTAATTTTTGGAATGCTTGAAAATAGTTGTTACTTTATGCTATTGCTTTTTGAAATATTTACAAATTACCTATTACTTTATGTTGTTGCTTTTTGGAATGCTTGAAACAACTTGCTGCTTTATGCTGCTGGTTTTTTGAATACTTGAAAAAACTATTATTTTATGTTGTTGCTTTTTGGATCAACAGCTACTGCGCACTGATGGACTTTTTTGTACTATTAATTTGATTTTTATTGTTTATAATTTATGATACTCTTAATTAATAGTCAGAGTACTCTATTATTGTGTGTGTGTATATATATATATATATATATATAATAAATAAATATATAAATTTAGAACCTATAAAAATAATAATCTATGACCTAGACCTAGTCCTAGTCCTAGACCTACCCTCTCTTCCCTCTCTCTCTCCAACCTCCCTCCAACCTCCAACTCCAACCTCCAACCTCTAACCTCCAAATTCAAAATCCAATAACTCTCTTACATCCACCCTTTCTCTATTTTTGCAGTTAAATCAAATATTAAATTTAAAAATTAATAGAATGATAAAATATTTTTACCTTAAAGTACGGTAGAGTCAAGTGGAGTGGTGCTTCCATGTTCCGGTACAAACTGGTATTGTTCTTTCAAAACCTGTTTACTCAGTTTAAACATATAAGTGTAAAAAAAACTAATAAGATAAAATTGTACCTCATATCCCATTGGAACTGAATACTTTTTAAATTGAGCAATCTTGCAAAAATCAGTATAATAACCTACAAAAAAATTCCCAAAAAGTTAATACATTTGCATCAATACTATAAATCGTCAAAAGCACAAAAGGACAAATTATACTTTTAGTAATAATACCTTTGGTGCAAAAAGCTTTTCATGCTTGTAAATATCAACAATGAACCGATTCCGTCCAATCGAATCTCTATATACTTCCAATCTTCAGCTTACATTAATAGTGAATTCTACATTTCAAAAATTTCACTTAACCATCCTAGGAACAATGTGCTCCTTACATTAAAAGTGAATTTTTACATTACAAAATCTTCATTCAACCCAACCATATTGAGATAGACAAATTAAATACATAAAACCTCATCCACAATTCTCACTAAGTAATGATTAATATAGGTAGTTTTAATCAGTAACCACAATCAACAAAACACATTCATTCTTAACACACAAAAATAATTATTGTATTTTAAACTAATGTCTAACCACACTTTGCTCATATGTTAAACAACCAATACACAGCCATAAACAAATCCATAATGTAGTTAATTTTTGGAATGCTTGAAAATAGTTGTTACTTTATGCTATTGCTTTTTGAAATATTTACAAATTACCTATTACTTTATGTTGTTGCTTTTTGGAATGCTTGAAACAACTTGCTGCTTTATGCTGCTGGTTTTTTGAATACTTGAAAAAACTATTATTTTATGTTGTTGCTTTTTGGATCAACAGCTACTGCGCACTGATGGACTTTTTTGTACTATTAATTTGATTTTTATTGTTTATAATTTATGATACTCTTAATTAATAGTCAGAGTACTCTATTATTGTATATATATATATATATATATATATATATATATATATATATATATATAAATTTAGACCCTATAAAAATAATAATCTATGACCTAGACCTAGTCCTAGTCCTAGACCTACCCTCCCTTCCCTCTCTCTCTCCAACCTCCCTCCAACCTCCAACCTCCAACCTCCAAATTCAAAATCCAATAACTCTCTTACATCCACCCTTTCTCTATTTTTGCAGTTAAATCAAATATTAAATTTAAAAATTAATAGAATGATAAAATATTTTTACCTTAAAGTAGGGTAGAGTCAAGTGGAGCGGTGCTTCCATGTTCCGGTACAAACTGGTATTGTTCTTTCAAAACCTGTTTACTCAGTTTAAACATATAAGTGTAAAAAAAAACTAATAAGATAAATTGTACCTCATATCCCATTGGAACTGAATACTTTTTAAATTGAGCAATCTTGCAAAAATCAGTATAATAACCTACAAAAAAATTCTCAAAAAGTTAATGCATTTGCATCAATACTATAAATCGTCAAAAGCACAAAATGACAAATTATACTTTTAGTAATAATACCTTTGGTGCAAAAAGCTTTTCATGCTTGTAAATATCAACAATGAACCGATTCCGTCCAATCGAATCTCTATATACTTCCAATCTTCAGCTTACATTAATAGTGAATTCTACATTTCAAAAATTTCACTTAACCATCCTAGGAACAATGTGCTCCTTACATTAAAAGTGAATTTTTACATTACAAAATCTTCATTCAACCCAACCATATTGAGATAGACAAATTAAATACATAAAACCTCATCCACAATTCTCACTAAGTAATGATTAATATAGGTAGTTTTAATCAGTAACCACAATCAACAAAACACATTCATTCTTAACACACAAAAATAATTATTGTATTTTAAACTAATGTCTAACCACACTTTGCTCATATGTTAAACAACCAATACACAGCCATAAACGAATCCATAATGTAGTTAATTTTTGGAATGCTTGAAAATAGTTGTTACTTTATGCTATTGCTTTTTGAAATATTTACAAATTACCTATTACTTTATGTTGTTGCTTTTTGGAATGCTTGAAACAACTTGCTGCTTTATGCTGCTGGTTTTTTGAATACTTGAAAAAACTATTATTTTATGTTGTTGCTTTTTGGATCAACAGCTACTGCGCACTGATGGACTTTTTTGTACTATTAATTTGATTTTTATTGTTTATAATTTATGATACTCTTAATTAATAGTCAGAGTACTCTATTATTGTGTGTGTGTATATATATATATATATATAATAAATAAATATATAAATTTAGAACCTATAAAAATAATAATCTATGACCTAGACCTAGTCCTAGTCCTAATCCTAACCTACCCACTCTTCCCTCTCTCTCTCCAACCTCCCTCCAACCTCCAACCTCCAACCTCCAACCTCCAACCTCCAACCTCCAAATTCAAAATCTAATAACTCTCTTACATACACCCTTTCTCTATTTTTGCAGTTAAATCAAATATTAAATTTAAAAATTAATAGAATGATAAAATATTTTTACCTTAAAGTAGGGTAGAGTTAAGTGGAGCGGTGCTTCCATGTTCCGGTACAAACTGGTATTGTTCTTTCAAAACCTGTTTACTCAGTTTAAACATATAAGTGTAAAAAAAAACTAATAAGATAAATTGTACCTCATATCCCATTGGAACTGAATACTTTTTAAATTGAGCAATCTTGCAAAAATCAGTATAATAACCTACAAAAAAATTCCCAAAAAGTTAATGCATTTGCATCAATACTATAAATCGTCAAAAGCACAAAAGGACAAATTATACTTTTAGTAATAATACCTTTGGTGCAAAAAGCTTTTCATGCTTGTAAATATCAACAATGAACCGATTCCGTCCAATCGAATCTCTATATACTTCCAATCTTCAGTTTACATTAATAGTGATAGTGAATTCTACATTTCAAAAATTTCACTTAACCATCCTAGGAACAATGTGCTCCTTACATTAAAAGTGAATTTTACATTACAAAATCTTCATTCAACCCAACCATATTGAGATAGACAAATTAAATACATAAAACCCCATCCACAATTCTCACTAAGTAATGATTAATATAGGTAGTTTTAATCAGTAACCACAATCAACAAAACACATTCATTCTTAACACACAAAAATAATTATTGTATTTTAAACTAATGTCTAACCACACTTTGCTCATATGTTAAACAACCAATACACAGCCATAAACGAATCCATAATTTAGCTACATTTTTTTGCAATAACCTGTTACTTTATGTAGTTAATTTTTGGAATGCTTGAAAATAGTTGTTACTTTATGCTATTGCTTTTTGAAATATTTACAAATACCTATTACTTTATGTTGTTGCTTTTTGGAATGCTTGAAACAACTTGCTGCTTTATGATGCTGGTTTTTTGAATACTTGAAAAAACAATTATTTTATGTTGTTGCTTTTTGGATCAATAGCTACTGCGCACTGATGGACTTTTTTGTACTATTAATTTGATTTTTATTGTTTATAATTTATGATACTCTTAATTAATAGTCAGAGTACTCTATTATTGTATATATATATATATATATATATATATATATATATATAATAAATAAATATATAAATTTAGAACCTATAAAAATAATAATATATGATCTAGACCTAGTCCTAGACCTATCCTCCCTTCCCTCTCTCTCCAAATCTCCAACCTCCAACCTCCAACCTCCAAATTCAAAATCCAATATCCACCCTTCTTTTTCTCTATTTTTGCAGTTATATCAAATATTAAATTTTAAAAATTAATAGAATGATAAGGATATCATTACCTTAAAGTAGCACTCAAGTGCAGGGGTGCTTCCATGTTCCGGTACAAGCTGGTGTTGCTCTTGTCAAGCCTGTTCACATAAACAACAAAAAACGAAAAAAATTAAGTAACAAAAATATTGAAATTTTTATTGACCTTGAATTCCTAAAGGTCAAAGACTTCTTTGAATGTTGCTTAATTTGGTTATATTAGCCTGGTCAAATCTAGTTCTTTGCTTTACCAGTTTGACATGAAAGATTTTCAATATGCAATCAAATGTTACCTGCTCATGGTAATTTTCTTCTAGTCTACAGATATCTCGACTAATTTCTTCATCCCCTGTTTGTGCTAAATCAGGCTGAACAAAAAAGGAAGCAATCAAATAAAAATATTAAGGCTTTTTATACCTGTTAAAAAAGTATAAACCATGATTTTTTTTTATAAGTGAAAGAATGAAACAGAAGTATGAACCATGATATTTTTTGGATAAGTAAAAGTACGAAGCAGGATGTATATCCCTCCTTAAAAAAAATTGTTGCCACTTAAAGAAGAAGAAAAAGAAAAAGAACGTCTGTATAGAACTGGGAAAAATCCAATACTCTGAATCTCCATGAGTGCTCTTTCATTTATGGACATTTTGTTATACTGCTTGATCTGAAAGAAAGCCATTTTGGGAATGATCAATGCCAGATGTAATCCACATGTCTGGCCTGGACAAAATGTCCCTTATCTGATTGATTATGCTCCAGTTCACTATAGGATCTTCCACTAGCGGGTATCCTATATCCACTAAAAGCAGTACGTCCAGTAATCTCAAAGCTTTGTATAATGAACGGTGATTGAAAGCACCAGATTCTTTGTTATAAGACTATCCTTAAAGTTATAACGTTGACTATGGATCGCCCCTACCTATATAGTCATAATATTCCTAAATATTTGTAAACAAAGTTAGCGCCATCAACTTAGTATATGAGAATTTAAACATTTGACCAGTCGAATTGGGGCTACTAGTTTTAGTGACTGCTACAGGAACTCATGATGTCTTGTCTTGTGTCCCATATGTTCTGCAAATGGTAGGCAAATAATAATTATAGTGGGCCGAACACAAGAATTTATAATTTCTATTATTCAAGCAAAGAGGGGGTGGAGAAAAGTAAGAGGTGGAATCAAAGTTCCCCTTAATGTTGTGATAACTTGTTTCCATCTGAAGGAAATCATAGCCCAACGCAGATAACTACTAACAAACCTGAGTCGGCCGGGTAGCTCATAAATATGGGATTGTAGTGGTAGTCTCAGTAGCACAACTCATTTTGGAAAGTCGCATTTACCCTTTCTTAATTACTCCAGTTTCTGCACTTCTCCGCCTACTCTTTAACTTTGATAACCATCTGATGCCATAAATAAGGCTGCTGATAATACGAGAGTATTATTGACGCTGCCATTCTGCGTTGATTGAAAGCACCAGATTCTATGTCTCCGTCCAGCTCACATTCAGATCCATAAATATTGACTTCAAGTTCTTCACTGCTACTACAGCAAGGCTCTTCATTTAAGTGGAATTTAGAGCAGCAAGAAGTATTTGGCAAAGGGGAATTTCAGTGGACACCCCTGGTCCTGAGGCTATATGTTCTGGACTAAGTTCAGCATTCTTTGTTTCAGCCACGTCTCTCGTCCGTTCAATCATACCAATTCCATTATATACCATGCTATCTAAAGGTGCTGTGTTTGGTGTTGCTGCAGTGCTACGCAGATTTCCCTATAAGAAAACCAATTCGGAATTTTTTTAATATGATCAATGCAAAGATGTTTAATTGATAATAAATAGTACATTCTAAATCAACATTTTGATGTCTGGTTTGGTAGAAAGATGGCAAACAAAGTAAAGGCTTGAGTTTCATATGAAAAAGGAGGAAATATATCTCTTCCATGCAAAGGGAAGCTTTTCCCCTCCTTGTGTTAGTTTGAGCATCATAAAAACAAGAATTGGTTTTTGGTTTTTTTCTTGATAATCAAAAATGGAAATGGAAAAAAAAGAGTGACAACTATGAGGACTTTAATCTCAGAGGAAATGTAGAAAGGTTGATGGAAAGAGTGATCCCTGCTAACTTATCACAGTATAGGGGCTCGTATATAGACTAACAAGTCCAATTGCATCACTTATAAGCGGGGGAAAGAGCGAAATTACAATATCTTCTGGAATGGAAGACCTCCATCCACTGACTACAAGACTGCAGCCTATCACCCAAGCTTGCCTCATGGTCAGCTAAATGAGTCCCTTCCCTCTTCACATGATGAATTTGAACTCAAAATATATTGATAAATGTTTTATCAGGATAAAACATAGGAGCCAAGGTTCTTGATTATTACTATTTATTGGGTATTTGATATGATAACATTTGCATATTCTTCCAATAAGATGGAAGGAGAAAGGAAATAGTTCTTTTACTTATTTCAATAATTTCACTTCGGTCATGTATAATCTTTTTCCTTGGTGACATTCTTATGTATTCCTTGTGTTTATGGAATGTATCTGGAGTTAAGAACTTGAGATCATTTTATCTGTAATTGTCCTTATTGTCGTTGTTGTTTTATATCATGTGTGAGACATGTGCTTTGTGATATTCCTTGTTGCATCTTCTCGTTCTCTTTTTAATTATCATTCAGGATACATTTTGGTAACTTAAATGCTTACTTTGTTGAGGAATAATTCCAACAATGTAGATTCTGCCACACTACCTGTCATATGAAAACCTCCTCTCTCACTTGAAGTGGCATAAAAATATGTAAAGTGATGCATTTTGTGTACTAGCCCGCTTCCCAGATATTACTCTCATATGGATATACTCATACCAACATAAATTAATGATGAATAATTCATAATAACTGCCGAAAATTTACAATAAGACTCGCTAATATATTTTGAATGTATGTGCAAATTATTATTTTTTGCAATGAACTAAAGAAAAAATAAAGAACTTCACCTGCTGCTTGAAAAAGGCCATGTCAACATCAGAAATAAAACCAAATAATGGCTCTATCTGTCTCCAAAATGAGCTTGAAAAGGCATAAGCTACAATAATAGTGATATAAATCAGTAACACGCATGACTTAATCTTCAAAAGTAAATTAATATAATCTCAGAGAGAACAGTACTAGGATTAGTAATAGCATTTGCAGCAGCCAACAACTCTTCATGCTCATCATCTGAACCAACTAAGAAAAATAACAATAGTGATCAAAGATCAAGAAAAACAAATAATCACAAAGACAATATCAGTAATATTGGAGTGCAAGTACCAGGAAAATCCGCTGCAGCATTTACTGTAGTATGCTTCTGACGTGTACAAGCCTTGCGGTCCTTGAGTTTCTTAGTTGGTGGTCGACCTGGTTTGCTGTGAATATTTCATAGAATTATAAGATGTTAATCAGTATAAACCAAGTTCATGAGAACAAAATAAGAGGACAGCTATTGAAAGACCCAAAAAGATGGGAAGGGAAAAAAATATTCCAACCTCTCTATCTTATCAAAACCAAGTTCATCAGTTCTAAGCTGCTTTGCAGTTCCCATATTTCCATGCTTTTCAATGGTCACTGGTATGAGAGACCTTGTGGAAGTCAAACCTCATCCAGTCCTCCCTTGCCTTCGAATGTCATCTCCAAGGTCATCCCCACTAGCCACTTTATTCTTCCTTGGTGGCAGGACAAGAGTTGATACTTTTTGAGCATTCAGCCCAGATTTATCATCTATCTCATCAGACTTCTTGCCCTTATCTTTAGACTTAACTTCAGCTGTTCCAGACTCCTCACTTTCTGATAATGCAGTCGATGGGAAATGGTCCCCTTTTAATTTATTAACCTGCTGAGGAGAATTTCCAGACAAGCGCCTTTGAAATCCTGATCCATTTTTGTTACCCGCGACATCAGATTTGGTATCTAAAGAAAAGGTTTCATCATTACTTGAAACAAAGAGGACGAATTTTTTTCTTCTTGCTGTACGGGACTTCTTCTGAGGTCTATGACTAGCGTTTCTGATTGTTAGCCCCAACAGCAGCCGGATTCTTGCTTGTACAATGAAAAAGCTCCCAATCACTACCAGCAGTTGCCCTTTGAATCACTGGGGACAACTTAGGAACAAAGCCTGAACCTGATCGTGGAGCCCGACCAGCTGCATTTAATTTTGCGTTTGAAGTAGGACTAGCTGAACTGAATTCCTCCCGGGTATTTGTCCTGGAAATACGGGAAACAAAGAAAATATAAGTAATACAGACTGATCTGACTTCATTAGCAAAGAAAAATAAATATGAGAACGGGTAACAACAAAGGGACTGCAAAGCCATTCTAACAGCTATTAAGTGCAAGGCTCTAGAAGAGAGAGTAAACCATGTGATCAGGAAAAAAATTCAAATAACTTGCTTTATTTTGGATATCAAAAATTATCAATCCAGCAAAACAAGAATTTAAGTAACACATCATGTATAGAATAGAAACAACCCAAAGAAGGAGCCCACAAATAAAAACCAATATATGAAAATTTTCGGTACTCCACAGAAAATGAAAAACATAAAGAACACAACATGGATTGAATAAAATAACCCTTGTAATGAACCGGCAAATCAAAACCAAGATAAAACCAGATAGTAATAAAACAAACTCCACAGAAAAGAAAATATTCAAATGAATTACTTTCTCTTGATATCAAAATTTTAAGCATCAGTATACACCAATTTACAAAACACGACATGGACAGAGAAGATGTAATTGTAGAATAATCAAAAGAAATCAAAGACCCAATAGGACAATCATTACAAAAATTAAATTAAAAAATATGTAAAAGAACACAACCAGATAATAATTAAACTAACTCCACAGAGAAGAAAAAATTGAAATGAATTGCTGTCTCTTGATATCAAAATTTAAGCATCAATATACACCAAAAAATAGGGTTTACTGAACACACATGAATAGAAAATATGTAAGTGTAGAATAGAAAATATGCAAGTGTAGGATAATCAAAAGAAAGAGAAACCCCAATAATCACTATAAACAATAAATACAAAAGATGTAAAAGAATTTAGAGAACCCTAGAACGCAAGAGAAACCGAACAAACTCCACACAGAAGAAAATATCAAAATGAATTACTTTCTCTTGAAATCAAAATTAAGAATCAATAAACGCCAAATACTAGGGTTTACAGAACACAGTATGGATGGAGAAGACGTAATTGTAGAATAATCAAAAGAAATTGAAGATCCAACACAAGAAAACATCTAATTGAATTAAAAGAACCCTAGAGCACAATAAAAACCGAACCTCTGATTTGTCGAACATTGGTCTCCAATCAATTACAAAACACATTGAATCAGCGCAAGAACTCCTTTCGTTCATCCGCCTCTGTAAGCAGCCGCTACTATGATCTCTATTTTGCTCTCTCAGATGAAATTCAAACACAGAATTGAAATTGAAATACTGTATATAAGTTATAACACATGCCTTTTAAAGCCTAACGGTCTTATTCTTTTCAAAATATGGCCGTAGGATCTGGTCCAATTTCAACGGCTTTGATTAAGGTTCTATGGCTCTCTCAGATGAAATTCAAATAGAGATAATTGAAAAGACTATATATAACACACACTCCCCATATGCTATTGGCGTTTGTCTGGCCTATTGTTGGTTCAGTAATAAATGGAATACAAAAAAAATTAATAAATAGGAGAAAATAACATTAAGTTTGACAGAGTAGATAATTTAGAGAGTTGTTATTTTTTATAAGAAAATTTTGATATTTACACAAAATCTTATTTACATGAATGTGATGGTATTTACTATTCATGTTCTGAGGGTCTTGTGAAACTATAAAACTCGCTTGTGAAAATATAAATTCTCATATTTTATTTTAAATTATTTTATATCAGATTATTTAAAGTATACGTGATATATTTATAAATATGTATATTTAATTTTCTATTTGTTAATCCCACGACATTTACAAATGTATCTCTTATTAATTTAAGTTTCGTCATTTTGAACGATTTTTTAAATAAGGTTTCCAATTTTATGTCATACGAAATGTTATCTATTTGTAATATGATATTTTCACATGATTTTTTGATATTTTCAGATGAAAATTAAAAAATTAAAATATCAAAATATCATGTGAAAATATCAATTTTTTATCTATTTATGAGATTCAGTTAGCATGAAGTGAACTTTATGATAATTTCATTTCATGCCCAATACACTGTTGACACATGCGGGAAAAGGGGCGGATCCAGAAATATTTTCTAGCAGGGGCAGATTTTAATTAATTTTTTTGTTTAAGTTAAATAAAAAAAAGCTTGAACTAAACATAATATTATTTAATCATAATAATGTTTACAAATTGTAATAAATATTCATAATCCAAACTAAAAAAAGAATTTCAAATAAAAAATATTTAGATACAATTTAGAAACTTACTTTGGCTGCATGTCATAGTTAAATTTGAATTATTTCTCAAATGCTCAAAGTCTCAAACCAAATTTACTTTTTATATTCAAACAAAACCATGAATTAATTTCAAAATATAAAACTAGTTTTGGTATCTTTTTATAAGTTTCAAATAAATTTTACTTTAAATAAGTTTTACTTGAAATAAGAGAAACAAACTACCCAAAATTTATACTCAGAACGCCAAAAATTATACAGGGTCCATTGTCAGATGCAGAGATGTAAAGTGATTATAACAACTAGAAATGAGGGGCTGCTAAAGGTTTATAATCATTTTCTATTTTTTATTTTCCATTATAAAATAAGACAAAATCATTGTAAGCTATCACAATAAAAGACAGAAACTACTTAACAAAAATAATCCCATTTTCAATTGAAGATCAAGTAAACCAAAAATAAAAACTCAATCAGACCAAACAAAAAGTAACCACGTTCAACCAAATCAATAACAAAAAAAAAATCAAGCTTGAATCAAACAATCCCTCACAGTTCACACACTGACATTTAAAACAAAAAATTATTTAAAAAATACTTCTAAGATTTCACCAAACTTTAAAATACGAAGATTTTTGTACTTGTATTTAAAATTGATTTATAAAAAAAAAAAATTACCCCTTCTAAATTTAACTCTTCTATTAATTTGTCCCCTTAAAATTATTAATTTACATATCTGTCATACCCCTATACCTATTTAAAAAAATCTAGCAAGGGCAGCTGCCTATCCTGCCCCCAATACAGATCCGCCCCTGGACAGGAGGATCTCTTTGCCTACGTGTTAGTTCATCTCATGTTAACCACTCCCATATTTATGTTTATCTATATATATTTTAAGGGGAGAGTAGGGGTCAGAGAAGCAGTTATTTTGGAAAAAGTTGTGTAATAGGTAATAAAAAAAGGAAACTGATATTTTCACATGAAAACCGTCACTATAGATCCTTTAGCAACGATTTTTACCGTCGCTATACATTTATAGCGACACTTTTCATATAAAAATATCAAAAAATATTGTGAAAATATCAATTTCCTAAAAAAACTTGTGAAACTATTACTTATGCCACTAAACTCTAGTTTAATTTATTTGGTCCACTAAAGGCAAAAATATACTTTAAGCCAACCACAGTAACACGTTTTGTGTAATAGTCCACTGAATTAAAAAAAACTCAAATTAATTAGACAAATGTCAAATGTAATTCCCGAAGTTTTCAAGAAATGTTAACAGGATTAAGAATACGAATAAAACATTGTAAACTGAAATTTCAATGAAATAAAAATTGAATTTTATTTAGAGTCATAATTAAATTGGAAACGTTATATCGAGAAAAAAATTGATACGCGAGAAATAACCAACGATGACGCGTAAAAATGGAGACGTATGTGAGGGAGCTATATATATGGTTAGAAGGATATGGAACAAAGAAAGATATACAATTCAAAAATTAAAATTTGAGTACGAGATGAAAATTTGAGCACGGACTGCACCGTTTGAGTTTGGAACGTTGAATTTGGTAGGTGAAGACTTTAAATATCATAACTTTTTAGTCAAAGTCAATAATTAACTTTTATGAGGAAAAGTCAAAATTGAAGTTCAGGGATGAATTTGAAGAAACGGACGTCGCCATGATGATCAAGATGTCGATTTTAGTAAAAAACGACTGTAAGCATGAAAATTGAACTTTTAGATCAAAAAATCAAAAAGGCTGGTCAAACATCCAAAAAATGGAACAAGAGGAAAAAGAGTTGATTATGGAAATTTCCAGTATATTGAGTCATGGTTGGAGATACGGATTGAAGGGGGAGTAGCTTCCTTGAGAAGCTTTGACATTTTTACCAAAGATTTTTTTTAGTTTGGAATTGTCAACTCATGCTTATAAAAGGAAAGTAAAGTAAGCAAGCTAGACCATTTTTTTCATTATTCTCACAGCAGCCACAAGGTGAGGGAGAGAGAGGACTGAGTTGAGTATGCGAAGGAGAAAAAGTGGAAGAAAAGTGTAATCGTGCAAGGAGAAAAAAAAAGCAAGTAGTTGAGCTATATTTCTAAAACTTTGATCCTTTGATTTTCATATATGGTTATTAAGTTTTATGAAATTTATGTAAAGAGGACATGTTTATGTTTGTTTATGATAGATTCATGGGCAGCTCACCATAGGGGCAGAGGGTCAATTGACCACCATTGAATTCTCAAAGGGTCAATTTTTTTTAGAGGATGTTAAGTTAAAGGAAACTAATATTTTCACAATATTTTTTTATATTTTTACAACAAAAGTGTCGCTATAGATGTATAACGACGGTGAAAACCGTCGTTATAGGATCTATAACGACTATTTTGTTGTGGAAATATCATTTTCTGTTGTGGATTTATTAATTTCTAAGTTAAAATATGAAATTTTAGAATAAAAATGTATAAAAAGTCTTAAACTTCTACCCACACCATACTCCATTCTTTCTCATTGTTTAATAACTTACATTGGTCATGATATTTTGGTAATTATTGAAAATGATGTTATATTATTATAAATTCAAGCAATGAATACTCGAAAAATGTTGTTGTAAACAATATTTCAGCATTATTTACTTTCATAATTTATTGTAGATTTTTCTTTTAAAATTTGATCCCACTAAATTGAGTTGTTGGATCCGCCGCTGGATAGATTAAACTTGTATAAACAAAAATCAAACAAGAAAAATAAAAAAATCAAATAAAAGATTGAAAAACAAGATTTGAAATTTTTTCCAGAAAAGTGACTAAGTTGCCCTATTTTTTGTAAAAGTTACATCTCTTGATATATAATGAGTAAGGAGATGATCTTTATGTCTAAAAATAGCTCTGAAAGCTATCTACACGCAGAGACAAGAATGATCCAAAAATTCCTAGTACATTATTTTGGATGAATTTTCAAATCAGATTCAGAGAAAAATCACACTGTCAGAATTTAGAAAATCAAATTCTGACATAGTTTTTGTAAGAATTATATAGGTTATTACTTATTAGTGTGTTTGAAATTTAAGCATGAAATAAAAAGAAAAGTTGTAGATATGGAAACTAGTTACGCACTAACACCAAAATCACCTCAAACCTCATTGTAGATTAGTTGTAATTAAAAAATTTGTGAGCCATGGTAAATCTGGAAACTGGAGCATATTAACCATTTTTAATATGGTTAACCAACCATTTAAAAACTAAAACCATATTAACCATTTTTAATATGGATAATGTGGGTTAGAACCATATGGTTATGGTTAAAAACCATATTAACCATATTAGTTGTTATAATATTATATATTTTTTATATTCTGATTGTATCATAAATAAATAACTAAAATATAATAGTATTTAATTATAATTTGTGCTTGAGATAATTTTATTATATAATCTATCATAAGTAAAGAGGAGTGAAAACAGTAACAAAATATTATTTTTTTTCGTGGGTCGGGTGGGTGAGGTAGGGGGTGGAGTGGGGTAGGGTGGGGTGGGGTAATATTATTATTTTTTACATAATATTATTTTTTTACATAATCACATAATATTATTTTTTTTAGTGGGGGTGGGGTAGGGGGTGGGGTGGGGGTGGGGGTGGGGGTGGGTATGGGGTGGGGGAGGGGGTAAGGTGGGTGGGTAGAGTGAGTGGGTAGGGTGGATGGGTGGGTGGGGTGGGTAGGTAGGGTATGTGGTATGGTAGGGTAGGGTGGGTAGATAGGGTAGGTGGTAGGGTGGGGTGGGTAGGTAGGGTAGGTGGTAGGGTAGCGTAGGTGGTAGGGTGGGTGGGTAGGGTGGGGTGGGTAGGGTAGGGTAAGGTAGGTGGGTAGGGTAGGGTAGGTAGGTAGTAGGTAGGTAGTAGGGTAGGGTAGGTGGGTAGGTGGGTAGGTAGGGTAGGGTAGGGTAGGTAGGGTAGGTGGTAGGGTGGTAGGGTGGGTGGTAGGGTAGGGTGGGTAGGATGGGGTGGGTAGGTAAGGTAGGTGGTAGGGTAGGTAGTAGGGTAGGGTAGGTGGATGGGTAGAGTGGGTGGGTAAGGTGGGGTAGGTATGGTAGGGTAGGGTAGGTAGGTAGGGTAGGATAGATGGGTACGGTGGATAGGGTGGGGTGGGTAAGGTAGGTGAGTGGGCAGGGTGGGTGGGTGGGGTAGGGTGGGGTGGGTTGGAGTGATGGGTGAGGTTGAGGTGGGGGTGGGGGTGGGGGTAGGTTGAGGTTGGGGTGGGGTGGGGGTGTGGTGGGGGTGGGGTGGGGTGGGGGTGGGGTAGTGGGGTGTATTATTGTATAACAGTATAATAATATAACACTCAACGGGAGAAATAAATTAGGAAATAAAGTGCACAATTTAAATTAAAAAGTGTTATATAAATATGGGTCGAAAAATGGTTAACTGGTTCAGAACCATAACCGACCTGAATAAATATGGGTCCAAACCATAACCGACCTGAATAAATAAAAATGGTTAACTGACCCATTTGGTTCCAGTTAATATGATTTGACCCAACAGTTAACTACTTATATTGTCAGGTCTAGTTATTAGTGTGTTTGAAATTTAAGCATGAAATAAAAAGAAAAGTTGTAGATATGGAAACTAGTTACGCACTAACACCAAAATCACCTCAAAACTCATTGTAGATTAGTTGTAATAAAAAAATTTGTGAGCCATGGTAAATCTGGAAACTGGAACAGGGCAGACTTTGACACAATTTTTGTGAGACTTAGGAAGAGTCATATGTAAGACCCCAACTTTTTATAAATAAAATTGAATTTCCTCTAATTATTATTTTGAATAATAAGGTGTTAATTTGATATAATGTTTTGGTTATGGGTGAAATGTGAAAATTTTAAAAAATAAATAAGTGATTATAAAATATTCATTGTTATCGGGGAATATTCGTTTGGTCGTGAAATATTCTTGCTGTCAGGGAATATTCGTACGATGGCGCAGTCATTTGTGGACCCCATAACAAAAAACGGTCGGATGAAGAAAACGACAAGTATGAGTTTATTATAAATAACGACGTAGTTGTAACCATTAACACTGTTGAAATACTTGGTGGTTAAAATACAATAATACGCGTGGTTGCACAGTAGCACACAGTATTGCATAATATTTTTGAATTATTGATTTTTACGTAAGAAGACACTACTCAATAATTGTTACCATAATTACTGTTCAATATTTTATTTTATTGATTCAATAATTGCTACATTGATATTTTATATTATTGTTGTTTCAATAATTGTCACTGCACAACATTTCCCATTATCAGATCAATAATTCATATTATTTGAATAATATTATTAAATAGCATTGTTGGCAATGTCTAAGAAAGTTTTGTCTAAGAAAAGGGGTTTGGTCATCTAATTGCGCGCCAGTAAGGAGAAATCCTTATCGGAAAGCCCCCTCTTTTTCATGGGAACGACCTGGTTGTCAGTATTGTGATTCTGTAATATTATTTGTGAATAATTAATTATTAATTTTTATGATAAGGAAATATTTATTTTTATATGGATATAAATGAAGGAATTAATGTTGAGGTATTTTATCAGTATTTTATTGGAATGAAAGTATTAAAAATCATCCGCATGTGAATTTCGGACATTTTCTGTCTGGAATTTGAAAAAATTTTCTTCTACAAAGTTGTAAAGAATTAAATTTTCTATGGAATAGACATAAAATTTGTATTTTTCTGATAAAAGGGCTATTTATTATGATTATTAAAGTCGTTGATTATTGTTTAAATTTAAAATATTTTGGAAATTTTCTAGAATGGGTAGGCCCCACTTTTGGTTGGTGAGAAATGTGCTGAAATTTTATTTCAAAAGTGGTGTGCGTGAATAGTAGCAGGTAAAGCCATCAGGTAGCATGTGACGCCCCCAAAATAGGTATACATCACCCATTCTGAGTCGCCAAATACATGGTACAGAACTTAAATACAAAATTCATTTATACAATACGACAAAACGTAGCAGAGATTTCAACATGGATATTGTCTCGTAGAGAGTATCCAAACTCAAATTCAATCCTCATTACAATTATTATCACAATATCTCATAGAATAATGAGGACTACTATGGCAACCATTTCGTACCGTCACTCCATTCTCTGACTAGTCCCAGCTATATTCTCATTTTCTGAAGAGGACAGTGAAAGAAAAAGGTGAGCTCAACTAACCTAGTAAAAAATATTATGACTAAGATAATGCAGAATAAATTATCCTTAGCCTTCAACAGTGTTAAACTGATAAAATACAATAAACATCAAGTTTAACTGCAGCGGAAGAAGCAATCTATTAGAAGAGTCAAGTAGAGCATGATATATACTATCTTCTATGATTTAAAAAGTTTATCATCAATTTTATCGCTGAGACTCAGCTTAATAAATAATCCACATCATCGAATCATCCCTGCACTACGGGCCAAGGATATTCATCAGTATCACGATCACGAATTATCCATGCACTACGGGCCAAGGATATTCGTGTTTTCATCAATGGTCATACTCATGCCAAACAATAATTCATCCTTGCACCCTTGGCCGAAGAGAACGAATGGTCATGATCATACCAATAACTGTCCACCAATGCACTACGGGCCAATGAGAATTTTTACCACATCATTTGTAACATTACGGGTCATTATTATACCAAATGATCCCTGGTCATAATCATACCAATCAACAGTCCATCTATGCACTACGGCCAAAGATGACTTTCATCACAATATAAGCATGAGGATGATGACAAGGATATAAGAATTCAATTAAATGAAATCAAAAGATAAATTTTAAACATATATAATTTAATTTATCCAAAATTCAATAATGGCTAAATTGTCAACATGATACTGCTTTGTGGAGTAAAATTCAAGAATAATATTGTATCAAAAATGATTTGGACCTAAAAGAAATCAATTTTTATCATGAATAATACTTCGGGTGAATAGTACTTTATGAATAGTATCCCATGAATAGTACTTCATGAATAGTACCCGTGAATAGTACTTTGTAAATAGTATCCAAATATAGTACTTTGTGAATAGTATCTGTGAATAGTACTTTGTAAATAATACCCGTGAACAGTACTTTGTGAATAATATTCTGATATGAAAGGATCAATAATTATCAAGAATGCTCAGAATAATCTTTTCATGAAAAGATACTAAATGAAGCACAAATATCAAGAATATTTCATTAATTTCACGGAGTATAGAAGAATACTACAACAAAATGAGTGTAGAATTAGGGATACGAAATGAAATAATATTACTCACATACTATAGAATATGGAAGAAAATATTATTTCTTATGAATACTGAAAAATAATATCACTTACGAATACGAAAGAAATAATATCTCTTACCTTAGAAATAATACCTTTGGTGCAAAAAGCTTTTCATGCTTGCAAATATCAACAATGAACCGATTCCGTCCAATCGAATCTCTATATACTTCCAATCTTCAGCTTACATTAACAGTGAATTCTACATTTCAAAAATTTCACTTAACCATCCCAGGAACAATGTGCTCCTAACATTAAAAGTGAATTTTACATTACAAAATCTTCATTCAACACAACCATATTGAGACAAATAAATTAAATACATAAAACCTCATCCACAATTCTTACTAAGTAATGATTATTAAAGGTAATTTTAATAAGTAACCACAAGCAACACAACACAGTAATTTTGAACACACAAAAATAATTATTGTATTTCAAACTAATGTCTAACCACACTTTGCTCATATGTTAAACAACCAATACATAACCATAAACGAATCCATAATAGAAATTGTAACATTTGTTTGCAATCACCTGTTACTTTATGTAGTTGAGTTTTGGAATGCTTGAAAATAGTTGTTACTTTATGCTATTGCTTTTTGAAATATTTACAAATACCTATTACTTTATGCTGTTGCTTTTTGGAATGCTTGAAACAACTTGATGCTTTATGCTGTTGGTTTTTTGAATACTTGAAAAAGCTATTAATTAATGATGTTGCTTTTTGGATCAACAGTTACTACGCAATGATGGACTTTTTTGTCCTATTAATTTGATTATTATTGTTTATAATTTATGATACTCTTAATTAATAGTCAAAGTACTCTATTATTGTTTATATATATATATATATATATATATATATATATATATATATAGTTAACATAAATATATATATATATATATATATATATATAATATACATATTTAGAACCTATAAAAATAATAATCTATGACCTAGACCTATCCTCCCTTCCCTCTCTTTCCAAATCTCCAACCTCCAACCTCCAAAATCAAAATTCATTAATCTCTTACATCCCCCTTCTTTTTCTCTATTTTTGTAGTTATATCAAATATTAAATTTAAAAATTAATAAAATGATAAGATATTTTTAACTTAAGGTAGGAGAGTCAAGTGGAGCGACGCTTCCATGTTCCGGTACAAGCGGTGTTGTTCTTTCCAAACCTGTTTACTCATGTTTGTGTTTTACACCGGACCTGGTTCTGTCTTTATTATTCTGTTGGAATATCATGTCTGTGCGTTTTACGCTGGACCTGGTTCCGTCTTTATTATTCTGTTGGAATAACCTGTCTATGCGAAGTACCGCATGCATGGTGATTTCTGTTGTTATTCCATTATTTATTATTCTGTTGGAACATCCTGTCGGTGCGAATTTCGCCTGACCTGGTTCCGTTACTTATTATTCTGTTGGAATAACTTGTCTATGCGAAGTACCGCATGCATGGTGATTTCTTTTGTTATTCCATTCTATATTATACTCAGTTGGCTAAAGTTTTGACTTCTATACTCCATGAAATTAGTAGAATATCTTTGATATTTGCGCTTCATCCAGTATCTTTTCATGGATATATTCTTCTGAGCATTCTTGAAATTTACTCTACAAAGAAGTATCATGTTTACAATTTAGACGTTATTAGTTCCTGGATAATTTAATTCTTGAACTTGTTTTATTGAATTATTATATCATTGTCATCATCCTCATGTTTATATTTTTTTTTAAATCATATGTGGCCTGTAGTGCATAGATGGACTTGGTATGATTATGACCAGGGATTATTCGGTATAATCATGACCGTAATATTACAAATAATGTGGAAAAAGTCCTCATTGGCCCGTAGTGCATTGATGGACAGTTTTTGGTATGATTATGGCTATGGATTCTCTTCAGCCAAGGGAGCAAAGATGAATTATTTTATGGAATGATCAGGACCATTGATGAAAACACGATTATCTTTGGCCCGTAGTGCATGGATAATTCGTGGTCGTGAAACTAAATAATATCCTTGGCCTGTAGTGCAGGGATGAATTGATGATGTGGATTATTTATTAAGCTGAGTCCCGGCAATAAAAGTGATGAAAAACTTTTTAAATCATAAAAGATAGTAGATTTTATTCTCTATTTGACTGTTTTAATGGATTGCTTGTTCCGCTGCAGTTAAACTTGATGTCTATTGTATTTTATCAGTTTAACATTGTTGGAGACTAATGATAATTTATTCTGCATTATCTTAGTCATAATATTTCTTACTGGGCTAGTTGAGCTCACCCTTTCTTTCACTGTTCTCTTCAGGAAATGAGAATATAGCTGGGACGAGTCGGGGAACAGAGTGATGGTCCTAGATGGTTTATTAGTAGTCCTCACTATTCTGTGAAATAGTGTGATAATAATTGTAATGAGGACTCCTTTTGAGTTTTTATACTCTCCAGTAGACAATAATTGTATTCAAACTCACAGTTTATGTTGTCGTATTGTACACGACAGTTGTATTATTAAGTTATATTTGAATTCTGTACCATGTATCTGGCGACTCAAGATGGGTGATGTATACCTATTTTTGGGGGCGTCACAGTTGGTATCAAAGCTTAGAGATATGATCCCTGGCTAGGATGTGAGAATAGAACTAGAAGGGGAGAGACAGGGTATTCATTCGCTAGTATAACCTACCTAAGTTTATTTGGTATTTAATTGGTCGGTCAGAATATAGGGATAATATGTTACATGTCAATTAACCTTTGTTTTGTGGCAGTATCTAAAAATGACATCCGAGAATGTTGAGAATATCAATGGAGCACAGGAGACCGTTGATTCTCCACAGGTCAATGATCAGGACAATGTGCAACAGGATGGCGATAATCCTCCTGTAAACAACAACACTGATCAATTGACGAACGATGGTAAGTTTAGGAGTTTTTTAGAATTCATGCAACATCAGGCGAAGGCGGCTCCTATTCATAATGCAGGTAAAAATAATAGCAACCCACGGTTGGTCACCGCTAAGCAATTCAAGGAGCTGGGACCACCGGAGTTTTTGAGAAAGCCAGAACCACTTAAGGCGGAGACGTGATTAAAGCAGATCACCAAGATATTTGATTTCTTGGGATGCTCTGAGGAACAAAAGGTTCCCTTTGCCACCTTTATGTTGCGTGAAGAGGCAGATCACTGGTGGGAATCTGTAAAACGTACCCAGCCTGACGCACTCAAGATGTATTGGGAGAAGTTCTAAGAGTTGTTCAATGACAAGTACTTTCCCGAAAGCATTCGTCACATGAAGGGGGTGGAATTTATCAAGTTGGAGTAAAATAACATGACCGTGTCGCAGTACGAAGCCAAGTTTGTCGAGTTGTCCCGATTTGCGTCCCACTTGGTTGATAATGA
This sequence comes from Panax notoginseng, assembly GCA_016801055.1. Classification (NCBI taxonomy): domain Eukaryota; kingdom Viridiplantae; phylum Streptophyta; class Magnoliopsida; order Apiales; family Araliaceae; genus Panax; species Panax notoginseng. The sequence goes on from CM029023.1 coordinate 136,448,948, forward strand.
AGAGAGAATGACGCGAATGTTTTTAAGAGTTTTGAAGCCGGAGATACGCCAATATCTTATTTCTCATAAACTGTGTTTGTATTCAGATATTGTAAATAGGGCTCAGTTAGTGGAGCGCGATAACGAGTCAACGCAACCAAAAGAGAGCAGCCGGCAAAATGATAATACCGGTGATAACAGTCATCAAAGCGGTGACAATAAACATAGAGGGAATCAACATGCCAGAAATGGTAACCACTTCGGTGGTAATCATGGTCAAAATAATAAGAATGGACATTTCAAGAAGAGTAGATTCAACAATGATGGAAAGACGTCAGCACCAGTATCCGTTGTTAAGGAAGGAGAACGACCACCTATCATATGCTTCAAATGCGGAGGGGAGGGACACATCAGTCCAAACTGCGCGATGCCGTCCAAAGCATGTTATAATTGTGGAAGAGAAGGTCACTTCGCCCGATTTTGTCGTTCACCGAAGATAAGTTTAGCTAAGATGGAGGCACCAAAGGCCGTCCCAGAAAAGTCAAAGCCAGTAGTTTAAGAGAGAACATTTTTTTTCGTGACAAGGAACCTGAATAAAATTATCACGGGTATATTAGTCATAAACTCTTGTGAAGTCTATACCATGTTAGATACCGGTTCTACTCACTCTTTTATTTCACCTAGTTGTGTTCAATGTTTGAAGTTAACTCTGGAGAAGTTAGACTTTGATATATCTGTTTAAACTCAGTCGGGAGAAACCTTCGTTACCTTCACTATTTATAAATCTTGTTCAAATCTTTCACGTTACCTGTCGATCTTATCTCTTTGAAAATACTTTCCTTTGATGTGATTTTTGAAAACGATTGGTTAACTACTCATCATGCTTTTCGTAGGGTTGTTAGCTTTCATATTCCTAACCAACCTGTTATGCAAATTCAAGCAACCAAACCACTAAAGTCAATCATTGTCATATCAAGCCATAAGTAAAGAGCCCTGTTCCTTTCGTTGTTGACTTCCTTGTGTGGAATGCACCGAAGCCAGACTTTCTGTAGGCGACGTCGTGAATGAAGATAGCAAGTTGATAGGTATCAATGTGACGTACTATCCAAGTCTTGGATGAGGGTCACATTTTTGAATGATATTTCTATCCTTAATAAATTCTTGACGTATTCTTGAAGACTTCCTAGCCTACCTTAGAGCGTGAAATCGAATTTTGTATTGACCCCAGTACAAAACCCATTTCTTAAACCCTCAAATAATTCTTTAACCAAAACGAACGTATAATGCGCTAAAGAAGTTGGCTCGAGCTATTGAAGATTACGATCGTACCATGTAATATCATTGTGGAAGTGTGAACGTGGTAGCTGACGCGTTGAGTAGAAGATCGTATGCGGTTACAAGTGCGAATATACGAACCCACATGAAGATAACGAATATACGATTAGAATCGACTTTAATCGATAAAGTTAAAGCCGCTCAAGTTACATACTCAGAGCTGATGAATGTGAAGCAGAAGGTTCAAGAGGGCGTTATTCTAGAAGCAAGAATCGACGAAGAGAGGAAATCTCAACCCTCGATTTAATTGGCCCATTTGAAATCCTCGATCGAGTAGGAACTGTGGCTTATAAACTCGTTTTACCGCCAAGTATGTCGCGTGTTCATAACATTTTTAACGTATCGATGTTACGTAAATATGTGGACGACCTGAACCACATTATTAATTTAAAACCGGACGAGATAGCTGATGATTTAACGTATGAAGATGTACCTGTTAAAATCCTGGAATATATTCTACGCTTAAAAGTTATACCTCAAGAGTTAGAATCTGATGAACTGTCTTCATCTGTTCGGCATACCAGGTACGTACGTAAATTTCGAGGGCGAAATTCCATAAGGAGGGGAGATTGTGAGACCCCAGATTTTATGAATAAAGGTTTAAATTTCTTGAAATATTTTTTTGAATATTATGGTGTGGATTTGATATAATGTTATAGTTGTGGGTAGTATTTATAAATTTTACAAAGTATGCAAGTTGTTGTATAATATTTGATTGGTCGGGAAATATTCTTTTTGTCAGAAAATATTCGTACAACGGCGCAATCATTAGTGGACCTCACAACGGAATTATTGTCTGATTGAGAAAACGACAAAAATATTTTATTAAAAATAACGGCGGAAGTTTTACCGTTGATACTGTTAAACTACTCGGTAGTAAAAGTACAGTAATACGTGTGGTTGCATAGTAGCACACGGTATTGATTATTAATGTTTATGTGAGAAGTCACTCAGTTTGATTCAGTTATTGTCAATTAATAATATGAATTATTTAGCGATAATGAAGTTTTGTTTTATTCGTATTATTAACGTAATAAAACAGAAACATCTTGTTATATAAAACAGAGTACTTTATTAAAGTTATTCTATAAATAGAATATATTATATTTTATTTAAAAGATTTTTCTTTAAATATGGACCATCAGATTAAAGTAAATCAATCTGGACCGTTCATAGATTAGTTACTATGAATTCTATTTTTCTATAAATAGAAGCTCATTCCTTCATTATTTTCTTACGAATTCACTTAACTCTAGAGAGAGAAACTATAGAGAGAAACTATAGAGAGAAAGAAGAAAAGTATTCTGCTACTTAACTACTTCTTTATTTCAGTTCTTCTTTAAAACGGTAAGGGATATTATTTGTTGTACCCGTAAGGGGTATTATTTTTTTGTCTTCATGAAGAGAACTTCTGTTATTTTATTCTTTATTATTCTGCTGGAATAACCAGTATACGCGGACTACCCTATACTTGGTGACATTCTTCTATTATTCCGTCTTTATTATTCTGTTGGAATATCATGTTTGTGTTTTACACCGGACCTGGTTCTGTCTTTATTATTCTGTTGGAATATCATGTCTGTGCGTTTTACGCTGGACCTGGTTCCGTCTTTATTATTCTGTTGGAATAACCTGTCTATGCGAAGTACCGCATGCATGGTGATTTCTGTTGTTATTCCATTATTTATTATTCTGTTGGAACATCCTGTCGGTGCGAATTTCGCCTGACCTGGTTCCGTTACTTATTATTCTGTTGGAATAACCTGTCTATGCGAAGTACCGCATGCATGGTGATTTCTTTTGTTATTCCATTCTATATTATACTCAGTTGGCTAAAGTTTTGACTTCTATACTCCATGAAATTAGTAGAATATCCTTGATATTTGCGCTTCATCCAGTATCTTTTCATGGATATATTCTTCTGAGCATTCTTGAAATTTACTCTACAAAGTAGTATCATGTTTACAATTTAGACGTTATTAGTTCCTAGATAATTTAAATCTTGAACTTTTTTTATTGAATTCTTATATCATTGTCATCATCCTCATGTTTATATTTTTTTTAAAGTCATCTGTGGCCTGTAGTGCATAGATGGACTTGGTATGATTATGACCAGGGATTATTCGGTATAATCATGACCGTAATATTACAAATGATGTGGAAAAAGTCCTCATTGGCCCGTAGTGCATTGATGGACAATTTTTGGTATGATTATAGCTATGGATTCTCTTCGGCCAAGGGAGCAAAGATGAATTATTTTATGGAATGATCAGGACCGTTGATGAAAACACGATTATCTTTGGCCCGTAGTGCATGGATAATTCGTGGTTGTGATACTAAATAATATCCTTGGCCTGTAGTGCAGGTATGAATTGATGATGTGGATTATTTATTAAGCTGAGTCCCGGCAATAAAAGTGATGAAAAACTTTTTAAATCATAAAAGATAGTAGATTTTATTCTCTACTTGACTATTTTAATGGATTGCTTGTTCTGCTGCAGTTAAACTTGATGTCTATTGTATTTTATCATTTTAACATTGTTGGAGACTAATGATAATTTATTGGAGACTAATGATAATTTATTCTGCATTATCTTAGTCATAATATTTCTTACTGGGCTAGTTGAGCTCACCCTTTCTTTCACTGTTCTCTTCAGGAAATGAGAATATAGCTGGGACGAGTCGGGGAACAGAGTGATGGTCCTAGATGGTTTATTAGTAGTCCTCACTATTCTGTGAAATAGTGTGATAATAATTGTAATGAGGACTCCTTTTGAGTTTTTATACTCTCCAGTAGACAATAATTGTATTCAAACTCACAGTTTATGTTGTCGTAATGTACACGACAGTTGTATTATTAAGTTATATTTGAATTCTGTACCATGTATCTGGCGACTCAAGATGGGTGATGTATACTTATTTTTGGGGGCGTCACAGATTTCGTCCAATCGAATCTCTATATACTTCCAATCTTCAGCTTACATTAACAGTGAATTCTACATTTCAAAATTTTCACTTAACCATCCCAAGAACAATGTGGTCCTTACATTAAAAGTGAATTTTACATTACAAAATCTTCATTCAACACAACCATATTGACACAAACAAATTAAATACATAAAACCCCATCCACAATTCTTACTAAGTAATGATTATTAAAGGTAGTTTTAATCAGTAACCACAATCAACACAACACAATAATTCTGAACACACAAAAATAATTATTGTATTTCAAACTAATGTCTAACCACACTTTGCTAATACGTTAAACAACCACACAACCATAATCGAATTTTTGGAATGCAGTTAATTTATGTTGTTAATTTTTGGAATGCTTGAAAATAATTGTTACTTTATGCTGTTGCTTTTTTGAATACTTGAAAAAACAGTTATTTTATGTTGTTGCTTTTTGGATCAACAACTACTGTGCAGTGATGGACTATTTTGTACTATTAATTTGATTTTTATTCTTTATAATTTATGCTACTCTTAATTAGTAGTCAGAGTACTATATTATTGTTGACAAGTACACACACACACACACACACACACACACACACACACACACACACACACACACATATATATATATATATATAATAAATATAAAAATATATAAATATATATTCAGAACCTATAAAAATAATAATCTATGACCTAGACCTAGACCTAGACCTAGTCCTAGTCCTAGACCTACGCTCTCTTCCTTCTCCCCCCAACCTCCAACCTCTAACCTCTAACCTCCAACCTCCAACCTTCAAATTGAAAATTCAATAACTCTCTTACATCTACCCTTCTTTTTCTATATTTTTTCAGTTATATCGAATATTAAATTTAAAAATTAATAAAATGATAAAATATTTTTACCTTAAAGTAGGAAGGTCAAGTGGAGCGGTGCTTCCATGTTCTAGTACAAGCGGGTGTTGTTCTTTCCAAACCTGTTTACTGAATTTAAACACATAAGTGTAATAAAAAACTAATTAGATAAGTAGTACCACATATCCCATTGGAACTGAATACTTTTTAAATTGAGCAATCTTGTAAAAATTAGTATAATAACCTACAAAAAAATTACCAAAAAGTTAATACATTTGCATCAATACTATAAATCATTCAGTCAAAAGCACAAAAGGACAAATTATACTTTTAGTAATAATACCTCTGGTGCAAAAAGCTTTTCATGCTTGTAAATATCAACAATGAACCGATTCCGTCCAATCGAATCTCTATATACTTCCAATCTTCAGCTTACATTAATAGTGAATTCTACATTTCAAAAATTTCACTTAACCATCCCTAGGAACAATGTGCTCCTTACATTAAAAGTGAATTTTACAATACAAAATCTTCATTCAACCCAACCATATTGAGACAGACAAATTAAATACATAAAACCTCATCCACAATTCTTACTAAGTAATGATTATTATAGGTAGTTATAATCAGTAACCACAATCAACACAACACATTCATTCTGAACACATAAAAATAATTATTGTATTTCAAACTAATGTCTAACCACACAACCATAAACGAATCCATAATAGAAATAACAACATTTGTTTGCAATCACATGTTACTTTATGTAGTTGATGTTTGGAATGCTTGAAAATAGATGTTACTTTATGCTGTTGCTTTTTGAAATATTTACAAATACCTATTACTTTATTTGTTGCTTTTTCGAATGCTTGAAACAACTTGCTGCTTTATATTGTTACTTTTTTGAATACTTGAAAAAAAGTGTTATTTTATGCTATTGCTTTTTGGATCAACAACTACTGTGCACTGATGGACTTTTTTGTACTATTAATTTGATTTTTATTTTTTATAATTTATGTTACTCTTAATTAGTAGTCAGAGTACTATATTATTATAAATAAGTACATATATATAAATATATATAATATATAAATATATATATATATATATATAGAACCTATAAAAATAATAATATGACCTAGACCTAGACCTAGACCTAGACCTAGACCTACCCTCTCTTCCCTCTCTCTCTAACCTCCAAATTCAAAATCAAATAACTCTCTTACATTTACCCTTTCTCTATTTTTGCAGTTATATCAAATATTAAATTTAAAAATTAATAGAATGATAAAATATTTTTACCTTAAAGTAGGGGAGAGTCAAGTGGAGCGGTGCTTCCATGTTCCAGTACAAGCTAGTGTTGTTCTTTCCAAACTTGTTTACTCAGTTTAAACATATAAGTGTAAAAAAAACTAATAAGATAAATTGTACCTCATATCCCATTGGAACTGAATACTTTTTAAATTGAGCAATCTTGCAAAAATCATTATAATAACCTACAAATAAATTCCCAAAAAGTTAATACATTTGCATCAATACTATAAATCATTTAGTCAAAAGCACAAAAGGACAAATTCTACTTTTAGTAATAATACCTTTGGTGCAAAAAGCTTTTCATGCTTGCAAATATCATCAATGAACTTATTCCGTCCAATCGAATCTCTCTATACTTTCAATCTTCAGCTTACATTAATAGTGAATTCTACATTTCAAAAATTTCACTTAACCATCCCAGGAACAATGTGCTCCTTACATTAAAAGTGAATTTTACATCACAAAATCTTCATTCAACCCAACCATATTGAGATAGACAAATTAAATACATAAAACATCATCCACAATTCTTATTAAGTAATGATTATTATAGGTAGTTTTAATCAGTAACCACAATCAACACAACACATTCATTCTGAACACACAAAAATAATTATTGTATTTCTAACTAATGTCTAACCACACTTTGCTCATTTGTTAAACAACCAATACACAACCATAAACGAATCCATAATAGAAATAGCAACATTTGTTTGCAATCACCTGTTACTTTATGCAGTTGATTTTTGGAATGCTTGAAAATAGTTGTTACTTTATGCTATTGCTTTTTGAAATATTTACAAATACCTATTACTTTATGATGTTGCTTTTTGGAATGCTTGAAACAACTTGCTGCTTTATGCAGTTGGTTTTTTGAATACTTGAAAAAACTATTATTTTATGTTGTTGCTTTTTGGATCAACAGCTACTGCGCACTGATGGACTTTTTTGTACTATTAATTTGATTTTTATTGTTTATAATTTATGATACTCTTAATTAATAGTCAAAGTACTCTATTATTGTATATATATATATATATATAGAACCTATAAAAATAATAATCTATGAACTAGACCTAGTCCTAGACCTATCCTCCCTTCTCTCTCTCCAAATCTCCAACCTCCAAATTCAAAATCCAATAACTCTATTACATCCACCCTTCTTTTTCTATATTTTTGAAGTTATATCAAATATTAAATTTAAAAATTAATAAAATGATAAGATATTTTTACCTTAAGGTAGGAGAGTCAAGTGGAGCGGAGCTTCCATGTTCCGGTACAAGCTGGTGTTGTTCTTTCCAAATCTGTTTACTCAGTTTAAACACATAAGTGTAAAAAAAACTAATAAGACAAGTAGTACCTCATGTCCCATTAAAACTGAATACTTTTTAAATTGAGCAATCTTGCAAAAATCAGCATAATAACCTACAAAAAAATTTCCAAAAAGTTAATACATTTGCATCAATACTATATATCGTTCAGTCAAAAGCACAAAAGGACAAATTCTACATTTAGTAATAATACCTTTGGTGCAAAAAGCTTTTAATGCTTGCAAATATCAACAATGAACAGATTCCGTCCAATCGAATCTCTATATACTTCCAATCTTCAGCTTACATTAACAGTGAATTCTACATTTCAAAATTTTGACTTAACCATCCCAGGAACAATGTGCTCCTTACATTAAAAGTGAATTTTACATTACAAAATCTTCATTCAACACAACCATATTGAGACAAACAAATTAAATACATAAAACCTCATCCACAATTCTTACTAAGTAATGATTATTATAGATAGTTTTAATCAGTGACCACAATCAACACAGCACAATCATTCAGAACCGACAAAAATAATTATTCTATTTCAAACCAATGTCTAGCCATACTTTGCTCATATGTTAAACAACTCATACACAACCATAAACGAATCCATAATAGAAATAGCAACATTTGTTTGCAATCACCTGTTACTTTGTGTAGTTGATTTTTAGAATGCTTGAAAATACATGTTACTTTATGCTGTTGCTTTTTGAAATATTTGAAATTACCTGTTGCTTTATGCTGTTGCTTTTTGGAATGCTTGAAACAACTTGCTGCTTTATGTTGTTGCTTTTTTGAATACTTGAAAAACTATTATTTTATGTTGTTGCTTTTTGGATCAACAACTACTACGCACTGATGGACTTTTTTGTACTATTAATTTGATTTGTATTGTTTATAATTTATGCTACTCTTAATTTGTAGTGAGAGTACTCTATTATTGTATATTAATTCATATATATAAATATTTATAATAAATATAAATATATATAATATATAAATATATATTTAGAACCTATAAAAATAATAATCTATGACCTAGACCTAGACCTAGTCCTAGACCTACCCTCTCTTCCCTCTCTCCCCAACCTCCAAATTGAAAATCCAACAACTCCCTTACATCCACCCTTCTTTTTCTCTATTTTTGCAGTTATATCAAATATTAAATTTAAAAATTAATAGAATGATAAAATATTTTTACCTTAAAGTAGGAGAGTCAAGTGGAGCGATGCTTCCATGTTCCAGTACAAACGGGTGTTATTCTTTCCAAACCTGTTTACTTAGTTTAAACACATAAGTGTAAAAAAAAATAATAAGACAAGTAGTACCTTATGTCCCATTGGAACTGAATACTTTTTAAATTGAGCAATCTTGCAAAAATCAGTATAATAACCTACAAAAAAATTCCCAAAAAGTTAATACATTTGCATCAATACTATATATCATTCAGTCAAAAGCACAAAAGGATTCTACTTTTAGTAACAATACCTTTGGTGCAAAAAGCTTTTCATGCTTGCAAATATCAACAATGAACTGATTTCGTCCAATTGAATCTCTATATACTTCCAATCTTCAGCTTACATTAACAGTGAATTCTACATTTCAAAATTTTCACTTGATCATCCCAAGAACAATGTGCTCCTTACATTAAAAGTGAATTTTACATTACAAAATCTTCATTCAACACAACCATATTGAGACAAACAAATTAAATACATAAAATCTCATCCACAATTTTTACTAAGTAATGATTATTAAAGGTAGTTTTAATCAGTAACCACAATCAACACAACACAATAATTCTGAACACACAAAAATAATTATTGTATTTCAAACTAATGTCTAACCACACCTTTGCTAATATGTTAAACAACCACACAACCATAAACGAATTTTTGGAATGAAGTTAATTTATGTTGTTAATTTTTGGAATGCTTGAAAATAATTGTTATTTTATGCTGTTGTTTTTTGAATACTTGAAAAAACTGTTATTGTATGATGTTGCTTTTTGGATCAACAACTACTGTGCACTGATGGACTTTTTTGTACTATTAATTTAATTTTTATTCTTTATAATTTATGCTACTCTTAATTAGTAGTCAAAGTACTATATTATTGTAGATAAGCACACACACACACATATATATAATAAATATAGATATATATAATATATAAATATATATTTAGAACCTATAAAAATAATAATCTATGACCTAGACCTAGTCCTAGACCTACGCTCTCTTCCCTCTCCCTCCAACCTTCAAATTGAAAATTCAATAACTCTCTTACATCCACCTTTCTTTTTCTCTATTTTTGCAGTTATATAAAATATTAAATTTAAAAAGTAATAGAATGATAAAATGTTTTTACCTTAAAGTAGGAAGGTCAAGTGGAGCGGTGCTTCCATGTTCTAGTACAAACAGGTGTTGTTCTTTCCAAACTTGTTTACTAAGTTTAAACACGTGTAATAAAAAACTAATAAGATAAGTAGTACCTCATATCCCATTAGAACTGAATACTTTTTAAATTGAGCAATCTTGCAAAAATCAGTATTATAACCTGCAAAAAAATTCCCAAAAAGTTAATACATTTGCATCAATACTTAATTCAGTCAAAAGCACAAAAGGATAAATTCTACTTTTAGTAATAATACCTTTGGTACAAAAAGCTTTTCATGCTTGCAAATATCAACAATGAAGCAATTCCGTCCAATCGAATCTCTATATACTTCCAATCTTCAGCTTACATTAATAGTGTATTCTACATTTCAAAAATTTCACTTAACCATCCCAGGAACAATGTGCTCCTTACATTAAAAGTGAATTTTACATTACAAAATCTTCATTCAACCCAACTATTATAGGTAGTTTTAATCAGTAACCACAATCAACACAACACATTCATTCTGAACACACAAAAATAATTATTGTATTTCAAACTAATGCCTAGCCACCCAACCATAAACGAATCCATAATAGAAATAGCAACATTTGTTTGCAATCACATGTTACTTTATATAGTTGATTTTTGGAATGCTTGAAAATAGTTGTTACTTTATGCTGTTGCTTTTTGAAATATTTACAAATACCTATTACTTTATGTTGTTGCTTTTTGGAATGCTTGAAACAACTTGCTGCTTTATGTTGTTCCTTTTTTGAAGACTTGAAAAAATTGTTATTTTATGTTGTTGCTTTTTGGATCAACAACTACTGTGCACTGATGGACTTTTTTGTACTATTAATTTGATTTTTATTGTTTATAATTTATGTTACTCTTAATTAGTAGTCAGAGTACTATATAATATAGATAAGTACATATATATAAATATTTATAATAAATACAAATGTATATAATATATAAATATATATATATATATATATATATATATATATATATAGAACCTATAAAAATAATAATCTATGACCTAGACCTAGTCCTAGTCCTAGACCTACCCTCTCTTCCCTCTCTCTCTCCAACCTCCCTCCAACCTCCAACCTCCAACCTCCAACCTCCAAATTCAAAATCCAATAACTCTCTTACATCCACCCTTTCTCTATTTTTGCAGTTAAATCAAATATTAAAATTAAAAATTAATAGAATGATAAAATATTTTTACCTTAAAGTAGGGTAGAGTCAAGTGGAGCGGTACTTCCATGTTCCGGTACAAACTGGTATTGTTCTTTCAAAACCTGTTTACTCAGTTTAAACATATAAGTGTAAAAAAAAACTAATAAGATAAATTGTACCTCATATCCCATTAGAACTGAATACTTTTTAAATTGAGCAATCTTGCAAAAATCAGTATAATAACCTACAAAAAAATTCCCAAAAAGTTAATGCATTTGCATCAATACTATAAATCGTCAAAAGCACAAAAGGACAAATTATACTTTTAGTAATAATACCTTTGGTGCAAAAAGCTTTTCATGCTTGTAAATATCAACAATGAACCGATTCCGTCCAATCGAATCTCTATATACTTCCAATCTTCAGCTTACATTAATAGTGAATTCTACATTTCAAAAATTTCACTTAACCATCCTAGGAACAATGTGCTCCTTACATTAAAAGTGAATTTTACATTATAAAATCTTCATTCAACCCAACCATATTGAGATAGACAAATTAAATACATAAAACCTCATCCACAATTCTCACTAAGTAATAATTAATATAGGTAGTTTTAATCAGTAACCACAATCAACAAAACACATTCATTCTTAACACACAAAAATAATTATTGTATTTTAAACTAATGTCTAACCACACTTTGCTCATATGTTAAACAACCAATACACAGCCATAAACGAATCCATAATTTAGCAACATTTTTTTGCAATAACCTGTTACTTTATGTAGTTAATTTTTGGAATGCTTGAAAATAGTTGTTACTTTATGCTATTGCTTTTTGAAATATTTACAAATTACCTATTACTTTATGTTGTTGCTTTTTGGAATGCTTGAAACAACTTGCTGCTTTATGTTGCTGGATTTTTGAATACTTGAAAAAACTATTATTTTATGTTGTTGCTTTTTGGATCAACAACTACTGCGCACTGATGGACTTTTTTGTACTATTAATTTGATTTTTATTGTTTATAATTTATGATACTCTTAATTAATAGTCAGAGTACTCTATTATTGTGTGTGTGTATATATATATATATATATATATATATATATATATATATATAAATATATAAATTTAGAACCTATAAAAATAATAATCTATGACCTAGACCTAGTCCTAGTCCTAGACCTACCCTCTCTTCCCTCTCTCTCTCCAACCTCCCTCCAACCTCCAACCTCCAAATTCAAAATCCAATAACTCTCTTACATCCACGCTTTCTCTATTTTTGCAGTTAAATCAAATATTAAATTTAAAAATTAATAGAATGATAAAATATTTTTACCTTAAAGTAGGGTAGAGTCAAGTGGAGCGGTGCTTCCATGTTCCGGTACAAACTGGTATTGTTCTTTCAAAACATGTTTACTCAGTTTAAACATATAAGTGTAAAAAAAAACTAATAAGATAAATTGTACCTCATATCCCATTGGAACTGAATACATTTTAAATTATGCAATCTTGCAAAAATCAGTATAATAACCTACAAAAAAATTCCCAAAAAGTTAATGCATTTGCATCAATACTATAAATCGTCAAAAGCACAAAAGGACAAATTATACTTTTAGTAATAATACCTTTGGTGCAAAAAGCTTTTCATGCTTGTAAATATCAACAATGAACCGATTCCGTCCAATCGAATCTCTATATACTTCCAATCTTCAGCTTACATTAATAGTGAATTCTACATTTCAAAATTTTCACTTAACCATCCTAGGAACAATGTGCTCCTTACATTAAAAGTAAATTTTACATTACAAAATCTTCATTCAACCCATCCATATTGAGATAGACAAATTAAATACATAAAACCTCATCCACAATTCTCACTAAGTAATGATTAATATAGGTAGTTTTAATCAGTAACCACAATCAACAAAACACATTCATTCTTAACACACAAAAATAATTATTGTATTTTAAACTAATGTCTAACCACACTTTGCTCATATGTTAAACAACCAATACACAGCCATAAACGAATCCATAATTTAGCAACATTTTTTTGAAATAACCTGTTACTTTATGTAGTTAATTTTTGGAATGCTTGAAAATAGTTGTTACTTTATGCTATTGCTTTTTGAAATATTTACAAATTACCTTTTACTTTATGTTGTTGCTTTTTGGAATGCTTGAAACAACTTGCTGCTTTATGCTGCTGGTTTTTTGAATACTTGAAAAAACTATTATTTTATGTTGTTGCTTTTTGGATCAACAGCTACTGCGCACTGATGGACTTTTTTGTACTATTAATTTGATTTTTATTGTTTATAATTTATGATACTCTTAATTAATAGTCAGAGTACTCTATTATTGTGTGTGTGTGTATATATATATATATATATATATATATATATATATATATATAATAATAATAAATATATAAATTTAGAACCTATAAAAATAATAATCTATGACCTAGACCTAGTCCTAGTCCTAGACCTACCCTCTCTTCCCTCTCTCTCTCTCCAACCTCCCTCCAACCTCCAACCTCCAACCTCCAAATTCAAAATCCAATAACTCTCTTACATCCACGCTTTCTCTATTTTTGCAGTTAAATCAAATATTAAATTTAAAAATTAATAGAATGATAAAATATTTTTACCTTAAAGTAGGGTAGAGTCAAGTGGAGCGGTGCTTCCATGTTCCGGTACAAACTGGTATTGTTCTTTCAAAACCTGTTTACTCAGTTTAAACATATAAGTGTAAAAAAAACTAATAAGATAAATTGTACCTCATATCCCATTGGAACTGAATACTTTTTAAATTGAGCAATCTTGCAAAAATCAGTATAATAACCTACAAAAAATTCCCAAAAAGTTAATACATTTGCATCAATACTATAAATCGTCAAAAGCACAAAAGGACAAATTATACTTTTAGTAATAATACCTTTGGTGCAAAAAGCTTTTCATGCTTGTAAATATCAACAATGAACCGATTTCGTCCAATCGAATCTCTATATACTTTCCAATCTTCAGCTTACATTAATAGTGAATTCTACATTTCAAAAATTTCACTTAACCATCCTAGGAACAATGTGCTCCTTACATTAAAAGGGAATTTTTACATTACAAAATCTTCATTCAACCCAACCATATTGAGATAGACAAATTAAATACATAAAACCTCATCCACAATTCTCACTAAGTAATGATTAATATAGGTAGTTTTAATCAGTAACCACAATCAACAAAACACATTCATTCTTAACACACAAAAATAATTATTGTATTTTAAACTAATGTCTAACCACACTTTGCTCATATGTTAAACAACCAATACACAACCATAAACGAATCCATAATGTAGTTAATTTTTGGAATGCTTGAAAATAGTTGTTACTTTATGCTATTGCTTTTTGAAATATTTACAAATTACCTATTACTTTATGTTGTTGCTTTTTGGAATGCTTGAAACAACTTGCTGCTTTATGCTGCTGGTTTTTTGAATACTTGAAAAAACTATTATTTTATGTTGTTGCTTTTTGGATCAACAGCTACTGCGCACTGATGGACTTTTTTGTACTATTAATTTGATTTTTATTGTTTATAATTTATGATACTCTTAATTAATAGTCAGAGTACTCTATTATTGTATATATATATATATATATATAATATATATATAAATTTAGAACCTATAAAAATAATAATCTATGACCTAGACCTAGTCCTAGTCCTAGACCTACCCTCTCTTCCCTCTCTCTCTCCAACCTCCCTCCAACCTCCAACCTCCAAATTCAAAATCCAATAACTCTCTTACATCCACCCTTTCTCTATTTTTGCAGTTAAATCAAATATTAAATTTAAAAATTAATAGAATGATAAAATATTTTTACCTTAAAGTAGGGTAGAGTCAAGTGGAGCGGTGCTTCCATGTTCCGGTACAAACTGGTATTGTTCTTTCAAAACCTGTTTACTCAGTTTAAACATATAAGTGTAAAAAAAACTAATAAGATAAATTGTACCTCATATCCCATTGGAACTGAATACTTTTTAAATTGAACAATCTTGCAAAAATCAGTATAATAACCTACAAAAAAATTCCCAAAAAGTTAATGCATTTGCATCAATACTATAAATCGTCAAAAGCACAAAATGGCAAATTATACTTTTAGTAATAATACCTTTGGTGCAAAAAGCTTTTCATGCTTGTAAATATCAACAATGAACCGATTCCGTCCAATCGAATCTCTATATACTTTCCAATCTTCAGCTTACATTAATAGTGAATTCTACATTTCAAAAATTTCACTTAACCATCCTAGGAACAATGTGCTCCTTACATTAAAAGGGAATTTTTACATTACAAAATCTTCATTCAACCCAACCATATTGAGATAGACAAATTAAATACATAAAACCTCATCCACAATTCTCACTAAGTAATGATTAATATAGGTAGTTTTAATCAGTAACCACAATCAACAAAACACATTCATTCTTAACACACAAAAATAATTATTGTATTTTAAACTAATGTCTAACCACACTTTGCTCATATGTTAAACAACCAATACACAGCCATAAACGAATCCATAATGTAGTTAATTTTTGGAATGCTTGAAAATAGTTGTTACTTTATGCTATTGCTTTTTGAAATATTTACAAATTACCTATTACTTTATGTTGTTGCTTTTTGGAATGCTTGAAACAACTTGCTGCTTTATGCTGCTGGTTTTTTGAATACTTGAAAAAACTATTATTTTATGTTGTTGCTTTTTGGATCAACAGCTACTGCGCACTGATGGACTTTTTTGTACTATTAATTTGATTTTTATTGTTTATAATTTATGATACTCTTAATTAATAGTCAGAGTACTCTATTATTGTATATATATATATATATATATATATATATATATATATATATATATATATATATATATATAAATTTAGAACCTATAAAAATAATAATCTATGACCTAGACCTAGTCCTAGTCCTAGACCTACCCTCTCTTCCCTCTCTCTCTCCAACCTCCCTCCAACCTCCAACCTCCAACCTCCAAATTCAAAATCCAATAACTCTCTTACATCCACTCTTTCTCTATTTTTGCAGTTAAATCAAATATTAAATTTAAAAATTAATAGAATGATAAAATATTTTTACCTTAAAGTAGGGTAGAGTCAAGTGGAGCGGTGCTTCCATGTTCCGGTACAAACTGGTATTGTTCTTTCAAAACCTGTTTACTCAGTTTAAACATATAAGTGTAAAAAAAAAACTAATAAGATAAATTGTACCTCATATCCCATTGGAACTGAATACTTTTTAAATTGATCAATCTTGCAAAAATCAGTATAATAACCTACAAAAAAATTCCCAAAAAGTTAATGCATTTGCATCAACACTATAAATCGTCAAAAGCACAAAATGGCAAATTATACTTTTACTAATAATACCTTTGGTGCAAAAAGCTTTTCATGCTTGTAAATATCAACAATGAACCGATTCCGTCCAATCGAATCTCTATATACTTCCAATCTTCAGCTTACATTAATAGTGATAGTGAATTCTACATTTCAAAAATTTCACTTAACCATCCTAGGAACAATGTGCTCCTTACATTAAAAGGGAATTTTTACATTACAAAATCTTCATTCAACCCAACCATATTGAGATAGACAAATTAAATACATAAAACCTCATCCACAATTCTCACTAAGTAATGATTAATATAGGTAGTTTTAATCAGTAACCACAATCAACAAAACACATTCATTCTTAACACACAAAAATAATTATTGTATTTTAAACTAATGTCTAACCACACTTTGCTCATATGTTAAACAACCAATACACAACCATAAACGAATCCATAATGTAGTTAATTTTTGGAATGCTTGAAAATAGTTGTTACTTTATGCTATTGCTTTTTGAAATATTTACAAATTACCTATTACTTTATGTTGTTGCTTTTTGGAATGCTTGAAACAACTTGCTGCTTTATGCTGCTGGTTTTTTGAATACTTGAAAAAACTATTATTTTATGTTGTTGCTTTTTGGATCAACAGCTACTGCGCACTGATGGACTTTTTTGTACTATTAATTTGATTTTTATTGTTTATAATTTATGATACTCTTAATTAATAGTCAGAGTACTCTATTATTGTATATATATATATAATAAATAAATATATAAATTTAGAACCTATAAAAATAATAATCTATGACCTAGACCTAGTCCTAGTCCTAGACCTACCCTCTCTTCCCTCTCTCTCTCCAACCTCCCTCCAACCTCCAACCTCCAAATTCAAAATCCAATAACTCTCTTACATCCACCCTTTCTCTATTTTTGCAGTTAAATCAAATATTAAATTTAAAAATTAATAGAATGATAAAATATTTTTACCTTAAAGTAGGGTAGAGTCAAGTGGAGCGGTGCTTCCATGTTCCGGTACAAACTGGTATTGTTCTTTCAAAACCTGTTTACTCAGTTTAAACATATAAGTGTAAAAAAAACTAATAAGATAAATTGTACCTCATATCCCATTGGAACTGAATACTTTTTAAATTGATCAATCTTGCAAAAATCAGTATAATAACCTACAAAAAAATTCCCAAAAAGTTAATGCATTTGCATCAATACTATAAATCGTCAAAAGCACAAAATGGCAAATTATACTTTTAGTAATAATACCTTTGGTGCAAAAAGCTTTTCATGCTTGTAAATATCAACAATGAACCGATTCCGTCCAATCGAATCTCTATATACTTTCCAATCTTCAGCTTACATTAATAGTGAATTCTACATTTCAAAAATTTCACTTAACCATCCTAGGAACAATGTGCTCCTTACATTAAAAGGGAATTTTTACATTACAAAATCTTCATTCAACCCAACCATATTGAGATAGACAAATTAAATACATAAAACCTCATCCACAATTCTCACTAAGTAATGATTAATATAGGTAGTTTTAATCAGTAACCACAATCAACAAAACACATTCATTCTTAACACACAAAAATAATTATTGTATTTTAAACTAATGTCTAACCACACTTTGCTCATATGTTAAACAACCAATACACAGCCATAAACGAATCCATAATGTAGTTAATTTTTGGAATGCTTGAAAATAGTTGTTACTTTATGCTATTGCTTTTTGAAATATTTACAAATTACCTATTACTTTATGTTGTTGCTTTTTGGAATGCTTGAAACAACTTGCTGCTTTATGCTGCTGGTTTTTTGAATACTTGAAAAAACTATTATTTTATGTTGTTGTTTTTGGATCAACAGCTACTGCGCACTGATGGACTTTTTTGTACTATTAATTTGATTTTTATTGTTTATAATTTATGATACTCTTAATTAATAGTCAGAGTACTCTATTATTGTATATATATATATATATATATAATAAATATATAAATTTAGAACCTATAAAAATAATAATCTATGACCTAGACCTAGTCCTAGTCCTAGACCTACCCTCTCTTCCCTCTCTCTCTCCAACCTCCCTCCAACCTCCAACCTCCAACCTCCAACCTCCAACCTCCAACCTCCAAATTCAAAATCCAATAACTCTCTTACATCCACCCTTTCTCTATTTTTGCAGTTAAATCAAATATTAAATTTAAAAATTAATAGAATGATAAAATATTTTTACCTTAAAGTAGGGTAGAGTCAAGTGGAGCGGTGCTTCCATGTTCCGGTACAAACTGGTATTGTTCTTTCAAAACCTGTTTACTCAGTTTAAACATATAAGTGTAAAAAAAAACTAATAAGATAAATTGTACCTCATATCCCATTGGAACTGAATACTTTTTAAATTGAGCAATCTTGCAAAAATCAGTATAATAACCTACAAAAAAATTCCCAAAAAGTTAATGCATTTGCATCAATACTATAAATCGTCAAAAGCACAAAATGACAAATTATACTTTTAGTAATAATACCTTTGGTGCAAAAAGCTTTTCATGCTTGTAAATATCAACAATGAACCGATTCCGTCCAATCGAATCTCTATATACTTTCCAATCTTCAGCTTACATTAATAGTGAATTCTACATTTCAAAAATTTCACTTAACCATCCTAGGAACAATGTGCTCCTTACATTAAAAGTGAATTTTTACATTACAAAATCTTCATTCAACCCAACCATATTGAGATAGACAAATTAAATACATAAAACCTCATCCACAATTCTCACTAAGTAATGATTAATATAGGTAGTTTTAATCAGTAACCACAATCAACAAAACACATTCATTCTTAACACACAAAAATAATTATTGTATTTTAAACTAATGTCTAACCACACTTTGCTCATATGTTAAACAACCAATACACAGCCATAAACGAATCCATAATGTAGTTAATTTTTGGAATGCTTGAAAATAGTTGTTACTTTATGCTATTGCTTTTTGAAATATTTACAAATTACCTATTACTTTATGTTGTTGCTTTTTGGAATGCTTGAAACAACTTGCTGCTTTATGCTGCTGGTTTTTTGAATACTTGAAAAAACTATTATTTTATGTTGTTGCTTTTTGGATCAACAGCTACTGCGCACTGATGGACTTTTTTGTACTATTAATTTGATTTTTATTGTTTATAATTTATGATACTCTTAATTAATAGTCAGAGTACTCTATTATTGTATATATATATATATATATATATATATATATATATATAAATATATAAATTTAGAACCTATAAAAATAATAATCTATGACCTAGACCTAGACCTAGTCCTAGTCCTAGACCTACCCTCTCTTCCCTCTCTCTCTCCAACCTCCCTCCAACCTCCAACCTCCAAATTCAAAATCCAATAACTCTCTTACATCCACCCTTTCTCTATTTTTGCAGTTAAATCAAATATTAAATTTAAAAATTAATAGAATGATAAAATATTTTTACCTTAAAGTAGGGTAGAGTCAAGTGGAGCGGTGCTTCCATGTTCCGGTACAAACTGGTATTGTTCTTTCAAAACCTGTTTACTCAGTTTAAACATATAAGTGTAAAAAAAAACTAATAAGATAAATTGTACCTCATATCCCATTGGAACTGAATACTTTTTAAATTGAGCAATCTTGCAAAAATCAGTATAATAACCTACAAAAAAATTCCCAAAAAGTTAATGCATTTGCATCAATACTATAAATCGTCAAAAGCACAAAATGACAAATTATACTTTTAGTAATAATACCTTTGGTGCAAAAAGCTTTTCATGCTTGTAAATATCAACAATGAACCGATTCCGTCCAATCGAATCTCTATATACTTTCCAATCTTCAGCTTACATTAATAGTGAATTCTACATTTCAAAAATTTCACTTAACCATCCTAGGAACAATGTGCTCCTTACATTAAAAGTGAATTTTTACATTACAAAATCTTCATTCAACCCAACCATATTGAGATAGACAAATTAAATACATAAAACCTCATCCACAATTCTCACTAAGTAATGATTAATATAGGTAGTTTTAATCAGTAACCACAATCAACAAAACACATTCATTCTTAACACACAAAAATAATTATTGTATTTTAAACTAATGTCTAACCACACTTTGCTCATATGTTAAACAACCAATACACAGCCATAAACGAATCCATAATGTAGTTAATTTTTGGAATGCTTGAAAATAGTTGTTACTTTATGCTATTGCTTTTTGAAATATTTACAAATTACCTATTACTTTATGTTGTTGCTTTTTGGAATGCTTGAAACAACTTGCTGCTTTATGCTGCTGGTTTTTTGAATACTTGAAAAAACTATTATTTTATGTTGTTGCTTTTTGGATCAACAGCTACTGCGCACTGATGGACTTTTTTGTACTATTAATTTGATTTTTATTGTTTATAATTTATGATACTCTTAATTAATAGTCAGAGTACTCTATTATTGTGTGTGTGTGTATATATATATATATATATATATATATATATATATATATATATATATATATATATAAATATATAAATTTAGAACCTATAAAAATAATAATCTATGACCTAGACCTAGACCTAGTCCTAGTCCTAGACCTACCCTCTCTTCCCTCTCTCTCTCCAACCTCCAACCTCCAACCTCCAAATTCAAAATCCAATAACTCTCTTACATCCACCCTTTCTCTATTTTTGCAGTTAAATCAAATATTAAATTTAAAAATTAATAGAATGATAAAATATTTTTACCTTAAAGTAGGGTAGAGTCAAGTGGAGCGGTGCTTCCATGTTCCGGTACAAACTGGTATTGTTCTTTCAAAACCTGTTTACTCAGTTTAAACATATAAGTGTAAAAAAAACTAATAAGATAAATTGTACCTCATATCCCATTGGAACTGAATACTTTTTAAATTGAGCAATCTTGCAAAAATCAGTATAATAACCTACAAAAAAATTCCCAAAAAGTTAATGCATTTGCATCAATACTATAAATCGTCAAAAGCACAAAATGACAAATTATACTTTTAGTAATAATACCTTTGGTGCAAAAAGCTTTTCATGCTTGTAAATATCAACAATGAACCGATTCCGTCCAATCGAATCTCTATATACTTTCCAATCTTCAGCTTACATTAATAGTGAATTCTACATTTCAAAAATTTCACTTAACCATCCTAGGAACAATGTGCTCCTTACATTAAAAGTGAATTTTTACATTACAAAATCTTCATTCAACCCAACCATATTGAGATAGACAAATTAAATACATAAAACCTCATCCACAATTCTCACTAAGTAATGATTAATATAGGTAGTTTTAATCAGTAACCACAATCAACAAAACACATTCATTCTTAACACACAAAAATAATTATTGTATTTTAAACTAATGTCTAACCACACTTTGCTCATATGTTAAACAACCAATACACAGCCATAAACGAATCCATAATGTAGTTAATTTTTGGAATGCTTGAAAATAGTTGTTACTTTATGCTATTGCTTTTTGAAATATTTACAAATTACCTATTACTTTATGTTGTTGCTTTTTGGAATGCTTGAAACAACTTGCTGCTTTATGCTGCTGGTTTTTTGAATACTTGAAAAAACTATTATTTTATGTTGTTGCTTTTTGGATCAACAGCTACTGCGCACTGATGGACTTTTTTGTACTATTAATTTGATTTTTATTGTTTATAATTTATGATACTCTTAATTAATAGTCAGAGTACTCTATTATTGTGTGTGTATATATATATATATATATATATATATATATATATATATATAATAAATATATAAATTTAGAACCTATAAAAATAATAATCTATGACCTAGACCTAGTCCTAGTCCTAGACCTACCCTCTCTTCCCTCTCTCTCTCCAACCTCCCTCCAACCTCCAACCTCCAACCTCCAACCTCCAAATTCAAAATCCAATAACTCTCTTACATCCACCCTTTCTCTATTTTTGCAGTTAAATCAAATATTAAATTTAAAAATTAATAGAATGATAAAATATTTTTACCTTAAAGTACGGTAGAGTCAAGTGGAGCGGTGCTTCCATGTTCCGGTACAAACTGGTATTGTTCTTTCAAAACCTGTTTACTCAGTTTAAACATATAAGTGTAAAAAAAACTAATAAGATAAAATTGTACCTCATATCCCATTGGAACTGAATACTTTTTAAATTGAGCAATCTTGCAAAAATCAGTATAATAACCTACAAAAAAATTCCCAAAAAGTTAATGCATTTGCATCAATACTATAAATCGTCAAAAGCACAAAAGGACAAATTATACTTTTAGTAATAATACCTTTGGTGCAAAAAGCTTTTCATGCTTGTAAATATCAACAATGAACCGATTCCGTCCAATCGAATCTCTATATACTTCCAATCTTCAGCTTACATTAATAGTGAATTCTACATTTCAAAAATTTCACTTAACCATCCTAGGAACAATGTGCTCCTTACATTAAAAGTGAATTTTTACATTACAAAATCTTCATTCAACCCAACCATATTGAGATAGACAAATTAAATACATAAAACCTCATCCACAATTCTCACTAAGTAATGATTAATATAGGTAGTTTTAATCAGTAACCACAATCAACAAAACACATTCATTCTTAACACACAAAAATAATTATTGTATTTTAAACTAATGTCTAACCACACTTTGCTCATATGTTAAACAACCAATACACAGCCATAAACAAATCCATAATGTAGTTAATTTTTGGAATGCTTGAAAATAGTTGTTACTTTATGCTATTGCTTTTTGAAATATTTACAAATTACCTATTACTTTATGTTGTTGCTTTTTGGAATGCTTGAAACAACTTGCTGCTTTATGCTGCTGGTTTTTTGAATACTTGAAAAAACTATTATTTTATGTTGTTGCTTTTTGGATCAACAGCTACTGCGCACTGATGGACTTTTTTGTACTATTAATTTGATTTTTATTGTTTATAATTTATGATACTCTTAATTAATAGTCAGAGTACTCTATTATTGTATATATATATATATATATATATATATATATAAATTTAGAACCTATAAAAATAATAATCTATGACCTAGACCTAGTCCTAGTCCTAGACCTACCCTCCCTTCCCTCTCTCTCTCCAACCTCCCTCCAACCTCCAACCTCCAACCTCCAAATTCAAAATCCAATAACTCTCTTACATCCACCCTTTCTCTATTTTTGCAGTTAAATCAAATATTAAATTTAAAAATTAATAGAATGATAAAATATTTTTACCTTAAAGTAGGGTAGAGTCAAGTGGAGCGGTGCTTCCATGTTCCGGTACAAACTGGTATTGTTCTTTCAAAACCTGTTTACTCAGTTTAAACATATAAGTGTAAAAAAAAACTAATAAGATAAATTGTACCTCATATCCCATTGGAACTGAATACTTTTTAAATTGAGCAATCTTGCAAAAATCAGTATAATAACCTACAAAAAAATTCCCAAAAAGTTAATGCATTTGCATCAATACTATAAATCGTCAAAAGCACAAAAGGACAAATTATACTTTTAGTAATAATACCTTTGGTGCAAAAAGCTTTTCATGCTTGTAAATATCAACAATGAACCGATTCCGTCCAATCGAATCTCTATATACTTCCAATCTTCAGCTTACATTAATAGTGAATTCTACATTTCAAAAATTTCACTTAACCATCCTAGGAACAATGTGCTCCTTACATTAAAAGTGAATTTTTACATTACAAAATCTTCATTCAACCCAACCATATTGAGATAGACAAATTAAATACATAAAACCTCATCCACAATTCTCACTAAGTAATGATTAATATAGGTAGTTTTAATCAGTAACCACAATCAACAAAACACATTCATTCTTAACACACAAAAATAATTATTGTATTTTAAACTAATGTCTAACCACACTTTGCTCATATGTTAAACAACCAATACACAGCCATAAACGAATCCATAATGTAGTTAATTTTTGGAATGCTTGAAAATAGTTGTTACTTTATGCTATTGCTTTTTGAAATATTTACAAATTACCTATTACTTTATGTTGTTGCTTTTTGGAATGCTTGAAACAACTTGCTGCTTTATGCTGCTGGTTTTTTGAATACTTGAAAAAACTATTATTTTATGTTGTTGCTTTTTGGATCAACAGCTACTGCGCACTGATGGACTTTTTTGTACTATTAATTTGATTTTTATTGTTTATAATTTATGATACTCTTAATTAATAGTCAGAGTACTCTATTATTGTGTGTGTATATATATATATATATATATATATATATATATATATATAATAAATATATAAATTTAGAACCTATAAAAATAATAATCTATGACCTAGACCTAGTCCTAGTCCTAGACCTACCCTCTCTTCCCTCTCTCTCTCCAACCTCCCTCCAACCTCCAACCTCCAACCTCCAACCTCCAAATTCAAAATCCAATAACTCTCTTACATCCACCCTTTCTCTATTTTTGCAGTTAAATCAAATATTAAATTTAAAAATTAATAGAATGATAAAATATTTTTACCTTAAAGTACGGTAGAGTCAAGTGGAGCGGTGCTTCCATGTTCCGGTACAAACTGGTATTGTTCTTTCAAAACCTGTTTACTCAGTTTAAACATATAAGTGTAAAAAAAACTAATAAGATAAAATTGTACCTCATATCCCATTGGAACTGAATACTTTTTAAATTGAGCAATCTTGCAAAAATCAGTATAATAACCTACAAAAAAATTCCCAAAAAGTTAATACATTTGCATCAATACTATAAATCGTCAAAAGCACAAAAGGACAAATTATACTTTTAGTAATAATACCTTTGGTGCAAAAAGCTTTTCATGCTTGTAAATATCAACAATGAACCGATTCCGTCCAATCGAATCTCTATATACTTCCAATCTTCAGCTTACATTAATAGTGAATTCTACATTTCAAAAATTTCACTTAACCATCCTAGGAACAATGTGCTCCTTACATTAAAAGTGAATTTTTACATTACAAAATCTTCATTCAACCCAACCATATTGAGATAGACAAATTAAATACATAAAACCTCATCCACAATTCTCACTAAGTAATGATTAATATAGGTAGTTTTAATCAGTAACCACAATCAACAAAACACATTCATTCTTAACACACAAAAATAATTATTGTATTTTAAACTAATGTCTAACCACACTTTGCTCATATGTTAAACAACCAATACACAGCCATAAACAAATCCATAATGTAGTTAATTTTTGGAATGCTTGAAAATAGTTGTTACTTTATGCTATTGCTTTTTGAAATATTTACAAATTACCTATTACTTTATGTTGTTGCTTTTTGGAATGCTTGAAACAACTTGCTGCTTTATGCTGCTGGTTTTTTGAATACTTGAAAAAACTATTATTTTATGTTGTTGCTTTTTGGATCAACAGCTACTGCGCACTGATGGACTTTTTTGTACTATTAATTTGATTTTTATTGTTTATAATTTATGATACTCTTAATTAATAGTCAGAGTACTCTATTATTGTATATATATATATATATATATATATATATATATAAATTTAGACCCTATAAAAATAATAATCTATGACCTAGACCTAGTCCTAGTCCTAGACCTACCCTCCCTTCCCTCTCTCTCTCCAACCTCCCTCCAACCTCCAACCTCCAACCTCCAAATTCAAAATCCAATAACTCTCTTACATCCACCCTTTCTCTATTTTTGCAGTTAAATCAAATATTAAATTTAAAAATTAATAGAATGATAAAATATTTTTACCTTAAAGTAGGGTCGAGTCAAGTGGAGCGGTGCTTCCATGTTCCGGTACAAACTGGTATTGTTCTTTCAAAACCTGTTTACTCAGTTTAAACATATAAGTGTAAAAAAAAACTAATAAGATAAATTGTACCTCATATCCCATTGGAACTGAATACTTTTTAAATTGAGCAATCTTGCAAAAATCAGTATAATAACCTACAAAAAAATTCTCAAAAAGTTAATGCATTTGCATCAATACTATAAATCGTCAAAAGCACAAAAGGACAAATTATACTTTTAGTAATAATACCTTTGGTGCAAAAAGCTTTTCATGCTTGTAAATATCAACAATGAACCGATTCCGTCCAATCGAATCTCTATATACTTCCAATCTTCAGCTTACATTAATAGTGAATTCTACATTTCAAAAATTTCACTTAACCATCCTAGGAACAATGTGCTCCTTACATTAAAAGTGAATTTTTACATTACAAAATCTTCATTCAACCCAACCATATTGAGATAGACAAATTAAATACATAAAACCTCATCCACAATTCTCACTAAGTAATGATTAATATAGGTAGTTTTAATCAGTAACCACAATCAACAAAACACATTCATTCTTAACACACAAAAATAATTATTGTATTTTAAACTAATGTCTAACCACACTTTGCTCATATGTTAAACAACCAATACACAGCCATAAACGAATCCATAATGTAGTTAATTTTTGGAATGCTTGAAAATAGTTGTTACTTTATGCTATTGCTTTTTGAAATATTTACAAATTACCTATTACTTTATGTTGTTGCTTTTTGGAATGCTTGAAACAACTTGCTGCTTTATGCTGCTGGTTTTTTGAATACTTGAAAAAACTATTATTTTATGTTGTTGCTTTTTGGATCAACAGCTACTGCGCACTGATGGACTTTTTTGTACTATTAATTTGATTTTTATTGTTTATAATTTATGATACTCTTAATTAATAGTCAGAGTACTCTATTATTGTATATATATATATATATATATATATATATATATATTATATATATATATATATAATAAATAAATATATAAATTTAGAACCTATAAAAATAATAATTTTTATAGGTTCTAAATTTATATATTTATTTATTATATATATATATATATATAATATATATATATATATATATATATATATATTATATATATATATATATAATAAATAAATATATAAATTTAGAACCTATAAAAATAATAATCTATGACCTAGACCTAGTCCTAGTCCTAATCCTAACCTACCCACTCTTCCCTCTCTCTCTCCAACCTCCCTCCAACCTCCAACCTCCAACCTCCAAATTCAAAATCTAATAACTCTCTTACATCCACCCTTTCTCTATTTTTGCAGTTAAATCAAATATTAAATTCAAAAATTAATAGAATGATAAAATATTTTTACCTTAAAGTAGGGTAGAGTTAAGTGGAGCGGTGCTTCCATGTTCCGGTACAAACTGGTATTGTTCTTTCAAAACCTGTTTACTCAGTTTAAACATATAAGTGTAAAAAAAAACTAATAAGATAAATTGTACCTCATATCCCATTGGAACTGAATACTTTTTAAATTGAGCAATCTTGCAAAAATCAGTATAATAACCTACAAAAAAATTCCCAAAAAGTTAATGCATTTGCATCAATACTATAAATCGTCAAAAGCACAAAAGGACAAATTATACTTTTAGTAATAATACCTTTGGTGCAAAAAGCTTTTCATGCTTGTAAATATCAACAATGAACCGATTCCGTCCAATCGAATCTCTATATACTTCCAATCTTCAGCTTACATTAATAGTGATAGTGAATTCTACATTTCAAAAATTTCACTTAACCATCCTAGGAACAATGTGCTCCTTACATTAAAAGTGAATTTTACATTACAAAATCTTCATTCAACCCAACCATATTGAGATAGACAAATTAAATACATAAAACCTCATCCACAATTCTCACTAAGTAATGATTAATATAGGTAGTTTTAATCAGTAACCACAATCAACAAAACACATTCATTCTTAACACACAAAAATAATTATTGTATTTTAAACTAATGTCTAACCACACTTTGCTCATATGTTAAACAACCAATACACAGCCATAAACGAATCCATAATTTAGCTACATTTTTTTGCAATAACCTGTTACTTTATGTAGTTAATTTTTGGAATGCTTGAAAATAGTTGTTACTTTATGCTATTGCTTTTTGAAATATTTACAAATACCTATTACTTTATGTTGTTGCTTTTTGGAATGCTTGAAACAACTTGCTGCTTTATGATGCTGGTTTTTTGAATACTTGAAAAAACAATTATTTTATGTTGTTGCTTTTTGGATCAATAGCTACTGCGCACTGATGGACTTTTTTGTACTATTAATTTGATTTTTATTGTTTATAATTTATGATACTCTTAATTAATAGTCAGAGTACTCTATTATTGTATATATATATATATATATATATATATATATATATATAATAAATAAATATATAAATTTAGAACCTATAAAAATAATAATATATGATCTAGACCTAGTCCTAGACCTATCCTCCCTTCCCTCTCTCTCCAAATCTCCAACCTCCAACCTCCAACCTCCAAAAATTCAAAATCCAATATCCACCCTTCTTTTTCTCTATTTTTGCAGTTATATCAAATATTAAATTTTAAAAATTAATAGAATGATAAGGATATCATTACCTTAAAGTAGCACTCAAGTGCAGGGGTGCTTCCATGTTCCGGTACAAGCTGGTGTTGCTCTTGTCAAGCCTGTTCACATAAACAACAAAAAACGAAAAAAATTAA
The DNA here is from genome assembly GCA_016801055.1 of Panax notoginseng. Taxonomy (NCBI): domain Eukaryota; kingdom Viridiplantae; phylum Streptophyta; class Magnoliopsida; order Apiales; family Araliaceae; genus Panax; species Panax notoginseng. Next base: position 136,478,358 of record CM029023.1, read on the forward strand.
GTAACAAAAATATTGAAATTTTTATTGACCTTGAATTCCTAAAGGTCAAAGACTTCTTTGAATGTTGCTTAATTTGGTTATATTAGCCTGGTCAAATCTAGTTCTTTGCTTTACCAGTTTGACATGAAAGATTTTCAATATGCAATCAAATGTTACCTGCTCATGGTAATTTTCTTCTAGTCTACAGATATCTCGACTAATTTCTTCATCCCCTGTTTGTGCTAAATCAGGCTGAACAAAAAAGGAAGCAATCAAATAAAAATATTAAGGCTTTTTATACCTGTTAAAAAAGTATAAACCATGATTTTTTTTTATAAGTGAAAGAATGAAACAGAAGTATGAACCATGATATTTTTTGGATAAGTAAAAGTACGAAGCAGGATGTATATCCCTCCTTAAAAAAAATTGTTGCCACTTAAAGAAGAAACAAAAGAAAAAGAACGTCTGTATAGAACTGGGAAAAATCCAATACTCTGAATCTCCATGAGTGCTCTTTCATTTATGGACATTTTGTTATACTGCTTGATCTGAAAGAAAGCCATTTTGGGAATGATCAATGCCAGATGTAATCCACATGTCTGGCCTGGACAAAATGTCCCTTATCTGATTGATTATGCTCCAGTTCACTATAGGATCTTCCACTAGCGGGTATCCTATATCCACTAAAAGCAGTACGTCCAGTAATCTCAAAGCTTTGTATAATGAACGGTGATTGAAAGCACCAGATTCTTTGTTATAAGACTATCCTTAAAGTTATAACGTTGACTATGGATCGCCCCTACCTATATAGTCATAATATTCCTAAATATTTGTAAACAAAGTTAGCGCCATCAACTTAGTATATGAGAATTTAAACATTTGACCAGTCGAATTGGGGCTACTAGTTTTAGTGACTGCTACAGGAACTCATGATGTCTTGTCTTGTGTCCCATATGTTCTGCAAATGGTAGGCAAATAATAATTATAGTGGGCCGAACACAAGAATTTATAATTTCTATTATTCAAGCAAAGAGGGGGTGGAGAAAAGTAAGAGGTGGAATCAAAGTTCCCCTTAATGTTGTGATAACTTGTTTCCATCTGAAGGAAATCATAGCCCAACGCAGATAACTACTAACAAACCTGAGTCGGCCGGGTAGCTCATAAATATGGGATTGTAGTGGTAGTCTCAGTAGCACAACTCATTTTGGAAAGTCGCATTTACCCTTTCTTAATTACTCCAGTTTCTGCACTTCTCCGCCTACTCTTTAACTTTGATAACCATCTGATGCCATAAATAAGGCTGCTGATAATACGAGAGTATTATTGACGCTGCCATTCTGCGTTGATTGAAAGCACCAGATTCTATGTCTCCGTCCAGCTCACATTCAGATCCATAAATATTGACTTCAAGTTCTTCACTGCTACTACAGCAAGGCTCTTCATTTAAGTGGAATTTAGAGCAGCAAGAAGTATTTGGCAAAGGGGAATTTCAGTGGACACCCCTGGTCCTGAGGCTATATGTTCTGGACTAAGTTCAGCATTCTTTGTTTCAGCCACGTCTCTCGTCCGTTCAATCATACCAATTCCATTATATACCATGCTATCTAAAGGTGCTGTGTTTGGTGTTGCTGCAGTGCTACGCAGATTTCCCTATAAGAAAACCAATTCGGAATTTTTTTAATATGATCAATGCAAAGATGTTTAATTGATAATAAATAGTACATTCTAAATCAACATTTTGATGTCTGGTTTGGTAGAAAGATGGCAAACAAAGTAAAGGCTTGAGTTTCATATGAAAAAGGAGGAAATATATCTCTTCCATGCAAAGGGAAGCTTTTCCCCTCCTTGTGTTAGTTTGAGCATCATAAAAACAAGAATTGGTTTTTGGTTTTTTTCTTGATAATCAAAAATGGAAATGGAAAAAAAAGAGTGACAACTATGAGGACTTTAATCTCAGAGGAAATGTAGAAAGGTTGATGGAAAGAGTGATCCCTGCTAACTTATCACAGTATAGGGGCTCGTATATAGACTAACAAGTCCAATTGCATCACTTATAAGCGGGGGAAAGAGCGAAATTACAATATCTTCTGGAATGGAAGACCTCCATCCACTGACTACAAGACTGCAGCCTATCACCCAAGCTTGCCTCATGGTCAGCTAAATGAGTCCCTTCCCTCTTCACATGATGAATTTGAACTCAAAATATATTGATAAATGTTTTATCAGGATAAAACATAGGAGCCAAGGTTCTTGATTATTACTATTTATTGGATATTTGATATGATAACATTTGCATATTCTTCCAATAAGATGGAAGGAGAAAGGAAATAGTTCTTTTACTTATTTCAATAATTTCACTTCGGTCATGTATAATCTTTTTCCTTGGTGACATTCTTATGTATTCCTTGTGTTTATGGAATGTATCTGGAGTTAAGAACTTGAGATCATTTTATCTGTAATTGTCCTTATTGTCGTTGTTGTTTTATATCATGTGTGAGACATGTGCTTTGTGATATTCCTTGTTGCATCTTCTCGTTCTCTTTTTAATTATCATTCAGGATACATTTTGGTAACTTAAATGCTTACTTTGTTGAGGAATAATTCCAACAATGTAGATTCTGCCACACTACCTGTCATATGAAAACCTCCTCTCTCACTTGAAGTGGCATAAAAATATGTAAAGTGATGCATTTTGTGTACTAGCCCGCTTCCCAGATATTACTCTCATATGGATATACTCATACCAACATAAATTAATGATGAATAATTCATAATAACTGCCGAAAATTTACAATAAGACTCGCTAATATATTTTGAATGTATGTGCAAATTATTATTTTTTGCAATGAACTAAAGAAAAAATAAAGAACTTCACCTGCTGCTTGAAAAAGGCCATGTCATCATCAGAAATAAAACCAAATAATGGCTCTATCTGTCTCCAAAATGAGCTTGAAAAGGCATAAGCTACAATAATAGTGATATAAATCAGTAACACGCATGACTTAATCTTCAAAAGTAAATTAATATAATCTCAGAGAGAACAGTACTAGGATTAGTAATAGCATTTGCAGCAGCCAACAACTCTTCATGCTCATCATCTGAACCAACTAAGAAAAATAACAATAGTGATCAAAGATCAAGAAAAACAAATAATCACAAAGACAATATCAGTAATATTGGAGTGCAAGTACCAGGAAAATCCGCTGCAGCATTTACTGTAGTATGCTTCTGACGTGTACAAGCCTTGCGGTCCTCGAGTTTCTTAGTTGGTGGTCGACCTGGTTTGCTGTGAATATTTCATAGAATTATAAGATGTTAATCAGTATAAACCAAGTTCATGAGAACAAAATAAGAGGACAGCTATTGAAAGACCCAAAAAGATGGGAAGGGAAAAAAATATTCCAACCTCTCTATCTTATCAAAACCAAGTTCATCAGTTCTAAGCTGCTTTGCAGTTCCCATATTTCCATGCTTTTCAATGGTCACTGGTATGAGAGACCTTGTGGAAGTCAAACCTCATCCAGTCCTCCCTTGCCTTCGAATGTCATCTCCAAGGTCATCCCCACTAGCCACTTTATTCTTCCTTGGTGGCAGGACAAGAGTTGATACTTTTTGAGCATTCAGCCCAGATTTATCATCTATCTCATCAGACTTCTTGCCCTTATCTTTAGACTTAACTTCAGCTGTTCCAGACTCCTCACTTTCTGATAATGCAGTCGATGGGAAATGGTCCCCTTTTAATTTATTAACCTGCTGAGGAGAATTTCCAGACAAGCGCCTTTGAAATCCTGATCCATTTTTGTTACCCGCGACATCAGATTTGGTATCTAAAGAAAAGGTTTCATCATTACTTGAAACAAAGAGGACGAATTTTTTTCTTCTTGCTGTACGGGACTTCTTCTGAGGTCTATGACTAGCGTTTCTGATTGTTAGCCCCAACAGCAGCCGGATTCTTGCTTGTACAATGAAAAAGCTCCCAATCACTACCAGCAGTTGCCCTTTGAATCACTGGGGACAACTTAGGAACAAAGCCTGAACCTGATCGTGGAGCCCGACCAGCTGCATTTAATTTTGCGTTTGAAGTAGGACTAGCTGAACTGAATTCCTCCCGGGTATTTGTCCTGGAAATACGGGAAACAAAGAAAATATAAGTAATACAGACTGATCTGACTTCATTAGCAAAGAAAAATAAATATGAGAACGGGTAACAACGAAGGGACTGCAAAGCCATTCTAACAGCTATTAAGTGCAAGGCTCTAGAAGAGAGAGTAAACCATGTGATCAGGAAAAAAATTCAAATAACTTGCTTTATTTTGGATATCAAAAATTATCAATCCAGCAAAACAAGAATTTAAGTAACACATCATGTATAGAATAGAAACAACCCAAAGAAGGAGCCCACAAATAAAAACCAATATATGAAAATTTTCGGTACTCCACAGAAAATGAAAAACATAAAGAACACAACATGGATTGAATAAAATAACCCTTGTAATGAACCGGCAAATCAAAACCAAGATAAAACCAGATAGTAATAAAACAAACTCCACAGAAAAGAAAATATTCAAATGAATTACTTTCTCTTGATATCAAAATTTTAAGCATCAGTATACACCAATTTACAAAACACGACATGGACAGAGAAGATGTAATTGTAGAATAATCAAAAGAAATCAAAGACCCAATAGGACAATCATTACAAAAATTAAATTAAAAAATATGTAAAAGAACACAACCAGATAATAATTAAACTAACTCCACAGAGAAGAAAAAATTGAAATGAATTGCTGTCTCTTGATATCAAAATTTAAGCATCAATATACACCAAAAAATAGGGTTTACTGAACACACATGAATAGAAAATATGTAAGTGTAGAATAGAAAACATGCAAGTGTAGGATAATCAAAAGAAAGAGAAACCCCAATAATCACTATAAACAATAAATACAAAAGATGTAAAAGAATTTAGAGAACCCTAGAACGCAAGAGAAACCGAACAAACTCCACACAGAAGAAAATATCAAAATGAATTACTTTCTCTTGAAATCAAAATTAAGAATCAATAAACGCCAAATACTAGGGTTTACAGAACACAGTATGGATGGAGAAGACGTAATTGTAGAATAATCAAAAGAAATTGAAGATCCAACACAAGAAAACATCTAATTGAATTAAAAGAACCCTAGAGCACAATAAAAACCGAACCTCTGATTTGTCGAACATTGGTCTCCAATCAATTACAAAACACATTGAATCAGCGCAAGAACTCCTTTCGTTCATCCGCCTCTGTAAGCAGCCGCTACTATGATCTCTATTTTGCTCTCTCAGATGAAATTCAAACACAGAATTGAAATTGAAATACTGTATATAAGTTATAACACATGCCTTTTAAAGCCTAACGGTCTTATTCTTTTCAAAATATGGCCGTAGGATCTGGTCCAATTTCAACGGCTTTGATTAAGGTTCTATGGCTCTCTCAGATGAAATTCAAATAGAGATAATTGAAAAGACTATATATAACACACACTCCCCATATGCTATTGGCGTTTGTCTGGCCTATTGTTGGTTCAGTAATAAATGGAATACAAAAAAAATTAATAAATAGGAGAAAATAACATTAAGTTTGACAGAGTAGATAATTTAGAGAGTTGTTATTTTTTATAAGAAAATTTTGATATTTACACAAAATCTTATTTACATGAATGTGATGGTATTTACTATTCATGTTCTGAGGGTCTTGTGAAACTATAAAACTCGCTTGTGAAAATATAAATTCTCATATTTTATTTTAAATTATTTTATATCAGATTATTTAAAGTATACGTGATATATTTATAAATATGTATATTTAATTTTCTATTTGTTAATCCCACGACATTTACAAATGTATCTCTTATTAATTTAAGTTTCGTCATTTTGAACGATTTTTTAAATAAGGTTTCCAATTTTATATCATACGAAATGTTATCTATTTGTAATATGATATTTTCACATGATTTTTTGATATTTTCAGATAAAAATTAAAAAATTAAAATATCAAAATATCATGTGAAAATATCAATTTTTTATCTATTTATGAGATTCAGTTAGCATGAAGTGAACTTTATGATAATTTCATTTCATGCCCAATACACTGTTGACACATGCGGGAAAAGGGGCGGATCCAGAAATATTTTCTAGCAGGGGCAGATTTTAATTAATTTTTTTGTTTAAGTTAAATTAAAAAAAGCTTGAACTAAACATAATATTATTTAATCATAATAATGTTTACAAATTGTAATAAATATTCATAATCCAAACTAAAAAAGGAATTTCAAATAAAAAATATTTAGATACAATTTAGAAACTTACTTTGGCTGCATGTCATAGTTAAATTTGAATTATTTCTCAAATGCTCAAAGTCTCAAACCAAATTTACTTTTTATATTCAAACAAAACCATGAATTAATTTCAAAATATAAAACTAGTTTTGGTATCTTTTTATAAGTTTCAAATAAATTTTACTTTAAATAAGTTTTACTTGAAATAAGAGAAACAAACTACCCAAAATTTATACTCAGAACGCCAAAAATTATACAGGGTCCATTGTCAGATGCAGAGATGTAAAGTGATTATAACAACTAGAAATGAGGGGCTGCTAAAGGTTTATAATCATTTTCTATTTTTTATTTTCCATTATAAAATAAGACAAAATCATTGTAAGCTATCACAATAAAAGACAGAAACTACTTAACAAAAATAATCCCATTTTCAATTGAAGATCAAGTAAACCAAAAATAAAAACTCAATCAGACCAAACAAAAAGTAACCACGTTCAACCAAATCAATAACAAAAAAAAAATCAAGCTTGAATCAAACAATCCCTCACAGTTCACACACTGACATTTAAAACAAAAAATTATTTAAAAAATACTTCTAAGATTTCACCAAACTTTAAAATACGAAGATTTTTGTACTTGTATTTAAAATTGATTTATAAAAAAAAAATTACCCCTTCTAAATTTAACTCTTCTATTAATTTGTCCCCTTAAAATTATTAATTTACATATCTGTCATACCCGTATACCTATTTAAAAAAATCTAGCAAGGGCAGCTGTCTATCCTGCCCCCAATACAGATCCGCCCCTGGACAGGAGGATCTCTTTGCCTACGTGTTAGTTCATCTCATGTTAACCACTCCCATATTTATGTTTATCTATATATATTTTAAGGGGAGAGTAGGGGTCAGAGAAGCAGTTATTTTGGAAAAAGTTGTGTAATAGGTAATAAAAAAAGGAAACTGATATTTTCACATGAAAACCGTCACTATAGATCCTTTAGCAACGATTTTTACCGTCGCTATACATTTATAGCGACACTTTTCATATAAAAATATCAAAAAATATTGTGAAAATATCAATTTCCTAAAAAAACTTGTGAAACTATTACTTATGCCACTAAACTCTAGTTTAATTTATTTGGTCCACTAAAGGCAAAAATATACTTTAAGCCAACCACAGTAACACGTTTTGTGTAATAGTCCACTGAATTAAAAAAAACTCAAATTAATTAGACAAATGTCAAATGTAATGCCCGAAGTTTTCAAGAAATGTTAACAGGATTAAGAATACGAATAAAACATTGTAAACTGAAATTTCAATGAAATAAAAATTGAATTTTATTTAGAGTCATAATTAAATTGGAAACGTTATATCGAGAAAAAAATTGATACGCGAGAAATAACCAACGATGACGCGTAAAAATGGAGACGTATGTGAGGGAGCTATATATATGGTTAGAAGGATAAGGAACAAAGAAAGATATACAATTCAAAAATTAAAATTTGAGTACGAGATGAAAATTTGAGCACGGACTGCACCGTTTGAGTTTGGAACGTTGAATTTGGTAGGTGAAGACTTTAAATATCATAACTTTTTAGTCAAAGTCAATAATTAACTTTTATGAGGAAAAGTCAAAATTGAAGTTCAGGGATGAATTTGAAGAAACGGACGTCACCATGATGATCAAGATGTCGATTTTAGTAAAAAACGACTGTAAGCATGAAAATTGAACTTTTAGATCAAAAAATCAAAAAGGCTGGTCAAACATCCAAAAAATGGAACAAGAGGAAAAAGAGTTGATTATGGAAATTTCCAGTATATTGAGTCATGGTTGGAGATACGGATTGAAGGGGGAGTAGCTTCCTTGAGAAGCTTTGACATTTTTACCAAAGATTTTTTTTAGTTTGGAATTGTCAACTCATGCTTATAAAAGGAAAGTAAAGTAAGCAAGCTAGACCATTTTTTTCATTATTCTCACAGCAGCCACAAGGTGAGGGAGAGAGAGGACTGAGTTGAGTATGCGAAGGAGAAAAAGTGGAAGAAAAGTGTAATCGTGCAAGGAGAAAAAAAAAGCAAGTAGTTGAGCTATATTTCTAAAACTTTGATCCTTTGATTTTCATATATGGTTATTAAGTTTTATGAAATTTATGTAAAGAGGACATGTTTATGTTTGTTTATGATAGATTCATGGGCAGCTCACCATAGGGGCAGAGGGTCAATTGACCACCATTGAATTCTCAAAGGGTCAATTTTTTTTAGAGGATGTTAAGTTAAAGGAAACTAATATTTTCACAATATTTTTTTATATTTTTACAACAAAAGTGTCGCTATAGATGTATAACGACGGTGAAAACCGTCGTTATAGGATCTATAACGACTATTTTGTTGTGGAAATATCATTTTCTGTTGTGGATTTATTAATTTCTAAGTTAAAATATGAAATTTTAGAATAAAAATGTATAAAAAGTCTTAAACTTCTACCCACACCATACTCCATTCTTTCTCATTGTTTAATAACTTACATTGGTCATGATATTTTGGTAATTATTGAAAATGATGTTATATTATTATAAATTCAAGCAATGAATACTCGAAAAATGTTGTTGTAAACAATATTTCAGCATTATTTACTTTCATAATTTATTGTAGATTTTTCTTTTAAAATTTGATCCCACTAAATTGAGTTGTTGGATCCGCCGCTGGATAGATTAAACTTGTATAAACAAAAATCAAACAAGAAAAATAAAAAAATCAAATAAAAGATTGAAAAACAAGATTTGAAATTTTTTCCAGAAAAGTGACTAAGTTGCCCTATTTTTTGTAAAAGTTACATCTCTTGATATATAATGAGTAAGGAGATGATCTTTATGTCTAAAAATAGCTCTGAAAGCTATCTACACGCAGAGACAAGAATGATCCAAAAATTCCTAGTACATTATTTTGGATGAATTTTCAAATCAGATTCAGAGAAAAATCACACTGTCAGAATTTAGAAAATCAAATTCTGACATAGTTTTTGTAAGAATTATATAGGTTATTACTTATTAGTGTGTTTGAAATTTAAGCATGAAATAAAAAGAAAAGTTGTAGATATGGAAACTAGTTACGCACTAACACCAAAATCACCTCAAACCTCATTGTAGATTAGTTGTAATTAAAAATTTGTGAGCCATGGTAAATCTGGAAACTGGAGCATATTAACCATTTTTAATATGGTTAACCAACTATTTAAAAACTAAAACCATATTAACCATTTTTAATATGGATAATGTGGGTTAGAACCATATGGTTATGGTTAAAAACCATATTAACCATATTAGTTGTTATAATATTATATATTTTTTATATTCTGATTGTATCATAAATAAATAACTAAAATATAATAGTATTTAATTATAATTTGTGCTTGAGATAATTTTATTATATAATCTATCATAAGTAAAGAGGAGTGAAAACAGTAACAAAATATTATTTTTTTTCGTGGGTCGGGTGGGTGAGGTAGGGGGTGGAGTGGGGTAGGGTGGGGTGGGGTAATATTATTATTTTTTACATAATATTATTTTTTTACATAATCACATAATATTATTTTTTTTAGTGGGGTGGGGTAGGGGGTGGGGTAGGGGGTGGGGTGGGGGTGGGGGTGGGGGTGGGCATGGGGTGGGGGTGGGGGAGGGGGTAAGGTGGGTGGGTAGAGTGAGTGGGTAGGGTGGATGGGTGGGTGGGGTGGGGTGGGATACGCGTGGTTGCACAGTAGCACACAGTATTGCATAATATTTTTGAATTATTAATTTTTACGTAAGAAGGCACTACTCAATAATTGTTACCATAATTACTGTTCAATATTTTATTTTATTGATTCAATAATTGCTACATTGATATTTTATATTATTGTTGTTTCAATAATTGTCACTGCACAACATTTCCCATTATCAGATCAATAATTCATATTATTTGAATAATATTATTAAATAGCATTATTGACAATGTCTAAGAAAGTTTTGTCTAAGAAAAGGGGTTTGGTCATCTAATTGCCCGCCAGTAAGGAGAAATCCTTATCGAAAAGCCCCCTCTTTTTCATGGGAACGACCTGGTTGTCAGTATTGTGATTCTGTAATATTATTTGTGAATAATTAATTATTAATTTTTATGATAAGGAAATATTTATTTTTATATGGATATAAATGAAGGAATTAATGTTGAAGTATTTTATCAGTATTTTATTGGAATGAAAGTATTAAAAATCATCCGCATGTGGATTTCGGACATTTTCTGTCTGGAATTTGAAAAAACTTTCTTCTACAAAGTTGTAAAGAATTAAATTTTCTATGGAATAGACATAAAATTTGTATTTTTCTGATAAAAGGGCTATTTATTATGATTATTAAAGTTGTTGATTATTGTTTAAATTTAAAATATTTTAGAAATTTTCTAGAATGGGTAGGCCCCACTTTTGGTTGGTGAGAAATGTGCTGAAATTTTATTTCAAAAGTGGTGTGCGTGAATAGTAGCAGGTAAAGCCATCAGGTAGCATGTGACGCCCCCAAAATAGGTATACATCACCCATTCTGATTCGCCAAATACATGGTACAGAACTTAAATACAAAATTCATTTATACAATACGACAAAACGTAGCAGAGATTTCAACATGGATATTGTCTCGTAGAGAGTATCCAAACTCAAATTCAATCCTCATTACAATTATTATCACAATATCTCATAGAATAATGAGGACTACTATGGCAACCATTTCGTACCGTCACTCCATTCTCTGACTAGTCCCAGCTATATTCTCATTTTCTGAAGAGGACAGTGAAAGAAAAAGGTGAGCTCAACTAACCTAGTAAAAAATATTATGACTAAGATAATGCAGAATAAATTATCCTTAGCCTTCAACAGTGTTAAACTGATAAAATACAATAAACATCAAGTTTAACTGCAGCGGAAGAAGCAATCTATTAGAAGAGTCAAGTAGAGTATGATATATACTATCTTCTATGATTTAAAAAGTTTATCATCAATTTTATCGCTGAGACTCAACTTAATAAATAATCCACATCATCGAATCATCCCTGCACTACGGGCCAAGGATATTCATCAGTATCACGATCACGAATTATCCATGCACTACGGGCCAAGGATATTCGTGTTTTCATCAATGGTCATACTCATGCCAAACAATAATTCATCCTTGCACCCTTGGCCGAAGAGAACGAATGGTCATGATCATACCAATAACTGTCCACCAATGCACTACGGGCCAATGAGGACTTTTACCACATCATTTGTAACATTACGGGTCATGATTATACCAAATGATCCCTGGTCATAATCATACCAATCAACAGTCCATCTATGCACTACGGCCAAAGATGACTTTCATCACAATATAAGCATGAGGATGATGACAAGGATATAAGAATTCAATTAAATGAAATCAAAGGATAAATTTTAAACATATATAATTTAATTTATCCAAAATTCAATAATGGCTAAATTGTCAACATGATACTGCTTTGTGGAGTAAAATTCAAGAATAATATTGTATCAAAAATAATTTGGACCTAAAAGAAATCAATTTTTATCATGAATAATACTTCGGGTGAATAGTACTTTATGAATAGTATCCCATGAATAGTACTTCATGAATAGTACCCGTGAATAGTACTTTGTAAATAGTATCCAAATATAGTACTTTGTGAATAGTATCTGTGAATAGTACTTTGTAAATAATACCCGTGAACAGTACTTTGTGAATAATATTCTGATATGAAAGGATCAATAATTATCAAGAATGCTCAGAATAATCTTTTCATGAAAAGATACTGAATGAAGCACAAATATCAAGAATATTTCATTAATTTCACGGAGTATAGAAGAATACTACAACAAAATGAGTGTAGAATTAGGGATACGAAATGAAATAATATTACTCACATACTATAGAATATGGAAGAAAATATTATTTCTTATGAATACTGAAAAATAATATCCCTTACGAATACGAAAGAAATAATATCTCTTACCTTAGAAGAAGACTGGATACTGGAATGGTGAAGTAGCATAATACTTGTAAGACCACGAATTTTATGAAATAAAAGTATTCAATTTTTCTTATAATTATTATTCAGTAAATAGTTAAATTGATAGAAAGTAAAGTTAAGGGTGATATATGAAATTTTTTCAAAATAAGCAAGTGGCTATAAAATACTTGTTGTCGGGGAATATTCGTTCGGTTGTGGAATATTCTTGTTGTCGGAAAATATTCGTACGACGGCGCAACCATTTGTGGGCCCCATAACAGAATAACTGTCGGATGAAAAAAATGACAAAATTGAATAACGGCGTAGTTGTTACCGTTAACACTGTTGGAATACCCGGTGGGTAAAGTAAAGTAATACGCGTTGTTGCACATTGCACAATATTTTTGAATTATTGATTCTTACGTAAGAAGTCACTACTCAATAATTGTTATAGTAGTTACTGTTCAATATTTTATTTTATTGATTCAATAATTGCTGCGTTGATATTTTATATTATTATTGTTTCAATAATTATTGCTGCACAGTATTTTTCATTATCAGATCAATAATTCATATTATTTGAATAATATTATTAGATAATATTATTGGCAATGTCTAGAAAGTTCTGTCTAAGGAGAGGTTTGGTCACCTAATTGCGCGCCAGTAAGGAGAAATCCTTATTGGAAAGTCCCCTCTTTCCTGGGAACGGCCTGGTTGTCATAATTGTAATTCTGTAATATTATTTGTGAATAATTAATTATTGATTTATATGATAAGGAAATATTTATTTTATGTTGATATAAATGATGGATTTATTTATGTGATTATAAATGAAGGAATTAATGTTGAGGTATTTTATCAGTATTTTATCGGATTGGAGGTATTAAAAGATCAAATCAGTGTTCTTACAGCTTTATTGTGTGAGTTATATTTTTTAATCTGACCGTTGGATCGTTGTGATTTTTGGATATGTTATACATATATAAGTTGAGTAATGTTCACAAAATTTAAACCGTTAAAAATGAACGAATGATTTGTTATGAATTTTAAGAGGTGACTGATTCAGAAATTAGGTTTATAAATGATTTTGGTGGAAAATTCTAAAAATGGGTGGGCCCCACTTTCGGTTGTTGGGAAAGATGGCTGATTTTTGGTGGGTGGAATAGTAGTAGGTAAAGCCATCAGGTAGCAGATCAAGTCTGCTTCGGCGTGCTAACATTTTCCTATAAATAGAGGGCTAAGTTAAAATTGAAAATCACACCAGAAACATAAGCTTTCTTTCTTTCTCTCTCTATATTATCGAGCGTATTTTGTGAGTATTTAGATACTTGGTGAGTTGCTATTCATCAGTGCAAGTTTCCTTCAGCGTCATATCCGATATCCAATCAGAAGTACTGCTCTTTTAAGGTACGGGATAGTAAGGGATATTAAGGGATGCTATATTCTTCATAGTGATGTTATTCTTTCAATATCATTATACTGAAATATTGGTATAGATTTTATTGTGGAATTTTTACCTTTTTGAGTCGGGATTACTATTCACGTATACGGCACTATTCATGTATATGACACTATTTACGTATATGACATTATTTACGTATACGGTACTATGTACGAATACGGAGTACTATTCACAAGTTACAATTCATGAGTTACTATTCACGAGTTACTATTCACGAGTTACTATTCACGGGTACTATTCACGATAAAAATTAGTTTCTTTTTATGACCAAATTATCGTTGATTTATGATTGTTGCTCTTGAAATTAAATCCATATTTTGATCATATCGTTTTTATTATCATATATAACATTTTTATAATCCTGATGTTGAAATTCTCTTTCACTTGAGTGTAAAGATGGGTAAATTGTTGGTATGATCATGACTATGGGTTATATTTGGCCAGTAGTGCAAAGTTGAATTGTTGACTGGTATGATCATGACCATTGATTTTATAACTGAATATCTTTAGCTTAAGTACAAAGGTGAATTGATCAACATGGTTATAATTATTGTTTATATAATTCTGAATTGATTATATATTTCTTTGAGATATTAATATATTTGGCATGTAGTGTAAATATGAACTGTTGAGGAATATCTTTGGCATGTAGTGCAAAGATGATCTGTTGTTGAATATCTTTGGCATGTAGTGCAAAGATGATCTGTGGTTGAATATCTTTGGCCGTAGTGCAAAGATGAAATTGTTAGTATGATTATAAACAGGAACTGTGATTTAGTATAACCATGATCTTTGATGTTTCAGGTAAAGACATGTGATGAAAATTATCTTCGTCTTGGATGAGAAGAGGAATTAAGAACCACAATTATGATTATGAGTTATTCATATGATTGTGGACCAGAACTGTTGATTGATGTTACAGGGATAAAACATTGTTGGTGAATTTTTAACATGGAGAAGATAATAGACTTTATAGTCTATTTGACACTTCTAATGGATTGCTCGTTCTGCTGCAACTATGGTTGAAAATTTTTATCATCTACCATATGTTCTAAATCTCTAATTTATTACTGTTGAAGGCTATTGATAATTTATTTATCTTTTTTCATGATATTCTTTACTGGGCTAGTTGTGCTCACCTTTTTGCTTCACAATTCCTTTCAGGTAATAAGAGTGTAGCTGGGTCGAGCGGGGGTAACAAGGGATAGAACGGTGGTCTCTAGCTGTGGAGTTCTTCCTAACCAGTATAGAAAAATGTGGTGTATACATCATTTAGTAGTTATATTTGGTGAATCATATAGGGTGAGGCGAACCCAACGTTGGAAGGGTGTTTTGTCACTATCATACAAGATGTCTAATGACATACAACCTCGTGTCATCATAAGACACGGTTGTGTACATCCACTTGCTGAGTATATCTATGAGCACTACCTATATAATCTTGGTGTTTGTTTGAAGTATAATTCTTAATTAGAGACAGTGGAGATATTGATATGTCAAGAGAAGACTCACCATTGGAAAGAATATGATAGTAATCTTCTCGTTTTTCTTTGGGGTCTATTGGGTCAACCAAGGATAATTCTGTGGACATATGATATCTATCATAACCTAGACGCATGACCTCCCATGTACGAAGGTTTCCTTGAGCACTTCCCAAAGATTCTAATTTCTAAAACAATTTTTGACTATACCTTTATGTAAGTTGTCATTGTGAGGTGCTATCCACGATTGGGACATGAGTCACATTTGGTATATATTTGTATCCAAACTCACAACATACGTGTTGTTGTATTTTGCACGACAATTGTTGTAATAAAGTTGTAGTTGTTTTCTGTACCATGTATTTGGCGACTCAGAATAGGTTGGATGGAATGGACCTATTTTGGGGTTGTCACAATACTCTTCTTCTTTCTCTCTATAGCTTCTTTCTCTATAATTACTCTTGTGAGTCTTAGTGAATTGGTGAGAATGAAAGAAGAATGAGCTTCTATTTATAGGAAAATATAGTTTCGATAATTGCAAGTTTTGGGGCTCAAATTATTACAGTATAATATCTTTATCTTTTCCTTCATTTTTAATTTAGTCCTACAAGTATTATAAAACTTGCAATACCTCCCCTAATAGTACATGCATGTGAATCAATAGTATATGCATGTGAATTAATAGTTCTATACATGTGAACAAACAGTTACAGTATAGTACCTTCAACTATACCTCCATTTTTAATTTAGTCCTGCAAGTATTATCAATCTTTCACCACCTCCCCTAATAGTACATGCATGTGAATCAATAGTACACACATGTGAACAAATAGTTATAAACTTGTGAACCAATAGCAATTAATTGCTCATTTATCCGATTAATTACCTGATTGGTCAATATAACCTCCAGAAATCAATTATTATCGAAATAAATATCGATTTCCACTAACACTAATAATCCCAACACAATAGAAATATCAATTTCATCTTTAATCAACACGAACTTATTCATCATTAATATTATAACTCACAATATTTAACAACTAGCTCATTCCTAAGAAAGAGGGGGCTTTAATTTTCGATAAGGATTTCTCCTTATTGACGCGCAATTAGGTGATCAAACCTCTCCTTGACAGAACTTTCTAGACATCGTCAATATTACAAATAATAATATGAATAACTTTATCATCTCAATTATTGATTTAATAATATAAATTATTATGCAGATGATACTATGACAATAATTGAATCAATAATATGAGAGATATTATACAGCAATTACTGTAGCAATAATTCAGTATAACTGAGTGACTTCTCACGTAAGCATCAATAATCAATACCGTGTGCTACTATGCAACCACGCATATTACTGTTCTTTTACCACCAGGTATTTCAACAGTTTAACGAAAAAACTTTCACTGTTATTTTTATAAAAATTATTTTTGTCATTTTCTAACTCCGACAGTAATTTCGTAGCGGGTCCACCAATAATTATGTCGTCGTACTGATATTCCTCGACAAAAAGAATATTTTCTGACCAAATGAATATTTTATGACAACTTGCATACTTTGTAAAATTTGTAACTACTACCCACAACTATAATATTATATCAAATCCACACCATAATATTCCAAAAATATTTCGAGAAAAATTAATCTTTATTCATAAAAGTTGAGGTTTTACATAGCAGGTTAGTCTGCTTTGGCGTTCTAGCATTTTTCTATAAATATGGTACTTAGTTAGAATTGAAAATCACACCAGAATCAGAAGTTTTCTCTCTCTATAATATCGAGTCTATTTTTTTGAGTATTTAGATACTTTGAGAGTTGTTATTCAGTGCAAGTTTCTTTCAGTTTTATATCCGATATTTCAGACAGAAGTACTGTTCTTTTGACGTAAGGGATGTTATTTTCTACGTAAATGATATTATTTCTTTCAATATCATTATACCGAAATATTGGTATTAATTTTATTATAAAATTTTTACCTTTTCATGTCGAGGTTACTATTCATATATACGACACTATTCACATATACGACACTATTCATGAATACGATACTATTCACGAGTACTATTCATGAAGTATGATTTTTCTTATGGGATTTTTTCCTTTTTGTGTAGGGATTACTATTCACGTATACGACACTATTCACGAATATGACACTATTCATAGAAAAATAAAATTTTTTATTCTTTTTCCAAGATATCTATTATGGTTACTATCTTTGATTGTATCCATATTTTGATCTTCATTCTTGAATTTTACTCCACTATGGTTTATTATGAAGTATTTTTGAACTTTGATTCTCTAAAGTACGAATCCCTAATCCCTTATCTTTGTCCATTTATCTCACTAGATTCGTTTGTTTAAAATATTTTTCATCATCCTCAGTCCTAAATGATGATATAACTGAATATCTTTGGCATGTAGTGCAAAGATGAATGATTATCTGATGAATATCTTTGGCCCGTAGTGCAAAGATAGACAGGTGTTGAGATGAACATGACCAACTGGTGGTACAAATAAATATCTTTGGTCTGTAGTGTAAAGATGAATATTTTATTCAAGATGTATATTGATTGATGTTACAGGGATAAAATATTGATGATAAACTTTTAAATCATAGAAGATAGTAGACTTCATTCTCTACTTAACTCTTCTAATGAATTGTTATTTCCGCTGCGAATATTGATCTAAAACTTGTTGTGCATTATATTTTATCTGATTTGTTAAAGGCTAACGATAATTTGTTATTCATTATCTTAGTCATAATATTCTTTACTGGGCTAGTTGAGCTCATCCTTTTCCTTTCTATTCTATTTTTCTTCTCAGGAGGCGAGAATATAGCGGGAACAAGTCGGGGTATGGAATGATGGTTCTAGACAGTTGTTTTAGCAGTCCTCACTATTTTATAAAATAGTGTATCAATAATTATAATGAGAACTTATTTGAGTGTGGATATTGTCTAGAAGACAATATTTATATTTAAACTCACAGTATATGTGTTGTCGTATTTTGCAAGACAATTGTAATAATGAAGTTGTAGTTATTTTATGTACCATGTATTTGGCGACTCAGAATGGGTTGTGTTGACCTATTTTGGGGGTGTCACAGTTGGTATCAGAGCTTAAGGATATGGTCTCTGGCGGAGATCGGGAAATAGAACTAGGAGGGAAAAGACGAGTAAATCCTTCGCTAGTGTGTCCTACCTAAGTTTATGTGGTATTTAATGAGTCAGTCAGAGCATAGGGTTAATGTGTGATATGTTAATTTGTTTAATTAACCCTTGTTTTGTGACAGTATTTGAGAATGACATCTGAAAATGTTGAAATGAGCAATGGAGTGAATGAGACTGTGGAAACACCTTTAATCACCAACCAGGAGAACGTGGAACAGGATGGCAATGTTCCTCCTGTAAACAACACCACCAATCAAATGATGAATGATGTGATGTTTAGAAGCTTTTTGCAGTTCATGCAAAATCAGACGAGGGAGACTCGTGTACGAAATACGGGTGGAAATAATAGCAATGTGCGTCTTGTCACAGCCAAGCAGTTCAAAGAGTTAGGACCACCAGAATTTTTGAAAAAGTCGGATCCGATCAAGGCGGAAATGTGGGTTAAGCAAATTATCAAGATATTTGATGTCTTGGGATGCACGGAGGAACAGAAGGTTCCATTCGCCACCTTTATGTTTCGTGGTGAGCTAGACAAATTACTGGTGGGAATCTATGAAGCGTACCCAGTCTGTCGCACTCAACATGTCTTGGAAAATATTTCAGAAACTGTTCAATGACAAGTACTTTCCTGAAAGTATTCGTCATATGAAGGTGGTAGAGTTTATCAGACTGGAACAAAATAATCTATGTCACAGTATGATGCTAAGTTCGCGGAGTTATCCAGGTTTGCACCTCATTTGATAGAGAATGAGGAACGTATGACGCAAATATTTCTGCGAGGTTTAAAACCCGAAATATGTCAATACCTCATTTTTCACAAACTGTGTTTGTATTCAGATGTAGTGAACATGGCTTAATTATTAGAGCGAGATAATGAGTCTGTTCAACCGGGGGACCAACAACACGATAATAATCGTTCCGGTGGCAGCAGTCATCGGAACAATGATAACCATCATGGAGGAAATTATCATGCCAGATATGGTAATCACTTCGGTGGTAATCATGGCCAAGATAATAGGAAAGGTGAGTTAAGTGGAAATTTTAAAAAGAGAAGCTTTAACAATGACGGGAAGACGTCGGCAGCAGCACCAACACTAGCAACAAATTCTAGGGGAAGAGAAATACCGCCAGTTAGATGCTACAGACGCGGAGAAGAGGGACACATAAGTCTAAACTGTCCATAGCCTTCCAATGTATATTTTAGTTGTGGAACAGACGGTCACATAGCTCAATTTTGTCCTGTAGCGAAATCAAGTCCAATTGGGACGGTGGCACCAAAGGCGGATACATACAAAACAAAGTCGGTGGTTTCAGGAAGAGAGTTTTTCGTGACTTCTCAAAAAGCGAGTAACCCGAACGAAGCTATCACGGGTTAGTTAATCATAAAGTATTCTTGTGAAGTCTATATCTTATTAGATACCGGTTCTACCCATTCTTTTATCTCCCCTACTTGTGCTCAACGTTTGAACTTGCCTTCGGAAAAATTAGACTTTGACTTATCTGTTGAGACTCCGTTAGGAGAAATTTTTATTACATCCATTGTTTATAAATCTTGCTTGATTCAAGTTGGCACCATCACATTACCTGTTCATCTTATCTCTTTAAAGATACTTGGATTTGATGTGATTTTAGGGATTGATTGGTTAACCACTCATCATGCGAAAATTGATTATTTTCGTAAGGTTGTTAGTTTTCATATTCCTAACCAACCTGTTATGCGAATTCAAGCAACCAAACCACTAAAGTCAATCACTGTCATACCAAGCCATAAAGTCATTCGTTTATTGAAAAACGGATGTCAAGCTTTCTTAGTCCATGTCATGGACTTGAACAAAAATACGTTAGATTTGAATAATATTTCTGTTGTTAATGAATTTCCTGACGTATTTTCCGAAGAATTTCCTGGCCTACCCCCAGAGCGTGATATTGAATTTTTTATCGACTTTGAACCCAGTACAAAACTCATTTCCAAAACCCCATATAGAATGGCTCCTATTGAACTTTAGGAGTTAAAAACCTAACTACAAGAGTTGGTATCCGAGCCTCTCGCTGGTGACTTCCTTATGGAATGCACCGAAACTAGACTCTCTGTAAGGGACGCTATATTCGTGTAGTGGTAAACTGATAGGTGCCATTGTGACGTGCTATCCAAGATTGGGATAAGAGTCACAGTTGAGAGCAACCTAAGTTAGTAATAAAAATACATAGCTTTCAAGGCTTAGTTGGTTATTATCGGATATTCGTTGAAGGATTTTTTCGAACTGCTACTCCATTAACTCAGCTGACTCGAAAAGATACAAAATTCGAATGGAGCGAGGAATGTGAGAAGAGCTTCCAAGAATTCAACATGCGGCAGCGACGTTGGCTCGAGCTGTTAAAAGATTTCGACCATACCATTCAATACCATCCTGGAAAAGCGAACGTGGTAGCAGACGCATTAAGTAGAAGATTGTATGCATTTATGAGTGAGATATTGTTAACATAAAGACCCATTTCGTACGACTTATAAAAGATGGAGATAGATTTAAAGACTCCAAGAACCTACGTGAAGATAACGAATATACGATTAGAATCGACCTTAATCGATAAATTTAAAGCTGCTCAAGCTACAGACTTGGAGCTGATGCAAGAAGTCGTTATTCCAAAAGCGAGAATCAACAATGTGAGGAAAGCTAAAACCTTTAATTTATTGGTCCATTTGAAATCTGCGATCGAGTAGGAACTGTGGCCTATAGACTCGTTTTACCGCCAAGTATGTCGCGTGTTCATAATATTTTTCACGTATTGATGTTACGTAAATATGTGGATGACCCAAGCCACATTATTGAGTTAGAACCAGACGAGATAGCTGAAGATTTAACGTACGAGGAGGTACCTGTCAAGATCTTGAATAGGAAGGAGCATGTCCTACGCACAAAGGTTATACCACAAGTTAAAGTTTTGTGGAGGAACCATGCTATTGAGGAAATTACTTGGGAGTTGGAATCGAAAATGAAAACGAGGTATCCTCACCTTTTCGAACACTAGTTACGTACGTCAATTTCGAGGACAAAATTTCATAAGGAGGGGAGGTTGTAAGACCCCAACTTTTTATAAATAAAATTGAATTTCCTATAATTATTATTTTGAATAATAAGGTGTTAATTTGATATAATGCTTTGGCTATGGGTGAAATGTGTAAATTTTGTAAAATAAGTAAGTGGTTATAAAATATTCATTGTTGTCGGAGAATATTCGTTTGGTCATTGAATTTCTTGCTGTCGGGGAATATTCGTACGATGACGCAATCATTTGTGGGCCCCATAACAAAAAACGGTCGGATGAAGAAAATGACAAGTATGAGTTTGTTATAAATAACGGCGTAGTTATTACCATTAACGCTGTCGGAATACCTGGTGATTAAAATACAGTAATACATGTGGTTGCAAAGTAGCACACAGTATTGCACAGTATTTTTAGATTATTGATTTTTACGTAAGAAGGCACTACTCAATAAATGTCACAGTAATTATTGTTCAATATTTTATTTTATTGATTCAATAATTGTTACGTTGATATTTTATATTATTATTGTTTCAATAATTATCACTGCACAGTATTTCCCATTATCAGATCAATAATTCATATTATTTGAATAATATTATTCGATAGCATTGTTGGCAATGTCTAAGGAAGTTCTATCTAAAGAAAGGGGTTTGGTCATCTAATTGCGCGCCAGTAAGGAGAAATCCTTATCGAAAAGCACCCTCTTTTTCCAAGGAACGACCTGGTTGTCAGTATTGTGATTCTGTAATATTATTTGTGAATAATTAATTATTAATTTTTATGATAAGAAAATATTTATTTTTATGTGGATATAAATGAAGGAATTAATGTTGAGGTGTTTTATCAGTATTTTGTCAGAATGAATGTATTAAAAATCATCCGTATGTAGACATTTTCTGTTTAGAATTTGAAAAAACTTTCTTCTACAAAGTTGTAGAGAATTAAATTTCCTAAGGAATGGACATAAAATTCGAATTTTTCTGATAAAAGAGCTATTTATTATGAATTATTAAAGTTGCTGATTATTGTTTAAATTTAAAAGATTTTAGAAATTTTCTAGAATGGGTAGGCCCCACTTTTGGTTGGTGAAAAATGTGTTAAAATTTTATTTCAAAAGTGGTATGCGTGAATAGTAGCAGATAAAGTCATCAGGTAGCAGGTTAGTTTACTTTGGCGTTCTAGCATTTATCTATAAATAGGGTGCTTAGTTAGAATTAAAAATCACACCAGAATCAGAAGTTTTCTCTTTCTAATATCGAGCGTATTTTTGTGAGTATTTAGATACTTTGAGAGTTGCTATTTGGTGCAAGTTTTTTTCAACTTTATATCCGATATTTCAGACAGAAGTACTGTTCTTTTGAGGTAAGGGATGTTATTTTTTTGGTAAATGATATTATTTCTTTCAATATCATTATATCGAAATATTGGTATGAATTTTATTGTAAAATTTTTACCTTTTCATGTCGAATTTACTATTTACGTATACGACACTATTCACGTATACGACATTATTCACGAATACGGTACTATTCACGAAATATGATTTTTCTTATGGAATTTTTACCTTTTCGTGTCGGGGTTACTATTCACGTATACGGCACTATTCACAAAAAAGTAAAATTTTCTCTTCTTTGTCCAAGATGTCTATTATGGTTACTATCTTCTATTGTATCCATGTTTTGATCTTCATTCTTGAACTTTACTCTACTATGGTTTATTATTGAGTATTTTTGAACTTGGATTATCTAAAGTACGAATCTTTAATCTTTGTCCTTTTATCTCACTGGATTCGTTTTTTTAAAATAATTTTCATCATCCTCAGTCCTAAATGGTAATATAACTTAATATCTTTGGCCTGTAGTGCAAAGATGAATAATTATCTGATGAATATCTTTGGCCCGTAGTGCAAAGATAAACAGGTGTTGAGATAAACATGACCAACTGGTGGTACAAATGAATATCTTTGGCATGTAGGGCAAAGATGAATATTTAATTCAAGATGTATATTGATTGATGTTACAGGGATAAAATATTGATGATAGACTTATAAATCATAGAAGATAGTAGACTTTAATCTCTACTTAACTCTTCTAATGAATTGTTATTTCCGCTGCGAATATTGATCTAAAACTTGTTGTCCATTATATTTTATCTGATTTGTTGTAGGCTAACGATAATTTGTTGTTCATTATCTTAGTCATAATATTCTTTACGGGGCTAGTTTGTAAGACCCCGAATTTTATGAAATAAAAGTATTCAATTTTTCTTATAATTACTATTCAGTAAATGGTTAAATTGATAAAAGTTTAAAGTTATGGGTGAAATGTGATTTTTTTTTAAAATAAGCAAGTGGTTATAAAATAATCATTATTGTCGGGGAATATTCGTTTGGTCGTGGAATATTCTTTCTGTCGGGAAATATTCGTACGACGGCGCAACTATTTGTGGGCCCCATAACGAATAACTGTCGGATGAAGAAAATGACAAATTTGAGTTTTTATAAATAATGACATAGTTGTTACCGTTAATACTGTTGAAATACCCGGTAGTTAAAATACAGTAATACGCGTTATTGCACAGTAGCATACGGTATTGCACAATATTTTTGAAATTATTGATTCTTACGTAAGAAGGCACTACTCAATAATTGTTACAGTAATTACTGTTCAATATTTTATTTTATTGATTCAATAATTGCTACGTTAAAATTTTATATTATTGTTGTTCAATAATTGTTACTGCATAGTATTTCTCATTATCAGATCAATAATTCATATTATTTGAATAATATTATTAGATAACATTATTGACAATGTCTAGAAAGTTCTGTCTAAGGAGAGGTTTGGTCACCTAATTGCGCGCCAATAAGGTTTATCCTTATTGGAAAGCCCCCTCTTTCCTGGGAACGGCCTGGTTGTCATAAATGTGATTTTGTAATATTATCTGTGAATAATTAATTATTGATTCATATGATAAGGAAATATTTATTTTATATGGATATAAATGAGGGATATATTTTTGTGGATAAAAATGAAGGAGTTAATGTTGAGGTATTTTATCTGTATTTTTGTCGGAACAGAGGTATTGAAAATCAAATTAGGGTTTTTGAGATATTTTGCGAGGGTTATAATTTTTAATCCGACCGATGGATCTTGGTAATATTTCTTATAAGCTTAAGAAATATTATTCTTTCAATATCATTATACCGAAATATTGGTATGTATTTTATTGTGAAATTTTTATCTTTTTGTGTCGGGGTTACTATTCATGAGTTACTATTCACGAGTTCCTATTCACGAGTTACTATTCATGAGTTACTATTCACGAGTTATGTGACGCCCCCAAAATTAGGTATACATCACCCATCTTGGGTCGCCAGATACATGGTACAGAATACAAATACAACTTACTAATACAACTGTCGTGTACAATACGACAAAACATAAACTGTGAGTTTGAATACAAATATTATCTTCTAGAGAGTATTCATACTCAAAAGGAGTCCTCATTACATTTATTAACACACTATTACATAGAATAGTGAGGACTACTAACTAATACTATCATTCGGACCATCACCCCGTTCCCCGACTTGCCCCAGCTACGTTCTCATTTCCTGAAGAGAACAGTGAAAGAAAGGGTGAGCTCAACTAGCCCAGTAAGAAATATTATGATTAAGATAATGCAGAATAAATTATCATTAGCCTTCAACAATGTTAAACTGATAAAATATAATAGACATCAAGTTTAACTGCAGCGGAACAAGCAATCCATTAAAAGAGTCAAGTAGAAAATATACTCTACTATCTTTTATGATTTAAAAGGTTTTTCAACACTGTGATCGCTGGGACTCAGCTTAATAAAATAATCCACATCACCGAATCACCCCTGCACTACGGCCAAGGATATTCGTGTATTCATTAATGGTCATGATCATGTCAACAACTGTCCATCAATGCACTACGGGCCAATGAGGACTTTTACCACATCATTTGTAACATTACGGTCATGATTATACCGAATAATCTCTGGTCATAATCATACCAAGTCCATCTATGCACTACAGGCCACAGATGACTTTCAACATTTTATAAACATGAGGATGATGACAATAATATAAGAATTCAATAAAATAAGTTCAAGAATTAATTTATCCAAGAATTAACAACGTCCAAATTGTCAACATGATACTGCTTTGTGGAGTAAAATTTAAGAATACTTAGAAGAATATTTTCATGAAAAGATACTGGATGAACCGCAATTATCAAGGATATTCCACTAATTTCATGGAGTATAGAAGTCAAAACTTAACCAACTGAGTATAATAAAGAATGGAATAACAAAAGAAATCACCCGGCATGCGATAGACCGCACAGACAGGTTATTTCAACATAATAATAAATAATGGAACCAGGTCTGGTGTAAAACACACAGACAGGATATTCCGACATAATAATAAATAATGGAACCAGGTCCGGTGTAAAACACACAGACAGGATATTCCGACAGAATAATAAAGAACAGTATAATAAATAATGGAACCAGGTCCGGTGTAAAATACACAGACAGGATATTCCGACAGAATAATAATAAAGACGGAACCAGGTCCGGTGTAAAACACACAGACAGGATATTCCAACAGAATAATAGAAGAATATCACCAAGTATAGGGTAGACCGCGTATACTGGTTATTCCAACAGAATAATAAAAATGGAATAACAAAAGTTCTCTTCATGAATATAAAAGAAATAATATTCCCTACCTTAAAAGAACTGGATATTGGAAAAGTGAAGTAGCAGAATACTTTTATTCTCTCTCTCTTATTCTCTCTATACTTTCTCTCTCTATAGCTTGAATGAATTCGTGAAAAATAATGAAGCCCTAGGCCTCTATTTATAGAAAAACTGAGGGTGACTCTTGGTCTTAACGAAGGGTCAAATGACTCTTGGTCTTAACGAAGGGTCAAATGACTCTTGGTAATATTGAAGGGACAACTACTATTGACGAAAGTAATTACTATTGACCAAGGTAAATACTATTGACGAAGGTAATTACTATTGACCAAGGTAAATACTATTGACGAAGGTAATTACTATTGACCAAGGTAAATACTATTGACCAAGGTAAATAATATTGACGACAGTAATTACTATTGACGACGGTAATTACTATTGACGACGGTAATTACTATTGACGAAGAGACTCTTAGATGATGACATATGGCCCCCCATAAAAATAACCAAACTTACCACAACGTCTCAATTATTGATTTAATAATATAACATATTATACAGATGATACTATGACAATAATTTAAGAGATATGATGCAGCAATTACTATAGCAATAATTGAGTATAGCTGAGTGACTTCTCACGTAAGCATCAATAATCAATACCGTGTGCTACTATGCAACCACGCGTATTACTGTACCTTTACTACCGGGTAGTTCAACAGTTTTAACGGTTTTAACGGTAACACCTCAGCCGTTATTTTTATAGAAAGATAATTTTATCGTTTTCTAACTACGACTATACTTCTGTTGTGGAGTCCACCAATGATTGTGCCGTCGTACGAATATTCTCCGACAAAAAGAATATTCCCCGACCAAACGAATATAATATGACAACTTGCATACTTTGCAAAATTTATAAATACTACCCATAACTATTATATCAAATCCACACCATAATAATTTGTAGAAAATTAAATATTTATTCAAAAAATCTGGGGTCTCACAATCTCCCCTCCTTATAGAATTTCGCCCTCGAAATTTACGTACATACCTGGTATGCCGAATAGGTGAGGATACATTGACTTCACTTCAAATTCTAACTCTTGAGGTATAACCTTTAAGCATCGAATACGATCCTTCTTATCCAAGATGTTAACACGTATTTCCTCATACGTTAAATCTTTCGCTATCTCGTCCGGTTCTAAATTAATAATGTGGTTCGGGTCGTCCACATATTTACGTAACATCGATACGTAAAAAAAATGTTCTGAACACGCAACATACTTGGCGGTAAAATGAGTCTATAGGCCACAGTTCCTACTTCATCGAGGATTTCAAATGGGCCAATTAAATTGAGAGTTGAGATTTCCTCTCTTCATCGATTCTTGCTTCTAGAATAACGCCCTCTTGAACCTTCTTCTTCACATTTATCAGCTCTGAGTATGTAGCTTGAGCGGCTTTAACTTTATCGATTAAAGTCGATTTTAATCGTATATTCGTTATCTTCACGTGGGTTCGTATATTCGCACTTGTAACCGTATACGATCTTCTACACAACGCGTCAGCTACCACGTTCGCTTTTCCACGATGATATTGAATGGTACGGTCGTAATCTTCAACAGCTCGAGCCAACGTCTTTGGCGCATGTTACGTTCGTTTTAGTTGAAGAAATATTTGAGGGTTTAGGAAATGGATTTTGTACTGGGGTCAATACAAAATTCGATTTTATGCTCTGGGGTAGGCTAAGAAGTCTTCAAGAATATGTCAGGAAATTTATTAACAATAGAAATATCGTTCAAAACTGTGACCCTCATCCAAGACTTGGATTGCACGTCACATTGATACCTATCAACTTGTCATCGTCATTCACGACGTCGCCTACAAAAAGTCTGGCTTCGGTCCATTCCACACAAGGAAGTCATCAGCGAAAGGATCGGGGCTCTTTATTTATGGCTTGATATGACAATGATTGACTTTAGTGGTTTGGTTACTTTGAATTTGCATAACAGATTGGTTAGGAATATGAAAGCTAACAACCTTACGAAAAGCATGATGAGTAGTTAACCAATCGTTTCTAAAAATCACATCAAAGGAAAGTATTTTCAAAGAGATAAGATCAACAGGTAACGTGAAAGTGTTGATTTGAACAAGATTTATAAATAGTGGAGGTAACAAAGGTTTCTCCCAACAGAATTTCAACAGAGAAATCAAAGTCTAACTTCTCCGGAGTTAAGTTCAAATATTGAACACAACTAGGTGAAATAAAAGAGTGAGTAGAACCGGTATCTATCACGGTATAGACTTCGCAAGAGTTTATGACTAACATACCCGTGATAATTTTATTCAGGTTCCTCGTCACGAAAAAAATGCTCTCTCTTAAACTACTGGCTTTGACTTTTCTAGGACGGTCTTTGGTACCTCCATCCTATCTGAACTTGTCTTCGGTGAACGATAAAATCGGGCTAAGTGACCTTCTCTTCCACAATTATAACATGCTTTAGACGGCATCGCGCAGTTTAGACTGATGTGCCCCTCCCCTCCGCATTTGAAACATATGATAGGTGGTCGTTCTCCTTCCTTAACAACGGGTGCTGGTACTGACGTATTTCTATCATTGTTGAATCTCCTCTTCTTGAAATGACCATTCTTATTATTTTGGCCCTGATTACCACCGAAGTGGTTACCATTTCTGGCCTGTTGATTCCCTCCACGCTTGTTGTCACCGCTTCGATGACCGCTCTCACTGGTATTATCATTTTGTCGACTGCTCTCTTTTGGTTGCGTTGACTCGTTATCGCGCTCCACTAACTGAGCCCTATTAACAACATCTGAATACAAACACAGTTTATGAGAAATAAGATATTGACGTATCTCCGGTTTCAAACCTCTTAAAAACATCCGCGTCATTCTCTCTTCATTATCCACCAAGTGGGACGCAAATCGGGACAACTCGGCAAACTTGGCTTCGTACTGCGACACGGTCATGTTGTTTTGCTCCAACTTGATAAATTCCACCTCCTTCATGTGACGAATACTTTCGGGAAAGTACTTGTCATTGAACAGTTCTTGGAACTTCTCCCAAGACATCTTGAGTGCGTCAGGCTGGGTACGTTTTACAGATTCCCACCAGTAATCTGCCTCTTCACGCAACATAAAGGTGGCAAAGGGAACCTTTTGCTCCTCGGAGCATCCCAAGACATCAAATATCTTGGTGATCTGCTTTAACCACGTCTCCGCCTTAAGTGGTTCTGGCTTTCCCAAAAACTCCGGTGGTCCTAGCTCCTTGAATTGCTTAGCGGTGACCAACCGAGAGTTATTTTGTTGTTGCGTGAATTGCATAAATCCGCTGACCATCCCATCATTCACCATTTCATCGGTGTTATTATTTTCATGAGGATTATTGTCCTCTGGTTGCACATTACCCTGAGCATTGATCGTTGGTGATTCAATGGTCTCATGTGCTTTATTGATTATCTCAACATTTTCGGATGCCATTTGCAAATACTGCAACAAAACAAGGGTTAATTAACATATTATCAATATACTTTGACAGACCAATTAAATACCAAATAAACTTAGGTAGGTCATACTAGCGAAGGAATTCCCCGTCTCTCCCCTCCTAGTTCTATTCTCACATCCTAGCCAGGGATCATATCCCTAAGCTCTGATACCAACTGTGACGCCCTCAAAATCAGGTATACATCACCCATCTTGGGTCGCCACTTACATGGTACAAAATTCAAATACAACTTACTAATACAACTGTCGTGTACAATACGACAAAACATAAACTGTGAGTTTGAATACAAATATTATCTTCTAGAGAGTATTCATACTCAAAAGGAGTCCTCATTACATTTATTAACACACTATTACATAGAATAGTGAGGACTACTAACTAATACTATCATTCGGACCATCACCCCGTTCCCCGACTTGCCCCAGCTACGTTCTCATTTCCTGAAGAGAACAGTGAAAGAAAGGGTGAGCTCAACTAGCCCAGTAAGAAATATTATGATTAAGATAATGCAGAATAAATTATCATTAGCCTTCAACAATGTTAAACTGATAAAATATAATAGACATCAAGTTTAACTGCAGCGGAACAAGCAATCCATTAAAAGAGTCAAGTAGAAAATATACTCTACTATCTTTTATGATTTAAAAGGTTTTTCAACACTGTGATCGCTGGGACTCAGCTTAATAAAATAATCCACATCATCGAATCACCCCTGCACTACGGCCAAGGATATTCGTGTATTCATTAATGGTCATGATCATGTCAATAACTGTCCATCAATGCACTACGGGCCAATGAGGAATTTTACCACATCATTTGTAACATTACGGTCATGATTATACCGAATAATCTCTGGTCATAATCATACCAAGTCCATCTATGCACTACAGGCCACAGATGACTTTCAACATTTTATAAACATGAGGATGATGACAATAATATAAGAATGCAATAAAATAAGTTCAAGAATTAATTTATCCAAGAATTAACAACGTCCAAATTGTCAACATGATACTGCTTTGTGGACTAAAATTCAAGAATACTTAGAAGAATATTTTCATGAAAAGATACTGGATGAACCGCAATTATCAAGGATATTCCACTAATTTCATGGAGTATAGAAGTCAAAACTTAACCAACTGAGTATAATAAAGAATGGAATAACAAAAGAAATCACCCGGCATGCGATAGACCGCACAGACAGGTTATTTCAACAGAATAATAAATAATGGAACCAGGTCTGGTGTAAAACACACAGACAGGATATTCCGACAGAATAATAAATAATGGAACCAGGTCCGGTGTAAAACACACAGACAGGATATTCCGACAGAATAATAAAGAACAGTATAATAAATAATGGAACCAGGTCCGGTGTAAAATACACAGACAGGATATTCCGACAGAATAATAATAAAGACGGAACCAGGTCCGGTGTAAAACACACAGACAGGATATTCCAACAGAATAATAGAAGAATATCACCAAGTATAGGGTAGACCGCGTATACTGGTTATTCCAACAGAATAATAAAAATGGAATAACAGAAGTTCTCTTCATGAATATAAAAGAAATAATATTCCCTACCTTAAAAGAACTGGATATTGGAAAAGTGAAGTAGCAGAATACTTTTATTCTCTCTCTCTTATTCTCTCTATACTTTCTCTCTCTATAGCTTGAATGAATTCGTGAAAAATAATGAAACCCTAGGCCTCTATTTATAGAAAAACTGAGGGTGACTCTTGGTCTTAACGAAGGGTCAAATGACTCTTGGTCTTAACGAAGGGTCAAATGACTCTTGGTAATATTGAAGGGACAACTACTATTGACGAAAGTAATTACTATTGACCAAGGTAAATACTATTGACGAAGGTAATTACTATTGACCAAGGTAAATACTATTGACGAAGGTAATTACTATTGACCAAGGTAAATAATATTGACGACAGTAATTACTATTGACGACGGTAATTACTATTGACGACGGTAATTACTATTGACGAAGAGACTCTTAGATGATGACATATGGCCCCCCATAAAAATAACCAAACTTACCACAACGTCTCAATTATTGATTTAATAATATAACATATTATACAGATGATACTATGACAATAATTTAAGAGATATGATGCAGCAATTACTGTAGCAATAATTGAGTATAGCTGAGTGACTTCTCACGTAAGCATCAATAATCAATACCGTGTGCTACTATGCAACCACGCGTATTACTGTACTTTTACTATCGGGTAATTCAACAGTTTTAACGGTTTTAACAGTAACACCTCAGCCGTTATTTTTATAGAAAGATAATTTTGTCGTTTTCTAACTACGACTATACTTCTGTTGTGGGGTCCACCAATGATTGTGCCGTCGTACGAATATTCTCCGACAAAAAGAATATTCCCCGACCAAACGAATATAATATGACAACTTGCATACTTCGCAAAATTTATAAATACTACCCATAACTATTATATCAAATTCACACCATAATTATTTCTAGAAAATTAAATATTTATTCAAAAAATCTGGGGTCTCACAAGTTACTATTCACGATAAAATTGATTTCCTTTTTCTAACCAAATTATAGTTGATTTATGAATATTACTCTTGAGATTAAATCTATATGTTGATCATATTATTTTTATTATCATATATAACATTTTTATAACCCTGATGTTGAAATTCTCTTTCACTTGAGTATAAAGATGGGTAGATTATTGGTATGATCATGACTTTGGGTTCTCTTTGGCCAGTAGTGCAAAGTTGAATTATTGACTAGTATGATCATGACCATTGAATTTATAATTGAATATCTTCAGCTTAAGTGCAAAGGTGAAATGATCAACATGGTTATAATTATTGTTTATATAAATGATTATATATTTCTTTGAGATATTAATATATTTGGCCTGTAGTGCAAATATGAACTGTTGATGAATATATTTGGCCGTAGTGCAAATATGAACTGTTGAGAAATATTTTTGGCCTATAGTGCAAAGATGAAATATTGATTAATATCTTTGGCCTGTAGTGCAAAGATGAATTGTTGATGAATATCTTTGGCCCGTAGTGCAAAGATGACATGTTATTGAATATCTTTGGCCAGTAGTGCAAAGATGAACAGATGTTGAGATAAACATGACCAACTGGTGATATAAATGAATATCTTTGACCGTAGTGCAAAGATGAAGTTATTAGTATGATTATAAACAGGAAATGTGATTTGGTATAACCATGATCTTTGATGTTTCAGGTAAAGATAGGTGATAAAAATTATCTTCGTCCTGGATGAGAAGAGGAATTTAGAACTACAGTTATGATTATGAGTTATTCATATGATTGTGGACCAGAATTGTTGATTGATGTTACAGGGATAAAACATTATTGGTGGATTTTTAACATGGAGAAGATAATAGACTTTATAGTCTATTTGACTCTTCTAATGGATTGCTCGTTCCGCTGCAACTATGGTTGAAATTTTTATCATCTACCATATGTTCTAAATCTCTGATTTATTACTGATGAAGACTATTGATAATTTATTTATCTTTAGTCATGATATTCTTTACTGGGATAGTTGTGCTCACCCTTTTGTTTCACAATTCCTTTCAGGTAATAAGATGTAGCTGGGTCGAGCGGGGGTAATAAGGGAATAAAACGGTGGTCATCATTTAGTAGTTATATTTGGTGAAGAAATAGGGTGAGACGAACCCAACGTTGGAAGGGTGTTTCGTCACTATCATACAAGATGTCTAATGACATACAACCTCGTGTCATCATAAGACAGAGTTGTGCTCATCCACTTGCTGAGTATATCTACGAGCACTACCTATATAATCTTGGTGTTTGTTTGAAGTATAATTCTCAATTAGAGACAGTGGATATAATGATAAGTCAAGAGAAGACTCACCATTGGGAAGAATATGATAGTAATTTTCTCATTTTTCTTTGGGGTCTATTGGGTCAACCAAGGATAATTCTGTGGCCATATGATATCTATCATAACCTAGAAGCATGGCCTCCCATGTACGAAGGTTTCCTTGAGCACTTTCCAAAGAGTCTAGTTTCTAAAACAGTTTTTGACTGTACCTTTATGTAAGGTACCTTTGTGAGGTGCTGATACATGATGGTGTCCAATGTCACATTTGGTATATATTTGTATCCAAACTCACAGCATATGTGTTGTTGTATTTTGCACGACAATTGTTGTAATAAAGTTGTAGTTATTTTCTGTACCATGTATTTGACGACTCAGAATGGGTTGGGTGGAATGGACCTATTTTGGGGTTGTCACATAGTTGAGCTCACCTTTTTCTTTTTTGTTCTATTTTTCTTCTCAGGAGGCGAGAATATAGTGTGAACTAGTCGGGATATGCAATGATGGTTCTAGATAGTTGTTTTAGCAGTCCTCACTATTTTGTAAAATAGTGTATCAATAATTATAATGAGGACTTATTTGAGTGTGAATATTGTCTAGAAGACAATATTTGTATTTAAACTTACAGTATATGTGTTGTCGTATTTTGCACGATAATTGTAATAATGAAGTTGTAGTTATTTTCTGTACTATATATTTGGCGGCTCAGAATGGGTTGTGTGGACCTATTTTGGGGGTATCACATCATATGTTGAGAATTTGGATTGGGTGTCAAAAGAAAAATTGTAGATACGAAAGTTAGCTAGCAA
The DNA here is from genome assembly GCA_016801055.1 of Panax notoginseng. Taxonomy (NCBI): domain Eukaryota; kingdom Viridiplantae; phylum Streptophyta; class Magnoliopsida; order Apiales; family Araliaceae; genus Panax; species Panax notoginseng. The sequence continues at coordinate 136,512,793 of CM029023.1, forward strand.
GCCCCACAAGTTTGAACAAATTCTTTAGAATAGATTAACTGGTATGATTTTTCTAGTAACAGAGACGGAACCAGACTTTCGAAAAAGTTTAGTACTTTAAAACTAAAAAATTGTAGTTTATGATTTTCGAAATTATGGGACGCGTGAAATATGTTACACGTAGCTTACCGTACGAAAAATGAGAAAGCCTTGAAATTATGTCAAATATTAATTAATAATTTATGCGAGTTTGGATAGATAAGGCTAAATGAAAATTTTGTAAATATAATTAAGAAAAATATGGACAGTTCCAGAAGATTTTCTGAAAGTTTGAAATTGTAAGTTAAAAGAGAAAAAGAAGATAAATGAATATTTAAGCGTGTAAGGAAATAACTAATTTAAGAAAACTGGAAAAATGTAAAATACATTTTTCTAAATAAATCTGTTAAATAAAACTTATAAAATCCAATTAAGGGTAAAAATATAATTTGACGAATTAAATCATTAAAATGCTATAAAGTGATAAGTAAGTTGTAGTTGTAATACTCGATTATTTCGAAATTAAGGATTCGGGTAACTACTGACAAGAAATAAGATTGTTAGAAATGAAGAAATAATATATATATATATATATATATATATATATATATATATATATATATATATATAGGTCTTTATGAATGATGTAGGTCAATTGCAGAAAGATTTATTTGAGCTAGAAAGTAGTCATTAAAAATTAGTGAAGTTCCCTAACTCATAGCAAATTTTGCAAACTATGCAAGTCTTTTATGTTGAACACGTTATTTATTTAAGTTCTCGCACTCCTGTACATTTGAACTTCGCTCATTATTAAAACCGTAAAAAAAAATTTAAAAACTTCTTGGACCGTCTATAAAAGGAGTTTATGTCATTTGTTCGACTAAATTCAGTTGTTTTGTTTCTACCAATTTATTGAACTGTTTATGATTCTTTAGTGATATGTTAATCTAATTCAAATTAATTTGGTGCGGATCCTGGGATTTTGACTGAATATGAAGAACCCTATAAATACAAGTATTGTGTTAAGGTCGGGTAACCGACATTATCATGTTGTGTAAATATAGTATGATTAAATGTTACGCGTAACATGGAGGTATTATTAGGTTGATCGCCTAATGATACTCCTTGAACTAACCATATCGGAGGCATTTCTGTAATCTTATGTACAATGAGGAAGTAAATATACACCTAAAAGTGTTAGTGCAATGGTTTCACAATTATGGTAATACAGTAAAGCTATGTTTGTTTGTAAAAAATATGTTTGAGATTGAACTATTTGTCTTAATTTAACATTATTTCAGACTATTTTATCTCATGATGGGGGATTAATATTCCTTTAAGTAGTTCTTTGGACTATTTTTAATTTGTCATTTTCTAAGGCTATTTATAAGGAATCATATAATCTCATGATGAATGTGGATTAATAGTCTCTCCATTTTAAATTATCAAATGACTTTATGAGACTAAATAGTCTCATATTAAAGGACTAATAATCCATCATCAAATGATTAAATAGTTCGAAATAATGTTAAATTAAAATAAATAATTCAATCTCAACATGATTTTTACAAACAAACATAGCCTTAGACTTATAAAAATGATAAACTTGGAATTAAATGAATTTTTTCATTAATATTAGGATTGTCCAAAAATAAAAAGTTGTACTATAAAATGGATCTGCATGAAGAGAATATTTTTCATTGCAAAAGAGTGAGACGTTGAACGAAAAAAGAGTTAAGATGGGGAAGTTTGCTAAGGTGCTACTAATCTTCATTGTCATTATTGTTGTCTTCAAATCAATCATCGTCGAAGGAGGACAAAGCATCAAGATCAGCGATGAGAAGGATGATGATTAGAATTTCCCATGTGTTGTACTTTTCATTATTCCATTCCTCAATATTCCAAAATACCTCATTTTTTTGGGTTTTCACTTCCTAGCTCAGGTCCCACTGAATTCCTTCAGGATCCAGCTGGATCTAGTGGATCCCTTCTCATAGGTAACTTTTCGAATCCTATTCGGAAAAGAATTGCTATTATGGAAAGGAAGTTGTCCTATTTTAAATAAATGTCCTATTATGAGAAGGAATTTTATTTTTGGTAGGAATATAATTTTGAAAGTAGTTTTATTTGTAATAGGTATAGTTATTATGTGAGAGTGTCTTACTTAGATTAGAAAAAGGGGGTTGTGGGTACTCTATAAATAGAGTCTTGTGTTTAGAGAAAGAAACAATAACAACAAAGAGGTAGTAATATCCTAGAGAGTTGAGAGAGGGTGTAATTGGGTCTTGGGTTGTTGTGTGAGGGACGATTTTTTCCAGCTTTATTCTGTGCAAAAAGTTACACCGTCGAGATTAATATATTGAAGTTGGTTTTGTGGATTAGGTCATTGAGGACCAAACCACGCTAAATATTGTGTTGTTTTTCTTTCTTAAGCGTTATTATTTATTTTGCGTGACTTAATTCACAACAAGTGGTATCAATTGCTAGGTTGATTGGGTCCAAGGTAGAGGGAATTATTTTGCCTAATACGATAGCGGCGAATTTGGGTAAATTTGAGTTTTCAATCTTCGATGGGAAAAAAATTTTCATACCGTGGCAGAGTAGCGTGCAAGATCTTTTGGTGTTGCAAGGACTTGATCAAGTTTTGGAGGGAAAAAAACCAGACGATGTGAAAGATGAAAATTGGCAAACAATTCGCAAAAAGGCGGTAAGCACAATACGTTCGTCGTTAGCACCTAAAGTATGATGTGTTGAAAGACACTGCTCTAAAAAATTATGGGAAGAACTCGAGAAGAGTTATGTTTCGAAGTCGCTAACCAGCAGATTGTGCTTGAAGATGGAATTGTACTCCTTGAAGATGGATGAAGGGTCGAATCTCCATGATCATCTAAATGCTTTTAGCTGGTTAGTATCTCCATTGTTGAATATGAATGAAATATTGGTAGATGTGGAAAAGTCATTAATCTTATTGTCATATTTGCCCAAGTCTTACAAGTCAATGATGCAAACACTATTGGTGGAAAAATTAATTTTGATTATAGATGAGGTGGTTTCTGTTTTACGAGAGAGTCAAAAGTTGATGGGAGGAGCAATAACATTGCTGAGCAAGCACTAACCGTGGAGGGTTTTAATCGAGGGAGACATCAATGGAGAGATAATAGTAGATGTGACAACCCCAAAATAAGTCCATTCCATCCAACCTATTATGAGTCTCCAAATACATGGTACAGAAAATAACTACAACTTTATTACAACAATTGTCGTGCAAAATACAACAATACATATGCTGTGAGTTTTGATACAAATATATACCAACTGTGGCTCTCATCCCAACCTTGGATAGCACGTCACAATGACACCTTACATAAAGGTATAGTCAAAAACTGTTTTAGAAATTAAAATCTTTGGGAAGTGCTCAAGGAAACCTTCGTACATGGGAGGCCATGCTTCCAGGTTATGATAGATATCATATATCCACAGAATTATCCTTGGTTGACTTAATAGACCCCAAAGAAAAACAAGAAGATTACTATCATATTCTTTCCAATGGTGAGTCTTCTCTTGATATATCATTATCTCCACTGCCTCTAATTGAGAATTATACTTCAAACCAACACCAAGATTATATAGCTAGTGCTCGTAGATATACTCAGCAAGTGGATGTGCACAACCGTGTCTTATGATGACACGAGGTTGTATGTCATTAGACATCTTGTATGATAGTGATAAAACACCCTTTCAACGTTGGGTTCGCCTCACCCTATTTGATTCACCAAATATAACTACTAAATGATGACCACCGTTCTATTCCCCTGTTACTCCCGCTCGACCCAGCTACACTCTTATTACCAGAAAGAAATTGTGAAACAGAAGGGTGAGCACAACTAGCCCAGTAAAGAATATCATGACTAAAGATAAATAAATTATCAATAGCCTTCAACAGTAATAAATCAGAGATTTAGAACATATGGTAGATGATAAAAAATTTCAACCATAGTTGCAGCAGAACGAGCAATCCATTAGAAGAGTCAAATAGACCATAAAATCTATTATCTTCTCCATGTTAAAAATCCACCAACAATAATTTATCCCTGTAACATCAATTAACATTTTTGGTTCACAATCATATGAATAACTCATAATCATAATTGTGTTTCTAAATTTCTCTTCGCATCCAGGACGAAGATAATTTTTATCACATGTCTTTACCTGAAACATCAAAGATCATGGTTATACCAAATCACAGTTCCTGTTCATAATCATACTAATAAATTCATCTTTGCACTACAGGCCAAAGATATTCAATAACAGGTCATCTTTGTATTACGAGATAAAGATATTCATCAACAACTCATCTTTGCACTACAGGCCAAAGATGTTCAATAACAAGTCATCTTTGCATTACGAGCCAAAGATATTCATCAATAATTCATCTTTGTACTACGGGCCAAAGATATTCATCAATAATTCATCTTTGCACTACAGGCCAAAGATATTCAACAACAGGTCATCTTTGCACTACATGCCAAAGATATTCAACAACAAATCATCTTTGCACTACAGGCCAAAGATATTCCTCAACAGTTCATATTTGCACTACAGGCCAAATATATTCATATCTCAAAGAAATATATAATCATTTCAGAATTTATATAAACAATAATTATAACCATGTTAATCAATTCATCTTTACACTTAAGTTAAAGATATTCAATTATAAATTCAATGGTCATGATCATACTAGTTAACAATTCATCTTCGCACTATAGGCCAAAGATATTCTTCAGTCACGATTATACCAATAATTTACCCATCTTTACACTCAAGTGAAAGAGAAATTTAACATCATGGTTATAAAAATGTTATATATGATAATAAAAATAATATGATCAACAACTGCATTTATTTTCAAGAGCAACAATCATAAATCAACGATAATTTGGTCAGAAAAAGAAACAAATTTTTGTCGTGAATAGTACTCGTGAATAGTACTCGTGAATAGTAACTCGTGAATAGTAACTCGTGAATAGTACTCCGTATTCGTACATAGTACCGTATACGTAAATAATGTCATATACATAAATAGTGTCATATACATGAATAGTGCCGTATACGTGAATAGTAATCTCGACTCAAAAAGGTAAAAATTCTACACTAAAATTCATACCAATATTTTAGTATAATGATATTGAAAGAATAACATCATTATGAAGAATATAGCATCCCTTAATATCCCTTACTATCTCTTACTATCCCTTACAATCCCCTACCTCAAAATAGCAGCACTTCTGACTGGATATCGGATATGACGCTGAAGGAAACTTGCACTGATGAATAGCAACTCACCAAGTATCTAAATACTCACAAAATACACTCGATAATCTAGAGAGAAAAAGAGAGAAAACTTATGAATTCTGGTATAATTTTCAATTCTAACTTAGCCCTCTATTTATAGAAAAATGTTAGCACGCCGAAGCAGACTTGACCTGCTACCTAATGGCTTTACCTGCTACTATTCCACCCACCAAAAATCAGCCATCTTCCCCAACAACCAAAAGTGGGGCCCACCCATTTCTAGAATTTTCTACCAAAATTATTTATAAACCTAATTTCCGAATCAGTCATCTCTTAAAATTCATAACAAATCATACGTTCATTTTTAACGGTTTAAAATTTGTGAACATATACTCAACTTATATATGTATAACATATCCAAAAATCACAACGATCTAACGGTCGAATTAAAAATTATAACTCACGCAATATATCTCAAAAACACTGGTTTAATTTTTAAAATCTTCATTCCGACAAAAATACTGATAAAACACCTCAACATTAACTCCTTCATTTTTAACCACAATAAATATATCCAACATTTATATCCACGTAAAATAAATATTTTCTTATCATATGAATCAATAATTAATTATTCACAAATAATATTACAGAATCACATTTATGACAACCAGGCCGTTCCCAGGAAAGAGGGGGCTTTTCAATAAGAATTTCTCCTTACTGTCGCGCAATTAGGTGACCAAACCTCTCTTTGACAGAACTTTCTAGACATTGCCAATAATACTATCTAATAATATTATTTAAATAATATGAATTATTGATCTGATAATGGGAAATACTGTGCAGTGACAATTATTGAAATAACAATAATATAAAATATCAACGCAGCAATTATTGATTTAATAAAATAAAATATTGAACAAAATTACTGTAACAATTATTGAGTAATGTCTTCTCACGTAAGAATCAATAATTAAAAAAAATAATGTTCAATACCGTGTGCTACTGTGCAACTACGCGTATTACTGTATTTTAACCACCAGGTATTCCAATAGTGTTAACGGTAACAACTACGCCGTTATGTATAAAAACTCATACTTTGTCGTTTTCTTCATCCGACAGTTATTCTGTTATGGGGCCCACAAATGGCTGCGCCGTCGTACGAATATTTTCCGACATAAAGAATATTCCACGACCAAACGAATATTCCCAGACAACAATGAATATTTTATAACCACTTACTTATTTTGAAAAATTTACACATTTCACCCATAACCAAAGTATTATATCAAATTAACACCATATTATTCACAATAATAAATAGAGAAAATTCGATTTTATTCATTAAAAAGTTAGGGTCATACAGTAGAGAAAGATCAAGATCTAGACTAAGAGATTACAGTGATAAAGAGTGCTACTATTGTGGAGAGAAGGATCACATCCAATACCAATGCAGAACATTAAGGGAGGACATGATGAGTTCAAGGAAGTATCAAGAAAAATTGAAGGATAAAGAGAAATTTGAATATGCTAATTTGCGTAGTGAAACTGAAGAAGAAGTTGTTTTAATGATTAAGAGTGATTATAATGAAGATGGATGGGTATTGGATTCTGCAGCTTCTATGCATATTTGCAAGGAGAGAGATTGTTTTGAGAGTTTGCAGAAAGATGGAGAATTTGGCTACGTTAATGCGGTGAATAAAGGGAGAGTGAAAATTGAAGACATTGGAAGTAAGGCTGTAAACGAGCCAACACAGTTCGGGCTCAACTCGAAAAAATACGAGCGAGACTCGGATTCGTTAATAATATGATCCAATCTGAACATTAAAAATAGTTCGAATAAAAATATGAGTAAAATCTGAGTAAGGTTATATTCGACTCGTTTAAGATTAAAACTACTCGAATTTTTGATTGTGATTCGATACATACTCGGTTAATACATAATTGATTAAATATTCGATATATTCTCTTATAATATATACAAATTTAAATCAAATTAGGATAATTAGTTATTATTTTATTTTGTTTTTAATTTTAATTGTGATTTTATATTTGTAAAGTGTAATAATAAATATATTTTCTCATTTTTAAGTAAAATAACAAATTCAATTTATAATTATATTTATTATAAAACTAATTATTATGTGAAGACTCGAATTCGAGCTTGAATTTGAAGCTCGCGAATAGTTTGAATAAATATTTGAGTCGAGTCGGATCGAATTCGAGTAATAAATATTCGAGTCGAGTCGAATCTGAGTAGGATTTTTTAAATATAATTCGAATTCGAGCCAAATTCGAGTACGAATTTATCATTTCGAGTCGAATTCGAGTAGCTCTATGTTCGCTCCGGTTCGACTTGTTTACACCCTTAGTTGGAAGTGTTCGCTTCAAACTTCATGATGGTTCTACGAAGATTCTTGAGAAGGTATGTTATGTCTCTAGTTGTGGTGAGAATATAATTTCTTTGGGAGAATTATCCTCACATGGATATACATATGCGGGTCAAAGTAAATTCGTGCAAGGTGTTCAAGGAAGACAAATTAATTCTCCAAGGTAGGAAGCAGGGGCGGATCTAGCCACAAAGTTCAGTGGGGTCAAATTTAAAATTTTTTTTGTTAAGGATAAAAATTATAACTATATATGTACTTTTCTAAATTCAATATAATTTCTCAACATTTAAGTCGTTAAATATTAAAATGATTTTTTTAATCAACAATTTTTTATATTAAAAATCCAATATAGTACAAATGTGACAAATTCAAAAGAGTTGGATAAGGTCACACGAGATAAAGAAAACTAAGTAAATAGTATTGGAGTTTTAACACTTTGTCTTTGTCTTTGAGTTTTAATTTGGTGATAAAAGAAAAGGAAGCGAATGAAAACAAAAAGAGATAATGTCAATTTTGTAATAGAAGAGATTTTTTAAAAAGAAAAGTGTTGTTTTTGAGTTTTAATTAGAAAAAAATATTTTAAAAAATGAATGTATTCAAAAAAAAATTGCTCATTTTTTTTCTACAACTAAAAAACTTTATAGGAAATTAGTTAAAAAGAAAAGAAAGTAGAAGACATTACTTACTTTTTGAGCTAAATATTACACATGGAGAGAGAAATAAGGGAAGTATTATAAAATTATCATTACTTTAAAAAGTCACTTATACAAAAAGAGGGTGGTGGTGGTGAGGGTGTGTACTATGGGAAAAGCCAAGGAGGGCACAAACACAATGACTGAAAATTCAGTGGGGGCAGGTGCCCCCCTGCCCCTATAGTAAAACCGCCCCTGGTAGGAAGAATGGAAAATTAATTTGTGTGTAAGATGGACAGTGTCTGCATGGAAAGAAGACCAAGAAGAGCAACCATCGAGTGAAATTCAGAGATGAAGTGAAGTGTTTGGGGATTCGAGTCGATGGAGGAATTGTTAGGTAACTCCTCGAATTCTATTCAGAAAATAATTGCTATTATGGAAAGAAAGTTATCCTATTTTGAATAGGTGTCCTATTATGAGAAGGAATCTTATTTTTGGTAGGAATATTATTTTAGTAGTAGTTTTATTTGTAGTATGTATAGTTATTATGTGATGGTGTCCTCATTAGATTAGGAAAAGGGGGTTGTGAGTACTCTGTAAATAGTCTTGTGTTTAGAGAAAGAAAAAAAAACAAAGAGGTAGTAACATCCTAGAAAGTTGAGAGAGGGTGTAATTGGGTCTTGGGTTGTGTGAATAAGGGTTTTTCCAGCTTTTATTCCGTGCAAAAAATTGTATCATTGAGATTAATATATTGAAGTTGGTTTCGTGGATTAGGTCATTGAGGACCAAACCACGTTAAATATTGTATTGTTTTTTTTTTCTTAAGAGTTATTATTTATTTTGCGTGACTTAATTGCTAACACCTTCTCTTTCGATTCGAACGATTTTGGGCCCCACGTTTCCGTCCCCCACTTGTTCGTCCCCCAAGGTTGTATAAATTACTCTAGAAACAAAATATTTTCAACATTAATTAATTAGATGAACTCCACACATTATGCTACGGTTGGAATTTGCAAAATATAAAGAATAAGCTTGCAAAAAAGGGATTCAGTTACCATGAAGTTAACTTCATGGTAAATTGGTCAATTGACCAATATAGTACTGACACGCAAAGCGAGAGATCACCTCTAACCTGCGTGTCGACACTCTATTAGTCAATTAACTAAAATTAACTTCATGTTAACCACTCTCAAAAAAAGGATAAGAAATTAAAGAAAATATAAAAATTTATTTTTTCAATGTCCTACCAATAATGGGGTTGGGTGTTTTTATTCTTTTTTGATCATTCATTGATTACATGTTTTACAATATTAATTATTACTCCAAATATCTATTATGACGTTTTAGATTATTTTATTTTTTCCAAATTATTTGTCGTTTTATATAATTTAAGAGAAATAACTATACTTTTTCAAAAATTACCCATGGAAAAATGTTACAGACGAGAGATAGTATAGGATAAGTATATGATAAAAGGTTATTATAAATAATTAATATTATATTTAATATTATATAATCATTTTATTAATTCTTGTTCACAACTTTAAAACGTCATATATTATAGGACAAAGGGAATATAAGCAAGTTTTTGGCGGCTTGAATTTTCATAATTGGGAAATCGATCACCGTCTTCTACACAAATGGTTGGTTGCTAATATACTAACTAATTCATCGTTGTTTAATATATTATGTAACACCCCGAACCCGATATAGGCCCGAAGTGCTATACGCCACAAGCCCAAAGGCCCTCAAGGCAACAATATCAATAACGCGCATCCCAAACAAAATAACTCAACAATAATCTTAATTAACTTAAAACCCAACAATAAATATATTTTAAATCAATCCAAATGAAATACCAATAAATACCACATTCAAATAACGGAGACAGAGCTCCTCGAAACTAAGAGTTTTATCAAAATCCATCAACAAAAGAAATAATATCTAAAACTAAACTCCAGCTATTCTAAGCGTATCAAATAAGTGCTCAGCTTTTAACGATGGGACCTGTAAAAATCTGTAAGGGGGTGAAAGATGAAACCCAGCAAGTAGCAATCCTCCCTATCTAGCCAAATCAAGTACAATTTGCAAAACACTTTTTCAAAATAACTTTTTGTTCAATAACAATAGTACATAAGCTTCAAAACTAAAACAATTCAAAAATGTAACTTTTTGGAAATTATTTTTGTAGGTTATTATACTGATTTTTGCAAGATTGCTCGATTTAAAAAGTATTTAGTTTCAATGGGACATGAGGTACTACTTATTTTATTAGTTTTTTTTACACTCATTTGTTTAAACTGAGTAAACAGGTTTGGAAAGAATAACCCCAGCTTGTACCGGAACATGGAAGCAACGCTCCACTTGACTCTACTACTTTAAGGTAAAAATATCTTATCATTCTGTTAATTTTTAAATTTAATATTTGATATAACTACAAAAATAGAGAAAAAGAAGGGTGGATGTAGGAGAGTTATTGAATTTTGAATTTGGAGGTTGGAGGTTGGAGGTTGAAGGTTGGAGATTTAGAGAAAATGGGAAGGGAGGGTAGGTCTAAGACTAGGTCTAGGTCATAGATTATTATTTTTATAGATACTAAATATATATATTTATACTGTATAATAATACTTTATCATCCTACTGATTTGTTAAGTTCTAGTATAGTAGTTTAGTGATACCTTTTTGAGGAAGGAGAATATGAACGGAAAAAAATATAAAAAATTTAATTTTACTACAAAAAGAAAGAGAGATTTTTTAGAGAGATAGAATTCTTGTAAGTTATAGTGACGGAGAGGGAATCCGACAGTAGAAAGAATACCAGAATATGACCGTAGATAAAATTTGGAGAAAAGGAACTTGGCTCCCTCCTATTATATTTTCTCTCGAATTTCATCCGTTACACCATGTTTTTATAGTTTTTGATACCATAATTAAAAGATAATTATTATTTTTACAAGTAAAAAATAATATTTTTATAAAATCTCTCACATAAGTGTGTAGACCAAATAATTTTTCAACTGAGAAAAAACTTGTGAAACTGTTACTTGTGAAAATATCATTTACTTAATTAAAATCAACAACGATCAAAAACTTTATAATATTAATTAGTATAATTGTTCTAAAAATAAAATTAATCCAACACTTTTTCACCATTTGATAAATAAGTGAATTTTTCATCAAAATTTCAATAGTTAAAAATTCATTTAAACTTTTAATGGTAAAAATATTTATGCTGATCCTAATTTTTGATAAAATTAATATTAATGACATCAATTATTTATTAATATATTTTAATCATTACTAACAAAATTATTAAAATTAAAGAATCAATGAATTGCATGGAATTTGAATAAAGGTGTAATAGAGAGGAGCCAAATCCAAAGAAAAGATATAAATAAGGAACAAACATCGAAACTTACATACCCAAAAAAAAGCTAAAACTTGTTTGGAAAAAAAAATAAAACACTCCTTAAACTAGAAGAGTGTTTGAAAAATAAGATATAAAGATCTGACTATATACTGGGTTAAAAGAAATTAAAATTTTGGGCGGGGCCATGGTCGGTCCCACCTCTATGTAGTGCCGTCGCCGTCGCCGTCCAAAAAAGAAAGTTCCTTTTCTTGGCTTTCCGTTGAGTGCGAGAAACTATTCAAGCAGGTATTGTAACTAAAATACAGAATAAAATAGAAAGAATAGTACAAATAAAACCAAGGATAATCTTATATCTTACGATCCATTTTTTAGTTCCGAGCTATGTAGATAAGTATAATTCGTAATATATTCGTAATATATTGATATATATAAGTCAACAAAAAACTTTTGCAATATTTAAGAAGGTTTGATAAAAACTGAATAAATCTAAATTTGAATAAACTAAATCTAAAAAAAAATTTGTTTAATAATTGATATATTTAAAACATCTTAATAACATATTTTTATTATTTTAATTTTTACCCCTCTGAAAGAATTCAAAATTATTATAAATTTATTTAATATTACTTAATATAATATAATAGTTGATATTGTAAAAAAATAAAATCATTCAGACCTCATTGAACCAAAAAAATAAAACTTGGCCATTTAGCTCAAATCGTCGTCTGAATGGCTAAACGATTCAGCCATTCAAACGATTTTTTTCCGAAACAAGAGCACTGAATGGCTCAATCGAATGGCTTGCTAATCAAACAATTACTCAAATGTAATTACCACATAATCATCCCATTCAAAATAATTATTATTGGACATATTAAAATATTATTACAAATCATACATGATATTATAATAACCACAGCCCACTGAACCTTAATGGTTTGATCATCACATTGATATTAGGAGCAGTTTTTTGAAGTCACTAAATTTTATTGTACAAATAGAACTAATCAAGATGAGCTATAATGTTAGCAATTCTTGAAGCTTGTCACTCTCAAGCAAGTAGATTCAAAACTGATAATACCTAAACGAGCTCACAGCTCATCCTGCAACGACAAAGAACAAGCGCAAGCCATTGAGTTGGGCATACAATATGTCTAAGACACTCTGAATTTCTTTTCTTTTCTTTTTATGCATTTTCTGGACATGATAAACAGGAAATATGTTCGGTCACCTTTCTCTTTCCCCCTAAGTTCATCAATAAAAAGCATAAACATGTACAGCAGATTATAGTTTGAAAAGCTCAAGGGAAAATAGGGTTGCATCTTGGTTAGTATCTTGGTTAGTCAATTACTTTTTTGCAAATTTATTATCTTTTTTCATGCCAAAAATATGAAGAGTATATAAGAAAGAAGGAAAAAAAGAACAAACTACCACTTAGATGCTTCTTAGAATTAAACCCTTCAATGTTGTGTTGAGTCCAACAGAGAATGGGATCCAGTACTTATTACCTATAAATATGTCAGCACTTGGGCTCAATCGCTACATTTTTACGGAAAGGGACCAGACTTTGAATTTAACAGATTGAGCAACAGATAAGTAGAACTTCTTCAGATATCCACCCCCTTCCCCTTTCAAAGTGTTGTGTGTGTTATAATTATCTTGTGTCTTTAAATATTAAGCAGACAATGAGAAAGAAAGACGGATTTTACTACTTACATGATAATCATCCATGTAATCCTCCGGATCGTGCTGCAAGAGAGAGATTGTCAGTTAGTTTCCACTAGTAGGTTATTTTATTTTATTTTTTGTAAAAAATTAGATGATAATATTTAAATAAAAGAATATTAGGCAGAAAGGACATAAATGGACTACAGCTCATAAAAAGGATAGAGAGGGATGTATAGGAACAATACCCTTCTATGTCGCCTTCCACGGTCATGCTTTTTCTTTTCACCGTCCTTGCCTTTTCTTTTAGCATCCTATAATCATTATTTGAATCACTTGGAGAATACTAGGAAAGAGAAACTTGTGGGAAGAATTATCATATTGAGCAATAAAAATTCATTGGCTGATGTCTACTTATCAATCACCTCTTCTTCTTGAGCTCTTCTTACTTTCTCTGCCTCCTCAAACATTTCCCTTTCAACCTGTATTATTCACAAGAAAAAATGTGAAAGTCTAGCCGCTGAGATACTATTAAAGAATGTTGGAGGAGCACTGGCTTACCTCCCTATTTTGGGCCCATATTTCTTCCACAACTTGTTTTGCGTACTGTGGGTCATCACAGATGAGAACGTTGTCAAACACCGAACCAGCCTTTACCTGAAATGAATTGAATCATGAAGTTATTAAATTCTTTTCCTAGGCAAGTAAACAGACAACTGAGACAAGAAAGTCAATTCCAGCAATAGGCTCTGACCAATCTTAACTCATAAAGTTACAAAATAAATAAAAATATAATCGGAAAATAAAATAACTTTCTATTAGTCCAAACACTATGAACTTCATCTCTAATACGGAATCTTCCAAATAGACCAACTTCTGGAAGATAACAATCCTCGTGTCCAAGTGATGTACTCCCTGTCTAAGTTTGTACACTTTACTTTTGAACGCATCTCATGTGTGCTTAAAACAGATTAATGTATTAAATGCATTAAAAAAAGTTCACAAGTTTTTAATTTCTCAGTATATTTATATACGTTATATTTTCAACTATATTAAAAACATGTAAATTCATAGTACATAAATGTGTCTTCAGCTCGTCTTAAAATACAAGAAAATAGTGAAGTATCAGCATAAACTTGCACAGAGGCAGTAGATAAGTTGATTAACAACCATGTGGTCAGTTTTTCTCGATTCTGAAATTTTAACACAGCAACTTGAGATTGAACCCCCCAATAACAAAATGTGCAACAATCTGGGACTGAGTGAGAGGCTGTACATATGCTTTATACTATCATTACGGATGCTAAATCAAAGCATCATATAATAGAGCTTTAGGTAGGAAAATATGCAACCTCTCGTCTTACCTGCCAAACTTCAATGCCTACATATTTTATTGGCTTCAACACATAAAGCTCAGGGTCATCTTCAAACTCTGCATAAAATAAACAAGAAGTGTATTTAAACCATACCGTAGGTTCAGCAGGAACAATGACAGGTTCAAACAAATGGTTGAATCAGCATGTAGAAGTGGACTGTAAGTGAATCATGAAAACATTAAAATTTAGAAGAATGGGACTACGTGCTTCAGAAGCTGAAGACAATCATCTGCTATTCAACTTGTTCTATAAACCTAAAAACAAGTCATGTCTATAGACTTGCCATTTCCAACCACTGTACTGTGACTTTCAGAACAGAATTGTGTTACAGGAGTAAATAGATTCCGCTAATTAATACATACCTGGGTTATCAATCCATGGAATCTTCCACTTCCCTTTATAGTTAGGATTCTTAATTTTCTGTAGCACAGAAGATAAAAATTCAGAATTTTTTACAATGATGCATCATAATTTGGACTACGACATTATATTGGAAGCTTTGGAGCACCTTGCGCTTCCATGGTCCTCTGTAGGCTGGATTTGGAACTTTTGGTGGTCTCCATACACCATCGTCTTCATCATCCCAGTCAGCCGGCTATTCAAGAAACACAACACAGGGTCATGGCATGCTGAAGAACTATTTTTATTCTTTGTTCACATCAACACTATGAAGACTCTTTCGGTTGTCAACCAAATCATTCAGTCTTCATAAAGACCAATAGTACAAGTAAAAGTAATATGTATGTGCATGCTTGTCCATGTCTTGTGCATGTATAAAAAGATTTCCATGCTCAGAGCATGATAAAATAAAGAACAATCTTATGAGGTGGTAAGAAAAAACCAAGAAAAGAAAAAAAACGCAACCTTTTTAGAAATATAAAACTAAGAAGAATTAAACAGGAAAAAGGAAAAGTGGAAAATAAACTAGGGTGGGTAGTTTTAAGCCTCTATACAGGAATAAGTTCTAGAACAACCAACAAACCTTTTTAGCCTTTGGATCAGGTATCTCAGCTGGAATATTATCATAACCCTGCAGCATGAGGACAGTTATTAAGTTTGTGAAACTTATTGAATAATTTACATCAGTTTTTAAAAAATGAAGTAGTGACCAGTGCTTTCATACCTCTGGTTTGACAGCATTTGGATCATCAATGTATTCTCTATCATCCCAGTCTGCTGGCTGAAAACAAGGGAAGTCAATAGATTCCTCTATATGATACATAAACTTGTATAAATCTGCCAATTGCAAATTGATCCATATTGCCATTAAACAGATAGATAGACCAAAACTTAAACCCAAACATTTTCTTCCAAGACTAATTCAGAAATTTAACTCCTAAATGATGCATAATACCTTTTTTGCCTTGGTATCTTTGATTTTCGGAGGAGGGAGGATATCCCAGTCTGTGTACATGCTTCCAGTCTCCCTTTCCCGATTATCAATGAGGACACTGTAAGTTGCATCTGGCCTTAAAATAAACGTGTAGAAATGGGTCAACTTGTCTGTTTCACATTGTAACTCTTTCTTTATGGGATAATTCTGTCCCTGGTAGGAAAGAATAACATGGAGTTTTTTCGTCTGCGGGCCACATATATCTGGTCCAAACATCAAGCTGCATAAAGGATGGCTATCAGTAAAAGAAGTGATTCTGTAGTGTCACAAAGTAGTCTGTGAGTGGGCAAGGGCTTACACAAAATGGCTCACGAGTTCAAAATCCTGAACAGAAAACCAAAAATAAAATACAAGAGCATGAAAGAATAGCCCCTAATAACATAAAAGAAAGATTGAGAAACATGCATATGCCCGTATCTCAACGGTAAGTCCTAGTGTGCTCTTAACTAAAATACTTTCTTATGCACTCATACTGATGGATTATTTGATTTCCTTCTGCAGCTTTCAATTGGATTGCCTACTTGTTGAACATATTACAATAATGCAAATCGGTATAATAATTACTTTAAATATTATTAGCATAATCAGGCACACATATTATAGGAGCAATTCCTCCTACTACAGAATCATCTGGGAGGTTATGGACCAAATTTTAGTATTATATATATACACACACATATATGTATATATGTATATCTATACATATATATATATATGTATATTGTTGGTTCTATTTTTAATTAGTTGTGAAGTTGTAATCCATAACTTTTAGTTAAGAAGAGAGGGTGTACATCACTTCATAACATATCCAATTTTATGATTATTAGCCTACAGCAGACCCAATACTGGTTGATAGTAAATAGCTCTGATTTAGTTCTGACCTCTTAGTTATTCATTTCAACAATAAGAGCAACACAAGATTAAGTTTCAATTTATAATTTAATAATAGTAGCTGGCTAAGGAAATTTAGGAACAGACCACTTTAGAACTTACTCAAAGATCACAAAGTAATCCCACTGTGAACGTTAAATAACATTGACAAACAATGTAAATTTGGCCTATATTAGATCAAGTTTTCAAAATTACAACCAATAGAAAAATATATTAGAAGAAAGAAACAGGCACAGGAAATTTTTAAGGTTGAGTGTTTACATCAAATTCTAGATCAAAAGATAGAGCTTCTGGACATATAAGGAGACCAGGTGTAAAATAAGAGAGTCCGTAATTCAAGAAATTGTTCAAGAATAGCAGAGAAACACCTGTACGGAGTATCACCACCAAATTTTTTCTGATTGACATAACCGGAAAGAAGCTTAATATAGCCACCACCACATTCAATATCCTGTTCGAACTTTATGGAATATTGAACCACAAGAGTTCTGTCTTTGTTGCTGAACTCGGGAATCTTTGCAGATGCAGCATACTGCTTGGCATCATTATACGTTTGGATACCTGCAATATGGCAATTATTATGATAACTAAATCATTTTCAATTGAATCAGTACATAAATGAATGTAATGCAACAACTCTAACTCATTTACATCTTCTAAGTGGCATGTACGTATTACAGCACTACGGGCTCTTCTCAACTCTAATTTTATTAAGATCAGAGATTTTCTTGACTGGTGTTTAAACTTCAAAGGGATAGTATTTTCTTGATTTCTCTCTTTGCTCAACCTTTGCAGTTACAAGGAGTATTATTTTACAGCCTCTCTATATAAAAAATTTCATGCTTTATTATTAGCTCAATCTTTCACCATTTCAGATTCGGACTGAATCTGCATGAAACAACTGCCTGCCTTCATCTTGGTCAGTAATGCATGATTGTTAAATTCTACAAGCCCCTGTTATGATATCTGAGTCAATTAGTGTAATTTTTCAATCTTCACCTTAAACTATTCAATTAATCTTTATCTTTAATTAAAGAAGCGTATAATATTTCATTTAGTTCTGGATATTCCTTCTCTTGAAAAAACGAGAGTAGTATTTTGATAATATAAGAACTAAAGTGCAACATCAATCTATCCAGATTAAAGGTGTCTTAATAACAGGGGAGGATCCACTTGAGGGCAGTGGGGTCAATTGACCCCCCACTGAATTTTTAGGGGGTCAATTTGTCCTCCTTCCGGAAAATAAATGTTCCCGAAAAAATTAATAATTTAATCTATCAATTTTCAAGTCGGATCACAGTCATTTACATGAAAACTATCAGACAAGTTAATTTTATCCCAGACCAACTCGCTTTAAAGCATGGAGCCTCGGAAACTATGGAGAATATGAAGATTAATTAAGATAGGAGTGTAGTAGGCTTGCACTTTTACGGGATTATGAGAAAGAAATCAAATGATGGTAAAAAAAACCTCCCCCGCCCCCGCCCCCGCCCCGCTCTCCCCCTCTCCCCCTCTATATAATTTACCTAAAAAATTAATGAACGTCTCAAATTTGTACCCATTATGTTATTTCTTTTTCAATTATTTAGCCACAATGTTAACCAATCATTGAAAAATTCTTTAAAACATATTTTAATTTTTCTTTTTTATAATTTCACAAATTTAGTAATTATTTGTGAATTTTTACAATTGTTTAAAATGAGGATAAATATTTTTACAACAACGTCGACCCATCAACAAAAATTAAAATTCAAAGATGAATGGATCTGATTGTTTAGTAACTTATATTATTGAACATGATATTTTTATAACTATTGAAAATGAGACTATCATGCAACAATTTCAAGTTATGGATGTTGGAATATTTTACTTCTTATGTGGCATCTACTATTTATGTAATTATTGGGCTTACATATTGTATTAATTTAATCACTTTATTTATGGGTTTTAGTAATTAATTATGTGGCCTATAAATAATATTCCTAATAGTATTTGGCATAATGGGCCCTAAGGTTTTATAATCTGGATGGACAATTTTGACCCTTAGCTATTATATAAATAAAACAGTT
Source organism: Panax notoginseng (assembly GCA_016801055.1). Classification (NCBI taxonomy): domain Eukaryota; kingdom Viridiplantae; phylum Streptophyta; class Magnoliopsida; order Apiales; family Araliaceae; genus Panax; species Panax notoginseng. The sequence continues at coordinate 136,531,892 of CM029023.1, forward strand.
AGGGTTTGGTCTCAATTGTCGTCTAAAGAATTTTTATTTACACACCTATACATCCATCTTAAGATTGAGAGAGGCAATTGAAAACCTTCACCCTTAAGCGCAACGGAAGCGTGATACATACAAGATGGCTTCTCTCAATTCATGTAAGTACTTAATATTATTATGTTTATGATTTTATTTTATTCTATGCAATAACACGTTCCTGTATAATTTATTCAATATCTGGTATTAAAGCATGGTTATACTATCGCATAGAATATGTTAATTTATATTGTTTCGGTGAAAAAGGATCTTGATGATTATACCATCAATTTGTTTCAATTCATTATGAAAAGAAGTTTCCGAAAGTAAGAAAAACTGATTCAGTTTTGTTATTACGTTTATTCTCATGTACTATGTGATAAAGTATTACATAATGTATTGTGATGCATGCTGACTTGCTTAGTAATCAATTATGTGCATAGCTAATTACTTCATAATCAATTTTGTGATGCATACCGACTTACTTAGTAATCAATTACTAGCTGCAATTTTTTACAGTACTATATATATAACGTTAATATATATATATATATATATATATATATATTATATGCAGTACTTTATCATATTATATATAATATGATCTCAATTCATATATGTTCTCCTGTTATTCATATTCATATGTTAAATTTATTATTTATTATGTTTAGATAATATTATGATATTCTTATGCCCGTATTCATGTTAAACGTAACGTGATTATTTTATAATCAATTCATGTTCATAATTATATATTTTTTAATTTAAAATTTTTTGAACATGATGTGATATATTATTAGGGCTTTTAAGATGTTACATGTAAATTTTAAATAATGTTAATTTTCAAACTTGATTAATATGTTTAAAGAAAAATGAGTTTGATTATAATAATTTACATGTATGGGTGACTTTTTTATTGTTAAAATTAATAATCAGCCCAACGGAAGATTATTAATTGAAACAATTAAAGATTAAGAAAAGTCACATAATGTTACATTTAATAAATAATTATTTTAATTTTACCCAACGGAAAAATTAAAATTAGAATTTATTAAATGAAATTTTATTGCATAAGTAACATGTTTATTTCGTTTATGCCCAACGGTGATGCGTGGATAAATGCGTTTTGCATTATATTATGGGGATGTTATTAGCATATTATTAATTGGACCAACGAAAGATTGATAATTATGCACCAACGTCTCATTAAAATCTATTTTTTGGGTGTTGTAAATAGATTTTATCTAACTAACTGCTTGCCCTACAGTTGGTTTTTATTATGATTAATTATTAATTATTGTTGTACAATGTGGATTTCTTTTAATTTTTTGTAAGCATGCTTATGAGATTGATTGTATTTCAGCATTGACTCCAACTAGTATTTCTGGGTATCTCTCTGGAATTGAAGCCTTGAATGGAACTAATTTTACTATTTGGAAAGAGCAAGTGAAAATTGTTCTCGGCGTTATGGATTTGGACTATGCATTACGAGTTGATCATCCTGCTCCACTTACAGATACAAGCTCAATTGAGCAAAAATCTATTTATGAAAAGTGAAAGCGATCCAACCGCATGTCTCATATGATTATGAAAAAATCTATCACGACAGTCATTCGAGGAGCCATTCCTGACTCTGAGAATGTTAAAGATTACTTAACTTCAGTCGAGGAACAATTTAAGGGTTCTTCTAAAACTCATGCAAGTACCCTTATTTTGAAAATGCTCACTAGCAGGTATGATGGGGTTAGTAGAATACGCGAGCACATTATGATGATGAACGACATAGCCTTTAAATTAAAGGGTATGGACATGGCGATTTCTGAGGGTTTTCTTGTTCATTTCATTATGACTTCTCTTCCTGCACAGTTTGATCCATTTAAGATCAATTGTAACACGCAGAAAAAAAAATGAAAGATGAGCGAGTTAATTGCCATGTGCATCCAATAAGAAGAAAGGCTTAAGATTGAAAAACCTAATGTTGCTCATTTAACTACCACTAGATCTCATAAGAAGAAAGCTCATAAAAATGACAAAGGTTTTAAGAATAAGGATAAGCAAATTTCTACCAAAACAAATAAGGCAAATTATTCAGGTAACAATTCTGAGACAGGTCCTAAATGTCATTTCTGTAAGAAGCAAGGACATATTCAGAAACAATGCCCTAAATTCAGAGAATGGCTTGAAAAGAAAGGTATATCGTCCTTCAATTATGTAACTTATGAATCTTTTCTAATTGATGTTCCTTCTAATACATGGTGGCTTGACACTGGTGCTATGGTTCACATTACTAATTCATTGCAGGGATTCCTTTCAAAGAAGACACTCCAAAAGGGGAAAAGAACCATTAAAGTTGGCAATGGAGAGTTTATACAAGTTAAAGCAGTAGGAACTCTTCCTTTAGTTTTGGAGAGTGGTTTCACCTTGTATTTATATGATACTCTTTATGTTCCCAGTATGACACGAAATTTAATTTCTGTATCTAAACTTGACGTTGATGAATTTTCGTTTAAGTTTGGGAATAATAAAATAATTATTTATCATTACTCTCATGTTATTGGTTCTGGCTCTTTAGAGGGAAACCTCTATAAGATAAATTTGAATGTCTTTGCTGAATCTTTGTTAACAATGAATGTGACAGAAAATACCTCTAAAAGTGGAAATAAGAGAAAACTAGATAATGAGAATTCTTCAAAATTGTGGCATAAACGCTTAGGCCATATTTCAAAAGACAGAATGCAACGTCTTATAAAGGATGGAATTCTTCATTCACCAGATTTTTCTGATCTTGACCATTGTATTGAATGTATAAAAGAAAAATTTGTGAAAGGTAATAAGAAAGGAGCAACAAGAAGTAGTGCACTTCTTGAGGTGATTCACACTGATATATGTGGATCATTTTCTCCAGGAATTGGTGGACACAAATCTTTCATTACGTTCATTGATGACTATTCTCGTTATACTTATGTCTACCTGATTAATGAAAAATCTGAATCACTAAATATGTTTAAAGTTTTCAAGGCTGAAGTTGAAAATCAACTTGACCAAAAAATTAAAGTAGTGAGATCAGATAGAGGCGAAGAGTATTATGGTAACCACTCCGATACAGGTCATAGTCCTGGCCCATTTGCCTTATTTTGTCAAGAAAATAGAATTGTCACTCAGTATACAATGCCTAGTACACCGCAGCAGAATGGTGTAGCTGAGAGGCGAAATCATACCCTTATGGATATGGTACGTAGTATGTTATGTAATTCTAGCTTACTTGTGTTTTTGTGGACTGAGGCATTAAAGATAGCTGTTCATATTTTAAACCGGGTTCCTAGCAAATCTGTCCCTAACACTCCTTATGAAATTTGGACAGGTAGGAAACCTAGTTTAAAATACTTAAGGGTGTGGGGCTGTCCAACCGAGGCTAAGATTTTTAATCCACAAATAAAGAAGCTTGACTCTAAAACTATTAGTTGTCATTTCATTGGATATCCTGAGAGATCTAAGGGTTTTCGATTTTACTGTCCCTCCAATACCACTAGAATTGTTGAGATTAGGCATGCAGAGTTTTTAGAGAATAGTGATTTAAATGGGAGTGGTGAATCTAGAAAAATTGATCTTGAAGAAAACAAGTTTTATGTTTCTAATCCTGTAATTCAAAAGGGTGAGACACAACAACCTCCTATTGAGGTGAATGACGCCCCCGAGATAGCTGAGCCACCACCTAATGTTGAACCTCACATTATTGAAAATCATATTCCTGAAATTGTGCAGCCTTTACGTAGGTCCGAAAGACCTAGAAAGCCTATTAATTTTGATGATTTTATAACCTATCTTAATGAGATTGACTATGATTCAAGTAAGATTAATGATCCTATCTCCTATAAAGAGGCCATTACGAGTGCTCAATCAACTCAATGGCTTGAAGCCATGAATGATGAGTTGAAATCAATGGAGCTTAATAACGTTTAGGATCTTGAAGAATTACCAAAAGGTTTTAAACCTGTTGGTTGCAAGTGGGTCTATAAGACCAAATTAGATCCTAAAGGGAACATTGAAAGGTATAAAGCTCGATTGGTTTCTAAAGGTTTCACTCAAAAGGAAGGTGTAGATTATAATAAAACTTTCTCTCCGATATCCAGGAAAGATTAATTTAGAATAGTCATGACTTTAGAAGCTCATTATGATTTAGAGTTACATCAGATGGATGTTAAAACTGCATTCCTTAATGGTAACTTGCATGAGAATGTTTATATGGCACAACCAGAAGGTTTTTTGGTTAAAGGAAAGGAACATATGGTATGTAGACTTAAGAAATCCATATATGGGTTAAAACAGGCTTCTCGACAATGATATCTCAAGTTTCATGAGGTGATGAGTAATTTTGATTTTAAGAAAAATATAGTGGATCAATGCATATACTTGAAGATCAGTGGGAGTAAATTTGTTATTCTTGTTTTGTATGTTGATGATATACTACTTGCAAGTAATAACTTAGACATGTTGCGTTAGACCAAACGTTTTCTTTTTGGAAATTTTGATATGAAGGATCTTGGTGAAGCCTCTTATGTTATAGGTATTGAAATTCATCGAGATAGGTCTAGTGGGATATTAGGATTGTGCCAAAGAGCTTATATTGACAAAGTTCTTAACAAATACAACATGCAAAATTGCCCCTCTACTGTCGCACCTATTGTTAAGGGTGATAAATTTGGCTCATATCAATACCCTAAGAATTAACTTGAACGTGATCAAATGAATCTTATTCCCTATGCTTCTGTGGTTGAGTCTTATGTACGCTCAAGTTTGTACACGTCCAGATATAGCGTATGTAACTGGCATACTAGGATGTTATCAGTCAAATCCAGGTTTAGATCACTGAAAAACAGCCAAAAAGGTTTTACGCTACTAACAGGGTACTAAGGATTTTATGCTTACATTCAGAAAAACAGATAACCATAAAGTTGTTGGTTATTCTGATTCTGATTTTGCTAAGTGTAAAGACGAAAAGAAATCTACATCAGGGTACATTTTTTTACTTTCAGGAGGCCCTATTTCGTGGAGAAGTCATAAGCAGGAGTTAACTACCACTTCCACTATTATGGCAGAATATGTGGCTTGTTATCATGCTACTTGTCACGCCGTATTACTGAGGAATCTTATTTCAGGACTTAAAGTTGTAGATTCCATTTCAAGGCCATTGAAAGTATTTTTTGATAATGATTCTGCTATTAATTTTTCCAATAGCACTAGTTCGAGTGGTGCTGGACTATACCTCGACACTAAGTACTTATTTGTCAGGGAAAGAGTTGAAGATCAAAGCGTTGTCAATAAGTATATTAGTACGCATGATATGTTAGCGGATCCACTTACGAAAGGCTTACCACCCAAACTCTTTTTAGAGCATGTTGCCGACATGGGTTTAACCGGTAGTCTTAATTATTGAGTTATTTTGATATAAGACAACAATTTTGAGCTTCTTGTTTTGAACTTCATTTTATGTTTATGGTTTGCTATTCTCTTTATTGTGCACACTTGAAAACTTGTAAGCAAACGGTACGGTTATGTTTTGGACCATATGAATGAGTTTAATCTATTACCACTTATGTAAACTCTATTCATACTTGTTATACTTAATGTTAATCTTTGTTTTAATAAAAGTACTAATTGTGTAACTAATGGGGATCTTGTGTTAATAGTGACACAAAGATTGTATTAATTCGCATTGGTATTTTTATTTGAACAGGATGTAGACATTAAATTAATACTTGACCAAATTAATGATTGTAAGTGTTATGATTTGTAATAAATAGTATTTCGGCCAAGTGGGAGAATGTTGGAATATTTTATTCCTTATGTGGCCTCTATTATTTATGTAATTATTGGGCTTACATATTGTATTAATTTAATCACTTTATTTATGGGTTTTGGTAATTAATTATGTGACTTATAAATAATATTCCTAATAGTATTTGGCATAATGGGTCATAGGGTTTCATAATCTTGATGGACGATTTTGACCCTTAGTTATTATATAAATAAAACAGTTAGGGTTTGGTCCCAGTTGTCGTCTCAAGAATTTTTATTTACACACATATACATCCATCTTAAGATTGAGAGAGGCAATTGAAGACCTTCACCCTTAAACGCAGCGGAAACGTGATATATACAAGATGACTTCTCTCAATTCATGTAAGTACTTAATATTATTATGATTATGATTTTATTTTATTCTATGCAATAACACGTTCCTGTATAATTTATTCAACAATGGAGTCTCGAAAAATGTTATTGTAAACAATATATGACCATTATTTAATTTTGTTATTTATTATATTATATTTTCATTTTTTATTGAATTTTTTTTCAAATTTGACTCCAATGAACCAACATATTGGATCCGCCTCTGCTTAATAATGCCGTTTATTTTAACTTTTTATGTTGTTTTTGTATTTTATTACTATTTTGAGAAAATAAAGCTTGGGATAAAATTTAACTACCCATTTCATGGAAATTATCAGCTCTCTTTCTTGTTTACTATTTTAAGGTGAATTCATCAATTTTCTAATTCATTCTACTAAAATTCCATCAATAATTGGAGAATTCATAGCAACATTTTGAATAAATTACCTTTGTCATCAGGATCTGCAGCCCATTTTCCTGCAGTGTGCTTAAATGTGCCCGCTTTTCCTTCACTCTTCTTCCAATCTGATAGCACCCACCTACTTTTCCACCCATCTTTATTTTTTCCCAACAGACAAATCAAAAAGAAAAAGTAAAACCGTCAAAAACAATTCCACTGAAATAGCAACCAAACAATATAATATATATAGCTGAAAAGTATTCTACTTGTAAACCACACAACAACAAATATAGGGAGGGTAAAAAAATAATATTTTCAGCACTTTCTCTATCAACTTCACCAGCTTATATGAATATATAAGAAAAAAAATCTCAAATTAAGTGTGATTAACACAAAACTTTTTCAGCTGATATTGAAAAACTCTAGTTAGCTAAAAAGGGGAAATCGAAATACTTAAGAACAATATACGACGGAAATTGAATAAGCGTTTAGAAATTCAGCTCAACATTATATGAGAAAATTAAGGAAAAAGCGGAGTAAACTATTACCATCAAATCGCTCTTCAAATATGATTTCGGAAGAAGTTAATTTGGAGAAGAGAATAAAGATTAAAAGCAGAACTTGAAGCTTAGCAAGAGCTTCCATTCCATCAGCAGCCGGAGAAAACCCCAAGCTCAGCTCCGATGAGTGAAGAGAGAGAAAATAGAGTCTGTAAATGTTTCTGCGTAGACAGACTGGACTGACAAATGAGGGGAAAAGAGAGAGCTTTATTAATGGGGGACCCACATGTTATATGTCTAATTCTTTATAGTAGTATTTTTATTTATTTATCTTAAAATTCGGTAAATTTATGGGGAACATTTATGAGAGATGAATTCAACAAAAATTATACTCCAATATTTTCATGTCGTCCTCACACATGAATAGTAAATAGATTTCACCTCCAGTGATAAAGGCACATAGAGTTCTGTAGGATCAATCTTAAAAAAATTATTTTATAATATAAGTTTAATTTTAAAAAATTTAAGTATTATATATAAATTTTATAAATTTTCTATTATACGGGGTTAAATTTAAAATTTATAACTTTGTCAATCAAATTATATATATTTCTCTATAATATTTTAAACTAAATAATAATCTAATTTATATTATTTTTAAAAATAAATAATAAACTACTTACTTATGAACAATTGTGATTAAAAAATCTAGTATGAGTCAATATAATATATATATACCATATATTATTACTCATTATATTTTTATTGTAATATAGTATATATATATATATATATATATATATATATATATATACTAGAAAGTATAAAGTATTAAAAAAATAGCTCGGGGGCGCTTCCCCCAAACTCCCGCCAAATTATTTGTAACTCAATAATAATTTCGACTCCACTGACAAAAATTTCTGGCTTCGCCACTGCTCACCTCCATATAAGAGAGACTCATATAAAAATATCAGTTTTTATTTATTAATGCTAGTGATTTATGTTTTAACGAAAATATATCACTAAAATTAATAAATGAGAGTCTTTGGAGTAATATTTTCTAAATTACATAGTTAATTCAGCTTTTAAGGTTAAGGGTGTAAATAAACCGAGTCGAGTATTGAGTTCAAATTTGGTTCACAAAATTTATCGAGTATAAAATAAAGCTTAATTGAGACTCATTTAGCTATCGAGTCTAGTACGATCCCGAATCGAGCCCGAGCAATTTAAACTTTTCAAACGAATATGATCCGAGTAACAATAGAAAATTATAATTTGAGATGATTCGAGTAATTTATCAAACTTTAAAATTTGACTCATTTATATTTCGAGTCGAACTTGAATCGAACTTTTAGTCGAACGAGTACGAATCGAGCCCGAAGTATTTGCTCATTTTACAACCTTATTTAAGGTACATAGTTTCTAAAAGACATCACAAAAAAAATGAAATTTCATTAGTTAAAAAAAATTAAAATATCATCGAGTAAAGGCTAATGTTCCTATACATATGTGTAACCTTTTTCTAGTAGCCAATTGCAAAATTCTAAAACTTAAATTTGATATGTATTTATTTAATTTTAATTAATAAAATACTAATATTATGAATTACATAAAAGTATTATTAAATATAAATTTCATTTTATAATTAATTTAAAATTTAAAATTTAAGATTATTTAAGTCAAAGAATTTTGAAATGTACGCAAGAGCCAAATATTATTTAATGTAAAATTTGGCATTAATAGGAGCAGCCCTAGACTTTTACAGATGAGACGACTTAGCGTAGTTAGACTTGGAAATTGCCTCCAATTTATTCAGAAATTGCCAAGAAACTGATCAGAAAATTGGGATGGTAAAGCGAAAGAGAACAAAAGAAAAAATATATATTAATTTAAATTTCAAAATTTTCAAATTCAAAATTAAAAATAAACTTGTTTAATTATTGTCAAATACAAAGATAAAATATTGTAAATTATTTAAAAATAGAACTTATTATAAATTTTATTGCTTTATAGTTTTTAATTAATTTTATTACTTTAAAATTAAAAATGTGTTAAATTAATTATTAAAATCATTAATAATCTTATAATTTAAAATAATGAGAGTACTTTTATATATATATATATATATATATATATATATATATATATATATATATATATATATAGAACGGATATATAACATATCTTTCTTAAATAGCATACCTTTATTAAAATTACGTCGTTTTAAAGATTTTTCTAAAAAATAAAATACTATTAAAAGAGAGTTGTCACACTTGATTTCCTTTTATTTATAAATATGTCAACCGCAACTCCACTTATTTTTCAAAATATCTCCAAAACGACGTAGTTTTAATAAAATTATGTTATTTAAGAGAGTATGTTTTAGATATATATATATATATATATATATATGTGTGTGTGTGTGTGTGTGTGTGTGTGTGTGTGTGTGAGAGAGAGAGAGAGAGAGAGAGAGAATCAACCCATGTCAACCGGTTGCCCAAATCACTATTTCAGCAATCAACATATCAGTCGTACATCAATTAAATGGAAGGCTAAGATTGAAAAAATTATTTCTCAATCAAATTAGGAACAATTTATTCTCCTAATCAAATTAGGGATCACATCTCCTTGTCTTGGTCACCAACCAATCTAACAAATAAATCCTTTTTCAACTTGGATTCCTTTCATAGAATCTCTAATTCCAATATTGCTTCCATTAACCAAATTTTTAATTGGATTAATATCAAGTAAACCCACTTACTTGCTCACAAAGAAAATTAATTCTTTTTTATCTTGGATTCTATCTCATGGGTGAGGACCCATACCCAATAATATCCCCCTCCGAACCCATGAGAGGAGGAATCACCAACCACAACTCCTTACTCGGAGTCAATTCCAACGAAGTTTTGGCTCAACTCAAGCTTCTTGAAATTTTCAACTATCTTTATGTCCGGCTTTGTCTCATCGGCATGGTTCTTCTCAATGGGAGGATCTAACTCAAACTTGACAGATTTTTACTTGCCAAATTCATTCACAATCGCTTTGTACCCTGGCTGCGAGCTATAACTTTTCTTCTTCACTTTTGGTACCCATTTAAAGCGAAGAGCTTTTCTCTCGTCGTTCTCATGCAAGGCTTTCCTCCCATCTCGTACGGCTTTGTACCACACCTTTTTCTAACTAACTCCCCCATCTTCAACACCTTTCATATGCGCCCGCATCGTGTAAAGAGTGTCTACCTTCTTACCTCTAGTCACCACTAGAGACCCTTTGGTGAGCTTCCATTGACCTTCACCAAAGTAACTTTTATAATCATTCTCGTCAAGCTTACCATCAGAGATCAAATTAAAACGAATATCTGGAACATGCCTGACTTCTCTCAGCATCAACCTGCAACCACTGTTAGTTTCCAAACAAATATCTACAATGCCTATAATCTTGGATGCACTTCCGTTTTCCATCCGCACAGGCCAAAATCACCACTACAGTAGGATGTGAAGATTTCACCACGCGAAGTAGCATGGAACAAAGAACCCGAATCAATAATCCAATTATTAACATGGCACTTGGGTTTATCATCACAAACAATAGCTACATCAACGTCGGATAGATACACAATCGAATCTTTATCCTCACCTTTTTCCTTAGACTGCTCCTTCTTTAAAAATCTGCACTCTCGTTTTATGTGACCCGACTTCTGGCAGTGAAAACAAATTACTTCTTTTCTATCTCTTGACCTTCCCCTGGATTTGTCACCTTCAGGAGAGTTTCTCCCTTTGTTTTTGCCCCTACTCTGTGCAACAAAACTTGTGAATCGGCACTAATCACCATAGTATCTCTTCGCCTCTGTTCCTCATTAAACAAACTATCCTTAACTGTATCCATAGTCAGCTTGCCATTAGGAGCGGAGTTACTCAACGATACAACCAGCGTCTCCCAGCTATCAGGCAAAGAGCTCAACAACAAAGCCTGCATCTCATCGTCAATTACCATCTTCATCGTACTCAACTGATTTATCAAACTCTGAAAATCACTCAAGTGTTCTGCAACGGAGTTTCCATCCTTAAATTTTGAATTCACAAGCTTCCTAATCAAAAAAGCTTTATTTTGCGCCGTCTTCCTTTCATACATGGACTTCAATTTCTGCCAGAGAGCATAGGCTTTAGTTTTTGTGGCAACATGATGAAACACACTTTGATCAATCCACGATCTGATCAGACCAATAGTCTTCATGTTCATCTTGTTCCACTGCGCGTCACTTTTGTTTGTGGGCTTAACTCCATCGTTCTCAAGTGGCTCGTAAAAATCCTTACAATAAAGCAAATCCTCCATTCTTGGCTTCCAAATTGCATAATTTGTAGCCTAGAGATTAATCATGCAACCTGTTGTCCAATCCTCCATTTAATTCGCACAAGAAAACCACAAAAAATAACCAAGCTCTAGATACCACTGTTGGGAAAAGTACGCCAAAAATAATCTATATCCCAGGAATTACTTTTTCGTCTTTGTGCAATTAAATATATGAAATCATCAAAACCAATTATGAGAACAAAAATAACAAATAACCATCCACAAGAAAGACACCAAATTTACGTGGAAAACCCTCTAAAATTAAGAGGTAAAAATCACGGGTCAAACTCCGAATCTTCACTAGATCACTAATAATGGTCTTACAATAATCCTCTCAAGTTTTATGCCCTAAAACTTGAGGTTACACAATAAATTGAGATAATATAAATTTACCTTTAATTAGGTTGATAAACTTAATTAACTTCACCACCCAAAAATACCCCAAGCAATAAAATCTTCAAGCTTTCAATTGAACGGAGATGGCGGCGGATACCCACGAACAATAAACTGTAATTCTCTCAATTTATTCTTTTGGTATCTTCTTGCTACCAAGTTTCTCTCATGTATCAAATAAGACTCTCTCATAGCCTTATTTATAATACTCTTCTTAATCCATTCCTATTATGGATTAGAAATAATTTATTCTCCTAATCAAATTAGGGATCATATCTCCTTGTCTTGGTCACCAACCAATCTAACAAGTAAATTCTTTTTCAACTTGGATTCCTTTCATGGAATCTCCAATTTCAATATTGCTTCAATTAACCCAATTTTTAATTGAATTAATATCAAGTAAACCCACTTACTTGCTCACAAAGAAAATCAATTCTTTTCTATCTTGGATTCTATCTCTAGGTGAGGTCCCATGTGAGACCCCAGATTTTATGAATAAATATTAAATTTTCTCGAAATAATTTTTTTAATATTATAGTGTGAATTTGAGATAATGTTATAGTTGTGGGTAGTATTTATAAATTTTGCAAAGTATGCAAGTTGTTATATAATATTCGATTGGTCGGGAAATATTCTTTTTGTCAGAGAATATTCGTATGACGGCACAATCATTAGTGGACCCCACAACGGAATGATTGTCGAATTGAGAAAATGACAAAAATATTTTTATAAAAATAACGGCGGAAGTTTTACCGTTTACTGTTAAAACACCCGGTGTTAAAAGTACAGTAATACGCGTAGTTGCACAGTAGCACACGGTATTTATTATTGATGCTTACGTGAGAAGTCACTCAGTTTTGTTCAATTATTGCTACAGTAATTGCTACATAATATCTCACGTTAATTGATTCAATTATTGTCAATATTTTTATATTATTAAATTAATAATTGAGATGACAAAGTTATTAATATTATTATTTACAATATTAACGATGTCTAGAAGTTCTGTCAAGGAGAGGTTTGGTCACCTAATTGCGCGTCAATAGGGAGAAATTCTTATTAGAAAACCCCCTCTTTCCTGGGAACGACCTGGTTGATTAATATTGTGAATTATAATAATGATGATAAATGTTGTTAAAAATATTGAAGAAATTTTTATGATGTATTTGATGTATATTTTATTTTATGAACCCCCATTTGTCCATTTTTCAAATAATCGGAAGGAAGTTATAGAGTATATATATATATGTGTGTGTGTGTGTGTGTGTATTATATATATATATATATATATATATATATATATATATATTTACATGTATATATGTGTGGGGTGGGAGAAAAAGGGGGTTGGGGGGAAGATGTCTTGTAAGGAAGGAAATTGTGGGTGTGTGTTGATGTGCCGTAGGAATGAGGTGAATGAAATATTATGGGTGGATTATGTGAGTGGAATTTTTGGTGGAAAAGTTGAAGTAGTGGAGTAAAGTATTAGTATTATATAGTGTGATGGCATGTGAAATGGGGTAAATTATGAACAAATATTGGCCAAATATTCCAAGTATGCTTCATATTCAATACTTTATAAATGAGGGTGTTCCCTCATTGATTAACACTTTGAAATTTGCATTCCCTTAAGATGGAGGTAGCTTCTGATTGGTTGGTATAACATTTGATGACAGCTTTTGTTTTAGCAATGTGGGTATTATTTTAAAGGGTACTCCCTTATTGGTTCAAAGTGTTAATTAGTGTACTGATACGTCTGAAGCCCGTGAATTTACAAATTATTCGGCTGACATTCTGTTGCGTCCGTGATTTATTTTTTAAATAGTATCTTTTCATTCTCCTATAAATAGAAGCTCATTCCTTCATTATTTCTTACGAATTCACTGAAACTCTAGAGAGAGAAACTATAGAGAGAAAGAAAAGAAGTATTATGCTACTTCACTACTCCGATATCAAGCTTCTTTTACGGTAAAGGATATTATTTGTTGTACTCGTAAAGGGTATTATTTCTTTCTTATTCATGAAGAGAAATTATGTTATTCCATTCTTTATTATTCTGTTGGAATAACCTGCATACGCGGGCTACCCTATACTTGGTGAAATTCTTCTGTTATTACATTATTTATTATTCTGTCGGAATATCCTGTCTGTGTTTTACGCCAGACCTGGTTCCATTATTTATTATTCTGTCAGAATATCCTGTCTGTGCGTTTACGCCGGACCTGGTTCCATTATTTATTATTCTGTCGGAATATCATGTTGGTGCATTTACGAATGACCTGGTTCCACTATTTATTTTTCTGTTGGAATAACTTGTCTGTGCGGTCTATCGCACGCTTGGTGAATTCTTTTGTTATTCTATTTTTTATTATACTCAGTTGGTTAAAGTTTTAGCTTTTATACTCCATGAAATTAGTGGAATATCTTTGATATTTGCGCTTCATCCAGTATCTTTTCATGAATATATTCTTCTGAGCACTCTTGAATTTTACTCTACAAAGCAGTATCATGTTGACAATTTGGACGTTGTTGGTTCCTGGATAAATTAATTCTTGAACTTGTTTTATTGAATTCTTATATCATTGTCATCATCCTCATGTTTATATTCTGTTGAAAGTCATCTGTGGCCTGTAGTGCATAGATGGACTTGGTATGATTATGACCAGGGATTATTCGGTATAATCATGACCGTAATGTTACAAATGATGTGATAAAAGTCCTCATTGACCCGTAGTGCATTGATGGACAGTGGTTGACATGATCATGACCATTAATGAACACACAAATATTCTTGGCCCGTAGTGCATGGATAATTGTGGTCGTGAGACTAAAGAATATCCTTGACCGTAGTGCAAGGGTGATTCGATGATGTTGATTATTTATTAAGCTGAGTCCCAGCGATAAAAGTCATGAAAAACCTTTTAAATCATAGAAGATAGTAGATTTTATTCTTTACTTGACTCTTCTAATGGATTGCTTGTTCCGCTGCAGTTATACTTGATGTTTGTTATATTTTATCAGTTTAACACTGTTAAAGGCTAATGATAATTTATTCTGCATTATCTTAGTCATAATTTTTCTTTACTGGGCTAGTTGAGCTCACCCTTTCTTTCACTGTTCTCTTTAGAAAATGAGAATATAACTGGGACGAGTCGGGGAACGGAGTAATGGTCCAGATGATAGTATTAGTAGTCCTCACTATTCTGTTAAATAGTGTGACAATAAATGTAATGAGGACTCTATTGAGTGTGGATATTGTCTAGATGACAATATTTGTATTAAAACTCACAGCAGTTTAGTCGTATTTTACACGACTGTTCTATAATTAAGTTTATATTTGAATTATGTACCATGTATTTGGTGACTCAAGATGGGTGATGTAAACCTATTTTGGGGGCGTCACAGTTGGTATCAAAGCTTAGGGATATGATCCCTGGCTAAGATGTGAGAATAGAACCTAGGAGGGGAGAGACGGAGAATTCCTTCGCTAGTATAACCTACCTAATTTTATTTGTTATTTAATTAGTTGGTCAGAGTATATTGATAATATGTGACATGTTAATTAATATGACGCCCCCAAAATAGGTCCAATCCATCCAACCCATTCTGAGTCGCCAAATACATGGTACAGAAAATAACTATAACTTTATTATTACAATTGTCGTGCAAAATACGACAACACATACTGTGAGTTTAAATACAAATATTGTCTTCTGGAAAATATACACACTCAAATAAATCTTCATTACAATTATTCAAACACTATTTTTCAAAAATAGTGAGGACTGCTAAAACATCTTTCTAGAACCATCACTCCATACCCCGACTAGATCCTGCTATGTTCTCACCTCCTGAGAAGAAAAATGGAACAAAAAGGAAAAGGGTGAGCTCAACTAGCCCAGTAAAAATATTATGACTAAGATAATATACAACAAATTATCGTTAGTCTTCAACAGGGAAAAATCTGATAGAATATAATTGACAACAAGTTTTAGATCAACAACTGCAGCGGAAACAACAAACCATTAGAAGAGTCAAGTAGAGAAAGAATTCTACTATCTTCTAAGATTTAAAACTCCATCATCAATATTTTATCCCAGTAACATCAATTAATAATCATCATTATCTAAATATTCATCTTTGCACTACAGGCCAAAGATATTCATTTGTATCACCAGTCGGTCATGTTCATCTCAACACCTGTTCATCTTTGCACTACAGGTCAAAGATATTCATCAAGTAATCATACATCTTTGCACTACAGGCCAAAGATATTCAGTAATATCATCATTTAGGACTGAGGATGATGAAAAATATCTTAAAGAGAACGAATCCAGTGAGACAGAAGGACAAATAGTAGGGATTCGTATAACAATTTATCCAAGATCAATAATACTTCATAATAATCAATTGTGAAGCAGAATTCAAAAATAAAGATCAAAACATGGATACAATCAAAGATAGTAACCATAATAGACATCTTGGACAAAAAGGAAAAATTTTTATTTTTCGGTGAATAGTGTCGTATTCGTGAATAGTACCGTATACGTGAATAGTGATGTATACGTGAATAGTAACCCCGACACAAAAAGTTCTAAATTTGATAAAAACTCATATCAATATTTCAGCATAATGATATTGAAAAAAATAATATCATTAAGAAGAAAATAATATCCCTTACCTCAAAATATCAGTACTTCTGGTCGGAATACCGGTATAAGGCTGAAAGAAACTTGCTCTGATGAATAGAAACTCTCAAAGTATCTAAATACTCACAAAATACACTCAATAATCTAGAGAGAGAAAGAGAGAAAACTTGTTTCTGGTGTGATTTTCAATTCTAACTTAGCCCTCTATTTATAGGAAAATGTTAGAACGCCGAAGCAGACTTAACCTGCAACCTGATGGCTTTACCTGCTACTATTCCTACCCACCACATTTGAATAAAAATCTCAGCACATTTCTTCACCAACCAAGAGTGGGGCCCACAAATTCTAGAATTTTCCATCAAAATGATAAACTCCGAAAATTCAACAATTTCTAAACCAGTCATCTCGTAAAATTCATAATAAATCATAAGTTCATTTTTAACGGTTCAAAATTTGTGGACATATACTCAACTTATATGTGTATAACATATCCAAAAATTACCACGATCCAACGGTCGGATTAAAAATTATAACCCCCGCAAAATATCTCAAAAACCCTAATTTTTAATACCTCCATTCCGACAAAAATACTGATAAAAACCTCAACATTAACTCCTTCATTTTTAACCACAAAAATATATCCCTCATTTATATCCACATAAAATAAATATTTCCTTATCATATGAATCAATAATTAATTATTTACAAATAATATTACAGAATCACATTTATGACAACCAGGTCGTTCCCAAGAAAGAGGGGGCTTTCCAATAAGTATTTCTCCTTACTGGCGCGCAATTAGATGACCAAACCTCTCCTTAGACAGAACTTTCTAGACATTGCCAATAATGTTATCTAATAATATTATTCAAATAATATGAATTATTGATCTGATAATGGAAAATATTGTGCAGCAATAATTATTGAAACAACAATAATATAAAATATCAACGCAACAATTATTGAATAAATAAAATAAAGTATTGAACAATAACTACTGTAACAATTATTGAGTAGTGCCTTCTTACGTAAGAATCAATAATTAGTACAATACCGTGTGCTACTGTATTTTAACCACCTGGTATTCCAACAGTATTAACGGTAACAACTACGCCGTTATTTATAAATAACTTATACTTGTCGTTTTCTTCATACAATCGTTTTCTGTTATGGGACCCACACAAGGCTGCGCCGTCGTACGAATATTCCCCGACAGCAAGAATATTCCACGACCAAACGAATATTCCCCGACAAAATGAATATTTTATAACCACTTGCTTATTTTGCAAAATTTGCACATTTCACCCATAACCAAAATATTATATCAAATTAACCCCTTATTATTCACAATAATATTTAGAGAAAATTTGATTTTATTCATTAATAAGTTGGGGTCTTACAACCTCCCTTTGTGACGCCCCCAAAATAGGTCCATTCCATCCAACCTATTCTGAGTCGTCAAATACATGGTACAGAAAACAACTACAACTTTATTACAACAATTGTCGTACAAAAAACAACAACACATATGCTGTGAGTTTGGATACAAATATATACCAAATGTGACTCATGTTCCAACCGTGGACATCACCTCACAATGACACCTTACATAAAGGTATAGTCAAAAACTGTTTTAGAAATTAGAATCTTTGGAAAGTGCTCAAGGAAACTGTGACGCCCCCAAAATAGGTATACAACACCCATTCTGAGTCGCCAAATACATGGTACAGAAAGCAAACTACAACTTCAATAATACAATTGTCGTGCAAAATACGACAACACATACTGTGAGTTTAAATACAAATATTGTCTTCTAGACAATATCCACACTCAAATAAATCCTCATTAAAATTATTCAAACACTATTTTACAGAAGTAGTGAGGACTGCTAAAACATCTTTCTAGAACCATCACTCCATACCCCGACTAGATCCTGCTATGTTCTCACCTCTTGAGAAGAAAAATGGAACAAAAAGGAAAAAGGTGAGCTCAACTAGCCCAGTAAAGAATATTATGACTAAGATAATATACAAACAAATTATCGTTAGTCTTCAACAGGGAAAAATCTGATAGAATATAATCGACAACAAGTTTTAGATCAACAACTGCAGCGGAAACAGCAAACCATTAGAAGAGTCAAGTAGAGAAAGAATTCTACTATCTTCTAAGATTTAAAACTCCATCATCAATATTTTATCCCAGTAACATCAATTAATAATCATCATTATCTAAATATTCATTTTTGCACTACAGGCCAAAGATATTCATTTGTATCACCAGTCGGTCATGTTCATCTCAACACCTGTTCATCTTTGCACTACAGGTCAAAGATATTCATCAAGTAATCATACATCTTTGCACTACAGGCCAAAGATATTCAGTAATATCATCATTTAGGACTGAGGATGATGAAAAATATCTTAAAGAGAACGAATCCAGTGAGACAGAAGGACAAATAGTAGGGATTCGTATAACAATTTATCCAAGATCAATAATACTTCATAATAATCAATTGTGAAGCAGAATTCAAAAATAAAGATCAAAACATGGATACAATCAAAGATAGTAACCATAATAGACATCTTGGACAAAAAGGGAAAAATTTTATTTTTCGGTGAATAGTGCCGTATTCGTGAATAGTACCGTATACGTGAATAGTATCGTATACGTGAATAGTAACCCCGACACAAAAAGTTCCAAATTTGATAAAAACACATATTAATATTTCAGCATAATGATATTGAAGAAAATAATATCATTAAGAAGAAAATAATATCCCTTACCTCAAGATATCAGTACTTCTGGTCGGAATACCGGTATAAGGCTGAAAGAAACTTGCTCTGATGGATAGAAACTCTCAAAGTATCTAAATACTCACAAAATACACTCAATAATCTAGAGAGAAAAAGAGAGAAAACTTGTTTCTGGTGTGATTTTCAATTCTAACTTAGCCCTCTATTTATAGGAAAATTTTAGTAGGTTTGACCTGCAACCTGATGGCTTTACCTGCTACTATTCCCACCCACCACATTTGAAATATAATTCAGCACATTTCTTCACGAACCACAAGTGGGGCCAACCAATTCTAGAATTTTCCATCAAAATGATAAACTCCGAAAATTCAACAATTTCTGAACCAGTCATCTCGTAAAATTCATAATAAATCATACGTTCATTTTTAACGGTTCAAAATTTGTGGACACATACTCAACTTATATATGTATAACATATCCAAAAATTACCACGATCCAACGGTCGGATTAAAAATTATAACACCCGCAATATTTCTCAAAAACCCTGATTTGATTTTTAATACCTCCATTCCGATAAAAATACTGATAAAACACCTCAACATTAACTCCTTCATTTTTAACCATAAAAATATATCCCTCATTTATATCCACATAAAATAAATATTTTCTTATCATATGAATCAATAATTAATTATTCACAAATAATATTACAGAATCACATTTATGACAACCAGGCCGTTCCCAGGAAAGAGGGGGCTTTCCAATAAAGATTTCTCCTTACTGGCGCGCAATTAGATGACCAAACCTCTCCTTAGACAGAACTTTCTAGACATTGCCGATAATGTTATCTAATAATATTATTCAAATAATATGAATTATTGATCTAATAATGGAAAATACTGTGCAGCAACAATTATTGAAACAACAATAATATAAAATATCAACGCAACAATTATTGAATCAATAAAATAAAATATTGAACAATAACTACTGTAACAATTATTGAGTAGTGCCTTCTTACGTAAGAATCAATAATTGGTGCAATACCGTGTGCTACTGTATTTTAATCACCGGGTATTCCAACAGTATTAACGGTAACAACTACGCCGTTATTTATAAACAACTTATACTTGTCATTTTTTTCATCCAATCGCTTTCTGTTATGGGGCCCACACAAGGCTGCGCCGTCGTACGAATATTCCCCGACAGCAAGAATATTCCACGACCAAACGAATATTTCCCGACAAAATGAATATTTTATAACCATTTGCTTATTTTGCAAAATTTGCACATTTCACCCATAACCAAAGTATTATATCAAATTAGCCCCTTATTATTCACAATAATATTTAGAGAAAATTTGATTTTATTCATTAATAAGTTGGGGTCTTACAACCTCCCCTCCTTATGAAATTTCGTCCTCGAAATTGACGTACGTACCTGATGTTTCAAAAAGGTGAGGATACCTCGCTTTCATTTCTGATTCCAACTCCCAGGTCATTTCTTCAATAGCATGGTTTCTCCACAAAACCTTAACTTGTGGTATAACCTTCGTGCGTAGGACATGCTCTTTCCTATCCAAGATCTTAACAGGTACCTCCTCGTACGTTAAATCTTCAGCTATCTCGTCTGGTTCTAACTCAATAATGTGGTTCGGGTCTTTAACATATTTACGAAGCATAGATATGTGAAAAACATTATGAACACGAGACATGCTTGGAGGTAATGCGAGTCTATATGCCACATTTCCTATTCGCTCAAGAATCTCAAATGGACCAACAAATCTTGGATTGAGCTTTCCTCTCTTCCCAAATCTTGTAACTCCCTTCCATGGTGCAACACGTAATAATACATGGTCCCCAATATTAAATTCCACGTCCTTCCGATGAAGATCCGCATAACTCTTTTGTCGATCCTGTGCCGTTTGTATACGTTGTCGAATCGTTTGGATCTTCTCTGTAGTAATGCGTACCAACTCTGGTCCCAACAATGTTGCTTCACCCACCTCGTCCCAGCATACTGGAGAACGACATTTTCTTCCATACAACGCCTCGAATGGAGCCACACCTATGCTCGCCTGATAACTGTTGTTGTAGGAGAACTCCACCAATGGTAGGTACTTATCCCAACTCCCTTTGAGATCTAGGACACAAAGTCTTAATAGATCTTCAAGAGTTTGAATAGTCCTCTTTGATTGTCCGTCCGTTTGAGGATGGTATGCCGAACTGAATCGTAAATCCGTGCCCATAGCTTTCTGCAAGCTAACCCAAAATCGTGAAGTGAATCTTGGGTCACGATCCGAAACTATGGATACTGGCATGCCATGCAATCTCACAATCTCGTTCACGTACATACTAGCAAGACGTTCAAGGGAATAAGTCTCACGTATCGGCAAGAAATGAGCGGATTTGGTTAATCTATCAACAATAACCCAAATCGCATCTATGCCTTGAGAAACCTTGGGAAGACCCGTAACAAAATCCATAGTAATGTGTTCCCACTTCCATTTCGGGATCTCAAGTGGTTGCAATGGACCCTTTGGCACTTGATGCTCCGCCTTTACTCGTTGACAAGTTAAACACCTCGAGATAAACTCCGCGATCTCTCTTTTCATATTGCTCCACCAAAATATATGTCGAAGATCGTGATACATTTTGGTACTCCCAGGATGGATTGCAAACGGTGTGTTGTGTGCCTCCATCATTATTCTATGCTTCAAGTCAAAATCGTTAGGAACACAAAGTCTGGAGTTGACTCGAAGTATTCCTTCTTCATCGATTCTTGCTTCTGGAATAGCACCTTCTTGCACTTTCTTCTTCATACGC
The DNA here is from genome assembly GCA_016801055.1 of Panax notoginseng. Lineage (NCBI taxonomy): Eukaryota > Viridiplantae > Streptophyta > Magnoliopsida > Apiales > Araliaceae > Panax > Panax notoginseng. Next base: position 136,553,951 of record CM029023.1, read on the forward strand.
ATCAGCTCCATGTCCGTAGCTTGAGCAGCTTTAACTTTATCGATTAAAGTCGGTTCTACTCGTATATTTGATATCATCATGTGGGTACTTGGAGCCTTCATCTCTATCTCCATCCTTTGTAAGTCATACAAAATGGGCCTTTGTGTTAACAATATTGCACTCGTACCCGCATATGATCTTCTACTCAATGCGTCAGCTACTACGTTTGCTTTTCCAGGATGATATTGGATGGTATGATCGTAATCTTTCAACAGCTCGAGCCAACGTCGCTGCCGCATGTTGAGTTCCTTTTGGGTGAAGAAATATTTGAGGCTTTTATGATCTGTATAGATCTCCACTTTCTCCCCATACAGGTAGTGTCTCCAGATCTTCAACGCAAAAACGACTGCTGCCAACTCCAAATCATGAGTAGGATAATTCCTCTCATATTCTTTGAGTTGTCGTGAGGCATAGGCTATGACTTTCCCATGTTGCATGAGAACACATCCTAACCCTTTGCCTGAAGCATCGCTGTAGATAACAAATCCATCCGAACCAGATGGTATTGTCAGAACAGGTGCCGAAATGAGTCTCCTCTTGAGTTCTTGGAAACTCTTCTCGCATTCCTCACTCCATACGAATTTTGTATCTTTCCGAGTCAGCTGAGTTAACGGAGTAGCGATTCGAGAAAATCCTTCCACAAATCTCCGATAATAACCAGCTAAGCCTAGAAAGCTACGTACTTCGGTTACCGACTTCGGTTGCTCCCAACTTTGTATGGCTTCAATCTTCGCCGGGTCGACAGATACTCCATGTTTTGACACCACGTGCCCAAGGAATGCTACTTCCTCAAGCCAAAACTCGCATTTCTTCAATTTGGCATATAGCTTATTTTCACGAAGCCTTTGCAGTACCAGCTTCAAATGGCGCTCATGATCTTCACGGCTTTTGGAATAGATGAGGATGTCATCAATAAAGACAACAACGAACTGATCCAAATATTCTTTGAATACACGGTTCATCATATCCATGAAGGCAGCAGGAGCATTAGTGTGACAACCCCAAAATAGGTCCATTCCACCCAACCCATTCTGAGTCGTCAAATACATGGTACAGAAAATAACTACAACTTTATTACAACAATTGTCGTGCAAAATACAACAACACATATGCTGTGAGTTTGGATACAAATATATACCAAATGTGACTCATGTTCCAACCGTGGACATCACCTCACAATAACACCTTACATAAAGGTATAGTCAAAAACTGTTTTAGAAATTAAAATCTTTGGGAAGTGCTCAAGGAAACCTTCGTACATGGGAGGCCACGCGTCTAGGTTATGATAGATATCATATGGCCACAGAATTATCCTTGGTTGACCCAATAGACCCCAAAGAAAAACGAGAAGATTACTATCATATTCTTCCCAATGGTGAGTCTTCTCTTGACTTATCATTATCTCCACTGTCTCTAATTGAGAATTATACTTCAAACAAACACCAAGATTATATAGGTAGTGCCCATAGATATACTCAGCAAGTGGATGAGCACAACCCTGTCTTATGATGACACGAGGTTGTATGTCATTAGACATCTTGTATGATAGTGACAAAACACCCTTCCAACGTTGGGTTCGCCTCACCCTATTTTCTTCACCAAATATAACTACTAAATGATGACCACCGTTCTATTCCCTTGTTACCCCCGCTCGACCCAGCTACACTCTTATTACCTGAAAGGAATTGTGAAGCAAAAGGGTGAGCACAACTAGCTCAGTAAAGAATATCATGACTAAAGATAATTCAATTATCAATAGCCTTCATCAACAATAAATCAGAGATTTAGAACATATGGTAAATGATAAAAATTTCAACCATAGTTGCAGCGGAACGAGCAATCCATTAGAAGAGTCAAATAGACTATAAAGTCTATTATCTTCTCCATGTTAAAAATCCACCAACAATATTTTATCCATGTAACATCACTTAACAGTTCCTTTCCACAATCATATGAATAACTCATAATCATAATTGTGACTATAAATTTTTCTTCGCACCCAGGACGAATAATATTTTCATCACCTGTCTTTACCTGAAACATCAAAGATCATGGTTATACCAAATCACAATTCCTGTTTATAATCATACTAACAAATTCATCTTTGCACTACGGGCCAAAGATATTCATCAACAAACCATCTTTGCACTACGGGCCAAAGATATTCATCAACAAACCATCTTTGCACTACGGGCCAAAGATATTCAACAACAGTTCATCTTTGCACTACAGGCCAAAGATATTCATCAACAGGTCATCTTTGCACTACATGCCAAAGATATTCATCAACAATTCATATTTGCACTACAGGCCAAATATATTCATATCTCAAAGAAATATATAATCATTTCAGAATTTATATAAACAATAATTATAACCATGTTGATCAATTCACCTTTGCACTTAAGCTTAAGATATTCAATTATAAATTCAATGGTCATGATCATACCAATCAACGATTCAACTTTGCACTACTGGCCAAAGATAACCCATAGTCATGATCATACCAAAAATCTACCCATCTTTACACTCCAGTGAAAGAGAATTTTAACATCATGGTTATAAAAATGTTATATATGATGATAAAAATAATATGATCAACATATAGTTTTAATCTCAAGAGTAATATTCGTAACTCATGAATAGTAAATCGTGAATAGTAACTCATGAATAGTAACCCCGACACAAAAGATAGAAATTCCACAATAAAATCCATACCAATATTTCGGTATAATGATATTGAAAGAATAACATTACTTAAATTTATAAACAATTTATTTTAATTGTTTACACTTTACTAATCAACGCATTTAATCATCATAAAATGCCAACTCTTACAATTTCATCATCAATAATCAAAACCCTCATCAAAAATCTGCATATACCTCATATAGGATTCTCAAGTCATAAAATCCTATTTTTCAATTTTCTTTCTTCACAAAACATATTTAATTCATTTACTCATAGCTAGACCATTTTTATGAAAAATACCAAATCAGTTCCAAAAATATTTCTTTTCTGGGATTTAGCATAATATAGTCACATAGTGAACATATATTTTTCTCAGAATTTTTAAAAGTCATTTACTATTTTTCATATGGCCAAAATAGCCGAATATTTAGACATTTATCAAAAATTGTACTTTTGTCTAAAAATTTTGAAATTTACAGAGTATACTTCTATCATATACATGTACTCCCAATAAAAATTTCATCAATTTTGGAGTTAACCACAAGGAATTATAAGCTGTTACTTTTAAAATAGTCTTTTCTCATAAAATTCATAACTCTCAATCTATACATCCAAAAATCACCATTTTTGGACACAATCAAGAAAACTCATCAAAATATCATTTCAAATTTTTTCAGAATTTTTAAAGGTCAGAAAAATTACGAAACTGAAAATCATAACAACCCTTAAAATCCCTTAATATCCCTTACTATCCCTTACTATCCCTTACCTCAAAAGAGCAATACTTCTGACTGGATATCGGATATGATGCTGAAGAAAACTTGCACTGATGAATAGCAACTCACCAAGTATCTAAAAACTCACAAAATATGCTTCATAATATAGAGAGAGAAAGAGAGAAAGCTTATGTTTCTGGTGTGATTTTCAATTCTAAATTAGCCCTCTATTTATAGGAAAATTTTGGTAGGTTTGACCTGCAACCTGATGGCTTTACCTGCTACTATTCCCACCCACCACATTTGAAATATAATTCAGCACATTTCTTCACCAACCACAAGTGGGGCCCACCAATTCTAGAATTTTCCACCAAAAATGATTTATAACCTGATTTCTGAATCAGCCACCTCTTAAAATTCATAACAAATCATACGTTCATTTTTAACGGTTCAAAATTTGTGGGCATATACTCAACTTATATATGTATAACATATCCAAAAATTACCACGATCCAACGGTCGGATTAAAAATTATAACCCCCGTAAAATATCTCAAAAATCCTGATTTTTAATACCTCCATTCCGATAAAAATACTGATAAAAACCTCAACATTAACTCCTTTATTTTTAACCACAAAAATATATTCCTCATTTATATCCACATAAAATAAATATTTCCTTATCATATGAATCAATAATTAATTATTCACAAATAATATTACAGAATCACATTTATGACAACCAGGCCGTTCCCAGGAAAGAGGGGGCTTTCCAATAAGAATTTCTCCTTACTGGCGCGCAATTAGGTGACCAAACCTCTCCTTAGACAGAACTTTCTAGTCATTGCCAATAATGTTATCTAATAATATTATTCAAATAATATGAATTATTGATCTGATAATGGGAAATACTGTGCAGTGACAATTATTGAACAACAATAATATAAAATTTTAACGTAGCAATTATTGAATCAATAAAATAAAATATTGAACAGTAATTACTGTAACAATTATTGAGTAGTGCCTTCTTACGTAAGAATCAATAATTTCAAAAATACTATGCAATACCGTGTGCTACTGTGCAATAACGCGTATTACTGTATTTTAACCACCGGGTATTCCAACAGTGTTAACGGTAACAACTACGCCGTTATTTGTAAAAACTCAAATTTGTCGTTTTCTTCATCCGACAGTTATTCTGTTATGGGGCCCACAAATGGCTGCGCCGTCGTACGAATATTCCCCGACAGAAAGAATATTCCACGACCAAACGAATATTCCCCGACAACAATGATTATTTTATAACCACTTGCTTATTTTGAAAAAAAAATCATATTTCACTCATAACTTTAAACTTTTATCAATTTAACCATTTACTGAATAGTAATTATAAGAAAAATTGAATATTTTTATTTCATAAAATTCGGGGTCTTACAATTAGTAAATCCAAAAGACATTACTAAGAATTCATAATGCCCGTACCGAGTTCTGAAGGCAGTTTTTGGAATATCCTCAGTTTTAATCTTCAGCTGATGATATCCAGAACGAAGGTCGATCTTTGAAAAGAATTGTGTTCCTCGTAACTGGTCGAACAGGTCATCAATGCGAGGTAGCGGATACCTATTCTTGATAGTGACATGATTCAATTCTCGATAGTCGATACAAAGTCGCATACTCCCGTCTTTCTTCTTTACGAATAAAACAGGAGCACCCCAAGGAGACGTACTAGGACGAATAAAACCGATGTCCAACAACTCCTGTAGTTGGACTTTTAACTCCTGAAGTTCAATAGGAGCCATTCGATATGGAGTTTTAGAAATGGGCTTTGTACCGGGTTCAAGGTCAATAAAGAATTCAACTTCACGTTCTGGGGGTAGACCAGGAAGTTCTTCAGGAAATACATCGGGAAATTCTCTAACAATAGAAATATTATTCAAACCTGACTTGTCTTTGTTCAAATCCATTACATGGGCTAAGAAAGCTTGACATCCGTTTTTCAATAAACGAATAGCTTTGTGGCTTGATATGACAGTGACTGATTTTAGTGGTTTAGTAGTTTGAATTCGTATGACAGGTTGGTTAGGAATATGAAAACTAACAACCTTACGAAAACAATCAATTTTAGCATGATGAGTGGTTAACCAATCAATTCCTAAAATCACATCAAAAGCAAGTATCTTTAAAGAGATAAGATCAACAGGTAATGTGATAGTGCCAACTTGGATCATGCAAGATTTATAAACTGTAGATGTAACGAAGGTTTCACCCAACGGAGTTTCAACAGATAAGTTAAAGTCCAATTTCTCCGGAGTCAAGTTTAAACGTTGAGCACAAGCAGGAGAGATAAAAGAATGGGTAGAACCGGTATCTAGTAAAGTATAAACTTCGCAAGAATTCAAGATTAGCTTACCCGTGATCACCTCGTTCGGGTTTCTCGCGTTTTGGCCAGTAACGACAAACGCCCTTCCAGGAACCGCTGATTTTGACTTATCCGGGATAGCTTTTAGAGTCACCATCCCCGCTGAACTTGGTTTTGCTACAGAACACTCTCGAGCTATATGACCCTCCTTTCCACAGTTATAACATACCTTGGATTGTTGTGGGCAGTTTGGGCTGATATGTCCCTCTTTCCCACATTTGTAACATACGAACGGTGGTCGTTCTCCTCCCCTAGAAACAGTTGATGTTTGTGCTGACGTCTTCACGTTATCATTGTTGTACCTTCTCTTCTTGAAATCTCCTCCCGACTCGCTCCTTCTATTATCACGACCACGATTACCACCAGAGTGGTTACCGCTTTTGTCCGAATGTTTTCCTCCCTGCTAGTTTTTATTGCTTCGATGACTGCCGCCACCGGTATGACCCTGGTTGTGGTCCCTCGGTTGCACATACTCATTATCTCGCTCTAATAATTGAGCCCTATTTACAACATCTGAATATAAAGAAAATTTATGAGAGATAAGATATTGTCGAATCTCGGGTTTTAGACCTCTCAGAAACATCCTTGTCATTCGTTCCTCATTTTCGACCAAATGAGGTGCAAACCTGGATAACTCTGCAAACTTCACCTCGTACTGGGACACCGTCATGTTGTTTTGTTCCAGTCTGATAAACTCTACCTCCTTCATATGACGAATACTTTCAGGAAAGTACTTGTCATTGAACAGTTTTTGAAATGTTTCCCAGGACATGTTGAGTGCGTCATGCTGGGTACGCTTCACAGACTCCCACCAGTAGTCTGCCTCACCGCGGAACATAAAGGTGGCGAATGGAACCTTCTGTTCCTCCGTGCATCCCAAGACATCGAATATCTTGGTAATTTGCTTGACCCACGTTTCCGCCATGATCGGATCCGGCTTTCCCTTAAATTCTGGTGGTCCCAATTCTTTGAACTGCTTAGCTGTGACAAACCGCGCGTTATCATTTCCACCCGTATTCTGCACACGAGTCTCCCTCGTTTGATTTTGTATGAACTGCAAAAAGCTCCTAAACATTCCATCATTCATCGTTTGCTCGGTAATATTGTTTACAGGAGGAATATTGCCTTCCTGTTGCACGTTCCCCTGGGTGGTGATCAAAGGTGTCTCCACGGTCTGATTTACTCCATTATTAACGTTCTCAGCTGTCATTCTTAAATACTGCCATAAAACAAGGGTTAATAGTCATGTCATATATTATCCCTATACTCTGACCGACCAAATAAACACCAAATAAACTTAGTCAAGTCATACTAGTGAAGGAATTCCCCGTCTCTCCCCTCCTAGTTCTTGTCTCACATCTCAGCCAGGGATCATATCCCTAAGCTCTGATACCAACTGTGACGCCCCCAAAATAGGTATACAACACCCATTCTGAGTCGCCAAATACATGGTACAGAAAGCAAACTACAACTTCAATAATACAATTGTCGTGCAAAATGCGACAACACATACTGTGAGTTTAAATACAAATATTGTCTTCTAGACAATATCCACACTCAAATAAATCCTCATTAAAATTATTCAAACACTATTTTACAGAAGTAGTGAGGACTGCTAAAACATCTTTCTAGAACCATCACTCCATACCCCGACTAGATCCTGCTATGTTCTCACCTCCTTAGAAGAAAAATGGAACAAAAAGGAAAAAGGTGAGCTCAACTAGCCCAGTAAAGAATATTATGACTAAGATAATATACAACAAATTATCGTTAGTCTTCAACAGGGAAAAATCTGATAAAATATAATCGACAACAAGTTTTAGATCAACAACTGCAGCGGAAACAGCAAACCATTAGAAGAGTCAAGTAGAGAAAGAATTCTACTATCTTCTAAGATTTAAAAGTCCATCATCAATATTTTATCCCTGTAACATCAATTAATAATCATCTTTAACCAAATATTCATCTTTGCACTACAGGCCAAAGATATTCATTTGTATCATCAGTCGGTCATGTTCATCTCAACACCTGTTCATCTTTGCACTACAGGCCAAAGATATTCATCAAGTAATTATACATCTTTGCACTACAGGCCAAAGATATTCAGTAATATCATCATTTAGGACTGAGGATGATGAAAAATATCTTAAAGAGAACGAATCCAATGAGACAGAAGGACAAATAGTAGGGATTCGTATAACAGTTTATCCAAGATCAATAATACTTCATAATAATCAATTGTGAAGCAGAATTTAAAAATAAAGATCAAAACATGGATACAATCAAAGATAGTAACCATAATAGACATCTTGGACAAAAAGGGAAAAATTTTATTTTTCGGTGAATAGTGACGTATTCGTGAATAGTACCGTATACGTGAATAGTATCGTATACGTGAATAGTAACCCCGACACAAAAAGTTTCAAATTTGATAAAAACACATATTAATATTTCAGCATAATGATATTGAAGAAAATAATATCATTAAGAAGAAAATAATATCCCTTACCTCAAGATATCAGTACTTCTGGTCGGAATACCGGTATAAGGCTGAAAGAAACTTGCTCTGATGGATAGAAACTCTCAAAGTATCTAAATACTCACAAAATACACTCAATAATCTAGAGAGAGAAAGAGAGAAAACTTGTTTCTGGTGTGATTTTCAATTCTAACTTAGCCCTCTATTTATAGGAAAATTTTAGTAGGTTTGACCTGCAACCTGATGGCTTTACCTGCTACTATTCCCACCCACCACATTTGAAATATAATTCAGCACATTTCTTCACCAACCACAAGTGGGGCCAACCAATTCTAGAATTTTCCATCAAAATGATAAACTCCGAAAATTTAACAATTTCTGAACCAGTCATCTCGTAAAATTCATAATAAATCATACGTTCATTTTTAACGGTTCAAAATTTGTGGACATATACTCAACTTATATATGTATAACATATCCAAAAATTACCACGATCCAACGGTCGGATTAAAAATTATAACACCCGCAATATTTCTCAAAAACCCTGATTTGATTTTTAATACCTCCATTCCGATAAAAATACTGATAAAACACCTCAACATTAACTCCTTCATTTTTAACCATAAAAATATATCCCTCATTTATATCCACATAAAATAAATATTTTCTTATCATATGAATCAATAATTAATTATTCACAAATAATATTACAGAATCACATTTATGACAACCAGGCCGTTCCCAGGAAAGAGGGGGCTTTCCAATAAAGATTTCTCCTTACTGGCGCGCAATTAGATGACCAAACCTCTCCTTAGACAGAACTTTCTAGACATTGCCGATAATGTTATCTAATAATATTATTCAAATAATATGAATTATTGATCTAATAATGGAAAATACTGTGCAGCAACAATTATTGAAACAACAATAATATAAAATATCAACGCAACAATTATTGAATCAATAAAATAAAATATTGAACAATAACTACTGTAACAATTATTGAGTAGTGCCTTCTTACGTAAGAATCAATAATTGGTGCAATACCGTGTGCTACTGTATTTTAATCACCGGGTATTCCAACAGTATTAACGGTAACAACTACGCCGTTATTTATAAACAACTTATACTTGTCATTTTTTTCATCCAATCGCTTTCTGTTATGGGGCCCACACAAGGCTGCGCCGTCGTACGAATATTCCCCGACAGCAAGAATATTCCACGACCAAACGAATATTTCCCGACAAAATGAATATTTTATAACCATTTGCTTATTTTGCAAAATTTGCACATTTCACCCATAACCAAAGTATTATATCAAATTAGCCCCTTATTATTCACAATAATATTTAGAGAAAATTTGATTTTATTCATTAATAAGTTGGGGTCTTACAGAAACCCTCGTACATGGGAGGTCATGCTTCTAGGTTATGATAGATATCATATGGCCACAGAATTATCCTTGGTTGACCCAATAAACCCCAAAGAAAAATAAAAATTTTACTATCATATCATTTCCAATGGTGAGTCTTCTCTTGACATATCATTATCTCCACTGTCTCTAACTGAGAATTATACTTCAAACAAACACCAAGATTATATAGGTAGTGCTCGTAGATATACTCGATAAGTGGATGTGCACAACCATGTCTTATGATGACACGAGGTTGTATGTCATTATACATCCTGTAAGATAGTGGCAAAACACCCTTCCAAGTTAAATTCACCTCACCCTCAATATCTATAGACCACCGTTCTATTCCCTTGTTATCCCTCGCTCGACCCAGCTACACTTTTATTACCTGAAAGGAATTGTGAAGCAAAAGGGTGAGCACAACTAGCTCAGTAAAGAATATCATGACTAAAGATAAATAAGTTATCAATAGCCTTGAACAGAATTAATTCAGAGATTTAGAACATATGGTAGATGATAAAACTTTTCAACCATAGTTGCAGCGGAACGAACAATCCATTAGAATAGTCAAATAGACTACAAAGTCTATTATCTTCTCCATGTTAAAAGTCCACCAACAATGTTTTATCCCTGTAACATTAATCAACAATTCCTGTCCACAATCACATGTATAACTCATAATCATAATTATAGTTCTAAATTCCTCTTCTCATCTAGAACGAAGATACTTTTCATCACTTGTCTTTACCTGAAACATCAAAGATCATGGTTATACCAAATCACAGTTCATGTTCATAATCATACTAATAATTTCATCTTTGCACTACGGGCCAAAGATATTCATCAACAACTCATCTTTGCACTACAGGCCAAAGATATTCCTCAACAGCTCATATTTGTACTATAAGCCAAATATATTCACATCTCAAAGAAATATATAATTATTTCAGAATTTATATAAACAATAATTATAACCATGTTAATCATTTCATCTTTACACTTAAGCTAAAGATATTCAATTCAATGGTCATGATCATATTAGTTAACAATTCATCTTTGCACTACATGCTAAAGATATTCCTCAATCACGATCATACCAATAATTTACCCATCTTTACACTCAAGTGAAAGAGAAATTCAACATCAGGGTTATAAAAATGTTATATATGATAATAAAAATAATATGATCAACATATAATTTTAATCTCAAGAGTAATATCAATAAATCAACTATAATTTGGTTAGAAAAAGAAACCAATTTTGTCATGAATAGTAACTCGTGAATAGTAACCCGTGAATAGTAACTCGTGAATAGTAACTCATGAATAGTAACTCATGAATAGTAACTCGTGAATAGTAACTCATGAATAGTAACTCGTGAATACTAACTCATGAATAATAACTCGTAAATAGTAACTCATGAATAGTAACTCGTGAATAGTAACTCATGAATAGTAACTCATGAATAGTAACCCCGACATGAAAAGATAAGAATTTTACAAGAAAAATCTTACCAATATTCCGGTATAATGATATTGAAAGAAATAATATCATTGATAAAAAAATAGCATCCCTTACTATCCCTTACCTCAAAAGAGCAGTACTCCTGACTGGAATAACGCTGAACGAACTTGCACCGTATAGCAACACTCAAGATATCAAAATACTCACAAGAATACACTCGATATATAGAGAGAGAAATAGAGAGAAAACTTCAGTTTCTGGTGTGTTTTTCAATTCTAACCTAAGCACCCTATTTATAGGAAAATGCTTAGAACACCAAAGCAGAAAATTGAATATAATATTAATATAATTATACAAATTTTCCTTAGCCCACATTTGGTCAAAAACACCGGCCACACATGTTAATGATGTCCAACAAAATACAAAAAACGTTTTTCTTCAAACTAATAAATAAAACTTCCAAAAATCAATTATTTCGGAACTTCAGAACTTCAATAATTCATAATAAATAACCCTTTTATCAAAAAATTCGAATCTCGCGAGTTTTTATAGGAAATTCAATTCTCTACAACTTTGCAGAAGAAAGTTTTTCCAAATTCCAAACAGAAATTGACCGAAATTCATAAACGGACGATTTTACAGTCAATAATAAATTTTCGGTCAAGAATTGTGTCCATCAACACACAAAACATGTGTTAAACATTTAATCCAACAAAAATACTCTTCCTCCTCATTTATTCATATATCCCACATTCATTGTAAAAATATCATCATTAATATATTATTAAAATAATATATTTAAATGAATTATTTTATCAGAAAAATAAAATATTAATTTTCAACAATTGTCACATTAAAATTTTTCTCCATCTATATCCACATAAAATCAATATTTTCCTCATCATATAAATCAATAATTAATTATTCACAAATAATATTACAGAATCACATTACTGACAACTAGGCAGTTCCTAGGAAAGAGGGGGCTTTCCAATAAGGATCTCTTCCCCTAAGATGGAGGTAGCTTCTGATTGGTTGGTATAACATTTGTTGACAACTTTTGTTTTAGCAACGTGGGTATTATTTTAAAGGGTACTCCCTTATTGGTTCAAAGTGTTAATTAGTGTACTGATACGTCTGAAGCCCGTGAATTTACAAATTATTCGGCTGACATTCTGTTGTGTCCGTGATTTATTTTTTAAATAGTATCTTTCCATTCTCCTATAAATAGAAGTTCATTCCTTCATTATTTCTTACGAATTCACTGAAACTCTAGAGAGAGAAACTATAGAGAGAAAGAAGAAAAATATTATGCTACTTCACTACTTCGATATCAAGTTTCTTTTACGGTAAGAGATATTATTTGTTGTACTCGTAAAGGGTATTATTTCTTTCTTATTCATGAATAGAACTTCTGTTATTCCATTCTTTATTATTCTGTTGGAATAACCTGTATACACGGGCTGTGACGCCCCCAAAATAGGTCCAATCCATCCAACCCATTCTGAGTCGCCAAATACATGGTACAGAAAATAACTACAGCTTTATTATTACAATTGTCGTGCAAAATACGACAACACATATACTGTGAGTTTAAATACAAATATTGTCATCTAGACAATATCCACACTCAAATAAGTCCTCATTACAATTATTGGAACAATATTTTACAAAAAAAATGGTGAGGACTACTAAAACAACTTCCTAGAACCTTCATTCCATACCCAGACTAGTACCTGCTACATTCTCACCTCCTGAGAAGAAAATGGAACAACAAGAAAAAGGGTGAGCTCAACTAGCCCAGTAAAGAATATTATGACTAAGATAATATACAACAAATTATCGTTAGTCTTCAACAGGAAAAAATTTAATAGAATACAATAGACAACAAGTTTTAAATCAATATTCGCAGCGGAAAATAATAATTCATAGAAAAGTTACGTAGAGAATGAAATCTACGATTATCTATGAATTTAAAAGCCCATCATCAACATTTTATCCCTGTAATTTCAATCAATAAATATCTTGAATCAAATAGTCATCTTTGCACTACAGGCCAAAGATATTCATCAGTTGGTCATGTTCACCTCAACACCTGTTCATCTTTGCACTACGGGCCAAATATATTCAATTATATCATCATTTAGGACTGAGGATGATGAAAAATATTTTAAAGGAAACGAATCCAGTGAAACAAAATAATAAATATTAAGAATTCGTATTTCAACTATTCCATGTCCAAAAATACCTCATAAATAATCATAGTGGAGTAAAATTCAAGAATGATCAAAACATGGATACAATCAAAGCTAGTATCCAGAATAGATATTTGGACGAAAAGAAAAAAATTTTATTTTTCGGTGAATAGTAACTCGTGAATAGTAACTCATGAATAGTAACTCATGAATAGTAATCCCGACATGAAAAGTTCAAAATTTGATAAAAAGTTCAGATCAATACTTCGGCATAATGATATTGAAGAAAATAATATCATTTAAGAAGAAATAACATCCCTTACCTCGGAAAGACGGTACTTCTGACTGGAATACTAGATATAGTGCTGAAGGAAACTTGCACCGTATAGCAACACTCAAAGTATCAAATACTCACAAGAATACGCTCGATATAGAGAGAGAAATAGAGAGAAACTTGTGTTTCTGGTGTGATTTCAATTCTAACCTAAGCACCCTATTTATAGGAAAATGCTTAGAACACCAAAGCAGAAAATTTAATATAATAATAATATATTTATCAAATTTTCCTTAGCCCACCTCTAGACATCTGATCTCAGCCCATTTATATCACATGTTAGCCCACTTAAATGCCAAAAACGTTTTTCTTCAAAATAATAAATAAAACTTTCAAAAATCAATTATTTCGGAACTTCAGAACTTCAATAATTCATAATAAATAGCCATTTTATCAGAAAATTCGAATCTCGCGAGTTTTTATAGGAAATTCAATTCTCTACAACTTTGCAGAAGAAAGTTTTTCCAAATTCCAAACAAAAATTGACCGAAATCCATAAACGGGCGATTTTACAGTCAATAATAAATTTTCGGTCAAGAATTGTGTCCACCAACACACAAAACATGTGTTAATCATTTAATGCCACAAAAATACTCTTCCTCCTCATATACTCATATATCCCACATTTATTGTAAAAATATCACCATCAATATATTATTAAAATAATATATTTAAATAAATTATTTTATCAAAAAAAGATAAAATATTAATTTTCAACAATTGTCACATTAAAAATTTCTCCATCTATATCCACATAAAATTAATATTTTCCTCATCATATAAATTAATAATTAATTATACACAAATAATATTACAGAATCACAGTACTGACAACCAGGTCGTTCCTAGGAAAGAGGGGGCTTTCCAATAAGGATCTCTCCTTACTGGCGCGCAATTAGATGACCAAACCTCTCCTTAGACAGAACTTTCTAGACATTGCCAATAATGTTATCTAATAATATTATTCAGATAATATGAATTATTGTTCCGATAATAGAAAATATTGTGACAATTATTAAAACAACAGTAATATAAAATATCAACGCAGCAATTATTGAATCAATAAAATACAATATTGAACAGTAATTACTGTAACAATTATTGAGTAGTGCCTTCTTTCGTAAGAATCAATAATTGGTGCAATATCGTGTGCTACTGTGTAACAACGCGTATTACTGTATTTTAACCACCGGGTATTCCAACAGTATTAACGGTAACAACTATGCCGTTATTTATAAACAACTTATTTTTGTCATTTTCTTCATCCAATCGCTTTTCGTTATGGGGCCCACACAAGGCTGTGCCGTCGTACGAATATTCCCCGACAACAAGAATATTCCACGACCAAACAAATATTCTCCGACAATAATGAATATTTTAGGACCACTTGCTTATTTAAAATATTTGCGCATTTTACCCATAACTAACCACATTAATCAACTCTTACTATTTCAGAATAATAAATAGAGGAAATTAAATTTCATTTATTAATAATTTGGGGTCTTACAACCTCCCCTCCTTATGAAATTTCGTCCTCGAAATTGACATACGTACCTGATGTTTCGAAAAGATGAGGATACCTCGCTTTCATTTCCGTTTCCAACTCCCAGGTCATTTCCTCAGTAGCATGGTTTCTCCACAAAACTTTAACTTGTGGTATGGCCTTCGTGCGTAGGACATGCTCTTTCCTATCCAGGATCTTGACAGATACCTCCTCGTACGTTAAGTCTTCGGCTATCTCATCCGGTTCTAACTCAATAACGTGGCTCGGGTCTTTCACATATTTACGAAGCACAGATATATGAAAAACATTATGAACACGAGACATACTTGGAGGTAACGCGAGTCTATAGGCCATATTTCCTACTCGGTCAAGAATCTGAAATGGACCAATAAATCGTGGATTGAGCTTTCCTCTCTTCCCAAATCTTGTAACTCCTTTCCATGGAGCTACACGTAATAATACATGATCCCCAATGTCAAATTCCACGTCCTTTCGATGAAGATCCGCATAACTCTTTTGTCGATCCTGTGCCGTTTGTATACGTTGTCGAATCGTTTGGATTTTCTCTGTAGTCATTCGTACCAACTTAGGTCCCAACAATGTTGCTTCTCCCACCTCATCCCAGCATACTGGAGAGTGACACTTTCGTCCATACAATGCTTCAAATGAAGCCACACCTATACTTGCCTGATAACTGTTATTATAAGAGAATTTCACTAATGGTAGGTACTTATCCCAACTTCCTTTGAAATCTAGGACACAAAATTTTAATAGATCTTCAAGGGTTTGAATAGTCCTCTCTGATTGCCCGTCCGTTTGAGGATGGTATGCCGAACTGAACCGTAAATCCGTGCCCATAGCTAACCCAAAATCTTGAAGTGAATCTTGGGTCACGATCCGAAACTATGGATACTGGCATGCCATGCAACCTTACAATCTTATTCACGTACATCCTAGCAAGACGTTCAAGGGAATAAGTCTCTCGTATTGGCAAGAAATGAGCAGACTTGGTTAATCTATCAACTATAACCCAAATAGCATTTATGCCTTGAGAAACAGTGGGAAGACCCGTAACAAAATCCATGGTAATGTGTTCCCACTTCCATTTCGGAATCTCAAGTGGTTGCAATGGACCCTTTGGTACTTGATGCTCCGCCTTTACACGTTGACAAGTTAAACACCTCGAGATAAACTTTGCAATCTCTCTCTTCATATTGTTCCACCAAAATGTATGTCGAAGATCACGATACATTTTAGTACTTCCAGGATGGATTGCAAATGGTGTATTGTGTGCCTCCATCATGATCTTGTACTTTAAATCAGAATCGTTAGGAACACAAAGTCTGGAGTGGACTCGAAGTATTCCTTCTTCATCGATTCTTGCTTCTGGAATAGCACCTTTTTGCACTTTCTTCTTCATACGCATCAGCTCCGGGTCTGTAGCTTGAGCAACTTTAACTTTATCGATTAAAGTTGGTTCTACGCGTATACTTGACATCATCGCACTCGTTCCTGCATATGATCTTCTACTCAACGCGTCAGCTACCACGTTTGCTTTTTCAGGATGGTATTGAATAGTGTGGTCGTAATCTTTTAACAGCTCGAGCCAACGTCGTTGCCGCATGTTGAGTTCTTTCTGGGTGAAGAAATATTTGAGGCTTTTATGGTCTGAATATATCTCCACTTTCTCCCCATATAGATAGTGCCTCCAGATCTTTAGCGCGAAAACGACTGCTGCCAACTCTAGATCATGAGTAGGATAATTCCTCTCATATTATTTAAGTTGTCGCGAGGCATAGGCTATGACTTTCCCACGTTGCATGAGAACACATCCTAACCCTTTGCCTGAAGCGTCGCTGTAGATAACAAATCCATCCGAAGCAGATGGTATTGTCATAACAGGTGCCGAAATAAGTCTCCTCTTAAGCTCTTGGAAACTCTTCTCGCATTCTTCGCTCCATACGAATTTGATATCCTTCTTGAGTCAGCTGAGTTAATGGAGTAGCGATTCGAGAAAATCCTTTTACGAATCTCCGATAATAACCAGAAAGCTACGTATTTCGATTACTAACTTAGGTTGCTCTCAACTGTGACTCATATCCCAATCTTGGATATCACGTCACAATGGCACCTATCAGTTACTACCATACGAATATGGCATCCCCTACAGAGAGTTTGGCTTCAGTGTATTCCACAAAGGAAGTCACCAGATAGAGGCTCGGTTATCAACTTCTATAGTTGGGTTTTTAACTCCTGAAGTTCAATAGGAGCCATTCGATATGAGATTTTAGAAATGGGTTTTGTACCGGGTTCAAAGTCGATACAAAATTCAATATCACGCTCTGGGAGTAAGTCAAGAAATTCTTCAGGAAATACGTCAAAAATTTTACTAACAATAGAAATATCATTCAAATCTGACGTATTTTTGTTCAAGTCCATAACATAGCTAAGAAAGCTTGACACCTGTTTTTCAATAAACGAATGACTATACGGCTTGATATGAAAGAGTTTGACTTCAATAGTTTGGTTGCTTGAATTCGAATAACAGGTTGCTTAGGAATATGAAAACTAACAACCTTACGAAAGTAATCAATTTTGGCATGATGAGTAGTTAACCAATCAATTCCTAAAATCACATCAAAAGCAAGTATCTTTAAAGAGATAAGATCAACAGGTAATGTGATGGTGCCAACTTGGATCAAACAAGATTTATAAACAGTGGATGTAACGAAAGTTTCTCCTAACAGAGTTTCAACAGATAAGTCAAAGTCTAATTTTCTCCGGAGTCAATTTTAAACGTTGAACGCAAGCAAGAGAGATAAAAGAATGGGTAGAAGCGGTATCTAATAAGGTATAAATTTCGCAAGAATTTATAATTAACTAACCCGTGCTAACTTCGTTTGGGTTCCTCGCATTCTGACCAGTCACGAAAAGCGCTCTTCCAGGAACCGTTGACTTTGACTTTTCTGGGGCAGCCTTTTGAGTCACCGTCCCCGCTGAACTTGGTTTCGCTATCGTACAATCTCGAGCGATATGTCCTTCCTTTCCACAATTATAGCATACCTTGAACTGTTGTGGACAGTTTGGGCTGATATGTCCCTCTTTTCCACATTTATAGCATATGACCGGTGGTCGTTCTCCTCCCTTGGAACCAATTGCTGCCGGTGCTGACGTCTTCGTATTATCATTGTTGAATCTCCTCTTTTTAAAATCTCCTCCCGACTCGCTTCTTCTATTTTCATAGCCACGATTACCACCAGAGTGGTTGCCGTTCTTGTCTGTACTTTTCTTTCTCCGCTGGTTATCATTGTTCTGATGACTGTTGTCACCGATATGATCCTGGTTGTGGTCCCTCGGTTGACCGTACTCGTTATCTCGCTCCAATAATTGAGCCCTGTTGACAACATCTGAATAGAGAAAAAATTTATGAGAAATGAGATATTGACGTATGCCGGGTTTCAAACCTCTCAGAAACATCCGCGTCATACGTTCCTCATTCTCCACCAAATGAGGTGCAAACCTGGACAACTCCGCAAACTTCGCCTCGTACTGGGACACCGTCATGTTATTCTGCTCCAGTCTAATAAACTCTACCTCCTTCATATGACGAATACTTTCAGGAAAGTACTTGTCATTGAATAGCTTCTGAAATATCTCCCAAGACATGCTGAGTGCAGCTGGATGGGTACGCTTCACAGATTCCCACCAGTAGTCTGCCTCGCCACGGAACATAAAGGTGGCGAATGGAACCTTCTGTTCCTCCGTGCATCCCAAGACATCAAATATCTTGGTAATTTGCTTGACCCATGTCTCCGCCTTAATCGGATCTGGCTTTCCCCAGAATTCTGGTGGTCCCAACTCTTTGAACTGCTTGGCTGTGACAAGCCGCGCATTGCTATCATTTCCACCCGTATTCTGTACACGAGTCTCCCTCGTCTGATTTTGCATGAACTGCAAAAAGCTTCTAAACATCTCATCGTTCATCGTCTGCTCAGTGGTGTTGTTCACAGGAGGAACATTGCCAGCCTGTTGCACGTTTTTCTCGTTGGTGAGTATAAGCATCTCCACCGTCTCATTTACTCCAGTGTTAACATTCTCAGTCGACATTCTAAAATACTGCCATAGAACAAAGGTTAATTTAATAAATTAACATATCACATAATATCCCTATATTATGACCAACCAACAAATAAGCTTAGGTAGGACACACTAGCGAAGGATTTACTCGTCTCTCCCCTCCTAGTTCTATTCCCCGATCTCCGCCAGAGATCATATCCCTAAGCTCTGATACCAACTGTGACGCCCCCAAAATAGGTCCAATCCATCCAACCCATTCTGAGTCGCCAAATACATGGTACAGAAAATAACTACAGCTTTATTATTACAATTGTCGTGCAAAATACGACAACACATATACTGTGAGTTTAAATACAAATATTGTCATCTAGACAATATCCACACTCAAATAAGTCCTCATTACAATTATTGGAACAATATTTTACAAAAAAAATGGTGAGGACTACTAAAACAACTTCCTAGAACCTTCATTCCATACCCCGACTAGTACCTGCTACATTCTCGCCTCCTGAGAAGAAAATGGAACAACAAGGAAAAGGGTGAGCTCAACTAGCCCAGTAAAGAATATTATGACTAAGATAATATACAACAAATTATCGTTAGTCTTCAACAGAAAAAAATTTAATAGAATACAATAGACAACAAGTTTTAAATCAATATTCGCAGCGGAAAATAATAATTCATAGAAAAGTTACGTAGAGAATGAAATCTACGATTATCTATGAATTTAAAAGCCCATCATCAACATTTTATCCCTGTAATTTCAATCAATAAATATCTTGAATCAAATAGTCATCTTTGCACTACAGGCCAAAGATATTCATCAGTTGGTCATGTTCACCTCAACACCTGTTCATCTTTGCACTACGGGCCAAAGATATTCAATTATATCATCATTTAGGACTGAGGATGATGAAAAATATTTTAAAGGAAACGAATCCAGTGAAACAAAATAATAAATATTAAGGATTCGTATTTCAACTATTCCATGTCCAAAAATACCTCATAAATAATCATAGTGGAGTAAAATTCAAGAATGATCAAAATATGGATACAATCAAAGCTAGTATCCAGAATAGATATTTGGACGAAAAGAAGAAAATTTTATTTTTCGGTGAATAGTAACTCGTGAATAGTAACTCATGAATAGTAATCCCGACATGAAAAGTTTTAAATTTGATAAAAAGTTCAGATCAATACTTCGGCATAATGATATTGAAGAAAATAATATCATTTAAGAAGAAATAACATCCCTTACCTCGGAAAGACGGTACTTCTGACTGGAATACTAGATATAGTGCTGAAGGAAACTTGCACCGTATAGCAACACTCAAAGTATCAAATACTCACAAGAATACGCTCGATATAGAGAGAGAAATAGAGAGAAACTTGTGTTTCTGGTGTGATTTCAATTCTAACCTAAGCACCCTATTTATAGGAAAATGCTTAGAACACCAAAGCAGAAAATTTAATATAATAATAATATATTTATCAAATTTTCCTTAGCCCACCTCTAGACATCTGATCTCAGCCCATTTATATCACATGTTAACCCACTTAAATGCCAAAAATGTTTTTCTTCAAAATAATAAATAAAACTTCCAAAAATCAATTATTTCGGAACTTCAGAATTTCAATAATTCATAATAAATAGCCCTTTTATCAGAAAATTCGAATCTCGCGAGTTTTTATAGGAAATTCAATTATCTACAACTTTGCAGAAGAAAGTTTTTCCAAATTCCAAACAGAAATTGACCGAAATCCATAAACGGACGATTTTACAGTCAATAATAAATTTTCGGTCAAGAATTGTGTCCACCAACACACAAAACATGTGTTAATCATTTAATGTCACAAAAATACTCTTCCTCCTCATATACTCATATATCCCACATTTATTGTAAAAATATCACCATCAATATATTATTAAAATAATATATTTAAATGAATTATTTTATCAGAAAAAGATAAAATATTAATTTTCAACAATTGTCACATTAAAAATTTCTCCATCTATATCCACATAAAATTAATATTTTCCTCATCATATAAATCAATAATTAATTATACACAAATAATATTACAGAATCACTGTAAGACCCCAAATTTTATGAAATAAAAGTATTCAATTTTTCTATTTAGTAAATGGTTAAATTGATAAAAAGTTAAAGTTAAGGGTGATATATGAATATTTTTCAAAATAAGCAAGTGGTTATAAAATATTTATTTTGTCGGGAAATATTCGTTTGGTCGTGGAATATTCTTTCTGTCGGGAAATATTCGTACGACGGCGCAGCTATTTGTGGGCCCCATAACGAATAACTGTCGGATGAAGAAAACGACAAATTTAAGTTTTTACAAATAACGGCGTAGTTGTTACCGTTAATACTGTTGAAATACCCGGTGATTAAAATACAGTAGCACACGGTATTGCACCAATTATTAATTCTTACGTAAGAAGGCACTACTCAATAATTGTTACAGTAGTTATTGTTCAATATTTTATTTTATTGATTCAATAATTGTTGCATTGATATTTTATATTATTATTGTTTCAATAATTGTCACTGCACAGTATTTTCCATTATCAGATCAATAATTCATATTATTTGAATAATATTATTAGATAACATTATTGGCAATGTCTAGAAAGTTCTGTCTAAGGAGAGGTTTGGTCATCTAATTGCGCGCCAGTAAAGAGAAATCCTTATTGGAAAGCCCCCTCTTTCCTGGGAACGGCCTGGTTGTCATAAATGTGATTCTGTAATATTATCTGTGAATAATTAATTATTGATTCATATGATAAGGAAATATTTATTTTATGTGGATATAAATGAGGGATATATTTTGGGGTTGTCACAGTTGGTATCAGAGCTTAGGGATATGATCTCTGGCGGAGATCGGGGAATATAACTAGGAGGGGAGAGATGAGTAAATCCTTCGCTAGTGTGTCCTATCTAAGCTTATTTGTTGGTCAGTCATAATATCGGGATATTATGTGATATGTTAATTTGTTAAATTAACCCTTGTTTTGAAGCTGTATTCTAGAATGATATTTAAAATACAGGAGATGGGCAATGGAGAAATTATGATGACAGGAAAGATGGAATCTGAAATGAAAGGAAGGTATTCTCAACTCTTTGAAATACCAGGTACGTAAATTTCGAGGACGAAATTTCATAAGGAGGGGAGATTGTAAGACCCCAAATTTTATGAAATAAAAGTATTCAATTTTTCTATTTAGTAAATGGTTAAATTGATAAAAAGTTAAAGTTAAGGGTGATATATGAATATTTTTCAAAATAAGCAAGTGGTTATAAAATATTTATTTTGTCGGGAAATATTCGTTTGGTCGTGGAATATTCTTTCTGTCGGGAAATATTCGTACGACGGCGCAGTTATTTGTGGGCCCCATAACGAATAACTGTCGGATGAAGAAAACGACAAATTTAAGTTTTTACAAATAACGGCGTAGTTGTTACCGTTAATACTGTTGAAATACCCGGTGATTAAAATACAGTAGCACACGGTATTGCACCAATTATTAATTCTTACGTAATAAGGCACTACTCAATAATTGTTACAGTAGTTATTGTTCAATATTTTATTTTATTGATTCAATAATTGTTGCATTGATATTTTATATTATTATTATTTTAATAATTGTCACTGCACAGTATTTTCCATTATCAGATCAATAATTCATATTATTTGAATAATATTATTAGATAACATTATTGGCAATGTCTAGAAAGTTCTGTCTAAGGAGAGGTTTGGTCATCTAATTGCGCGCCAGTAAGGAGAAATCCTTATTGGAAAGCCCCCTCTTTCCTGGGAACGGCCTGGTTGTCATAAATGTGATTCTGTAATATTATCTGTGAATAATTAATTATTGATTCATATGATAAGGAAATATTTATTTTATGTGGATATAAATGAGGGATATATTTTGGGGTTGTCACAATCACAGTACTGGCAACCAGGTCGTTCCCAGGAAAGAGGGGGCTTTCCAATAAGGATCTCTCCTTACTGGCACGCAATTAGATGACCAAACCTCTCCTTAGACAGAAATTTCTAGACATTGCCAATAATGTTATCTAATAATATTATTCAAATAATATGAATTATTGTTCCGATAATAGAAAATACTGTGACAATTATTAAAACAACAGTAATATAAAATATCAACGCAGTAATTATTGAATCAATAAAATACAATATTGAACAGTAATTACTGTAACAATTATTGAGTAGTGCCTTCTTTCATAAGAATCAATAATTGGTGCAATATCGTGTGCTACTGTGTAACAACGCGTATTACTGTATTTTAACCACCGGGTATTCCAACAGTATTAACGGTAACAACTATGCCGTTATTTATAAATAACTTATTTTTGTCATTTTCTTCATCCAATCGCTTTCCGTTATGGGGCCCACACAAGGCTGCGCCGTCGTACGAATATTCCCCGATAACAAGAATATTCCACGACCAAACAAATATTCTCCGACAATAATGAATATTTTAGGACCACTTGCTTATTTAAAATATTTGCGCATTTTACCCATAACTAACCACATTAATCAACTCTTACTATTTCAGAATAATAAATAGAGGAAATTAAATTTCATTTATTAATAATTTGGGGTCTTACACGGGCTACCCTATACTTGGTGAAATTCTTCTGTTATTACATTATTTATTATTCTGTCGGAATATTCTGTATGTGCTTTACGCCGGACCTGGTTTCATTATTTATTATTCTGTCGAAATATCATGTCTGTGCTTTACGTCGGACCTGGTTCTATTATTTATTATTATGTCGGAATATCCTGTCTGTGCGTTTACGCTGGACCTGGTTCCATTATTTATTATTCTGTCGGAATATCCTGTCGGTGCATTTACGCATGACCTGGTTCCACTATTTATTTTTCTGTTGGAATAACCTGTCTGTGCGGTTTATCGCATGTTTGGTGAATTCTTTTGTTATTCCATTTTTTATTATACTCAGTTGGTTAAAGTTTTAGCTTTTATACTCCATGAAATTAGTGGAATATCTTTAATATTTGCGCTTCATCCAGTATCTTTTCATGAAAATATTCTTCTGAGCATTCTTGAATTTTACTCTACAAAGCAGTATCATGTTGACAATTTGGACGTTGTTGGTTCCTGGATAAATTAATTCTTGAACTTGTTTTATTGAATTCTTATATCATTGTTATCATCCTCATGTTTATATTCTGTTGAAAGTCATCTGTGGCATGTAGTGCATAGATGGACTTGGTATGATTATGACCAGGGATTATTCGGTATAATCATGACCGTAATGTTACAAATGATGTGGTAAAAGTCCTCATTGGCCCGTAGTGCATTGATGGACAGTGGTTGGCATGATCATGACCATTAATGAATACACAAATATTCTTGGCCCGTAGTGCATGAATAATTGTGGTCGTGATACTAAAGAATATCCTTGGCCGTAGTGCAGGGGTGATTCGATGATGTTGATTATTTATTAAGCTGAGTCCCAGCGATAAAAGTCATGAAAAACCTTTTAAATCATAGAAGATAGTAGATTTTATTCTTTACTTGACTCTTCTAATGGATTGCTTGTTCCGCTGCAGTTAAACTTGATGTTTGTTATATTTTATCAGTTTAACACTATTAAAGGCTAATGATAATTTATTTGGCATTATCTTAGTCATAATATTTCTTTACTGGGCTAGTTGAGCTCACCCTTTCTTTCACTGTTCTCTTCAGGAAATGAGAATATAGTTGGGACGAGTCGGGAAACGGAATGATGGTCCAGATGATAGTATTAGTAGTCCTCACTATTCTGTTAAATAGTGTGACAATAAATGTAATGAGGACTCTATTGAATGTGGATATTGTCTAGATGACAATATTTGTATTAAAACCCACAGCATATATTTAGTCGTATTTTACACGACTGTTGTATAATTAAGTTTATATTTGAATTATATACCATGTATTTGGTCATTCAAGATGAGTGATGTAAACATATTTTGGGGGCGTCACATCCCATACCCAACAAGCGCTACATGTTGTAGCGGCCCAAACAACACTTTGAAGCGGGTTCTATTTTAATAATGGTCAAATGAACTTACTAACGTGGGTCCACTTCATCAGATAAAAAATTAATTTTTTATATACCAACTGCTACAAGTTGTAGCGGCTTGGTCTTAAATTTATTTATTTATTTTATTTAATTCCTTTTGTTGTCCCATTTTGTCAGATAGAAAGATAAAAAAAAGTTTTTTTTATATATATCAACCGCTACAAACTGTAGCGGCTTGGTTTTAATTATTTTTTTACATTTCTTCCGTTGTCCCACTTCGTCAGATAAATAAATAAAAAAAGAAATTATATATCAACTACTTTGTCAAATTTTATAAAAAAAATTAAAAAAATTAAAAATAAACCAACCGCTACGATACGCAGCGATTTGGAATATTTTTTTCAAAACGCTTGCATATGAGTCCCACTTTGTTGTCAGATTTTAGATTTTATAAAAAAATGGTTTTTGTTTATAAAATATACGTGAAACGAGGCAAAATAAAAAAAATATTGTAGTTTATACAGCTTGTAGCGACTTTGTATCACTTTAATAATAATAATAATAAGATTTAATTTTGGTATATAATGTACTTTTTTCTGTATATAATGTACTTTTGGTGACATAACATTAAATTACGTGACAGCTTGGTATTGGTGTTGGTGTCAAGGCATGGAAATGAATGGCAAAAGCTACATGTTTTTAAAATTTATCAACCGCTACAACATTTAACGATTTGGAACATTTTCTTTCTATTTGACAAAATAAATCCACATTAAATCAAGTCGTTACAGCTTGTAGGTAGCGGTTAATATATAATTTTTTTTTTATCTTTCTATTTGATAAAGTGGGACAACGACAGTAATATAAAATAATAATAATAATAATAATTTAAGACCAAGCCGCTACAGCTTGTAGCGATTGGTATATAAAAAAAATTTAATTTTTATCTTTTTATTTGACAAAGTGAACCTACGTTATTAAGTTAATTTAACCATTATTAAAATAGAAACCGTTTCAAAGTATTGTTTAGGCCGCTACAACATGTAGCAGCTGAGGAAATATTTTTTCAATCTTAACCTTCCATTTAATTGATCCACGACTGACATGTTAATTGTTGGAATAGTGATTTGGGCAATCGATTGTCATTGATTGATTTCATATATATATATATATATATATATATATATATATATATATATATATATATATATATAGGATCAGGATCAGGTAAGAGATCCCTTACTTTCTTAAAATGAGGGACTTTTTTATTTTGTTTTTTTTTTAAAACAACTAAAAAAAAAGTTTAATATTTTATGGAACTGAAATTTTTTCATAATACAGTGTTTTGAGTGTAATTTGAGTACGTATAACAAAACATGTATTTACAGTCTGGACAGACTGTACCACCACTTTTTGGTATAGGTATTCAAAACACGCCCAAAATATTGTATTATGAAAAAATTTCAATTCCATAAAATATTAAAAAAAAAAATTAGTTGTTTAAAAAAAAAAAATTCCTCATTTTAAGAAAGTAAGAAATCCCTTAATTGATCATTTATATATATATATATATATATATATATATATATATATATATATATATATAGTAAAGTCAGGAAACTTTAAAAATTATCTTAGTACCAGCTAAATTCTAGTCCCATACCAAAGATGAAAGACCAAAAAATTTAATTTTACCTTATTGTATATGTCTAGTCCCATACCAAAGATTAAGAACGAAAAATTTAAATTTACCTTATTATATATGTATCTTTTTAATTTTTTAAGATTACATACATAAATTAAGAAATATAATTAATACTTTGTCGGATTAACTAAATAAAAATTTAATATCAGGCTTTTAAAATTTATTGAAAAAAATATAAGAAAAGTAAGTTAACCTTTAAACATAAAGGATGATATGAAAAATTAAGCATTTAGTACTTCCTTAAAATTTATAAATAACAAATAAAAAGCAACGGAGGGAGTAATACTATTTCTCTGCCGTGCTGCCACTAGTAAACTAAAAGCTTATAATATTCATGAAATATATATATATATATATATAGTCAAAAAGTTCGTAATTTTGTAAGTGGCATTAATTATTTTTTTTTGCTCAACGGAAGGAGTATCTTTTAAAAAGCTCGGAGTTAATAATCAAAATAAGCTACTTCAGTCTTCCAAAAGTCACTTCACCATGTTGCAAAAGGCAAAATAAGTGCATGCAAAAGCAAAAATGTCATGCAATACTTAAAATTGGAAATTTATTTATTTATTTATAAAAAATGCTCCTTTTTTCTGAAAAGGAAAAAAAAACAGTAGACTACAAAATTCGAGTACTATAACAAACTTGAGCATAGCTAAATTATGAGAAACAGGCATACCACAGAGGTTTTCCTTATAAACTATATAAATCATAATAATAAAACTGGCAACTCTTTAATTCATCTGGACCTTACTGGGAAGGACGAATAATAGGGGTTTTACACCTCTTGTGCATAATGGACAAAGCAGCATGCAGGGGCGGTTCTACCCTAGGGGCAGGGGGGGAGCACCTGCCCCCACTGAATTTTCAATACATGGGTTTGTGTCCACCTTGGCTTTCCTCATAGTATACACCTTCACCCTCACCACCCTCTTTTTGTATAAATGATTTTTTAAAGTAATGATAATTTTGTACTATTTCCCTTATTTCTCTCACCGTGTGTAATATTTGGCTCATAAAAAAATTTGTTGATTAAGAAAATCATTCTAATATTTTCCTTATAAGAAAATTATGAATATATATATATTAAACTTAACGACTTAAATGTTGAGAAATTATATTGGATTTAGAAAATTATATATATAGTTATAATTTTTATTCTTAATAAAAAAAAATTCAAATTTGACCCCACTGAACTTTGTGGCCGGATCCGCCCCTGGCAGCATGTCAAACTAAATGAGGCTTAGTACATACATAAAACAAAAGAACTTGAATGGAATACTGGCATAGTATAGCAAGACTCTTACTTCTGATCTTTGCTTTTTCCCCAGACATTTAATTTTTCATCAGAATATATATCACAACACGAGGGCTGCAATAATCTGGATGCCACTCTGATTGATCAATACGGCCAATGATAAATTCCTTTGTCGCTTCTTCTAAGAAGTATTCAAGGATGGCATCTGCATGGAAACAATCATGTTGGCATCCATATATCGCTAAGATGACGGGTATTGAAACTGAAATTCTTACCATTTCGAAGTTCTCCGGCCAAAATTATTGTCGTTTGAGTCCCACATAGTTCTACTAATGACGCCATCAAATCTATCACAGCTCCCTCGCTATATACCACATCTGAACCGAGCACTGGATGTCAACATAGAAAAATCTAAATGAGGGTTCTACACAATTAAAGAACAAAGACCTACATCAGAAATAGTGCTGTGTTTATCCAGGAGTGAGTAAGAAATGATCTTATGCGAGACCATTTGGTAGGTCTTCTTAAACGGATAATATTGATAAAGAAAATGTTGAGTGTGAGAGAGGTCAGTTGCTTAATAACATTCCTTAGCTTGTATCAGTCCAGGGAAAAAGTTCAACCTAACAATCATGCTTTGACCATAGGACTTCTCAGTTATATTGCTATGGTTTGTTTTAAAACAAAAACAGACATTTCAATGATTATGGCTCAACATAGTGGAACTGAAGTATCCATATGTGAGATATAGTGTTAGATCGAGTTGGATCCAGTTTAACCTGAAGGTTGAAGTTGGTCATTCAGTTAGTCATTTTCAGCTGATCAAAGACAATAACCAATTTTCTCTCTTCCTTGTATGTAGGTCTCTCCCCTAACTTACTTGTTTTCTCTATCCATTTACGATTTTGTATCGCCTACTGATCCAAACAACTTCCAAGCCACCACTATGCATCACCCACAATTGCAATTCTCATTCTCCCATCAAATAAAAAAAATGCTGTTCCCCTCCCCCCCCCACCCCCCACCCCCCAAAAAAAAGAAGTAAAGATTCCAATATCTTTTGGTTTTACTGACAAATGCAGATCTGTTTTTCACGCAAAAGATATATAGCTTACAGAGACTAATTTTTAATTTCAATTTGATATTATGTACGCATTGTGTGACTGTCAAAGGTTAAAGAAGTGTATCAACACATATGTCAGGGGTAAGGAAGAGAAAATGTTAGGGCTGTTACCATAATCAGGTAAAGGATTAATCAGTTTTGCATCAGGATCATCTCCCCAAGTGAGCTCAGTCACAACCGCAGAACCTCGCACATTTCCATATAGATTTTCATTAACATTCTTTTTTAGTAGCCTCAGTCTATCTGGCATATCGGTAAGAGTAACGTGAGCACCTAAAAGAGCTGCAATGCAACTGGAAATACAACATAAGTAAATACACAAAAGAAGAAAAGCAATGACTTTCAGGGACAATTATCAACTTCATATAAAAAATCCAAGTAAATTTTTATTATTCATGCTATTTACTTGCACCTAGCTAAGCAGACACTAATACAAGCACCAACAAAAAGTTATACATATAAACAGCAACCAAAACTAATCAGAGATAGTGACCAATGAAAACTTCATCTGAATGGTGTGATCTTTTGGCGCTTTCCACATTCAACTTACTACTGAGTACTAACATAACAACGGACAAGGAAGTTTGTCCACAATGCTATATGGCACGAAGGTGGAAGCAGTTATCATGGAGATGGTCATTGTTATTACCCAACTAATCCACAGCCAGAGCCCAATTCCACAACCTTCTTGCCTTGTAGATCAATCATTCTGATTCCATGGCATGCTCTAAGAACTTCCCTAAAACAACTCCACTATCCCACATTACTGATCCAGTTACTCCTGGAGTGCCCTGCAATTGATTATAACAGAAATATTTAACAAGAACTGTAAACAGTGTACACAAATGGGTAAGCAGGATAATCTAAATAATTTGGTTCATTGATAGCTATAAAATGTGAATCAATAAAGTTTACACTTTGTGCTCCAATGCTGCTAGTAGTATGCATTTAGATCATGGAAGATTTGCAGTGATGTTATCACCCAAAACAACAAATCCAGAAACACACTAACCCAAGTCCCTGAGCCTAGCTCGAATAGATTGCTTTTACTAGGCAACACTCCACTAGTTTGGCATTAATACAAGTTTAGGATAACCATTAGCTTTTTGAGCAATTTTGAGCGAAGGTCAATAACTCGGCAACCTCTAAAATGTCCTCAAGTTTGACTAGTTTACTTTACAAGTCAATCTCAAATAAGCTTCTAGCTGAGCAAGCATGACCCTCGAATTGAGCAGAGAAACACAGACAACTCAATATATGGTCTATTTTATTTTAATTTTTATAAATTACTATATGGTCTATCATCTAAAATACCAAATCTCTTAGTATTAATTTATAGATAAATGGGTTTTTTTTTCTGAACATGTAGCAGTAGAACCCACATTTTGTCACACCACGTAGTTACAGATAGAAAAAGATGCAAATATGAAATGGGTAATAATTAAACATAAACTAAAACCATAACTCAGTACAAGGTCTATTCGCTTATTTATTTTTATTTTTTATAATTACCATAGGGTCTATTCATATAAAATATCAAATCTCTTATTAATCTACAGAGAAATGGGTTTCCTTCTGAACATGTAAAACCCAACACTTTTTGCCACACCATGTAGTATCAGATATGAAAAAGGATGCAACTATCAAATGGGTATTGATTAGACATAAGCGAAAACCATAACTGAAATCAAAATACATGGTACCCAGATAAATATTGCCTAAGATATGAAATGGGTAGATTAGTTTATGCAAAAAAGTTAGAATTTAAAAAATGGGAGGAATATTTACACACCAAGGAAGAAGGGGACTGGAGAATTGAAAGAGAGCGGCCGCAAGCATCAAGAGGGAGGTGGAGAGAGGATTGGAGTACAAAGGCGTTGTGTTTTGAGAAAGTGGGCTGTTGAATGCCCCAAAGAAGCATAATTTCCTCCGCCGGCTCAACTACACCGCTCACCATAAAAACCTTTCCGCCGTACGATCCCATCCCTCCTACTATTACCTCCATCTCCTCTATTTGATGAGCTGGTTCTTCTCTCCCCTCTCTCTCACTATCCGCCATGGCTCAGATGTTATTTAGCTCAGTAAGTTTACCAGGACTGCGAGTTAAATGAGGGAAATGGAAAGGGAGGAAGGAAACTAAAATTAAATATATAAATGTTAGAAGAGGATTAAAAAAAAAAACTAATTTAATTATCTACATTGTTTAAAAATCTATCGGATCAACATATAAAATTATTATTGATTTTTTAAAATTAATTTATAATATTTTTAAATTTAAAATTTAGAGAAATTAATTTGATTTTAATAATGTAACGATTGCCATCAAAATTTGTATCCATATTTTATCTTTCTTCTTATTATTAGGTATTAAAAATTTGTAATGAGTTGATTTTTTGGGATAAAATAAGTTTACCCTTCAAATCTATCATCTATATTATAAAGCGTTCAGCTTTTTATAACTATTTTTTGGTTTTTTTGGATCACAAATATATAATAATCAAGAGTTTTATTTAGGAAACTGATTTCACATAAAAAAAACCGTCTATAGCGACGATTTTTACCGTCGTTATAAATCTATTACAACACTTTTCATGTAAAAATATTAATTTTCTTTTATTTACTTTTCTATCTCTTTCTCTATTTTTCCTCCTTTTTCTCTCACCAATTTCCTTTCTATTTTTCTATTTTTTTCTCTCATAATTAATTTAAGGTTTCTTTTTCTCATTCCGACGTCTGTGTATTTTTTTTTCTTCTTTCCTTCAGCTATTTTATTCGTCACATAATTTTATTTTCAATTTATTTTTGTTTCCAGCACGTAGCATGTATGTATAATTTAGATGTTCGAGATTATATAAATTTTCTTTGATATTTCTTCAAAGTTTATCAAGAAAAATATTTAATATAATAAATGGTTTTTTTTGTTAAAAATGCTCCAGCAAATTTTTAAACTTCATTTCATATATTCTTTATCCTTTTTTCCTCAAGTTTGTCAGGTTCCAAGCATAAAAATTTCTCCTAGAATAATGTCAAAGTCCATCTACAAAAGAAAATAATATGAACAATCTATCTAACAAAATACAACTGATTTTGAATATCTCGCTCACCCTAATAAATCATCTCGACCGTCCAAAATTTGGGATAAATTTCACCGTCCATGTAGTGCTAGAGTCACGGACACACAGCTAGTAGTAAAAGAATAGTAAAATTAGTAGTCTGTGTATATGACAAGTCTCTATGCTGTTTATCATGATCTCTTTCTTAAATTAGAAAATTTAAAAACACAAAAAGATAAATTCCTCTAAGTATAGTTTTTGTTTATAAACTCAAACAGTAGTAGATGCTTTCTTTGTCAAGGCCAAAATCAGTAACAGGCACACCAAGAAAATCTAGGCTCTTGCTTGCTGGGGAATGGCCACTGCTTCTGCTTAATCTGTCGTGCTTTTTTAACTCCATTTTAGCAGACTCGAAGCACTGGCTCTTGCTCAGTCCAGAAGTTCTTTTTCTGTTGCTAATATCTCGAAGCATACCTTGGTTTTCGAGGCATTGCAGTGGTGAGTTATTAACCGGTTGTAGCGTTGGCCGATGATCTTTTTCCAGGGATATTAATTGCTTTAAGGATTTCGTAGGTAACACCGTGCCACCGCTCTTTGCAGCAACCTTAAATTGCTTTGACATATGATTAAGCCACAATAGTAGTTCAAGTATACATTTGTCGGTCTTCGCCTTGTCTGCATGGTGAAGTGTCTCGATTCGAATGATTTCAGTCATGCCAGTTTGTTTAAGTTTCGCACCGGATCTGCATGTCACGAATCCAACTTAAATTTTTTTTGTTTATTTATGTATACATCTTGTTCAAGCAGATTAGCAGTACACTAATACATGTAGATCATATCATTAAGACTTGAGAAGGTTGGCCAGAAGGGAAATACTCCCTCCTACCCAAAAAGGATGACCCAAGTACATTTTTTACGCAAATTAAGAAACTTTACGCAGTAGGAAGAGTATCACATTAGTTTCATTTTTGCCCATGGTGGACCCTACATATAGTTCATTGAGGAAGCTTTTTGTTTCTTAAATTAGTGGACCATTTATAAATCAACAGAATAGTCTTTGTATACATTTTAGTGTACTTAAGTTATACTCCCTCCGTCCCAAATTATCTGCTGTTTTAGCAAAAAAAATTTGTCCCATAATATCCGCTTTTTCAAGATTTCAATGCATTTTTTTCCTTTGTTTTCCAAGTTTGCCCCTTTACCCTAATTAATGATAGTCATTACTCTCATTCATGCCTCTCCTCTTTTTAAGCATCTTTTCATATTCCCATCAATAAGGATTCATGCGCAGAAAACAAAAAAGTCAATACATAAGGGCATTTTAGTATATTTATTACATATATTGGTATGTGTGTGGAACTCTAGAAAAGCAAATAATTTGGGACGGAGGGAGTATTTTACGAGACAAATTTTTTTTTTTGGGTACTCGAGTCATTTTTTATGGGACGGAGACAATTAAGAGAGTGAATGGAAGTCTTCTACTCACCGTGTACTTGCCCACTCTCCAACCCAACCGAAACCATGATGAGCCCTATATAAAATACAAAAATCAAAAGATAATGACTTGGCGAAGGATAATAAAGCCAACTATACATATAAAGATGATGCAATGAACTACATTAATAATGCAAGAAGAGCATCTTACTTTGATGTGTTTGTGGCTAGAGGAGCAAGCCACAGCAAAGTTTTCTCCATCTCGGTTTTAATTTCCGTGACAGTGAGCTGCAGAAAAAAATTATATTCACCATAGGAAATTAAAAAAAAAAACTATCACGAAAATAATATTAGGGTCTATGAAAGAAAAATGATTTTGTTGCTTCAATTGAATTCAGCGGAGAATAATGTCAATTAAAATGTATTCACATGCTTCATAAAAAATATAAAGATGGGTTGTCAAATAAATACGTACCTCTTCCTTGACATGAAAGGATTTTAGTTTGGACCGGAAAGATGACTTTATACTAGGAGGCAGGTTCTGGTATAAAAGTTCCCTAGTACTAGAAGGCACAGAGACGGATCGAGCTACCTGATCAAAGCATAAAAGTACTAATTAGAAATTTAATCATTTTATTTGAAAAATGCAAACATAAAGAGAGACTTTAATGGCACATCGCTTTACATATAATATACAAGAAATGTTGCAAGATATTATAATATATTATGAGAGAAAATACAGGTAAAAATGATATATGAATTGAAAAAAAACACTTAATTACTAAGATAGTTTGGAATCAAGTTGACAGAAAATGTATCAAGCAGTGAAGAGATAATATACTCACAATTGAGTCGATCTGCTGGATAATATTAGCATAATGCAAAGAAAGACCAGCAGGTCCCAATCTTTGAATGCTCAAAACTCCCTTTGATTCTGTAGTAGCATCTGCAGATTATCAATGACAAATATTTAGAAAAACGTTCAGAAGTATATGAATACTGTAAAACAAACTCTGGGGACTGCACTGTCACTAATAGATATAACTGAAACTAATTCAACTCGTAAAATAAAGAGAAATAGAGCAATAATAACTCTATTATTTCGAACTCTGACAAGTACATAACCATTCAATCTGTCATGTTCTAAGGATTCAAATTTCAAACACATACGGACACAAGTGCATGGCATCTAAAAAATTGGAAGAATTATAAATATCCAAGATAATAGATAGAATATTGGGCCAGCACATGGTGAATCATGCTTCTGGTTTAAACTGGAGCAAGAGGATGTATAAGAAGAGAAATTATATAGTGCTTTCTAGTTTCACGTAACACTTCCCATAATTCTCAAATAGTACCAGGTAGAGTGAGAATAATCAAAACAGGTGTTGAGTCTGCCGTAAAACAACATGTACACGTCAATATTTGTAAACTACTAAGCATATGTAGCAATAAAAGATTAGACAAGGATAGGTAGTCGTAGAAGTGCTACTTCTACTCCTTTAAATCAATTTCTTGCAATTGTGTACGTCTGTGGATTTCATGTATCTGACGAAAAATTTTGAGATTCATAAGGTTGAAGAAGAAGTAACATCAGGTTGAAGAGGAAGTAACATCAACCTTTTAATAAGGAGACTTTTTCATATTACAAGCATTAAATAAGCTAGGAGTGCTGTAAAATTGTAATGGACTGGGAAAATACTTAAAATAGCAAACTTCCTAAGATTAAGCCTATACATACATGTACTGCCAAATGCACTGTTTATTTCTCGAGTCAAAAAGAGGACGATGTTGACAAGCTTCTCCATCACCTGTAGTTCACAAAATTGCACCAATGTTCTGAAAGATATTTATTTATAAGATGAACCATCTAAGAAAAATCAATAATATCTTACAAAATGCAGTAATAAGGAAAAAAATATTTCTTTTTATTTTCTCAATTTTTTGTCTAAAATTTATGGACAAAGATAGAACTATAATACAAAGATTAAAACATTACACGACAAGCAGACTTATTAATCTCTCTAATCAACAGGAATATGGATACAACAGTATAAGAGGTTAAAACGTATGTATATGTCTAACTACATATATATTAATAAAAAAAAGCAGTTAAAAAATCAAAGAAACTAGAACGTAAATATCAACATATACTTCAAAATCACTGGATAACTTTCAAAGTAGAGCTATAGAGTATAGAGCAGCATCAACAACTACCTCTTCCATACTCTTGAGCCAGAGTGACTTTTTCTTTAATGATTTTACTTTCTTCCTTTGGCTTTTTAGTTCTACCTTCAGAGATGTGAGGTCCTCACCTGCCGGTCAAAGAAAATCTTTTCATACATTTCAGACATAATAATATCCTTGAATACATTTAGATTGAAAAGTTAATTAAATAACATCAACAGCATGAATTCTATCTTTTTTACAGAAGGATCACAATGAATATACTGGACCATAAGGCATAAGCATCATGTAATAGTGTTAAGTTTCCAGTTCTCCAAAAGCTTACGCTATTATTACCCCTGCTTGCACACGGAGAGAAAAGGTGCATCATATCTTACTAGCACATTAATTTTAAAATGATGTTCTAATGACAAAGTTGTGCTGCATAAACTTGCCATCAACATGGCTATGGATAAAAGCCATTTCATCAATAGTATAACAATCCAAACACCATAATTATACTGCTAGAAATTTACTAGCTCTTTTTTTTTGTATACACATCAATTCTTGTCCAAGGACAGTTCTAAGTACAACTTCACACCTTCCATTTGCTTCGGGACAGTCCCATCGAGTAGTGCCAGGTCAATTACCTCCATTTATGTTATGTAATATTAAATCTAATTTCAGCAACTACATCCTTTTAAATTAGTCTCCTTGTCATGTTCAGTCAGTTTGAGGAAAACAACATAGTATCCAGTAATAGGCAAATGAAGCTATATGCCCAAGTTATCACTATGACAGCTACTCAGTTGAAAGCTTATAAACAAGGAAAGTTCATTACCTTTTTGAGTGACATTTGACTTATTCTCAATTTGATGCTTGTGCTGATAATCTTGCTCCAGTCTGTCTAATGTATTCAACTCCTGGTATAGCTCCTGTAATTAAAAGAGTTTCAGTGGGTTGCTTTTAAAAGACAAAATGTCAAAAACTAAGGCCACATTAACTACTGTGCACATTTTCTTTACTAGGTTTTATTTTTTCCCCTTAATGTTTGTTTTCTTGACTAAACTTTTAAGGACAACCATTCTCAACTTATAGCTTTAGCCTGTGAAGTTTCATTAGCTAATTGCAGGGTTTAAGCATGGTTAAGACCAAGTAACCGAATTTTAAAAAAATTAAAATATTGTAACCAATTAACAACAAAAATTCAAGAATTCATTATGGTGCATAAATAGGCCAGAGTATATTTCTCTGTCATTACTCTAATACATCATTTGATCTTCTAAAATATATCATTTTTTTTCAATCCATGTCATCATGCAATAACATGAATATGTTAATACGATGCAAAGAGATCCAAATCATTTTGACTCATGGAATGAATATATGTAGTTAAAACGTATTATGCAAGGGGTAGCTATACATGGATGCTTATAATTAGGAATTCTCTTAGAATTTTAAAAAACAACAAAGTTAAATTTAAAAAATAAAATTATTTACATTGAGAAATTGAGTATCCAAGAAATAATTTTGTACAAATGTAATGTTTGAGCATTCAATACAAAATTAGAGTATTGATATTTGTGCACTTCGAGATAAAAATCAAAGAAATATTGAAACGCAATTCGCTAGGTCTACAAGAGGATTTGGTAACTCTACTTCTAACATTTCCTTCTAAAACTATTCATGTAACTCTCAACTTGTTTCTCTTAGGCACCAGCTGTAATGTTGAGAATAAAGTTCAAATTTTGATCATATTTCATGAATTTCAGGGACCAAGTTTAATTCTTGCAAACTAATTTATTTGAACAAACTGTATTGAGATCAAAAAGTGTATCTCATATCTAGAGTGTCATGGGTCATATTAGTGACCTAGGGATGTGAAAGAAACATACACTTTGATTTTAGTCATCTTTTTAGGTAGTTAAGTAGTTAAGAAAGGCCATACGCTTTATTTTTTTGTTTTTTCTAAGCAAAAGATTTGTCATGACCTCTTTAGATGTTTCTTAAAACTAAGACCACAAACTCATTGACATTTTTTAGTTATGAAAGGAGAATACTAACAGCAGTACACTGAACCAAGGTCATGAAATGCTGCATCACTGAGTCTGCTTCTTCCTTCAACTGTTTAGGAGGGTCTTTGCTATGTCTGGAAAATAAAAAGCATCAACTGAGTGAAAATATCTAAACATGTAGGATAAATAAGATGATTTGGTTAGTGAAAGAAAATTTTATAAAATTACTTCTCAAAATAACGATCCAAATTGTGCCACTGAGGATTTTTACAACGATTTCCGAAACGTATTACTTCTCCTGCAAAAACTTTCAGCTCTTCCCTGTGAATGGAACAAAATATCCAATGAATACTTTTAATAATTAATATCCACTAAATAACAAGTACTAGTTTTAAATAAAAATAGAGAGCGTCAATTTCTTTTTCTTTTATTATTATTGTATTTTTATGAGTAACTAACAACACTAACCATTTATGGGAGGACATAAAGGCTATATTAGACTGCTATTTTAGACTTTAGAAAAAATAACCATTTATAGCATGAACGTAAAGGCCCCAACAAAAAAATCTATTCATAGCAGAAATAGAAATGCAAGGACAACAATAAAATTTGTGTACTTTTCTCTAGTACCAACCTCTTGTCTGCGGCAACCATTTTCAAGAGTTCATCCATGTCTTTTGACACTAAATGTTGAACACCTTCTGAAGTAAGCACAACTTCTTTCAGTTGCTGTACGTTTTTATTTGAAACGGATTCCATAAGACTATAACCCTTGACAACTGTATTCGCAACTTCAAATGCTAGAATGGAAAGTTCATTGCCTTTGATTGTCACGCCAGAAACAAAGCCACTGTTAGGGTTCAAATTGGTCATGCTACTCCCAAGGTTGTCCAAGATTTCCACGGCCTTTCCCAGCCCGAGGGTACCAGATCTGCCCAAACGTGAACTTACTTCTGAACCCTGCAATGTTGTGGCATTTTTAAGGCTGTTAATAACATAATCTAATCTAGATTAATAAAGTCTTGTTGCAGTTTTTATGATCTACTAATGGTGAAAACGTGTTAAAATTATACAACTGCCTCACTATTTCTATACAACTGCAGTACCCACTATCTACAAAGAGATGGGTACCTGGATCTCTTGAACATGAAAAACAATAGAAACCAACAAAATGAGCTAGTGCCTTGTTTATCAATAAATTGTTTCACTTTTTCTTTATCATTTTTTTACTCCTTTACTTTCACATTTTTATCAAACTACAATTCCTCATTAAGTCGTTAGTTCCTGTTTCTGGTAACAACACTGTCACTATCTCTAGCACCCCTTCTACCATTCAACAAGGCGCACGATCTAGGAATCACCCCAACCCCATCAAAAATATTTAAGTTTTACGTATCTATCAAAGGATGACAATTGGTGTATCAAGGTTTAACTTTATACTTAGTAGAGCTCATTTTATCAACAATCTTTCTTAACATCTGTATCAGCTTATCATAACGGACATTGACAATACGTTGAGATATGTATTAAGGAGCACAATTTAGTGTCAGCTGATAGTTTCAATAAACTGAGATAAGGGCTAAAGAGATGAGCAACATATGAAAAGTAATAGGTAATAACCTGCTTTCACGGCACCTACCTGCTTGGTTCTCGTTGATCTGGATTTCTGGTATAAAGCCATTTGGTAGTGAGGTATCCCGTCATAGAAATCATTGTTATTGCTACCTTGATTCATAACTGGTTTTTTTATTTCTGAAGGTTTGTCTGATATCTTCTCAGCGCGTTTCCGCACTTTTGGAGGAGATAAATTAGTCTGTTTCTTCGTCGACTCCATCAACCCATTTGACTGATGTCCCGCACTACCAGACCCACATTTGTTACTACGAACACGTGAGGACTTCTTATAAGAATCTTTAGTTTTGGAACTGAAAGCTCCCATAGTGTTCCTGAACATAAAGCAAGGGCTCACGCAATGTTTGTTCATTGTTGTGAAGGTTGTGAGACAAGGTAGACTATGGAGCAGCATGGAATGAAACAGATATGCATAAAGGGCAGAAGTGTAGTTTTCATTCCTTTGTTTATTTGCAGTTATCCAATCATCAAAAATGGAATGAATGTTCCTGTTCCTTGTTTTTAAGAGATTTTAAATATCATAATCCGATGAAACTAAATTGATTTTACTAAATAATCCTGTAAAACATGAACTGTATACTGACACATGACTTATCTATGATCCATCTGCAAATTTACAATACAACTCAATTTAACTCAACAATAGCTTTTATTCCAAATAATAAAACTGTCGAATTGTTTCCTAGTGTAGTCACAACAAGGACATTTTCAATGATATTACGCCATGTCATTGCTAACTTGGTACTTACATGGCGCTCATTTGGTGACATTAGTTGGCATTCCCTATTATCTTCTTTTTATATATTAGGGTTTCTAATAGAGTTTTTCTAGATTTACTCGTGTAATTATTAGACATTATAAATATCATTGATATTTTTAGAGGATGACTGTAGATAGTCGATACTAGCCTTCCATTAAATTTGATCTTATTTATTCGTCGTATGGCCCAAAGGCTATATAAGGGGATACTCATCATTCATAAATCATAAAGCAAAACTGTAATCATTCTTGAGCTATAGAAGTTTAAGTAAATAAGGGAATTTTTTTTCGATTGCCACATTTGTTTGGGAACATTCGTACCGAAACAAAATTCGCTACCAATCAAAGTGTTTTTTGGTTACCATGATATGGACTAAAAACTATACAACAGGGATCAAGACCAACAAACATCAGAAGAGCATTGCAGAAGAAGGGCACCAATGACCAAACTACATTTATTTCGACCCGTTGAACAATTAACAATACCCAGTAGTTTCACATAACTGAAATTTCTAATGCCGACAACAATATTAGCATAACATGTTCAAGTTTGATACAAATATACCACATTATCACTTACAAATCTTCTCTAAGCATGAGTAACATTATAAAAGGGGGGGAAATGACTAAAAAAGGAATATAAATATCTCAAAATATGATGAACTTAATTTATACCATAATCAAATGCGGGTACCAAAATCAGAAGAAACATATAATATTTCCATAGAAAAAAAACAATATGCAAGACAAATCAAAAAATGGATTTTGAATACTAATTGACATTAAACAAACAAGCACATACACCAGCAAATGAAATTATAAATATATACACTTAAAAAAATGAATACACATAAAAACATTATAGTGCAAATCAAATACGAGTTTGGCTATTTAAGCTGACAATTTGTACTAACTTCTGTTGTGATTACACACAATGGCCCAGGGGCTACAAGTAATTGCAAGGAAATTTTCATGTATCTAGTCGCAATAGAATCTGACATATATATAGAGAGAGAGCAATGATCAAAAACATTCCTCTTAAATAGCATTTTCTTAAATAACACTATTTTATTAAAACTACGTCGTTTTGGAATGGTCGCGGGTGGCATTTTTGTAAATAAAAGGAAAATAAGTGGGACCACTCTCTTTTAAGTCAATCTAAAACAAAGTAGTTTTAATAAAAGAATGCTATTTAAGGAGGAATGTTATTTAAGAGAGTAATATTCTTGATCCTTGCTCTCTATATATATATATATCCTTTCTCTTCAAATAAAAAAGACATTTATATCTCGCTGTGCAAATATATGTATGTGATATCACTAGGTCATATCAGAAATACTGATAACAATCAAACAAGATATGTTAAAGGGTGAATAAAATCCCTTCAATTTCACTACAAATGAAAATTTAAAAGATGGGCATACAACCAAAAGGACAAATGCAAATACATATATCTGGATGAGTTTAAAAAGACAAACATAAATGATTAAAACTATGTTTAACAACTCAATTCCAAACCTGGAAATGAAATTGAGAACCAAATTTTAGCTAAATTTCAATTCCATAAAATTGCAAATGTGCTTTCAATACCAATTCCTCATACTATGAGTGTTAGATAACCTATTTCTATAACAATTTATCCGTCGAGTTATATATGGTAGATATATAGAGAGAGAGAAAATTTGTACCTTGGCCGCCGGTAGGCAACTGAGAGAGAGAGGAAAGATGGGGAAAATGAAAGTGTAGAAGTCCAACTCAAGCACCCGCCAAATTACATATTTTTATATCTAAATATAATATAATATCAATTTTCTATATATTATCTTGTATTAAAAAAAACAGTGTTATTTATTTAACATAAAATAAAATAGTGAGACCGTGAGAGAATTAAAATTATATTTAATATTTTGGATAATATTAACCAATTTTTGCCGAGACAAAATTATTTTAATAAAAACGACTATTAAGAGAGGGATGGAGTATCAAATTTTATTTTAATAATTAATAATAGTAATAGGATAATGTTACGCATAAATTATTCTACGAATATTTTATAAATTATTAATGTGATATATTTTATCTCAGCTTTTTATGTAGGGTCGATTTGTTGATCAAAATGGTGAAGTAGAATATGTTACGTCAGCCGTTTATAAAATATTTATAGAATAATTTGTACAATCACTCACATAGTGTATATTTTGATGACTCACGTGCAGAACAACTCACGTGGGCCATCAAAATATGCATGTAAACGGCTGTATGTGGTAATAGACTTTTTTTTTTTTAATAATATAGTAGTAGTATTAGTTAGTACCGTTGCTTTGGCCACGTCCACGTGTCCGGCGACGGAAAGTTTGTCAAAAAAAGAAAGCTGGCTGAACATGCAAGAAACTGGTCAAAGAATATATTTAAAAGGTCAAATATGCCACGCTAAAGTAGTATATGCCGATATTTTAAGTATTATGTTGAACATTATTTTAAACTCAGATGATAGTTGAGTCTAGGGGTCCTACTGCTGGTTGATGAAAGGAGTCGGTATGACTGAATAATCAGAAGGGAAAAAAATCATTAAACTCTTTTAAGTTATTAAAAATATATAAAATGTTTTTCTAAATTAAAATTTTTAAATAATTATTGAAAATGTCTAAAATCTGATTATTATATAAACTAATGTGTACATATGAACTGATTAAAGTTTGAGTATTTTTGACAGTCAAGTAAAAATTCAATAATTTTGATGAAAAAATAGTATGCTTATATTTTTTTGTTGATAATTAAGACGGTAAAATGAGTAAATAATTTGGGCTGGATTCGTACTCATTCAAATCAAAGTTCTATTCGAGCTCGACTCGAAATATAAATGATTCAAATATGAATAAATTTTAAAGTTCGATAAATTATTCAAATATTTTCAAATTGTAATTTTTTATTGATATTTAGATCATAGTTAGAAAAGTTCAAACTGTTCGGACTCGATTCGAGATCGTGCTCGACTCGGTAGCTAAACGAGCCTCAATAAAATTTTATTTTATACTCGATAAATTTTGTAAATTAAATCTGAACAACTCAATACTCGACTCGACTCGGTTCATTACCCTTATTGATAACTTGACTAATATCCTTTAAAAAAATCATCAACAAATCATGTAATTATTTTTGAAATGTAATTTAGATAAATCAGGGTCATGTTTGTTTACAAAAGATAACATTTGGGATTGAACTATTAGTCCAAAATCTCTTATTTATTCTTAAAAATAGACTCGAGACTATTAGTCTAAGGATAATAAAATAACTTGAAATGAGAGATTATTTAATACCACGTCCAACAAGGTATTATAATTCTTATCTGTAAGACCCCAACTTTTATAAATAAAGATGAATTTTCTATAAATATCATTTTTGAATATTATGGAGTTAATTTGATATAATATTATAGTTGTGGGTAATATTTATAAATTTTGTAAAGTACGCAAGTTGTTATATAATATTCGATTGGTCGGGAAATATTCGTACAACGGCACAATCATTGGTGGACCCCACAACGAAATTATTGTCGGATTGAGAAAACGACAAAAATATTTTATTAAAAATAACGGCGGAAGTTTTACCATTGATACTATTGAACTACTCGGTAGTAAAAGTACAGTAACACGTGTGGTTGCATAGTAGCACACGATATTGATTATTAATGCTTATGTGAAAAGTCACTCAGTTTGATTCAATTATTGTCAATTAATAATATGAATTATTTAGCGATAATGAAGTTTTATCTTATTCGTATTATTAACGTAATAAAACAGAAACATCTTTTTATATAAAACAGAATACTTTATTAAAGTTATTATATAAATAGAATATATTATATTTTATTTAAAAGATTTTTCTTTAAATATAGATCGTCATATTAAAGTAATCAATATGGACCGTTCATGGATTAGTTACTATGCATTCTATTTTTCTATAAATAGCAGTTCATTCCTTCATTATTTCTTACGAATTCACTGAACTCTAGAGAGAGAAACTATAGAGAGAAACTATAGAGAGAGAGAGAAGAAAAGTATTCTGCTACTTAACTACTTCCTTATTTTAGTTCTTCTTTAAAACGGTAAAGGGTGTT
The DNA here is from genome assembly GCA_016801055.1 of Panax notoginseng. NCBI lineage: Eukaryota > Viridiplantae > Streptophyta > Magnoliopsida > Apiales > Araliaceae > Panax > Panax notoginseng. The sequence continues at coordinate 136,598,618 of CM029023.1, forward strand.
ATTCTTTCTTATTCATGAAGAGAACTTTTGTTATTCCATTTCTTACTATTCTGTTGGAATAACCTGTATACGCGGTCTACCCTATACTTGGTGACATTCTTCTATTATTCTGTTGGAACATCCTGTCTGTGTGTTTTACACCGGACCTGGTTCCGTTTTTATTATTATTCTGTTGGAACATCATGTCTGTGTGTTTTACACCGGACCTGATTTCGTCTTGTTATTATTCTGTTAGAACATCCTGTCTGTGTGTTTTACGCCGGACTTGTTTCTATTATTTATTATTCTGTCGGAATATCCTGTCTGTGCGTTTACGTCGGACCTGGTTCCATTATTTATTATTCTGTTAGAATAACCTGTTTGTGCGGTCTATCGCATACCGGGTGATTTCTTTTGTTATTCCATTCTTTATTATACTCAGTTGGTTAAGTTTTAACTTCTATATTCCATGAAATTAGTGAAATATCCTTGATAATTGTGTTTCATCCAGTATCTTTTCATGAAAATATTATTCTAAGCATTTTTGAATTTTACTCCACAAAGCAGTATCATGTTGACAATTTGGACGTTGTTAATTTTTGGATAAATTAATTCTTGAACTTATTTTATTGAATTCTTATATCATTGTTGTAAGACCCCAAAATATTAATAAATAAAATTTAATTTCCTCTATTTATTATTCTGAAATAGTAAGGGTTGATTTGATTATTGTGGTCAGTTATGGGTAAAATACGCAAATATTTTAAATAAGCAAGTGGTTATAAAATATTCATTGTTGTCGGAAAATATTCGCTTGGTCGTGGAATATTCTTACTGTCGGAGAATATTCGTACGACGGCGCAGTCTATTGTGGGTCCCATAATGAAAAGCGATTGGATGAAGAAAACGACAAAAAAAATAAGTTGTTTATAAATAATGACATAGTTGTTACCGTTAATACTGTTGGAATACCCGGTGGTTAGAACACAGTAATACGCGTTATTGCACAGTAGCACACGGTATTGCGCCAATTATTGATTCTTACGTAAGAAGACATTACTCAATAATTGTTACAATAATTACTGTTCAATATTGTATTTTATTGATTCAATAATTGCTGCGTTGATATTTTATATTACTGTTATTTTAATAATTATCACTACACAGTATTTTCTATTATCGGAACAATAATTCATATTATCTGAATAATATTATTAGATAGCATTATTGGCAATGTCTAGAAAGTTCTGTCTAAGGAGAGGTTTGGTCATCTAATTGTGCGCCAGTAAGGAGAGATCCTTATTGGAAAGCCCCCTCTTTCCTGGGAACGGCCTGGTTGCTAGTACTGTGATTCTGTAATATTATTTGTGTATAATTAATTATTGATTTATATGATGAGAAAAATATTAATTTTATGTGGATATAGATGGAGAAAATTTTTAATGTGACAATTGTTGAAAATTAATATTTTATCTTTTTCTGATAAAATAATTCATTTAAATATATTATATTAATAATATATTGATGATGGTATTTTTATAATGAATGTGGGATATATGAGTATATGAGGAGGAAGAGTATTTTTGTGGCATTAAATGATTAACACATGTTTTGTGTGTTGGTAGACATAATTCTTGACCGAAAATTTATTATTGACGGTAAAATCGTCCGTTTATGGATTTCGGTCAATTTCTGTTTGAAATTTGGAAAAACTTTCTTCTGCAAAGTTGTAGAGAATTGAATTTTCTATAAAAACTCGCGAGATTCGAATTTTCTGATAAAAGGGCTATTTATTATGAATTATTGAAGTTCTGAAGTTCCGAAATAATTGATTTTTGGAAGTTTTAATTGTTTTTTTCAAAGAAAACGTTTTTTGTTTGTTTTGTGGGCTACAACATGTGCATAATGAGCTGAGTTCAGATGGTCTTGAGGTGGGCTTGAAAATTATATATATATATATATATATATATATATATGTATATATATATATATATTAATATTATATTAAATTTTCTGCTTTGGTGTTCTAAGCATTTTCCTATAAATAGGGTGCTTAGGTTAGAATTAAAAATCACACCAGAAACACAAGTTTTACTCTATTTCTCTCTCTATATCGAGCGTATTCTTGTGAGTATTTGATACTTTGAGTGTTGCTATACGGTGTAAGTTTCCTTCAGCACTATATCTAGTATTCCAGTCAGAAGTACCGTCTTTCCGAGGTAAGGGATGTTATTTCTTCTTAAATGATATTATTTTCTTCAATATCATTATGTCGAAGTATTGATCTAAACTTTTTATCAAATTTGGAACTTTTCATGTCGGGGTTACTATTCACGAATTACAATTCATGAGTTACTATTCACGAGTTACTATTCATGAGTTACTATTCACCGAAAAATAAAATTTTATTCTTTTTGTCCAAATATCTATTCTGGATACTAGCTTTGATTGTATCCATGTTTTGATCATTCTTGAATTTTACTTCACTATGATTATTTATAAGGTATTTTTGGACATGGATAAATCGAAATACGAATCCTTAATATTTGTTATTTTGTTTCACTGGATTCGTTTTCTTTAAAATATTTTTCATCATCCTCAGTCTTAAATGATGATATAACTGAATATCTTTGGCCTGTACTGCAAAGATGAATGATTTCTGATGAATAAAGATGAACAGGTGTTGAGGTGAACATGACCAACTAATGAATATCTTTGGCCTGTAGTGCAAAGATGACTATTTGATTTAAGATATTTATTGATTGATATTACAGGGATAAAATGTTGATGATGAGCTTTTAAATTCATAGATAATCGTAGATTTCATTCTTTACGTAACTTTTCTATGAATTATTATTTTTCGCTGCGAATATTGATTTAAAACTTGTTGTCTATTGTATTCTATTAAATTTTTTCCTGTTGAAGACTAACGATAATTTGTTGTATATTATTTTAGTCATAATATTCTTTACTGGGCTAGTTGAGCTCACCCTTTTCCTTGTTGTTCTATTTTCTTCTCAGGAGGCGAGAATGTAGCAAGTACTAGTCGGGGTATGGAATGAAGGTTCTAGGAAGTTGTTTTAGTAGTTCTCACCATTTTTTTTGCAAAATATTGTACCAATAATTGTAATGAGGACTTATTTGAGTGTGGATATTGTCTAGATGACAATATTTATATTTACACTCACAGTTTTTATGTTGTATTAATAAAGTTATAGTTGTTTCTGTACCATGTTATTGACGACTCAGAATGGGTGTTGTATACCTGTTTTGGGGGCGTCACAGTTGGTATCAGAGCTTAGGGATATGATCTCTGGCGGAGATCGAGGAATAGAACTAGGAGGGGAGAGACGAGTAAATCCTTCGCTAGTGTGTCCTACCTAAGCTTATTTGTTGGTCGGTCATAATATAGGAATATTATGTGATTTGTTAATTTGTTAAATTAACCCTTATTTTATGGCAGTATTTGAGAATGTTGACTGAGAATGTTAACAGTGGAGTAAATGAAACCGTGGAGACACCTGTACTCACCAACGAGGAGAACGTGCAACAGGCTGGCAATGTTCCTCCTGTGAACAATACCACTGAGCAGACGATGAACGATGAGATGTTTAGAAGCTTTTTGCGATTCATGCAAAACCAGACGAAGGAGGTTCCTGTTCAAAATATAGGAAGAAACAATGGCAACGCACAGCTGGTCACAGCCAAGCAGTTCAAAGAGTTGGGACCACCAGAATTCTGGGGAAAGCCAGATCCAATTAAGGCGGAGACATGGGTCAAGCAAATTACCAAGATATTTGATGTCTTGGGATGCACGGAGGAACAGAAGGTTCCATTCGCCACCTTTATGTTCCGTGGCGAGGCAGACTACTGGTGGGAATCTGTGAAGCGTATCCATCCAGCAGCACTCAGCATGTCTTGGGAGACATTTCAAAAACTATTCAATGACAAGTACTTTCCTGAAAGTATTCGTCATATGAAGGAGGTAGAGTTTATTAGACTGGAACAGAATAACATGACGGTGTCCCAGTACGAGGCGAAGTTTGCAGAGTTGTCCAGGTTTGCACCTCATTTGGTGGAGAATGAGGAACGTGTGACACGGATGTTTCTGAGAGGTTTGAAACCCGGCATACGTCAATATCTCATTTCTCATAAATTTTCTCTCTATTCAGATGTTGTCAACAGGGCTCAATTGTTAGAGCGAGATAACAAGTACGATCAACCGAGGGACCACAACCAGGATCATATCGATGACAACAGTCATCAGAACAATGATAACCAGCGGAGAAAGAAAAGTACAGACAAGAACGGCAACCACTCTGGTGGTAATCGTAGCTATGAAAATAGAAGAAGCGAGTCGGGAGGAGATTTTAAAAAGAGGAGATTCGACAATGACAATACGAAGACGTCAGCACCAGCAGCAACTGGTTCCAAGGGAGGAGAACGACCACCGGTTATATTCTATAAATGTGAAAAAGAGGGACATATCAGCCCAAACTGTCCACAACAGTTCAAGGTATGCTATAATTGTGGAAAGGAAGGACATATCGCTCGAGATTGTACGATAGCGAAACCAAGTTCAGCGGGGACGGTGACTCAAAAGGCTGTCCCAGAAAAGTCAAAGTCAACGGTTCCTGGAAGAGCGTTTGTCGTGACTGGTCAACATGCGAGGAACCCAAACGAGGTGATCACGGGTAAGCTAATCATAAATTCATGTGAAGTTTATACCTTACTAGATACCGGTGCTACCCATTCATTTATTTCTCCTGCTTATGCTCAACGTTTAAACTTGACTCCGGAGAAATTATACTTTGATTTATCTGTGGAGACTCCGTTAGGGGAAACTTTCATCACATCTACTGTTTATAAATCTTGTTTGATCCAAGTTGGTACCATCACCTTACCTGTTGACCTTATCTCTTTAAAGATACTTGCATTTGACGTGATTTTAGGAATTGATTGGTTAACTACTCATCATGCCAAAATTGATTGTTTTCGTAAGGTGGTTAGTTTTCATATTCCTAATCAACCTGTTGTTCGAATTCAAGCAACAAAGCCATTAAAATCAATTACTGTCATATCAAGTCATAAAGCCATTCGTTTATTGAAAAACGGATGTCAAGCTTTCTTAGCCCATTTATGGATTTGAATAAAGACACGTCAAATTTTAATAATATTCCTGTTGTTAGCAACTTTCCTGACGTATTTCCTGAAGAACTTCCCGGTCTACCCCCAGAACGTGAAGTTGAATTCTTTATTGATCTTGAACCTGGTACAAAGCCCATTTCTAAAACCCCATATCGAATGGCTCCTATTGAACTTCAGGAGTTAAAAGTCCAACTACAAGAGTTGTTGGACATCGGTTTCATTCGTCCTAGTACATCTCCTTGGGGTGCTCCTGTTTTATTTATAAAGAAGAAAGACGGGAGTATGCGACTTTGTATCGATTACCGGGAATTAAACCATATCACTATCAAGAATAGGTATCCGCTACCTCGTATTGATGACCTGTTTGACCAGTTACAAGGAGCACAATTCTTTTCAAAAATCGATCTTCGTTCTGGATATCATCAGCCGAAGGTTAAAACTGAGGATATTCCAAAGACTGCCTTTAGAACTCGGTACGGGCATTATGAATTCTTAGTCATGTCTTTTGGATTGACTAATGCTCCTGCGGCTTTCATGGATATGATGAACCGAGTATTCAAGGATTATTTGGATCAGTTCGTTGTTGTCTTCATTGATGACATCCTCATATATTCCAAAAGCCGTGAAGATCATGAGCACCATTTGAAGCTGGTACTCCAAAGGCTGCGTGAAAATAAGTTATATGCTATGTTAAAGAAATGCGAGTTCTGGCTTGAGGAAGTAGCATTCTTAGGGCACGTGGTGTCGAAACATGGAGTATCTGTGGACCCGGCGAAGATTGAAGCAATACAAAGCTGGGAGCAACCGAAGACGGTGACCGATGTACGTTGTTTTCTGGGCTTAGCTGGTTATTATCGGAGATTCGTAGAAGGGTTTTCTCGAATCGCTACCCCGTTAACTCAGCTGACTCGGAAGGATATCAAATTCGTATGGAGCGAAGAATGCGAGAAGAGTTTCCAAGAACTTAAGAGGAGACTCATTTCGGCACCTGTTCTGACAATACCATCTGGTTCGGATGGATTTGTTATCTACAGCGATGCTTCAGGCAAAGGGTTAGGATGTGTTCTCATGCAACGTGAGAAAGTCATAGCATATGCCTCACGACAACTTAAATAATATGAGAGGAATTATCCTACTCATGATCTAGAGTTGGCAGCAGTCGTTTTCGCGCTAAAGATCTGGAGGCACTATCTATATGGGGAGAAAGTGGAGATATATTCAGACCATAAAAGCCTCAAATATTTCTTCACTAAAAAAGAACTCAACATGCGGCAACGACGTTAGCTCGAGCTGTTGAAAGATTACGACCACACTATTCAATACCATCCTGGAAAAGCAAACGTGGTAGCTGACGCGTTGAGTAGAAGATCATATGCAGGAACGAGTGCGATGATGTCAAGTATACGCGTAGAACCAACTTTAATCGATAAAGTTAAAGTTGCTCAAGCTACAGACCCGGAGCTGATGCGTATGAAGAAGAAAGTGCAAGAAGGTGCTATTCCAGAAGCAAGAATCGATGAAGAAGGAATACTTCGAGTCCACTCCAGACTTTGTGTTCCTAACGATTCTGATTTCAAGTACAAGATCATGATGGAGGCACACAATACACCATTTACAATCCATCCTGGAAGTACTAAAATGTATCGTGATCTTCGACATACATTTTGGTGGAACAATATGAAGAGAGAGATTGCAAAGTTTATCTCGAGGTGTTTAACTTGTCAACGTGTAAAGGCGGAGCATCAAGTACCAAAGGGTCCATTGCAACCACTTGAGATTCCGAAATGGAAGTGGGAACACATTACCATGGATTTCGTTACGGGTCTTTCCACGGTTTCTCAAGGCATAAATGCTATTTGGGTTATAGTTGATAGATTAACCAAGTCTGCTCATTTCTTGCCGATACGGGAGACTTATTCCCTTGAACGTCTTGCTAGTATGTACGTGAATGAGATTGTAAGGTTGCATGGCATGTCAGTATCCATAGTTTCGGATCGTGACCCAAGATTCACTTCAAGATTTTGGGTTAGCTTGCAAAAAGCTATGGGCACGGATTTACGGTTCAGTTCGGCATACCATCCTCAAACGGACGGGCAATCAGAGAGGACTATTCAAACTCTTGAAGATCTATTAAGACTTTGTGTCCTAGATTTCAAAGGAAGTTGGGATACGTACCTACCATTGGTGGAATTCTCCTACAATAATAGTTATCAGGCAAGTATAGGTGTGGCTCCCTTTGAAGCATTGTATGGACGAAAGTGTCGCTCTCCAGTATGTTGGGATGAGGTGGGAGAAGCAGCGTTGTTGGGACCAGAGTTGGTACGAATGACTACAGAGAAGATCCAAACGATTCGACAACGTATACAAACGGCACAGGATCGACAAAAGAGTTATGTGGATCTTCATCGAAAGGACGTGAAATTTGACATTGGGGATCATGTATTATTACGTGTAGCTCCATGGAAAGGAGTTACAAGATTTGAGAAGAGAGAAAAGCTCAATCCACGATTTATTGGTCCATTTCAGATTCTTGACCGAGTAGGAAATGTGGCCTAAAGACTCGCGTTACCTCCAAGTATGTCTCGTGTTCATAATGTTTTTCATATATCTGTGCTTCGTAAATATGTGAAAGACCCGAACCACGTTATTGAGTTAGAACCGGACGAGATAGCCGAAGACTTAACGTACGAGGAGGTACCTGTCAAGATCTTGGATAGGAAGGAGCATGTCCTACGCACGAAGGTCATACCACAAGTTAAAGTTTTGTGGAAAAACCATGCTATTGAGGAAACGACCTGGGAGTTGGAAACGGAAATGAAAGCGAGGTATCCTCATCTTTTCGAAACACCAGGTACGTATGTCAATTTCGAGGACGAAATTTCATAAGGAGAGGAGGTTGTAAGACCCCAAATTATTAATAAATGAAATTTAATTTCTTCTATTTATTATTCTGAAATAGTAAGGGTTGATTTGATTATTGTGGTCAGTTATGGGTAAAATGCGCAAATATTTTAAATAAGCAAGTGGTTATAAAATATTCATTGTTGTCGGGGAATATTCGCTTGGTCGTGGAATATTCTTACTGTCGGAGAATATTCGTACGACGGCTCAGTCTTTTGTGGGTCCCATAACGGAAAGTGATTGGATGAAAAAAACGACAAAAAAAATAAGTTGTTTATAAATAACGGCATAGTTGTTACCGTTAATACTGTTGGAATACCCGGTGGTTAGAACATAGTAATACGCGTTGTTGCACAGTAGCACACGGTATTGCACCAATTATTGATTCTTACGTAAGAAGACATTACTCAATAATTGTTACAGTAATTACTGTTCAATATTGTATTTTATTGATTCAATAATTGCTGCGTTGATATTTTATATTACTGTTATTTTAATAATTGTCACTACACAGTATTTTCTATTATCGGAACAATAATTCATATTATTTGAATAATATTATTAGATAATATTATTGGCAATGTCTAGAAAGTTCTGTCTAATGAGAGGTTTGGTCATCTAATTGTGCGCCAGTAAGGAGAGATCCTTATTGGAAAGCCCCCTCTTTCCTGGGAACGGCCTGGTTGCTAGTACTGTGATTCTGTAATATTATTTGTGTATAATTAATTATTGATTTATATGATGAGAAAAATATTGATTTTATGTGGATATAGATGGAGAAAATTTTTAATGTGACAATTGTTGAAAATTAATAATTTATCTTTTTCTGATAAAATAATTCATTTAAATATATTATATTAATAATATATTGATGATGGTATTTTTATAATGAATGTGGGATATATGAGTATATGAGGAGGAAGAGTATTTTTGTGGCATTAAATGATTAACACATGTTTTGTGTGTTGGTGGACATAATTCTTGACCGAAAATTTATTATTGACGGTAAAATCGCCCGTTTATGGATTTCGGTCAATTTCTGTTTGAAATTTGGAAAAACTTTCTTCTGCAAAATTGTAGAGAATTGAATTTCCTATAAAAACTTGCGAGATTCAAATTTTCTGATAAAAGGGCTATTTATTATGAATTATTGAAGTTCCGAAGTTCCGAAATAATTGATATTTGGAAGTTTTAATTATTTTTTTCAAAGAAAACGTTTTTTGTTTGTTTTGTGGGCTACAACATGTGCATAATGAGCTGAGTTCAGATGGTCTTGAGGTGGGCTTGAAAATTATATATATATATATATATATATATATATATATATATATATATATATATTATATTAAATTTTCTGCTTTGGTGTTCTAAGCATTTTTCTATAAATAGGGTGCTTAGGTTAGAATTGAAAATCACACCAGAAACACAAGTTTCTCTCTATTTCTCTCTCTATATCGAGCATATTCTTGTGAGTATTTGATACTTTGAGTGTTGCTATACGGTGCAAGTTTCCTTCAGCGCTATATCTAGTATTCCAGTCAGAAGTACCGTCTTTCCGAGGTAAGGGATGTTATTTCTTCTTAAATGATATTATTTTCTTCAATATCATTATGCCGAAGTATTGATCTAAACTTTTTATCAAATTTGGAACTTTTCATGTCGGGGTTACTATTCACGAGTTACTATTCATGAGTTACTATTCACCGAAAAATAAAATTTTATTCTTTTTGTCCAAATATCTATTCTAGATACTAACTTTTATTGTATCCATGTTTTGATCATTCTTGAATTTTACTTCACTATGATTATTTATAAGGTATTTTTGGACATGGATAAATCGAAATACGAATCCTTAATATTTGTTATTTTGTTTCACTGAATTCGTTTTCTTTAAAATATTTTTCATCATCCTCAGTCTTAAATGATGATATAACTGAATATCTTTGGCCTGTAGTGCAAAGATGAATGATTTCTGATGAATATCTTTGGCCCGTAGTGCAAAGATGAACAGGTGTTGAGGTGAACATGACCAACTAATGAATATTTTTGGCCTGTAGTGCAAAGATGACTATTTGATTCAAGATATTTATTGATTGATATTACAGGGATAAAATGTTGATGATGGGCTTTTAAATTCATAGATAATCGTAGATTTCATTCTCTACGTAACTTTTCTATGAATTATTATTTTCCGCTGCGAATATTGATTTAAAACTTGTTGTCTATTGTATTCTATTAAATTTTTCTCTGTTGAAGACTAACGATAATTTGTTGTATATTATCTTAGTCATAATATTCTTTACTGGGCTAGTTGAACTCACCCTTTTTCTTGTTGTTCCATTTTCTTCTCAGGAGGCGAGAATGTAGCAAGTACTAGTCGGGGTATGGAATGAAGGTTCTAGGAAGTTGTTTTAGTAGTTTTCACCATTTTTTTTTGTAAAATATTGTACCAATAATTGTAATGAGGACTTATTTGAGTGTGGATATTGTCTAGATGACAATATTTATATTTACACTCACAGTTTTTATGTTGTATTAATAAAGTTGTAGTTGTTTCTGTACCATGTTATTGACGACTCAGAATGGGTGTTGTATACCTGTTTTGGGGGCGTCACAATTGTCATCATCCTCGTGTTTATAAAATGTTGAAAGTCATCTGTGGCCTGTAGGGCATAGATAGACTTGGTATGATTATTACCAGGGATTATTCGGTATAATCATGACCGTAATGTTACAAATGATGTGGTAAAAGTCCTCATTGGCCCGTAGTGCATTAATGGACAGTTGTTGGCATGATCATGACCATTATTGAATACACAAATATTCTTGGTCCGTAGTGCATGGATAATTGTGGTCTTGATACTAAAGAATATCATTGGCCGTAGTGCAGGGGTGATTCGATGATGTGGATTATTTTGTTAAGCTGAGTCCCAGCGATAACAATATTGAAAAACCTTTTAAATCATAGAAGATAGTAGATTTTATTCTCTACTTGACTCTTTTAATGGATTGCTTGTTCCGCTGCAGTTAAACTTGATGTTCGTTATATTTTATCAGTTTAACACTGTTGAAGGCTAGTGATAATTTATTCTGCATTATCTTAGTCATAATATTTCTTACTGGGCTAGTTGAGCTCACCCTTTCTTTCACTGTTCTCTTCACGAAATGAGAATATAGCTGGGACGAGTCGGGGAACAGAGTGATGGACCAGATGATAGTATTAGTAGTCCTCACTATTCTGTTAAATAATGTGACAATAATTGTAATGAGGACTCCTTTTGAGTTTGTATAGTCTCTAGTAGACAATAATTGTATTCAAACTCACAGTTATGTTTTGTCGTATTGTACACGACAGTTGTATTAGTAAGTTATATTTGTATTCTGTATCATGTATCTGACGACCTAAGATGGGTGATGTATACCTAATTTTGGGGGGTCACATTATCATTTGAGAATAAAAAATTATGAATAAAATTAACAATTAACTTTGTTTAAAATGACTCATGTATTATATCATATTCATTTATACTCAAACTAATGGAAATATAATATATTTGTTATTCGTGGTAAGGGTATAATTTCTAATTTCAAGTCGTTTTAAAAATTTATGAACAAAATTAACAATTAACTTTGCTTAATATATTTGTTATTCGTGATAAGGGTATAATATATTTATTTTTAAATAATCATGAACAAAACAAACATAATATGAGATTATTTTAAATTATTCTATAAATAATCTCTTAAAAAATAAACAAGTAATTATAAGTATTTAATCATAAGAATAACAATCTTGAGATTATTCTTGCAAACAAATATACTATTACAATTCATTTGATACATTTAATGATGTACCTATCAAAAATAGAAAGTAATATTTTATAAATCACATGTAACAGATAACTCTTGATACATTTACGGAATCTTTCTAAAATAATTGAAAATAAATTAGTGTTGGCCGTTACATTTTGAAAGGTTGAATTAAAATTTTAAATTACAAAACTGGTCATTATTTTTTCAAGAGTATTAAATAATATAAACTCAGCAATTCAAGAGCAGGGAGCTAAAGAGCAAAATTCTCTAGTGTAGGGTCGATTATGAAAAAAAAAATTTATTTGATACTCTCTTTTCTATTTTAAGTTTTTAAATTTTCATAAAGTATGTACTAAGTATTTTTTAAAATTAGAGATACATAATTAATTATATATTATAAAATTAAATAAAGTTCTTAACATATAAATTTTGATCAAGACATGACTTGTAAAGATATTTGGAAAAATAAATATTTTTAGTAAAAAAAATATCATTTTAAAAATATGTCTCCAATTTACTTAAAAAGAAAAAGAAAAAATTAAACTGTGTGCAAGGAAAATTCATAACTAGTTGTATGATTTTGCCATATATTATTAATGTATTAATAATATATTGATTATTAATACATGTGGGTGTGGACATGTGGTTGCTTTGGTTGGCTTCTAGATAGCCCACATTTTATTTTTGGTGGATTCTAGAAACAAAATGCACATGGCCACCCCACCTACGTTATCAGCACTTTTGACCACCCCACTAAACTTGGAAGATTCTATGCTACATAAATGTGTCATACCACATGGTTAAATGTAAATTATGTAGCAGTCCTTCCATTGATTAATTTTTTATTTTTATTGTTTCCAATGCTACAATTTTATTTGGCAAATGATATTTTCACCTAATTTTTTTTTTGATATTTTCGTATAACTCTTTTTACACACAAGTGAGTTTCATTTGCATGTGAAAAAGACTCGTGTAAAAATATCGAGATATGCGTATTAACACTATATTTGTCAATTTACCAACTTAACTTCGTGATAACCCGAATCATATATTACCATCCTTCATTGCATTGTTTAAGCTGGAATGATAATTTCCTGCACTAAAAATATCAAATCCCTTTTTTTATCATTTGTTATGCAAAAGAAAGGAGTTGCTCCAAAATCAACCAACAAAATATGGTCGTTTCCTATTTGAAAAGCACAATTGAGGCAATATAATCAAAGAACAATCCAAATACTCCAGCAAATAAAGCTAAACATTCACAATGAAATTCATAAATCCAAGAAGCTTCCCAATTTGACCAGTTATATAAAGCTTAGTGGAGTGAATAACAACAATTAATACCCAAATTCCAGGATTTGCTCTCCTTTCTTTTCCTTACCATTCATACAACATTGAATCTGACAAATAGAAATTTAACTTAAATTGCAAGGAGAAGAGCCACCTCCACATTCTCCAAGCTGTTTCACTATGTATAGTTTGAGTAAAAAAAAACCATGTTCCAGCCAAACTAGTAAAATGGAGAAAGAATTCCTCAATCTTCTTATCGATGCCTTTCTTCCAATTAAAAAAAAGGAGAAATCGATCTATACCTGACTGAATACTCTGTAGGATTTATATACACGAGCGAAAATTACTGAGCTCCTTTAACCACTTTGCAGCTCAAGGGATTAATTGCTAGTTCTTGGTTCAGAGTAAACAAGTCATTTCCTCGGTTTGGTTTCCGGTGGTGATGATTGAGAGCCCCCTCCAAGTGCAGCAGCAGCAGATTCCACGTGCGTAAGAAGGTACTCGTAGATCTTCTTTCTTATCCTGTCGATTGTATCCGGAGATATATTGGGCATTTCGGTTTCATCCTTGCTTGATCCGATACCATCCAACCAATCGTTCACACTCTTGAGCTGAGTCAATATGCCAGCTATTTGACAGTTATCTGATAAAGCCGAAACATCCACTTCTGCATCCAAGAACCTTTCAACGAATCCTAAAAACCAGTCCTGCGATTCCATTCGTAGCATTTCAGCCAAATCCACAGCCTCATCGAGAGTATCCCCTCTGGCCCATTCTACCGGAGGTGGTGGTGGAGGTGGAGGTGAAGCCTTTGGCTTCTGACCAATAATCTTTGAGCCGACTGTTTGGCGGGGCTTGGCTTGAGTTTTTGTTGATGCACTTTTAGTAGAATTCTCGAGGACTAATATGGGTTGATTTCCAGGCACAGTTTTCGAGTTTGGAGATGGGGTTGTAGCTGGAATAGCGCTTGATGTGGCTTGTTTGCTAAATACTGAAAAGGAAGATAAATTGGTGCCCAAAGCAGCATGGACCCAAGAAGCTGCTTGTTTACGTCTTTCGGACGTGACCTTTAATGCTTCTTCTGATGGGTTTTCTTCGTGATATGGAGATGAACTACCCGTGATGGTTTTAGATAGGGAATCAACAATTTGATGAACACTGTTCAAGCTAGAATGCAAAGTCAAGAACTGCTCGACAGCAGGCTGCGGGTTATCTTCTCTTGCAGAGGAACTTAGCTCAGAATATGTGCTGCCAATGTAAATATATAGTTGTTAGCGTATTTCACCTGAAATAGGCAGCCTTCCAAAATAGGAAAAAAAAGAAGATGGAACATCTGGCTCTTGTTGAGTTTTAGAATAATTAGAAAGACTGATCAAGACAAAAAGTGCAACTATGTGTGTTTGTGTGTGTTTATATAAAATACCACAAAGCTGCGTCAAGCTTCTTTCAAGAATTTTAACAGACAGCTAAACTACCACTTCAGTCAAACTTCCGATAACTGTATATAATCCAGAAAACTTCTGCTGTAAAACCCTTCAACACCACAAATCTCTTCACATGATTTACATCTAAACGTTTTTCAAACTGGAAATGAACAAAAGAAATAAACCCTATGGGCCAAGAAAATTTGAGAGAAAATACAAAACTTCATCCTAAAGTTTGTCTAGAGGTGAAGCTTTCATTTGGAAGGTCCGGCTGTTCAAACTTAGCCCAAGTGGACTATAACTAGTTATGGATAACCACGCCCACCATCCTTAAAGACCCCTAACATCAGCTCAGTATTGCAAATAGAAACACTACAGGAATTTCATATCATAAACTAATAAAGAGCAGGTAATTGTTATTACAAGGCAACTGATTACCAGATACAATATTTTGAAGTTCAGTATTAACTATTAAGGTAGGCCCAACCATCTTTGGATGTACTTTTATGAAGTCATTTCATCCCAAACAAAATACTCGAGTCTTCACAGTTTTAGAAATGCATTAGATCACGAAGCACACATGTATCATATAGAACTTTGAACCCGTAATCCATCTCTGTATTGGTGCTTAATCCATATCTGTATCATATCAAATTTACTAGGCACTCTATTTCCTGGCACCAGATTTAATTCAAGAACATTAATGAATCATACCATATAATGCCTACAGGGATCTATTTTCAAGTCACGAAGTTACCAAATATATACTCTAATAAAAGAAAGAAAGAAAGGGTAGATGAACACGTCCAACGTGAAAAAGATTTTATTTTTTTAACATGCTCAAAAAGGAAACTATATATATAAAACTGTAAAAGAAGAATATATTACAAGAGAGAAAATACAAATGAGGTTGGAAATCCTCTTAAGCCAAAAGTAAGATTCAAATCTGAATACAGGACACCATTCCAAAACCTATGTAAATCAGAAGTAGAAACCCATCAAAAGCACTCATCGCAGACAGTCCCCCACAATAACTGAAAAGGCAGGCAACTGCCACTGAAAATGTACGCATTCCTCCCCGTTGAGACACCCCAGAGAATAGAAAAACAAGCACAGTGCCTAAGAATCTTGCAATCCTCAGTTAAAACTTTTTCATACTATGCTTTACCATTTAACTTAATTTTTAACACTTTTTTGTAGAAAAGGAAAGGCAGCTAATTGTTTTGTTCAAAATACTTTCGTATGCTTTTCGACTGTAAGCATGTAACCTCTTTTTAGTGAAATTATTGTTTATGTTTACTTGAATTTCAACCTTAATGCATCAACTCATTCAAGTATAAAAAAATTCTTGAAATAAATATTCTCACTTTCTTCAATATAGATGCAGTGTATAACCTTTTGAGAAAAATGGATTTAATTGGAGAAACAAAACAAAGAAGACGAGTGAGACCGTCAGGAATCAAAGACTAAGACAACAAAAATGAAGTCTTCAAAGAGTCCACACTGCTTCTTAACTGCACATTCCATCGGCAGGTAAAGTTCATTTCTTAGTATTTTGACATGATATTTGCTGGAAGCAAGTAAAGTGACCACATTTTACTGAGCAGCGAGAGACTTTTTTGCAGTGCAGTAGCATAAAATTAATGGCCTTTTCACACCATAATAGAAGGCTTAGATAAAGTGGGAAAAATTAATGAGTTAGCCATGACTAATGCTTAAAGGCGAAAAAAAGAAGAAGAAGAAGAAATCCACTACAAGAGCTCTTGAGCATTGATGCAGACATGTACTGACCCATGTCTGATACTCATCACTTGTTGCCCACTATTTTTTTCCCACAAGACACCTCATAAATGCCAGATATGGTTCTATGAAAATCAAATGATATGATTGGGCACATAATAGCTTACTACTGTTAGGATTAACACAAGTATATGGGTCCTTGGAATTTATACAATTATGCATTTCTTTAAAAGTTCGGATTTCCTGGTTCCAACACAATCTGACCTTAGATGAATAACGCGTACAGGGAGAAAGGGGGGGGGGAATGATTGAAGCAAAAAATGTTTGTAGTTGGCTTAAGATATATCAATTTATTAGTCTAGTTTAGCACATTGCATCTTGTATATCATTCCTGATACTTACGCAACCCCCTCCCCAAACCCCACC
The DNA here is from genome assembly GCA_016801055.1 of Panax notoginseng. Lineage (NCBI taxonomy): Eukaryota > Viridiplantae > Streptophyta > Magnoliopsida > Apiales > Araliaceae > Panax > Panax notoginseng. The sequence continues at coordinate 136,615,339 of CM029023.1, forward strand.
CCCCAAAGTGAAAGATGCATAAAGGAGATGAAAGACCTTTTAAATAAGTCTAGCATAAACGTGTGTATAATATTTGACACCATGTTGGTTATTTAAGCTTTATTAACAACTCAGAAATTCCAGATTTCAGAAAGCACTGTTGAAAGAACTAAAGTAAAAGCAAATATATTGTGTGAGATTTTTATGTACACATGCCGACTAACCAATGAAACTATAAATCTTGTGAAGGCAATAACTAGATGCTTTAACAACAAAAGTGGTCTAGCAGTCTCATGATTTCAAAATAAAGTTAAAACTCAGATAACCAGAACTAGCTCCCCGGGGAAAAGTACCGTAAACAACGAAGTAAACTCTCTGCAGCTGAAGCTTCTTGGATTGCCTCAATGGCAGCTGTTTGTGCTGCATCTCTGTGCTTCAAAACTTCCTGAAATATAAATGAGATACTTTCACTTTTATAATGAGACGCAGAGAAATGTATGTCCTTGTCATTTATTCAGCACATAAAATGTATCAAAGTGAAATAGGTAGACTCTAATGCGACAATAAACTTAATTAGACAGCACTGCTCAGTCAACTGAGAAGTATTTCTGGATGAAAAGAAAATAACCGCAAGATGTCATGCATTGCTGTTTGTTGAAAATTTAAAACTCCCGATTTATTACCGAAAATATATTTAACAACTGCCCACCAAGCGAACTTTCAGACAAATACATTTGGTTGGGAAGATTAATGACTTCAAAAAATCCTACCTTTCCAAGCTTTGCAAGGGAAGACGGGAGTGAATTCCATGAAGCACTTGCATCCGTTATTCTTCTATTATTGTAAGAAACCTTGACCAAATTTCCTGGTAATCCATGATTAGCATTGTCGCATTGAGTTTTCTTTCCAACAGACGTTCTCTGCTTTATCAACTTATCAGGATCAACCAAATCCCCATTTGTCGTAACTCTCTTTGTCAACATCTGAGCCTTATTTTCCTCTTTGACCGACTTTGAAGACAGCTGTACCTTAGTTTCCTCTTTAGACGGCAACCTTTCGCTTGTTGATTTTCTTGGAACCTGCCAATATGAATTCATTAGATAAAAAGGCCATAATAATTTGCTAGAAAGACAAATGTGGCAACCAACGACAAATGAGGCAATCAACTAACAATCACAACATTCCCTTTTAAAAAGAAATAGAGAAAGTCTACAGTTGGAAGAATAAGGAAATGCAGCTAAACATTACTGTAGGCAAATTTCAAATAACACTCCCTGAATCAAGAAGACCATTCTAAATTCAATTATTAAGAAAGCTCAATTCCACCAATACATCTGATGATGTTGTTCTCAATCTTTATGATCCCACAAAACAACTAGCTCAAAAGAAAGCTTAGCTGAAATTATGGAAAAAATCAATTCTATACCTGTCCAAATTCAGCATGATAACATTTTTTGAAAGAATAATTGATAATTTCAGTTTGGCAAAAGCTGTTGTCACTAAATTAAAAGATGTGTGAATAACAACAGAGGCTACATATATAAAAGAAAAACTCACAGAAGTACTCCATGCTTCAGGCTTCAAATCATGCTTAGTGACCCTCAATCTTGGACTTTCCCTGGCCTTCATATCCAAATTCCCCTCCCAACTCTTTCTCAATGCCTTAGGCCCCAACTCAATCCCCTGAATGAAATTCCTCATCGAACTTCCCACCACTGCCTTCTTTGTAGTCGGACTTGCCCCGCGAACCGAACTAGCCTTCTCTGCCAAGCCCAATTTAGTTGTTGCCTTCTCCAACCCCTTGATCTTTTCCTGCTGCTTAATCCCATTAGCAAACTTCTCAAAAGAATTTGGCAACGAATAACAACTGGATGGTGATGAAGGGATTGACCGTGAACTTGATGATTTCTTCAGAAATGATTCCTTCTTATCAACGGAACTCAAGACCAGCTTTGACAATTGAGACTTCGATCTTACCAACGATGGCGTTTTCCTATCCACTTGATCCTCCTTAGAGCTACCATTCAATTTCAATTGTGTGGATTTGTTATCCTTCACCCCTAAATTATTATTGCTCATTACTTTGGAAGGGGATTTAGTTTTGTCTAAGGGTTTTGAACCGGAGGACGAATTACCATTATTATTAAGGAACCCTAATGAATGAGTTGCAACTATATCTTCAGGGCTTCCCACACAAGGGTGCCGCCCTGGTACCGGCCTAACCCCATGAAGAATGGGGACCGGAGAGGCAGCTTCAAGCCTTTCAACATGTATAAACTGACCCAATTGAATCTTGTCACTACGAATAAGATCATCATGTTCATCGGGAAGAGAAACATAAGTGGCATGAGAAGAATCTGATACCTTTAGGTAAAACCCTTTATTTGAAAAGAGCTCCCCACCAGCTAGTGCAGGGACAATGCTCACTACTTGCAAAAGAGATGACCTGTACTCACCAGCAACCTTCACATCCGTGTTCATATGCTGAAGAAGCTTCAACAGAACACCGGGGACCAAAGCAGCCATTCTTGAAAACCTCAATATGCATCACTTTGAAAAAACCCAAATCATAAATTTCAAGAATCCCAAAAGGGAACACAAGAAATCTGTCAAATGGGTTGCCAAAAGTAGGGTTTCTTCCAAATCCCAATACCCTATTTGTGATTTTAACAGATTATTATGGAGTGGCAAGAAAAAGGAGATTAAGCCCCAGATGAAATAAGCTTCTGACCCCAATAAGCTTCAAATCAAACAATAAACACAAAAACAAAATCAATCAAATACTGTTCAATAACTCGGATCATATAGTGAAAACTTTGGTACACAGGGATTTTGTTGGTACAGTCCTAAAATAGGAAAAAGATTCAAGTTTTTCACAAATTGAGACTGAAAGGTTCAAGCTTGGGTACCACTGAAATTGAATAAATTTTTGCAGTTTGGAATTTGTACATTCAAATATGATTGGGGATAAAAAAAATTTGGGTGATTAATGGTACAGCTGAAAAGGAGAAGGGAACAATGGCATTGATTGTTGCTCAGCAAAATCCAAATGAGTAAAAAGGAACTTTCTAAGGGGGGATTATTAGGAGAGACTTGACACCTAAGTATCCAAAAGTATCAAGGCTCTGAACATGGGAAGTTGCTGAGCCTGCAGTAGATTGCTCTTGTGATAAAAAGGTCATTGACTAAGTCTCTGGTCACAGTAAAAATTATGGCAAAAAATATATATATTTAACATTAATTTTACTTATTCTAGAAAATGCTTATTACTTTAATAATATTTTTTATTCTGATAATATTAATTGTCTAAAAATAACACAAAAAATAAAATAAAATTTATGAATGATTGATTTGTCATTTATGGAGCTATTTTAGACATTATTATTCTTTCCTTATTCAAAAATTAAAGATATATTTTTTAAGATAATTTTGAATAATTTTTTCTCATAATACTAGCTAAAAATATATTAATGGGTGTTATGATTTAAATTTTTATTATCACTGTGTAATATAAAAATAAAAAATCTCTTTAATTTTTAAATAAATATAAAAAAAAATCTTTAATTTCAGAATTGAATGAATACAAATTAAGACTCATATAAAACATACACTAGTAGTCAGTACAATCAAAAAATTGGAATCTGGCCCACTTTTCATTATCCTCAATTAGATAACCAAGAAAATATAAAGATTAATTTAACAAGAAGTTAGAAAGATGCACAAAACAAAAAGAACCAATGAGCAAAAGGGTCAGAAGACTAAGAAGAACAAAGAATCTTTACAGAGCAATATATTCTATTAACTAGTTAATTAAATCACATAAATCAATGATTATGGATAAAATTGTAAAATGAGTAAACAGTTCGGGTTCGATTCTTACTCGCTCAACTAAAAGTTTGATTTGAGATCGACTTGAAATATAAATGATTCAAATACGAGCAAATTTTAAAGTTCGATAAATTACTCGAACCTCCTCGAATTGTAATTTTTTATTGGTACTCGGACCATATTCGTTCGAAAAGTTCAAACTGCTCGGGCTCGATTTGAGATCGTGCTCGACTCGATAGCTAAACGAGTTTTAATCAAACTTTATTTCATACTCGATAAATGTTATGAAATAAATATGAGTAACTCAATATTGGGCTCGACTCGGTTAATTTATATCCTTAATTACGGAGGGTTAAGTTTTTAACATCCTTATATTTTCTTAATATATATATATATATATATATATATATATATATATATATATATATTTTTTAATAAAGGACAGAAACATAATGCAGTTGCATAATTTCTCTGTTTGGGCAAATGGGTTCATGTGCAAAGGTTATGGAGCTGTCGGTTGTACATTAGAGAATGGGAATTTGTCAGATCCTGAAGTTAATTTTTAGTAAATTTTTATTTTTATTTTTTGGACATAATTTATTATTATCATCATCATTATTATTGTTTCAGTATTAGAACCCAAAAATCAAGTACTCAGTTGGCACTAGGTCTTCTCTCTCCCCATATCATTCATTATGATTAGGCTTTGGAAGCAACATATCAAGCATGTGGATGAAAAGATGATAAAAATTGTGGGCCAATGACCACTCTCCTCCACTTGATCATACACATGTTTGAGGTAGCTAGTTAATTTTACAATCATGGGGGAATTGAAAATGGGATATAAATTATTTTATTAAATTCTAACTATCCGTCTTTTTTTTGCTTTTTAAAAAAACAGTCGAGAAAGATCAGTTTCGGATATATTCTGAGATAGAGAAAAAAAATAGAATTTTATTAATTCAACTTTTAAGACTTTGAAACGGTACAGATCACGTGACTTATAACTCGGCTTTAGCTTTTTGAGGCCTCTTCTTCCCACATCTCTGTGTTCGCAACACTTAATTAATATCTTCATAGCCGTTCCTGAGCACGGGCGGGAAGGTCGATCGTCCTGGGTCCCCGATCAAAAGGGCCCCAAATTTATATATATATATATATATATATATATATATATATATATATATAGGATTTTGAACATTTGATTGAAGATTTCTAGCTTTAGGAATACTAGAATAAGTATATTTCAATGAATGTATTCTCATGTACAGTTTGTACTTTTAATTTATTTATTTTTATATATTTTTTTGTGAAGACAATATTTCAAAGAGAGTCTCATTTTTATTTTTTTACCCTGGACTACCAAAATCTCTAGAACTGCCCTTATATCCTTTATTGAGGTTGAAATTGGTGAAGTCGTAGTATCACAAAGTGTAAAATTTTTCAAAATTTGGAGAACTTTTATCGAAATACTAAAAGCCCAAAATAATTTTCAAAAATTGTTATTTATTTATTTTATAAGCATTGAGATTTTGCTTCCATATCACCAAATAAATACAAACTATATGAATCATGTTATTTTTACAAGTTCTTTTCATCTACATTAATTAATAAATTTTAATTTATTGCTTGCTAAACATTTCTTTATCATGGACATTCATCCTTACACCTAACAGAAGTGAATATGTTTAACTTAAAATCGAGTTTCTTAAATAAAATATTTCAAAATTTTGTGAATTATTTTATAATCGGTCCCCTTCTCTAGCGAACCTTAAACAACAAACCAAAAATGAACCGGATATAACGACGATTTTTTGAGTTATAGCGATAGTTCAAACCGTCGCCATAGCTATGTCGTCGGCTTTGTATGCTATAGCGACAAAAAAAATCGTCAATATAAACAGTTCACTGTTTAATATTCTGTTTAATATTCGCTGAAAAAGGGGACCGATTTTATAATATATGGAAAATTATAAATTAAATTTCTTTACCTATTTTTTTGAAAAATGTCCAAAATTGGTGGAGCTGTCAAGGGGCCACCCTTTGGTATTATGAAGTTGCTTTTACTTTGTCTTCTTATTAACACATCATTTATTGTTGTGATATATAATGGATAATGGGATCTTCTCGGTACAAGTACTTTTTTGTTAGTATTATTGGTGACCTCAATATTTTTTTTTAATTTTCTTTTTATTACTACTTTTTTGTTAGTATTCTCAAACTATTTGTTTTGTGTTCCTTTTAGAGGTCAAATGGGACATTGTTTATATTTAATTTTTTTTTTATAGATATAATGAGGAGTAAAAATAAAATTTAATAAATTTAAAGAGACAAATTTATAAAAAATTAAACTTAGAGATGAAAAAAAACTTAAACTATTACTATTTTTAAAAAAAAAATTTAAACGCACGGTATATAATATATTCAAATTCTCGCTCTTTGTCTCACTAAACTTCAGCTCAAAAAAATCCGCTTTTACTCAGAATAAATTCTGGATCCGCCCGTAAGAGCGCGTATAGATTAATTGGTTAAGAAATTCAGTTGAGAAAGGAGGTTGTAATCAAAATTATGTTTCCGTCTGGGGAGTAGGAGGTTCATCTACATCAAAAATATACTACTCCCTATATTTCACAAATTTAGTATTAACATTGACTTTTTAAAGTCAATTTTAAATATTTAATTTTGCATATTCAATTTATTTTTTTTATAATTATTAAAGACTTTATTGATTATAAAATTAATTATTCATAAAAGTTAAATTCAATATATATCATTTTCCTTATTCTTTTTTTTTTGATACTTACATGTCACTTGTCCCTTATAATAAGTAAATTGATATTTTCACGTGTATTTTTGATATTTCCACATGATCCTCTTTTACATGACCAGCAGTGAGTCCCACCTTCATGTGAGAAGAAACTACGTAGAAATATCAAAAATACATGTGAAAATAATACTCTCCTAAAATAATTAATAACCATTAACCAAGCCAACACTCTAGTGGTGACCTATTACCTAATGATATCTTGTTTATTAAGCCTCTCATTAAATCATTTAGCATAGAAATTAAAGAAGTATAATAATGTAGTTTGGCATTCAAAGAAGTATAATAATTAATGTACTTTGATAATTAACACCAACAGGTTTTGTTCAAAGTGGTTGATTGATGATGAAGCCAAAAGTTGATTAAATATAAAGCATGGGGTTTTGCTTCTTGCTTACACTCATTAACAAGTAGTAGTATTAAACAAAGGAAAGCTTAAAGGTCCATGTTAGTTATGAAATAATTAGGAGATATAGCATCATGTCAACTAACAAAATTTTTTTATATGTAGCATGTTTTTTGTGCACTTATTTAAATATGTCACAGAATACTGTTAACTTTGGATACTGTAAACTTGATTTTTTATTTTAAAAATTATCTACCAATTTATTGGGAGCGGTTAGTATGAAGTTAACTCTGATCAATTGATCAATACAGTGTCGATACGCAGGCGTGAGGTGATTTCTTTCTGCGTGTCAACAGTGTATTGGTCAATTGACCAACTTACTATTAAGTTAACCGGATCCTAATTTACTATTCCTTCCGTCCTCAAAAAGATGACTAAAAGTATAAATTTTTTTGTGCCCAAGGCTAAAAGGATGAGATAAAAGTACATAAAGTGAGTCTGTTAGTATAAAAAAATAAAAGTACTTATCACTTTATATCATTTTGTATGGCTATGTTCTAATTTTATTTTTTTTATATTTCTTAATATATATACAAATTATATTTTATTCATCTTTTTGGGACCGGGGAGTATCATTTTATAAATAACCTTACATCTTGTGGAACTTATAGAGAGATGATGATAATTGATAATTTTAGGGAATGGATTTTATTTTTATTTTTTAGCTAAATTGTTGTGTAAATTAAGGGAAAAAATAACTATATAATATGAGGGCATAATAGTAGTTACATGCTACCATGTTTGTACATCTTGTGGAACTTATTATACATGGGGTAAATTACCATGTTTGTACATCTTGTTTGTACATCTGTGGAACTTATCCGCAGGGTGAATTTGAAACACCAACTCTCCTTTGTAAATGGGGTATTGATAAAATGCTACCATGTTTGAACATGGTCTGCCCTAACTAATGAATTGCACTACTAAAACCCTAAAAGGAGAAGAATGATGGACCTTGTAACCCCAAGGTAAGAAGAATACAAGTCAACATTTATCTCAAACCAATCAAGAAATAATACCTATGGTTGATCCTTAGGACAATAGAAAAGAAATCCCCATTCCACAGCAAAACTAGACATGACAATATAGTTGGTTAACTGGGATTGGTTAACTATTTTTACTTATTTGGACTGGTTAAAAGTTAGAACCATATTTTAAAAAAGAAATATATAATTCCAATCCGATCAACCATTTTTCCATCCATATTTTATTCTAAATCCAAATCAAAAGTTCTTTCCAACCATATTTACATATCAAGAATCCAACCATATTTACATATCAACCACCCACTCACCCAACCCATCCAACCCCCACCCCACACCCACACCCACACCCACACCCACACCCACACCCACACCAAAAAAAAAATAAATAATATTATGTAATTATATATACACCCCTTACCCCCACCCCACCCCACCCACCCACCCACACCCCACACCCCACACCCCACACCCCACACCCCACACCCCACACCCCACACCCCACACCCCACACTCAAAAAAAATAATATTATGTGATTATGTATACACTCCTTACCCCCAACCCCACACCCACACCCACACCCACACCCACACCCACACCCACACCCACACCCACACCCACACCCACACCCACACCCACACCCACACCCACACCCACACCCACACCCACACCCACACCCACACCCACACAAAGGAAGGATACCTAAAAACATAAGAAATATATAATGCACCTACCAACAGTAGCAAAGTAGATGATTGCACAACAAATTTACATATTTAATTATGGGTTGTATCATCAACTATCCAAAGCACCCAATACAACCATCCAACCATGAAGATATTATAGTAGCATTTAATAATCAATAAGTAGCCATAACACAGGAAAACCAAGTCTATATATAATTCGAAAAACAAAAGTTCGATCTCTTAGATTCAAAGAATAAAAACTCATATCCATTACAAACTAAGTTCAAAGTAATGTCAAAAAGCATAAACTGAAACAAACAATATCTCAGAGACAGTGCTCTTTAACTAGCTACCTTCATCAACTCACAAGTCTTGTACACTCAAACCTGCAAACATAAATAAATCAATTGTGAGAAGACAGCTACGCTATTTATATTTATACAATAAGTTACAGGTAGGTTATTTATCCATATTATCAATTTCATGATGTTGGGTAAAAGGGAAATAGATACATCCATAAAAGCTAATTAAAGTGTTGGCTGGAAACTACATCCAAGAATTATCATTGTTCATAACCTCCAACAACTCCTTTTTAATTTCATTTGACATAATAAATTACAAAATATTTTCTAATATGACAACCCACTCAGGGCCCAGTATCAGTTGAGGATTCTGTTATCTTATAATCAACTCTCCTAACCCAGAATACATCCAAAAATTAGCTAGCTAACTTTCAATACAGTTCTGAAATGCTAACCACTAGAATAGACATTATTAGACAATCTCTATGAGAGTTTAATCATCTTTTCTGGAATATAACAATTTAATTGAGTCAGTTCTTGTGGAATAATGCAACTTTGAAATATATGTGATGCTCAACCAAGTAGGTACAGTTCGTGGTCAACTATGAAAAATATATCACGTATACATCAGAGATTAAAATATTACAGGTGAAACACCAAATAAACTACATATTTACCTGGAGGAAGTGATTGCTTCAATTTTTCAGCTTTCTCAGAGTCAAACACACATAGTGTGTACAGGTACTTGGAGCAACGAACCTTGAACTTGACAACATCTTTGCTCTTCTTAATCTTCACAGAACGTGCATCCTTCCTTCTGGCGGTGAGAAGGAAATCCTTGATCTCGTGGATTTGCTTCGGCTAAGTTAAAAAAAAAAACATAACAGACACAATTAGCACCCAGTGCATACAAAGCAAAATTAGCAGATATACGTAACAACTTATAACTTGAACACATTACTATGGAAACAAGCTGAACCCATTACCCATCACAATAAATTTCCCATACAACCTAGCAGCCTACATGCTTGTTTGGCATAAGGAGACCAATTTCCCAAATAATAATTTAGGGGGGAGGGGGCATTTACCACTACACTTTGTATTATCCAAGTTGGAAATCTGAATATGTTAGATCTTACCCTAATAATTCATAGGAACCTAGTTTTATTGTCTAAATGAGGTCGAGAGACATATTCCCTTTTAACATGAAGAATACTAGAGCAGCAAGGCATAGTTTGTCTTGCTTGTATTCCTCTGAGATTGAACATGATCCTGGGAGATATACTTAAACCAAATAAAAGCTATTTATTATGTCATGTTTTACAGATTAAGGATTTTTTATATTAAAAGAACCTCATTCAACAGGCGCCAAAAATTATACCTTTTCACATCACTGACAAATTACATGTAACAAACTCCCCCCCCTCCCCTCCCCTCCCCTTCCCATTAGCTCTTATTCGATTATTTCTTATAATAAAGCATTCAAGCAAAAAGTCCAACACTATTAGCAAAACCACTCATCCCTACGTCCACTTCCTTGATGGGTTTTAACAGAAGAATTGGGTTAGGGAATAAGATTCAAGAATAAATGATTCTAATATCATATTTTCCATCATTTTACTCTAGAACCCTTCTTTCTAATTAAAAAATCAGTAAAAACTAAACAGAAGTTACAGAACAAACAGAATATCTTCATTACAACATCATGAGGATATCCATAATATACATAGCATACAACCACTATTACCATCACTTGTACAAAAATATAATGAACCATAAACATGAAGGTTCTTGTATAACCCTCAGTTAGCAAACAAACCTCAAATCTATACAAACCACCAGCTGAATTTTCCAATCAATAGTCAAAAAATCATTTCATTACATAACTAAAGCAATTCAAAGATCACAAAACAGACAAAAGTGAAAAGAAATCATGATACTAACCAATAAATTTTACATATAAACGCTGAATCTATAGAGAGTACCATTTTCGGTGTGGGGATGAAGAACAGCTGCCTCAGTAGGGTTAGGCACGTTTGAGAGATAAACTTTAGATGAGAAAATATATAAGCGCGGCGCGTAAACTCCCAGGAGTCCTTAACTTACTTGGGCCGGGCTTTCTAATATTTAAAGAATTGGGCTTGATACTTAGACTGGGCCCTGGGGATTGTTTCTCTTCAAAGTAAATTCATCCCTAGATCGGCATATAAACATTGGGTTCTTTAAAGAAATATATAAACAATTAGAAAGTAATTATATTATTAGTGTGTTCATAAAATAATTATAAAAAGAAGGTAACAATTTCAAACCATTAAAATCTAAGGAGAAATAATCGTCATAATTAATAATTCAAATTTAAACCATTCAATTTTACATTAATAAGGAATCCTAAAATCAAGGATAAATAACGGTCATAATTAATAATTCAAATCAAATTTTTGGGATCTAACAACAAAAACAAATCCATAATTCAAATCAAAAGGAGGGAAAAACAAAAAAAAATATCTTCTCCGTCCTAATCTTATCTCCCTCGCCGCTCATCCCCTTCATCATCGCCTCCTCTTTTCTCCCCCTTCATCATCCTCCTCGGCCGCGAATCTCCAGAAGTCTTTTGTTGCGCCGTCGCTACATCGCTCTCTTCTCCCCTTCATCAACATCCTCCGCCGTAAATCTCTGGAAGTACCTGAGTTACTGATTTGAATTTTTTTTGACGGTGTGATTAACCGTAAAAACTAAAATGGTTACCTGTGTATGAAAGTTTGGCTACCAACTGCCATTACTAGAAATTCAGCATATAACGACGGGCTATAGCGACGGTTGGGACGGAAGTGTCACTACATGATACATATAGAGACGGTCTCTATTTGGCCGTCGGTGTAGAGAGTTTTTTTGGGCTGAGGGTAATTTGGGCGCATACAAATCTGTTAGCTCCTATTTTTCCCCAAATCAGTAAATTTTTTTTCCCCAAATCAGTCTAATATTTGCTAATCGGTAAACTCAGTCGATCGATCGACCATCTCGCTCCTCTCTCACCGTTTCTCAGTCGATCGATCGCCCATCTCGCTCCTCTCTCACCATTTCTCAGTCCTTCGGTAGTAGGCCAGACATCAATAAAAGGTATGATACTTACACATTATTAGGTCTTCTTCCTGAGCTTAATAGGCATCATAGCTTTGGCTGAGCTTAATAGGCATCATACATCTATAAAAGGTATGATACTTGCACATTATTAGTATGATTTCAGGGTTGGGTCTTCTTCCTGAGCTTAATAGGCATCATACCTTTGGCTGAGCGGTTGGGTTGGGCTACAGAGTAATTCCCTACACATTATTAGTACTTCCCTTACAATTGGCATGCATAACATATTTCTTCACAATCCCATATTAATAATCCAGATTCTTAATTCCTAGATAGTAAAAGTATTATGTGTACAACAATTTTCATGTATGAGAGACATTTTGGAGCCTAGACATAATTTTTCTTTGATGTTTTTTTAATTTCTTCCAAAATTATAAGTCCAGGTGAAGTCTGAATTTAATTTTGTACGAGTCAATCATTTAGCAAAGATATTTTGTACCTACTAACAGACGGATCTTGTTTGTTACAAATTACTAACATGCAGCGTTAACATGGTGGTTACAGACCATGTGCAGTGTTTGTTATGTATGAAACAAACAAACCAAAATATGTGAATTTAGTTAGTATATACGCAAGTGGTTATAAACCGATAGTGATGGAACTGGTGGTTTGTTGGGGGAGCATATGGAATTCTTCAGGACGGACTAGTCGCTGCCCTGTTTCACTGTTTGTATCCATCGATTAGATACATACAAGTTGAAAAGGACTCAACTTGTGGAAAAATCTTAATGTCTTGTTCTGTGTCGTCTACACATAGCATACATTACATTAGGTAGTAGGTAGTAGGTACCCACCCACTAGCAAATTTTAGGAGAGTCCTCATGCTGTTAGTTATGGCCTTGGACACTCTTCTTAAATCTTTGTAATAGGGCCAATTTGAATATTGTATATGGTTTCGCTTCTTAAACTTAATATAGGATACATATGCATAACATAATTTCGTTTCTGAATATTGTATATGGTTTCGCTTCTTTTTGATGTAGGCATCTGTCTTCTTACACCTGTGCTACAGGTTTCTTTTCCTAACTTCTCTAGTCTACTCTTTTAATTGTCTTAATTATTATTTTTATGCATTTATGATCATTAGTTTTTGTTTATATCAGTTTGATTCTAGAGATGTATACTGCTGTTCACACTCAATTTTGTTTATTACATAAAGTTGTTATCTGAGTTTACTGTGGTCGTTGAAATTGATGATCGAGAATATGATAAAGGAAAAACTAAACTAAATGATCACACTCTTTAAAATAAATTTATAACCTTGATATAATATGCTTAGGTGGACCGATTTTAGTTGCATTCACTTAATTTCAAATGTTGTTGTTTGCATTTGTTTCACTTTTATGATTGAGGGTTGCATACATTGTTCAAGTTATTAACTGGATTTACTGTGGTCTTTGAAATTGATGAGAATATGGAAAACAAAAAACTAAACTAAAAGATCACACTCTTTAGAATAAATTTGTAACCTTGATGTAATATGCTTAGGCGGATTGATTTGTAACCTTGATGTAAAATATCACACTTTTTATTTGTTTTGTTCTTTTAGTTGTAAATGTTATATTCACATTGGATGGTTAAATGTAGTTATGCTTCTTTAACAGGTAAAATAAATAAGAAATATTGTATAAAAACATCAAGTTCTTTAAAACATCTATACCGACGGGCACTACCTTCGCTAAAGGCAAACAATTTAGGCGCCAAAACAGCTATACCGACGGCCACGACCGTCGCAATACTTCTCAACATTCGCGCCAAATCTTCTATAGCGACGGCCAGGCCCGTCGCAGTAGATCTTAACCATTCGCACCAAATATTCTATAGCGACGGTCACGGCCGTCGCTATATATATTCTCTGAACGTCGGTATAAAGCTTTAAGCGCGTTTTTGTGAAGTTTTCTGGCGACGGTCTGACCGTTGCTATAGATTAAAAGACCGACGCTACAGGTTTCAGCGACGGCTTATATGGCGACGGTGGCCGACCGTCGCTATAGCTTATAGCGACGATCTTTTCATCTATAGCGACGGTCGACGACCATCGCTATAGATCGATTTTCTAGTAGTGTGCATCACATTCAAAATAAATTTGTAATCTAATAAAACTGAATTGGTTACCTTAGTCTGAAGGTTTGGTAACCAACTGCATAAAGGTTTGACTACCAACTGTATCACATTCAAAATAAATGAGTAACTTAATAAAATTGAATATGTTAATTTGGTATGAAAGTTTGGTTACCAACTGCATCACATTCAAAATAAATTGGTAACCTAATAAAATTGAATAAGTTATAATGGAGGTGGCCATAATGGAGGCGGCTGAGGAGGAGGAGGAGGAGGAGGAGGAGGTGGAGGCAGAAGGCAGAAGGCGACCATAATGGAGGCGAAGATGGTCATAACGGCGGAGGCGGAGGCGGAGGCGGAGGCGGAGGTGGAGGCGGAGGCGGAGGCGGAGGCGGCGACGACCATAATGGAGGCGGCGGAAGAAGAGGTGGAGGTGGATCGGGGAGGGGAGGAGATGGCGATCACAATGGAGGTCGCAAGGGATGAAATGACAGTAGTCACCAAAGAGGAAGTTTGAGTCTGTGTTTATTTTTGATGATGATGACAACAATGAAGATGATATTTAAAATACCTACCTAAATTAAAGGAAAAATAAATTTACTAGTTGAGTAAATAAAATATTTAAATGCATTAATTGTGTAAATATTTTAGGTATGCACTATTGTTGTAATTATTTTAAAAAATGTACTAGAAAGTGTAATTGTTCCTAAACATTATGCAATGTTAGCCCAAAGGTCACTTGTGTTATAGGGAGTTGATGTGTAGCTATATGACCATCACATTTTACACAGTTCATTGTAAAATTTGACGATAACAATTTTAAAATACAACTTCTATGTCGCAACACTGTGTTGTAGTAGGGGAGTTTACTTTTAAATCGCGATTGTTAGATCTGTAAATGAATGGCGTAGATATGGTGGCCACAGATAGCTTTATAGCTATTATGAATTAGGTCTCATATGTGACGCCCCAAAATAGGTATACACAACCCATTCTGAATCGCCAAATATATGGTACAAAATTTAAATACAAACTTCATTTATACAATACGACAAACGTAAGTTGAGAGTTTTAACACGAATATTGTCTCGTAGACAATATCCAAACTTAAATGAAGTCCTCATTACATTTATTGTCACATTATTTCATAGAATAGTGAGGACTACTATAGCCACCATCTCGGCCATGGATCATATCCTAAGCTCTGATATCAAATATGACGCCCCCAAAATAGGTATACACAACTCATTCTGAGTCGCCAGATACATGGTACAGAATTCAAATACAAACTTCATTTATACAACTGTTGAACTGTCGTGCAAAATACGATAACACATAAGCTATTAGTTTTAATACAATATTGTCTCGTAGATAGTATCCAAACTCAAATTATTACAATGCCATATAAACTATAGCAACAAATATTTCAAGACCCCAAAGGAGAACGAGAAGATTACTATCCTGTTCATTCTAATGAGGTGCACTTTTGACGCTTTCAAAGTCGAGTTCCCATCACCCTATTGTTGTTCACCAAAATCAATTATTAAATGACGTATAATATACGACACCCCCATCTTAGGTCCTCAATACAATTATATATTGCATGTCATGTTGTTTTATAATGTATTGTGAAACTTCCACAGTCTCGGACTATTACACTATTCCCCTGTTATTTCCGCTCGACCCAACTACACTTTTAATGCCTAAAAGGAATTGTGAAGCAAAAGGGTGAGCACAAATAGCCCAGTAAAGAATATCATGACTAAGATAATTACATTATCAATAGTTTTCATTAATAATAAATCAGAGATTGAAAACTTTTATTATGTACCATATGATCTCAATCTCAAATTTATTAAGTACTACTATAAATATTAAGGGAGAAGGGAGAGCATTCTTATTTATTTCATATAGTATAGTGTTAAGTACTACTATACAAGTATACTAGTAAAATATTAAGGGAGAAGCGAGGGCATTCTTATTTATTTCATATAGTATAGGTTGTAGCCGTATTTGCAAGAAAAACTCTGCACTGCGCACTATTCTCTCTCCTCCACACCTCTCTGTTCTCCTTCAATTTGGATAACTTAGATTTTGCATAGCCCTAATCTTTTATACAAGTCCTATTAGCTTAAAATAATTTTACTTTGACTGTTGAGGAGATATGCTGAATAGCAATGGCAATAATGAGGATTATCCAAGAATCATTCATATTCCAGACAAGCCAAAAATTCCACCTAACTTACAACCCACCGGTAATCTTTCTCCTTGTAAATTCTATCTTTCAATTCACGTATCTGTATATATTTGTGTTTGTGTATATACATATCTTCTGTACAGTATATGACTTCATTATTTTTCTGATTTGATTGTACAGTGAATGCGTATGCTTCCATAATTGATCCAAAATATGCCAATACTCTGGTAAGGTCTGTGTTTTTAATTGTTTTTATTTTGGATTTCTGGAACATGTGCCCACCATCCAAAATGTCTGTCATAGTTAATTTAACTTGGCACAAAGTGATAATTGATTTTTTTTTTTGGATGTTTAACGATTTTTGGATGTTATTAGGAAGTTGAATCACATTGCACCACTTGAAAATCTCCGTCACGTGAAGCGGGTGTGCAAGAAGTGTGTTGAAGGTGTGCTCTAAACTAACACAAACATTTTCTATATATAAGGGGATTCATTCATAGCAAGCATTTGCTATGAACGCTATTTGAACAAACAGATCTCTGGTCATCAATAGGATACAAGGATATCCAGATTTTAAAAAAAATCTGATAGTAGTGGAATCTGCTAGTAATAGTAGCTGATGAGCGAATAACAATAACACCCCGATTTGAATATAAATTAAATTAGTTATACCATCAGCTACCATTAGTAGGGAAAGATAACTAGAAGGCTGTAAACAAAACGCGTCCCTATCTATCCCAAGCATCCAGTCAAACAGAATTCTAGCTGCAACAATATCATCACACCTACAATAATAAGTAACTAAAGCATTCACAACAAAGATATTTGAACTAACCCTATTTGAATAGCAACATAATTAATCAGTTTAGCCAAGTTAGATTCCTTGTGGACTGAAAACAACACCTTTAAGACTCATTAATAGTAAAATTATATAGCTTCACGCGAATTTCAAAAGTCATGAATGAAGAGAATAGCTTAAGGTTGTCGGTGTGATAGTTGTGAAGGGAGTAGCTAGTGGGCACGGTGTTCCAACAATAAGTGTTTTTGTGCGGAATTTCATTGAACACCTGTTTTTTGTGGAGGTGATTGGACTTTTGAGTAAAAAGTGACGATCTTCTAGGCCTGTGCGACTAACCGACTAGATGTTGGTCTATGTAGTGTTAGATGGGGCGGATAGGGACCCGATTTGTTTATACTTAATAGATCTTTTGGTTACCTGCCGCCATTATTAATGGTAGATGGTTAAATTTTTTGAATATTTTATTCAAATCGAGGGCGTTATGTTCATTCGCCCATCTGTTACTAATATTGACGGATTTGGTTACTAAACAGTAGCGGATAACCTTTTTTTTTTATTTTTTATTACAAAATCTGGTCCCTTCTTGTTTCCTATGGACTGCCATAGATCTTTTTACCCAAATATTATCCATAGTAAATTTGCTTGCTATGGATCACTTCCCATATATATATATAGAAGAGATAGAGAGAAGCAACTATATCCTCTTCTTTGTTTTATACTACTTAGCTACCTTAGATGTGTGGTATTTTTGTTGGATCAATCTGAATATCCGGAGTGACTAATTAGTTTCAGTTACCATTTGAATCTCGTTAGAACCACATGCCAATTAATTAATTTTTTTTGGGTTGGGGGATTGGAAGGACCAGTTATGAATTGTATAAAACTTTTCTAGGAGCCAAGTCTATACGAATAGAAGTTAACTTTGCTATGGCCTTACCTATGAATTGCTTTCTTTTATCTTTTATTTTTATTGTTATATATATATATATATATATATATATATATAAATATAAATATATAAATATACTCATATCTTTGCTATGGCCTTAGGTTATAAGGTGAACAAGATATAGATGTTATGTGGCATTGCTCTAGCCTTTATCTCACACAATTCTTGGGGAGGAATTATGTGCGCTCTTTCTGTATTGATTTTCTTTCTTGTACTTAACTTTATTCTGAAATCAGTGTGAAAACTTTATTGGTTATTACACCGAATTAACATGCAAAAATAATTAAAAGTATCTTTTTTTTGGGTTCTGACTCTACATTATTTGTATGCCATTGCTTTGCATATTTTGACCTAATTTTTTCGTAAATATGGTGGTGACAATTAGCGTATTGGACAGGAAAACTTCAATTAGCGGTGATATTATGTCTCACTTGTGATAATAATAGCCAGTTGGACGATATGCCCAGTGATATGCTCGAGCTTATAAAGTCATACCAGTTGAGTACATTTGTCACAAAGGTGGGTCACCCTTTTATAATATTGCTTTTCATTCTCTTTCTTTTTAAGCAATCGTTTTATTTGCGTAACCACCACTTATAAAGGAATCTATAGTGCCTGAACGGAGCCAAATTTGGCAATAGCTGTTGCTTTTTGTAAAAGATTGAATAGATGCAGCAACCATTTCATGTTTAAGATTGAAGGATACTCGCCAGAGCTATTTTACTATTTGAATAATTTATGTTGGTTGTGTGTTTTTCTCCCAATAGAGCAAAAATTTCATCCTTTTAAAAAAGAATAAAGAAAAGTTTATTTGGGAAATAGGTTTTATGTGCTTTGGAGCCTTGCAGGAGACCATTTGGTGGGAATGATTTGTTGAGTCAAGTACATGATATTTGGGACCCCTGTGGGTTCAGAGTGGTAATTGGGTTGTATCAAGATCTGTTGGTGAGTTCGGAGGTGGATCAGGTGCAACCGTGCAAGTCATGCATGCTTAAAGTGTAGGTTTCTTGTAGGACAGGTTTAAATAGAGTTTGTCCGACCATTGTGCTTGTAAGTTTGGAGGTATCCTTTTCATTGATGGGAAGCTGTTCTCCTTTTTTCGTATAATGCGTTTGTCTTGTCATCTAATTGCATCACTGCAGTTGGTTTACTTAATTGAAGATGTCGATATTCTTACTCAAACTCAGACAATACTAGAATTTCTCTTTGTATAAATTCATGTATCTGTTGATATGTTTTTTGTGAATTTTATGATACATGTCATTATCACTTTTATACTATATCAGACGACTCTTGGAATTATCTAGTTTATTTATTTATTTGTTTTTATTTGTATACACACATATTCTACTTTAGTATTTATTTTCCTTTTTTGATTTGGATAGTCCAGACTTTGAAACTAGCTTCCTCACATAATACCTTGGTTGACATAATTTAAGATTTTTGCAGACTTTGCTCTATGTTGATACATTGAATATGCACCATTAAGATCTCTTTGAATTAACTTATCTTATCTAGATATGTCTAGCATTCATTGCATTAAGGGTCTTAAAAGTATTCCAGCTTTATGTCAGTATTTTATTCTAGTAAAGTAGTGATAAGTAATTTTATTTCCAAAATGTTTGATAGGTTTGCAAATATGCAGCATCATCAAAAGAAGAATGGGAAGAACAGTGCAAGCTATGGCCAACTTCATATCATCCACCAACCTAGTATGTTTTATGTCATCTTATCAACTTAGTTCAGTGTCTTTTATTAATTTTTCTACCTTGGTACCAACTATGTTGAATAATATATGCTAGAGATCTTTAATTTGTTGGTAAAGAGTTCAAGTTGGTGTATTGTCTTTTCTCATAACTCAAACGATGAGGTTAGAGAATGTTTGATATATATATTTGGTTAAATTAGTGCTTTTTCCTCAGATAACGATGAACATACTTATTAGTGCTGGAAAATTGAAAATTAGATACAATTGAATTTGTTGTGAAGTTTGTTAAGCTGAAAGAAGTACATGTCAATGAAAACAATATTGGAAAGTGAAGTGACATTAGGTTATAAAATTTTGGGATGCCAAAGGATGGAAAGATTCTTTGAGACGTGCAATTTTCATCCTTTTTTTATGTCATCATTGATTGCTAGCTATGATCTGCCAATCTAGCGTGTTCTTTTGTCATGTTTGTCAATTTTGTCATAATTCGTTTGCATGTTTCTTTCTTGGGGGACTTCCTTGACAAATTTAACAACTATGTTATCATATATGCTAGCAACTTCAGTTTGTTGGTAAAAATTGCAAGTTAGTTGCACCGAATTCTTTTTCGTTTTCCCCTGAGGTACAATAATGGGCCTAGGAAATAGCATATAAGCTATTTTAAGGTCACAACCGTCAACCAGTAGTTATCAAGAATTTTTATCCGTGTGCCCTTATTGTATTTTACTCATTCCATATCTGTATTAGTGCTAGATAGAACTATTGGCTTAAAAAAGTGTTGTTCCTATGCTTTCTATGTATTTTTGATTATCTATAGAAGTTTGGCTTTGTCAAATGTACTTCTAAGAAATTTAGATTTTACTTCTTTTTCTTGGATACAGTTTTAAAGGTTTTCCTTCCTTTTCTTTTACTTAGATAATGGGTCAGAATGGGGGTTGGTCCTTTAGCTATCCCAGCTGCGTTAAATATGCAGTATGCTTAAGAAATACAGGAGGAAAAGAGACAATAAAATGAGGCAGAGCTCAAAGTGGCATGGTTACAAGGTTGAATGTGTTGATTGCATTCTAATCATATTTCTGACTTGAGTGAAGAAAATAAATATCTATTATATATGTGGATGAGTGGCAGATAAAATCACCTTGACGTATCTGCTTGTGAATAATTAATGCTTCAAAAGATTTGTCCTTTGTCTCTCGTTATGACATAGGAACTTTTCTTTCACTTATAGTTGTATTAATCTTGCTATATGCCTCTCAAATGATCTGTGATTTTGGATTTGGTAGGTTGGACAGTATAGCTGTTCTGCAGTTAACCTCATAGATTTCTGATTTCTCATTTTTTGCTGGTCCCAACTGAATTGCTTTCAGGTTGTTTTGGAATATATTTTCTTTTTCTTAACCATCCTATACCCGATTCTGTATTTGGTCTCTTTCTTTTAAATTACAGTAATATAAACGGCATTACTGGATTTAGTGAAGAGGACTCGCAATCAATTTTCAGGTTCATGAAATTTGCAGTTGATTTGGCAAAATCTGTTGATGGTCAGGTATATATTTATCATTTTCTGCAAATAATACATGTTGAGCAAAACTTTCAGGGATTTTGTGGTTGCAAATAATAGACTTATTTCCCTATCTGGTTATGGTCCTTGATACCATTCTCAAGAATCTAAAGACCATAATTTATATTAGAAAGAGACTCCCTTGTCTGCTTTCCCATTCTCAGAAATGATCTGTTGGATAAACAGGAAGTGCTACTTCCTGTGTCTCCAACAGCAATAGCCAATAAGGATGCCCACGTTTTGTGAGAAGGTTTCTGGATTTGCCTTGAAAAATCCAACAACTATATCATAACTTTGATAGGGGGCTAGTCTGATGACTTCTGCTATTTATTAATTGACCAACGAAAATTGATTTTTCTGACTACCTTGTAGTATAGTATATTTATTCCAAGTGACAAAAGGTTTAGGTGAAGTGCATGCTCATGGAAATATAGCTATTCAATAATATCATTCTGAAGAGGAAGCTTAATGGAGTGGCTAGCCTATTTCAGGATATTTTCTATTGGATAGAATTTACTTCTATTTTATTGGAGTAGCGCAATAGTGTTGATTGAGGGGTGTAGGATGAATGAAGGTGAATGTTTATTCTAGTCACCACAAAATAGCCTCAACACTCCAAAAAGTAAAATTTTTGCATGTTTTGGAAAAGTTAATAGAATGGATGACTGAGAAACTACTTTTGGAAGGCTAAAAACTCTACCCTGTAAATCTCGAGATGACAAAAATATTTATTGATAAATGGATTAATTTGCTAATTTTTCAAAAAGTTGTTCATGAATCTTGTACAAGTTGACATTTTATAATTTTATGTTATAATTCCAATGCTTTGTACAAGTCCATATTATGAGGAGTGCAGAGTAAGGATTGAGAGGAGCCTTGCCTACATTGTCACTGACATACCTAAGGTGGTTGCGGTTCTATAATGACTGAAGTAGTGAACTTTAATTAAAGAAAGAACTGTAGAAGAGGGACTAAATTAATTGAAGGAATGTTTTTTCTTAACCACAACAATCTAAATTGCATATTATCTCAGAGTAGTTCAAGAGAATAAACTCTCTGATTAAGAAAATGACACAAACATCTCTCATACAAGCTAATACCAATCTAACTTGCATATTATTTGGCAGTCTCTCATACAAGTTAATAATACCAATCTAACTTGAATATTATTTGGCAGTAGTTGAAGACTGACATATTTTTTTGGCTACCCCTTAGGTGGTGTTTGGTTCACATCAAATCAATGTAATAGGCCCATAATGCAATAGGCTATTACATTGATGTGACATTTATTATGTTTGGTTCACTTATTACATGTACGAGCTCACTAACCCCATGCGAAGCACGGGTGACATAAAATAAAGATTTATTATGTTAATTATTAAGATAATCACTTAATGTAGTGTAAATATTTAATTAGAAGTTTAAGATGATAGTTGTAATTATTAAATTATTAAATATTTATTCAAGTATTAAATTACTAAACATCAACTAAATGGAGTGTAGATTTATTTAGTTATGATTATAAGAAAATAATTTTTTTGATTTTACTCAAGTTTGTAATGGAATTCTAAATTCATAATTATATTGACAAAGTTTGCTTTAAATTCAAATTCAGATAGAACCAAAAAACTCAAGCTTTAATAAATTTTAATTCAGTTATGACAAGTACTTAATAATGAATCCACTATAATTTTTGAACTAATTTTATAGTTATTATTTGTCATTTTTTAAAATCACATATATTATTCATACAACTATTTGATAAAATTTCAAATTTTAATGAATTTTATTTAGTTAGTACATTAATTTAATAATGAAATTTACGACTAATATAAATATAATTAAATTGCATGATGTTTTAAGAGATTTTCAATATCTTAATAAAAATTTCCTACATAAAATTGGTCAAAATATATTATCTTACAAAAATTTGTGATAAAAAGTCGGGCAATAAGTTTGGTAGAACCAAAAACTATTTTTTTAGAAGTATCTTTTTCTTTTTAGAGATAAAAATCACCTCCCCTTTTCCTAACATGTTCGAGATTTCTTTTAAATAGGTTACAAATTTGGATACTATTTAATTGTTACAAATTTGGATTGTACTTCTACTAATTTGAATAGGAAACAAAAATGATGAACCCAAAAATTGTGAAACCAAGCTTGTGCTTTTAATTCTATAGTTGACTAGCTCATTATGGGCGTAATGCTATTACATCAATTTTTTAACTTTTCATTAGATCCTCCTATTGATGTATTGGTCATTACGTCCG
Source organism: Panax notoginseng (assembly GCA_016801055.1). Lineage (NCBI taxonomy): Eukaryota > Viridiplantae > Streptophyta > Magnoliopsida > Apiales > Araliaceae > Panax > Panax notoginseng. The sequence goes on from CM029023.1 coordinate 136,639,031, forward strand.
TAATGCAATAGGCCATAAAATACAAAATAGTGCAACTGATTTGACATTTTGACTTATAATTTACTTTATTCATTACATACAATCATATAATTGAGTGAACCAAACATAATTCTGAACATAATAATATTACAATTACTATACAAATACCAAGAACCAACCAAACAAGTATGTTGTACTAACCTATTACCATTATATTACAACTCTTGCATTACATAGAATATTACATTACATCAAATTACTATTCCGCGAACCAAACCCCACCTTATATAATTTTTTGGATGTTTTTCCTTTTCTCTATGAAGCACGGACGCGGACTTGGGACATGGATGCAACACAACACACATGTGACACGACATTTTTCAAAAAAACAGGATACAGTGCTTTGGGGATATGCTCAATTTATATATATATATATATATATATATATTCAATAATATAAATGTATTTCTATAATAAATATGTTCAAATACGGGCAGCCAGTCAAATATGCAGCCACTCACATATGTTCAAGCAAAATAAAAATAATAAACATATTATTACTTACAAGTTACAAGCATTAACACTTAGCAGTAATATTACACCCAAAAGAAGAGACGCCGTGAGCTGCTAGAGGTGAGTGCGCGGGAGGAGTAAAATTAATTTACTTAAAATATTTTAGGATTAAAAGGGGGGGAATTGGGAATGGGTATCCTCATTTAACTTTTATCTTACTATTTAAGTACTATACTATTTATTTTTTTTAAAAATAATTTCGACCCCTGCCGTGTCCAAGGGTGTGACCGACGTGTCCCTTGGCAGTTTCCGGACATCAAAACACTAAAGAAAAGGTGTCTATTGGTGCATGCCAGGTGCATTTCTGCGTATTTTTTTAAAAAAATAATTTCAACCCCTGCCGTGTCCAAGGGTGTGGCCAACGTGTCCCTTGGCGGTGTCTGGACATCAAAAACTAAAGAAAAGGGGTCCATTGGTGCATGTTGGGTGCATTTGTGCGACGTGTGCTAGTGTATCTGTGTCTGACACAGATTCGTGGCCCTTCGGGGTGGGTCCGTGCTTCCTAGCCTTTTCTATTTGATGTCTTGTGTCAAAGCATAAATCTTAACACGTAACCTAAATTTAGGAGCTTAAATAAATAAAATAATAAAATTTTTGGACAAGTAACCTCTAATTTTGGTGTAAGGCGCGACCATGAAGCTTGTATCATTCATTCAAAACAGTGCAGGTAGTAAATGTTTCATGTGATGATTGGCCATAAACTGCCTCTGCTTTGCAGGTGGTAAATGCTGCTGTTATTGTGGATCCATCATCTAATCAGGTGATTGCAAGTTCACGTGACCAGGGCCTCTCTCGGAATAATCCTGAAACAAATACTAGCATGGAAGAAAGATCTTTGGAACAATGTGAAGGCAGAACTTCTCATTTGGTAATGAATGGAGTTCAAAATCATAAACCTTCAAGTTCAAACTGTTCGTCTGATGAATTCAAACGGATATACGATGATGTTTCTTGTTTACATCCTTGGCGGTGGGCTGAGCAACAATTTCATATAAGTGATTGTTTTTGGCACCCTTTTCGCCATGCTGCAGTTGTTGCTATCGAATATTCTGCTGCCAGGGATAGGCGTCTCTTTCTTGCTAGTGAACATATTGGAGATAAATATACTCAAGCAGATTATATGGATTCTCTTTCAACAGGGTCTCCATCAAAAAGACAAAAGACCAATCTTGTAAATGTAAGCTCCAGAATTTCCTCACTATTGTAAAATAATTATAATGTTTAGTTTTTTTTGGTGTAATTAATAATGACAAATTTGGTGTAACTATTGCCCCTTTTTTTCAACTTATTATCTTCGATTTCTTTTTGGTGGACTGCTTGCCCTCCACATCCTATCTAATTTCTTTTTACATTCATCATTAAAATCTTCTTCTTTGATCTAAAAACAATTTTGGACAGCTTGCTTAGTGGGAGACTATTATTATGCATCCACATGGCATTGCATATTGGGTCTTTCTTGAATTGCATCATATATTCAAGATAGATTGTCAAAATTGTAAATTTTTCTCTTCTGATTAATTGGTTCCTTCTAAAACCATATGATAAAACAATGGTGAGTAAATTCCTGTAGTTATTAGTTTATATTATATTATATTTATATATCATTATTTTAATTCTTGAATTGCATTTATATATTCTAGCTAGATTGCCAATATTGTAATTTTCTCAATGCACTATTAAGTTTTTAGCAAGTTAAACCATGTGATATAATAATGATGTGCAAATACGCCTATAGTTATTAGTTTTTTTCTCTTTAAGATACATGAAACATTTCTTTTCCTACGTATTTAAGTCATTGTAAGGTTAATTTTCGTTGGAGATAATATCTGATATAAACAAATTTAGACATCCCACTTAATGGGAACCTAATTCTGTGCAATTGCATATTGGGTCTTTCTTGAACTACATCGTATTCTAGGTATTTACAAATTTTCTCATTGACTATTTGGTTTCTAATTAGTTAACCATGTGAGTAGACAATGATGTGTAAAATGCCTGGAGTTAGTAAGCATAACGAAACATTTCAGCAGAGTGCTTGAAGTTCTCTTGCATGACTATTGAGATTCGATTTTGTTATACTCTTTCAGGTAGAAGAGACTGGGAAACAAAATTGTGAATCTAATGGTTATCATTCCGCCGTTGACAGACCTTATTTATGTACTGGTTATGACATATACCTTGTTTGGGAGCCATGCATAATGTAAGTGTTTTGACATTTTACTTTAGTTTCTATTCCATTCTTCATTCATACAGCAGTTTTGTACTTCTGAGGAAATGGTTATAATTTTTGATCAAGGAGTTCACTGAATTAGGGCTTGCCTTTGCTGTAGCTTGGTTGGGTATCTATGCCTTCACGATTTAATTATATACATCTCTATTCTTGAGTGTCTTTTATTATTAGTAACATTGTGATATTGTTACCTTTCAAACACCAGAGTTGTTGCAGACCTTGAATATGCAAGTTCTAAGAGTGGGCTTGTCATGTATTGCTTCTTTTGGCACAATATACCATAGTTTATTCATATACACATTTATGAGTAGCAGCATCGTTTTCTGTCATCAGTGAAATGTGACGGTTGCAGTTGGCCATAAATTAGTTCAGAGGAAAGAGTAGGTTTGGACTTTGGAACTTTGGATGGACGAATGTGACAGCAAAATGGCTTCAGTTCCAATGTTTTTGAATCTAAAGTAGCTCATATTTTCACATTTATATGCTGAAGTTCCTTCTACACTTAAACTGAATCTCTTACTTTTTCACACATATATGATCACAGTTCCTCCGGGTTGTAATTGGATAACTCCATATTTATTGTTTTTCATGTCTACCAACCCTTCCTCATAGTAGACCTTGGTGCTTTACATTCTTTTCCTTTTTCCTTTCAAGTTTGTTTCATGGTGTATAATCCCATTTCTAAAAGCTTTGGCAACGATAGCCTTTGCGTAACATCATCTTCATATTTGAAGAGATACGTGGGTCATTGGTGGGTGTTAGACGATTTGTTAAATGTATACGAGAACACAAGTGTACAGTGTTGTGCAAGCTTGCAGTGACAAGTGATAACTGTGGTTTCAGTTTTTAATCTAAAAGCTATCACTTCGTGCACATGATGCCAAAATTTCAACTTTCTCTCTCTGTATGTAGCATTTGAATGTTGAATATCCTCTGATACTTTCCTTTTGTGTCTGATAGGTGTGCAATGGCACTTGTTCATCAACGGATTAAGCGAATATTTTATGCTTTTCCAAACCCTAATGCTGGTGCATTGGGAAGTGTTCACAGATTGCAAGGAGAGAAAAGCTTAAATCACCACTATGCTGTTTTCAGGGTCTTGTTACCAGAAGAAGTCCTAGGTGAAGGTGAAATTATCATTGCAACTGCTAAGAGTGATTAACACAACACATTTTTGTTAAAAAGGTATGGGTTTTTACTTTTATACTGTCATATTTATTTGAACACCTAGGGGAGATAACCACTATAAGTGTTATTTACCTAGAAAATTTTCTGTGGCCTTATACTGCATCTATTTTATACAACCATCTTATCTTTTGGAAGACTGTTCTCCCCATGTATGCTGCCTAGCTTCAGTGTTGTGTTTTTTACCTTTTCTGATGTCTTGGTTATGTTTCATGGACCAAGGTCGACAACATAGTTGTCACGGCGAGTCATGGCGGTAGCCGACTGCCTGGACGCCTAGGCGACCGTCATGGCGTCCGTATGGCGACAAGTCGTTTATAATGTGCAATTTATATATTATTTATTTTACATAACTATATTAGCAATAAAATTTCATATACATTAAAACTCAAAACATAACACTATGGAATAACATTAAATATATTTTTAAAACCCATTGATAGTGTTATATAATATATATATATATATAGTGTATTATTAAATTAATAATTAAGTGTATATAGTATTTATTTTCAAATTATTTCATGCAACTATCCTACATATTAAATATATTTATTATTTAAAATTAAAATATACATAGTTAATTAAATATTATATTTTATTTAAAATATTATATATAGTTAATAGTTAAGTGTATATAGTATTTATTTTTAGTTAATATCATAGTTATTTTTTATGTATTTATTTCATTATCATTAAAATTATTTTTTAGTATTTATTTTATTTTTATTATTTTTGTTTATTTAAATATATGTATATAATATTATTTTATTTTATCTTATTTTTTATAGTATCATAATTATTTAATTAATAACTATAGAAATTTATATAAATTTAATTATTTTTAACATATTATTTGTTGTTTATTTAAATATATATTAATTTCTTTTTAATATATATGATATATATTAAATATAATAATTTTTATTTTTATTTATTTTATTATATATATATAATATATAAATAAATTTATACTTATATAAATATATATATAAATTTATATATATATATATATATATTTATATATGTATAAATTTATACATATATAAATTTATATTATATATAGAGACCCAGCATTATACAGACCCGGCAGCAAAGCAAAAAAAATACATCAGAGACATTATATACATTAATTATCTCCTAATATTGCATACAGCCACACATAAGCCAAGTGTAAAAAAATAATATACGCTATACATGAGTTATGACAGCCATACATAGAAAAACTAGGGAAAAAAAAGAAATAGAGGAGAAGAGAAGAGAAGAGAATCAGTCGATAAAAAAGGAGAAGTCCAGAAACAGAAAAGAGATGAGAAGAAGAACCTGTGAGAGTCGTTGTCGAACTTGGAGCTGGTCGGAGGAGGTGTCGCCGTCGTCGTCGCCTCTCGCTGCGATGGACTGCGAAGTCGAAGGCGATAGCTGGTCGGAGGTTCGCGATGGGTGTGGGTCTGCAGAGGATGGAGTTGGTCAGAGTTGGTTCGCGATGGGTCTTCTTCAATCTTCTTCGCGATCGATTTTAGCAGATAAGGGTTTTGTCTTATTTTTTATTTGATGAGTCATGAGTTAGCCCATGGGTAAAAATCAGTTGGGCTGACTTAAGTCGCCGTACGCCTTGGACACTTCTTTATCGTCGGGACGCCAAGGCGTCGCCATAACAACTATGGTCGACAAATTTCATGACAAATTTGGATTGCGACTAGAGAATAGAATAATAATGTGTGGACTTCTTCATGTCTTCCTACCCCATGTATTCACATGCATCAGTACTTAATATCGACATGCATTGACCTTTCATAGATTCTAATGAAATCTATTTTGACTTTGTATCCTACTTTAACCCACTTGTGTTGCTTATCTAAATTCCAATTTGTTAGATTTTGTTTATATTTTATTTACTACATAATTCTAAAAATAGGCGTATCCTCAAGTGATTAGAGCCTACTTCTTCTTAAAGGGTCAAAAATACTATGTAAAATTTTCAGTTTTTCCACTTACATAATATCTAACAAGTCAAATCTTATGTTCATATCCTACTCTTTCAAAAACTGAAGTGTAGCTGTTGTATACTTTTGTCTTGTCTCGTGTTTGTATTTATGATTCTTTTGCAATGGATCCTTTTTAGAGGTTTTAAATGAAGGACATTTAATGTTCTAAAAGGCGGTAGGCAGAAGGCGGAAGGCGGAAGGCGGGCGGCCGAGGGGGGCCTAGGCGGGGTCTGGGCGGGACCTAAGTGAGATTTTTTATTTTTAGCCAATTTTAATATTTTATCTACATTTATCCAAGCAAAACAATAATATAAAACAAAACAATCTATAATAAAGATAATAAAAGCCTTTGCTTAAAGTTCAAACACATATCCATATTGTTAATGTCAAAGGTCAAACACATATCCATATTGCTAATGTCAAAGGTCAAACACAAACATGCAATTGTTCAAAGTTCAAACATATTTTTAACGTATTAGTTTTATTCATAAACAAGATTGCTATTAAATAATAAAATTTAAAATCTCAATATTAAAACTTAAGAAACTAAACATAAATTTAAGAATTATATTAAATTAAACTAAATATTACAAATGTATCATTATTTATATAATTTGAAGTTGGCACAAATTCAAAAAATTACAACTATAATAAAATTATCCATTTTGACTTGATATTGTTCACTTCTTGTTGTGATTTGATATACTACAATCTGTATTATGAATATGGTAAATCATTAGAAAGGTAAATATATCAAGATCTGATTTGGGTAGTTATTAAAATAAAATAAAAAACTCTTGGTCTAGATTTTGCCTAATTTCTTGAAGGAATTTTTTTGCCACCTTGGGTCTAGGTGAGGTGCTAGAGGGGGCCTAACGCCTAGGAGGGGCTCCAAGGGAGGGCCTTGCGGACTTAGACGAGAATTTTTAGAATACTGACATTAACAAAAAAACCATCCTAGATATATTATAGTGAAGGATAGTAACCTGGTTGAGCTCTCGGTTTTACTTATTATATAATATACCACTTATGGTTATTGGTTATCAATTTGCTTACCCAAACTGGAAAAGAAACACTGAGAAATGCTATCTCTGTTCTAAATTATAAAATCATTCTTGACTTGTGAAAATCAATTTGAAATATTTTCAAACTCAAAATTGAGACGATTCAACAAAAATTATAAAACAATAATTCTTACGATAGTAGTTCTTTTCGAATAGTTTATAAATTTCATCACTCTATTGATTAAAACTAAAAAAGTTTATGTCAATTTTAAGTTTGAAAATGTTTTCAGTTGACTTTTAAAAGTCAATAATGATCTTATATTTTGGAAATGAGTGAATACAAAACAAGGATGATGCAATCCAAGTATGAAAAGATGGAAACATCAAGGAAAATCATATAAGGAAAGCTAATTGATTAGCTTATTATCCCTAGTCTCGATCCTTGGAAAGGACTAAAAAGCTGCAACTCAGACTTGCCAACATAATATTCTTCAGCCAACGAGGGTGCTACAGCTCATGGCTGAAATAAACTACTCCATCAAAAACAGCGCCCAAAAGTTCTCGTATGGTCACTTGACTTCATTAAAAGTCAAATAACACATCATTTAAACTTTGAAAATAAATAGCAAAAAGTCCAAAACAAATAAAAGGTCCAAAACAACTTAAAGAAACCCTATTATAGCAACTAGGAAAACTATAATTTCAATATATCGCCTTGGATTGGGGCCCGAAATGCATTGAGGCACAACAGTTGATTGGACATCAAGGGGTAAAACACTGTTTCAGTGCGGACTGCAAGAGCGGTACCAAATCCAGGCAAACTCTGAAAAACTAGATATGACCTCAAAATAGCAGGGATCAAGATCGGCTAGTTCATTAAATATCATTCAGGCTTCTAAATAATTTCAAACCTGCTGTTCATACTTTCACTTTTTGGACATTGTAGGCCCTTTATATTGAATTATTAAATTTTCTATCCCTTGTTACTCCAAAAGCTTTAGTTATGAGAAAGCATCTAAACTATGTATATCAAGCTCTTACACTTCTTTTATTTGTTGGCCCCTGTACCCCCAACTCATTGATGAAAAGACTGTCAAGTGTGCATTAAAATAGTGAACTGAAAAAAGTGCAAATGCACTAACATACCAGGGTATTTATTCATCAAATACAAAGACTAGAACCCTTGAAAACTGAACGGAAGTACTAGGGCACTAAATTGGCTTTTGTAACAAGTCAAATATATAATTAAAAGCATAAACTTGGTTAGGTTTTACAATTTTTTTGTTTAGCTTTCCTAATTCATATTAGCATAAGTATTATTGTATTAATTAAATATTATCCAAATTTATTTCCTATTCAAATTAGGATAAATACTCTACAAATTTGAATAATTACTACATGTTTTCCATCAAATTACTACATGTGTTCTTTTTAATAGTTTTATTTAGTTTATATATCTTAATAAATTTATATAAGATAATTTTATTGTTGCAATTTTATTAAAATATTAAGATGTCGAAAAAACCTCTTAACATATCATGCGACTTAATTATATTAATATTAATATGAACTTTGTTATAAATTAATGTCCTAACTAATTTAATTCATTAAAATGTGAAACTTTATCTAATCACATGATTAATTGTATTAATAATATATGTGATTTTGAAACATAAAAACTGTAACATTAGTTCAAAACTTATAGTAGATGCATTCTTAACTAATTGTCATAATTAAATTAAAACTTGTTAAAGCATGAGTTTCATAATTCTATTCTAATTAGAATTTCATGCAAATCTCGTCAATATAAACGCTAATATAGACTTCCATTATAAACTTAAAATAATTATTTTCTAATAATTATAACTAAATTAATGTACATGAATTCATTCAAATGTTTAGTTTAATAATTGATTGAAAGAACCTGTAATATATTATATTATTCTAGTATTAGTTATTTAAATAAATATTTAACTATTTTATAAATACAACTATGTTCTCGAAATCACAATTATTATTTTTTAATTATTAACATAACAAATTATTATTTATGCCATTCGTGCTTTTTGCACGGGGTTGATGAGCTTGTTTAATTGAATCAGATGTCATTGATGATATTATTAAGTCATTGACCATTTAATTGAAGAACTAGAGGTGCCACTAATGTTGCTATAGGGAAAGTGCTGAACGAATATTTACATTTTAAGGATTATGAATGCAAAATAATACCAACTTGCGAAATATAATTTGAACTCAATTTTTGTTTTGTTTTAATAATCTAATTGATAGGACTGTTCATTTGTTTTTTTCATTTTCCAACTCTTTTTCTGTAGTTAATATACTCTCCTTTTGAGAATACTAAAGTATGTAAAGGGCTCTGAGCTACTGCATTTCCCTTTATAGTTGCAGTGACTGTTTTGACATATTTCAGTATTTGTTACTTTTTATCCCCATATTTCAACTTTACTAATGTGTACCACTTTGCCATAGTATATATATTCTAAAAATCGCTAAGGGAACCTAGGCAGGCTAGGCACCAGGCTAGACCACCTAAGTGGTGCCTAAACTTTTGCCTAGGTGGACTAATCGTTTTCTTAGGCGGTCTCATTTGGTTATTTTTCTATTGTATAGACTAGTTATACTAAACAAAACATATAGTATATGTATTTTTCTTTTAAATTGATATGAAAAATTATCAAAAAAACTATCTTTTAAGACTTAACAAATTCATTTCAAGTAGTGTACAACTTCAAAACCTTTACTAAATCGATGAAATAGAGGTCTAATTCTGCTTAGGCGGGACCTAGGCGCCCAACCAAATCTAGGCAGTAGGGGACCTGCCTAGTGCCTAGTTGGGGATTAAGCTAACCTACATGGGGATTTTTAGAACCCTACTTAGTATCCTTATAACATCCAAATTCTTAAAGGCTTCTGAATGGGAAAGCAGAGGCACATTATGTGTAAATGCGTCAATGTATGTATATACGAGATGTGTTCCTAATTTTTTTCTCCATATTATGTTTCGGAATTTTTTTTCTAGCTGATACTCTGATCCTTTGACATCTTGTGTTAAATTTTTGCTCCCTTTGCAGGGTTCATGTACAACCTCCCTTCAGCGGTGATGGGGCCTTTATTATTGCGAGTACGACTCTACGTGTTGTAGAATTTTAAGCCAATGCTGTAATTAGATACCCCTTTGTCTATGTTATGTTGTAAAATTAGTTCTAGTTTGAATTCCCGTGTTATTTTTGCAACGCAATATTTTTTTTATTATAAGTATTGGGATTGGAATACAGTTGCAGAATAGTTTTAAACCAAAAAGGGCTCCGATGGATACTTCCAATAATATAGAGACCTGAGTTCTCCCATAGTTGATATATTTGAAGTTGATGTTAACTTCAAATTTTAACAAATGTATTGGTACACTTGAGGATGCTCGGGATTGAATTATTTGTTTTAATTTAATATTTTTGTGAATTATTTTATCTCATGATGGGGATTAATTGTCTTTTAAATAGTCTCATGGACTCTTTTTTTTTTTTTTTTTTTTTTTTTATCATTCCTAAGGTTATTTATGAGGAATTGTATAATTTTGATTTATAATTTCCCTCATTTTAAGTTATAAAATGGCTTTATGGGACTAATAGTATCACGTTAAGGGATTAATAGTTCTTCATTAACACACTGTTTCTGAGTTTTGAACAGAAAAGAAAAGAATAGAAAATTTAAATTAGAACAGAAAAAAAAAGAATAGAAAACTTGAATTTTTCTTTTGTGTTGTTTCTGAGTGTTTAATAGAAAAGAATAGAAAATTTAAAATTGAGGACATGGGTTGTAATTTAAAATTTATTATATTGAAAGTTGAGGATAATATGAGAATTATAAAAATATTATTTATTCCAATTTCTTTTTCGTCCAAATCAGGTCAATTTTGGACGGAAAACTTTGGCAGAAAAAGTGGTCAAATTTTTTATCTATTTTTTTTCTTTTCCGTTTATTAAAAAACTCAGAAACATAAGAATTGGAAAGAAAACTTAAATTTTTCGTCCATTTCTTTTCTTTTCTGTCCATTTTAAAACTCAGAAACAGAGCGTAAAGGATTAAATTTGGATGAAGAATGTAAAATTTTTGCATGAGGTGTTTGTTACATGTCATGTAAGATACACACCGAAATTCAAATTACTGAGTATTTGATTTAAATACTGGTAATTAAAATGGGTCAAATCTTGTTATTTTTGTTTGGTAGAAGTTAGTTGATTACTAATAATAGTTATAGTGAATGTTTAGTATGAATTCAAGAATGTTGGGTATGTTTTTTTAATTTTCAATTTTTACTAAAATGTCCAATATACTAATTTATATCAAATAATTCACCAATGAATTTTTGTCAAATTAAATTAACCGCCCAAATTATTGTCCAACTAGTTAATTCAATATAAATTTAGTGAATTATATTTGAAGTTTTATTACTTTTGTAAAATAATAATTTATAATATATATATATATATATATATATATATATATCAATTATTAATACATAAATAAACACACACAAATATATACGGTTCCCTTCTCCAGTGAACCATGGGTAGCGAACCAAAAACGAACCGGTTATAGCGGCAGTTTTTTCAGTCATTATAACATACAAAGCCGACGACATAACTATGGCGACGGTTTGAACCGTCGTTATATCTCAGAAAACCGTCGTTATATCTCAGAAAACCGTTTCTATAGCCAGTTCGTCCTTAGTTCGTTTTTTTCTTTCAACGGAGAAGGGAATTATATATATATACACACGTGTGCGTGTGCGTGTGAAAATTAGTCCAGGAAACAATTAAGAATATTCAAGTGTTTACAAAGGAGTTGAAAATACAATTTTTTTTTCTTCCCAGTTGACTATGTATGTATGTATGTATTATGCATGATCCTCTTGCACCTATGTTTAGCTATTAGAAAACTCAGCAACTCCACTTTGAAGTTCACTCAGAATATAATTAACTCAGCACTAGTGCCAGCATGCATGCATATATTTGATATCAGAAAACCAATCAAAAGAGCCTGTCGGCAAACTATACAGACTAGCTAAACATGATTTCCATAACATGATCGAGCACAAGGACTCGATGGCCATTCCTCAATCATCTTAAACTGCCAAGGCTACATACGTATATACCAAATCTAATTTTATACATAATTTCTTTCTTTCTGTGAAAAACAAAAGCCTCCAGTATATAATATGTAACAGGCAAATCTTACGCTAGCTAGCTTAATTTTTAAAGCACATATGAAACTGCAATGGGCCAATGGCATTCCAAATTAATAAACTACAATAGTGTTAAGGATGATTTGGTCTAAACACATGTAGTAATTCAGTTGGGTAGTTTTTGGTTAGTACTGATGTAATGCTAATTACAACTGTCAATATTAATTATTTACAGTATAATTCATAATTGTATGTACTCTTCAAGTAAATATATAAAAATTAGTTTTGCTCAATATTATCTGTTTATAACAAATAGCAACATAATATACTTAATCATATATCCTTGAAAGAGAATACATAATAAGATAAAATCCTCCTATACGTACTATTTTTTAGAGTAACTTAATTGCCATGCATGGTAGGTTGACGCATGAAAATAAGTTCTTTAGCATGCTCACTGCTTGCCACCTTTTAGTCCGGTTATAATACTTAATTTGCAATTCATATTTTAGCCAAATCTGACCCCAAATCACTGCATTACAATACCAAAATGGAAATGGCGCAAGAAAAGGAAACTGGTATTAGATTTTGCAACCAATAATATTGTTCCGCAAGGATTATTGGATCAGGTTACCTGCAAATGCTGCTCCATGCTTGACATAAGAAAAACAGTACAAATAATCATCTTCATGATCTGTACCTTTTGAGAAAGTGTAAAGCCAACAAAATTCAACAGCGATAGGAAAACACTTTACCTTAAAAATGTTGACTTTTCATATATCCGGAGCAACAATGTATGACAGAGTTGTATACTACCTTCAAGAACGATGCTAGTGATCATGTCAATATCGTACCCTAGCTGTTATTAAACCAAGGTATGATAAGTGACAATACCGAAGACACTGCGACAATTGTAACATGAAATGAAGACATCTTGAAATTTCATGCCCCATGCTAGCTAATTGAAGCATGAGCCTGTGAATCAAGGAAGAAGTTTTAAAAGAAAGGTAAACAAACCATGGAATCCAAAAGTGCAACAGTAAACAACACAAAAGGCAATTTTACACTTCATGCAGAGTGTCTCTGCCGGAATTCAAGTGGCTAAATGATGAGGACATGCTTGGTGCTTGGTCCGGTGACGACAAGCTAAACAATTCAAGGAAGGACTTAACAGACTAATTCAAGAAGTTTGGAAGGATATGGGTTTGAGTTCAAAGACATTTGAGTTGAATTCTAAACTCATGAATGTGGTACAAGTGATTACTCCAAGCCAAAAATCAAAACAAAACAACGGGAGCATTCTGGACTACCGGGGTTGCCGCGCCCTAGCAGCAAATGCAGAGGGCTCTCTGGAGGTCCGGTAGCAGGCCAAATTAATGTTGGCACAGCCAGGCACACGTTTTTAGGAAGCATTTTTAGCATATTTCTTGCATGTTTTTAGGGATTTTTCAGATCTTTTACAATTCTAATGTAATTAGGATATTTGTTAGATATATTCTAATTCCAAATTGGTTAATATTTAGTAGTGTATTCCTTATAGGATATAGGGTTTCTTGTTCTAATATAAATAAGCATGGATGATGTAATTCCAATAAAAACTTTTCATATTATCAATATACTAGTGAAATTATTCTTTTCTTTTGGTTCTTTGAAAAATTCCCAAGTTATTCTTAATTTTTCTTTGAGATTCAATTTTTGACTTATCATACAACAATTCATAGTCGTGTGTGGCGTCTTCTACCTCATCAATCGTCGATTGTACCCAAGGTTCCTACTTTCATATAAGCACGCACGGGGTTAAGGTGTCATTAGTGTTCCATTCAACGGATATTTCATTGCGCTATCGATTGTACAAAGGTTCTCTTACTCTCAATGTAGGCGAATGGTTAAGGTATCGAGCGTGTTCCACCGTATAACTTTTCTAGAAACGATCCGGATGACGACCACCTCACGCAAGCATGTCGTGGAGTCTATCATTTGGTATCAAAGTTAAGTTCTCTAGCGAGTTACTTACCCTTTAATTTTCTGTTTGGTTATTAAAAAAAAAGTAAAGAGATTTTTTCAGTTTTATTATTTGCTAACAAATCCAGCAGCAATCATCTGAGCATTCAATCGTCAATTCCGTTCGAAGCAAATCTATAAGGTTCTGCTAACCTAACAAGATTTCTCGAAAATTTAAAATGCTTATAAGAAGAGTACAAGGCGATCTATAGGTAATTTTGTAGGTATTCCGAGACTCATTCCTTCTATATTTTGTTCTTGATAAATTATTTTTGAATTGATTAGTAAACTGTGATATTGTTTGGTGAATTTAAAAAGAACCTATAAGAGAGAATATTGAGTGGTAAAAGGCAAGAGTTGTGAGATAATTCGAGGGTAAAAGCCGATCGAGTGATTCATTATTTGAGCGAAACAAGTAAGGGTGTGGTGAGGAAATTTTTTATCTACTAAACCTTGTTTTGTAGAAAAATATGTCTAATTTAAAGAATAAAGGTACTTTTGAAGAGTCTCCAACAAATTTTGATCTGAAATTTGTGATGGAAGGCCGCGATAAAAGAATTTTCTAGACAGTTAGGCATGCCGATGGAGCAGGTGCATGAGCGTCTTGACTAGATAAGCGTTACCTGAGGAGAATCATTTTAATACCCTCATGGTACATGTTAAAAAGGAAGAGCTCAACAAAGAGGAGCTAGAGTGGAGGAAACGACTTACCATGATGGTAGGTTTAGCGAGGAAGAGGATCGTGAATCCGACTTCATCCATCGGAGACATGGAGCAAGAAATGGAAGGGATCAAAATCGAGAGGACAACAACTTGGATAACATCAAAATGAAAATTCCAGCTTTCCAAGGGAGGAGTGATCCTGAGGCATACTTGGAGTGGGAAAAGAAGATAGAGTGGGTGTTTGACTTCTACAACTACTCGGGGCTTAAAAAAAGTCGAGCTTGCAGTCACGGAGTTTTTTGACTATGCCGTCACTTCGTGGGATCAACTGATGACTAGTCGAAGAAGGTGTGGACAATGTTCGATTGAAACGTGGGAGAAGATGAAAACCGTGATGAAGAAGTGGTTCATGCCAAACCACTACCACCGAGACCTATTTCGGAGTTTGCAAAGCAAGGTAGTCGGAGTGTAGATGTTATTTCAAAGAGATGGAAATGCTGATGACTAAGGGCCAACATCGTTGAGGATCGCGATGTGACAATGGCCAAATTTTCAAAAAGCTTAAATTGGGAGATTGCAAATTTGGTAGAGCGACAACATTATGTGGAGTTGGAAGATATGTTACACATGACTATCAAAATTGAAAAGTGTAAGACCCCAACTTTTATGAATAAAACATAATTTTCTCTAAATATCATTTTGAATATTATGGTGTGGATTTGATATAATGTTATAGTTGTGGGTAATATTTATAAATTTTGCAAAGTAAGCAAGTTTGTAAGACCCCAACTTATTAATGAATAAAATCAAATTTTCTCTAATTATTATTGTGAATAAGAAGGTGTTAATTTGATATAATATTTTGGTTATGGGTGAAATGTGCAAATTTTGCAAAATAAACAAGTGGTTATAAAATATTCATTTTGTCGGGGAATATTCGTTTGGTCGTGGAATATTCTTTCTATCGGGGAATATTTGTACGACGGCGCAGCTATTTGTGGGCCCCATAACGGAAAACAGTTAGATGAAGATAACGATAAAAATTGAGTTTTTATAAATAACAGCGTAGTTATTACCGTTAACACTGTCGGAATACTCGGTGGTTAAAATACAGTAATACGCGTGGTTGTACAGTAGCACACGGATTACACAGTATTTTTGAATTATTGATTCTTACGAAGGAAGACACTACTCAATAATTGTTACAGTAGTTGCTGTTCAATATTTTATTTTATTGATTCAATAATCGCTGCATTGATATTTTATATTATTGTTGTTTCAATAATTCTCACTGCACAGTATTTTCCATTATCAGATCAATAATTCATATTATTTGAATAATATTATTAGATAGCATTATTGGCAATGTCTAGAAAGTTCTGTCTAAGGATAGGTTTGGTCACCTAATTGCGTGCCAGTAACGAGAAATCCTTATTAGAAAGCCCACTCTTTCCTGGGAACGGACTGGTTGTCATAAATGTGATTCTGTAATATTAATTGTGAATAATTAATTATTGATTCATATGATAAGGAAATATTTATTTTATGTGAATATAATTGTTGGATATATTTTGTGGTTAAAAATGAAGGAGTTAATGTTAAGGTGTTTTATCAGTATTTTTGTCGGAATGGAGGTATTAAAAATCAATCAGAGTTTTTGAGATATATTGCGGGGGTTATAATCTTTAATCCGACGGTTGGATCGTTGTGATTTTTGGATATGTTATACATATATAAGTTGAGTATATATCCACAAATTTTGAACCGTTAAAAATAAACGTATAATTTGTTATGAATTTTAAGAGATGACTGGTTCAGAAATTGTTGAAGTTTCAGAATTTATCATTTTGGTAAAAAATTCTAGAATTAGTGGGCCCCACTTTTGGTTGGTGAAAATGTGCTGAGATTTTTATTCAAATGTGGTGGGTGAGAATAGTAGCAGGTAAAGTCATCAGGTTGCAAGTTAAGTCTGTTTTGGCGTGCTAACATTTTCCTATAAATAGAGGGCTAAGTTAGAATTGAAAATCACACCAGAAATAAGTTCTCTCTCTTTCTCTCTCTAGATTATTGAGTATATTTTGTGAGTATTTAGATACTTTGTGAGTTTCTATTCATCAGTGCAAGTTTCCTTCAGCCTTATACCAATATTCCGATCAGAAGTACTGATATTTTGAAGTAAGGAGTGTTATATTCTTCTTAAAATGATATTTTCTTCAATATCATTATACCGAAATGTTGGTACGTACTTTTTATCAAATTTAGAACTTTTTGTGTCGAGATTACTATTCACGTATACGATACTATTCACGTATACGACACTATTCACGAATACGGCACTATTCACCGAAAAATAAAATTTTTTTCTTTTTGTCCAAGTTATCTATTATGGTTACTATCTTTGATTGTATCCATGTTTTGATCTTTATTTTTGAATTCTGCTTCAAAATTGGTTATTATGGAGTATTATTGAACTTGGATAAACTGTAATACGAATCTCTAATATTTGTTCTTTTATCTCACTGGATTCGTTTTCTTTAAAATATTTTTCATCATCCTCAGTCCTAAATGATGATACTACTGAATATCTTTGGCATGTAGTGCAAAGATGTATGATTACCCGATGAATATCTTTGGCCGTAGTGCAAAGATGAACAGGTGTTGAGATGAACATGACCAACTGGTGATACAAATGAATATCTTTGGCCCGTAGTGCAAAGATGAATATTTGATTTAAGATGTATATTGATTGATGTTACAGGGATAAAATATTGATGATGGACTTTTAAATCTTAGAAGATAGTAGAATTCTTTCTCTACTTGACTCTTCTAATGGATTGCTGTTTCCTCTGCAGTTGTTGATCTAAAACTTGTTATCGATTATATTCAATCAGATTTTTCCTTGTTGAATACTAATGATAATTTGTTGTATATTATCTTAGTCATAATATTCTTTACTGGGCTAGTTGAGCTCACCCTTTTTGTTCCATTTTTCTCAAGAGGCGAGAATATAGCGGAAACTAGTCGGGGTACGGAGTGATGTTTTCAGTCAGTGGTGTTAGCAGTCCTCACTATTTTATAAAATAGTGTATCAATAATTGTAATGAGGACTCCTTTTGAGTTTTTATACTCTCTATTTATATTCAAACTCACAGTATATGTGTTGTCGTATTTTGTATGATAATTGTATTACTGAGGTTGTATTTATTTTTGTACCATGTATTTGGCGACTCATAATGGGTGATGTATACCTGTTTTGGGGGCGTCACAGTTGGTATCAAAGCTTAGGGATATGATTCCTGGCTGAGATGTGAGACAAGAACTAGGAGGGGAGAGACGGGGAATTTCTTCGCTAGTATGACCTGACTAAGTTTATTTGGTATTTATTTGGTCGGTCAGAGTATAGGGATAATATATGACATGACTATTAACCCTTGTTTTATGGCAGTATTTTAGAATGGTAGCTGAGAACGTTAATAATGGAGTGAATCAGACCGTGGAGACACCTTTGATCACCACCCAGGGAAACGTGCAACAGGAATGTAATATTCCTCCTGTAAACAACACTACCGAACAAATGATGAATGATGGGATGTTTAGAAGTTTTTTGCTGTTCATGCAAAACCAGACGAGGGAGACTCGTGCACAAAATACGGGAGAAAATGCTAGCAATGCGCGGCTTGTCACAGCCAAGCAGTTCAAAGAGTTGGGACCACCAGAATTTAAGGGAAAGCCGGATCCGATCATGGCGGAAACGTGGGTCAAGCAAATTTCCAAGATATTTGATGTCTTGGGATGCACGGAGGAACAAAAGGTTCCATTCGCCACCTTATGTTCCGCGGTGAGGCAGACTACTGGTGGGAGTCTGTGAAGCGTACCTAGCCTGACGCACTCAACATGTCTTGGGAAACGTTTCAGAAACTGTTTAATGACAAGTACTTTCCTGAAAGTATTCGTCATATGAAGGAGGTAGAGTTTATTAGAATGGAACAAAATAACATGACGGTGTCCCAGTACGAGGTGAAGTTTACAGAGTTATTCAGGTTTGCACCTCATTTGGTAGAGAATGAGAAACGAATGACAAGGATGTTCCTGAGAGGTCTAAAGCCCGATATTTGGCAATATCTTATCTCTCATAATTTTTTTTTATATTCAGGTGTTGTAAACATGGCTCAATTATTAGAGCGAGATAATGAGTATGTTCAGCCGAGAGACCACAACTAGGGTCATACCGGTGGCAGCGGTCATCGGAGCAATTAAAACCAGCAGGGAGGAAAATATTCGGATAAAAGCGGTAATCACTCTGGTGGTAATCGTGGCCGTGATAATAGAAGGAGCGAGTCGGGAGGAGATTTCAAAAGGAGAAGGTATAACAACGATAACGTGAAGACGTCAGCACCAACATCAACTATTTCTAGGGGAGGAGAACGAGCACCGGTCGTATGTTACAAATGCGGGAAAGAGGGACACATCAGCCCAAACTGCCCACAACAGTTCAAGGTATGTTATAACTGTGGAAAGGAAGGTCATATAGCTAAAGATTGTCTTGTTGCTAAACCAAGTTCAACGGGGATAGTGACTCCGAAGGCTGTTCCGGACAAGTCAAAGTCAGTGGTTCCTGGAAGGGCGTTTGTCGTGACTGCCCAAAACGCGAGGAACCCGAACAAGGTGATCACGGGTAACCTAATCATAAACTCTTGTGAAGTTTATACCTTGTTAGATACCGGTTCTACCCATTCTTTTATCTCTCCTACTTGTGCTCAGCGTTTGAACTTGACTCCGTAGAAATTTGAACTTGACTTATCTGTTGAAACTCCGTTAGGAGAAACTTTCGTTACATCTACTGTTTATAAATCTTGCTTGATTCAAGTTAGTACCATCACATTACCTGCCGATCTTATTTCGTTGAAAATTCTTGCATTTAATGTGATTTTAGGGATTGATTGGTTAACCACGCATCATGCTAAAATTGATTATTTTCGTAAGTTTGTTAGTTTTCATATTCCTAGCCAACCTGTTATGCGAATTCAAACAACTAAACAATTAAAGTCAATCACTGTCATTTCAAGCCATAAAGCTATTCGTTTATTGAAAAATGGATGTCAAATTTTCTTAGCCCATGTCACGGACTTGAATAAAAACACGACAGATTTGAATAAAATTTCTGTTGTTAATGAATTTCCTGACGTATTTCCTGAAGAACTTCCCTGTCTACCCCCATAACGTGAAGTTGATTTCTTTATTGACATTGAACCTGGCACAAAGCCCATTTCTAAAATCCCATATCGAATGGCTCCTATTGAACTTCAGGAGTTAAAGGTCCAACTACAGGAGTTGTTGGACATCGGTTTTATTCGTCCTAGTACATCTCCTTGGGGTGCTCCGGTGTTATTCGTAAAGAAGAAAGATGGTAGTATGCGACTTTGTATCGACTATCGGAAATTGAACCATGTCACCATCAAGAATAGGTATCCACTACCTCGCATTGATGACCTGTTCGACCAATTGCAAGGAGCACAATTCTTTTCAAAGATCGATTTTCGTTCTGGATATCATCAGCTGAAGATTAAAACTGAGGATATTCCAAAGACTGTCTTCAGAACTCGGTCGGGCATTACGAATTCTTAGTTATGTCTTTTGGATTGACTAATGCTCATGCTGCTTTCAGGAAATATTTGGATCAGTTTGTTATTGTCTTTATTGATGACATCCTCATCTATTCCAAAAGCCGTGAAGATCATGAGCACCATTTGAAGCTGATACTACAAAGGCTTCGCGATAACAAGCTATATGCCAAGCTGAAGAAATGCGAGTTCTGGCTTGAGGAAGTAGCATTCCTTGGGCATGTGGTGTCAAAACATGGATTATCTGTCGACCCGGTGAAGATTGAAGCTATACAAAGTTGGGAGCAACCAAAGTCGATGACCGAAGTGTAAGACCCCGAATTTTATGAAATAAAAGTATTCAATTTTTCTATTTAGTAAATGATTAAATTGATAAAAAGTTAAAGTTAAGGGTGATATATGATTTTTTTTTCAAAAAATAACAAGTGGTTATAAAATAATCATTATTGTCGGGGAATATTCGTTGGTCGTGGAATATTCTTTTTGTCAGGGAATATTCGTACGACGGCTCAGCTATTTGTGGGCCCCATAACGGAAAACGGTCGGATGAAGATAACGACAAAAATTGAGTTTTTATAATTAACGACATAATTGTTACCGTTAATACTGTTGGAATACCCGGTGGTTAAAACACAGTAATACGTGTTGTTACACAGTAGCACACGGTATTGCACCAATTATTGATTCTTACATAAGAAGGCACAACACAATAATTGTTACAGTAATTACTGTTCAGTAGTTTATTTTATTGATTCAATAATTGCTGCGTTGATATTTTATATTACTGTTATTTTAATAATTGTCACTACACAGTATTTTTTATTATCGGAGCAATAATTCATATTATTTGAATAATATTATTAGATAACATTATTGGTAATGTCTAGAAAGTTTTGTCTAAGGAGAGGTTTGGTCATCTAATTTCGCGCCAGTAAGGAAGAGATCCTTATTGGAAAGCCCCCTTTTTCCTGGGAACGGCCTGGTTGCCAGTACTGTGGTTCTGTAATATTATTTGTGTATAATTAATTATTAATTTATATGATGAGGAAAATATTGATTTTATGTGGATATAGATGGAGAAAATTTTTAATGTGACAATTGTTGTAAATTAATACTTTATCTTTTTCTGATAAAATAATTCATTTAAATATATTATTTTAATAATATATTAATGGTGATATTTTTACAATGAATGTGGGATATATGAATAAATGAGGAGGAAGAGTATTTTTATTGGATTAAATGTTTAACAAATGTTTTGTGTGTTGGTGGACACAATTCTTGACCGAAAATTTATTATAGACTGTAAAATCGTCCGTTTGTGGATTTCAGTCAATTTCTGTTTGGAATTTAGAAAAACTTTCTTCTGCAAAGTTGTAGAGAATTGAATTTCCTATAAAAACTCGCGAGATTCGAATTTTCTGATAAAAGGGCTATTTATTACGAATTATTGAAGTTCCGAAATATTGAGTCTGAATTGATTTTGTAACAAAAATTGTTTAAAACATGTTTTTCATTTTTGGTGCATTTGTGTGGAAAATGTGTTTTTGATGTGGTGGGCTAAGGAAAATTTGGTTATAAATATATTATTATATTCAATTTTCTGCTTTGGTGTTCTAAGCATTTTCCTATAAATATGGTGCTTAGATTAGAATTGAAAATCACACCAGAAACGGAAGTTTTCTCTCTATTTCTCTCTCTATATTATCGAGTGTATTCTTGTGAGTATTTGATATCTTGAGTGTTGCTATACGGTGCAAGTTCGTTCAGCGTTATTCCAGTCAGGAGTACTGCTCTTTTGAGGTAAGGGATTGTAAGGGATGCTATTTCTTCTTAAATGATATTATTTTCTTCAATATCATTATGCCGAAGTATTGATCTGAACTTTTTATCAAATTTAGAACTTTTCATGTCGGGGTTACTATTCATGAGTTACTATTCATGAGTTACTATTCACGAGTTACTATTCATGAGTTACTATTCATGAGTTACTATTCACGAGTTATTATTCATGAGTTACTACACGAGTTACTATTCATGAGTTACTATTCACGAGTTACTATTCATGAGTTACTATTCATGGGTTACTATTCACAAGCTACTATTCATGACAAAATTGGTTTCTTTTTCTAACCAAATTATAGTTGATTTATGAATATTACTCTTGAGATTAAAACTATATGTTGATCATATTATTTTTTTATCATATATAACATTTTTATAACCCTAATGATGATATTTCTCTTTGACTTGAGTGTAAAGATGGGTAGATTATTGGTATGATCATGACTAGGGTTCTCTTTGTCCAGTAGTGAAAAGTTGAATTGTGACTGGTATGATCATGACCATTTATAATTGAATATCTTTAGCTTAAGTGCAAAGGTGAAATGATCAACATGGTTATAATTATTGGTTATATAAATTCTGAAATGATTATATATTTCTTTGAGATAATAATATATTTGGCCTGTAGTGCAAATATGAACTATTGAGGAATATCTTTGGCCTGTAGTGCAAAGATGAGTTGTTGATGAATATCTTTGGCCCGTAGTGCAAAGATGACTTGTTGTTGAATATCTTTGGCATATAGTGTAAAGATGAACTGTTGATGAATATCTTTGGCCCGTGGTGCAAAGATGAATTTATTAGTATGATTATGAACAGGAACTGTGATTTGGTATAACCATGATCTTTGATGTTTCAGGTAAAGACAGGTGATGAAAATTATCTTCGTCTTGGATGCGAAATTTAGAATCACAATTATGATTATGAATTATTCATATGATTGTGGAAAGGAACTGTTGATTGATGTTACAGGGATAAAACATTGTTGGTGGACTTTTAACGTGGAGAAGATAATAGACTTTATAGTCTATTTAACTCTTCTAATGGATTGCTCGTTCCGCTGCAACTATGGTTGAAAAGTTTTATCATCTACCATATGTTCTAAATTTCTGATTTATTACTAATGAATACTATTGATAATTTATTTATCTTTAGTCATAACATTCTTTACTGAGCTAGTTGTGCTCACCCTTTTGCTTCACAATTCCTTTCAGGTAATAAGAGTGTAGCTGGGTCGAGCGAGGGTAACAGAAAAATAGAACGGTGGTCTCTAGCTGTGGAGGTTCTCCCGAAGCAGTATAGAAAAGTTCATTTAGTAGTTTTATTTGGTGAATCCAATAGGGTAAGATGTACCCAACGTTGGAAGGGTGTTTTGCCACTATCATACAAGATGTCTAACGACACACAATCTCGTGTCATCATAAGACATGGTTGTGCACATCCACTTGTCGAGTATATCCACGAGCACTACCTATATAATCTTGGTGTTTGTTTGAAGTATAATTCTCAGTTAGAGACAGTGGAGATAATGATATGTCAAGAGAAGACTCACCATTGGAAAGAATATGATAGTAATCTTCTCACTTTTTTTTGGGGTCTATTGGGTTAACCAAGGATAATTCTGTGGCCATATGATATCTATCATAACCTAGAAGCATGGTCTCCCATGTACGAGGGTTTCCTTGAGCACTTTCCAAAGATTCTAATTTCTAAAACAGTTTTTGACTATACCTTTATGTAAGGTATCATTGTGACGTGCTATCCAAGGTTGGGACATGAGTCACAGCTGGTATATATTTGTATCCAAACTCACAGCATATGTGTTGTTGTATTTTGTACGACAATTGTTGTAATAAAGTTGTAGTTATTTTCTGTACCATGTATTTGGAGACTCAGAATAGGTTGGATGGAATGGACTTATTTTGGGGGCGTTACACGAAGCACGTGGCTTTCTGGGCTTAGCTGGTTACTATCGGAGATTCGTGGAAGGATTTTCTCGAATCGCTACTCTGTTAACTCAGCTGACTCGTAAAGATACAAAATTCGGTTGGAGCGAGAATTGTGAGAAGATTTTCAAGAACTCAAGAGGAGACTCATTTCGGCACCTGTTTTGACAATACCATCTGGTTCGGATGGATTTGTTATCTACAACGATGCTTCAGGCAAAGGGTTAGGATGTGTTCTCATGCAACATGAGAAAGTCATTGCCTATGCCTCGCGACAACTCAAAGAATATGAGAGAAATTATCCTACTCATGATTTGGAGTTGGCAGCAGTCATTTTCGCGTTGAAGATTTGGAGACACTACCTGTATGGGGAGAAAGTGGAGATCTATACAGATCATAAAAGCCTCAAATATTTCTTCACCCAAAAGGAACTCAACATGCGACAACGACGTTGGCTCGAGTTGCTGAAATATTACGATCATACCATCCAATATCATCCTGGAAAAGCAAACGTAGTAGCTGACTCATTGAGTAGAAGATCATATGCGGGTACGAGTGCAATGTTGTTAACACAAAGGCCCATTTTGTATGACTTGCAAAGGATGGAGATAGAGATGAAGGCTCCAAGTACCCACGTGATGATATCAAACATACGAGTAGAACCGACTTTAATCGATAAAGTTAAAGCTGCTCAAGCTACGGACATAGAGCTGATGCATATGAAGAAGAAAGTGCAAGAAGGTGCTATTCCTGAAGCAAGAATCGATGAAAAAGGAATACTTCGAGTCAACTCCAGACTTTGTGTTCCTAACGATTTTGACTTGAAGCATAGAATCATGATGGAGGCACACAACACACCGTTTGTAATCCATCCTGGGAGTACTAAAATGTATCACGATCTTCGACATATATTTTGGTGGAGCAATGTGAAAAGAGAGATCGCAGAGTTTATCTCGAGGTGTTTAACTTGTCAACGTGTAAAGGCGAAGCATCAAATACCAAAGGGTCCGTTGCAACCACTTGAGATTCTGAAATGGAAGTGGAAACAAATTACTATGGATTTTATTACGGGTCTTCCCAAAGTTTCTCAAGGCATAGATGCGATTTGGATCATTGTTGATAGATTAACCAAGTCTGCTCATTTCTTACCTATACGTGAGACTTATTCCCTTGAACGTCTTGCTAGTATGTACGTGAATGAGATTGTGAGATTTCATGGCATGCCAGTATCCATAGTTTCGGATCGTGACCCAAGATTCACTTCACGATTTTGGGTTAGCTTGCAGAAAGCTATGGGCACGGATTTACGATTCAGTTCGGCATACCATCCTCAAACGGACGGACAATCAGAGAGGACTATTCAAACTCTTGAAGATCTATTAAGACTCTGTGTCCTAGATTTCAAAGGGAGTTGGGATAAGTACCTACCATTGGTGGAATTTTACTACAACAACAGTTATCAGACAAGTATAGGTGTGGCTCCATTCGAGGCGTTGTATGGAAGAAAATGTCGTTCTCCAGTATGCTGGGACGAGGTGGGTGAAGCAACATTGTTGGGACCAGAGTTGGTACGAATGACTACAGAGAAGATCCAAACGATTCGACAACGTATACAAACGGCACAGGATCGACAAAAGAGTTATGCGGATCTTCATCGGAAGGACGTGGAATTTAATATTGGGGATCATGTATTGTTACGTGTTGCACCATGGAAGGGAGTTACAAGATTTGAGAAGAGAGTAAAGCTCAATCCACGATTTGTTGGTCCATTTGAAATTCTTGATCGAATAGGAAATGTGGCCTATAGACTCGCATTACCTCCAAGTATGTCTCGTGTTCATAATATTTTTCATATATCTATGCTTCGTAAATATGTTAAAGACCCGAACCACATTATTGAGTTAGAACCAGACGAGATAGCCGAAGATTTAACGTACGAGGAGGTACCTGTTAAGATCTTGGATAGAAAAGAGCATGTCTTACGCACGAAGGTTATACCACAAGTTAAGATTTTGTGGAGAAACCATGCTATTGAAGAAATGACCTGGGAGTTAGAATCAGAAATGAAAGCGAGGTATCTCCACCTTTTCGAAACACCAGGTACGTACGTCAATTTCGAGGACGAAATTTCATAAGGAGGGGAGGTTGTAAGACCCCAACTTATTAATGAATAAAATCAAATTTTCTCTAATTATTATTGTGAATAATAAGGTGTTAATTTGATATAATATTTTGGTTATGGGTGAAATGTACAAATTTTGCAAAATAAATAAGTGGTTATAAAATATTCATTTTGTCGGGGAATATTCGTTTGGTCGTGGAATATTCTTTCTGTCGAGGAATATTCGTACGACGGCGCAACTATTTGTGGGCCCCATAACGGAAAACAGTTGGATGAAGATAACGTAAAAATTGAGTTTTTATAAATAACGGCGTAGTTGTTACCGTTAACACTGTTGGAATACCCGGTGGTTAAAATACAGTAATACGCGTGGTTGCACAGTAGCACACGGATTGCAAAGTATTTTTGAATTATTGATTCTTACGAATGAAGGCACTACTCAATAATTGTTACAGTAGTTGCTGTTCAATATTTTATTTTATTGATTCAATAATCGTTGCATTGATATTTTATATTATTGTTGTTTTCAATAATTGTCACTGCACAATATTTTCCATTATCAGATCAATAATTCATATTATTTGAATAATATTATTAGATAGCATTATTGGTAATGTCTAGAAAGTTCTGTCTAAGGAGAGTTTTGGTCACCTAATTACGCGCCAGTAAGGAGAAATTCTTATTGGAAAGCCCCCTCTTTCCTGGGAACGTTCTGGTTGTCATAAATGTGATTCTGTAATATTAATTGTGAATAATTAATTATTGATTCATATGATAAGGAAATATTTATTTTATGTGAATATAAATGTTGGATATATTTTGTGGTTAAAAATGAAGGAGTTAATATTGAGGTATTTTATCAGTATTTTTGTCGGAATGGAGGTATTAAAAATCAATCAGTATTTTTGAGATATATTGCGGGGGTTATAATTTTTAATCCGACCGTTAGATCGTTGTGATTTTTGGATATGTTATACATATATATGTTGAGTATATATCCACAAATTTTGAACCGTTAAAAATGAACGTATGATTTGTTATGAATTTTAAAAGATTACTGGTTAAGAAATTGTTGAAGTTTCATAATTAATCATTTTGGTGGAAAATTCTAGAATTAGTGGGCCCCACTTTTGGTTGGTAAAAATGTGCTGAGATTTTTATTCAAATGTGGTGGGTGGAAATAGTAGCAGGTAAAGCCATCAGGTTGCAGGTTAAGTCTGCTTCGGCGCGCTAACATTTTCCTATAAATAGAGGGCTAAGTTAGAATTGAAAATCACACCAGAAATAAGGTTTGGTCACCTAATTGCGCACCAATAGGGAAAAATCATTATCGAAAAGCCCCCTCTTTCCTGGAAATAATCTGGTTGTTAAATATTGTGAGTTATAATATTAATGATGAATAATTGTTGGAAGATTAAAAATGTATTGATTGAAGATAAAATGATTTGTGGTAATATTTATTCAATCTTTGATATAAATAAGAAGTCTGTTATTAGACGTTTGTGGTAAGTTTAGTTTATTATATGGGGGCCCATATGTCATCATCTAAGAGTCACTTTCGCCAATAGTAATTGCCTTTACCAGACGTCAAACCACTTGCTATTTCATATTACATGCGTCGACCAATTGTCATTTCACATTACAGGCGTCGAACCAATTGTCATTTCACATTACAGGCGTCAAACCACTTGTTGTTTTACATTACAGGCGTCAAACCACTTGTTGTTTCATATTACAGGCGTCAAACCACTTTTCTTTTTACATCACCAGTCGTCAAGCCACTTGCCTCTTCACATTGCAAGGGCTAGGCTAGAAATCTTCTATAAATAGAAGCTTATTTCTTCTTTCATTCTCACCAATTCACTACGACTCACAAGAGAATTCTATAGAGAGAGAATCAGAGAGAAAGAAGAAGAGTATTGTGTTACTACACTATTTTAGTATCCAATCTTCTACTATGGTAAGGGATATTATTTCTTTCGTATTCATAAGGGATATTATTTTGTTCAATATTCGTATGAAATAATATTTTCTTTCATACTTTGTAGTATGTAAGTAATATTATTTTATTTTAGATTCTAAATTCTACACTCATGTTGTTAAGTATTACTTCTATACTCCTTGAAATTAGTAGAATATCCTTGAAATTTGCGCTTCATCTAGTATCGTTTTACAAGGATATTTTTCTGAACATTCTTGTTAAAGTTTAATCTTTTCATACCGGAGTACTATTCACGGGGTACCATTCACGAAGTACTATTCATGGGGTACTATTCATGATAAAAATTGGTTTCTTTTCTGTCCAAATTATTTTTGATACAATATTATTCTTGAATTTTACTCCACAAAGCAGTATTATGTTGACAATTTGGACATTATTAAATTCTGGATAAATTGAATTATAAATCTTTAAAATTTATCCTTACTCTCCTTTAATTGAATTTTTATATCATTGTCATCATCCTCTTGCTTATATTATGATAAAAGTCATATGTGGCCCGTAGTGCATAGATGGACTTGGTATGATTATGACCAGGGATTATTCGGTATAATCATGACCGTAATATTACAAATAATGTGGTAAAAGTCCTCATTGGCCCGTAGTGCATTGATGGACAATTGTTGGAATGATCATGATCATTGGTGATACTAATGAATATCCTTGGCCCGTAGTGCAGGGATGATTCGATGATGTGAATTATTTATTAAGCTGAGTCTCAGCGATAAAACTGTTGATAAACTTTATAAATTATAGAAGATAGTAGATATCATGCTCTACTTGACTCTTCTAATGGATTGCTTGTTCCGCTGCAGTTAAACTTGATGTTTATTATATTTTATCAGTTTAACATTGTTGAAGGCTAACTATAATTTATTCTGCATTATCTTAGTCATCATATTTCTTACTGGGCTAGTTGTGCTCACCCTTTGCTTTCATTATTCTCTTCAGGAAATGAGAATATAATTGGGACTAGTCGGAGAACGGAGTGACGGTCCAGATGTTTGCATTAGTAGTCCTCACTATTCTTTGAAATAGTGTGATAATAAATGTAATGAGAACTTATTTTGAGTTTTAATACTGTCTAGAAGATAATATTTGTATTAAAACTCACAGCTTATGTTGTGTCGTATTCTACACGGCACTTAAAAGTTGTATAAATTAAGTTTGTATTTGTATTATGTACCATGTATTTGGCAACTCAGAATGGGTGATGTATACCAATTTTAGGGGCGTCACAGTTGGTATCAAAGCTTAGGGATATGATCCCTGGCTAAGATGTGAGACTAGAACTAGGGGGGAGAGATGGGAAAATCCTTCGCTAGTATGACCTACCTAAGTTTATTTGTTATTTAATTAGTCGGTCATAATATAGGGATAATATGTGGCATGTCAATTAACTCTTGTTTTGTGGCAGTGTTTGAAAATGTCATTCAAAAATGTCGAGTTAAGCAATGGAGCACATGAGACTGTTGAGTTACCATTGATCAATACCCAGGATAATATGCATCAAGAAGGCAATAATCCTCAGGTGAACAACAACACTGACGACCAAATGGCGAACGACGGAATGTTTAGGAGCTTTCTACAATTCGTGCAACATCAGGAAAGAGAAACTCCTATTCAAATTACAGGTAGAAGCACTGACAACTCTCGGATGGTCACCACTAAGCAGTTTAAGGAGTTGGGACCACCAGAGATTGTGGGAGAGCCAAAACCTCTTAAGGCGGAGGCATGGATAAAGTAGATCACCAAGATATTTGATTTCTTGGGATGCTCCGAGGAGCAAAAGGTTCCCTTTGCCACCTTCATGTTGCGAGGAGAGGCCGATTACTGGTGGAAATCCGTAAAGCGTACCCAGCCTGCCTCATTGAAGATGTCTTGGGAGGAGTTCCAAAAACTATTCAACGACAAGTACTTTCCCGAAAGTATTCGTTACATGAAAGAGGTAGAGTTCATCAAGCTAGAGCAAAACAATATGACCGTGTCACAGTACGAAGCTAAGTTTGCCGAGTTATCCCAGTTTGCGTCTCACTTGGTTGATAATGAGGAGAGAATGACGCGTATATTTCTTAGAGGTTTGAAACCTGAGATACGTCAATACCTAATTTCTCATAAATTGTGTTTGTATTCAGATGTTGTAAATAGGGCTCAATTATTGGAACGTGATAATGAGTCAACATAACTAAGAGATAGCAGTTGGCAAATCGATAATACCAGTGGTAGCAGTCATCTAAGCGGTGACAACAAACGTGGAGGGAATCAATATGCCAGAAATGGTAGCCACTTCGGTGATAATCATGGTCAAGATAATAGAAGTGGAAATTTTAAGAAGAGAAAATTCAATAATGATGAAAAGACGTCAGCACCAGCACCTATTGTTAAAGAAGGAGAACGACCGCTGGTCGTATGTTACAAATGCGGAGGGGAGGGACACATCAGTCTAAACTGTACGCAGCAGTCCAAAGCATGTTACAATTGTGGAAGAGAAGGTCACCTAGCCCGATTTTGTCGTGTACCAAAGTTAAGTCTAGCTGGGATGGAGGCATCAAAGGCAGTCCCAGACAAGACAAAACCGGTAGTTTAAGGGAGAGCGTTTGTCGTAATCTCTCAAAAAGCGAGGAATCCAAACGAGGTGATCACGGGTAAGCTAATCATAAACTCTAGCGAAGTCTATACCTTATTTGATACCAGTTTTACCCATTCTTTTATTTCACCTACTTGCGCTCAACGTTTAAATTTAACTCCGGAGAAATTAGACTTTGATTTATCTGTTGAAACTCCGTTAAGAGAAACCTTCATTACATCCACTGTTTATAAGTCTTGTTTGATTCAAATCGGTAACCGCACGTTACCTGTCGATCTTATCTCTTTAAAAATACTTACTTTTGATGTGATTTTAGGGATTGATTGGTTAACTACTCATCATGCTAAAATCAATTATTTTCGTAAGGTTGTTAGCTTTCATATTCCTAACCAACCTATTATGCGAATTCAAGCAACCAAACCACTAAAGTCAATCACTGTCATATCAAGTCATAAAGTTATTCGTTTATTATAAAACGGATGCCAAGCTTTCTTAGCCCATGTCACAGATTTAAATAAAAATATGTCATATTTGAATGATATTTCTATTGTTAATAAATTTTCTGACGTATTCCCTGAAGAACTTTCTGGCCTACCCCCAGAGCGTGAAATCGAGTTTTGTATTGATCTTGAACCCGGTACAAAACCCATTTCTAAAGTCCCATATCGAATGGCTCGTATTGAACTTCAGGAGTTAAAAACCCAACTATAGGAATTGTTAGACATCGATTTCATTCATCCTAGTACGTCTCCTTGGGGTGCTCCTGTTCTATTCGTAAAGAAGAAAGATAGAAGTATGTGACTTTGTATTGACTATCGGTAGTTGAATCATGTCACCGTCAAAAATAAGTACCCATTACCTCGGATTGATGACTTGTTTGACCAGTTGCAAGGTGCTAAATTCTTTTCAAAGATCGATCTTCGTTTCGGATATCATCAGTTAAAAGTTAAAACTGATAACATTCCAAAGACTGCTTTCAGAACTCGGTACGGACATTACGAATTCCTAGTCATGTCTTTTGGATTGACTAATTCTCCTGCAGCCTTCATGGATATGATGAACCAAGTATTCAAGGAATATTTGGATCATTTTGTTGTTGTCTTTATCGATGACATTCTCATATACTCCAAAAGCTTCGTGAAAATAAACTATATGCCAAGTTGAAGAAATGCGAGTTCTGACTTGAGGAAGTAGCATTCCTTGAGCACATGATATCAAATCATGGAATATCTGTTGACCCGGCAAAGATTGAAGCAATTCAAAGCTGGGAGCAACCTAAGTCAGTTACCGAAGTACATAGCTTTCTGGGCTTAGCTAGTTATTATCGGAGATTCGTGAAAGAATTTTCTCGAATCGCTACTCCATTAACTCAGCTGACTCGAAAAGATGCAAAATTCGGTTGGAGCGAGAAATGTGAGAAGAGTTTTTAAGAACTCAAGAGGAGACTCATTTCAGCACCTGTTCTGACAATACCATCTTGTACGGAGGGATATGTTATCTACAACGATGCTTCAGGCAGAGGGTTAGGATGTGTTCTCGTGCAACATGAGAAAGTCATAGCCTATGCCTCACAACAACTCAAAGAATATAAGAGAAATTATCCTACTCATGATCTAGAGTTGGCAGCTGTCGTTTTCGCACTTAAAATCTAGAGGCATTACCTGTATGAAGAGAAGGTGGAGATCTTTACGGATCATAAAAGCCTCAAATATTTCTTCACTCAAAAGGAACTCAACATGCGGCAACGACGTTGGCTTGAACTGTTGAAAGATTATGATCATACTATTCAATATCATCCTGGAAAAGCGAACGTGATAGCTGAGGCATTAAGTAGAAGATCATATGCGGGTACGAATGCGATATTGTCAATGTAACGGCCCTTTTTGTATGACTTTCAAAGGATGAAGATAGAGATAAAGACTCCAGGGTCCCACGTGATGATGACAAATATACGAGTAGAACCGACTTTAATCGATAAAGTTAAAGTTGCTCAAACTACAGACCTGGAGCTTATGCGTATGAAGAAGAAAGTGCAAGAAGGTGTTGTTCCGGAAGTAAGAATCGATGAAGAATGAATACTTAGAGTCAACTCCAGACTTTGTGTTCCTAACAACTCTGATTTGAAGCATAAAATCATGATGGAGGCGCACAACACATCGTTTACAATCCATCCTGGGAGTACCAAAATGTATCGTGATCTTCGACATACATTTTGGTGGAGCAATATGAAGAGAGAGATAACGGAGTTTATCTCAAGGTGTTTAACGTGTTAACGTGTTAAGGCGGAGCATTAAGTGCCAAAAGGTCCATTGCAACCACTTAAAATTCCAGAATGGAAGTGGGAGCACATTACCATGAATTTCGTTACTGGTCTTCCCAAGGTTTCTCAAGGCATAGATGCAATTTGGGTCATTGTTGATAGATTGACCAAGTCTGCTCATTTCTTACCTATACAAAAAATTTTTTCACTTGAATGTCTTGCTCGTATTTACATAAATGAGATTGTAAGACTGCATGGTATGCCAGTATCTATAGTTTTTGATCGAGACCCAAGATTCACTTCACGGTTTTGGGTCAGTTTGAAAAAATCTATAGGCACGGATTTACGATTTAGTTCGACATATCATCCTCAAACTGACGGGCAGTCGGAGAGGACTATTCAAACTCTTGAAGATCTATTAAGACTCTGTGTCCTTGACTTCAAAGGAAGTTGGGACAAGTTCTTGCCATTGGTGGAATTCTCCTACAACAACAGTTATCAAGTAAGTATTGACATGGCTCCATTCGAGGCGTTGTATGGACGCAAGTGTAGTTCTCCAGTATATTGGGACGAGGTGGGTGAAGCACCGTTGTTGGGACCGAAATTGGTACGTATAACTACGAAAAAGATTCAAATGATCCGACAATGTATAAAAACCTCTCAAGATAGACAAAAGAGTTATGCTGATCTTCATCGAAAAGACGTGGAGTTCAATGTTGGAGATCATGTGTTGTTACGGATTGTTCCATGGAAAGGAGTAACGAAATTTAGAAAGAGAGGAAAGCTCAATCCTCAATTTATTGGCCCATTCGAAATCCTCGATCGAGTAGGAACTGTGGCTTATAGACTCGCCTTACTGCCAAGTATGTCTCGTGTTCATAACGTTTTTCACATATTCATGTTACGTAAATATATGGAAGACCCGAACCACATTATTGAGTAAGAACCAGACGAAATAGCGGAAGATTTAACGTATGAAGAAATACTTGTTAAAATCTTGGATAAGAAGGAACATATTCTACGCTCCAAGGTTATAAATCAAGTCAAAATTTTATGGAGAAACCACGATGTTGAGGAAATGACCTGGGAGTTAGAATCTGAAATAAAATCAAGGTATTCTCACCTCTTCGACATACCAGGTATGTACCCTAATTTTGAGGACGAAATTTCATAAGAAGGGGAGGTTAAGACCCCAACTTTTATGAATAAAGCATAATTTTTTCTAAATATCATTTTGAATATTATGGTGTGGATTTGATATAATGTTATAGTTGTGGGTAATATTTATAAATTTTACAAAGTAAGCAAGTTGTTATAAAATATTCATTTAGTCGGGGAATATTCTTTTTGTCGAGGAATATTCGTACGATGGCACAATCATTGGTGGACCCCATAACAGAATTATTGTCGGAGTTAAAAAACGGCAGAAATATCTTTTTATAAAAATAACGGCGAAAGTTTTACCGTTAACTGTTGAAATACCCGGTGGTAAAAGTACAGTAATACGCGTGGTTGCATAGTATCACACGGTATTGATTATTGATGCTTACGTAAGAAGCCACTCAGTTATACTCAATTATTGTTACAGTAATTACTGTATAGTATCTCATATAATTGATTTAATTATTGTTACAGTATCATCTGCATAATATTTTATATTATTAAATTAATAATTGAAATGACAAAGTTATTCATATTATTATTTGTAATATTGACGATGTCTAGAAAGTTCTGTCGAAGAGAGGTTTGGTCACCTAATTGCGCGCCAATAGGGAAAAATCCTTATCAGAAAGCCCCTTCTTTCCTGAGAATAATCTGGTTGTTAAATATTGTGAGTTATAATATTAATGATGAATAATTGTTGGAAGATTAAAAATGTGTTGATTGAAGATAAAATGATTTGTGGTAATATTTATTCAATCTTTGATATAAATAAGAAGTCTGTTATGAGACGTTTGTGGTAAGTTTGGTTTATTCTATGGGGGCCCATATGTCATCATCTAAGAGTCACTTTTGCCAATAGTAATTACCTTTACCAGACGTCAAACCATTTGCCATTTCACATTACAGGCGTCGACCAATTGTCGTTTCACATTACAGGCGTCGAACCAATTGTCGTTTCACATTACAGGCGTCAAACCACTTGTTGTTTTACATTACAGGCATCAAACCACTTGTTGTTTCACATTACAGGCGTCAAACCACTTTTCTTTACACATCACCAGTCGTCAAGCCACTTGCCTCTTCACATTGCAAGGGCTAAGCTAAAAATCTTCTATATATAGAAGCTTATTTCTTCTTTCATTCTCACCAATTCACTACGACTCACAAGAGAATTCTATAGAGAGAGAATCAGAGAGAAAGATGAAGAGTATTCTGTTACTACACTATTTCAGTATCCAATCTCCTACTAAGGTAAGGGGTATTATTTTTTCGTATTCATAAGGGATATTATTTTGTTCAATATTCGTATGAAATAATATTTTCTTCCATACTCTGTAGTATGTAAGTAATATTATTTCATTTCAGATTCTGAATTCTACACTCATGTTGTTAAGTATTGCTTCTATACTCTTTGAAATTAGTAGAATATCCTTGAAATTTGTGCTTCATCTAGTATCGTTTCACAATAATATTTTCCTGAACATTCTTGTTAAAGTTTAATCTTTTCATGCCGGAGTACTATTCACGGGGTACTATTCATGAAGTACTATTCACGGGATACTATTTATGATAAAAATTGGTTTCTTTTCTGTCTAAATTATTTTTGATACAATATTATTCTTGAATTTTACTCCACAAAGCAGTATCATGTTGGCAATTTGGACATTATTGATGGATAAACTGAATTCTGGATAAATTAAATTATAAATCTTTAAAATTTATCCTTACTCTCCTTTAATTGAATTCTTATATCATTGTTATCATCCTCATGCTTATATTATGATGAAAGTCATATGTGGCCCGTAGTGCATAGATGGACTTGGTATGATTATGACCAGGGATTATTCGGTATAATCATGACCGTAATATTACAAATGATGTGGTAAAAGTCCTCATTGACCCGTAGTGCATTGATGGATAGTTGTTGGAATGATCATGACCATTGGTGATACTAATGAATATCTTTGGCCCGTAGTGCATGGATGATTCGATGATGTGGATTATTTATTAAGCTGAGTCTCAGCGATAAAACTGTTGATAAACTTTATAAATCATAGAAGATAGTAGATATCATGCTCTACTTGCCTCTTCTAATGGATTGCTTGTTCCGCTGCAGTTAAACTTGATGTTATTATATTTTATCAGTTTAACATTATTGAAGGCTAACGATAATTTATTCTGCATTATCTTAATCATAATATTTTTTACTGGGCTAGCTGAGCTCACCCTTTGCTTTCATTATTCTCTTCAGAAAATGAGAATATAGCTGAGACTAGTCGGGGAATGGAGTAACGGTCCAGATATTTGCATTAGTAGTCCTTACTATTCTGTGAAATAGTGTGATAATAAATATAATGAGGACTTATTTTGAGTTTTAATACTGTCTAGAAGATAATATTTGTATTAAAACTCACAGCTTATGTTGTGTCTTATTCTACACGACACTTAACAGTTGTATAAATTAAGTTTGTATTTGTATTATGTACCATGTATTTGGCTACTCAGAATGGGTTATGTATACCTATTTTTGGGGCGTCACAAAAAGCATCTCAAGAGAAGAGTTGGCCAGCGATTAATTTTCACTACGGGTTGGAATTCCCAATATTATGAAGCGAAAGGAGAAGCCATTTATGAACAAACCTAAAGTAGAGCCAAAACCGAAAACGACTAACCGTGGAAATTAAGGTAAAATTGAACCTTATTTTAGTCGTAATCGTGATATTAGATGCTTTAAATGCCAATTGTGATGCCCCCAGATTCGGGTTACCTAACCCCGGGTCTGGTGCTCACGATCCATCAAATAAATAACATCTAACTACCCATTCATTTATGAATATCATCAAACATACCATTAGATAATATAATTAATGCAATATCCCAGGTTGTCTAACCTTAATATAACATACATACCTTCTTATATACAAAAGGTTTATATATAAAAACATAATAAGTAAAGTTATAATAACTACTCCTGCACTTTGTCCTTGCCCTTGTCCTTATCCGCCCCTCCTGATACCTCGTCATTAGCTGAAATGTTATATTTAAGCAAGGGTGAGCAACGAGGTTGCTCCGCAAGTTAAAACATACAATAAGAAATATGAATCAAGAATATTAGAGTCTAGATTCGATAGGAATTCAATAATATTCAACGGATTTTGAAGTAGCTGAATAAATCATTTATCAATAACAAGATTTTATCGAATTTCATGATAAACAACAATTCAATGATGAAAGAGCAAAACTCTTACGAAGTTTCAATAATGTTCAATTGATTAACAAGAGATAATAATACTACAATTAATAACAAAGTGGGATATTCCCAGATTTTATGCTGAGTGATCACAATAGGATCATGAACAAATCAAGGAATTATCAGTATTCAATACCAAATTACCCCAGAATTATAAGTTGGCTATAAAAACTAAACTATAACTCTCTGCAATTACTTGGAGCGGCCAAACCCTTGTACCCGATATTATATATGCATAATACTCAAAAATCGCGCAACAGTCGGATGTCCGACCACAAAGTCCCCTTTTATATAAAGGTTGTTCATCTCAGTCTTACATCAAGACTTCGTACCACAACAATATGGTTTAGATTTAAAGAAATGCTAAAGATTTCAACCTATAATATCTATATTGATCTAGCCAAAATAATTGGCATTGACATTTCAATAACAACTTAGTTCAAATACTAAAACGTATCAAATTTCAACAAATATCAGTCTCGCCAAAACAATTAGCTGAGACCTAAGTCATAAACTGTTCAATAATAGGCAGAAATCAATTGCACTATTTGCAATCAACAATACTATTTATAGATGTGAATAACCAACAATAGTTATTCACCAGTCACGCTTTTGAAATTTAAAACTCAATTGGAGTTAATGAACTTGCACTAATTGCGAATAATCAATAATAATCCTAGATGTGGTATAATCAGCAATAATTATCCACTTAACATGATGGTAAATAATAATTTGAATTTGAGTTAAAGAAATTTCAATATATACAAATATTCAATAACAATCTTAGATGTAGTATAATCATCAATAATTATCAACTAACATGTTTGAAAAAGAATGACTCGAGATTGAGTTAAGGAAACTTGCCTTGGTCGCTGACTATTGCTACACAATCTAATTTAGCTTTGATTGAAAGACCTATGACCAATAATATTAGTTTTACAATTAGCATAACACGTACATCACATCACATAATACTATTATTTAAAGTCACTGAACAACTTACACATAATCATGTAGTCATAACAATGTTTAAAACCTATAAAAACACTTATCAGGTCAAGCTATGTCAGTCTGGGTGTACTTCGGTATCAATACGGTGTCTCTATTACCTTATAAGACAATTAACGAGTTTATTTTTAATAAATCTCTATTCCACAACTTCAATATTATTATAGATAATTTAATTATCCTTTATATTATTTTTAGGAAGCTCATAATAATTTTTAAATAATTATTATCTTTTATAATGATTTTTCAAACACTGATATCATTTTTAAATTATTTAAATACTGAATAATTCCATTATCATTAAAATTTAAGTAATTTAAAATATTAATAAAACCCCTGTCAAAATATTAGAAGTTATTTATAATAACTCAAAATATTTTTAAAACACTAATATTACCTTTAAATGATTTTTAAAATATTTAAAATTATTTTTAAATAATTACCATTAATATTCAAATATTAATGTATTTCTCATCAAAATATTAAAAGTCTTAAAATATTTTTAAATCATTTATACCATTTTTAAATAATTTTTTAAATCATAAAAATCATTTTTAAACCATTTATTTAATACAATTATTAAATAAATTTATTATCATTAATATTAAGTTATTAATGAAATTTATCTCAAAATATTAAAAGTTATCTTTTATAATTTAAAATATTTTTTAACACTTTATTATCATTTAAAATAATTTTAAAAATATTAAAATCATTTTTAACTAATTTATTTAATATAAATATTAAATAAATTTAATATCATTAATATTTAAATAAATTAAAATATTAATGAAAATTATGTCAAATTATCAAAAGTTAATTTTTATAACTTAAAATAATTTTTAAAACTCATTTTTGAATTTTTATTATTTATTTTCTATTTTTCTCTATTTAGTGGAAATTAATTAATTAATTTTATTAAAACTGTCGCTATAGGTTTTAGCGACGAAAAGTGTCGCGGCTGGTGTTCTTCATCACTGAAGAATTGCCATGGTCAATGCCCTGGGGGCTACTTTGACCATGATTAATTCCTAACTAGTTAATATTCTGGACTTGAAAGTGTATTCTTGGTGTTGTACTAGTGTAAGAATACAAGTACAAACAAATTTCATGGTCTAACTACTACATAACATGAAGATCTAAGAGCTCAAAGTTACTGACAAGGCTGATCTGGAGTTTCTGGGTTACGCAGAAACCCAGTCAGTTCTAGGTAGGCACTTTGTAGCTTGAATAACTTGGTTTCTGTGTAATGTTTGGGTGTTAGAGTGTCACACTCTTATAGATCACATGTCAAAGAACAAAAGTACTACACTTAGGTAGCTTAACTACATCACATATGCAAGATCTGGGTTGGTCAAACCCTGTCAGAAAACTTGTTCATCAGTTTTCTGGAAATTCCAGAAAACCCATTCTGTGCTTGGTCAACCTACTTTGACTGCTAATAACTTTAATTCTAATGATTGCTTATGTGTTCTAATGTCATGGTTCTATAGTTCATAAACCTGCAGGGTATAACAATGATACACTTACACAAGCTAAACACATAACACATGGAAGATCTAAGCATAACAAAAAGGCAGTCAAACCATTATGGAGAATTTCTGGGTTTTCCAGAAACTAATATCCATGACTGGTCAACCTGCTTTGACCATTAATAACTTAGAATTTGGACATGATATGGACATGATTCCTCTTCCAGTTTACTCTCCTCATATCATATTACAACACTGATACACCTAGCAAGTCTAACAATTAACAGATCTGGATCTATGGCCTCTGACATTTGACTGTCAGGCCATAAATCTAGGGTTCTTGACAGTTTTTAAAACTTCATTTTCAAGCACTTTGATGTTATGGATCCATGATATTTCAACATAGATCACTATACAACATCCAATAACAGATAAATAAACATAAAAACACACAATTTGTCTAAGCGTACAAGATCTAGCTTGGTTAGGGTTTATACCTCTCTTTGAACATCCTTTGATCCTTGCTTCCTAATCTGATCTTGGGGTGTTATGGACTTATCTAGGGATTGATTTACTAACTAAGTTTAGTGGCTTTGAGAGAGAGAGACTTGGCTAGTGTATATAACATAAATGAGGTTTTGTTTGGTTTTTCTCTTTCTTTAATCTTTCCAACTTTGATTCAATGGACTTGGATGTTGCTAGGTGGCATATCTTGCCTGATTCACTAGGATTTGGAGCACATGTTAATATCCTAAGTGGTGAGTCACAAGATTTGGCAAAATCATTTAACTTATAAATTAAGTAAATGGTATTTTAGTAATTTCGCATCAAAAATGGTATTTTGGTAATTTCTCGCATAATTTTAAGGGTAGTTTGGTCAATTGACATAATTCCCTTTAATCTTAACCCTTAAGGTTTGATAATCATCATTAGGGTTTAAGGTTTCCAAAAATATAATTAGGGTTCCTAACTAATTATTAGGGTTTCCTGACTACAAATTAAGGTTTCTAATCGACCATTAGGGTTTACTAAGGTTATACTGTAAGACCCCAACTTTTATGAATAAAGATTTAATTTTTTTCTAAATATCATTTTGAGTAATAAGGTGTGGATTTGATATAATGTTATAGTTGTGGGTAATATTTACAAATTTTGCAAAGTAAGCAAGTTGTCATAAAATATTCGTTTGGTCGGAGAATATTCGTTTTATCAGGGAATATTCGTACGAAAGCACAATTATTGGTGGACCCCACAACGAAATTACTATCGGAGTTAGAAAACGATAAAAATAACTTTTTATAAAAATAACGACAAGACTTTTACCGTTAAACTGTTGAAATACCTGGTGATAAAAATACAGTAATATGTGTTGTTGCACAGTAGCACATGGTATTGCGTAGTATCTCTGATTATTGATGTTTACGTAAGAAGTCACTCAATTATTGCTACAGTAATTGCTGCATAGTATCTTACATTATTGATTCAATTATTGTCACAGTATCATCTGCACAATAGTTTGTATTATTAAATCAATAATTGAGACTACAAAGTTATTCATATTATTATTTGTATTATTAACGATGTTTAGAAAGTTTTATCGAGTAAAGGGGTTTGGTCACCTAATTGCGCGCAAATAAGGAGAAATTCTTATCGGAATGCCCCCTCTTTCCTGGGAATGATCTGGTTGTTAATATTGCGAGTTATAATATTAATGATGAATAAATATTATTAAAAATGTGTTTAGAGAAGCCAAGTGAGTTGAGATAAATAGAGAGATTTTTTTATGAAGTATTTGTTGTAAATTTGGCTTATTACATAAACCCCCACTTACTCATTTTTCAAAATTATCGGTAGAAAGTTATCTTAATTTTATTATATATATATATATATATATATATATATCAGTGTGTGTGGTATGTGGTATGTGGTGTGAGGTGTGTGTGTGTGTTACGTGGGTGTAAGGTAAGTTATATATATATTATATAAGTTTTATTTTTTATATAAAATAGAATATATTATATTTTATTGCATAGTATTTTCATAGTACTGCATAGTGTTGCATAGTGTGTGCATAGTGTTGCGTAGTGCAGCATAGTAAAATCAAAATTTTTAAAAATTTCGTCCGTGAATTCGTTCGCCCGTGATTCTTACTGTTCACATGTGATTTTTGCTTACTGTGCGTCCAAATAGTATCCTGCCATTCTCCTCCTATAAATAGGATGCTCAGTTTAGAAATGAAAATCACACCAGAATCAGAAAATTCTTCTTCTATAATATTAAACGTATTTCAAATCCCTATCCGTAATTAAGATAAGGGTTTTCATCAGCTGATCAACATAACCTACTCATATTACTTAGTCAAATATATAGTTTGACTATCTTACTAAATTCATATCATAGATACTCCACATAATACTGATATTATAAAAAAAAATTATTCGTAAAAATTGAATTATTCAAAATTCAAGGTCCTCAGACCAATGCAGTGGACATATTTCAAATCAATGTCTGAATCAACGGACTATATATACTGTTACTTGATAATGGCGAGTTGGAAACCGAGGATCATGTTAGCGATGCTGATTTTATGCCACCTTTGGAGGAGGTAGATGAGAGGGAAATCGCTATCTATGGTAAAATGTTGGTTACAAAGACTGCTCTTCGCACACAAATGAAGAAAGAAAGTATGGAGCAACGAGAAAACCTCTTTCACATTAGATGCCTTGTTCATGGGAATATTTGTTGTGTGGTGATTGATGGTGGGAGTTATACGATTGTGGTGAGTACTACACTAATGGAGAAACTAGGGCCGTCAACAACTAAACATCATCAACCTTATCGATTACAATGGCTCAATGATAGTGGAGAAGTAAAGGTGACTAGGCAAGTATTGGTTCCTTTCACTATTGGGAGATATGTTGATGAAATATTGTGGGATGTGGTTCCAATACAGGCAGACCATTTGCTACTTGGGAGGCCATGACAATTTGACAGGCGCGTGAAGCATGATGACTTTACAAACGAGTATTCATTTGAGCACATTCATCGAAAAGATAATCTTTGTCCTATGACACCGAAACAAGTGCATGAGGATCAGTTATATTTACAGAAAGATCATGTACAGAGAAAATAGAGAGAAGAAAAGAAGAATAGTGAGGAAAAAAATAAGAAAGAAAAAGAATGAGAGAAAAAGAAAGATGAGAAAAAAACAAATATCTTTGCAAAAAAGAGTGATGTGAGGAGGGTTTTGATTTCTAAACAACTAATGATTATACTTATGTATAAGGAGACTTTTTTAAATACTAACCAAATTAAATCTTCTTTGCCTAGCGTTGTTGCATCACTTTTGCAGGATTATGTCGATGTATTTCCCAATGAGCTTCCACAAGGTTTACCACCTATTCGGGAAATATAATATAACATTAATTTGACTTCGTACCCAGTGCTACCATTCCTAACCGACCCACTTATCGAACAATCCCGAGAAAACGAAAGAGTTGCAAAAGCAAGTTAGTGAACTATTGAAGAAAGGTTTCATGGGAGAAAGCATAAGTCCGTGTGCAGTTCCGGTGATTTTGGTACCTAAAAAAGATGGGAAATGGCGCATGCGCATTGATTGTCGACCAGTAAATAATATTATGGTAAAGTATCGGCATTCTATTCCTCGCTTAGATGATAATGTTAGATGAATTTCATGGGTCTTCAGTGTTTTCAAAGATTGATTTTAAAAGTAGGTATCATCAAATTAGAATGAAAGGCGACAATGAATGGAAAACTGCTTTTAAAACGAAATATGGGTTATATGAGTGGTTAGTGTTACCTTTTGGTTTAACTAATGCTCATAGTACTTTCATGCATTTGATAAATCATGTTTTGCGTCCATTTATTGGTAAATTTGTTGTTTATTTTGATGATATTTTGGTTTATAGCAAAAACTTGGGTGAATATGCATTATATTTAAAATTTGTTTTAGATGTACTTAAAATGGAAAAGTTGTTTGCTAAAATGGATAAATGCACGTTTTGTATGGATAGAATTGTGTTCCTTGGAATTGTTGTTAGTTCACAAGGAGTGCAAGTGGATGAGGAGAAGATTCGTGTGATCCAAGAATGGTCGAGTCCG
This sequence comes from Panax notoginseng, assembly GCA_016801055.1. Classification (NCBI taxonomy): domain Eukaryota; kingdom Viridiplantae; phylum Streptophyta; class Magnoliopsida; order Apiales; family Araliaceae; genus Panax; species Panax notoginseng. Next base: position 136,683,250 of record CM029023.1, read on the forward strand.
ACGAATGTGAGACAAGTTCTTAGTTTTCATAGACTCGCAAGTTTTTACCAACGTTTCGTGAGGAACTTCAGCGAAATCACAACACCACTTATAGAAGTTATCAAAAAGAGCGTGAGTTTTAAATAGGGAGATGAACAATAGTAGGCGTTGCAGTTGATTAAGAATAGATTGACTAATGCTCCTTTACTTTTTTTGTCTAACTTTTCTAAAACCTTTGAAATTGAGTGTGATGCTTCAGGTTAATTTTGGAATTGGAGCTGTGTTGATGCAGGAAGGAAAGCCAGTGGCGTACTTCAATGAGAAGCTAAGTGGGGCAACTTTAAACTATCCTACTTGTGATAATGAATTGTACGCGTTGGTTCTAGCGTTGGAAACATGACAACACTACCTATGACCTAAGAAGTCCGTGATCCATACCGATCATGAATCCTTGAAGTACTTGAAAGGTCAACATAAGCTGAACAAGAGACATGCACGATGGATGGAGTTTATCTGGACATTCCCTTATGTCATTCGATACAAACAAGGTAAGGAAAACATCATTAGGATTAAGATTACAATTTCACTTATTACTACATTTAGATCAATACACTTCCTGTCAAATTACATTAACTATTTCGGACTGTTAATCAAGAATTTATCAATATTTATGACCATCTCTCAATGTACCATAAACATATCAACTTAAATCCACATATGATAGATAAATAATTCACTATATCTCTATGTGATTACAATTAAAAAGAATTTGAAACATAGATTCGCTATCAGATTACATGCGGTGAATACGTATATCTCTTTCCTTGCTACAAATCATGAATTTTCATTACTATGCAGAAAACACAATCACATGCTATTATGGTCAGATCTAAACCTATATTCCCTCTCTCGAATTCATATAGATTATCACGGTAATTGTTTATCAGACACTTAATCAATTAAAAACAAACTATAATAGATAATCCCGTAATAGTTAATAATAATTAACAAGGAAGTGTATCTGTCTAAACTACGCAATAAGATCCATTGCAATCTTAAAATGAAGTTTAGTTCCACATGAAAAAAGTGAATAATGAATCCATATAAGAATTAAACATCTGAAGTTACAAGTAAAAGAAGAGAAAAAGAATAAAACTCTACAGTAGATCATTCTTCCAAGTCCTTCACTTGAGCTTCGCTTGATCCTCCTTCTATGTTCTTCAGAATCTTCTTGTATGATATTCCAATCTTTGTGTATTATCTGTATTTCTTTGACTCTCCATATGTTTTTAATTTCCTCTAAAGTTCCTTCATAAAATCAGCCACGCAAATCCTGTCAAAATCAACTTCTAAAAAACAAGCCAACTTCTTTTCTCGACTGAATTCGCCCTAGTGGATTCAACATGTCAATTCGCCCTGGCGCATTTAAATGAACTATGAATTTGCCACGGTGGATTGGTCTGACCAGAAATTGCAGAAATGCCATTATGTCCTAAATTTGCTTGTTTTGACCTTTTAAAACTGTTACGTACAAAATAAACACAAAAAACATGTAAAAATGACACTAAAAATACTTAAGTAATTAAAGAATTAAGCCTTAGAGATGTTCGATTTGTAGGTATAAAACCCGCTCATCAGCAACCCCCACCTCAAATCTCTTTCACACCATATGTTATTCCATTTGACATTCCATCCTCATCTCACCTTGAATTCTTTGGTGTCCATACTGCTATCAAGAACATTCACGTAAATCAACAATCCTCTGCTCAACTAACTATCAATTATGCCCCTACTTTAGACTTGTTAAGAAACTTTAGAGATGTGAAAAGGCTTCTTTAGTAATAATCGAAACTCAACCTACTCCTGAATATGAAGATAATTTACTTTACAAGGATCTGAAAGAATTTGTTACAGAAATGGCTCTCCAACTCAATCAACGAGATTTTATTCATCAATAAGCTATTGAGCAAACTCGCAAAGCTTCACTTGAGATGCAACAAAGAACTGAGCAAAGTATCACATTTCTCTCCAAGAAAGTGGCAGATGTGACGCCCCAAAAATAGGTCCACACAAACCATTCTGAGTCGCCAAATACATGGTACAGAATCAAAATACAAACTTCATATATACAACTATTAACTATGGTGTAAAATACGACAAAACATAAGCTGTGAGTTTCAATACAAATATTGTATCGTAAACAATATCCAAACTCAAATAAAGTCCTTCATTACAATTATTGTTACACTATTTTATAGAATAATGAGGACTACTATAGCAACCATCTTGAACCATCACTCCATTTCTCGACTAGTCCCATCTACATTCTCATTTGCTGAAGAGAACAATGAAAGAAAAGGGTGAGCTCAACTAGCCCAGTAAATAATATTATGACTAAGATAATGTAGAACAAATTATCCTTTGTCCTCAACAGGGAAAATCTGATAGAATACAATAGACAACACATTTTATATCAATAACTGCAGCGAAAAAAATATTCCATTAGAAGAGTCAAGTAGAGCATGATGTCTACTATGTTCTATGATTTAAAAGTTCGTCATCAATATTTTATTCCTGTAACAACAATTAATAAATATTTCATATTTCTAATCAACGAATTATCTATGCAGTACGGGCCAAAGATATTCGTTTGTATCACCAAGGGTCATGATCATGTCAAACACCTGTCCATCTATGCACTACGGGCCAAAGAGGACTTTCACCACAAACCTTTATCTGTAACATTAAAAGTCATGATTATACCAATACACAATTCCTGGTCATAATCATACCAATCAATAGTTCATCTTTGCACTACGGGCCAAAGATGACTTTCACCACAATATAAGCATGACGATGATGACAATGATATTAAGAATGAATCAAGTGAGATCAAGGATAAATATTAGAGATTTATAATTTAATTTATCCAGAGTTCAAGAATGTCCAAATTGTCAACATGATCACCAATTGTGAAGTAAAATTCAAAAATGATATTTAAGATTCAAATTTCAAAGATAATTTGGAAAAAGAAACTAAATTCCATCGTGAATAGTACTCCGGTATGAATAGTATCCCGCATGAATAGTAACCCGAATGAATAGTATCCCGGATGAATCGATTAAAATTTAATAAGATAGTTCAGACCAATATTCCAATGAAATGATATTAGATGAAGCTCAAACTATTAAAGATATTCTACTAATTTTAGGAATTTTCACCATTTAACAATAAGGTTATGAAAACAAACAATAATTTTGTACCACAAATGGAAAAAATATGAAAGAAAATGATATTCCTTGACGAGTACAAAAGAAATGATATCCCATACGAGTATGAAAGAATATACAAAACTGTAAATGAATTTTCACCCGTCATGCGGTAATCAGCGTAGACAGATCATTTTTACAACTTAATAAAGAATGAATACGATAGGTTATTCACCAAGCATGCGGTAATCCATGTAGACAAGTTATTCCCACAGATTAATAAGGAATATAATGACAACCCTTATTAGTATGAAGAAAATAACATCATTTAATTACCTTAGTAGGAGACTAAATATGACTGGTATAACAGAGATTATCTTGAGAAATTCTTGCACTATTTGCTACACTCAAAGTATCGTTATACTAAAAAGAAATACGCACAATATTATAGAATAATAATTCTCTAATTTTGGTGTAATTTTCGTTTCTTAATTAAGCAACCTATTTATAGGAGAATGGCAGGGCACTATTTAAAAGAAAATCACGGACAAATAGTAAAGAAAACTAATGGACGAATTCGGCGAAAATTTAATTTTACTATGCAACACTATGCAATAAAATATTCTAATAAAATAAAAACTTTATATATAATATAAAATATTCTATTTATATTCTAATAAAACAAATAACTTTTTATATATTATAAAAAGTTTTATGTTTTATTACTATTATAATAATAATAAAACAAAACTGAGATAATTTTTTACCGATGGTTTAACAAATTGGCACATAGGGATCCATGGAATAATAAGCCAAACTTACAACAAATACTTTATGACAAACCCCTATATTTATATTAACAATTAAATAAATATCTACCACAAATCACTTATCTTTAATCAACACATTTTTAATCTTTCAACAATTATTCATCATTAATATTATAACTCACAATATTGACAACCAGATCATTCCCAAGAAAGATAAGGCTTTCCAATAAGGAATTTTTCTTACTGGCGTGTAATTAAATAACCTAACTCCTTTCCTCGACAGAACTTTCTAGACATTATCAATAATGCTAATAATAATATGAGTAATTGTGTCGTGTCAATTATTGATTTATTACACTACTAGAAAATCAGCCTATAGCGACGATCGCCGACCGTCGCTATAGGCCAAAAGACCGTCGCTAAAAGTTTTAGCGACGGTCGTCAACCGTCGCTATAGAACCCGTCGGTAAAGCCTATAGCGACGGTCATTTGGCCTATAGCGACGGTCGCCGACCCTAGCTATAGGTAATGGCAAAATCGTGTATTTGCTATTTACTAACGATCTCTGAGAGTTATTGTTATGGTCATGACCGTAGTTATAGATATCTATAGCGACGCTCGACGACCGTCGCTATAGGCCTGTGTTTTATAAAACACTATAGCTACTATCGATGACTATCGTTATAGACTTTTTAAATTTAAAAAAAAAATTAATTGTGTACATTTATTCAACAAACACAAATACAATATAAAATAAAACATAAAAAATTATTGTATACACGATTTAAAATCATTCACATTACAATTACAATAATTACAATCTTCTTCAGAGAAGTCTAACTACTGTATCAAACATTAAGTTACAATAATTTAGTTCCAACAATGTTTACAAATTAAGACAAATCAAAAGTAAACAATAATTATTGCTGATGTATTTGTAGACTAATCCAGAACATGCCAAGCAATACAATCACGAAGGCAGTACAAATTAACCACATGACATAGGAGCATCAACAATCTCAGTTACCCAAAATTGCTGATTAAATGCTTGAAATTTGCCTTTTATAGCTGCAGCACCAGTTGTCAACTGTGTCTTTCTCTGCCATTTATCTATTGATTTTTCTCTAAAACAAGCCATTCTGTAACATAGGAGCATCAACAATCTCAGTTACCCAAAATCGCCCAACTAAAGAAATATCAATTGCTTAATGTAATAAGAGACAGGAAGTAATAATTGTTTCTATGAACTGAACTCATCACATGACTAATGAATGTAAAAGCTGGGTTGTATCATCAATTTGTTGGAATAAAGATCTTATTTCTGCCTCTAAATTAAATTGTCAACTGCAAATTCTAGCAGTCCCCATAGGGTACGAAAAAGGAAATCGTAAAGATAACTGAGTTTACTCATACCTCAAGGAAAAGACATAATTAATGACATCTAATGAAAACACTATACTGATTTTGTAAAAGGGAAAGCTTTTTGAGATGTATATTTATACTGGTCTATTAATTAATGCCTTGACTAAATTTAGTAAGCTTTTTAACAAATCCAGCTTACTTTTCAAAGATACAATATAAATCAAACATTACCCATATCAAAAGGGTCATTAGTGGTTCAAAAAGGGTGTTTTGTTCTTTAGAAACTAAAATTACGCAAATTGACAAAAAAGGGTAACACTTTTATAGACAACCAAACAAAACTATGCATCATGTGAAAAACTATGCAAGTGTAAGTCAGAACACTTGGAATTATTATGAACTATTAGTTGGTGTGTTAGTTTCATTTCAAGACAAAATGCATCGGTATGATCATTTGACAAAATGCACTAGTTATATTGCAAAACTCTTCAAATTATAAAAAGGGGGGGGGGGGGATTGTATAGCTTCTATCCTAGATTCTTAAGAGTAATGGTAGACTTCTATTTTCAACTCAAAAAAAAAGAAAAAAATGGGAGAAAAATGGGCCAAAATTACAGCATATATTTGTTACCTCATCTCAATTGGGCAGGAGAAAAACACTGCAACATGCTTATATGCACCAACAAATGCATCCATGGATACAATTGCATCATTTAGAAAGTTCATTATCTATAAGGAAAGAAAATATAATTAATACAGAGACAAAAACATGAATTTATCCTCGCACATCAAGAAGAGGGGACAACAGAAAGCACTCAAAGTAGTCTTTTCATTGCACAATAGACTAAAATTTCTGACATTATCAACATTAAAGCTGATATGTAATAATAAAAAGGAAACAAAAACTTCATTTACAACAATGTTTAATCATGTTGTATCTAAATTATGTGATACATTTTGAAAATTATGTTGTATCTAAATTACGTGATACATCTTGAAAATCACCTCTAGCTAGTCAGCATGAAGGCGCCTAGAACCATGATCTTGGCCGTCACGAGAGGAAACTATAACCTGTACAAAATCAGAAAGGGAGGGGGTAAGCTTGCTATTGGCCACATTTGCATTTTACCCATTTACTTGATGCAAAACTATGAAAAACATGCAAGCAATAAAGCATGAAGATGGTATCATCCTTTACTAAAAGAGAATGAGAAATTCTACAAAAAATTGCTACTACGCATCAAAAACTAATTCAGTAAATACAATTTCCAAAACAAAGAGGACATCAACATATATATCACATTATTAAGTTCAAAACAATATGCAAGGATGGATTATTGATCTCATTATATACAAAATAATTTACAATGACAAAATATGAAATATTTTTCTATTATTCCTCATTATAGCAAATTATTTCACCTTTTACAAATTTCAATCAGCTAGATTGTTAATAACTCAGTTCCATCACTCTCCATGGTGCATTTGTTGACATTAAATATGTAACAGGTTCCTTGACCATATATTAATATAATCACGTCATTTCACTCTCTCATCGTAAGTTCATAACAAGCATGGATCACATTGCCTCATTAAATCCAGGCCTTCAACATAACACGAGTTTAATAAGTATGTCAAGCAAATCAACAACGATTTAATAAGAATCATGGGCAATTACTTTATAAAATTTATTTCATATGTCCAGCAAGTTCCTCTTACAGAGAGGACATGAGCAAAGCTGAATTTCATATACAGCCAAAATTTGACTGTATTATTATAAAGCAAAATGTGGTACCAATCATCCCCACCAAATTTAATAAATGAATACAAGATACAAGATGCAAGCCTTGAAATTTGGAGTAAAGACCTTAACATTCTAATATGATTCCCAAGTATTTAAGTATGTAAACATCCCAAAACTTTTTGATAAATAAAAAATAAAATCCCCAAAATCAAATTTCTAGGGTTTAGAATAATTCATAACATAAACCCAAAACAGAAACAGAACTAAACACTAATCTGTTCTAGCCCTCTAAATAAACCAAAAAATACAACATTTGCTCTTACCCTGTAAATAAACAAAAAAAACGGTGGATCATATTCATTCGAAATATACCTTGATCGTTGTGAGGGGTGAAAAGGATGGCGGCAGTTTCATCTCCAACGAGACACCCAGAAATGCGAGTGTTACGAAGGTGCGGAGAAGTGGCCTTGCCCTTCTGCAAAACGATGTCGGAGCTCAGAACCTTGACTGTGAGTGTGTGACCGTTTGTTCCGGGTTTCAGATTATTAACTTTGGTGAAAACAGGCTTTCGCGGACCAGGTTTTGAAGCGGGTTGGTGCCGGGTACTGGTGGTAGCCATTGATGAAGCTTGAAAATTGGGAGAATGAGTAAATTGTTTCAGTTTCTCTCTCTAAAAAATGAATATGTGCGAGTCTATTTGTATATTTGACTCCTCTGGTGCTCTTCATATTCCCCCTTCCCTCAGAAGACATAAAAGGCCTCGGTATGTCTATAGCGTTGATCAAGTGGCGACCCTCGCAATAGATCTATGTTTTCTCTCTATAACGACGGCCAGTCCGTGACCGTTTCTATAGACACCCTATACCGACGGTTCCGTCCCGACCGTCGCTATAGCTCGTCGCTATAGGTTAAATTTCTAGTAGTGTAGCACTTGCCAACACTTGCATATTCTAGTAGTGTAGCACTTGCCAACACTTGCAATTAATATAAAATATTGTGCAGATGTTACTGTAAGACCCCGAATTTTATGAAATAAAAGTATTCAATTTTTCTTATAATTACTATTCAGTAAATGGTTAAATTGATAAAAGTTTAAAGTTATGGGTGAAATATGAATTTTTTTTTCAAAATAAGCAAGTGGTTATAAAATAATCATTGTTGTCGGGGAATATTCGTTTGGTCGTGGAATATTCTTTCTGTCGGGAATATTCGTACGACGGCGCAGCTATTTGTGGGCCCCATAACGAATAACTGTCGGGTGAAGAAAACGATAAATTTGAGTTTTTACAAATAACGGCGTAGTTGTTACCGTTAACACTGTTGGAATACCCGTTGGTTAAAATACAGTAATACGCGTTATTGCACAGTAGCACACGGTATTGCACAGTATTTTTAAAATTATTGATTCTTACGTAAGAAGGCACTACTCAATAATTGTTACAGTAATTACTGTTCAATATTTTACTTTATTGATTCAATAATTGCTGCGTTGATATTTTATATTATTTTTGTTTCAATAATTATTGCTGCACAGTATTTTCTATTATCAGATCAATAATTCATATTATTTGAATAATATTATTAGATAGCATTATTGGCAATGTCTAGAAAGTTCTGTCTAAGGAGAGGTTTGGTCATCTAATTGCGCGCCAGTAAGGAGAAATCCTTATTGGAAAGCCCCCTCTTTCCTGGGAACGGCCTGGTTGTCATAAATGTGATTCTGTAATATTATTTGTGAATAATTAATTATTGATTCATATGATAAGAAAATATTTATTTTATGTGGATATAAATGAGGGATATATTTTTGTGGTTAAAAAATGAAGGAGTTAATGTTGAGATTTTTATCCGTATTTTTGTCGGAATGGAGGTATTAAAATCAGGGTTTTTGAGATATTTTGCGGGGGTTATAATTTTTAATCTGACCGTTGGATCGTGGTAATTTTTGGATATGTTATACATATATAAGTTGAGTATATGCCCACAAATTTTGAACCGTTAAAAATGAACGTATGATTTGTTATGAATTTTACGAGATGACTGGTTCAGAAATTGTTGAATTTTCGGAGTTTATCATTTTGGTGGAAAATTCTAGAATTGGTGGGCCCCACTTGTGGTTGGTGAAGAAATGTGCTGAATTATATTTCAAATGTGGTGGGTGGGAATAGTAGCAGGAAAAGCCATCAGGTTGTAGGTCAAACCTACCAAAATTTTCCTATAAATAGAGGGCTAAGTTAGAATTGAAAATCACACCAGAAACATAAGTTTTCTCTCTTTCTCTCTCTATATTATGAAGCATATTTTGTGAGTATTTAGATACTTTGAGAGTTGCTATTCAGTGCAAGTTTCCTTCAGCATCATATCCGATATCTAGCCAGAAGTACTGCTCTTTTGAGGTAAGGGATTGTAAGGGATAGTAAGGGATTTTAAGTGTTGTTATGATTTTCAGTTTCGTAATTTTTCTGATCTTCAAAAATTCTGGAAAAATTTGAAATGATATTTTGATGAGTTTTCTTGATTGTATCCAAAAATGGTGATTTTTGGATGTATAAATTGAGAGTTATGAATTTTATGAGAAAAGACTATTTTAAAAGTAACAGCTTATAATTCCTTGTGGTTAACTCCAAAATTGATGAAATTTTTATTGGGAGTACATGTATATGATAGAAGTATACTCTGTAAATTTCAGAATTTTTAGACAAAAGTACAATTTTTGATAAATGTCTAAATATTCGGCTATTTTGGCCATATGAAAAATAGTAAATGACTTTTAAAAATTCTGAAAAAAATATATGTTCAATATGGGACTATATTCTGATAAATCCCAGAAAAGAAATATTTTTAGAACTGATTTGGTATTTTTCATGAAAATGGACAAGTTATGAGAAAATAAATTAAATATGTTATGTGAAGTAAGAAAATTGGAAAATAGGATTTTATGGCTTGAGAATCCTATATGAGGTATATGCAGATTTTTTATGAGGGTTTTGGCTATTGATGATGAAATCTTAAGAGTTGACATTTTATGATGATTAAATGCATTAATTAGTAAAGTGTAAACAATTTAAATAAATTGTTTATAAGCTTAAGAAATGTTATTCTTTCAATATCATTATACCGAAATATTGGTATAGATTTTATTGTGGAATTTCTACCTTTTTGAGTCGAGGTTACTATTCATGAGTTACTATTCACGACAAAATTGGTTTCTTTTTCTAACCAAATTATAGTTGATTTATGAATATTACTCTTGAGATTAAATCTATATGTTGATTATATTGATTTTATTATCATATATAACATTTTTATAACCCTAATGATGATATTTCTCTTTGACTTGAGTGTAAAGATGGGTAGATTTTTGGTATGATCATGACTATGGGTTCTCTTTGGCCAGTAGTGCAAAGTTGAATTGTTGACTGGTATGATCATGACCATTGAATTTATAATTGAATATCTTTAGCTTAAGTGCAAAGGTGAAATGATCAACATGGTTATAATTATTGTTTATATAAATTCTTAAATGATTATATATTCTTTGAGGTATTAATATATTTGGCATGTAGTGCAAATATGAATTGTTGAGGAATATCTTTGGCCTGTAGTGCAAAGATGAATTGTAGATGAATATCTTTGGCCTGTAGTGCAAAGATGGTCAGTTGATGAATATCTTTGGCCCGTAGTGCAAAGATGACATGTTGTTGAATATCTTTGGCCAGTAATGCAAAGATGAACTGTTGATGAATATCTTTGGCCTGTAGTGCAAAGATGACTTGTTGATGAATATCTTTGGCCCGTAGTGCAAAGATGAAGTTATTAGTATGATTATGAACAGGAACTGTGATTTGGTATAACCATGATGTTTGATGTTTCAGGTGATGAAAATTATCTTCGTCCTAGATGAGAAGAGGAATTTAGAACTACAGTTATGATTATGAGTTATTCATATGATTGTGGACCAGAATTATTGATTGATGTTGCAGGGATAAAACATTGTTGGTGGATTTTTAACATGGAGAAAATAATAGACTTTATAGTCTATTTGACTCTTCTAATGGATTGCTCGTTCTGCTGCAACTATGGTTGAAATTTTTATCATTTACCATATGTTCTAAATCTCTGATTTATTATTGATGAAGGCTATTGATAATTTAATTATCTTTAGTCATGATATTCTTTACTGAGCTAGTTGTGCTCACCCTTTTGCTTCACAATTCCTTTCAGGTAATAAGAGTGTAGCTGGGTCGAGCGGGGGTAACAAGGGAATCGAACGGTGGTCATCATTTAGCAGTTATATTTGGTGAAGAAAATAGGGTGAGGCGAACCCAACGTTGGAAGGGTGGTTTGCCACTATCATACAAGATGTCTAACGTCATACAACCTCGTGTCATCATAAGACAGGGATGTGCTCATCCACTTGCTGAGTATATCTATGGGCACTACCTATATAATCTTGGTGTTTGTTTGAAGTATAATTCACGATTAAAGACAGTGGAGATAATGATAAGTCAAGAGAAGACTCACCATTGGGAATAATATGATAGTAATCTTCTCGTTTTTTTTTGGGTCTCTTGGGTCAACCAAGGATAATTCTGTGGCCATATGATATCTATCATAACCTAGACGCGTGGCCTCCCATGTACGAAGGTTTTCTTAAGCACTTCCCAAAGATTCTAGTTTCTAAAACAGTTTTTGACTGTACCTTTATGTAAGGTACCTTTGTGAGGTGCTGATACATGATGGTGTCCAATGTCACATTTGGTATATATTTGTATCCAAACTCACAGCATATGTGTTGTTGTATTTTGCACGACAATTGTTGTAATAAAGTTGTAGTTGTTTTCTGTACCATGTATTTGACGACTCAGAATGGGTTGGGTGGAATGAACCTGTTTTGGGGTTGTCACAGGTGGTATCAGAGCTTAGGGATATGATCTCTGGCGGAGATCGGGGAATACAACTAGGAGGGGAGAGATGAGTAAATCCTTCGCTAGTGTGTCCTACCTAAGCTTATTTGTTGGTCAGTCATAATATTGGGATATTATGTGATATGTTAATTTGTTTAATTAACCCTTGTTTTATGGCAGTATTTGAGAATGGCAGCTGAGAATGCTAACAATGGAGTGAATGAGAGTGTGGGGATACCTCTAATCACTAACCGTGATAATGTGATGTCAGACGAAGAAGGAATTAGAGATATCCATGTGGTGAGTGAAGAATTGATAGTTACACCCGAGATAGTCGCAGAGGTAACAGCTGAGACTGACGAAGAAGAGGAAGAAGAAGTACCAGATGAAAGTTTATTAGAGGTATTATATGATCAAAATGTAAAATTTCAAAATCGTATTCATGAGTTAGAAGAGCAGGTAGAAGAACGACAGGCGGTCGTGGAACAAAAGGATGCAACAATTCAAGTTTGTGTTACCCGATATGTGATGCTTGAACAGAAGCATTCTTTGGCAGAGTATAAGATGATAAAAATAGAATCTGAGCTGAAAGAAGAAAAAACTGAACGAGTGAGAATAAGTGATGCATGGGCAAAAGCCGCACGACACGTGGATATTGTGGAAAGAGATGTTCGATCTAAGAAGGCTAAAATAGATGATATGAATTTCTCTTTTTGGAAAGCAATTGGGAGAACCCAACATCGAGTTTTGAATTACCCTGTACATAGCGGTCAACCTGAATCCGATATGGATCGAAGATTGATGATTCGGATCATGAATGAGGAGTACGAAGAGGCAGTTGAGGGAGGAATATGTCCTTTAGAAAGGTATATTCCAACGGTAATGATGACGCCAAATGCTGCTCCAGACAAGTCAAAGCCGAGTAGTTCGAGGGATGGCGGTTGTCGTGACTTCCCAACAAATGAGGAACCCAAATGAAGTTATCATGGGAGATGAGCAATGGAGAAATCATGATGATCTGAGAGATAGAATCTGAAATGGAAGCAAGGTATTCTCAACTCTTCGAAATACCAGGTACGTAAATTTCGGGGACGAAATTTCATAAGGAGGGGAGATTGTAAGACCCCGAATTTTATGAAATAAAAGTATTCAATTTTTCTTATAATTACTATTCAGTAAATGGTTAAATTGATAAAAGTTTAAAGTTATGGGTGAAATATGAATTTTTTTTTCAAATTAAGCAAGTGGTTATAAAATAATCATTGTTGTCGGGGAATATTCGTTTGGTCGTGGAATATTCTTTCTGTCGGGGAATATTCGTACGACGGCGCAGCTATTTGTGGGCCCCATAACGAATAACTGTCGGGTGAAGAAAACGATAAATTTGAGTTTTTACAAATAACGGCGTAGTTGTTACCGTTAACACTGTTGGAATACCCGTTGGTTAAAATACAGTAATACGCGTTATTGCACAGTAGCACACGGTATTGCACAGTATTTTTAAAATTATTGATTCTTACGTAAGAAGGCACTACTCAATAATTGTTACAGTAATTACTGTTCAATATTTTACTTTATTGATTCAATAATTGCTGTGTTGATATTTTATATTATTTTTGTTTCAATAATTATTGCTGCACAGTATTTTCTATTATCAGATCAATAATTCATATTATTTGAATAATATTATTAGATAGCATTATTGGCAATGTCTAGAAAGTTCTGTCTAAGGAGAGGTTTGGTCATCTAATTGCGCGCCAGTAAGGAGAAATCCTTATTGGAAAGCCCCCTCTTTCCTGGGAACGGCCTGGTTGTCATAAATGTGATTCTGTAATATTATTTGTGAATAATTAATTATTGATTCATATGATAAGAAAATATTTATTTTATGTGGATATAAATGAGGGATATATTTTTGTGGTTAAAAAATGAAGGAGTTAATGTTGAGATTTTTATCCGTATTTTTGTCGGAATGGAGGTATTAAAATCAGGGTTTTTGAGATATTTTGCGGGGGTTATAATTTTTAATCTGACCGTTGGATCGTGGTAATTTTTGGATATGTTATACATATATAAGTTGAGTATATGCCCACAAATTTTGAACCGTTAAAAATGAACGTATGATTTGTTATGAATTTTACGAGATGACTGGTTCAGAAATTGTTGAATTTTCGGAGTTTATCATTTTGGTGGAAAATTCTAGAATTGGTGGGCCCCACTTGTGGTTGGTGAAGAAATGTGCTGAATTATATTTCAAATGTGGTGGGTGGGAATAGTAGCAGGTAAAGCCATCAGGTTGTAGGTCAAACCTACCAAAATTTTCCTATAAATAGAGGGCTAAGTTAGAATTGAAAATCACACCAGAAACATAAGTTTTCTCTCTTTCTCTCTCTATATTATGAAGCATATTTTATGAGTATTTAGATACTTTGAGAGTTGCTATTCAGTGCAAGTTTCCTTCAGCATCATATCCGATATCCAGCCAGAAGTACTGCTCTTTTGAGGTAAGGGATTGTAAGGGATAGTAAGGGATTTTAAGTGTTGTTATGATTTTCAGTTTCGTAATTTTTCTGATCTTCAAAAATTCTGGAAAAATTTGAAATGATATTTTGATGAGTTTTCTTGATTGTATCCAAAAATGGTGATTTTTGGATGTATAAATTGAGAGTTATGAATTTTATGAGAAAAGACTATTTTAAAAGTAACAGCTTATAATTCCTTGTGGTTAACTCCAAAATTGATGAAATTTTTATTGGGAGTACATGTATATGATAGAAGTATACTCTGTAAATTTCAGAATTTTTAGACAAAAGTACAATTTTTGATAAATGTCTAAATATTCGGCTATTTTGGCCATATGAAAAATAGTAAATGACTTTTAAAAATTCTGAGAAAAATATATGTTCAATATGTGACTATATTCTGATAAATCCCAGAAAAGAAATATTTTTGGAACTGATTTGGTATTTTTCATGAAAATGGACAAGTTATGAGAAAATAAATTAAATATGTTATGTGAAGTAAGAAAATTGGAAAATATGATTTTATGGCTTGAGAATCCTATATGAGGTATATGCAGATTTTTGATGAGGGTTTTGGCTATTGATGATGAAATCTTAAGAGTTGACATTTTATGATGATTAAATGCATTAATTAGTAAAGTGTAAACAATTTAAATAAATTATTTATAAGCTTAAGAAATGTTATTCTTTCAATATCATTATACCGAAATATTGGTATAGATTTTATTGTGGAATTTCTACCTTTTTGAGTCGAGGTTACTATTCATGAGTTACTATTCACGAGTTACTATTCACGACAAAATTGGTTTCTTTTTCTAACCAAATTATAGTTGATTTATGAATATTACTCTTGAGATTAAATCTATATGTTGATTATATTGATTTTATTATCATATATAACATTTTTATAACCCTAATGATGATATTTCTCTTTGACTTGAGTGTAAAGATGGGTAGATTTTTGGTATGATCATGACTATGGGTTCTCTTTGGCCAGTAGTGCAAAGTTGAATTGTTGACTGGTATGATCATGACCATTGAATTTATAATTGAATATCTTTAGCTTAAGTGCAAAGGTGAAATGATCAACATGGTTATAATTATTGTTTATATAAATTCTTAAATGATTATATATTCTTTGAGGTATTAATATATTTGGCATGTAGTGCAAATATGAATTGTTGAGGAATATCTTTGGCCTGTAGTGCAAAGATGAATTGTAGATGAATATCTTTGGCCTGTAGTGCAAAGATGGTCAGTTGATGAATATCTTTGGCCCGTAGTGCAAAGATGACATGTTGTTGAATATCTTTGGCCAGTAATGCAAAGATGAACTGTTGATGAATATCTTTGGCCTGTAGTGCAAAGATGACTTGTTGATGAATATCTTTGGCCCGTAGTGCAAAGATGAAGTTATTAGTATGATTATGAACAGGAACTGTGATTTGGTATAACCATGATGTTTGATGTTTCAGGTGATGAAAATTATCTTCGTCCTAGATGAGAAGAGGAATTTAGAACTACAGTTATGATTATGAGTTATTCATATGATTGTGGACCAGAATTGTTGATTGATGTTGCAGGGATAAAACATTGTTGGTAGATTTTTAACATGGAGAAAATAATAGACTTTATAGTCTATTTGACTCTTCTAATGGATTGCTCGTTCTGCTGCAACTATGGTTGAAATTTTTATCATTTACCATATGTTCTAAATCTCTGATTTATTATTGATGAAGGCTATTGATAATTTAATTATCTTTAGTCATGATATTCTTTACTGAGCTAATTGTGCTCACCCTTTTGCTTCACAATTCCTTTCAGGTAATAAGAGTGTAGCTGGGTCGAGCGGGGGTAACAAGGGAATAGAACGGTGGTCATCATTTAGTAGTTATATTTGGTGAAGAAAATAGGGTGAGGCGAACCCAACGTTGGAAGGGTGGTTTGCCACTATCATACAAGATGTCTAACGACATACAACCTCGTGTCATCATAAGACAGGGATGTGCTCATCCACTTGCTGAGTATATCTATGGGCACTACCTATATAATCTTGGTATTTGTTTGAAGTATAATTCACGATTAAAGACAGTGGAGATAATGATAAGTCAAGAGAAGACTCACCATTGGGAATAATATGATAGTAATCTTCTCGTTTTTTTTTTGGGTCTATTGGGTCAACCAAGGATAATTCTGTGGCCATATGATATCTATCATAACCTAGACGCGTGGCCTCCCATGTACGAAGGTTTTCTTAAGCACTTCCCAAAGATTCTAGTTTCTAAAACAGTTTTTGACTGTACCTTTATGTAAGGTACCTTTGTGAGGTGCTGATACATGATGGTGTCCAATGTCACATTTGGTATATATTTGTATCCAAACTCACAGCATATGTGTTATTGTATTTTGCACGACAATTGTTGTAATAAAGTTGTAGTTGTTTTCTGTACCATGTATTTGACGACTCAGAATGGGTTGGGTGGAATGAACCTGTTTTGGGGTTGTCACAGTTACTGTAACAATTATTAAATCAATAATATGAGATACTATGCAGCAACTACTGTGACAATTATTGAATAAAATACTGAGTAACTTCTTACGTAAGAATCAATAATCAGAGATACTGTGCAATACCGTGTGCTACTGTGCAACAACGCGTATTACTGTACTTTTGTCACCGGGTATTTTAGCAGTTTAACGATAAAAATTTTGCCGTTATTTTTATAAAAATGTTATTTCTGTCGCTTTCTATATCCGATAGTTATTCCGTTATGAGGTCCACCAATGATTGTGTCATCGTACGAATATTCCCTGACAAAAAAAAATATTTTATGACAACTTGCTTACTTTGTAAAATTTGCACATATCACCCATAACTATAGCATTTATTAAATTATCACCTTACTATTTTGAATACTATTCAAAGAAAATTAAATCTTTATTCATAAAAATTGGGGTCTTACAACAGATGTTACCCAGTCTCTCTCAATGAAAATCGAAATGAGCCAACAGGAAGTTCATACATAGGTTGAAAGCTCCTCATTCTTGATTGACCAGCTTATTATTTATGTTCAACATCTTTCCAAATTGATTGATGACAAAAAGGGAGAGAAAAATAGAAGACATGCTAGCAAGCTCAGGAAGTGGAAGCATCATAAAGAAAGTTGACTAAGGGAAAACAGTAGGCATTATCTGAGGGGGAGCAAGAAAAGGAAGAAGAGGACAAGGCTGATACGGCTGACACTGAGGGGGAGCATGAAGGAGTACAAGAAGAAGTTGTGCATAGTCAGAAAAGCAAGACGAATAAGAAGAAGCAGAAAAAAGTTCAAAAGGACAAATGCAATGGAAGGTACATTTGAAAATGTTTTGGTGAATTTTCTTAAGACTGTTTGGTTTAATTATTTTTGGGGTGGTAATATTTTTAAGATTCTGGTTATTTATTTTTTGTGTGGATGGATGGATTTTATGATTTTAAATATGCACGAATGGTTAATTACAACTGCTATATATATGAATGTTATGTTAAATGCACATCATTTTATTCATATTTATTGGTCTAGCAATACAATAGCTTACTTATATTAAGTCATTCATAATCATGCATATGCTTTTAATGAAATTGATTGAATGGGTTCCTATAGTATTTTTATCATCATTAAATAGGGGGAGATTGTTAGGAATCTAATTATGGATTAGTATATTACTTTATTAAGGGAGAGATTGATTAGAACCCTCATTAGATTCCAAATGTATATAATTTGATGATGAAACACTTAAAATATATATATTTGTATGTATAAGTTTTGTACAGTCCTTAATTGAGATATCTATGTACAAAGACATAGAATAGTATGATCAAACTTGTTAGGTTGATCTTTAACTTGCCTGCATATGTAATAGATAAAATCAATTGTAAAAGCTACTATGCATGTTAGTAGTATAGTCAGCAGAGTAATCTACATGTGCCTGAAGAGAAATATGATTAATGTAAATTTGTATAAGTAATTAAGTTTTGTAAAGTCCTTTCAAAAAATTGATGTACAAAGTCTTAGATTAGAAAGATCAAATAATGTTAGGATGATTTTATTAAAATTGATCTGATGTATAGATGATAGGAAGTCGTTGATCGTAAAGTTATTCTGCCAACTCGGTGTATGGAGATACTTCACAGAGTTAATTTTGTTCATAAAGCCTGAGGAGAATTGTAGAGCTCACTCCATCGAATAAGGCAAAGGTCAGATCGTAATATGATCAGATGTTCTAATTAAAGTTGTAAGGTTATCACAGAACTGTAGGAGAAGTCGCAGAAGCCATCACGATGATTGTAAACATCACTTAGCAAAGCAACAACCAACTTACTATGTGATCAGTGAATCATAAAGTCAAGTAAGACTGGTTCAGTAAAGGCTGATCGTAGAATACTCCAAGCAGACACTGAATGAAAGTAAATAGAAAGATAACCCCAAGATTGTTCAGTGAAGTCAATATCATAAAGTCGGCCTCAGAATCGTAGAGCTTTATTTGTAAAATTGACCATAGATTTAAAGGAGATTATAAAGCTTATGTTATGCCATGGATATAAGGTGAAGATCATACAAGAAGAAACATATAGCAGAAGAATATACTCTGATGATATCTGAGAATAGTTCTCACCAGAAGAGATCTCCAGAAGGAATCTATAAAGGTCACATTGGAAAGGTATTCTGCCTGATTGTAAAGCTCGTAACAGTTCGCAGAGAAATTAATCAGGATTTTGTAGAGCAGCAGCTGGCACTTGAAAGCAAAAAGGGACAGCTAATTCAGGAAGCTATTTTTCATCTTCACTGAGCAACTAAAGTATTAAGAGAACGAAGAAGAGTCTGCACATCAAGTTCAAGCATCATAAAGAAATTAGAAAGCAGAACAGAAGCTGAAGTAATAGTAGCAATGATAATACAAAGCACAAGTCTATGATCTCTATCACTCTACTATCAACAGATAGAAGAACAAAAAGTTTAACATAACGTAGAGCTCAACCCTACGATTGATTAATCACCAGATCATAGAGTTAAGTCAGGTTTGACAAGAGGACTGAAAAATGGAACGTTGTGAGAAGAAGATCTCAAGGTGTAAAACAATATCTCTGGGAAAAATCAAAGGTGTGTCCACTGGCTAGTTGGCCGAAAGCGATTTGTCAAAAAAATAAGTAAAACACTGCTCATTGATGTGATAAGTCCCAAGTCAGAAAGTACGCTAACACAAAGCTCCAAAAAGTCAACATTAAAGATATCGAAGTATCTAAGCATTAAATGTTCCGACAGATACTTCTCAACGGGAAGATTTTAATCGGACTATAAAAGAAAATATCATTTGAAATAAGAGAAGATGATGATGGGCAATTGAACGACAAATACAAGAAGATGATCATCATAGAAAAAGAACACAGTGCTGAAAGATGAAAAACGTAGAGTAAATATCACTCTACAATTGAAGATGTGTTCAAAGCTGCCAAGTACAAAAAGAGAAGGAGATTAAATGCAATCTTGGCAGCACCTCATCAGACTACAAGAAGCTGATGAGTATTTGGAAAAGCTAGAGCCGCAGAGCCAAAGCCATAGAGCTAAAGAGCCAGAGTCGAAAAGCCAAGATAAATGAGGATGTGGAAGAACTGAAAGTCTTAGTATGAAGAAGCCATGTAGTTGATGCTGGTAACGTGAGAGTGGTAGATCAGAAGGAAAATCTCAAGCACCACTTTACATTTCACCAGGAACACTCAGAGCCAACTAGCTGAAGACATAGAGCAAATGTTTACGATCTAAAAAGTGTTCAAGGCTGCTAAGCACAAAAGATGTAGAGCTAAATTGAATAGCTTAGCAACATATCAACCATGATCATGAGTTGTTGTTGATAATCAAAAGAGTTCTAGATTAAATAACAAATTTCAGCTAGCACCAATGAGATAATCAACAATGCTGCTAAGTATCATAAGATGAAGAGCATATAAGTCATCATAGCAACACCTCCAACACACTCCAACATACAGAAAGAAGGATAGTTGGATCCTGGTCTAAGTGACCGAATTGGGGTCGTTGGATACTGGTCTGTGTGACCGAATTGGGGTCACAGGATCCTGATCTAAGTGACTAAATTGGGATCAAATTAAAGGATCATGACCGAATTGCCAAGACTTTGTGACTCGAAGGAATCTTAGTGGTTAAGTTATAAAATGGTATGCTGAGCCTATATCACTATCAGTACTCATTGAGTAGAAGAGTGGAGTAGGAGTTGTTTAATCTCCGAACTACTTAAAACCTCCTGTGTCTTTTAGTTTACCACATTTACATTATGCAAACTATAACTGCCATATCTACTATATGTTTGCTTATCCATAAAACTTGTTTTAGAACTGAGATTTCTTAGTAAATCTCAAGGGGAGTTTTCAAACTTATATTCCGATGTGCATAGATAATCTTGATTAATTAATTATTTGGTAATTCTCAAATAAGTAATTGAAGAAGTTTTAAAGATCTATTCAACCCCCCTTCTAGTTCTCTATTGTGCCTCTGGGAAATAACAATGGTCATTTCAAGTTCTTGAGCGCATCAATGATAATGCCTACAAATTGGATTTAGTTTGTGGATATATTGTTAGTGCAACATTCAATGTTTCTGATCGAAGTCCGTTCTTGCCTGACATTCCCTCCCCCTTAAAAATATCCATGTTCTCATGGATAATGTTGCTTCTCTACTTTTAGTTTTGGTAGCTCTCAGCCTTTCCAATATCAAAAACAAAACTCAGTAACTTGTTTAGTTGAACCTTTCTACAACAAAAACTTGCCTCTATATTAGTTTTAGCATATATTGGGCACTTGTGTTTGTCATATATTGTTCTGAATATTCAACGGCATAGTGACTTGTTCTTGAATGTTCTTCATGGTTCTCTTGAGGTTGTCATAGTCTTCTACAACCTTTTTTGTCTTTAGAGAGGTATTTTTCTACACTAGGGGAATAAAAGCTAATGACAAGATGTTATATTCTTTAATGAACTGCTTGTAACACCTTCCCATCACTAGAGAATACCCCAAACACCTAGCAGAAAAAGGCACTGGTTTCTTTAAGCTCCTTTCTTCGATTCTTTGATCACCTGCTTCCATCCTAGTCTTTTTCACCAAATGTAGAGACAGATTCAGGAATGGTGGGAGCATTTCATAGATTGTAACAGGTTTAAGCATAAACCAAGAGCTTCTTTGGAGCTCTTTAAAGGCCTCATCATATGTTTCCTTTCAATGGAGATCATTATTCTGCATAAAATGGACTAAGAGACATCTAAATTTTATTTGGAACTGTATACTTAACAACAAGAAGAGAGAGCACAAATGATACAATGAGAAAGAGTTTTGCTATGTAGAAATACTTAGCCTTCTCCATGAATGACTTATTTTCTGGTGGCTTAAGTGTTCAGGTTTGTAGCATTTTGAAGCCAATGATTTGGCAACAAGAGTCCCTTAACCATTCTTTACACAAACAATACAAGTATCCTTTAGTGCAGATTCATCTCTAATAGTTACTATCTAATAGAATATTCTAGTGACAACTATGTTATGAGTGAGTTAGTAATGAGTGAAGAATAAGAGAATATGGTGTAGGTTTAGACTTTACTTTTCTAACAAGTTTATGTAGTCTATAAATACAAGTGTCTTGTAACTTTTATTTTTAAGTATCTCAGAAGCTTGCTTGTTCTCACACCTATCTCCCTCCTATATATCTTTCCCCAAATTGATTCTATCTAATTTATTTCTTTCTTCACTAAAATTCTTCTATTTATCCCTTTCAAGTCAAGACCAAGGTTCGCCTGACACCTTCCAATAACAATTCCTTTATCTAAAACATAAAAATATCAACACAAATAGCAGGAATGCCACATCACCGAAAACAAATGCATCTTTAGTTCAAAAAAAATATCCCAAAGAACAACAAAAGATATAATTGGAAACTCACATTGCGCTTATAGCACTTGCCAACACTTGCATCTACAATTACTCGAGAAAAAGGTGATAACCGAGAATTCCAAATAGCCGAGCTATTTCAATATATAATAATCAGTCTGTCACTAACATCGATTAAAGATATCCCTCCATCTGCAGCAGTAGTCAACAACTCTACAACCTCCTTAGCCATCTCTCCTGTCAAAAACAAGAATTTTCATAATAAGATACATATATAATATTATATATTTAATGTTACATTATAATATATATATATATATATATATATATATATATATATATAATACAAAATAAATTTATTACCTACTAATCAATTATATACCGTCTTTCAAGGGCATACCCCTTTATCCAACATACCTTGCATACCCTTTTAGCGACGGATCGGGCGACGGTTCGATCTGTTGCAATATTAGAGAACCGTCGTCTTAATTTTTAGCGACGGATCTCTGATATAACGACAGACCAAACGGTCACCCAGTTCGTCGCTAAAGGGAGTATGCAAGGTATGTATATATAATAAATGGGTATGCTCTTGATCCTTTCTAAATTATATATATTTATTTATTTATATGAATGATGACATTTTTGTCTTAACATTTTTTATTACATGTTTGTTTAAGTTATTGAAGAAGAAATAGATATTAAGTTGGAATGATAGAGTTGTAATTGAGAAAAATAGAAGAGATACAAAATAAACATTACATTTGATCAATTCATCTAATTAGAAATAACTTATAAGTCAATTTTAAATAAGTACCAAATTATTACTTATTTATTTTAACTTATAAATCAATTTATAAATTAAAAAATAAGTCATTTTCAGTAATAACCCAACTTATAAGTCATTGTGGAACCGGGCCTAAGTACTATTATTTCATTTCAACAACTTTATTTCATTTCAAGAATCTAGCTAGGAACCATATATATATTACTCCCTCTATCACAAATTAAACGGTCAGTTTTGACTTTCTTAATTAAATTAATTATTTTTAAAATTAATAATTAAGCGTGCATGAATACATTTTTAATATTATAAAATATAGAGATAGTAATAAATTATATATATATATATATATATATATATATATATATTGGTTATAATCTAGATTTTCACCTATATTTTGGTAAAAATAAAACAAAAATTAATTCTAAAAATAATGAATTTGATCTAAAAAATTAAAATTGGGCATTTAATTTGGGATAGAGGGAGTATTTATTGATTTATGTCATTTCAATAAAAAAAGATTTACTATACTTTATTAAAAGAAGACAATTTAGATAGGATAAGATTCATGATGTTGGAAGCTTTTGCGGCCGGCTGGATTTCTTTCGTACACACAGCGTGAAGGAGAAAGAAACTTGTATCAAAATAGTCTAATTTGTCAAAATAAAATAAAATAAAATAAAGTTGTTGTCAGGATAAATATACATTAATTAGTAACACCTATCAGCCAATTTCACCCAATAAACATATAACGACACATATATTACTTTTGTGTCGCTAAATATGTATTGTGAGAAATTAAAGGATAGATATAATAGATGAGCGGTTCGGATCTTAAGCTCACCCCTTATTCAACTCACCCGAGTTCACCCCCTTTTAGCGATGGACCCAGCGACGGTTCGGTTATACAACCGTCGTCTAAACTTTTAGCGACGCTATATGTTGTTCGTCGCTAAAAGTATAGACGACGGTTGTATGACCGAACCGTCGCCAGGTCCGTCGTTAAAGGGGGTGAGCTCGAGTTAGTTGAAAAAGGGGTGAGCTTAAGATCCGGACTCAATAGATGAGATCTTATTCTTAAAAAAGGGTCATATTATATTGATCGCAGCATTATTATACAAAATGACACAATATATTCTCAAGTTTATAATCGAATTAAATTTCCATCCTATGTTATTAAATTAAACACTCAATTATATAGGTGATACAAATGTAACAAACATATACCCTTGAACGTATAAAGTCTTTGAACGTAGGTTATTTTTGTGAAATGGAAGAATATAAACAACTTAATTAATTTTCCCTAACAATAATGGAATGATAGGTACCAAAACTTTTGTTAAAGTCGTGTAAGCAGGACTAAAATAGCAGTAGTCATATAAAGTTGGTTTCCACTAGAAGATGTTGGCAAAGGCTGGTGCTCCATAGTCCATGCATGTGTGTGGTAATTAAAGGCAAAAATATGCTATTCATATCACTAGACAGAAAGGCAGCCATGAGATTTAGTTGGTATATATAATTCATGCTTGCCATTACATATGTAGTACTCTTCTCCTGGGACCATATTCAATTCTTTATGCTGATCAACTATTTGTAATGTGTACTTCTCAAAGCTCAAGGCCTCTATAACTTTTCATTCTGTCAAATCTAGTTCTGTTCATTTATTGTTTATTATAAATATCTTGATCTTAATAATGCTTAAATGAACATGCTCTAGATAGATAGATATATCTTGCAATTTCTTTTTTAGTAATATTATATAGGTTTTGATGATTGAAGCAGTAATTATCTTATATAATAAAAGTTTGGAATCATATCTCTGCACCCATCAAAGTGAGTGCTGACTGCTTGACAAGTTCTATTAGCAGTCATGCATTGCAAGTTATACTATAAACTCAAGGAACAACTTGTGATGTAAAAAATATAACTTGTAATATTGGAATATAAAAATCATCATAAAAAAAAATCTCTTTTTTTCGAATTTAATTATCAATGATTTAAAGCCGATAAATAGATAAGTGTCATTATGTTTTTGAGACGTTATACCTCCAATCATGTTTTCACATGAAATTTATGGTGATTATATTTATGTGTTATCAATTGGATAAGTAGGCATTAGCTCAAAATGAATGAATGTCAAGAAGAAGCTGACATTCATGTAAAATCTATACAGAAGCAATTCAATTATTTGCATAAAAGAATCACACATTTGTGTGTGTGCGCTTCTGTCTGTCTAGAGCTTTTGTTTGTCAGACAGACAGATCTATAGAGAAGCCACTAGCATCAATTAATCTTTAGAAGAATTGAATGGATAATATACATTAAACTTCCACAATATATATATATATATATATATATATATATATATATATATATATATATATATATACAAGTACTCTGAATCAAGTAGCTGGATGAACATAAGAAACTAAGAAAACAAATCCAAAATGGGAAATGGAAGAACATGATATATATATATATATATATATATATATATATATATATATATATATATGTTTATATATATATAAATATATGTTTATATATATGGAATTAGTAAAAGAAAGCATGCACAAGTGCAAACACTCCCAAACAAGAGGTAACAATGGAAAAACAAAAGCACAAATTTAATAAAAGCAACACAACTCCCAAAACATAAAGCTAGCTATATAGATGATCTCTAGCAATTAGAAAAGTACTTGAACCTGAAGAATCAAAAATCAAAAGTTTGCTTGCTTGCACCCAAAGCACTCTATCTATGTTCACTTGTAAGCCTTTCAAATACTAGCAAACGAAAACCCTAATAATGTCACCACTATTATTAGGGTTTCCATGTTGCAGCCCATACTAATGGTTCCTCTTTCCATGTCAAGTAGAGCCCTAAGTCATTTTCTTGCGGTAGCACAAGGGACCATCCGGCTCGATATCTCTTTAGCAGCGCTTTAACATCATCAATGCAATCATCGCTAAACGAAAATTGTGTAAAATCCTTTTTTAGCCTCTCAGACCATTGTCTTCCTCTTTCCCTCCTCTCACAATCTCCCCCAATAGTACCATTTTCTTGTTCTTGATCACAGGCTAAAACCCTAACCATGCTTCTAGCACATTCCCTTTCCAACATCAGTCTTTCATTACTAGTAGGCACAAAGCTCTCTTCTAGCATCTCAAAGTACAATGTGTAGAATCTAAGGCATTCTTCAAAGCACTTCATAAAGTCATTTCTTGAACTAGAAAAATCAGCTTCTTCTTCAACGATTGTTACGACTCTAGGGTTTAGCGAGCGAAGCATTCTAATTACATTCCCTCTTTCCTCTACTTCAACTCTTCGCAAAGCCCCCATACAATTGATGGCAATAGCTTCATCTTCTTGAACTCCAAGTCCCTCTTTTGTGAGCTCCCCTAACCGGTTCAACCCCGTTACCACATTAAACTCAAATGGAACTCCCATTAGCCTTGCAAACTTCTCCATCCTTTGCGCTATCTCTTTCATGACGGATCTTACCATGTTCTCAGTTACCACAACGGTGAGCTTCAAACGCGGCGTCTCATCATTTCTTGTAGCCAATGCTTCTAACAAAGTAGGCCATTGAGTACAAAGTGTATTACTGATGTCAATTATATGAAGTTTGGTCTCCCCTTCTAAGGCTTCCAAAATAGCCCCATTTGATGCTACATGACCAAAAGTTGTCCAAGGGCTAACCTCTTGGAACTTCAATATCAACTTCCTTGCAGAATCAAAAGAATGGCTTTTTTCAGCGACCGAAATTAGGGTTTTATAACATCTTTGTCCGGATTCAGTTGCTTTACAAAATAAAGCTTGTAAGAAATAAGATGCTAATTTCTGATCACAATCTCCATATGGAGATGCAAGCTCATTTAACATCCATAAAAGGTGGTGGATCTTACTCGAGTCCTTATCGGATATCGCTTTTGCACATTCCCGGAGAAGCTTTGCAGCCCACTTTCCATCGGCACATGGCTCGTCAGAATCCGATGACCGGCTAGTAGATGTGATTTGCATGTCTAGCTGATGATGACCATTACTGCTTTGATGATCATATTCATTGGTGTATTGCAAGAATTGTGTTCCTTTCGAAGCAAAAAGGGCTCTATCCATGGTTTGTGATAGAGCTCTCTATGGAGACTTTACTTTTGCAGGCTAGCTAGCTCTAAATCAAATGTTATTTTTCATAGTAGGATGGAGAATTAAAGATAGGCAAGAATAAACCCATTCAAAATTTGGAAGCCCTAGTATTATTGTATTCTTGGGGTCACTATCAAGCTATGGTATCATCTATTGGTAACATATCAAGATGAAATATTATCATTTTTTTTGTGAGCCATGCTGTACTGACCAGTAGCTAGGTTAATAAAGTTATACCCAACAACTAATTTATGCATAAGCAAGCAATATATTTTTTTGGCCAATAATGAGTTTTAATCTTTTTAGATGATTATTGTACATATGTCGAGTCGCCATATTGCATGATATGTTCCGTAAATATTTACAACTTTATCGATATTTCTTGAGTATATATGTGCTGAAAATTTGCCAAAAACTTATATATTTTCCATAATTGAAGAAAATGAAATCAATAAAATTATGTTTAAATGTGTTAATTAATAAGAAAACCTTAATATACATACTTGAAACATGATTGAAACAGTTTGATTAGTTCTAGAAAGACTGATTAAAAGAAGAGTACTCTCGATGAAAGTACTATAATGATCTTAAGGTTGGCGAAATTAATTTCTTATCGGGCCAGAACATACAATGCTCTATTAATTAATTACATTATTAATTAAATAACTAAATTTTTTACCCAATCAAAAATTTCACTATTGTAGCATGGAATTTGACGTTCCTTATCGATATAAAGTAAGCAATTGCAGGACAAAAATATAAATCCAAAGTGATGATGTCAATGTCATCATATTATTAACATAATATAATATATATGGTTTTTGGTATGGGATAAAACATTTATTCCGAGAGAGAGAATATAACCAATTAGGTAATCTCTATTATAATATGGTAATGTAGGTAATCCGAAATAAAAATAAGAAACAACCAGTTTCCTCCGCTTATAAAAACAAATAGATGATGATAAAAGCAATATATATATATATATATATATATATATATATATATATATATATATATATATATATATAGATATAGACAAGTTACGCCTTTGTTTGACTAGATTACGCTCAACTTAATCGAAGGAGTTAATCATTTTCATGGGGGTAGGTCAATTGAATTAAATCCATCCAAATAAGATCTTAAACTAGTGACTCAATAGTATCTTTTTAGATCATCTTAATCCACCACAGGCTCACCCAAAAAGTCAAGACTGAAAGTACTATTGGTAGTTACTTAATTATTTATATACATATAAATTTTTCTCATATCTTTCGATGTGTGACTGAGGTGTTACACTTAGATCTTTCACCGTCCATTATAAGATTTGACAGTCAAGATTTAAAAAGGAAATAAAATACTCGATACTAAATTGATCTTCATGATTACCCGCGAATTTGTGACACTAGCTAGATATTTTCTTTCTTTCTCAATTCAATTCAGTTGGTGAAGAATTTCGAATTAACTATACGTACAGCTCATGTAAAAATATAATAGTGATTCAGTAACCATCAATACCAACTGGTTTTATTTTTCTACTGTAATCACTTTCAGGAATAATTAATTAAAGAATTATTCAACACGAGAATATGTTTTTTGTATTGTTCTTAATTAATTAATTAGGTGATCATGTCACTAATTATATTTGCAGATATCTACAAATTAATGTTTAATTGGTACCTGATCAGGCGACTAATCGTCGTTTTACATGGCATTAGAGAAGCTAAAAAATAAATCTCTATCCGGTTTTGAGGTAATTTTAAGGATTGATTACTGGGAATGAACTAACTGCCATGCAGGCCGGATATGGTCAGTTGACTGCAGTTGAATTTCAAGAATTTTGCTATTGAAACTGCCAAGATTTTCTTGATTTGTTGTTAGGTGTTATTTGGATTAATGCTGCGTTTGAATAGACTTTAGAGTATGCTTTACTAGAAATTCTTAATTAGACACTTTTAGCATTGGTGTTTGATTGTATCTTAACAGTCCACCTTTTAATGTCTCTCAAGAACCCATATATTTGTATTAAAAGATCCTCTGAATAGTTAAAATATAAATATGAGTCTAAACTATTCAGAGATTCTCTTAATACAAAAATGTGAACGGTTAAAATGCATTGAGAGGTGGGCTTTAAGATGCATTATGATGCAATCAAACACGAACAAATTAAACTTGTTTTTTTTTTTTGCCTTTATTACCCTTATTCTTGTGGAAAAAAAAATTTAATACCATCCAAAAAATTGTTTGAGTTACTTTTTTTTTGTTTGTTTGCCTATCTTACATATAGAGATCATAAAGGAAACTTCAAAAGAGACATGATATATACAACACAAAAGGAAACATGCTAAACTCTTAATGTATTTTAACAGTCCATATCTTAGTATTAAGATGTCTTCTCAATAGTTTAGACTTATATTTGTATCTTAATGATTTAGAAACATTTATAGAGAATTTTTTTATCCCAATTTTAAACATTAAGATACATTAAGAGGTGAACTGTTAAGATACATTAAGATGCAATCAAACACTTAAAATTAACAATGTGAATAAACCAAATTATTCTTTCCAGAAATGTCTATGAAGAATCAAGTAACCAAAAGAAAATACAAGATATGGAAAGTGGATACACCAAAAATAAACTAAATTAGGGTATCCCTAGTAAAAATTCCAAGACCTAAAAATTGGACAAGAAGACAAAAATGAAGAAGCTCCCTTCTCCATCCACTCATTGAATCTTCATTTCAATTTCCTTTGTCAGCTCAGTTTGGTGGTCCAGATAACGAATCTATTTTTAAAACACTGTCTTTACATAAAAAAAAAGATAAAATTAAATAAATAAAAAGTACAAATTGTATCAAAAAAAGTGTCTTTCCGAAATTTAAAACATAATAGTTCGCCTACAACAAAATATATAAGAAGATCGATTGCGTACAACAAAAATAATATATGAGAATACATTTATTGAAAGATAATTTTTCTAATATTCCTAGAAGTAAAATCTTCAATTAAATATTCAAAATTATTATATATTTTATTTTTTAATTTCATTTATATATATGTGTGTGTGTGTATAATTTTGGGCCGCTGATTGGAGTCGACCCTCCCGGTCGAACGATCATGTCCTTTGCTTTGTTATTTTGTTATATATTAAAGTTCCATTCATGTGGTCCATTAATATTATTTACTTTGCAGTTTGTCGCTTACGTAATCATATATCATATAATATATACTAGTACTGTCTAATTAAATTTTAGATTTTTAAAAAAAATAAAAAATTTGCACTTATATATGCATGATTATAGTTCACAAGTTCTATTGAAATCATAATTAGATTGGCCTGCCTACGCACCATGAATTAAAAATTTTACCTCCCTCTATCTTGTCTAAATATGTCTCTAACAACTATTTTAATCAGTATAAAAGTAAAATTAAATGAGACTCTTATATTTTAATGTGAATTAAATAGAGTGTTAGATTGGTTCATTTAGAGTTTTGCGAGTTTGATTAATGACAATTATGACAGGGTAGTCGAGGGTCTCGTTTCCTAACGAGCGAGCGGGTGCCCGCTCACCTATGAGCATCGATGAGCAGGCGGGGGTTGCAAGGGAGCAGCGCCCCTGGAAGTCAAGGGTAATATGTATTGGAGTTTCGGGATTTATTAGTTGCTCGATCTTGAGTTTTACTAATTTTTTAGGATTCATGGGTTTGAGCCCAGAATATAGCAACTATGGTTTTCTAGTTACTATAAAAGTTTTGTTTAGTATGTGGATCATTACACGTAGAGTGTGAGAGACACATATATGTATGCATCAGACAAACGGAATTGACTAAATTGATGAACATGCATGAGTATATCGTGTGTCTATTATTTTTCTTTCTTCATCTATTTTTTTGTGTGATAGTCGTATAATTTGATCTTAAATTCTAGCATGGAATAATATTGAATTTTGACCATTTTTCTCTTCTTTCGCTTATATTTATCATGAGTTCTTTTTAATATTGTTATATTCCCTAATTCAATAAAAGGAGGGTTTCTGTAGGATGTAAATTAAGAATACATTTTTGTTCATTAATAAAGGTAGCAACTCACATGCATACTGATTAGTAATGGGATTATATAAGGAGTGGTTAACATGAAGTTAATTTTGGTCAATTGATCAATACAGTTTGGATACACATGTCGGGAAGTGATCTCTCTGTCTGTGTGTCAGCAGTGTATTGGTCAATTGACCAACTTACCATGAAGTTAACTTCATGATAACCGGATCCGATTATATAACAAGGCGCCTAGGCCCCAATATGTAACTAACTAATTAAACTAGACAGCATCAATTTGCAATTACATTCGAAACTTGTCATTTTCTATGAGCCCTTAAAAACCAAAATTAATTAATTTGTAACACATTGATTAATTGTTTTCATTTAAATGAGATTGGTTAGTATGAAGTGAACTTCATGTCCAATATAATGCTGACACATAGGCGAAGAGATCACCCTCCCGCCTATGTGTCAGCACTGTATTGGACATGAAGTGAACTTACCATGAAGTTCACTTCATGCTAACATTATCTCATTTTAACCAAGTGCCGTGAAATGATTGACTATATTATTATTTTTTTTATTTTGCTAAGTTTGGTTTGTATAGATGAGACCAAAATATATATTGGCAAATGGGCATACCCCGGACTATAGATAGGTCGTCTCAAGATATGCCAGGAGAGGAACTAACTATAGTTGTGTAAAGAAACACAATTTACACTATCCAGATGCAATAATAATTACAAAAATTAGTAGCCTTAATGAAGGAATTTGACGTAGAAAACCTAGATTTAACAATGTTGACCACCTCCTTTGCAAAAGTCGTAGCAGGTGTAAGGATACCTTGATGAATTTTCCTATTCCGAGTTTCCCATGTTTTGTAGAATGTTGTAACCAAAGATAGGTACTGTCAGGAATATGCATGAGAATGTTATTCCTTATTTATATAATTTGATGATGAAGATGATGAAATTAATGAATGAATATGCAAATATGTCTGCATTGATAAAATTTGTAAAGTCCTTAATAGATGATAGATAATATGTACAAGGACTTAGAGTGAAAAGATCAAATTTGGTAGGTTGATCTGATATGACTGAATAGCTCTGTAAAGTCCTTCAAAATATCATAATGTACAAGGACTATGAATAGAAAGATCAAATTTGTTAGGATGATCTTATAAGCTGTAATAGA
Organism: Panax notoginseng; assembly: GCA_016801055.1. Lineage (NCBI taxonomy): Eukaryota > Viridiplantae > Streptophyta > Magnoliopsida > Apiales > Araliaceae > Panax > Panax notoginseng. The sequence continues at coordinate 136,715,827 of CM029023.1, forward strand.
TAGGCTTGAACGATCGAAGAAGACAACATCAGAGAACAAAAGTCTTGGGCAGAAACGTAGTCTGTCAGAAAGCCACTCTCGGAATCATAAAGACAGTCTGCCGAGTGGCAACCGAGCTAAGTCAAGAATCATAGGCTTTACTCGAAATCGTGGAGTCTACAAGCTATCACCAATTGAAATCATAGTCAGCCAAGCGCTTACAAAGACAATGCAGAATCGTAGTCTATAAAAGCAAGAATCGTAGACTACACTCGGGATGGTAGAAGATATATGCCAAATGCCTGCCGAGCAAAAAGCAAGAATCATTGACTACAGCAGAATCGTAGTCTGCAGAACCAGAGGCAAATCATAGTCAGACAAGTACTCACAATGCTAAAGTAGAATCGTAGTCTTGCAAGTCAAGTTTTAGAATGTAGTCTACTTGAAGATTTTCAGAAAGCATTCTCTGAACGGCCTACAATCAAATAAACGATCAAAGCACCAACTCTATCACCAAGGCTGATTGAGAAGTGAAGAGTCATTTAGAAAGAGTCTCCTACAAGCACTCATCAGGAGACAACGATCGTGATATTAAGACAACGATCGTAGTGTTTGCCAATCAGAAAAAGAGTATACTAAAACATCTACAGAGAACAGACGAAATAGATTGTCTATGCTCAGCCTCACCTTGAAGAATGATCAAAAGATCATTGAGCCATTTATTTTATGTCATTTACATTCAGTAATATAACTGTTATATCTACTTGCAACTAATCTAACATTAGAACTGTGTTTAATGCTATATCATTGAAGGGGATCTTAATATATTCCACTGTGCATGAATTGATTCCTCTATTCATTATCTGCTAATCGCTTAGCAAGATAAAAGAAAATAAAGAAAAATAAAAAGTATCTATTTAACCCCTACTTCTAGATATATTGTGTGCCCCCGGGAACTAACAGGTACAATATCTTTTTGGTCAGATTACTTCCTTAGAAATTTGTTACAAAATCAGTGATGACATGCCAGTCCAGAGGGATGTTAAGCCAATTTCCAATACCAAAAATAGTTTGCAAAATAACAAGAGAGTATTGACATCTAAAGAATAGATGCTCAAAACTTTCATAGCAGTTTTGGCATAGAAGACACATGATCTCATTGCCCGAACCATAATACTTTGTGATGTCATTGGTAGGCAATCTTCTCAAAAAACCCAGCCACAGTGAGAAAGAATACCTCGGAACATGCAAGTTATGCCAAAGGACTTTATGTCAGCTTACTACTTGAGCTCTATTTCTGATACTCTCCCAAATATGCTTAGCCTTAATAGAATGTAAATCCAAGGAGTCCCAATGAATATGGTCATCACAACGAGGAGGAGGTAGGATGGATTCAATTTGCCTTCGTCAAAATATTACCTCATGATGATTGCTAGTTGGCAATTGCCACTTTGATTGGTGCAGAATCACATTAACAGTAGCAGTTAGAGGAATTCCTGAATTAGAGAGTAGATCAGAACTTGGTTTGAATAGAATTTGGTTCAGCCATGGGTTGAACCAGAGGTTAATTCTGTCTTATTTCCCAACCTTATAAGATATGTGATCAAGGGCTATTGGTCTTAGTTTCAGAACTTGTCTCCAAATCTATGAGCAGACAGTTGGTATGGGAATGTGCCATAAATTTCGTATTTTTATAACAGTGGCCTTAGCCCGTCTTGTCCAAAGTGAGGATGAATTAAACTGCACAAGTTTTGATAGATGGAGAAACATAAGAGCTTTATTCCAATCGAGTAAGCTTTTAATCCCTAGACCACCTTCAGAGGTAGGAAGAGAGACAGCAGTCCAGGCCATTTTTGCATCATATTTGACAAGGGTTGGTCCCTTCCATAAAAATCGACAGAAAATGGATTGAATGGATCTAATAACTGCCTTGGGTAGGAGAAAATGAGAGCTCCAGAATGACTGAATAGAAAAAATGACTGATTTTATCAGCTGGAGTCTACCCGAATAAGCCAGAACCTTTGATGTCCAAGATGTAACCCTCTTTGTGAGCCTGTGAATCAAAGGAATGCAATCATTGTAAGAGAGCTTGGTAGAAATGAATGGGACTCCCAGAAATTTGATCGGTAAAGTGCTAATAGAAAACCCAATGATAGAATAAATACTGGAGATTAAGTCTGGATCAGTGTATGCCAAGAGGTAAGGGGACAGTGGATCTCCTTGTCTTAAGCCTGCCAAAATAACCTACAAGGGAAACAACCATTCACTTTGATAGAAAACATAGCCGTGGTAATGCAAGCATGAATCCAGGCAATGTATACTTTAGGGAATTTAAATAGGACAAGGATTTTGAAAAGAAATTCCCAGCAGACAGTGTCAAAGGCTTTGAGCTCTTGAGCTAAAAGGATATTATCATTCATGTTCCTTCCTTTAACAAAAGCTGATTGAGCTTTGTCAATGATAGATGGGAGAAGCACTTTCAATCGGTTGGATAAAACCTTAGCAATGCATTTGTATATGGTGTTGCAACATGAGATTGGTCTGAAGTCAGCCAGCCATGGTAGTTGGATTCTCACATTTAGGAATCAGAGCTACAACAATAGAATTTATACCTTTAGGCATACGGCAAGATGAGAAGAAAATTTTAACTGCCTTCAAAAAATCTTGACCCACATTAAAGAAACAAATTGACGTTGAAACCGTCTGGTACAATTTTTTTTTAAAAAGAAATGAATTAAGTAGTAGGTGCTGGAAAGGGGTTAAAAAAATATGTGCTAAGTTTTGTAAAACTTTTGGGGAGAAAAGAATTTGAACAGTATACACTTTCACTCCTTCCTCTTTTTTATAATTAAATATATAATTTGATTTTTAAGATTAAATGACAGTATATTAAATTTTAAAATTAGTACGACTCATTAAAATTTAGAATGGCGAAAATGAGGAGTGATTAGCATGAAGTTAACTTTGGTTAATTGACCAATACAGTGTCGCGCAAGTCGGGAGATGATCTATATCTACGTGTCAGCACTGTATTGATTAATTGACTAACTTATCATAAAGTTAATTTTATGATAACGGGATTCGAGAGAATGTGTGCAGTATATTGAAGCTGAAATATAAAACTGATATGTGCAATGGGGGTCCATATAGACCACATTTCTTCTGCAACTTATTTTTATTTACCAAAAAAAAAAATTTCTTGTGCAACCATAAGGGACACTCTTGTATATTTACAATCATATAGATGGCTATAATGTTAATGAAAATAATTAATTGTTAATTATCTATTATTTATATTAAGACAAATTATAATTATAATTAAAAAAATTAAAAAACTGAGATCAAGGTTAGCCATAGCTTAAGTAGCTTGTGATATTGTTAATTACTATTAAAGAAAGAAACAAAGGATATCTTTTAGTTTTGAACATTATACGACTACAACAAAAATCAATTCTTCATTCTTAGAAGATAATTAGTGACACTAAATGTCATTAGAAGGAGATGATTAGACATTGATGGGTAGCAATTTGGTGCAACAATAATAGTATTGTCCTTTTTGTTAATTAGGTTCAACAAATTTTGGTGGGGGTAATTTTGATGTAATAAAATTGTCGGATTTAGAAAATAAAGTAGCCTGCCAAAAATTATAATCACCATCAACATATCTTCACTTAACTTTATAGAAATTAATTAAGTTTGGGGTCCTTACCAGGCTAACAAATTAAATCACCCCACATTTCACACTTTCCTTTGATGTTGGCCGACTTCTCTCGTCCCTGCATTCTCTCGTTGTTTCAAAAAATTCTCTCTTAGTCCCTTGTATTAATAATTTTCAACTTCTTATAAAGAGGTAGTAATGAAATTTCAAACAAATTTTAATTACTTTTTAATCAATATGCAAAAACCTTAAACGACAATCTTATAGGAACGGAGATAATAATTCAAATTCCTATCACAGTATCACTCGTCTTTTATTTAAGGAACTGATATTTTTACATGTGTATTTAATAATTTCACATGATTCTCTCACATGAACATACAGTGGGTCTTACCATAGAAGGGAGTGGTTAACATGAAGTTAATTTTAGTCAATTGACCAATACACTGTCGACACGTAGGTGGAAGGTGATCTCTCTATGCGTGCCAACAGTATATTGGTCACATGACCAACTTATCATTAAATTAACTTCATGATAACCTATTTAAAATACATCTGAAAATAGTGTTATCTTTTTTTATGTAACTAATTTTGTCCGTTAATTTTGTAAAATTGAAAAATCAATGCTCTAATTTTCTTTCCAAATATAGATATAGATTATTACTTTTTTTATGAAAAAATCGCAATTAAGAGTAAATTAGAAGTGGTATTTACAAGCCAAAAACATATTGTTAACCCTTCCTAATTTTCCCCCAAAATATAGGGTTTCCACTAGCAGAGGCAGAGATACATGAGAAATTCTTCATATTGAAACATCTTGGAACAGAAATTCAAAAGAAAGAAGAGAGAATGTTGAGAACAAGGTTGCTATGGTTCACATTGGGCTTCGGATCCTCAGCAGCTACAATTACCCACTTCGTCTTCAAAGATCTCTGGGTCGATCGCCAAATTCTCTCTACCCATGTATGATTCTAATGTTTCCTCTTTTTCCTTCAATTTTGCACAATACATTGTGGTTTATACACGATTATGTATATATAATTTGTATGAAATTCGTGGTTTTTGACTGTTTTTTTTTGTAGTTGAAGGAGCAGTTTGAGGCCCTAGACACTAGAGTCTCCAATCTGGAACAGGTCCTTCCTAACAATTCCAATCCCAACCAGGTAAATTTTCTATATATATATATATATATATATATATATATATATATATATATATATATATATCCTGTCTTTGAATTATGGTGGTTTGTGTAAGTTGTGATCAATTGATGATAAATTTATTTTGGGTTTTTTCTTTTTATCATAATTTGATCATATTTAGTTTTTTTAGGGTTTAAATTTCTCTTGTACAAAATTGTTGCGGACGTCTTGGTCTTAAAAATTTCAGCTTTTAATTGATAATTATTGGAAAGTTTGTATTTTGTTATGGTCCTGCGTGGATACAATGGGTTTTGAGGTTGAGGAAAACACGTCTATAGTTAACAAATGCGTAAACAGTTGATTGCAAAAATAATTAGTGGGTCATATTTATTTTAATTTGATGTAGACAATTATATACCTTCCTTTCCTAAATTGAGTTTATTGAGATGTTATTTAGTATCCTCTATTAACAGCTTTTTGCATCTTTCAATGAAAGAAATTCCAGGTACATTTTTAGCTCACAGACTATTTTGTCTAGGAACACACCTCAAACTAAATTGACTTCCTCCTTTGGTCTACCATTACTGTTTTCGCTGCTTTGTCCACTTACTTTGCTTATGATTCATCGACAGTTGGACTATATTTGTTTGCTGTTGTCTTGGGTCTACGATGCCTTGAAGTTTCTGGATTCCTGAGAACAATCATTAGCAGAACGCTACAAGTATTTTCTGAAAGCATGAAAAATTGACATGTCATATCAAAGTTTTGCCATTATATGTGCCTTGTATGGATTGCTGTTGTTTAACTATTCTGACTAAACCCTCTGTCTGAAACTGATGCTTCCCATAAAAATTCAAAGAAGTGGAGAACTCTAGAGTTTGGAAATTGGCTTGCTTTCAAGGCATCACATTCCTGGATACTTTAATACTTTACTTTAGGTCACTAACTTCTTCTGTTTGTCTTTATTTAGGTTGTTTTGTTGTTGCTCAGTTTTTTATGTGTTTTCTTGTTATGTATGGGTCAGGAACAGTTAGGTGTGTGACATATTTTGGGTATTTTAGCAGTTCTTATTATTGAGATAGTTATTTCATTATTAGTCAGTGTTCTAAAAATTCCCGCCTAGGTCCGCTTAGCCCCTCCTAGGCGCTAGGCCCCCCTTGGCGTCCCGTCTAGGCGCTAGGTTTTTTTTGAACTTGTACCAACTTCAAATTATATAAATGATGATACATTTGTAATATTTAGTTTAATTCAATATAATTCTTAAGTTTATGTTTAGTTTCTTAAGTTTTAATATTGAATTAAATTCTTGAAATTTTAAATTTTATTATTTAATAGCAATCTTGTTTATGAATAAAACTAATACGTTAAAAATATGTTTGAACTTTGAACAATTACATGTTTGTGTTTGAACTTTAACATTAGCAATATGGATATGTATTTGAACTTTAAGCAAAGCCCTTTATTATCTTTATTATAGATTGTTTTGCTTTATATTATTGTTTTGTTTGGATAAATATAAGATAAAATATTAAAATTGACTTAAAATAAAAAATCCCGCCTAGGCCCCCTAGACGCTAGGCTCCCCTCGGCCGCCCGCCCGCCTTCCGCTTAGCGCCTTTTAGAACATTGTTATTAATAAATGTAATGCTTTTATCTAGATAGCAAAAATGTTGTTAGCATGTTTATGTGAAATAGCTCTTGTTTAACAGTTTGAACCAAGGCCTTAGACTGAAAGGATACCACAAAACGATGTATCTCAGTATGCGCTGATTTGGCTGAATGGGCCACATACAGCAGTAACAGCATGCATGTATAAGTTGAGTTTACATGGGGACAAACCCTGGATAGATTAAGCATGTACATAATCCCCCCTCCCCCCTCTTCTTATAAAAGAAACAAAATTTAAAGAAAAGCAATGCTGAATTGCTGATTGTTGTAATATCACTTTCTCATTGTTGTGAACTCCTTGAAGTACACAAGCTTGGGTTCAGAATAACATTCTATAAAGAACTCTCACACACTACTAACTTCTTGATGCTTATATTAAATGTATGCCTGCTGTTGGTATAGCTGGTTGGATAATGAATGCTTATAGGTGAATATCGTCACTCTTTGGGTTTTAAAAATTTTTGCTCTTGTATTTGCCTTTAAGCGTCTGTGAATTGTGTTGTGTTTAACTTGACTATAGTAACTATCTTCGAATATTCTTTCCCTTTTTATTTCACGGATCTTGTTATTGTGTCCTTACAGCTGTAGTACTTTGTCGCAGGAGTAAGAATGGAATTTAACCTGATGGCCGGCTTTCTTTTACTCTGCTCGACTCCCCATCTTTTGTAGATTCTCCTTTTTGTATTATAATCTTTTCTTGGCTCATGAATACAAAGTTTCTAATCTGTAACATACGACGTTACTTGTCTTGATGAATATGAAGTGATTTAGTGATTGAATTGTGATTCATAATTGGCAACCAATTGCCATTCTTGAGGTCTATGCACAGCATTTAACATCCTAACTTGGTCGTGATGCCTCAATAATTATTGAAAACTTCGTTGCATGTAACTTTTGAAAATTACAAGAGTATGCATGTTAGACGGAAAACCATTAGTTTACAGCATCCAATAACATTTATTAGATGCTGTAAACCAATGGTTGAGTAAACTTTATTTTGTGTTTTATAAAATATTTGCAAAACAAATTAGCTGCAATTGGTTGAACAAAGATTAAATATTTCATTTCTCTGAAAGCAATTACATGCCATTGAGGGGTTCGTCCCCATTTTTGGCTTTGTATAAGATGCTTGTTCAAAAAGGAAAAACAAATTGACATCACTAAAACTATCCTGTACAATTTCTTTCCTCAACTCTAAATCCCTAATCCTATTGCCCTCTAATCTCCATATCCCTCTTTGTGATCTTTTCAAAACTGAATCTACGTTTGGTGCATGTTTGGTTACACTAGCTTATTTTACTCACAAGCGCAACAGTTGAGGATCAAACGCAATCTGCAGTGCATTTGGAGGTCCAAATGTCACAAACGCTACCACCGCAAACGCTACTAACCAAACAAACCCTTAATCTTAATCACGATCTGGAAATGTCTGGTGAATATTTACACCACTGAACTAGGATCGAAGTCATTCTTGATCTCCTTAACTGATTTTGATACCATCATCTCTGTCGTTGCGAAATGCGGATTCACAGAACTACCTGAAAACTGATCTCTTCGCTCATGGCATGCTTGGATTGTCCATAACAGAACCAAAACCACCATTACAATTGAGAGAAACACCATTGTGGCCCATACCATCCGCAATTCTCTCTTTAAAGGTTTGCAGTGCTTTTGAAGGATTTCAGAAAAAGCATCCTTCACTGTTTGACATTCAACTAGGCTGTCCATACTCGGATAGGAATTCAGTAGGTTTTGCATCGAAGTTGTGTAAGCCTCTAGTATTCTAAAATCACTATTGGAGATGTATATTCCCCCTTTACAGATTCCATTGTTGTCATCGGAATCAGAACATGTAATCAGTCTTAATACCTACAGGCAAGGAAAAAAAAATTAATGAATTGAATATCCCAATAAAGTCCAACTTCCCTTTCCATGAAACTGATCCGCTTATGATAGGTTAGCTTACATGAATAAACAAATTGTATAGTTACTTCAGATTTTATAAATGAAATTATACAAGCTTGAATGTACATAATGCTTATGAAGTTGTGTTCAATATGATGCTTAGCTAGGATGATACTTTATGCTTTCACATACCTTAGGGATATCTCCAATGTGAATTGCAGTAGTTGGACAGTTCTCTGGCTGGTAAGCGTAAACCGGTGGTGCTGAGAAAGGATTGCAGATCTGAACAAATGAATCTTCTTGTGAACCCGATAGATTTGCATTTACCTGCAATGCTTTTGAAGCAATTCAGCTACGCGAGAGCATTGAAAGTACAAATATCTATTTTTAGTTATTTATCTTTTTGTTCAGCTTGTGGTCGATTTTATTAGAAAGAATAACAGAACGAAGATGGACGAGAAAAGCAAATGGAAAATTTCCTTTGCTTGGCAGGAGAAATAAGATGGAAGAGGATACTAATACTTGTAAAGTCTAGCTGATTTCCTACCTTGCTTTCAAGTTACAATCTATATAGTTTTTAAGTTTACCTTATTTACAAGATTGTAAACCCCTGCACTGACATCTTTTAGGACTGATTGCGTTGAAACCAATTCATCGCAGGGGAGGATTGAGCTTAAGGTGTTATTGTAAGGATCTTGTTGGAAGCTTTCAAGGGCTGTACATGTATCTCCCGCAAACCTGAAAAAAAAGAAGAAAAAGAAGAGTTTTTGTTTATTATCCAGCTGACTCTGTGTATATGTGTGTACTTTCGGTTTTGGAAATAAATAGTTCGGAATAAATGATGCCAAGACAAGAAAAATAATCAGCTTACTTTTCTATGAAGAAATACAACCCAAAGAACAACCAGCAAAAGACAGCAAGCAACCAACAGAGTATGATAAATCTGTATGTTTAGGAAACTTCGTTAACAAAGACAATCCCAATCCATTTATTTCAAGCAAAGGATGAATCACTTTGTCAGTAATTAATTGATTCAGTACAACTTACAGGTTAAGAGCTCGACGTAGTTTTAGGATTCCAAACACTGCAGAAAAGAGAAATTTTATATTCATTAACAATTATATAAATATATCGTCTTTCAACTGAAAATCAAGAACAAAGTAATAAACACACACCTGATAGGGCAATGGCAGCAACCAAGTTCAACGAAATAATGGATGTCGTTACTATATATACAATATTGAGGCCGAGATCAATTTTATGCCTGTTCTTCCTGGCTTCTCTTTCGATATCTGCAGCCCGAGAGTCGAGCGTTTCAGAAGTAGAATTAAGGAAGTCAGAAGCCTCATCAGTCCCTCCATAAGCTGAATCCAAGTTAACACTCATGCCTTTCATTGCTCCTGTTGTGTTATATATGGTTACTGATGCCTCATCTGCAGTATCAATTAGAATGTCAACCACAGCTTTCGCCCTAGAATGGAATTTGGCATCCCCTCCAAGAACTAGCGCCGATGCAGTCCTGAAAAGTCGAAAAAACAATCTCATCAGTTTCCTATTTTACTGTCAGCAATATACTCCCTCCATCCGTCCTATTTGACTTCTTGACTTTTGTTACAAATTATTAGAGTATGTCCAAGGTTCTGAGTGTGTCGTATGCAAACTTTTGTTTGTGTAAGAAAAATAAAAATGTCAAATGGGACTCGCATTTTGGGACAAAGGGAGTAGGAGTACTATATGCTAGAGAATTGCAAAGGCTTACACTGCTAGGATTGTGAAGAAAATTGCGAGAAGAATATGCCAGGGGTAGCCCCGCCTGAAACACGAGGACCATTTCTTCGGCTTTCTATTATTGTTTCTTTTGTAACAGAATCTGGTCGCCAGAAGGGAAACTCCATATACTAATCCACAGAGAAGCCAAAGAACTCCCAAGGTGTAGCCAGGTATCCCTGTATATAATGTTGACTGCATAACATGATAGAACAGAAAATGTATAACTTTTGAGACATATTTATATATACATTATATGTGTATATAAATAGAGACAGAGATTTGCAATCTTACACTCCAATAATGCAAGTCTCTGATTTCATATCCTCCTCTGTATTTCTTGAGATGATTTAAAGGATCCGGCCTTACAGTATCATCTTTCAGTCTAATGGGTTGCGAGGTATTTTCTGTTTCTATCAAAAATCACAAAGTTATATAACGAAAACTATTAGTAACTCATCCACTGTTATATCAAGATACATGCATGTGCATGCTTCACAATTTCAATTTCATTTTTGAAAATAAAGTGCTAGTTAATAAACTAAATTCCAACCTCAATACAGGCACAACAATGGGTGATAATTCAATTGACCGCTTAAGTTGAGTTCCCGAATTATCTCTTACATGTTACATTTTCAAGTTCCGAATCACGGATTTATGAAATACCTATGTATCCGGCTTTAATAGTATTATTAATCATCTAATTTACGCTATCTTTTTACCAAACTGAAAAATATTGCCCACAAAATTACATAAGCTCAACCTCAAACTTGGTTGAGATCAAAATTCCCTAGGCCAAACTGAAGCAATAGTCCCAAGGTGGGATATCAACTTACAACAACTAATTAAGTAAACTTTACTAAAAAACACTTCCTCTGTCCCAAAATGATACACATTTCGACTTTTTCATACCCATATTAAGTTGGATAAAACTAGGGGCACCGGATAAATATCCCGGAAATTGCCACATTTTTTCTTAGGAACCTTATAGCAAAAAGTTGCATTAGGGACAATTTCCAGATACTCTCATCTTGAGGCCCAAGTTTTATCCTATTAAGTTTTGGAAATGTGAGATGCTCAATTTGTGAGGGAGAAGGATAGGACAGAAACATAAATAGACTAAAAAAAACAGAAGCACAACTCACCTTCTTCAAAACCAGAAGAGATTGTTTGCCCTGTAATAAGAGAGAGGTTTAAGACTACCAACATCACCACAAGAGAGAAAGATAGTGTCATTTTTGTGCCAGATGCAAAACTCATCTTTATAACTGCAAATTAAGAAAACCCCATCAGTCAATTTGAAAAAAATTTACATCAATTTGAAGGAAGAAATTTTACCCATTAAAGCATACACATATATGTAGAGAGGAAGAGAGGTGATGATTTCTACTGATTATTGTATTTGGGTTTTAGCTTTTATACTTTGAAAAAGAATTGCAAGAATATTAAACTGCAAAATCAAAAGCTTCCCAAAAAGCAAGTGGGCTTAATGTGAAATGAGTAAAAAGGTCAACTTTCCAAGAAAATCAGTGGGAGCAGAAACTCTCTATAAAGCAGCCTGATTCTTTATAGATAGAAAGCAAGAAATCATTTTTGGTAGTCCACAATATTGCTTAATTATAGCATAAAAAGAACATTTCCAGTGGCAAATCAAAAATGTATTCATTACCCTTTTACCAAAACAAATGAAACTTCTTGTTTTTTCAGACTTCCATTTTTCTCTGCTTTCCCCAGAAAAGCTGAAGCATAAATGTTCTTCTTCCAAGTGTAAGCACCCAAATCACAAATTCATGTAATAATTCATGGAAAGAAATATATGTTTAAAAAGAAAAACCCCACAAAATGTAATTATACAGAGAAATGTAGAGATTTTCAGGAACTTACAAGAGTTTGAGAAATTGATAATTTTGCCAGCACTATCTGGACAAAAATTTGCTTGCAAGGAGCTTCACTTTCCGGGTTTTACAACTTTTCCCAAAAAATATTCAACTTCTCAAACAATTAGTAATACCCATCTGAAAACTAATATATTGCTCCAAAATTCAGTCTCTTGAGGCTTAAAAAAAGGAACCCCCACCTGATATGAATGGAATGAGCAGAAAGATTTTATTCCTTCAATAAGAAATAAAGCTCTGATTCCCAACTTCCACATGTTTTCAGAGAAAGTGATATATAATAAGACGTTATAAACTTCAGACCCTTCAAAGGGGGTATCCTATTTGACTATATTTTATTAAAACCCAATCCAACAGAACCACCGGTAGAATCTCAAACTTGATTTTAAAATAGGAAAATGTTTATTTGGTATAATCAACTCCCAATTTAAAATTAATTAAAGAAAATGCTTTCCTTGAGGCTTGAGCTTAATCGACTTCTGTATATGTCTAGAGAGAGAGATGGGTATTTCTAGCTAGTTCCTTATTAATAAAAAAAAACCTTAAAAATTACCTTATAAAATGAAGAAAAAAATAAACTTTTAATTTGGAACAAAGGACTGAAGGAGGGGATATTGTGCATGTTTGGTTATAGTTTGGAATAGTAAATTTTGAGCGTTTAAAAGTTAAAATACAGTTTTATTACTTTAGCATTAAAATTTATTTTAAATGAGTTCAGTTATGTATTGCGAAACCGATTACATTTTTTTAAAAAAAAAATTTATTGCTAATACTTGTAATTGACAACAACAAAATTTAATATATAAATTTTGCAATATATATATATAATATATATTAATATTATTTAACTCACAGACGCAACGTTTGTTATTTAAACGCAACGTACTAAAAATAATGTAATGTATTTAAATGTCTAAATACATTAAATACTATCACCTAAAACACTAGTAATTTAATAAACTCATTAACTAGTTAAAAAGTATTAAAAACGAGAAAACCCTTGTTAATTTTTGTGACAGTAATAATTACTTTTGTTGTGATTTTGCAGCTTATCTATTTATCAATCAAAATTATGAAGTCTCCATAAAAGATTTGGTGATTTTGTGTCACGTTTGTCCTTTTATTTATTCTTTCGTCCCTATAAACTTTAAATATATTGTTATTTTAACAGTTTTTAATTAATTTATTTTTAATCTTTCTATCCAATCCTCTAAATTTTATAAATTTTTAATTTTACCCCTGTGTGTCACTGAGTGCTAATTTTAATAGTTAAAACCCATTTATTCAAAAATTAAATAATTATAATTTTGTCAATTAATATCAATTCGCTTTCATAAATCTTTTACCATGAGAGCAAAAGTCAAGAAACAGCCTAATTTTTATTTTTATTTTATTTTTTTTGTGCTCAAGTTAAAGACCTTTAAATTAGCAGCAACTGAAGTGGTCAAAGATTTTTTTTTATTATTATTATTATATACGTGTGAAACTCGATATTTATTTATTAGGATTATAAAACAAAAAAAATTGAGAATTTCCTATTTTATTGCCTTGACACTTTTGGCGGCTCTTCTTTTTGGGCTGCTTTAAATATTTAGTCAAAAAGACACACCTAAGTTGTGTAGTGCCGGGAAGTTCAATGTCAAGGTCCCATCTATGTATATACTAGACTACCATTACTAGTGTACCTTGTATAAAAATAAAAAATAATAAATAATAAATAAATATCCACAACTAACATATAATATTTAATATATAAATTTTTAAATATAAAAAATTATAGATCGAATTCTGAATCTCCATTATATTATTAATAATGAGTTTATAATAATCTTTTCAATTTTTATGTAATAAAATTTGAGTTTATATAATAAATTGAGACAGTACAAATTTACCTTTAATTTGGTTGAGAAACCTAATTAATTTCACCGCTAAACAATAAAGTCTTGTAACTTTCAATTGAACGGAGATAATTACAGATACTCAATAGTAACAAACTATAATTCTCTCAATTTATTCTTTCCACATTTTTTACGGAACTTCCCTCAGAATAATAATAATAATACTAATAAGACTCCCTCAAAACTTTATTTATAGTACTTTTCTTAATTCATTCTTATTATGGATTGAAGATAACTTATTCTTCTAATTAGATTAGGAATCACGTATTATTGTCTTAATCACCATTAATCAAACAAGTAAATTTTTTTCAACTTGAATTCATTCCATGTGTGAGAACCCACACCTAATCTTTCTAACAAAATATAATTAATTTTGAATTTTCCACTCATCCTAATAAATTATCTGGGCCGTTCAAAATTTGGGATAAATCTCACCGTCCATATAGTGCCGGAGGCACAGGACACAACTAATAATGTTACATTTGAATTGCAGAAATAAAGTTTTAGTTGTAATTGGATGAATTATTTCACTGTTCATTCAATTCTATTCTTTATTATATTTTTTAACTAATTTTATTCCTTCAATCCAAACGTAATAAAATTAAAATAAATTGATTCTTGTTGAGAATAAATACAATAATATATTTTTTTCGTCTCATTTTAACTAACTTTTTAAAAGACAACATAAAGATTAAAAAATAATAATTAATATTTAATTTAATCGAGCAAAATAATAATAAATATAATTAATACTATTACTCCAAATTTAAAATTGATTGAAAAAGTCATATTGCTTATCCCACCAAGTTTCTTCCACCTATACTTTGAAATTTGACTGCTGACCGCCTGACGCCTGACTGTTGGTTAGATACACTGCACTAAAACATTTGCTTTAGCCTTTACGTATGGAGAAAGTAGTTCGAGGAGCGGTCAGCGTCAATTTAATTTTAGTCGATTGACTAATATAATATGGATATATAGGTAAAAGGTGATCTTTTTTTACGTGTCAATATTGTATTTATCAATTGACCAACTTATAATAAAATTAACTTCATGATAACCGAATTCTCCTTTCATGGTAACCGAATGGCTGAATAGCAACTAATTATTTTCGCAAAGATAATTTGATATTTATGAATGCGGATTTCATCTACTATTCTAATAATAAAAATCTTGTAGAACTTTTAATTTCCCTTGTGAAAGTAAAGAAATCAAATGATGATGATAATAAACAAACTCACATAAACAAGAACCAAACACTAAATTTGCAAGGCAAAACATAACTCACCAGCCCCCAGGCCCCCATCCAGTCTTCAAACCAACACTTCACCTATATCCAGCAAAGAGATCCTCAAACCTGCTACAGGATATTCGAGCCTCCCGTAAAACTCCAGAAATTAGAGAGAAGAAATATAGAGGAGCTGAAATTGTGTGTTTGATAATTGATAGATAAAACTGTTACAAGGGTTCAGTACATATAGTTATCAAATACACAATTTCAGTTTCTCTCTAAATTTCTTCTCTTCTCTCTAATTTCTGGAGTCTAACGGGAGGCTTGAATATCCCGTAACAAAACCTTAGCCACAAACCATAACCGCCAAGCTAACAAGGCTTCTCAACCCCGCCAAGAATTGAGCTAGATTTGAAATGCCTCGACCAAACTATAGAATAAAAATAAACACTACTGCAACCAGATGAACGTAACAGTTCAATCCTTTTTTCTTTCTTGTTTGCCAATCTAAATTACATTAGATTATGCGTGTAAATACCTTTAATCGTGTAGTACTCATCTGGGACCAACTACTACCCT
Organism: Panax notoginseng; assembly: GCA_016801055.1. Classification (NCBI taxonomy): domain Eukaryota; kingdom Viridiplantae; phylum Streptophyta; class Magnoliopsida; order Apiales; family Araliaceae; genus Panax; species Panax notoginseng. The sequence goes on from CM029023.1 coordinate 136,731,549, forward strand.
ATATTCTGCTAACAAGCCAAAACCAAATCATAACATCAAGACTGATGCATCACTTGGGGCTTACACGCAGTAACAGTATGAAAATAGCAGAATCGAGCCATTTTAAATCTCAAAGCAGAAATATAACTACATAAACGAAAAAGGTTTACAACAACTAGTAGCGACTAGCTAGTCTTTATATCCTTATTCATTAATACTGACAAATTTGGAAAGATGTACCGTCTTAATCTTAAAAACTCAAAACGAAAAAGAAAGAAAGAAAGAAAGAAAGAAAGAAAGAAAGAAACAATGCCTGCACCCTTTGAGGCCTTATAAATTGTTGGTATGGTTGGCATTCATTCTCGGAGGAAGAATGACCTTAATCAGCTCTTCATTCATTACCACCGGAAAAGGCGGCATCCTCTTGAACTCCACCACCTCTTGTGTCTCATTCAAGCTGCAATAAATAGATTAATAGTTAGTTTATATGCTAAAAAGAGAACAAGAAAATACAGACGGACTTAAAATTCATCGACTACACAGTTATTCTTTTTCTAATTACTTCCAAAGAATAGACATCATTAGTATTTTGTAGGTCTACCCTTTTCTGTATAAGCTTAAACCAGATCTTCTATAACTTACAATTTAGGGTTATGTCAAAATTTGATAGAACATTATTCAATTCACAGATATGAAAAATGCGACTTTATACCTTCAAGTTGTTACATTCATAATGTAAACTCATTGGAAGAGATAAAATAACCATTTTGTAAATAAATAATGGGACCTATCATGAGCACTGTCCTTCTGTTATTATGACTTTATGTTGTCATAAATAATTATGACAAAAGAAAAAGAAAATAAAGCATAAATCAAATCAAAAATATGTTAAACAATAAAAGGTTTGAAATAATATTAAAATAAAATATAATCCAAGTTCGATAAGATCAAATTATATGACTAACAAAACCAATAAAAATGGCTCATAACGTTACATGATTATAGTCCAACCCTTCAATTTTATTTCAATAAATATGTCAAATAAACCAACCCCCAGACCCAAGCTTAAGTGAGCTGAGCTTATCCTTGTTCAAGCACAGCTGATTAATTAAGCAAATCAGTGTAAAAAGGAGCTAAAGCTCGGCTCCTTATATAATGGCAGAGCCAGAGTAGCAGCTTCATAAATAAAACACCGAGTTGCTTATGAATATATTGTCATGATAAAAAGCTTATAATGTCCGTCACCTAAGAAAAAAGTTCGAAAGCATTAGAAATTTAGGGGATGAATCATCAAATGTATATGCAGGAGCATCTAAAAGTAGGGGTTGGCAAAACAAACGGTTTTTTCGGTTTTTCGGCGAACCGTACCGGTTTAAAATAAATATGTACTTTGTAAGTTCGGTACATACCGTACCAAACCGGGTTAGACCGGTTACTTGAATAAAGGCTGGACCGGTTAATTGAATAAAGGCAAAGCCTTTCCCAAATAAAAAACTCTCTCTCCAAGTCTCCATCGCCATCTTGTCTCGACGTCTTCGACTCTCCACTCTCTACTACTGCTCACCTGCTCATCATCGTCATCGACAATCGACTTCCCCGTCTCGTACTCTCGTCTCCACTCCTCATCGACAAATTCGTTGAAACTAATGAAAAAGAGTCGTGGAGATGGGGTTTGACTGTTATGGCTCTCCATCTTCTTCTCCTCTATTAATTGTATTTGTGATTTTTTCTTCATTGGTTTGTGCAAAACAATTTTGGTTTGTGATTTGGGGATCCTCAATTTGTTTAAAAATAAATAGGGTCTAAAGTATGGTTTAATGATGATGAAAATTTTCAACAATATTTTGGGTCTCTGTTTCTTTGTGTAAGGAAGTCATGGTATGGGTCTCTGTTTCAAAAATATTATGCTGATATGGGTCTCTGTTTCTCTGTTGAGTCTCTAAACTCTGTTTCTTTTAATTAAGAAAATTTTCAAAAGTTGTGTTTCTTTGGGTCTCTGTTGTTTGTGTCTGGCTGCTAGTAATTTGTTTGTGGTATGTCTATTTGGATTTTGAACTGATGGATTGATGATTTGTTGAGCTTCTGTTGCCATTGTCCACTGCCCTGTTTTATTGTCAATTTAATGGTGGTGCTTATGATTTATAGAAACTTTTCATGAAATCATGGCTGAAATTGTAGAAAAAAATGGCTGAAATCAGAGAAACTTTTCATGAAAAAATGGCTCAAAAAATAATCGGCACAATATGAGGTTAAAACTAGTACCGAACCGGTACCGGACTAGCTAACCGGTCCAACCGGTACCGGTATTAAAACTATATTCAGTAACCGGTTCGGCCCGTCCGGTAAGGGTCGGTTATTTACGGATGAACAGGCCTATCTAAAAGGAGTGAATCGAACAGACAATGGAAATATAAAAATGGCAAAACATGATAAGACGTGCAACATACTTGGTCAAGATTTTGAGGATGTTATCCCGAGCTTGGGAAAGAAGAGCAACGTTCTCATGAAACTGAAAGGAGAAAGACGAGAGATTAGCTCAGTCTAAAAGAAAGAATTACTACAAGGTGTACACTGTTGATCAGACCTTCATTTTATGTCGACTAAATACTTCATAACATAAATTCTAATGTTGGTGCAAAATAATTTTTCCTAATTTTACAACTAACCACCCAACGTGAATGATGAACAATGCACAAAAATTATTCCCAAAACTCAATCAATAAATTGTTGAGTCATGCAGAAGTCACAAATGTAGAGAAAGTTTGACTCGAGACCTTCCAGACAAAAAGGAAAAATTGAACTTCATCAACCACTCACGGAGTACTTTTCTACCTCCTACTTTATTAAGAGCAAAAATATGGAATGAAAAAAAAATTCACCTTATTAGCTTTCAGATTTGCAGAAATCTGCGCAAATGCCTGTTCATTTTGTTGAAGAAGCTGCCCAGTAGCACCACCTATGGCTGTGAACAGAACAAATTCATTTTCATAAGAACACTATGGTAAGCCAAGACAGAACTATATAGAAGAATCTTCTGATTGAGAAATAAAAATATTAACTATTCAACGGTACATTTCAGACATTAACATGGAAAGAAAAAATTAATCATAACTAAAAGAGTTTTGAGCTTCTCTTCAGACCAGAATAGTATTGGACATAGAAGCTTAAAGACCAAATTACTCAGTAACCTAGCACAAACTTCCTTTTAGCCGCGCCACCCTCCACACTCCCACTCACTCCACTAATTCTTAAGCAACTCAGAAAGACCATATGAGAATTTGACACTCCTTTTCAGGGACTAAAATCTAAAACAATGAGAAAACGGTCACAAATACCCGAGGAAGAACTACCTATCCCAATTAAGGGAATTCATTCTCCCACTCGTTACTATACAAAAAAACTATCAATGTGAGCGACAACAATGTGCTCACAAAAAATAGACCTTGAGCACTAGATAGGATAACTCTTAAGTCACAACCCTTAATAAACTCATTAAAGTCCAACATACTCGCACTAATCCTCAAACCTCCAAAATTTTGAAAAGTGGAGTTAATAACATAAAAGTCACCATATATGCAAATAGGACTACAAAAAACATAAATATACTAAGCTCGTCCCAGAACTCTTTCCTCTCCCTTGAATTATTAGGACCACACACAAATTTAAACACCAATAAAATCCAAACGAGTTGCATACCTTATATCCTAAAGTACTATAATCCACCAAGACTCCCCACAAGAACGAACAAAAACTTAATCCTCAAATGTCAAATTCCAAAAGATATGGACCATCATCCCATCCCCCGCCTTTAAATAGGCTACCGAATGAAGACTACGTGTGGGACCTGCCCTCTAAAGCACCTCCTTAAAAAACCTAAACAAGTTTAGTTGCTGTGTTTATCAGTTTGGCAGTAATTTAATTAGTCAAACTGGAATAATAACTAATAAGGGGATAAAAAGTCGTAGCTCTTTGGGGATAAATTTTTTTTTGAATTTTTTTTAATCATAGTACTAATAAAGAATGTGTATCTTCAAGCAGGACAGTTATAATACTGAAAGTACAGAAGTATGTTTTGTTACAGAATACAAACTCAAATTATTAAGAATCTTAAGCAAACATAACCAACCACTGTACGAGGTCCCATTAGCATTGTCGCTAGTAACCACTCTGTTTGCATTAAGAGCAGGCTGACCTGCTAAATGAGATGAACTTGCTGAAGGATGATTCACTTTTCCCTGAGAAGGGAAAACAAATTTATATTCATCCTGTAAGATCTATGCAACAAATTTCAAAGAAAGCCATACAAATCATATTCATATTATATCTTGTAAGCTCACATCAAAGAGCACAATAGAAAAGATGAAGGTAACTCTGAAAAATTTCACCACATACTCAATCAAAGCAATTGATAAGAGGTTGCTAGAGGAAATAGAGAGATTCATATTTATTTACAGAGGAACATATACGGCAAACCAATTAAATGTAAATCTAACAATTTATAGATTAAGAGGTTGCTAGATGAAGAGTATCATATTGCGCGACCACTTCAGACCATTTTCACATGACCAAAAAATATGATTTGTTAAAATATGGCATATAAGACCCAACAACTTCACTTTTATATGGAAACAAAAACAGTAACTTCACCTTTTTGCCTTTGCTTACCCTATCCACTTTCCTTCTTTTGTCGTTTTGTTTTTTCTGGATACGAGAAAATCAGTTAGGACAAATGAACTTGTTAAAATCAGGAAGACATAATAAAAATATAAATACCACTAAAGTAATTTGCCGGTAAAAAGGAGTAATTATCTGCCTTTAATGTGCTTATGATCTCCTGAAATCCATGTTTGCCTTCATATATAACATGGTTACACTGCTTAAGTCCTACTCCCATAGGTCAAACTAAGTCGCACTTTGTCAACCTTTAATTTTAATGATGGTAAAACCCGGGTGGCGGGTGTGCAATGGGCCAACCACCGGATGTAATCAACACAAACCACGCAAACAGGGAATAACAAATTAACCCAACATAAAATGCTTGTGAAGCTGAAAAAAGATCAGAGGGGCAGAAAAACACGTCATGGACATCAAGAATTCAAACACCAGTCAATAGATGAGGAAGTATTCATTTGAAACCTAAATTTATAAAAGTATTTATGTAGGGCAAGACTAGAAGAAAGTGAAAATAGAATACTTGTGTATACGTTTCTCCATTTTTCTCAGAAAAACATCAGCTCATTTCTAAAAGGCTTAACCTGACAGCTCTCAATTAACTTTGCCAATATTTATCCCAGTGCACATCTACCACCCTATATATAAAATAAAACAAAAGACCTTGTCTTTACTTAATACAGAAGCTCATTTATGACCTGATGAACAAATAAATTAACTTGGGCCATCAACAGGCCAACACTACATCGGAGTCATTTAATATATATATATATATATATATATATATATATATATATATATATGTATATATGCATGTATAATAAATTCCTTATACTTCTAAACTATGTATTTACCACCGACACCAAGATTACTATGGCATGTATTACTAAACATGGACATGGATACATTACGTCACACCAACATGGAAATTCTATGACATAGTAGTCTACATATAAATCCGGGAAACATTGACGGGCAGCTATTTTATATAAATATATACACACACATATATATGGGAATGATTCATAGCAAACATTGGATATGAAGCACTATCCATCCTACGCATACCCAGTTCTCCAATAAAAGATCAAATGATTCAAGATACTGCATACTTGGGCTCGCTATAGAAATTGTCAAAGTTCCCCCGTATTAAAATTCTCATGTCCACAAATTATAATGTAGATGGTGACATATTTGTAAATAGTATCGTCCGCATTATAGTTTTGTAGACAGAAATTTTATCACGATATGGGTTTTATCTTTTTTGGAGTTCTTTACATGTGTTTCGGTATGACTTGTGTTCTTTAATTCTGTGATTGTTTAGGTATCTAAATGGCATTGATGACGTCGTTAGATGAGAATATTGTCATTAACTTTCACATTCCAAAATGTTATCTTAAATTGATATTCCTAAAGTAACTTGAAGAAATGGAGAACACAAATTCCACGAGTGTTTTACATTTTATGTTTAATTCTTATCTTTCAAAGGGTAGTTAATGGTTGGCAGATATTTCTTTTTATATACGCTAAACCACAAAAAAAAAAAATATGTTTTGTTAAAATTCCCTTCGCAAAGTATATTGCAAACACATAATTTATAAAAGCCCTCATCCCCAATATAATTTGTGGATGGGAGAATTTCTAAACTGGGGGTAATTTTGTCAATTTCTATGGTAAGCCCCAAGTTCGTATTATAGTTTTGTCATTCTCATAACTATATTGATTCTTGGACAGTTGTACATGCGCGAGGGGAAAGATTTGAACCAAAACCTTTCATACTCGGAGCTCTGATACCATGTTAAGTAACCAACTCATCTCAAAGTTTAAACTCTAAGAAAGAAGCATCAACAATGTATATCATGTTAATATATAGGATGACATAGCTATCAATCATAGCTAATTGGCTTGTGGCCCAATACATTTCTTTAATGACAACTTCGTCTATTCATTAATTACATTGATGAAAATTTTGTGATTTTTGTCATTTCACTATTTTATTACTCAAAAAGGTGTCATTTTGTTTCAACCATGTATATATATGTATATATGTGTGTTTATGCACAATACTTTATTTTCTAACATAAGCATTATTACCATTTGTTGAAACTTACCTGTTTTACTAGTGATATCATATAATAATTATATATTACTATACTATGATTCATATAGATGTGTATGTGTATGTATCTATCTCTCTCTCTCTATATATATATATATGTTTGTGTTTTTGCTATGAATCACCAATATGAACACAGATGCGACATGGGACATGCATTTCCCAAAAATAGGATAAAATATGTTGAGGATATATTTATTTTTTGATAAATATTTAATAAATATAAATTTTTCTATACAATAAATATATCTAATATTTAGTATAAATTTATCAAACAAATATTCACAAACAATTTCAATAGACATGTTCACCACACATTATATAGTAAAGCAAATATTACCAGATGTAGTCTAATAGTACTGCTATATCATAAACTTACAAGGTTATATCACCAGATGAGGTTGTTATTAATAGTATTTGTTGTTAGTTTTCTTCAATATATTTGCTTTAATACTTAATACTTTATCTTAAAGCTTTTAATCTTGAGACCAATAAAATAAATACATCACAACTATATAAATTAATAATAATTTGTTTTTTCCTTATTTAGTTGTCTCGTCTGTGTCCAACCGTGTTCTAGTAGTGTCAACATCTAAAAAATTAAAATAAAATTAATTATGCTTGCGTGTCATGGATGAGTCCAAGGCGTATTCGGGCGTGCATGTATCCGAGATGATCCCGACACGGACTCGGAGGTTCTGGAAGGTCTCTGCTTTATAGTGTGTGTGTGTACATACAAGCACGTGTCTATTATGATATGAAATGCAATATGTAAATAAAAAAATATACATGTAAATATATGTACATGTTCTCTCTCTCTCTCTCTCTTTATATATATACATATATATATATATATATATATATATTAAATGACAACATCTCTCTCACTCCCACGCAGTCTCCTTTAGCATTTTTTTCCTTATCATGCTTTTGCTAAAGTAAATTTTGTGTCATTACCTTTGCATCCTTTTGTTATGACAAATTCTTAACATTTTGTTTTACTTATCAAAAAAATACATATTAACATTTGTTACACCATAATATATTTTGGAAAATCCAAACAACTTAAGCTTTTGTAGAAATTGGACTATAATAACCAAATGACATTTTATGCTTGAACCAAGACTTTTTGACAAAGATATCCAAGGATCATGTCTTTTGTTTATGATTTTATACTTCACTTCAAGCTAGGCAAAGTTGTAGGACCAGGAGTGAGAACTATTAATTAATGTTGGTAGTCTATGATAATCAAATCTTACTTTTAGATTAAGAATATGGATACACTGAAAGCATGTTGGAACAGAGAGCTCCATTTCTACAGTGTGTATGATAGGAGCATAATATTTAATATTTTTAATTCCATTATATTTAATTTTATGAAATGTAAGTGAGTTGATAACTATAATTATTGAATTAGGGAAGCATTGAAGGAGCATATATGAATTATATTGTGCAATGTTTAGCTGTTGGGCAGAAGCACTCTACGTTCGTGTTCGTTTGATGCAAGTTACTCTATGATCGTAGTGAGGGTGCTGGTGTAAAAGTATTCTACGATCTATCACTCTACAATCGTTTAAAAAAAAGGGAACTCTATGGTCGTTGGGTCAGCTTAAAAACTCGAAGTCGGGGTGCTGAAGTATAGCAGTTTAAGTTTGTTACGGAAACTAAGTTTGGTAAGGTTTCAGAAGAGACCATATAAATACTTTCTTTTGACTGGTAAGGGAGTAGAGAGGAATTAATTATTAAGGTTTGATTATTAAAGTATGTCGAGCTAGGTTTTCTAATTCAGTTCAAGGGGATTTCGAACCTTAACTGCAATTGATGGTTAAATCAAATTAGTAACATTATTTTTTCCTTCTCGTATGAAATTTATTCGTGATAATTTGTTTTAATTGTTTGAGCGATAATTGGTTTGATGGATTCAATTAAGGCCGATTAGATTGATCAAATTATTATTAATTGCTAGTTTTTGGGATTATCTTACGTAATCAATATTGTTCCTAATCAATCATAGTAAATAGTGATAAATGATTGTGGATAAGATTTTGTTTATTGCTATGATTGTCATAAGTCAAGTTAAACAGTCCAAACTTGAGTGATTGTTGCTTAAAATAATATTTCGTTATATTAAATTTAGAAAACTTGTTTTAAATTGTATAATGGTTAGAATCTAATGAAAGTGAGGAATTAAGGGGAATTCGGGTAGCAAAGCTTATTGTTACCTAAGGTTATTAGTTTCATTAAAGGGTAGAGTAATGTTACGATTGATTATTCCATCAACTATGAGGGTAAGATTGAACTGAAGAACTGAAATTTTAATTCATTGATTTCTATTATTAATTCAGTTTTATTTTAACTAATCATAATTAGAATTCCAAACCCCAATTATTGTTTTGTTAGAATTTCAGTTTAGAATTGGTTATAATAGGAAAAAGCAAGTCGTGCATACTCTCTGTGGGGTCGACCCTTACTTATCTAGCTACTGTGATTAATTTCTTTTCATTGTGTTTAGAAGGTTTTATTTTTGGAGTGTTAACAACGCGCTGCCAGTGTAGGTCAGGAATGAAAAGTTCGGGTTCCCGCCTAGAGAAATGGGAAGTAATAGTGTAATACTAAAGAGTTCTCAAGTCTCCAAAAGATCCTCTATCCTATATCAAATGAGGTAGTATTCACAGAAGTTGGGAGCACCCCTAGGTCACTTGCCTAGCGGGCGCCATTGTCTTGACCAATCTAGACCGAGAGGTTTTGGCCTAAAAAGAAATCACTCCTCTCGGTTTTCTTTGTATCTCTAGCCACCAGTTCAATTCTGCAATCCCATACTGAGCCTTGCGAGTCATTAACAACCCTCTCGCCACTGGGCCTCTCAGTTAAGTCTTCTCGATCAACTGACCCTTCTTGGAGGGTCCTTCTAGGTGGCATGTGGCACCTTCCCGAGCAAATCTTCATCCTTCTTGAGCCCTTCCAAGATGTTTAATCCCCTCCTCGATCCCAACTGTCTGGTGACACATGTCACTTCATCATTGGCCATGTTATCTCAATGTTAACCTTCTCAAGTCGAGTATTGTCCGACATGCGCAGGACTCTTGGGACGAGACCCACACACTGTAATTTTTCTTAGGTTTTTATGACTGGAACACATGTTAATCTAATAAGAGAACTATAGATTATATGTTCTTCAGTCAAATAAAAATTTACGTATGTTTTAAACCAGACTTTAAAAAACTATGGTGCATTTGTTTAGAGGGAAAGAAAATCCTATAATTGGCATTTACGTGCCTGGATGAGTATGAGTAAAGTTATTTTTTTGGATAGCAAGGTACATATGGAAAAATAGGCATCACGTATTATAATGTCTAGACACATTTAGCAACATGCTTCTAGACATGATATTGATATCTAGTTTATTCTTGAATTTGGTTTAGTTATATGTATAAACATAATATTAACCAACTATGCTAAACCTTTAAAAGTTCCCTTGAATTCCATTCATTATGTTTTCACTTGGTCGGGCAGTGATGGTAGCATTGACTTAGTCACCATTAGTCACGGTGCTTATTACATTTGATGGTAGCACGGGGTGGTGCAATGGTTGTGTGGCGGCTTCCACAACAGTGATGGTCTATTGGTCTTGACAATTGTACCGCCTATATTGTCACCATAGTAGCAGTGGTGGTTTGTCACCATAGTAGCGGTGGTGGTGCCATACTAGAAGTAGCATGACAACATGAAGTTAAGTTGGGGTTTCAATTAAATTTTTTGTGTATTTTTTGTTTTTCCTATTATAGTACACTCCGTAAAATGGTATCTAAAGCCCACCCCTGGTTATGAGTTTGAGATTTAAACATATACAAGTTATATAAAATCTATGGTAAAGATATTTCCCGACTAACATTCTGCATAGGCCACTATCTGAACATGGGTATGAATGGATATGACTAACATATCCATTCGATATGTCCCTCTAACATATGACCCACATTCCTTAGAGATCCAATTGGAAAAAAAAAATCTAGAGTAAATATGTTAACATTTGGGAGTACCAATGCTGTACTTCAATAATTTAGAGAAGGTATATTGACAGTTGGACCATTTATTAATACCTTGGACTATTTGAGGAAACGTTTCACAAGCAATTCTAGGAGGGTGATTGAAATGGAGTTTACAGGAAACAAAAGTATATATATCAGAGTTTCAGATGCCTAGAGAATTTTATATCAAACAATGGCAGTAAGTAATGAAAAGAATGCATCTGTGAGAACTTATCATCAGAAGATAGTTAACATTATTCAGACACTGTGACAAGGGACTGATCTGTTTCGACTTAGGGCCTTAAGAGAAGATAAAGGAGAAGAAAAACAAACAAAACTGAAAATCCGAAAAACGGGTTAAGGGATTAGAGAACATGTAACTGCAAAGAAAAGAATGTTATGGCTTTTGATAGAGTAACATGGCAAATGATGATATGTGAGGTCAACTTTAAGGCTTCATTCAGTAAAGTCGAGCTTCACCATATCATATAAAGGCATTCGAAATTAACTTCGTATATATTGATGTATAAGATTTTTTATTTTTATTTTAACATGTCTAACATATACAAACTAACATAAAGGGGGGGAAATTGAAGGCTGATCTTTTGAACTATAATGTTGAGTTGATAAAAAAGAACTGATATTTGGGTATCAATAAAGTCGCAAATCAAGTAAATTAGTAAAGTATTTTGATTCAAATTTGGAGTGAGAGACCACAATGTGCTTTTCAAAACCATTAAGCAGGGATAAGGCAATGCAATAATGAGCACAAAATATCTCAAACAAATATCCCAAAAAGGTAATCCATAAATGGGGTCTAATAAAAATTTTAAAAATCATAAATAAACTCCTAATATATTCCAACCATAAGTTTACACGAATACGAAGCCATAAACTAATTGAACTGAATGGTTACTGCAAGCAAAAGCAACAACAATCCTTATTCCTTCTGAACAAAGCAGCCTTAGAAAGAAATCCTTGAAATCCTTTAAAGTACAAGATTCCCAAAGATATACTAGCCACTGATAAACCCAAAAACCACTAACTTCATATGCCTGCATCTCACTTGAGTACACCGAAACATTTACGCCGCTATTTGAGTAATCACATAAATTATGTACACATAATTAATGTCAATAATAATTAATCAGAAAACACAACTCTTGCAATTAATAGGAAATGAAAATGTTTGGAACTTACCATATGTATTTTGCAGCGCACCGCTACTTCTCGCACTGACTTGTTGTGTACCCGCTTACATATCTTTGTATAACGGCCTACGTTAGAATCAGAGGCATATCTGTAGGATATTTTACAAGAGTATATTATTTAATTGCAATATACATGCATAACATATAATGATGAGAAAATGTAAAATTAAAACTGAAAAAACTGGTATAGAACTTACAGTGAAAACTGTAACTATGCGAAAAACCAGCTCTAGACTCTTAACATTTTGTATCTAGAATTAAGCATCAAGTTTGGCCCAGTAGATATATATGAAGCCACCAAAAACCATAAATTTTCAATACTGAACTTTCCAAATCTTTCAGATAAAAAAAATATATGAATAGATCTTATTATCTTATGATTAAAAGAAAAGCATAAGCAAAAATGACTGAAAGCTTAAAATACTTCAGCATTATGAATTTGTGTAATTTAATAACCATACTTGGAAACATAATGAAAGAACAACAAATTCTAAATTATATGCGGCAAACTTTTGCTGTGAATTTAATTGTAGATTTTCCGTCTTTTCTAGCAAATAAATGAAGGAAGAACCTCAAAAAAATAAAAAAATTACCGCAAAAAATTGATTTAGTATGTCATTCTCATCTAAGCAAATTCATTGGCTCTCTGCTGTGTCAGATTGGAGAGCATACTGAATTAGCAGAATCCAGTTTGGAAATTATACAGGTGTAGGAAATGATTTATACTCCAAACATCATAAATAAATTACCAGTATCCGAGGCATTAAAATTAAAATTTTGGAAGCCAACCTATTAAGCAGCTGAATTAAATTATTGGGATTTTAATTATTTTTTAAAAATAATATACGTTAGTACTATTTATTTGTCAACTCTGCCACATTAAGGAATTGAAATGAACAAATAACTACATTAAAATTTAATTTCTATTCACCATTATGAATTTAAAAACTCCCATAATTAAATTCATGCATAGCAAAATGACTGAATTTACACAAAATCCCTCCTATAAAAAGAGCAAGATAAAAGCAAAAAAGCAAAGATAACCCATACACAACTCATAAACCCATCAAAAAACTCACTCCAAGAAATCAAATTTATGCTCCACATTCCACAAAACTTCAAATCAATTTATTTAGGGAATTGATATTTCCATAAGGGAAATTAATATTTTCACAAAACACCCCTCACATCATGAATATCCGTTATTTATTATTATTATTATTTTAATTTAATAATAAAAAAAAGGTTAAAAGTGACTCACTTTACAACACATTCCTCCACAACTGCATCCTCTTCAGCTGTCCAAACCGCCTTAGCTGAGGGATTATACCGGAACCATGGACTGGCAAGTGGATTCCTCACCGGCGGAACAGAATTCCGGTTGTTCTGATAATTCCCACTGTAAGAAAATGATCCATTTGCAGGGGGACCCGATTGGTTCTGGTTTCCAAATGAGTTAGCCATTTTCATGCAAAAAGCAAGCTTTAGTTTTCAAGAAAATGTGAACCCACTTTTAAGAGTCTCAGAACAACCCCTTTAAACCAGAAAATGCAAGTGCTCTGGCATCCAAAACCCCATATAGAAAAAATTAAAGACTTTGAAAAATGGTCAAAAAATTCAGGGGATTTGAAATTAATGCTTGAACCCATATGAAGAGTTATGAATAGGTGGAAAATGGACAGTAGTTGAGGAGTATGAATATCAGATTACGTTTGTATTTGTTGTTTTTTGAGAGTTTTTGTATTGTTATGGACGCTGAATTGATTGTACGTGGAAAATGTGAAAGATGATGACAGAGAAATGGAAGTGGGGACGTTTTAGAAGTCAAATAGACCATAAATATAGTAAATGTTTAGTAGTAGACTAGTAGTAGTAAATTTGTTTCACAGTTTCTCATTAATTTAGGTAATTAATATTATCACATATATTTTTAATATTTCTACATATTTTTCTTTTATATGAATATACAGTGAGTAATATTATAAAATGAACAAATAGTTTGAACTTGATTCATACTCACTCGACTAAAAGTTTGATTTGAGTTTGACTCAAAATATAAATGATTCAAATATAATCAAATTTTAAAGTTCGATAAATTACTTGAATCTCCTCAAATTATAATTTTCTGTTGATATTTAGATCATATTCGTTCGAAAAGTTTAAATTGTTCGGACTTGATTCGAGATCGTGCTCAACTTGATAGTTAAACGAATCTCAATCAAATTTTATTTTATACTCGACAAATTTTGTGAATCAAATATGAACAACTCAATACCCGACTCGAATTGGTTCATTTACACCTTTAACAATGAGTCTCACCTTCATGTGAAAAGAAACTATGTAGAAATATCAAAAAATACAAATAAAAATATCAATTTTTTAAATTAGTAGTGGACTACTATTTATCATTTTCTTTGAAAACTGAAATTTCTATATGTTAAAATAACATTTCCGCATAAGTTTCTCTCACATGAACGTAAAATTTATGAAAATATCAATTTTTTATGTAAAAATATCAATTTTCTTTTCTTTTCCTCCTATAGTCCTATCAACTTCTTTTCTTATTAATTTTTTAAAATTATTAATTTAAAATGGACGTAAATTGTGTAAGTATGAAAAATAATAAATTTCGTAATTTATGGGTTGCAATATGTTTTTGGTAGTTTAAGAACTATTGGGAGGTTCTGCTAAAATTGTGAATATTTTACATGGTATAATTGCTCAAGTTTGGGACCCAATTTCCATTTATATAAGGAGTCCTTTTGGGGGAATATTTTTCTAGTGACATTCTAGTGATTTTTTTTTTTTGTAATAATTTCCAAAAAAGTATATAATATTTATTTCAATTGAAATTTTTATAAAAAACAGTGTTTTAGGTGTAATTTGGATACATATAAGAAACAACGTCTGTACAGTCTATACAACCATATTTCTTGTATGTGTCTAAATTATACCTAAAACACTATTTTTTATAAAAAAAATTAATTAGAATAAATACTATACATTTTTTAAAAAGTACTACAAAAAAAAAAAGAAAAAAAAATCACTAGAATGTCACTAGAAAAATATCTCTCAGACTTGTTGTTATATAAGAGCAACCGAAGAACTTTGTAGAATATTTTTTAAAAAATATTGTAAATATAACCGTTCTTTTATAGTAACAAATATTTATTTTTGTAATAAGTTAAAATTTTAATGGAAAATACAAACATATAAATGGAGGTCATTTTGAGTACTTCTACGGCGACATTTTATTTTTGACATTAAGTAACGATATTTTTTTATTTTTTATTTTTTTTGGTAGTACCTCTCAAAAAATATATAGCATTTATTCCAACTAAAATTTTTGTAAAAAATTGTGTTTTAGGTGTAATTTGGATACGGGAAAGAAACAGGGATGTACAGACTGTACATACCCTGTTTCTTGTATGTATTCAAATTACACCTAAAACACTGTTTTTTATAAAAATTTCAGTTGGAATAAATACTATATATTTTTTGAGAGGTACTACAAAAACAAAAAAAAAACAAAAAAAAAACAAAAAAATAATGTCGCTAACAATATCAACAAAAAATGTCCCCCTAGAATTATTCATTTTAAAAATCTATTACTCCCTCTGTTCCTTAATATAAGTCGTTTTAGAGTTGTGCACAAGTATTAAAGAAATGATTGTAAAATATTAAATATACTATCAATTGTCTATATTGCCCTTGTATTGAAAAAAGATGATGTTATTTATTGGGCAAAAAATAGTGAGAGAACCAAAGTTATATTTATTACTTGGGGTAATATTAAAAACTAAACAATTAATGCTTACTTGAAATTCTCAAACGACTTATATTTAAGAATAATATTTTTTTTTTAAAACGACTTATATTAAGGAACAGAGGGAGTATTATTTTGGAGGTTCTACTAAATATTCTCTTTTAATTAATAAACATAGAATTATAATTATACCCCCTACCCCTCCCTCTCCTTCCCATTCATTTTTTTTTTCTTTTTTGTGTGTAGATTTATACATTCTCTCAAAACGCCCCCTTCCAGAACTGACTAGTTGGTTGAGACTTGAGAGTAGGATTTGTCAATTGGGTGAGTCAAACCTAAAATTTGAACCTTCGGCCAGTCAAGCCTAAAATTGGATGGTTCGGGCCATTAAAAGTTATCACAAATTTAAATTCGAAGTGAAATTCTAGTCAAGTTTGGTCAACAGCTCGTTCTACTAATTATAGGCTTAACCGAATTATATTGTTAAAAACATATAAATATATAGATTATTTATATTAATTATTACATATTTATACTCTTAATATATAGCTATATATATGACTTAACCAAACTTGTTAAAGTTACTCGGTAAAAAGACGTAATTTTATCTAAGGTTAAGTTTTTCATTTTCGGGTTTTATATAAAATAAAACTTTAATTATAATTTTTATATAAAAAAAACATGCCTTATATATATAGGAAAAAGGGAGCGTATATCTTAGACACACACAATCTTATGTGTGTTCTATTATTTTAAGAGGTTTTATTAATAATATTTTTGGCATTTCACCATTTTCACTAATGGTTATTTTGACATTTCGTCAATTTGTCGATCAAAATTACGTTGTATTACGAACATGACACAAACTTCTTTTGTCCATATATATATATATATATATATATATATATATATATATATATATATATATAAAATTGAGTATTATGTTTTCTTTAAACTTATTTATTTTTTAAATATTTTGTTATTTTAACTTATCTAAATAATTTAGAGATATTTATTACGATAATTAGTTGTAAGCTACAAGTTCAAACTTCTTATTTTTGATGATATTTGATCTTGTGAATTGTAAATATTTTAAGGATTAATTACATATTATAGTACATTTGTAAAAGTAATTACAAAAATAAAACATCCACAAAATAATTACAAAAATAATACACTTTCCCATATTTATTTACAATATTAGTGCAATTAGGATTCCTTAATTTATGAGAATATTAATACAATTAGGATTCCTTAATTTAGGGGATCAGTATTGGTGGGCTGACATGGCAAGTCGGGTGATTTTTTTTTTGAAATGCGTGAACCTCTGATGTTAAACTTTCTTTTTCTCCCAACTCCCATAACTTTTGTACTGGTATTTCTCTCTCTAAAATATTCTTCTTCTTCATCATCATCATAGTTGTTAGACTAATTAACTAATTGGTGGCGTAAACTGGTTTGCATAGTCTAATAGTCCTTTATTTTTTTGATTGTTTTTTAATTGACTTTTGCTGCACTTGTTGATTCACAGGTTGTTCAAGTTAGTGAGAAGAATGTTTTGGATCAGAAAGTATACATGTTGATCTATTATCGAGATAATAAAAATTTTGCTTCAAACAAGCCTCTTGATGTTGCTCGGAAAGAGATTATGGCGACAAATATCATGGGAAGAAATAAACCTTATTTAAATTTCAATCAAGAATTAAAATGATTGTGTTTCGTACTTTGGTTTTTGTTGGATATCCATAACCATTTGTTATGGTTAGTGAGTTTGTAATATTTATTGGAATTTATGTAAATGGGATTACATATTTGATTATATTACCAGTGATTTGACATTGTTTGTTGGTTCGTATTTGCTACTTCTAAATTGTGTCTGATACATTGTTTGAAAGGTACAGTTGGTAACCAAACATGCATAGAAAGGTAACTATTTTATTTATTGGTAGTAACCAGATAGTTACAAGCTTGTATCAGGATATCAAGTGTTAAATGTACATGTGAGAGTATACATGGGTTGCCTAAACTGAGTTGGACGTTGTTTCTGTTTTGGTTATCATTAAAACCTTTTCTGGTTACTTTCATAAAACTATTTGGTTACTTCTTTATTATGTTTTGGTTACTATATCTTATGGTTTGGCTATTATTATTGTGCCCTCAATGTGGGATTTTGGTTACTTTTATTTTTTATTCTCGTTAATATGTAATCGTTTAGTATACATGGATTGCCTAAACTGAGTTTCATTACATGATATTTCTGTTTTGGTTACCATTAAAATATGTTCTGGTTATTATCATATAATTATGTAGTTACTTTTTTATTATGTTACATTATAGTTAATGTTTTTAGTTACCAGATAGTTACAAGTTTGTATCAGGACAAACATCAAGTGTTAAATGTACAGGTGAGAGTGTCCTATTTATATAGCTGATGTATACTTATAAATTACATACTAATAAAAATTATCTAGAAATTGTACAATTGGTATTTAAATCTGCACATAGAGGTAACCATTTTATTTTTTGTGAGTAACTAAATTTACATAAAATTAGTTTAGAACAGTATCCGTCAGCTATTTCAGTTGAAATGTTAGGTTGGTATCCAAACCTACATACATGATAACCATTTTTGTTTTTGTTAGTAACCAGATAATTATAAGTTTGTGTCAGGACTGTTATAAAGTGTTAAATGTATATGTTTTATTTATACCCTGGCATCATGATGGAATAAAAAAGTCTAATTAAGAGTTCCCATTTATATATATAATGGTCACTTATAAATCTCATATTAAAATAAAAATAGTTCGAGAGGTGCAGTTGGTATCCAAACCTGCATATAAGGGTAACCATTTTAGTTTTTGTTAGTAACCAAACAATTAAAAACTTATATTAGAACAATTATCAAGTGCTTAATGTACATGTGAGGATTCTCATTTATCTAGCTCATGGATACTTTTAAATTATATAGTTATAAAAGTTATTTGGAAATGGTCCAGTTGGTAACTAAATATGAATATAGAGGTAACCATTTTATTTTAGATGGATAACCAAATTTACATAAAAATATTTCAGAACAGTTACCAATTGTTTAATATATATGTTTACTTTATATTGACAACTAATGATGGAATCAAAAATCAAAATATTAATCAATAACAATTTTGGTTACTATACACCATCAAAAATGTTACCAACCATGTGGTTAATGGTTACTAACAGTAAACAATTATATATTCTTGTATTTACACTCTTTTTGTTTATGTTCCGTTTAAATAAAGCACAACTGGAATCATCTCCATTGTTTGACAACTGAATAAACATTGTAAAGTAACCAAATCAATATTAGACAGTAACCAAACTACATAATTTTGGTAACCAGAACATAAACCAAATTTTTAAATGCAATTTTGAATGCTTAAATGATGGAATTTGACCAAAAAAACCCTACAGTTCACGAAGCTGGTGACTTTTGATCGTTGACCCGTTTTCAATGAAATTAGGCTCCGAAAATGCCAAAATCTAACACTCCAAACTTTGTAGAAATTACCAAATTGCCATTGGATCAAATCTTTCCATAAACTGCATCAAATCTATCAAATCTTTTCATAAATTGACACGCTTGCTCTTCAACCGCATCAGTTTGTTACCAACCAAAGACTAACAGTTGTATGAAGTTAACCAATGTAGTCAATAAGTAACCATCAATATAAAATAAACCAGTATAAAATACACTAATATTATACAATAATCATAATAACATTATACAGTAACCAAATTTAGATTAGACAGTAACCAACATATATCTATTAAGTAATCAGAACATAAACACATTTTTCATTGCATTTTACAGTAAAAAACAACCAATATAATGTGTTTGTTACCAACTAAAGACTAACAGTCGTATGAAGGTAACCAATGTAGCTAATAAGTAACCATGAATATAAAAAATATCAGTACAAATGTACATTAATATTATTCAACAACCAAATAAATATTATACAGTAACCAATTATATAGTATACAGCAACCAATATATAATCAGATTAACAGTTGTATGAAGGTAACCAATGTAGTCAATAAGTAACCACCAATATAAAAGAAACAATTATAAAACATAATAACAATATACAGTAACCAAATAAACACCTTACAATATCTAAATACATATTAGATAGTAACCAAGATATATGTAATTAGTAACCAAGATTATAAAAAATATTTTTACATTCATTTTATAACCAAACAATCAGTAATGACTTTGTTACAAATTAAAGACTAACAGATGTATGAAGGTAACTAATGTAGTTAATCAGTAACCATCAATATAAAAAAAATCAGTAAAAAACACAGTAATATAATGCATTAACCATGGTAATATTACACAGTAACCAAGTCAGCATTATATATTAACCAAATCCAAATTAGACAGTAACCAACATATATTTACTTAGTATCCATAATATAAAACATATTTTTCATGCATTTTACAGCAAAAACAAACAATATAAAAAATATCAATATAAAAAATATCAATATGTACTTAAAGATCCAACAGTTGTAGGAAGGTAACCAATGTATTTAATAAGTAACCATCAATATAAAAAACATCAGTAGAATATACATTTAAAGTATACAGTAAATAAATAAGCATTATACAGTAACCAAATAAATAATAAACAGTAACTAATTTATATGTACTTAGTAACCAGGATATAAAACATATTTTTACATGTATTTTGCAATCAAAACAGTCAGTATACTGACTTTGTGACCAATTAAAGAGCGAAAAACTTAAGAAAGGTAACCAATATACGAGTATATGGTAGCCACAGGGTAACTATATGCATATAAACTTTAAACTCAAATATCTTAGTATACAAATCTGTAACGAATCAATCAACAATCAAAGTTGTTACAGAGGCTGGTTACTGATCTTGAAGTTGCTGTTGATCTTGAAGTTGATGTTGATCTTGAAGTTGCTGTTGATCTTCTCCTATATTATCCTATCTCAGAGTTGCATCTCGTCTTCTCCGATATGTCATTGATGTTGATCTTCTCCTCTATGTCGTCTTCTCTGATCTCAAAGTTGCCTGTTTTCTTCATTAGCGTGAATTTAGGACCGGTTAGTTAGAAATATGAAAGTCGGTAACTGACGTGTAGGGAGTCAATTCTCCGTAACTTTAGCAACGTATTATTGTGTTGCGTTATTTTTGTAATTATTTTGTGGATGTTTTATTTTTGTAAATACTTTCTAATTGTTGTATATTATTGTAAAGGACCCATATTTTAATCAATAGTTTGTGAAAATAAGCTAATGTTGTTTTAATAATGAGTTGCATAAGTTTTTTATTATTCATTTTTAGTTTATTAAATTTGATCCTTGTTACCTGAAAATAAGTATGAAACTCATGATCACATATAAATTGAGTTTGCAAAATATATTACAAGCCCGAATGGTTTGATCCCAAATCTAAGCTCGTTAATATTTGAATGGGCTAAATTTAGACAACCTTAGACCCGATTCACTTAGCCCAATTGAAACTCTTATTTTAGTGGTATGCCTGTTGTAAAAAGGTGAGTTTCGAGCCTTGACAGTGGACAAATATCATTTGATATCAAAAATAATGGCTCAAGGGTACCAAAAAGAAGGGTTATTTACACTTTTTAATACATTTTTAGAAGAAATTACAATAAAAGTGCATCTAGAAAATATTTATAAAATTAATATATTTTTAATATTTTATTTATAAAATTAGTGCATTTGGTATTCGTTATTTCGTGCGGCCTTCTTTCTTCGACCAAATGACTTTTTCAAACCTCCAGTGTCCACCTCTTTCGAAGTATCTTAAAATCAATAAACTTCAGATTTTTTTTAAAAAACTCTTCCTCCCTCAATGGCGCCGACGACTCCAAGCCCTTCCATCTATCTCCGCCATTGTCGTCGCTGAATCTTTTCCAACAACATTTTTCGGAGATCTCGTATGTGAGTTCAAGATCCATTTATACACCTAATATATAACTATAAAAATATGCATAACAGATCCGAGTCCAAGATCGTCGGCCACCAGAGATGAACATTCATTTATACACGTATATATAACAGATCTACATATAATTATAGTATGTGAATGATCTTCAAACCTTTAATTTACAGGAGCTAATAAATTATGGCATAGAGAAGCTCAACTTACAGTCTGCTTACAAACTATGTAAGAAGACGCTCCCAATTATCTTATATATGTTGCTGATACACTGTATTATATGCTCACTGTGACGCCCCCAAAATAGGTATACATCACCCATTCTGAGTTGCCAGATACACGGTACAGAATCAAATACAAACTTCTTTTATACAATACGACAAAAGCGTAGCTGAGAGTTTTTACACGAATATTATCTTCTAGACAGTATTCAAACTCAAATGGAGTCCTCATTACATTTATTATCACACTATTTCATAGAATAGTGATGACTACTATAGCCACTATCTCGGACCATCACTCCGTCCGCCGACTACAAACTTCCTCATACAACTGTCGTGCAAAATATGACAACACATATGCTGTGTATACCAAGTGTAACTCCCATCCCTTTTCTTGGATAACATCTCACAGTGATACCTTACAATGGTACCTTACATAAAGGTACAATCAATAACTATTTTAGAAATTAAAATCTTTAAAAAATGCTCAAGGAAACCTTCGTACATGGGAAGCCATGCATCTAAGTTATAATAAATATCATATGACTCGAGAATTATCCTTGGTTGACTCAATAGACCCCAAAGAAAAATGAGAAGATTACTATCATGTTCTTTCCAATGGTGAGTCTTCTCTTGCCATATAAATATCTCCATGGTCTTCAATTGAGAATTATATTTCAACCAAACTCCAAGATTATATAGGTAGTGCTCGTAGATATAATCAGCAAGTGGATGTGCACAACCCTGTCTTATGATAACATGAAGTCGTAGGTCATTAGACATCTTGTATTATAGTGACAAAACACCCTTTCAAAGTTGGGTTCACCTCATCCTATTCGGTTCACCAAAATTAACGGTTAAATGACGTATAAAATATAACACACTTATCAAAAATTCTCAATAAAATTATTTCTATACCATTTTAGGGAAACCTCAACAGCTATCGACCACCGTTCTATTCCCCTGTTACCCCCGCTCGACCCAGCTAAACTCTTATTACCTGAAAGGAATTGTGAAACAAAAAGGTGAGCACAACTAGCCCAGGAAAGAATATCACGACTAAAGATAATTAAATTATCAATAACCTTCATCAGTAATAAATCAGAGATTTAGAACATATGGTAGATGATAAAACATTTCAACCATAGTTGCAGCGGAACGAGCAATCCATTAGAAGAGTCAAATAGACCATAAAGTCTATAATTTTCTCCATGTTAAAAGTCCACCAACAATGTTTTAACCCTGTAACATCAATCAACAGTTCCTGTCCACAATCATGTGGATAACTCATAATCATAATTGTAGTTCTAAATTCATCTTCTCATCTAAGACGAAGATAATTTTTATCACCTGTCTTTACCTGATACATCAAAGATCATGGTTATATCAAATCACAGTTCCTGTTCATAATCATACTAATAAATTTATCTTTGCATTACGGGCCAAATATATTCATCAACAGTTTATCTTTGCACTACAGGCCAAAGATATTCAACAACATGTCATCTTTGCACTACAGGCCAAAGATATTCATCAAAAATTCATCTTTGCACTACAGACCAAAGATATTCAACAACAGGTCATCTTTGCAATACGGGCCAAAGATATTAATATCTCATTAAAATATATAATCATTTCAGAATTTATAAAAATAATAATTATAACCATGTTAATCAATTCACCTTTGCACTTAAGCTAAAGATTTTCAGTTATAAATTCAATGGTCATGATCATACCAGTCAACAATTCATCTTTGCATTTCTGGCCAAAGAGGATCCAATCACGATCATACCAATAATCTACCCATATTTACATTCAAGTGAAAGAGAAATTTAAACACCAAGGTTATAAAAATGTTATATATGATAATAAAAATAATATAATCAAAACATGGATTCAATTTCAAGAGTAAGATTCATAAATCAACGATAATTTAGTTAGAAAAAGAAAGCAATTTTGTCGTAAATAGTACCCCGTGAATAGTAACTCATAAATAGTAACTCGTGAATAGTACTCTGTATTCGTAAATAGTACCGTATACGTGAATAGTACCGTATACATGAATAGTAACCCGTGAATAGTAACTCGTGAATAGTACTCTTAAAAGGAAAATACAAAAGAAAACGATATTCTATGACGAGTACAAAAGAAATGATATCTCCTACGAGTATAAAAGAATATATGAACTGCAAATGGATTTTCACCCGTCATGCAGTAATCTACGTAGACAGATCATTTTCACCATTTAATAAAAAATGAATACTAAGGGTTATTCACCATGCATGCGGTAGTCCGTATAGACATGTTACTTCCATAGATTAGTAAAGAATAGAATACGATGGGTCATTCACCATGCATGCGGTAGTCCGCGTAGACATGTTATTCCAACAGAATAATAAAGAATGAAATAACAACCCTTACGAGTATTGAAAGAAAATAACTGTAAGACCCCAACTTATTAATGAATAAAATCAAATTTTCTCTAAATATTATTGTGAATAATAAGGGGTTAATTTGATATAATACTTTGGTTATGGGTGAAATGTGCAAATTTTGCAAAATAAGCAAGTGGTTATAAAATATTCATTTTGCCGGGAAATATTCGTTTGGTCGTGAAATATTCTTGCTGTCGGGGAATATTCGTACAACGGTGCAGCCTTGTGTGGGCCCCATAACGAAAAGCGATTGGATGAAGAAAACGACAAGTATAAGTTATTTATAAATAACGGCGTAGTTGTTACTGTTAATACTGTTGAAATATCCGGTGGTTAAAATACAGTAGCACACGGTATTGCACCAATTATTGATTCTTACGTAAGAAGGCACTACTCAATAATTGTTACAGTAGTTATTGTTCAATATTTTATTTTATTGATTCAGTAATTGTTGCGTTGATATTTTATATTATTGTTGTTTCAATAATTGTTGCTGCACAGTATTTTCCATTATCAGATCAATAATTCATATTATTTGAATAATATTATTAGATAACATTATTAGCAATGTCTAGAAAGTTCTGTCTAAGGAGAGGTTTGGTCATCTAATTGTGAGCCAGTAAAGAGAAATCCTTATTGGAAAGCCCCCTCTTTCCTGGGAACGGCCTGGTTGTCATAAATGTGATTCTGTAATATTATTTGTGAATAATTAATTATTGATTCATATGATAAGGAAATGTTTATTTAATGTGGATATAAATGAGAGATATATTTTTGTGGTTAAAAATGAAGGAGTTAATGTTGAGGTTTTTATCAGTATTTTTGTCGGAATGGAAGTATTAAAAATCAGGGTTTTTGAGATATTTTACGGGGATTATAATTTTTAATCCGACCGTTGGATCGTGGTAATTTTTGGATATGTTATACATATATAAGTTGAGTATATGTCCACAAATTTTGAACTGTTAAAAATGAACGTATGATTTATTATGAATTTTACGAGATGACTAGTTCAGAAATTGTTGAATTTTCGGAGTTTATCATTTTGATAGAAAATTCTAGAATTGGTGGGCCCCACTCTTGGTTGGTGAAGAAATGTGCTGAGATTTTTATTCAAACGTGGTGGGTGGGAATAGTAGCAGGTAAAGCCATCAGGTTGCAGGTTAAGTCTGCTTCGGCGTGCTAACATTTTCCTATAAATAGAGGGCTAAGTTAGAATTGAAAATCACACCAGAAACAAGTTTTCTCTCTTTCTCTCTCTAGATTATTGAGTGTATTTTGTGAGTATTTAGATACTTTGAGAGTTTCTATTCATCAGAGCAAGTTTCTTTCAGCCTTATACCGGTATTCCGACCAGAAGTACTGATATTTTGAGGTAAGGGATATTATTTTCTTCTTAATGATATTATTTTCTTCAATATCATTATGCTGAAGTATTGATATGAGTTTTTATCAAATTTGGAACTTTTTGTGTCGGGGTTACTATTCACGTATATGGCACTATTCACGTATACGGTACTATTCACGAATACGGTACTATTCACCGAAAAATAAAATTTTTTTCTTTTTGTCCAAGATGTCTATTATGGTTACTATCTTTGATTGTATCCATGTTTTGATCTTTATTTTTAAATTCTGCTTCACAATTAATTATTATGAAGTATTATTGATCTTGGATAAACTGTTATACGAATCCCTAATATTTGTCCTTCTGTCTCACTGGATTCGTTCTCTTTAAGATATTTTTCATCATCCTCAGTCCTAAATAATGATATTACTGAATATCTTTGGCCTGTAGTGCAAAGATGTATGATTACTTGATGAATATCTTTGGCCTGTAGTACAAAGATGAACAGGTGTTGAGATGAACATGACTGACAGGTGATACAAATGAATATCTTTGGCCTGTAGTGCAAAGATGAATATTTGGATAAAGATGATTATTAATTGATGTTACAGGGATAAAATATTGATGATGAACTTTTAAATCTTAGAAGATAGTAGAATTTTTTCTCTACTTGACTCTTCTAATGGTTTGCTGTTTCCGCTGCAGTTTTTGATCTAAAACTTGTTGTCGATTATATTCTATCAGATTTTTCCCTGTTGAAGACTAACGATAATTTGTTGTATATTATCTTAGTTATAATATTCTTTACTGGGCTAGTTGAGCTCACCCTTTTCCTTTTTATTCCATTTTTCTTCTCAGGAGGTGAGAACATAGCAGGATCTAGTCGGGGTATGGAGTGATGGTTCTAGAAAGATGTTTTAGCAATCCTCACTATTTCTGTAAAATAGTGTTTGAATAATTGTAATGAGAATTTATTTGAGTGTAGATATTGTCCAGAAGACAATATTTATATTTAAACTCACAGTATGTGTTGTCGTATTTTGCATGACAATGGTATTATTGAAGTTGTAGTTTGCTTTCTGTACCATGTATTTGGCGACTCAGAATGGGTGTTGTATACTTATTTTGGGGGCGTCACAGTTGGTATCAGAGCTTAGGGATATGTTCCCTGGCTGAGATGTGAGACAAGAACTAGGAGGGGAGAGACGGGGGATTCTTTCGCTAGTATGACCTGACTAAGTTTATTTGGTCGGTCAGAGTATAGGGATAATATATGACATGACTATTAACCCTTGTTTTATGGCAGTATTTAAGAATGGCAGCTGAGAACGTTAATAATGGAGTAAATCAGACCGTGGAGACACTTTTGATCACCACCCAAGGGAACGTGCAACAGGAAGGCAATATTCCTCCTGTAAACAACGTTACCGAGCAAACGATGAATGATAGAATGTTTAGGAGTTTTTTGCAGTTCATACAAAATCAGACGAGGGAGACTCGTGTGCAGAATACAGGTGGAAATGATAACAATGTGCGGTTTGTCACGACCAAGCAGTTCAAAGAATTGTGACCACCAGAATTTAAGGGAAAGCCGGATCCGATCATGGCGGAAACGTGGGTCAAGCAAATTACCAAGATATTCGATATCTTGGGATGCACGGAGGAACAGAAGGTTCCATTCGCCACCTTTATGTTCCGCGGTGAGGCAGACTACTGGTGGGAGTCTGTGAAGCGTACCCAGCCTGACGCACTCAACATGTCCTGTGAAACATTTCAAAAATTGTTCAATGACAAGTACTTTCCTGAAAGTATTCGTCATATGAAGAAGGTGGAGTTTATCAGACTGGAACAAAACAACATGACGGTGTACCAGTACGAGGCGAAGTTTGCAGAGTTATCCAGGTTTGCACCTCATTTGCGACCAAATGAGGAACGAATGACAAGGATGTTTCTGAGAGGTCTAAAACCCGAAATTCGACAATATCTTATCTCTCATAAATTTTCTTTATATTCAAATGTTGTAAACAGGGCTCAATTATTAGAGCGAGATAATGAGTATGTGCAACCGAGGGACCACAACCAGGGTCATACCGGTGGCGGCAGTCATCGAAGCAATGAGAACCAGCAGGGATGAAAACATTCAGACAAAAGCGGTAACTACTCTGGTGGTAATCGTGGTCGTGATAATAGAAGGAGCGAGTCGAGAGGAGATTTCAAGAAGAGAAGGTACAACAATGATAACGTGAAGACGTCAGCACAAACATCAACTGTTTTTAGGGGAGAAGAACGACCACCGGTGGTATGTTACAAATGTGGGAAAGAGGGACATATCAGCCCAAACTGCCCACAACAATCTAAGGTATGTTATAACTGTGGAAAGGAAGGTCATATAGCTCGAGAGTGTTCTGTAGCAAAACCAAGTTCAGCGGGGATGGTGACTCCAAAAGTTGTCCCGGATAAGTCGAAATCAGCGGTTCCTGGAAGGGTGTTTGTCGTGACTGGCCAAAACACGAGAAACCCGAACGAGGTGATCACGGGTAAGCTAATCTTAAATTTTTACGAAGTTTATACTTTACTGGATACCGGTTCTACCCATTATTTTATCTCTCCTGCTTGTGCTCAACGTTTAAACTTGACTTCGGAGAAATTAGACTTTGACCTATCTGTGGAGACTCCGTTAAGAGAAACTTTCATTACATCTACAGTTTATAAATCTTGCTTTAATCCAAGTTGGCACAATCACATTACCTGTTGACCTTATCTCTTTGAAGATACTTGCTTTTGATGTGATTTTAGGAATTGATTGGTTAACTACTCATCATGCCAAAATTGATTATTTTCGTAAAGTTGTTAGTTTTCATATTCCTAACCAACCTGTTATGCAAATTCAAGCAACCAAACCACTAAAATCTATCGTTGTCATACCAAGCCATAAAGCCATTCGTTTATTGAAAAACGGATATCAAACTTTCTTAGCCCATGTCATGGACTTGAACAAAAATACGTCAGATTTGAATGATATTTTTGTTGTTAGTGAATTTTCTGACGTATTTCTTGAAGAATTTACTGGCCTAACCCAGAGCGTGATATTGAATTTTTGTATTGATCTTCAACCCGATACAAAACCCATTTCTAAAATCTCATATTGAATAGCTCCTATTGAACTTCAGGAGTTAAAAATCCAACTATAGAAGTTCGTACCCGAGCCTCTATCTGGTGACTTCCTTTGTGGAATGCACCAAAGCCAGACTCTCCGTAAGGGACTCTATATTTGTGTGGTGGTAAAACAATAGGTGCCATTGTGACGTGTTATCCAAGATTGGGATATGAATCACAATTGAGAGCAACCGAAGTCGGTGACCAAAGTACGTAGCTTTCTGGGCTTAACTGGTTACTATCGGAGATTCGTGGAAGGATTTTCTCGAATCGCTACTCCGTTAACTCAGCTGACTCAGAAAGATACAAAATTCGTATGGAGTGAGGAATGCGAGAAGAGTTTCCAAGAACTCAAGAGGAGACTCATTTCGGCACCTGTTCTGACAATACCATCTGGTTCGGATGGATTTGTTATCTACAGCGATGCTTCAGGCAAAGGGTTAGGATGTGTTCTCATGCAACATGGGAAAGTCATAGCCTATGCCTCGCGACAACTCAAAGAATATGAGAGGAATTATCCTACTCATGATTTGGAGTTGGCAGCAGTCGTTTTTGCGTTGAAGATCTGGAGACACTACCTGTATGGGGAGAAAGTGGAGATCTATACAGATCATAAAAGCCTCAAATATTTCTTCACCCAAAAGGAACTCAACATGCGACAGCGACGTTGGCTCGAGCTGTTGAAAGATTACGATCATACCATCCAATATCATCCTGGAAAAGCAAACGTAGTAGCTGACACATTGAGTAGAAGATCATATGCGGGTACGAGTGCAATGTTGTTAACACAAAGGCCCATTTTGTATGACTTGCAAAGGATGGAGATAGAGATG
Source organism: Panax notoginseng (assembly GCA_016801055.1). Lineage (NCBI taxonomy): Eukaryota > Viridiplantae > Streptophyta > Magnoliopsida > Apiales > Araliaceae > Panax > Panax notoginseng. The sequence continues at coordinate 136,761,294 of CM029023.1, forward strand.
AAGGCTCCATGTACCCACATGATGATATCAAATAGAAGAGTAGAACCGACTTTAATCGATAAAGTTAAAGCTGCTCAAGCTACGGACATGGAGCTGATGCTTATAAAGAAGAAAGTGCAAGAAGATGCTATTCCAGAAGCAAGAATCGATGAAGAAAGAATACTTCGAGTCAATTCCAGACTTTGTGTTCCTAACGATTTTGACTTGAAGCATAGAATAATGATGGAGGCACACAACACACCGTTTGCAATCCATCCTGGGAGTACCAAAATGTATCACGGTCTTCGACATACATTTTGGTGGAGCAATATGAAAAGAGAGATCGCGGAGTTTATCTCGAGGTGTTTAACTTGTCAACGTGTAAAGGCGGAGCATCAAGTGCCAAAGGGTCCATTGCAACAACTTGAGATTCTGAAATGGAAGTGGAAACACATTACCATGGATTTCGTTACAGGTCTTCCCAAGGTTTCTCAAGACATAGATGCAATTTAGGTTATTGTTGATAGATTAACCAAGTCTACTCATTTCTTGCCGATACGTGAGACTTATTCCCTTGAACGTCTTGCTAGTATGTACGTGAACGAGATTGTGAGATTGCATGGCATGTTAGTATCCATAGTTTCGGATCGTGACCCAAGATTCACTTCACGATTTTGGGTTAGCTTGCAGAAAGCTATGGGCACGAATTTACGTTTCAGTTCGGCATACCACCGTCAAACGGACGGAAAATCAGAGAGGACTATTCAAACTTTTGAAGATCTATTAAGACTTTGTTTCCTAGATCTCAAAGGGAGTTGGGATAAGTACCTACTATTGGTGGAATTCTCCTACAACAACAGTTATCAGGCGAACATAGGTGTGGCTCCATTCGAGGCGTTGTATGGAAGAAAATATCGTTCTCCAGTATGCTGGGACGAGGTGGGTGAAGCAACATTATTGGGACCAGAGTTGGTACGCATTACTACAGAGAAGATCCAAACGATTCGATAAGGTAAACAAACGGCACAGGATCGACAAAAGAGTTATGCGGATCTTCATTGGAAGGACGTGGAATTTAATATTGGCGATCATGTATTATTACGTGTTGCACCATGGAAGGGAGTTACAAGATTCGGGAAGAGAGGAAAGCTCAATCTAAGATTTGTTGGTCAATTTGAGATTCTTGAGCGAATAGGAAATGTGGCATATAGACTCGCATTACCTCCAAGCATGTCTCGTGTTCATAATGTTTTTCACATATCTATGCTTCGTAAATATGTTAAAGACCCGAACCACATTATTGAGTTAGAACCAGACGAGATAGCTGAAGATTTAACGTACGAGGAGGTACCTGTTAAGATCTTGGATAGGAAAGAGCATGTCCTACGCACGAAGGTTATACCACAAGTTAAGGTTTTGTGGAGAAACCATGCTATTGAAGAAATGACCTGGGAGTTGGAATCAGAAATGAAAGCGAGGTATCCTCACCTTTTTGAAACATCAGGTACGTACGCCAATTTCGAGGATGAAATTTTATAAGGAGGGGAGGTTGTAAGACCCCAACTTATTAATGAATAAAATTAAATTTTCTCTAAATATTATTGTGAATAATAAGGGGTTAATTTGATATAATACTTTGGTTATGGGTGAAATGTGCAAATTTTGCAAAATAAGCAAATGGTTATAAAATATTCATTTTGTCGGGGAATATTCGTTTGGTCGTGGAATATTCTTGCTGTCGGAGAATATTCGTACGACGGCGTAGCCTTGTGTGGGCCCCATAACGGAAAGCGATTGGATGAAGAAAACGACAAGTATAAATTATTTATAAATAACGGCGTAGTTGTTACCGTTAATACTGTTAGAATACCCGGTGGTTAAAATACAGCAGCACACGGTATTGCACCAATTATTGATTCTTACGTAAGAAGGCACTACTCAATAATTGTTACATTAGTTATTGTTCAATATTTTATTTTATTGATTCAATAATTGTTGCGCTGATATTTTATATTATTGTTGTTTCAATAATTGTTACTGCACAGTATTTTCCATTATCAGATCAATAATTCATATTATTTGAATAATATTATTTAGATAACATTATTGGCAATGTCTAGAAAGTTCTGTCTAAGGAGAGGTTTGGTCATCTAATTACGCACCAGTAAGGAGAAATCCTTATTGGAAAGCCCCTTCTTTCCTGGGAACGGCCTGGTTGTCATAAATGTGATTCTGTAATATTATTTGTGAATAATTAATTATTGATTCATATGATAAGGAAATATTTATTTTTGTGGATATAAATGAGGGATATATTTTTGTGGTTAAAAATTAAGGAGTTAATGTTGAGGTTTTTATCAGTATTTTTGTCGGAATGGAGGTATTAAAAATCAGGGTTTTTGAGATATTTTACGGGGATTATAATTTTTAATCCGACCGTTGGATCGTGGTAATTTTTGGATATGTTATACATATATAAGTTGAGTATATGTCCACAAATTTTGAACCGTTAAAAATGAACGTATGATTTATTATGAATTTTACGAGATGACTGGTTCAGAAATTGTTGAATTTTCAGAGTTTATCATTTTGATGGAAAATTCTAGAATTGGTAGGCCCCACTCTTGGTTGGTGAAAAAATGTACTGAGATTTTTATTCAAATGTGGTGGGTGAGAATAGTAGCAGGTAAAGCCATCAGGTTGCAGGTTAAGTCTGCTTCGGCGTGCTAACATTTTCCTATAAATAGAGGGTTAAGTTAGAATTGAAAATCACACCAGAAACAAGTTTTCTCTCTTTCTCTCTCTAGATTATTGAGTGTATTTTGTGAGTATTTAGATACTTTGAGAGTTTCTATTCATCAGAGCAAGTTTCTTTCAGCCTTATACCGGTATTCCGACCAGAAGTACTGATATTTTGAGGTAAGGGATATTATTTTCTTCTTAATGATATTATTTTCTTCAATATCATTATGCTGAAATATTGTTATGAGTTTTTATCAAATTTAGAACTTTTTGTATCGGGGTTACTATTCACGTATACGACACTATTCACGTATACTGTACTATTCACGAATACGGCACTATTCACCGAAAAATAAAATTTTCTCTTTTTGTCCAATTTGTCTATTATGGTTACTATCTTTGATTGTATCCATGTTTTGATCTTTATTTTTGAATTCTGCTTCACAATTGATTATTATGAAGTATTATTGATCTTGGATAAACTGTTATACGAATTTCTAATATTTGTCCTTCTGTCTCACTGGATTCGTTCTCTTTAAGATATTTTTCATCATCCTCAGTCCTAAATGATGATATTACTGAATATCTTTGGCCTGTAGTGCAAAGATGTATGATTACTTGATGAATATCTTTGGCCTGTAGTGCAAAGATGAACAGGTGTTAAGATGAACATGACTGACAGGTGATACAAATGAATATCTTTGGCCTGTAGTGCAAAGATGAATATTTGGATAAAGATGATTATTAATTGATGTTACAGGGATAAAATATTGATGATGGACTTTTAAATATTAGAAGATAGTAGAATTCTTTCTCTACTTGACTCTTCTAATGGTTTGCTGTTTCCGTTGCAGTTTTTGATCTAAAACTTGTTGTCAATTATATTCTATCAGATTTTTCCCTGTTGAAGACTAACGATAATTTGTTGTATATTATCTTAGTCATAATATTCTTTACCGGGCTAGTTGAGCTTACCCTTTTCCTTTTTGTTCCATTTTTCTTCTCAGGAGGTGAGAACATAGTAGGATCTAGTCAGGGTATGGAGTGATGGTTCTAGAAAGATATTTTAGCAGTTCTCACTATTTCTGTAAAATAATGTTTGAATAATTGTAATGAGGATTTATTTGAGTGTGGATATTGTCTAGAAGACAATATTTGTATTTAAACTCACAGTATGTGTTGTCGTATTTTGCACGACAATGGTATTATTAATGTTGTAGTTTTCTTTCTGTATCATGTATTTGGCGACTCAGAATGGGTGTTGTATACCTATTTTGGGGGCGTCACAATAACTCTCTTCCTGAATACGAAAGAAATAATACTCCTTACGAATACAACAAATAATATTTCTTACGAATACAAAATAAATAACACCCCTTACCTTAATAAAAATTTGGATACTGCACTAAGGTAATAGCAGGATACTCCTCATTTTTCTCTCTATAGTTTCTCTCTCTAGAGTTTCAGTGAATTCGTAAGAAATAATGAAGGAATGAGTTTCTATTTATATGAAAAAGGACTGAATAGTAACTAATTCATGAATGATCCGGATTAATTTACTTTTAAATGGACGGTCCATATTGATTTACTAATAAAACTTAAAGCAACGGTCCATACTGATTTACTATTAAAACTTTAAACCAACGATCCATATTAATTTACTATTATAACTTTCCACCAGCGGTCCATATTGATTTACTATTATATCTTCAACCAACGATCCATATTGATTTACTATTATAACTTCAACCAACGGTCTGAAAAATTAGCACATCTCCTCATGAAATAATAAGTCAAACTTATAACAAACATCTCATAACAAACCCCTCTATTTATATCAAAAATTGAATAAATAATTACTGTAAGACCCCAACTTATTAATGAATAAAAACAAATTTTCTATAAATATTATTGTAAATAATAAGGGGTTAATTTGATATAATACTTTGGTTATGGGTGAAATATGTAAATTTTGCAAAATAAGCAAGTGGTTATAAAATATTCATTTTGTCGGGGAATATTCGTTTGGTCGTGAAATTTTCTTGCTGTCGGGGAATATTCGTACGACGATGCAGCCTTGTGTGGGCCCCATAACGGAAAGCGATTGGATAAAGAAAACGACAAGTATAAGTTATTTATAAATAACGGCGTAGTTGTTACCGTTAATACTGTTGAAATACCCGGTGGTTAAAATACAGTAGCACACGGTATTGCACCAATTATTGATTCTTACGTAAGAAGACACTACTCAATAATTGTTACAGTAGTTATTGTTCAATATTTTCTTTTATTGATTCAATAATTGTTGCGTTGATATTTTATATTATTGTTATTTCAATAATTGTTGCTGCACAGTATTTTCCATTATCAGATCAATAATTCATATTATTTGAATAGAATTATTAGATAACATTATTGGCAATGTCTAGAAAGTTCTGTCTAAGGATAGGTTTGGTCATCTAATTGCGCGCCAGTAAGGAGAAATCCTTATTGAAAAGCCCCCTCTTTCCTGGGAACGGCCTGGTTGTCATAAATATGATTCTGTAATATTATTTGTGAATAATTAATTATTGATTCATATGATAAGGAAATATTTATTTTATGTGGATATAAATGAGGGATATATTTTTGTGGTTAAAAATGCAGGAGTTAATGTTGAGGTTTTTCTTAGTATTTTTGTCGGAATGGAGGTATTAAAAATCAGGATTTTTGAGATATTTTGCGGGGGTTATAATTTTTAATCCGACCGTTGGATCATGATAATTTTTGGATATGTTATACATATATAAGTGGAGTATATGTCCACAAATTTTGAACCGTTAAAAATGAGCGTATGATTTATTATGAATTTTACGAGATGACTAGTTCAGAAATTGTTGAATTTTCGGAGTTTATCATTTTGATAGAAAATTCTAGAATTGGTGGGCCCCACTCTTGGTTGGTGAAGAAATGTGCTGAGATTTTTATTCAAACGTGGTGGGTGGGAATAGTAGCAGGTAAAGCCATCAGGTTGCAGGTTAAGTCTGCTTCGGCGTGCTAACATTTTCCTATAAATAGAGGGCTAAGTTAGAATTGAAAATCACACCAGAAACAAGTTTTCTCTCTTTCTCTCTCTAGATTATTGAGTGTATTTTGTGAGTATTTAGATACTTTGAGAGTTTCTATTCATCAGAGCAATTTTCTTTCAGCCTTATATCGGTATTCCGACCAGAAGTACTGATATTTTGAGGTAAGGGATATTATTTTCTTCTTAATGATATTATTTTCTTCAATATCATTATGCTGAAATATTAATATGAGTTTTTATCAAATTTGGAACTTTTTGTGTCGGGGTTACTATTCACGTATACAGCACTATTCACGTATACGGTACTATTCACGAATACGGCACTATTCACTGAAAAATAAAAATTTTTCCTTTTTGTCCAAGATGTCTATTATGGTTACTATCTTTGATTGTATCCATGTTTTGATCTTTATTTTTGAATTCTGCTTCACAATTGATTATTATGAAGTATTATTGATCTTGGATAAACTGTTATACGAATCCCTAATGTTTGTCCTTCTGTCTCACTGGATTCGTTCTCTTTAAGATATTTTTCATCATCCTCAGTCCTAAATGATGATATTACTGAATATCTTTGGCCTGTAGTGCAAAGATGTATGATTACTTGATGAATATCTTTGGCCTGTAGTGCAAAGATGAACAGGTGTTGAGATGAACATGACTGACAGGTGATACAAATGAATATCTTTGGCCTGTAGTGCAAAGATGAATATTTGGATAAAGATGATTATTAATTGATGTTACAGGGATAAAATATTGATGATGGACTTTTAAATCTTAGAAGATAGTAGAATTCTTTCTCTACTTGACTCTTCTAATGGTTTGCTGTTTCCGCTGCAGTTGTTGATCTAAAACTTGTTGTCGATTATATTCTATCAGATTTTTTCCTGTTGAAGACTAAAGATAATTTGTTGTATATTATCTTAGTCATAATATTCTTTACTGGGCAAGTTGAGCTCACGCTTTTCCTTTTTGTTCCATTTTTCTTCTCAGGAGGTGAGAACATAATAGGATCTAGTCGGGGTATGGAGTGATGGTTCTAGAAAGATGTTTTAGCAGTCCTCATTATTTCTGTAAAATAGTTTTTGAATAATTGTAATGAGGATTTATTTGAGTGTGGATATTGTCAAGAAGACAATATTTGTATTTAAACTCACAGTATGTGTTGTCGTATTTTGCACGACAATTGTATTGTTGAAGTTGTAGTTTGCTTTCTGTACCATGTATTTGGCGACTCAGAATGGGTGTTGTATACCTATTTTGGGGGCGTCACAGTTGGTATCAGAGCTTAGGGATATGATCCCTGGCTGAGATGTGAGACAAGAACTAGGAGGGGAGAGACGGGGGATTCCTTCGCTAGTATGACCTGACTAAGTTTATTTGGTCGGTCAGAGTATAGGGATAATATATGACATGACTATTAACCCTTGTTTTATGGCAGTATTTAAGAATGGCAGCTGAGAACGTTAATAATGGAGTAAATCAGACCGTGGAGACACTTTTGATCACCACCCAGGGGAACGTGCAACAGGAAGGCAATATTCCTCCTGTAAACAACGTTACCGAGCAAACGATGAATGATGGAATGTTTAGGAGCTTTTTGCAGTTCATGCAAAATCAGACGAGGGAGACTCGTGTGCAAAATACGGGTGGAAATGATAACAACGCGCGGTTTGTCACAGCTAAGCAGTTCAAAGAATTGGGACCACCAGAATTTAAGGGAAAGCCGGATCCGATCATGGCGGAAACGTGGGTCAAGCAAATTACCAAGATATTCGATGTCTTGGGATGCACGGAGGAACAGAAGGTTCCATTCGCTACCTTTATGTTCCGCGGTGAGGCAGACTACTGGTGGGAGTCTGTGAAGCGTACCCAGCCTGACGCACTCAACATGTCCTGGGAAACATTTCAAAAACTATTCAATGACAAGTACTTTCCTGAAAGTATTTGTCATATGAAGGAGGTAGAGTTTATTAGACTGGAGCAGAATAACATGACGGTGTCCTAGTACGAGACGAAATTTACAGAGTTGTCCAGGTTTGCATCTCATTTGGTGGAGACTGAGGAACGTATGACGCGGATGTTTCTGAGAGATTTGAAACCCGGCATACGTCAATATCTCATTTTTCATAAATTTTTTCTTTATTCAGATGTTGTCAACAGGGCTCAATTATTAGAGCGAGATAACGAGTACGGTCAATCGAGGGACCACAACCAGGATCATACCTGTGACGCCCCCAAAATAAGTATACAACACCCATTCTGAGTCGCCAAATACATGGTACAGAAAGCAAACTACAACTTCAATAATACAATTGTCGTGCAAAATACGACAACACATACTGTGAGTTTAAATACAAATATTGTCTTCTAGACAATATCCACACTCAAATAAATCCTCATTACAATTATTCAAACACTATTTTACAGAAATAGTGAGGACTGCTAATACATCTTTCTAGAACCATTACTCCATACCCCGACTAGATCCTGCTATGTTCTCACCTCCTGAGAAGAAAAATGGAACAAAAAGGAAAAGGGTGAGCTCAACTAGCCCAGTAAAGAATATTATGACTAAGATAATATACAACAAATTATCGTTAGTCTTCAACAGGGAAAAATCTGATAAAATATAATCGACAACAAGTTTTAGATCAACAACTGCAGCGGAAACAACAAACCATTAGAAGAGTCAAGTAGAGAAAGAATTCTACTATCTTCTAAGATTTAAAAGTCCATCATCAATATTTTATCCCTGTAACATCAATTAATAATCATCTTTAACCAAATATTCATCTTTGCACTACAGGCCAAAGATATTCATTTGTATCATCAGTCGGTCATGTTCATCTCAACACCTGTTCATCTTTGCACTACAGGCCAAAGATATTCATCAAGTAATTATACATCTTTGCACTACAGGCCAAAGATATTCATTTGTATCATCATTTAGGACTGAGGATGATGAAAAATATCTTAAAGAGAACGAATCCAATGAGACAGAAGGACAAATAGTAGGGATTCGTATAACAGTTTATCCAAGATCAATAATACTTCATAATAATCAATTGTGAAGCAGAATTCAAAAATAAAGATCAAAACATGGATACAATCAAAGATAGTAACCATAATAGACATCTTGGACAAAAAGGAAAAATTTTATTTTTCGGTGAATAGTGCCGTATTCGTGAATAGTGTCGTATACGTGAATAGTACCGTATACGTGAATAGTAACCCCGACACAAAAAGTTTCAAATTTGATAAAAACTCGTATCAATATTTCAGCATAATGATATTGAAGAAAATAATATCATTAAGAAGAAAATAATATCCCTTACCTCAAAATATCAGTACTTCTAGTCGGAATACCGATATAAGGCTGAAAGAAACTTGCTCTGATGAATAGAAACTCTCAAAGTATCTAAATACTCACAAAATACACTCAATAATCTAGAGAGAGAAAGAGAGAAAACTTGTTTCTGGTGTAATTTTCAATTTTAACTTAGCCCTCTATTTATAGGAAAATTTTGGTAGGTTTGACCTGCAACCTGATGGCTTTACCTGCTACTATTCCCACCTACCACATTTGAAATATAATTCAGCACATTTCTTCACCAACCACAAGTGGGGCCCACCAATTCTAGAATTTTCCACCAAAATGATAAACTCCGAAAATTCAACAATTTCTGAACCAGTCATCTTGTAAAATTCATAATAAATCATACGTTCATTTTTAACGGTTCAAAATTTGTGGACATATACTCAACTTATATATGTATAACATATCCAAAAATTACCACGATCCAACGGTCGGATTAAAAATTATAACACCCGCAATATTTCTCAAAAACCCTGATTTGATTTTTTAATACCTCCATTCCGATAAAAATACTGATAAAACACCTCAACATTAACTCCTTCATTTTTAACCACAAAAATATATCCCTCATTTATATCCACATAAAATAAATATTTCCTTATCATATGAATCAATAATTAATTATTCACAAATAATATTACAGAATCACATTTATGACAACCAGGCCGTTCCCAGGAAAGAGGGGGCTTTCCAATAAGGATTTCTCCTTACTGGCGCGCAATTAGATGACCAAACCTCTCCTTAGACAGAATTTTCTAGACATTGCCAATAATGTTATCTAATAATATTATTCAAATAATATGAATTATTGATCTGATAAATGAAAATATTGTGCAACAACAATTATTGAAACAACAATAATATAAAATATCAACGCAGCAATTATTGAATCAATAAAATAAAATATTGAATAATAACTACTGTAACAATTATTGAGTAGTGCCTTCTTACGTAAGAATCAATAATTGGTGCAATACCGTGTGCTACTGTATTTTAACCACCGGGTATTCCAACAGTATTAACGGTAACAACTACGCCGTTATTTATAAACAACTTATACTTGTCGTTTTCTTCATCCAATCGCTTTCCGTTATGGGGCCCACACAAGGCTGCGTCGTCGTACGAATATTCCCCGACAGCAAGAATATTCCACGACCAACCGAATATTCACCGACCAAAAATAAATATTTTATAACCACTTGCTTATTTTGCAAAATTTGCACATTTCACCCATAACCAAAGTATTATATCAAATTAACCCCTTATTATTCACAATAATATTTAGAGAAAATTTGATTTTATTCATTAATAAGTTGGGGTCTTACAACCTCCCCTCCTTATGAAATTTCGTCCTCGAAATTGACGTACGTACCTGATGTTTCAAAAAGGTGAGGATACCTCGCTTTCATTTCTGATTCCAACTCCCAGGTCATTTCTTCAATAGCATGGTTTCTCCACAAAACCTTAACTTGTGGTATAACCTTCGTGCGTAGGACATGCTCTTTCCTATCCAAGATCTTAACAGGTACCTCCTCGTACGTTAAATCTTCAGCTATCTCGTCTAGTTCTAACTCAATAATGTGGTTCGGGTCTTTAACATATTTACGAAGCATAGATATGTGAAAAATATTATGAACACGAGACATGCTTGGAGGTAATGCGAGTCTATATGCCACATTTCCTATTCGCTCAAGAATCTCAAATGGACCAACAAATCTTGGATTGAGCTTTCCTCTCTTCCCAAATCTTGTAACTCCCTTCCATGGTGCAACACGTAATAATACATGATCCCCAATATTAAATTCCACGTCCTTCCGATGAAGATCCGCATAACTCTTTTGTCGATCCTGTGCCGTTTGTATACGTTGTCGAATCGTTTGGATCTTCTCTGTAGTAATGCGTACCAACTCTGGTCCCAACAATGTTGCTTCACCCACCTCGTCCCAGCATACTGGAGAACGACATTTTCTTCCATACAACGCCTCGAATGGAGCCACACCTATGCTCGCCTGATAACTGTTGTTGTAGGAGAATTCCACCAATGGTAGGTACTTATCCCAACTCCCTTTGAGATCTAGGACACAAAGTCTTAATAGATCTTCAAGAGTTTGAATAGTCCTCTCTGATTGTCCGTCCGTTTGAGGATGGTATGCCGAACTGAATCGTAAATCCGTGCCCATAGCTTTCTGCAAGCTAACCCAAAATCGTGAAGTGAATCTTGGGTCACGATCCGAAACTATGGATACTGGCATGCCATGCAATCTCACAATCTCGTTCACGTACATACTAGCAAGACGTTCAAGGGAATAAGTCTCACGTATCGGCAAGAAATGAGCGGACTTGGTTAATCTATCAACAATAACCCAAATCGCATCTATGCCTTGAGAAACCTTGGGAAGACCCGTAACAAAATCCATAGTAATGTGTTCCCACTTCCATTTCGGAATCTCAAGTGGTTGCAATGGACCCTTTGGTACTTGATGCTCCGCTTTTACACGTTGACAAGTTAAACATCTCGAGATAAACTCCGCGATCTCTCTTTTCATATTGCTCCACCAAAATGTATGTCGAAGATCGTGATACATTTTGGTACTCCCAGGATGGATTGCAAACGGTGTGTTGTGTGCCTCCATCATTATTCTATGCTTCAAGTCAAAATCGTTAGGAACACAAAGTCTGGAGTTGACTCGAAGTATTCCTTCTTCATCGATTCTTGCTTCTGGAATAGCACCTTCTTGCACTTTCTTCTTCATACGCATCAGCTCCATGTCCGTAGCTTGAGCAGCTTTAACTTTATCGATTAAAGTCGGTTCTACTCGTATATTTGATATCATCATGTGGGTACTTGGAGCCTTCATCTCTATCTCCATCCTTTGCAAGTCATACAAAATGGGCCTTTGTGTTAACAACATTGCACTCGTACCCGCATATGATCTTCTACTCAATGCGTCAGCTACTACGTTTGCTTTTCCAGGATGATATTGGATGGTATGATCGTAATCTTTCAACAGCTCGAGCCAACGTCGCTGCCGCATGTTGAGTTCCTTTTGGGTGAAGAAATATTTGAGGCTTTTATGATCTGTATAGATCTCCACTTTCTCCCCATACAGGTAGTGTCTCCAGATCTTCAACGCAAAAACGACTGCTGCCAACTCCAAATCATGAGTAGGATAATTCCTCTCATATTCTTTGAGTTGTCGTGAGGCATAGGCTATGACTTTCCCATGTTGCATGAGAACACATCCTAACCCTTTGCCTGAAGCATCGCTGTAGATAACAAATCCATCCGAACCAGATGGTATTGTCAGAACAGGTGCCGAAATGAGTCTCCTCTTGAGTTCTTGGAAACTCTTCTCGCATTCCTCACTCCATACGAATTTTGTATCTTTCCGAGTCAGCTGAGTTAACGGAGTAGCGATTCGAGAAAATCCTTCCACAAATCTCCGATAATAACCAGCTAAGCCCAGAAAGCTACGTACTTCGGTTACCGACTTCGGTTGCTCCCAACTTTGTATGGCTTCAATCTTCGCCGGGTCGACAGATACTCCATGTTTTGACACCACGTGCCCAAGGAATGCTACTTCCTCAAGCCAGAACTCGCATTTCTTCAATTTGGCATATAGCTTATTTTCACGAAGCCTTTGCAGTACCAGCTTCAAATGGCGCTCATGATCTTCACGGCTTTTGGAATAGATGAGGATGTCATCAATAAAGACAACAACGAACTGATCCAAATATTCTTTGAATACACGGTTCATCATATCCATGAAGGCAGCAGGAGCATTAGTCAATCCAAAAGACATGACTAAGAATTCATAATGCCCGTACCGAGTTCTGAAGGCAGTCTTTGGAATATCCTCAGTTTTAATCTTCAGCTGATGATATCCAGAACGAAGGTCGATCTTTGAAAAGAATTGTGTTCCTTGTAACTGGTCGAACAGGTCATCAATGCGAGGTAGCGGATACCTATTCTTGATGGTGACATGGTTCAATTCTCGATAGTCAATACAAAGTCGCATACTCCCGTCTTTCTTCTTTACGAATAAAACAGGAGCACCCCAAGGAGACGTACTAGGACGAATAAAACCGATGTCCAACAACTCCTGTAGTTGGACTTTTAACTCCTGAAGTTCAATAGGAGCCATTCGATATGGGGTTTTAGAAATGGGCTTTGTACCGGGTTCAAGGTCAATAAAGAATTCAATTTCTCGTTCCGGGGGTAGACCGGGAAGTTCTTCAGGAAATACATCGGAAAATTCTCTAACAATAGAAATATTATTCAAATCTGACTTGTCTTTGTTCAAATCCATAACATGGGCTAAGAAAGCTTGACATCCGTTTTTCAATAAACGAATAGCTTTGTGGCTTGATATGACAGTGACTGATTTTAGTGGTTTAGTAGTTTGAATTCGTATGACAGGTTGGTTAGGAATATGAAAACTAACAACCTTACGAAAACAATCAATTTTAGCATGATGAGTGGTTAACCAATCAATTCCTAAAATCACATCAAAAGCAAGTATCTTTAAAGAGATAAGATCAACAGGTAATGTGATAGTGCCAACTTGGATCATGCAAGATTTATAAACTGTAGATGTAACGAAGGTTTCACCCAACGGAGTTTCAACAGATAAGTTAAAGTCCAATTTCTCCGGAGTCAAGTTTAAACGTTGAGCACAAGCAGGAGAGATAAAAGAATGGGTAGAACCGGTATCTAGTAAAGTATAAACTTCGCAAGAATTCAAGATTAGCTTACCCGTGATCACCTCGTTCGGGTTTCTCGCGTTTTGGCCAGTCACGACAAACGCCCTTCCAGGAACCGCTGATTTTGACTTATCCGGGACAACTTTTGGAGTCACCATCCCCGCTGAACTTGGTTTTGCTACAGAACACTCTCGAGCTATATGACCCTCCTTTCCACAGTTATAACATACCTTGGATTGTTGTGGGCAGTTTGGGCTGATATGTCCCTCTTTCCCACATTTGTAACATACGACCGGTGGTCGTTCTCCTCCCCTAGAAACAGTTGATGTTTGTGCTGACGTCTTCACGTTATCATTGTTGTACCTTCTCTTCTTGAAATCTCCTCCCGACTCGCTCCTTCTATTATCACGACCACGATTACCACCAGAGTGGTTACCGCTTTTGTCCGAATGTTTTCCTCCCTGCTGGTTTTCATTGCTTCGATGACTGCCGCCACCGGTATGACCCTGGTTGTGGTCCCTCGGTTGCATATACTCATTATCTCGCTCTAATAATTGAGCCCTGTTTACAACATCTGAATATAAAGAAAATTTATGAGAGATAAGATATTGCCGAATCTCGGGTTTTAGACCTCTCAGAAACATCCTTGTCATTCGTTCCTCATTTTCGACCAAATGAGGTGCAAACCTGGATAACTCTGCAAACTTCGCCTCGTACTGGGACACCGTCATGTTGTTTTGTTCCAGTCTGATAAACTCCACCTCCTTCATATGACGAATACTTTCAGGAAAGTACTTGTCATTGAACAGTTTTTGAAATGTTTCCCAGGACATGTTGAGTGCGTCAGGCTGGGTACGCTTCACAGACTCCCACCAGTAGTCTGCCTCACCGCGGAACATAAAGGTGGCGAATGGAACCTTCTGTTCCTCCGTGCATCCCAAGACATCGAATATCTTGGTAATTTGCTTGACCCACGTTTCTGCCATGATCGGATCCGGCTTTCCCTTAAATTCTGGTGGTCCCAATTCTTTGAACTGCTTAGCTGTGACAAACCGCGCGTTGTTATCATTTCCACCCGTATTCTGCACACGAGTCTCCCTCGTCTGATTTTGCATGAACTGCAAAAAGCTCCTAAACATTCCATCATTCATCGTTTGCTCGGTAACGTTGTTTACAGGAGGAATATTGCCTTCCTGTTGCACGTTCCCCTGGGTGGTGATCAAAGGTGTCTCCACGGTCTGATTTACTCCATTATTAACGTTCTCAGCTGCCATTCTTAAATACTGCCATAAAACAAGGGTTAATAGTCATGTCATATATTATCCCTATACTCTGACCGACCAAATAAACACCAAATAAACTTAGTCAGGTCATACTAGCGAAGGAATTCCCCGTCTCTCCCCTCCTAGTTCTTGTCTCACATCTCAGCCAGGGATCATATCCCTAAGCTCTGATACCAACTGTGACGCCCCCAAAATAGGTATACAACACCCATTCTGAGTCGCCAAATACATGGTACAGAAAGCAAACTACAACTTCAATAATACAATTGTCGTGCAAAATACGACAACACATACTGTGAGTTTAAATACAAATATTGTCTTCTAGACAATATCCACACTCAAATAAATCCTCATTACAATTATTCAAACACTATTTTACAGAAATAGTGAGGACTGCTAATACATCTTTCTAGAACCATCACTCCATACCCCGACTAGATCCTGCTATGTTCTCACCTCCTGAGAAGAAAAATGGAACAAAAAGGAAAAGGGTGAGCTCAACTAGCCCAGTAAAGAATATTATGACTAAGATAATATACAACAAATTATCGTTAGTCTTCAACAGGGAAAAATCTGATAAAATATAATCGACAACAAGTTTTAGATCAACAACTGCAGCGGAAACAACAAACCATTAGAAGAGTCAAGTAGAGAAAGAATTCTACTATCTTCTAAGATTTAAAAGTCCATCATCAATATTTTATCCCTGTAACATCAATTAATAATCATCTTTAACCAAATATTCATCTTTGCACTACAGGCCAAAGATATTCATTTGTATCATCAGTCGGTCATGTTCATCTCAACACCTGTTCATCTTTGCACTACAGGCCAAAGATATTCATCAAGTAATTATACATCTTTGCACTACAGGCCAAAGATATTCATTAATATCATCATTTAGGACTGAGGATGATGAAAAATATCTTAAAGAGAACGAATCCAATGAGACAGAAGGACAAATAGTAGGGATTCGTATAACAGTTTATCCAAGATCAATAATACTTCATAATAATCAATTGTGAAGCAGAATTCAAAAATAAAGATCAAAACATGGATACAATCAAAGATAGTAACCATAATAGACATCTTGGACAAAAAGGAAAAATTTTATTTTTCGGTGAATAGTGCCGTATTCGTGAATAGTGCCGTATACGTGAATAGTACCGTATACGTGAATAGTAACCCCGACACAAAAAGTTCCAAATTTGATAAAAACTCATATCAATATTTCAGCATAATGATATTGAAGAAAATAATATCATTAAGAAGAAAATAATATCCCTTACCTCAAAATATCAGTACTTCTGGTCGGAATACCGATATAAGGCTGAAAGAAACTTGCTCTGATGAATAGAAACTCTCAAAGTATCTAAATACTCACAAAATACACTCAATAATCTAGAGAGAGAAAGAGAGAAAACTTGTTTCTGGTGTAATTTTCAATTCTAACTTAGCCCTCTATTTATAGGAAAATTTTGGTAGGTTTGACCTGCAACCTGATGGCTTTACCTGCTACTATTCCCACCTACCACATTTGAAATATAATTCAGCACATTTCTTCACCAACCACAAGTGGGGCCCACCAATTCTAGAATTTTCCACCAAAATGATAAACTCCGAAAATTCAACAATTTCTGAACCAGTCATCTTGTAAAATTCATAATAAATCATACGTTCATTTTTAACGGTTCAAAATTTGTGGACATATACTCAACTTATATATGTATAACATATCCAAAAATTACCACGATCCAACGGTCGGATTAAAAATTATAACACCCGCAATATTTCTCAAAAACCCTGATTTGATTTTTTAATACCTCCATTCCGATAAAAATACTGATAAAAACCTCAACATTAACTCCTTCATTTTTAACCACAAAAATATATCCCTCATTTATATCCACATAAAATAAATATTTCCTTATCATATGAATCAATAATTAATTATTCACAAATAATATTACAGAATCACATTTATGACAACCAGGCCGTTCCCAGGAAAGAGGGGGCTTTCCAATAAGGATTTCTCCTTACTGGCGCGCAATTAGATGACCAAACCTCTCCTTAGACAGAACTTTCTAGACATTGCCAATAATGTTATCTAATAATATTATTCAAATAATATGAATTATTGATCTGATAAATGAAAATATTGTGCAACAACAATTATTGAAACAACAATAATATAAAATATCAACGCAGCAATTATTGAATTAATAAAATAAAATATTGAATAATAACTACTGTAACAATTATTGAGTAGTGCCTTCTTACGTAAGAATCAATAATTGGTGCAATACCGTGTGCTACTGTATTTTAACCACCGGGTATTCCAACAGTATTAACGGTAACAACTACGCCGTTATTTATAAACAACTTATACTTGTCGTTTTCTTCATCCAATCGCTTTCCGTTATGGGGCCCACACAAGGCTGCGTCGTCGTACGAATATTCCCCGACAGCAAGAATATTCCACGACCAACCGAATATTCACCGACCAAAAATAAATATTTTATAACCACTTGCTTATTTTGCAAAATTTGCACATTTCACCCATAACCAAAGTATTATATCAAATTAACCCCTTATTATTCACAATAATATTTAGAGAAAATTTGATTTTATTCATTAATAAGTTGGGTCTTACAATACCGGTGACAGCAGTCATCAGAACAATGATAACCTGCGGAGAAAGAAGAATACGGATAAGAACGACAACCACTCTGGTGGTAATCGTGGCCATGAATATAGAAGAAGCGAGTCGGGAGGAGATTTTAAAAAGAGGAGATTCAACAATGATAATACGAAGACGTCAGCACCAGCAGCAACTGGTTCCAAGGGAGGAGAACGACCACCGGTCATATGCTATAAGTGCGGAAAAGAAGGACATATCAGCCCAAACTGTCCACAACAGTTTAAGGTATGTTATAACTGTGGAAAGGAAGGACATATCGCTCGAGTTTGCACTGTAGCGAAACCAAGTCCAACGGAGGTGGTGACTCAAAAAGTTGTCTCAAAAAAGTCAAAGTCAACGGTTCCTGGAAGAGCGTTTTTCGTGACTGGTCGGAATGTGAGGAACCCGAACGAAGTTAGCACGGGTTAGTTAATTATAAATTTTTGCGAAGTCTATACCTTATTAGATACCGGTTCTACCCATTCATTTATCTCTCCTGCTTATACTCAACGTTTAAAATTGACTCCGGAGAAAATTAGACTTTGACTTATCTGTTGAAACTCCGTTAGGAGAAACTTTCGTTACATCCACTGTTTATAAATCTTGTTTGATCCAAGTTGGCACCATCACATTACCTGTTGATCTTATCTCTTTAAAGATACTTGCTTTTGATGTGATTTTAGGAATTGATTGGTTAACTACTCATCATGCCAAAATTGATTGCTTTCGTAAGGTTGTTAGTTTTCATATTCCTAAGCAACCTGTTATTCAAATTCAAGCAACCAAACCATTGAAGTCAAACTCTTTCATATCAAGCCGTAAAGTCATTCGTTTATTAAAAAACGGATGTCAAGCTTTCTTAGCTATGTTATGGACTTGAACAAAAATACGTCAGATTTGAATGATATTTCTATTGTTAGTAAATTCCTGACGTATTTCCTGAAGAATTTCTTGGCCTACGCGTGATATTGAATTTTGTATCATCTTTGAATCTGGTACAAAACTCACTTCTAAAATCTCATATCGAATGGCTCCTATTGAACTTCAGGAGTTAAAAACCTAACTGTAGAAGTTTGTACCCGAGCCTTTATCTGGTGACTTCCTTTGTGGAATGCACTGAATCCAGACTCTCCATAAGTGACGCCATATTCGTGCGGTAGTAAACTGATAGGTGTCATTGTGACGTGCTATCCAAGATTGGGATATGAGTCACAGTTGAGAGCAACCTAAGTCAGTAATCGAAATACGTAGCTTTCTGGGCTTATCTGGTTATTATCGGAGATTTGTGGAAGGATTTTCTCGAATCGCTACTCCATTAACTCAGCTGACTCGGAAAGATACAAAATTCGTATGGAGTGAGGAATGCGAGAAGAGTTTCCAAGAACTCAAGAGGAGACTCATTTCGGCACCTGTTCTGACAATACCATCTGGTTCGGATGGATTTGTTATCTACAGCGATGCTTCAGGCAAAGGGTTAGGATGTGTTCTCATGCAACATGGGAAAGTCATAGCCTATGCCTCGCGACAACTCAAAGAATATGAGAGAAATTATCCTACTCATGATTTGGAGTTGGCAGCAGTCGTTTTTGCGTTGAAGATTTGGAGACACTACCTGTATGGGGAGAAAGTGGAGATCTATACGGATCATAAAAGCCTCAAATATTTCTTCACCCAAAAGGAACTCAACATGCGGCAGCGACGTTGGATCGAGCTGTTGAAAGATTACGATCATACCATCCAATACCATCTTGGAAAAACAAACGGGGTAGCTGACGCGTTGAGTAGAAGATCATATGCAGGAACGAGTGCGATGATGTCAAGTATATGCATAGAACCAACTTTAATTGATAAAGTTAAAGTTGATCAAACCACAGACCCGGAGCTGATGCGTATGAAGAAGAAAGTGCAAGAAGGTGCTATTCTAGAAGCAAGAATCGATGAAGAAGGAATACTTCGAATCTACTCCAGATTTTGTGTTCCTAACGATTCTGATTTGAAGTACAAGATCGTGATGGAAGCACACAATACACCATTTGTAATCCATCCTGGGAGTACCAAAATGTATCACGATCTTCGACATATATTTTGGTGGAGCAATATGAAAAGAGAGATCGCGGAGTTTATCTCGAGATGTTTAACCTGTCAACGTGTAAAAGTGGAGCATCAAGTACCAAAGGGTCCATTGAAACCACTTGAGATTCCGAAATGGAAGTGGGAACACATTACTATGGATTTTGTTACGGGTCTTCCCAAGGTTTCTCAAGGCATAGATGCGATTTGGGTTATTGTTGATAGATTAACCAAGTCCGCTCATTTCTTGCCGATACGTGAGACTTATTCCCTTGAACGTCTTGCCAGTATGTACGTGAACGAGATTGTGAGATTGCATGGCATGCCAGTATCCATAGTTTCAGATCGTGACCCAAGATTCACTTCACGATTTTGGGTTAGCTTGCAGAAAGCTATGGGCACGGATTTACGATTCAGTTCGGCATACCATCCTTAAACGGACGGACAATCAGAGAGGACTATTCAAACTCTTGAAGATCTATTAAGACTTTGTGTCCTAGATCTCAAAGGGAGTTGGGATAAGTACCTACCATTGGTGGAATTCTCCTACAATAACAGTTATCAGGCGAGCATAGGTGTGGCTCCATTCGAGGTGTTGTATGGAAGAAAATGTCGTTCTCCAGTATGCTGGGACGAGGTGGGTGAAGCAACATTGTTGGGACCGGAGTTGGTACGCATTACTACAGAGAAGATCCAAACGATTCGACAACGTATACAAACGGCACATGATCGACAAAAGAGTTATGCGGATCTGCATCGGAAGGACGTGGAATTTAATATTGGGGATCATGTATTATTACGTGTTACACCATGGAAGGGAGTTACAAGATTTGAGAAGAGAGGAAAGCTCAATCCAAGATTTGTTGGTCCATTTGAGATTCTTGAGCGAATAGGAAATGTGGCATATAGACTCGCATTAGCTCCAAGTATGTCTCGTGTTCATAATGTTTGTCATATATCTATGCTTCGTAAATATGATAAAGACCCAAACCACATTATTGAGTTAGAACCAGACGAGATAGTTGAAGATTTAACGTACGAGGAGGTACCTGTTAAGATCTTGGATAGGAAAGAGCATGTCCTACGCACGAAGGTTATACCACAAGTTAAGATTTTGTGGAGAAACCATGCTATTGAAGAAATGACCTGGGAGTTGGAATCAGAAATGAAAGAGAGGTATCCTCACCTTTTTGAAACATCAGGTACGTACGTCAATTTCGAGGACGAAATTTCATATGGAGGGGAGGTTGTAAGACCCCAACTTATTAATGAATAAAATCAAATTTTCTCTAAATATTATTGTAAATAATAAGGGATTAATTTGATATAATACTTTGGTTATGGGTGAAATGTGCAAATTTTGCAAAATAAGCAAGTGGTTATAAAATATTCATTTTGTCGGAGAATATTCGTTTGGTCGTGGAATATTCTTGCTGTCGGAGAATATTCGTACGACGGCGCAGCCTTGTGTGGGCCCCATAACGGAAAGCGATTGGATGAAGAAAACGACAAGTATAAGTTATTTATAAATAACGGCGTAGTTGTTACCGTTAATACTGTTAGAATACCCGGTGGTTAAAATACAGTAGCACACGGTATTGCACCAATTATTGATTCTTATGTAAGAAGGCACTACTCAATAATTGTTACAGTAGTTATTGTTCAATATTTTAATTTATTGATTCAATAATTGTTGCGTTGATATTTTATATTATTGTTGTTTCAATAATTTTTGCTGCACAGTATTTTCCATTATCAGATCAATAATTCATATTATTTGAATAATATTATTAGATAACATTATTGGCAATGTCTAGAAAGTTCTGTCTAAGGAGAGGTTTGGTCATCTAGTTGCGCGCCAGTAAGGAAAAATCCTTATTGGAAAGCCCCCTCTTTCCTGGGAACGGCCTGGTTGTCATAAATGTGATTCTGTAATATTATTTGTGAATAATTAATTATTGATTCATATGATAAGAAAATATTTATTTTATGTGGATATAAATGAGGGATATATTTTTGTGGTTAAAAAGTTAATGTTGAGGTTTTTATCAATATTTTTGTCGGAATGGAGGTATTAAAAATCAGGGTTTTTGAGATATTTTACGGGGGTTATAATTTTTAATCCGACCGTTGGATCGGGATAATTTTTGGATATGTTATACATATATAAGTTGAGTATATTTCTACAAATTTTGAACCGTTAAAAACGAACGTATGATTTATTATGAATTTTACGAGATGACTGGTTCAGAAATTGTTGAATTTTCGGAGTTTATCATTTTGATAGAAAATTCTAGAATTGGTGGGCCCCACTCTTAGATGGTGAAGAAATGTGCTGAGATTTTTATTCAAATGTGGTGGGTGGGAATAGTAGCAGGTAAAGCCATCAGGTTGCAGGTTAAGTCTGCTTCGGCGTGCTAACATTTTCCTATAAATAGAGGGCTAAGTTAGAATTGAAAATCACACCAGAAACAAGTTTTCTCTCTTTCTCTCTCTAGATTATTGAGTGTATTTTGTGAGTATTTAGATACTTTGAGAGTTTCTATTCATCAGAGCAAGTTTCTTTCAGCCTTATATCGGTATTCCGACCAGAAGTACTGATATTTTGAGGTAAGGGATATTATTTTCTTCTTAATGATATTATTTTCTTCAATATCATTATGCTGAAATATTAATATGAGTTTTTATCAAATTTGGAACTTTTTGTGTCGGGGTTACTATTCACGTATACAGTACTATTCACGTATACGGTACTATTCACGAATACGGCACTATTCACTGAAAAATAAAAATTTTTTCTTTTTGTCCAAGATGTCTATTATGGTTACTATCTTTGATTGTATCCATGTTTTGATCTTTATTTTTGAATTCTGCTTCACAATTGATTATTATGAAGTATTATTGATCTTGGATAAACTGTTATACGAATCCCTAATGTTTGTCCTTCTGTCTCACTGGATTAGTTCTCTTTAAGATATTTTTCATCATCCTCAGTCCTAAATGATGATATTACTGAATATCTTTGGCCTGTATGTGACGCCCCCAAAATTAGGTATACATCACCAATCTTGGGTCGTCAGATACGTAGTACAAAATACAAATACAACTTACTAATACAACTGTCGTGTACAATACGACAAAACATAAACTGTGAGTTTGAATACAAATATTATCTTCTAGAGAGTATTCATACTCAAAAGGAGTCCTCATTACATTTATTAACACACTATTACATAGAATAGTGAGGACTACTAACTAATACTATCATCCGGACCATCACTCCGTTCCCCGACTTGTCCCAGCTACGTTCTCATTTCCTGAAGAGAACAGTGAAAGAAAGGGTGAGCTCAACTAGCCCAGTAAGAAATATTATGACTAAGATAATGCAGAATAAATTATCATTAGCCTTCAACAATGTTAAACTGATAAAATATAATAGACATCAAGTTTAACTGTAGCGGAACAAGCAATCCATTAAAAGAGTCAAGTAGAAAATAAACTCTACTATCTTTTATGATTTAAAAGATTTTCCAACACTGTGATCGCTGAGACTCAGCTTAATAAAATAATCCACATCATCGAATCACCCCTGCACTACGGCCAAGGATATTCGTATATTCATTAATGGTCATGATCATGCCAACAACTGTCCATCAATGCACTACGGCCAATGAGGACTTTTACCACATCATTTGTAACATTACGGTCATGATTATACCGAATAATCCCTGGTCATAATCATACCAAGTCCATCTATGCACTACAGGCCACAGATGACTTTCAACATTTTATAAACATGAGGATGATGACAATGATATAAGAATTCAATAAAACAAGTTCAAGAATTAATTTATCCAGGAATTAACAACGTCCAAATTGTCAACATGATACTGCTTTGTGGAGTAAAATTCAAGAATGATCAGGAGAATATTTTCATGAATAGATACTGGATGAAGCGCAAATATCAAGGATATTCCACAAATTTCATGGAGTATAGAAGTCAAAACTTAACCAACTGAGTATAATAAAGAATGGAATAACAAAAGAAATCACCATGCATGCGATAGACCGCACAGACAGGTTATTCCAACAGAATAATAAATAATGGAACCAGGTCCGGCGTAAACGCACAGACAGGATATTCCGACAGAATAATAAATAATGGAACCAGGTCCGGCGTAAACGCACAGACAGGATATTCCGACAGAATAATAACAAAACGGAACCAGGTCCGGTGTAAAACACACAGACAGGATGTTCCAACAGAATAATAATAAAAACGGAACCAGGTCCGGTGTAAAACACACAGACAGGATGTTCCAACAGAATAATAATAAAAACGGAACCAGGTCCGGTGTAAAACACACAGACAGGATGTTCCAACAGAATAATAATAAAAACGGAACCAGGTCCGGTGTAAAACACACAGACAGGATGTTCCAACAGAATAATAAAAGAATGTCACCAAGTATAGGGTATACCGCGTATACAGGTTATTCCAACAGAATAATAAGAAATGGAATAACAACAGTTCTCTTCATGAATAAGAAAGAATAACACCCCTTACCGTTTTAAAGAAGAGCTGAAATAAGGAAGTAGTTAAGTAGCAGAATACTCTTCTTCTCTCTCTCTATAGTTTCTCTCTCTAGAGTTCAGTGAATTCGTAAGAAATAATGAAGGAATGAGCTGCTATTTATAGAAAAATAGAATGCATAGTAACTAATCCATGAACGGTCCAGATTGATTACTTTAATCTGACGGTCCATATTTAAAGAAAAATTTTTTAAATAAAATATAATATATTCTATTTATAGAATAACTTTAATAAAGTATTCTGTTTTATATAAAAAGATGTTTCTGTTTTATTACGTTAATAATACGAATAAAACAAAACGTCATTATCGCTAAATAATTCATATTATTAACTGACAATAATTGAATCAAACTGAGTGACTTCTCACATAAGCATTAATAATCAATACCGTGTGCTACTATGCAACCACACGTATTACTGTACTTTTACTACCGAGTAGTTCAACAGTAACAATGGTAAAATTTTTGCCGTTATTTTTAATAAAATATTTTTGTCGTTTTCTCAATCCGACAATAATTCTGTTGTGGGGTCCACCAATGATTGTGTCGTTGTACGAATATTCCCTGTTAAAACGAATATTCCCCGACCAATCGAATATTATATAACAACTTGCGTACTTTGCAAAATTTATAAATATTACCCACAACTATAACATTATATCAAATTAACTCCATAATATTCAAAAATGATATTTATAGAAAATTCTTCTTTATTTATAAAAGTTGGGGTCTTACAACCTCCCCTTCTTATGAAATTTCGCCCTCGAAATTAGGGTACGTACCTGGTATGTCGAAGAGGTAAGGATACCTTGATTTCATTTCAGATTCTAACTCCCAAGTCATTTCCTCAACATCGTGGTTTCTCCACAAAACTTTGACTTGAGGTATAACCTTGGAGCGTAGAATATGTTCCTTCTTATCCAAGATTTGAACAGGAACTTCTTCATACGTCAAATCCTCCGCTATTTCGTCCGGTTCTAACTCAATAATGTGGTTCGGGTCTTCCACATATTTGCGTAACATGGATATGTGAAAAACGTTATGAACACGAGACATACTTGGCGGTAAAGCGAGTCTATAAGCCACAGTTCCTACTCGATCGAGGATTAAAAATGGACCGATGAATCGAGGATTGAGCTTTCCTCTCTTTCCAAATCTCGTAACTCCTTTCCATGGAGCAACACGTAAGAACACATGATCTCCTACATCAAATTCCACGTCCTTTCGATGAAGATCAGCATAACTCTTTTGTCGATCTTGTGAGGTTTTTATACGTTGTCGGATCGTTTGAATCTTTTCTGTAGTCATACGTACCAACTCCGGTCCCAACAACGTTGCTTCACCCACCTCATCCCAGCATACTGGAGAACGACATTTTCTTCCATACAATGCTTCGAATGGAGCCATGCCAATACTTGCTTGATAACTGTTGTTGTAGGAAAACTCCACCAATGGTAAGAACTTGTCCCAACTTCCCTTGAAGTCAAAGACACAGAGTCTTAATAGATCTTCAAGAGTTTGAATAGTCCTCTCTGATTGTCCGTCCGTCTGAGGATGATATGCTGAACTAAATCGTAACTCCGTGCCCATAGCTTTTTGTAAACTAACCCAAAATCGTGAAGTGAATCTTGGGTCTCGGTCAGAAACTATGGATACTGGCATACCATGCAGTCTTACAATCTCGTTTATGTACATACGAGCAAGACGTTCAAGTGTATAAGTTTCTCGTATCGGTAAGAAATGAGCAGACTTGGTCAATCTATCAACAATGACCCAAATCGCATCAATACCTTGAGAAACCTAGGAAGACCGGTAACGAAATCCATGGTAATGTGCTCCCACTTCCATTCTGGAATTTCAAGTGGTTGCAATGGACCTTTTGGTACTTGATGCTCCGCTTTGACTCGTTGACAAGTTAGACACCTTGAGATAAACAACGCTATCTCTCTCTTCATATTGCTCCACCAAAATGTATGACGAAGATCATGATACATTTTGGTACTTCCAGGATGGATTGCAAACGGTGTGTTGTGCGCCTCCATCATGATTTCATACTTTAAATCAGGGTTGTTAGGAACACAAAGTCTGGAGTTGACTCGAAGTATTCCTTCTTCATCGATTCTTGCTTCCGGCATAACACCTTCTTGCACTTTCTTTTTCATACGCATCAGCTCCAGGTCTGTAGCTTGAGCAGCTTTAACTTTATCGATTAAAGTCGGTTCTACTCGTATATTCGCCATCATCACATGGGTCCCTGGAGTCTTTAACTCTATCTCCATCCTTTGCAAATCACACAAAATGGGTCTTTGTGTTGACAATATCGCACTCGTACTTGCATATGATCTTCTACTCAATGCGTCAGCTACCACGTTCGCTTTTCCAGGATGGTATTGAATGGTATGATCATAATCTTTCAACAGTTCAAGCCAACGTCGTTGTCGCATGTTGAGTTCCTTTTGAGTGAAGAAATATTTGAGGCTTTTATGATCCGTAAAGATCTCCACCTTCTCCCCATACAAGTAATGCCTCCAAATTTTAAGTGCAAAGACAACAGCTGCCAACTCTAGATCATGAGTAGGATAATTCCTCTCATATTCCTTGAGTTGTCTTGATGCATAGGCTATGACTTTTCCATGTTGCATGAGAACGCATCCCAACCCTTTGCTCGAAGCATCACTGTAGATGACAAATCCCTCCGAGCCAGATGGTATTGTTAGAACAGGTGCTGAAATGAGTCTCCTCTTGAGTTCTTGAAAACTCTGCTCACATTCTTCGCTCCAACCGAACTTTGTATCTTTTCGAGTCAGCTGAGTTAATGGAGTAGCGATTCGAGAAAATCCTTCCACGAATCTCCGATAATAACCAGCTAAACCAAGAAAGCTACGTACTTCGGTTACTGATTTAGGTTGCTCCCAGCTTTGAATAGCTTCAATCTTTGCCGGGTCAACAGATATTCCACGACTTGATACTACGTGCCCAAGGAATGCTACCTCTTCCAGCCAGAACTCGCATTTCTTCAACTTGGCATAAAGTTTGTATTCACGAAGCTTTTGGAGTACCAGCCTCAAGTGTTGCTCATGATCTTCACGGCTTTTGGAATAAACAAGGATGTCATCGATAAAGACGACCACAAAGTGATCCAAATATTCCTTAAATACCCTGTTCATCATATCCATGAAGGCAGCAGGAGCATTAGTCAATCCAAAAGACATAACTAAGAATTCATAATGCCCATACCGAGTTCTGAAGGCAGTCTTTGGAATATCCTCAGTTCTAACCTTCAGCTGATGATATCCAGAACGAAGATCGATCTTTGAAAAGAATTGTGCTCCTTGCAACTGGTCAAACAGGTCATCAATACGTGGCAATGGGTACCTATTTTTGATGGTGACATGATTCAACTCCCGATAATCAATACAAAGTCGCATACTCCCATCTTTCTTCTTCACGAACAGAACAGGAGCACCCCAAGGAGAAGTACTAGGACGAATAAAACCAATGTCTAACAATTCCTGCAGTTGGGTCTTTAACTCCTGAAGTTCAATAGGAGCCATTCGATATGGGGCTTTGGAAATGGGTTTTGTACCGGGTTCAAGGTCGATACAAAATTCAATTTCACGCTCTGGGGGTAGGCCAGGAAGTTCTTCGGGAAATACGTCAGGAAATTTATTAACAACAGAAATATCATTCAAAGCTGACGTATTTTTGTTTAGATCTGTGACATGAGCTAAGAAAGCTTGACATCCGTTTTTCAATAAACGAATAGCTTTATGGCTTGAGATGACAGCGATTGATTTTAATGGTTTGGTTGCTTGAATTCGCATAATAGGTCGATTAGGAATATGAAAGCTAACAACCTTACGAAAACAATCAATTTTTGCATGATGAGTAGTTAACCAATCAATCCCTAGAATCACGTCAAATGCAAGTATTTTTAATGAAATAAGATCGACAGGTAATGTGTGGGTACCAACTTGAACCAAACAAGACTTATAAACCGTGGATGTAATGAAGGTTTCTCCCAATGGAGTTTCAACAGCTAAGTCAAAGTCTAATTTCTCCGGAATCAAATTTAATCGATGAGCGCAAGTAGGAGAAATAAAAGAATGGGTAGAACCGGTATCAAATAAAGTATAGACTTCGTTAGAGTTTATGATAAGCTTACCCGTGATGACCTCATTCGGGTTCCTTGCTTTCTGGGAGTTCACAACAAACGCTCTCCCTTGCACAACCGGTTTTGACTTTTCTGGGACGGCCTTTGGTGCCTCCATCCTAGCTGAATTTGTCTTCGGTAAACGACAAAATCGGGCTAAATGACCTTCTCTTCCACAATTATAACATGCTTTGGACGGCATCGCGCAGTTTGGACTGATGTGCCCCTCCCCTCCGCATTTGAAACATATGATAGGTGGTCGTTCTCCTTCCTTAACGACAGGTGCTGGTGCTGACGTCTTTCCATCATTGTTGAATCTCCTCTTCTTGAAATGTCCATTCTTATTATTTTGGCCCTGATTACCACCGAAGTGGTTACCATTTCTGGCCTGTTGATTCCCTCCACGCTTGTTGTCACCGCTTCGATGACTGCTTTCACTGGTATTATCATTTTGTCGGCTGCTCTCTTTTGGTTGTTGTCTCGTTATCGCGCTCCACCAACTGAGCCCTATTTACAACATCTGAATACAAACACAGTTTATGAGAAACAAGATGTTGACGTATCTCCAGCTTCAAACCTCTTAAAAACATCCGCGTCATTCTTTCTTCATTATCCACCAGGTGGGACGCAAACCGGGATAACTCCGCAAATTTTGCCTCGTACTGCGACACGGTCATATTATTCTGCTCCAATTTGATGAACTCCACCTCCTTCATGTGACGAATACTCTCGGGAAAGTATTTGTCGTTAAACAGCTCTTGGAACTTCTCCCAGGACATCTTCAGTGCGGCAGGTTGAGTACGCTTTATCGATTCCCACCAGTAATCTGCCTCTCCTCGCAACATAAAGGCGGCAAAGGGAACCTTTTGCTCCTCGGAGCAACCCAAGACATCAAATATCTTGGTGATCTGCTTTATCCATGTTTCAGCTACAAGTGGTTTGGGTTCTCCCTTAAACTCCGGTGGTCCCAGCTCCTTAAACTGTTTAGCGGTGACCGCCAGAGAGTTTCCAGTATTTCCACCTACGTTGTGGACAGGAGCCGCTTTCACCTGTTGTTGCATGAATTGCATAAAGCCTCTGAACATTTGATCATTCATCATTTGGTCAGTGTTGTTTGCATGAGGATTGTCACCTTCCTGATGCACATTATCCTGATTATTGATATGTGGTGAATCAACAGTCGCCTGTGCTCCATTGCTATTCTCAACATTCTCAGATGCCATTTTCAGATACTGCCACAAAATAAAAATTAATTGATATGTCATATTTTATCCTTATATTATGACCGACCAATTAAATACCATGCAAATAAACTTAGGTAGGTCATACTAGCGAAGGAATTCCCCGTCTCTCCCCTCCTAGTTCTATTCTCACATCTTAGCCAGGGATCATATCCCTAAGCTCTGATACCAACTGTGACGCCCCCAAAATTAGGTATACATCACCCATCTTGGGTCGTCAGATACATAGTACAAAATACAAATACAACTTACTAATACAACTGTCGTGTACAATACGACAAAACATAAACTGTGAGTTTGAATACAAATATTATCTTCTAGAGAGTATTCATACTCAAAAGGAGTCCTCATTACATTTATTAACACACTATTACATAGAATAGTGAGGACTACTAACTAATACTATCATTCGGACCATCACTCCGTTCCCCGACTTGCCCCAGCTACGTTCTCATTTCCTGAAGAGAACAGTGAAAGAAAGGGTGAGCTCAACTAGCCCAGTAAGAAATATTATGACTAAGATAATGCAGAATAAATTATCATTAGCCTTCAACAATGTTAAACTGATAAAATATAATAGACATCAAGTTTAACTGCAGCGGAACAAGCAATCCATTAAAAGAGTCAAGTAGAAAATAAACTCTACTATCTTTTATGATTTAAAAGATTTTCCAACACTGTGATCGCTGAGACTCAGCTTAATAAAATAATCCACATCATCGAATCACCCCTGCACTACGGCCAAGGATATTCGTATATTCATTAATGGTCATGATCATGCCAACAACTGTCCATCAATGCACTACGGGCCAATGAGGACTTTTACCACATCATTTGTAACATTACGGTCATGATTACACCGAATAATCCCTGGTCATAATCATACCAAGTCCATCTATGCACTACAGGCCACAGATGACTTTCAACATTTTATAAACATGAGGATGATGACAATGATATAAGAATTCAATAAAACAAGTTCAAGAATTAATTTATCCAAGAATTAACAACGTCCAAATTGTCAACATGATACTGCTTTGTGGAGTAAAATTCAAGAATGATCAGGAGAATATTTTCATGAAAAGATACTAGATGAAGCGCAAATTTCAAGGATATTCCACAAATTTCATGGAGTATAGAAGTCAAAACTTAACCAACTGAGTATAATAAAGAATGGAATAACAAAAGAAATCACCATGCATGCGATAGACCGCACAGACAGGTTATTCCAACAGAATAATAAATAATGGAACCAGGTCCGGCGTAAACGCACAGACAGGATATTCCGACAGAATAATAAATAATGGAACCAGGTCCGGCGTAAACGCACAGACAGGATATTCCGACAGAATAATAACAAGACGGAACCAGGTCCGGTGTAAAACACACAGACAGGATGTTCCAACAGAATAATAATAAAAACGGAACCAGGTCCGGTGTAAAACACACAGACAGGATGTTCCAACAGAATAATAATAAAAACGGAACCAGGTCCGGTGTAAAACACACAGACAGGATGTTCCAACAGAATAATAAAAGAATGTCACCAAGTATAGGGTATATCCGTGTATACAGGTTATTCCAACAGAATAATAAGAAATGGAATAACAACAGTTCTCTTCATGAATAAGAAAGAATAACACCCCTTACCGTTTTAAAGACGAGCTGAAATAAGGAAGTAGTTAAGTAGCAGAATACTCTTCTTCTCTTTCTCTATAGTTTCTCTCTCTAGAGTTCAGTGAATTCGTAAGAAATAATGAAGGAATGAGCTGCTATTTATAGAAAAATAGAATGCATAGTAACTAATCCATGAACGGTCCAGATTGATTACTTTAATCTGACGGTCCATATTTAAAGAAAAATCTTTTAAATAAAATATAATATATTCTATTTATAGAATAACTTTAATAAAGTATTCTGTTTTATATAAAAAGATGTTTCTGTTTATTACGTTAATAATACGAATAAAATAAAACGTCATTATCGCTAAATAATTCATATTATTAACTGACAATAATTGAATCAAACTGAGTGACTTCTCACATAAGCATTAATAATCAATACCGTGTGCTACTATGCAACCACACGTATTACTGTACTTTTACTACCGAGTAGTTCAACAGTAACAATGGTAAAATTTCCGCCGTTATTTTTAATAAAATATTTTTGTCGTTTTCTCAATCCGACAATAATTCTGTTGTGGAGTCCACCAATGATTGTATCGTTGTACGAATATTCCCTGTTAAAACGAATATTCCCCGACCAATCGAATATTATATAACAACTTGCGTACTTTGCAAAATTTATAAATATTACCCACAACTATAACATTATATCAAATTAACTCCATAATATTCAAAAATGACATTTATAGAAAATTCATCTTTATTTATAAAAGTTGGGGTCTTACACTGTAGTGCAAAGATGTATGATTACTTGATGAATGTAACGACCCCAAAATAGGTCCATTCCACCCAACCCATTTTGAGTCGTCAAATACATGGTACAGAAAATAACTACAACTTTATTACAATAATTGTCGTGTAAAATACAACAACACATATGCTGTGAGTTTGGATACAAATATATACCAAATGTGACTCATGTTCCAACCATGGACATCACCTCACAATGACACCTTACATAAAGGTATAGTCAAAAACTGTTTTAGAAATTAGAATCTTTGGGAAGTGCTCAAGAAAACCTTCGTACATGGGAGGCCACGCGTCTAGGTTATGATAGATATCATATGGCCACAGAATTATCCTTGGTTGACCTAATAGATCCCAAAGAAAAATGAGAAGATTACTATCATATTCTTCCCAATGGTGAGTCTTCTCTTGACTTATCATTATCTTCACTGTCTCTAATTGAGAATTATACTTCAAACAAACACCAAGATTATATAGGTAGTGCCCATAGATGTACTCAGCAAGTGGATGAGCACAACCCTGTCTTATGATGACACGAGATTGTATGTCATTAGACATCTTGTATGATAGTGACAAAACACCCTTCAAACGTTGGGTTCGCCTCACCCTATTTTCTTCACCAAATATAACAACTAAATGATAACCACCGTTCTATTCCCTTGTTACCCCCGCTCGACCCAGCTACACTCCTATTACCTGAAAGGAATTGTGAACAGAAGGGTGAGCACAACTAGCCCAGTAAAGAATATCATGACTAAAGATAAATAAATTATCAATAGTCTTCATCAATAATAAATCAGAGATTTAGAACATATGGTAGATGATAAAAAATTTCAACCATAGTTGCAGCGGAACATGCAATCCATTAGAAGAGTCAAATAGATCATAAAGTCTATTATCTCCACCATGTTAAAAATTCACCAACAATGTTTTATCCATGTAACATCACTCAACAGTTCCTTTCCACAATCATATGAATAACTCATAATCATAATTGTGACTATAAATTTTTCTTCGCACCCAGGACGAAGAATATTTTCATCACCTGTTTTTACCTGAAACATCAAAGATCATGGTTATACCAAATCATAGTTCCTGTTTATAATCATACTAACAAATCCATCTTTGCACTACGGGCCAAAGATATTCATCAACAAACCATCTTTGTACTACGGGCCAAAGATATTCAACAACAGTTCATCTTTGCACTACAGGCCAAAGATATTCATCAACAGGCCATCTTTGCACTACATGCCAAATATATTCATCAACAATTCATATTTGCACTACAGGCCAAATATATTCATATCTCAAAGAAATATATAATCATTTCAGAATTTATATAAACAATAATTATAACCATGTTGATCAATTCACCTTTGCACTTAAGCTTAAGATATTCAATTATAAATTCAATGGTCATGATCATACCAGTCACAATTCAACTTTGCACTACAGGCCAAAGAGAACCCTAGTCATGATCATACCAATAATCTACCCATCTTTACACTCCAGTGAAAGAGAATTTCAACATCAGGGTTATAAAAATGTTATATATGATGATAAAAATAATATGATCAACATATAGTTTTAATCTCAAGAGTAATATTCATAACTCATGAATAGTAAATCGTGAATAGTAACTCATGAATAGTAACCCCGACACAAAAGATAGAAATTCCACAATAAAATCCATACTAATATTTCGGTATAATGATATTGAAAGAATAACATTACTTAAATTTATAAACAATTTATTTTAATTGTTTACACTTTACTAATTAATGCATTTAATCATCATAAAATGTCAACTCTTACAATTTCATCATCAATAACCAACACCCTCATCAAAAATCTGTATATATCTCATATAGGATTCTCAAGCCATAAAATCCTATTTTCTAATTTTCTTTCTTCACAAAACATATTTAATTCATTTACTCATAACTAGACCATTTTTATGAAAAATACCAAATCAGTTTCAAAAATATTTCTTTTCTGGGATTTAGCATAATATAGTCCCATAGTGAACATATATTTTTCTCAAAATTTTTAAAAGTCATTTACTATTTTTCATATGGCCAAAATAGCCAAATATTTAGACATTTATCAAAAATTGTACTTTTGTCTAAAAATTCTAAAATTTACAGAGTATACTTCTATCATATACATGTACTCCCA
Source organism: Panax notoginseng (assembly GCA_016801055.1). Taxonomy (NCBI): domain Eukaryota; kingdom Viridiplantae; phylum Streptophyta; class Magnoliopsida; order Apiales; family Araliaceae; genus Panax; species Panax notoginseng. The sequence goes on from CM029023.1 coordinate 136,795,798, forward strand.
ATAAAAATTTCATCAATTTTAGAGTTAACCACAAGGAATTATAAGCTGTTACTTTTAAAATAGTCTTTTCTCATAAAATTCATAACTCTCAATCTATACATCCAAAAATCACCATTTTTGGATACAATCAAGAAAACTCATCAAAATATCATTTCAAATTTTTCCAGAATTTTTGAAGATCAGAAAAATTACGAAACTAAAAATCATAACAACCCTTAAAATCCCTTAATATCCCTTACTATCCCTTACCTCAAAAGAGCAGTACTTCTGACTGGATATCGGATATGATGCTGAAGAAAACTTGCACTGATGAATAGCAACTCACCAAGTATCTAAAAACTCACAAAATATGCTTCATAATATAGAGAGAGAAAGAGAGAAAGCTTATGTTTCTGGTGTGATTTTCAATTCTAACTTAGCCCTCTATTTATAGGAAAATTTTGGTAGGTTTGACCTGCAACCTGATGGCTTTACCTGCTACTATTCCCACCCACCACATTTGAAATATAATTCAGCACATTTCTTCACCAACCACAAGTGGGGCCCACCAATTCTAGAATTTTCCACCAAAAATGATTTATAACCTGATTTCTGAATCAGCCACCTCTTCAAATTCATAACAAATCATACGTTCATTTTTAACGGTTCAAAATTTGTGGGCATATACTCAACTTATATATGTATAACATATCCAAAAATTACCACGATCCAACGGTCGGATTAAAAATTATAACCCCCGTAAAATATTTCAAAAACCCTGATTTTTAATACCTCCATTCCGACAAAAATACTGATAAAAACCTCAACATTAACTCCTTTATTTTTAACCACAAAAATATATCCCTCGTTTATATCCACATAAAATAAATATTTTCTTATCATATGAATCAATAATTAATTATTCACAAATAATATTACAGAATCACATTTATGACAACCAGGCCGTTCCCAGGAAAGAGGGGGCTTTCCAATAAGAATTTCTCCTTACTGGCGCGCAATTAGGTGACCAAACCTCTCCTTAGACAGAACTTTCTAGTCATTGCCAATAATGTTATCTAATAATATTATTCAAATAATATGAATTATTGATCTGATAATGGGAAATACTGTGCAGTGACAATTATTGAACAACAATAATATAAAATTTTAACGTAGCAATTATTGAATCAATAAAATAAAATATTGAACAGTAATTACTGTAACAATTATTGAGTAGTGCCTTCTTACGTAAGAATCAATAATTTCAAAAATACTATGCAATACCGTGTGCTACTGTGCAATAACGCGTATTACTGTATTTTAACCACCGAATATTCCAACAGTGTTAACGGTAACAACTACGCCGTTATTTGTAAAAACTCAAATTTGTCGTTTTCTTCATCCGACAGTTATTCTGTTATGGGGCCCACAAATGGCTGCGCCGTCGTACGAATATTCCCCGACAGAAAGAATATTTCACGACCAAATGAATATTCCCCGACAACAATGATTATTTTATAACCACTTGCTTATTTTGAAAAAAAAATCATATTTCACTCATAATTTTAAACTTTTATCAATTTAACCATTTACTGAATAGTAATTATAAGAAAAATTGAATACTTTTATTTCATAAAATTCGGGGTCTTACAATGAATATCTTTGGCCTGTAGTGCAAAGATGAACAGGTGTTGAGATGAACATGACTGACAGGTGATACAAATGAATATCTTTGGCCTGTAGTGCAAAGATGAATATTTGGATAAAGATGATTATTAATTGATGTTACAGGGATAAAATATTGATGATGGACTTTTAAATCTTAGAAGATAGTAGAATTCTTTCTCTACTTGACTCTTCTAATGGTTTGCTGTTTCCGCTGCAGTTGTTGATCTAAAACTTGTTGTCGATTATATTCTATCAGATTTTTTCCGGTTGAAGACTAACGATAATTTGTTGTATATTATCTTAGTCATAATATTCTTTACTGGGATAGTTGAGCTCACCCTTTTCCATTTTGTTCTATTTTTCTTCTCAGGAGGTGAGAACATAGCAGGATCTAGTCGGGGTATGGATTGATGGTTCTAGAAAGATATTTTAGCAGTCCTCACTATTTCTGTAAAATAGTGTTTGAATAATTGTAATGTGGATTTATTTGAGTGTGGATATTGTCTAGAAGATAATATTTGTATTTAAACTCACAGTATGTGTTGTCGTATTTTGCACGACAATTGTATTATTGAAGTTGTAGTTTGCTTTCTGTACCATATATTTGGTGACTCAGAATGGGTGTTGTATACCTATTTTGGGGGCGTCACAACTACCACAAATCATTTATCTTTAATAAACACATTGTGACGCCCCCAAATTCGGGTGTCTTTCAACCCGACAGATGGTGCTACACGGTACTACCATTCACACATACATTCAATTGAAATGCATCAACAGAACGAATATGTCTTCTATATGATCCAAAACAATATTCTCTTCCCAGGTTCTTTATAACCAATACATAAGTTCTTTGTCATAATATCAAATACATTACAACATTAAACCTATACTATTACATAGACAGTTCAACGGACTGCCTTAGCCTTTTCCTTATCTTTACCGGATCCTTCGGTCCATTCGGTCTTAGTTGCATTTATATGGTTCAAGCAAGAGTGAGCATAACTGGCTCACCAAGTATAACAATTCCATTTAAACGACATGCTTGAAACATAGGAATAATATATCTTCAATAACTGAACAATAGTTACGAAGTACTATTGATAATTCAAAATATCACTTCTTTTCCTTCAAAACGTTTCACAATGAATAGCATTCATTAAACATATAACTTGGTCCAAGACCTTGAGCATTTCATACTTTCTTTGAAAGGGACAACCCGACACTAAGTCCGTAAGTCCGATATATCTTACGAGCACGTCTAGGTGATCAGCTTATAGTACTCTATGTTGATCAACACTACATTCTTTAAACGTATGTACGTTTAAGTTGTGGCAACCTCACGTGCTTGTCGTTTGACGACAAAACATTTTAGCATACTCAGTCTTCATTTGAAAACCACACCAACATAGTTTGGTAAAACATTCACAGTACTTTGATAGATTATAAGAAATCCAACATAACGTAAGTTTAGCCGAAAGAATTGGCGTCGACTTCATCATACATCAACTCATGCGTAAGAATACATGAATCACAAAGCTTGTCCAGATTGAACGGAAACAAAGGTTAAAACACTTGCCTTCAGCGTCTGTTACTGTTATTACATGTTCACTTTAAGTCCTTAAGGTCTCTACAATATGTATCACATAACGTAACACATTAGGTCATGAATAAACATACATGGTTCCTAATGAATCTTACCCTTCTTCTCAATCTAATCATGTATTAAATTTGTTACTATTAGTTCCGGCTTTCCGTTATAGTTTACATTGTCATTACGTTCATGTTCGATTGATTATCTTCAACCTTTAGTTATCATACTTAAGGTTTAACAATGTCTTAAACAATGTTACTTCAAGCTTTAGTTAATTACTAATTAGTTTACTTTCTTTCTTTACTTACAAACTCTCCTTACTAAGCAATCCCTAAGGCTGGTGCTGCGGTGCCAGCTTCCCGCTGCGGCGCGGGTTTGCAGTGCACAAGCCCCGGCCTCGGCGCTGCGGCTCCACTCTTTCTTCACTGTGTCGCGCTGCGGCGCCAACAAACAGTGCACTATGGTTCCAGCCTCATGTTGCGGCGCTGACCTTTCTACTTTGAGTCGCGCTGCGGCGCGGACTCTGTGCCTCAGAAAAATTTAACAGATTTTCTACTTAGTGAACTTCCCGGACTCCAAATTTGATCATTTCAAGTCCGAATTGGCTCGTTCAAAAGCCATTAGCTCACAAATCACATACTCTATATGTTCATGTAAGAATTTTATATTTTCAAATTTGTTAACTAAAAATTCCTCTATGAGTTCAGTTTTAACGAAAACGATAAACGTTTGTGAACGTTCAACGCTCGTTTCTTCGTTCTAAGTCGGAATTCAATCATTTTTGAGTCTGCAACTCTATAATGCCAAATAAGACTTGCCTCCATCGAAAACCAACATTTTCGAGCTCAATATTGAAATTCGACTTCCATTCCAAGAATTTTACGAATTCGACGATTATCGTCTAATCGTGTGAATTCCAGAATAACTTCGTTACTTATGATTTGTTCTTCGTTTCAAATGGATTCTATCCATCATACTAACATCTTAACATACATATTACATCAACTTATTTACATGATAAGTTATTACTTATTCTGTTGGGGTTTCGATACAGAAACGCACAGCGGAAATTAAATTTTAAAGAAATTTCGAAACCCTAAAACAGGATCCATGCGAAAAATAATTAATTCAGTGGTAAGAAATTATACCGATTGTAAAAGCTAGAATCGATACGGTCGAATCTCCAACACAATTCAAACGGACTGCGTCTCTACGGTATCCACACGAACGCTCCACACGAATCGTCCTACGATCTGCAGAAGAAGGAAACGCGGTACTAGCCACCAAGGATGAGGATTTTTAAACTGTTTTTCTCTAGTCTCTCTCTAAGAGCGACTAGGGTTTTTGTTTTGACGTAAAACCTAAAGTGACTGATATACATCATATATATAGCAGTCAGGAGGAATTAATCAAAACCTAATGGTATTAAAATCCGAATTTATATATATCTTAATTAAGTCTTACTTAATTAATATACCTATATATAAATTATCCTATTAATTTAAATTCGTAATTTAAAATTATATCAATCATATTGATATATTTAAATCTTTACAATTTAAATTAATTTCCTTTTAATTACGTTCTTTGTGTGTGACCCTATAGGTTATTATTACGTTGGCAATAACCTTAAAATCATATTATAAAGTTATAAACGGTGAGCGGCATCTAGTAATGCATCACTGCTACCCAAGTAATAATAAGATCGATGATTCGATGCAACCTTTTCGTGACCAATGCTTCAATGTAATTTAATCCTTTTAACCTTAATATCCAAGATTAAACTCGAGTCATGGAATGTGTCATACTCTTCATAATTTAATCTGAGTTTTTCTTGATCAATGAGTGGACTATATGAAACAAATCATTATTTGAGCATGGCCATGCATTTCATAGTCCTACTCAATCAAGAGGCCTATGGATATCACCCCTAATATATAGGATGGTTAAATTCCATCTAGATCACTCATATTCCTCACACGATTCATGATGTACCCAATAATCACCTTTATAGTCCACCCTATTAAAGGTGACATTTGATGATATCAAAGTACATAAATTCTCGTGTAGTAATATAGTGATTTCAGGTCGGAGGACCATTACATCATTGTCACTATGAGAATTGCTAATGACACTTCGCATAATGCTCCATATAGAATTCTCATGGTGGGCCTGTCCAGTACATCGTTCTCTAACATGTACCTATGCATTGACTTAATATCTCATATATTTATGACCAATGAGATTTGGTCATCAGTCAATCCACATACTAGTCTCAATGCATCATTGTTGTCCCATTAACAATGATACTCGACTAGGGACATTTAAGAACAATGATACTAATTGTAATTATATAATCTCATGTTCAAGTCACATACTTGAAACTATATAATTTGTATCACTATTCTAAGGAATTTTATTATGTTAACAATTATATTACGCAGTAAATAAAACCATAATAAAATCATTTATTTATTCAATCAATAATAATATCAAATGTTAAGCAATTATATCAAATAATTGGCCTCTAGGGCATAAACTCTAACATATTCTTCATGAGTTTATAACTTATCAAAGTATAAACTACATATAATTTCATTTCTCATGACTTATGATAGTTTATGTCTTCTAACCATCATTCTTATATTCTTTTATCATACTAACTTCATTCATGTAAACATGTTACAAATCTTACAAGTTCTTCCTTAGTTCATAGCTTATCTATGAACAAAGTGCTTATTCACGGCTTATTAAGACTTAAGTCCTTAGATTATTCATTCTTGTCATTTCTTAGCATACATGTCCATTAATCCACACTTCTCTTATCAACCTACAATGGTAGAGATGGAAGACTAATGACATAGGATCATTACCTTTGATGATCAAGCTTTCTTCTTCTTTTCTAACAAATGAAAGTCTAGCTTATTCTTGCTTATTCTCTCTAACAATTAAGTTAAAAGCGTTGGATGAAAGTTAACAACCAACAAATGAAAACCAACCTCTCTTATTTATAGGAAAACCAAACTTAGGGTATTTTAGTTTATAGCCAAATCCCACCTCCTTAGTAACCTCCATACTATTCATTACCTAGCTATTAAGTAAACTTGCTTATTACACAATTTACTTGGCCATCACATAAATATCTTGGTCACCAAGATTACCCATATGACCATGGGTTGCCCCATGGGCCACCCTAACCCATTGGATCAATAGCTTGGGCTTAGGTTTAATTAACATAACTTAAGCTTTTGTGCTTGCATTAATTTACTTTGGACTTTACTTTAACAATCACTTGGGCTTTAACATTACTTCTAGTGGACTTAACAAATTGCTACACAATCCCACAAGTTCATTTCAATTGGCTAAAAGCCTTATAACTTATTGTTTATGTATTATTCTCGTATTCTAACTCGTATACTAATTCATAATATACGATATACCATCATTCATACATACTCGTATAATACTTTGTATTATACTCGCATTCATTACCTCGTACAATACCTACGTGTTATACGATCATTACTTTAGCTTCTAACGCTTTATTTTCCCTAATGTTCTCAAATTAAGTCCTCGGGCGAAAAGTTACATTTTTCATACTTAAATTATTATTACATAATCAAACTCACCTTGATACTCTATCGTTATGTATTTCTCTTAAGTTCAAAAATAAATTTCGTACAGAAATCGATGAATAGTATTTTTTTTAAAATTTCTCGAAAAGCTTTTATTTTCGTTTTGAAAATTCAAACACTTTAATTCCTTCACGTAGTTAAAATACTACGACTTTTCGACGTTTCTAGGTTATAGAACGACATTCATCTTACTAACACATAAAAATAACAAATAATATAATTTAATTCATTATTTAATTAAATAAAATTATTTTACATTAGATCCGAATTTCTCGGTCGTTACACACATTTTTAATCTATTAACAATTATTCATCATTAATATTAAAACTCACAATATTTAACAACCAGATCATTCCCAGGAAAGAAGGGGCTTTTCGATAAGAATTTCTCCCTATTGGCGCGCAATTAGGTGACCAAATCTCTCCTCGACAGAACTTTCTAGACATCGTCAATATTGTAAATAATAATATGAATAACTTTGTCGTCTCAATTATTGATTAAATAATATAAAATATTATGCAGATGATACTATGACAATAATTAAATCAAAAATCGTGAGATACTATGCATCAATTACTGTTGCAATAATTGAGTATAACTGAGTGACTTCTCACGTAAGCATCAATAATCAATACCGTGTGCTACTATGCAACCACGCGTATTACTGTACTTTTACCATCGGGTATTTCAACAGTTTAACGGTAAAAACTTTCGCCATTATTTTTTTATAAAATGTTATTTCTGTCGTTTTCTAACTCCGACATTTATTCTATTGTGGGTTCCACCAATGATGGTGTCGTCGTACAAATATTCTTCGACAAAAAGAATATTCCCCGACCAAACGAATATTTTCCGACACAATGAATATTTTATAACAACTTGCTTACTTTGTAAAGTTTTTAAATATCGTCCTTAACTTTAAACTTTTATCAATTTAACTATTTACCAAAATAGAAAAATTGAATACTTTAATTTCATAAAATTCGGAGTCTTATAATCTCACCTCCTTATGAAATTTCGTCCCCGAAATTTACGTACCTGGTATTTCGAAGAGTTGAGAATACCTTGCTTTCATTTCAGATTCTATCTTTTCTGTCATCTTGATTTCTCCATTACTCATCTCCTGTATTTCAGATATCATTCTAGAATACAGCTTCAAAATAAGGGATAATTGATATATCACAATTTTGTCAATTTATCAAGTAAGAAATTTCAGCTTAGGTAAGTCACACACTAGCGAAGTATATTACTCGTCTCTTCCCTCCTAGTTCTAAACTCAGATCTCCGCCAGCGACCATATTTCTATGCTCTGATACCATTTGTGACGCCCCCAAAATAGGTATACATCACCCATTCTGAGTCGCCAGATACACTGTACAGAATCAAATACAAACTTCTTTTATACAATACGACAAAAGCGTAGCTAAGAGTTTTTACACGAATATTGTCTTCTAGACAGTATTCAAACTCAAATGGAGTCCTCATTACATTTATTATCACACTATTCTATAGAATAGTGAGGACTACTATAGCCATCATCTTGGACCATCACTTCGTCCCCCGACTACAAACTTTCTCATACAACTGTCGTGAAAAATTCGACAACACATATGCTATGTATACCAACTGTAACTCTCATCCCTTTTCTTGGATAGCATCTCACAGTGATAGCTTACAATGGTACCTTATATAAAGGTACAATCAATAACTGTTTTAGAAATTAAAATATTTGAAAAATGCTCAAGAAAACCTTCGTATTTTGGGAAGCCATGCATCTAAGTTATAATAGATATCGTATGACTCGAGAATTATCCTTGGTTGACCCAATAGACCCCAAACAAAAACGAGAAGATTACTATCATGTTCTTTTCAATGGTGAGTCTTCACTTGTCATATAAATATCTCCATGGTCTTCAATTGAGAATTATATTTCAACCAAATTCCAAGATTATATAGGTAGTGCTTGTAGATATAATTAGCAAGTGGATGTGCACAACCCTGTCTTATGATAACACGAAGTCGTAGGTCATTAGACATCTTGTATTATAGTGGCAAAACATCCTTTTAAAGTTGGGTTCACCTCATCCTATTCGGTTCATCAAAATCAACGGTTAAATGACATATAAAATATGACACACTTATCTAAAATTCTCAATAAAATTATTTCCATACTATTTTAGGGAAACCTCAACAGCTATCGACCACCGTTCTATTCCCCTGTTACCCCCGCTCGACCCAAATAAACTCTTATTACCTGAACAGGAGCACCCCAAGGAGACGGATAATTAATACAAAGTCACATACTCCCATCTTTCTTCTTCACGAATAGAACAGGAGCACCCCAAGGAGAAGTACTAGGACGAATAAAGCCAATGTATAACAATTCCTGCAGTTAGGTCTTTAACTCCTGAAGTTCAATAGGAGCCATTCGATATGGGGCTTTAGAAATGGGTTTTGTACCGGGTTCAAGGTCGATACAAAATTCAATTTCACGCTCTGGGGGTAGGCCAGAAAGTTCTTCAGGGAATACGTCAGGAAATTCATTAACAATAGAAATATTATTCAAAACTTACGTATTTTTGTTTAGATCTGTGACATGAGCTAAGAAAGCTTGATATCCGTTTTTCAATAAACGAATAGCTTTATGGCTTGAGATGATAGTGATTGATTTTAATGGTTTGGTGGCTTGAATTCGCATAACAGATTGGTTAGGAATATGAAAGCTAACAACCTTACGAAAACAATCAATTTTTGCATGATGAGTAGTTAACCAATCAATCCCTAGAATCACGTCAAATTCAAGTATTTAAAATTAAATAAGATCGACAGGTAATATGAGGGTACCGATTTGAACTAAACAAGACTTATAAACAGTAGATGTAATGAAGGTTTCTCCCAATGAAGTTTCCACAGATAAGTCAAAGTCTAATTTTTCCGGAGTCAAATTTAATCGTTAAGTGCAAGTAGGAGAAATAAAAGAATGGGTAGAACCGGTATCAAATAAGGTATATACTTCGCTAAAGTTTATGATAAGCTTACCCGTGATGACCTCATTCGGGTTCTTTGCTTTCTGGGAGGTCACTACAAACGTTTTTCCTTGCACTACTTGCTTTGACTTTTCTGGGACGGCCTTTGGTGCCTCCATCCTAGCTGAACTTGTCTTCGGTGAATAACAAAATCGGGCTAGGTGACCTTCTCTTCCACAATTAAAACATGCTTTGGACGGCATCGCGCAGTTTGGACTGATGTGTCCCTCTCCTCCGCATTTGAAGCATATGATAGGTGGTCGTTCTCCTTCCTTAACAATGGATGATGGTGCTGACGTCTTTCCATCATTGTTGAATCTCCTCTTCTTGAAATGTCCATTCTTATTGTTTTGGCCCTGATTAGCACCGAAGTGGTTACCATTTCTGGCCTGTTGATTCCCTCCACGCTTGTTATCACCGCTTCGATGACTGCTCTCACTGGTATTATCATTTTGCCGGCTGTTCTCCTTTGATTGCGTTGACTCATTATCGCGCTCTACTAACTGAGCCCTATTTACAACATCTGAATACAAACACAGTTTATGAGAAATAAGATGTTGACGTATCTCAGGCTTCAAACCTCGTAAAAACATTCGCGTCATTCGCTCTTCATTATCCACCAAGTGGGACGCAAACTGGGATAACTCAGCAAATTTAGCCTCATACTTCGACACGGACATATTATTTTGCTCTAGCTTGATAAACTCCACCTCCTTCATATGACGAATACTCTCGGGAAAGTACTTGTCGTTTAATGGCTCTTGGAACTTCTCCCAAGACATCTTAAGTGCGTCAGGTTGGGTACGTTTTACAGATTCCCACTAGTAATCTGCCTCTTCACGCAACATGAAGGTGGCGAAGGGAACCTTTTGTTCCTCGGAGCATCCCAAGACATCAAATATCTTGGTGATCTGCTTTATCCATGCTTCCGCCTTAAGTGGTTTTGGCTCTCCTATAAACTCTGGTGGTCCCAGCTCCATGAACTGTTTAGCAGTGACCGTCTGAGAGTTTTCAGTGTTTTCACCTACATTTTGGACAGGAGCCGCTCACGCCTGATGTTGCATGAATTGCATAAAGCCTCTGAACAGTCCATCATTCATCATTTGGTCAGTGTTGTTGTTTGTATGAGGATTGTCGCCTTCTTGATGCACATTCTCCTGATTATTGATATGTGGAGACTCAACGGTCTCTTGTACTCCATTGCTATTTTCAACATTCTCGGATGTCATTTTCAGATACTGCCACAAAATAAAGGTTTATTAACTTATAACATATTATCCATATACTTTGACCTACCAATTAAATACCAAATAAACTTAGGTAGGTCATACTAGCGAAGGAATTCCCCGTCTCTCCCCTCCTAGTTCTAGTCTCACATCTTAGCCAGGGATCATATCCCTAAGCTTTGATACCAACTGTGACGCCTCCAAAATTTGGTATACATCACCCATCTTGGGTCGCCAGATACATGATACAGAATTCAAATTAAACTTAATTATACAACTGTCCTGTATAATACGACAAAACATAACTGTGAGTTTGAATATAATTATTGTCTACTAGAGATTATACAGACTCAAAAGGAGTCTTCATTACAATTATTGTCACACTATTTAACAGAATAGTGAGGACTACTAATACTATCATCTAGTCCATCACTCCGTTTCCTGACTCGTTCCAGCTATATTCTCATTTCCTGAAGAGAACAGTGAAAGAAAGGGTGAGCTCAACTAGCCCAGTAGAAAATATTATGACTAAGATAATGCAAAATAAATTATCATTAGCCTTCAACAGTGTTAAACTGATAAAATATAATAAACATCAAGTTTAACTGCAGCGGAACAAGCAATCCATTAGAAGAGTCAATTAGAGAATAAAATCTACCATCTTCTATGATTTAAAAGGTTTTTCAACACTGTTATCGCTAGGACTCAGCTTAATAAAATAATCCACATCATCGAATCACCCCTGCACTACGACCAAGGATATTCTTTAGTATCACGACCACAATTATCCATGCACTACGGGCCAAGAATATTTGTGTATTCATTAATGGTCATGATCATGCCAACAACTGTCCATCAATGCACTACGGACCAATGAGGACTTTTACCACATCATTTGTAACATTACAGTCATGATTATACCGAATAATCCCTGGTCATAATCATACCAAGTCCATCTATGCACTACAGGCCACAAATGACTTTCAACATTTTATAAACATGAGGATGATGACAATGATATAAGAATTCAATAAAACAAGTTCAAGAATTAATTTATCCAAGAATTAACAACGTCCAAATTGTCAATATGATACTGCTTTGTGGAGTAAAATTCAAGAATGCACAGAAGAATATTTAAATAAAAAGATACTGGATGAAGCGCAAATATCAAGGATATTCCACTAATTTCATGGAGTATAGAAGCCAAAATTTTAACCAACTGAGTATAATAAAGAATGAAATAACAAAAGAAATCACCATGCATGCGATAGACCGCACAGACAGGTTATTCCAATAGAATAATAAATAATGAAATCAGGTCCGGCGTAAAACGCACAGACAGAATATTTCAACATAATAATAATAAAGACGAAACTAGGTCCGGTGTAAAATACACAGACATGATGTTCCAATAGAATAATAGAAGAATGTCACCAAGTATAGGGTAGACCGCGTATACAGGTTATTCCAACAGAATAATAAATAATGGAATAACAGAAGTTCTCTTCATGAATACAAAAGAAATAATACCCCTTACGAGTACAACAAATAATATCCCTTACCGTGTTAAAGAAGAACTGAAATAAAGAAGTAGTTAAGTAGCAGAATACTTTTTTTCTTTCTCTCTATAGTTTCTCTCTCTAGAGTTCAGTGAATTCGTAAGAAAATAATGAAGGAATGAGCTTCTATTTATATTAAAATGGAATGCATAGTAACTAATCCATGAACGGTCCAGATTGATTTACTTTAATTTGACGGTCCATATTTAAAGAAAAATCTTTTAAATAAAATATAATATATTCTATTTATAGAATAACTTTAATAAAGTATTCTGTTTTATATAAAAAGATGTTTCTGTTTTTTTACGTTAATAATACGAATAAAACAAAACTTCATTATCGCTAAATAATTCATATTATTAATTGACAATAATTGAATCAAACTGAGTGACTTCTCATATAAGCATTAATAATCAATACTGTGTGCTACTATGCAACCACACGTATTACTGTACTTCTACTACCGAGTAGTTCAACAATATCAATGTGATGAACGAGAATTCTGTAATTTATTTTAAATATTTATTGAAGTAAATAAATATTTTTCGACGATTTAATTATTAGATTTAATAATTAATTGATGCAATTGTGGTAGATTAATTTAATTATATGTGTTGTATTTATTAAATTAATGTAGAAAATTTTTATTATTCAGGTATGTGATTATGTGAGCTTATTGAATTAAATGAAATAATTTAATTAAGCATGATGTTATTTAATTAATTTAATTATTAATTAGAGAATTAATAAATTGACATTATTTATTAATGAGATAATTGAATATATGATTATGTGAATTTACGAGTAATTATTATATTTTATTTAAAGTAAATTAAATAAAATATGGGATTTATTTTATAAAGAGGGTGACATTTTCAAACTATATAATAAAAGAGTTTATTAAATTAATTGAGTTTAAGCCTTTTAAGGCTAGCCAAACGTGACTTTAGGGGGGGTTACTAGCAGTTACCCATGACTGCGTTAACTGATTAGTATGCGCGTCAGTTCTATTTCAATCGACGTTTTCTTCTTTTCTATTTTTCTCTAAGTCTGATAAAACTAGTTAGAGAGAATCTGAGAATTATTGAGGAGAATTGTGAGCCAGTGATTGAGAAGGAATTCATCTCTTACTAAAATTCATTCTACGTTTGGGTAATCTTCTCAAACCTAATTTTTATTTTACGTCATTTAGTTTTTATAAAATGGCTTTCAAAGTTTGGTTTAACGTCTGTAATTGGGTTAGGAATAATGATTATGGGTTTTGTTTATGTTATGCCATATCAAATCGTATTTTAATTATATATTGTTGCAAACCATAACATCAGTATTGTGAAAGCATGTCGTACATATGTTATTTCAAAATAAACAGAGTACGTGATATGGCCATATGGCCATATATGTGATAATTGATGTATTGATTATATATTATCCCTAAAATTTACACCCTTATATTATTGAGCATGTTAATACGAAGAGATCAAGCCTTAAACGAACGGATTCGGTGTTATAACGAATCCGTAGTGTTAAATTATATATTTTATATTCAAAAACCACCAAGAACATCAAAGTCAGTGAATTCACATGTTTTAATTATGTAATTATGTGTTTTAATTGGTTAAAATCACTTTATATATGTTGGGTTATGATTATACATGAATTATAACATGTGGGTATTTGTGAATTGGTGAAATTAGTGATAAAATGTGTTGTTTTCGCTGAATTCTGTGTTCTTCGCGAACTGAGAATCAGTTTCTGGAGTCTCGCGCCGCGGCGCCAACTCCAGAACTGAAGTCCCGCGCCGCAGCGCCCCTGCGCCGCAGCGCCAAGACCCAAGCCATGGCGCCATAGCGCAGCAGCGCCAAGGGCCCGGCCACAGCGCGGTGCGATTTCTTAGTACATTAGTGGCGCCGCAGCGCCACTCTCCAGAAAATTCAGAAATGTATTTTTTTTAAAATGTTTAAGTCTAACAATGTGTTAGTGGATTATTGTAATGAATATGTAAACATGTTAGAAGAATAATGTGATGATAAAATAATTGTTTAACATATAATAAAATATTACATGTGAATTGAATTATTAAATACATAATTGGTTTGATAATTCATGAAGTATAAATTATGTGAAAACGTGATAATTTGACTAAGTTTAGTCAATAATTAAAGTAGACAACGAGAATTAATTTATGTTGATTAATTATTAATTAACAAGTATTGTGTGTATGAATGGTATGTAGGATTTAATTCAAAAAACGTGCTTAGTTAAAGTGTAATCTACACACGAGGCAAGTTTCTTAACTTTACTTTTACATTGAGCAAGTATCCTATCCCTAACCCTACTTGTCATTATTGTTCAAGTTTATTATTTACCTTGAATAAATTATCCTTGTTATTATTCAAGTTCAAGCATGATATTAAAGATTAATTATCTTTCCAAAGCATGATTCAGTTATACAATAATTGTCCTATTGTATACTTTTGAGATTATTATTCTAATCAAATATCAATATTTGTTGAACCTTATTAGACTAGTGAACCTTATTGATTCAACTAGTCCATAGTTGATGAGCGTTCTAAATTTCAGAACCCTTGATGAAATTATCCAAACCAAACTTCCTTTGGTGCGGACTCGAATGACAAACTGAGATGAACAACCCTGTATAGGGGATTATTTACGCTTTAGCATTAAGATATTGTGCACAGTATGGTACTAAGGGCTGATCCCCCTAAGTACGAGAAGAAGGTCCATAGTCTTATGACTGTTAAACGTTTCAAGTATAATCCTTGATAACCTAGGACATAGTTCAAGGTCTTATGACCCTCAGAATTCTTTTGATTCTTGTTATTTATTCTTGATTCAAAAGTTGAGCTTTTATTTAGATGTCTTTGATTATTCGCATGTTATTATACTGTTATTTCATTTTTATACTTGTGGGCATTTGTGCTCACTCTTGCTTAATAATAACATTGCAGTTAAGAATGAAAGAAGCAATGAACCCTCCACTAGTAAGGGCAAGGGCAAAGTTAGCAAGTGATGAAGACTTGATATTTTAATTGATGATGTATTATGTTTAAGACTTATGTTGTTGTTTAAGACTTATTTGTTTAGAATTCCGCACAGATGTTTTAAGGTTAGTTAACCTGGGATTTATTTATGATTCAGTTGATGTAACCCTTAAGGGAAGAGATTTATTTATGATTTCTATCTATTGTATGGTTTGATATTATTTATAGGTAGATAGATAGATGATGCTTGTACAGTGAACACCAAATCCCGTGGAATCGAAGTACCCGGATTTGGGGGTGTCACAATCAACGGTAAAACTTCCGCCATTATTTTTAATAAAATATTTTTGTCGTTTTCTCAATCCGATAATAATTTCGTTGTGGGATCCACCAATGATTGTACCGTCGTACGGATATTTCCTGACAAAAAGAATATTCCCCGACCAAACGAATATTTTATAACAACTTGCTTACTTTACAAAATTTATAAATATTACTCCCAACTATAACATTATATCAATTTTACTCCATAATATTCAAAAATAATATTTATAGAAAATTCATCTTTATTCAAAAAGTTGGGATTTTACAATCTCCCCTTCTTATGAAATTTTGCCTCGAAATTAGGGTACGTACCTGGTATATCGAAGAGGTAAGGATACCTTGATTTTATTTCAGATTCTAACTCCCAAGTCATTTCCTCAACATCGTGATTTCTCCACAAAACTTTGACTTGAGGTATAACCTTGGTGCGTAGAATATGTTTCCTTCTTATCCAAAATTTGAACAGGAACCTCTTCATACGTCAAATCTTCCGCTATTTCGTCCGGTTCTAACTCAATAATGTGGTTCGGGTCTTCCATATATTTACGTAGCATGGATATGTGAAAAACGTTATGAACACGAGACATACTTGGCGGTAAAGTGAGTCTATAGGCCACAGTTCCTACTCGATCGAGGATTAAAAATGGGCCGATGAATCGAGAATTGAGCTTTCCTCTCTTTCTAAATCTCGTAACTCTTTTCCATGGAGCAACACGTAACAACACATGATCTCCTATATCGAATTCCACGTCCTTTCGATGAAGATCAGCATAACTCTTTTGTCGATCTTGTGAGGTTTTTATACGTTGCCGGATCGTTTGAATCTTTTTCGTAGTCATACGTACCAACTCCGGTCCCAGCAACGTTGTTTTATCCACCTCATCCCAGCATACTGGAGAACGACATTTTCTTCCATACAACGCTTCGAATGGAGCCATGCCAATACTTGCTTGATAACTGTTGTTGTAGGAAAACTCCACCAATGGTAAGAACTTGTCCCAACTTCCTTTGAAATCAAGAACACAGAGCCTTAATAGATCTTCAAGAGTTTGAATAGTCCTCTCTGATAGTCCGTCCGTCTGAGGATGATATGCCGAACTAAATCGTAAATCTGTGCCCATAGCTTTTTGTAAACTAACCCAAAATCGTGAAGTGAATCTTGGGTCTCGATCAGAAACTATGGATACTGGCATACCATGCAGTCTTACAATCTCGTTTATGTACATACGAGCAAGACGTTCAAGTGTATAAGTTTCTCGTATCGGTAAGAAATGAGCAGACTTGGTCAATCTATCAACAATGACCCAAATCGCATCTATGCCTTGAGAAACTTTGGGAAGACCGGTAATGAAATTCATGGTAATGTACTCCCACTTCCATTCAGGAATTTCAAGTGGTTACAATGGACCTTTTGGTACTTGATGCTCCGCCTTGACTCGTTGATACGTTAGACACCTTTAGACAAACAGCGCTATCTCTCTCTTCATATTGCTCCACCAAAATGTATAACGAATATCATGATACATTTTGGTACTCTCAGGATGGATTGTAAACGGTGTGTTATGCGCCTTCATCATGATTTTATACTTTAAATTAGGGTCGTTAGGAACACAAAGTCTAGAGTTGACTCGAAGTATTCCTTCATCATCGATTCTTGCTTCCGGCATAGCACCTTCTTGCACTTTCTTCCTCATACGCATCAGCTCCAGGTCTGTAGCTTGAGCAGCTTTAACTTTATCAATTAAAGTCGGTTCTACTCGTATATTCACCATCATCACATGGGTCCTTAGAGTTTTTAACTCTATCTCCATCCTTCGCAAGTCACACAAAATGGCCTTTTGTGTTGTCAATATTGCACTCGTACCCGCATATGATCTTCTACTCAATGCGTCAGCTACCACGTTCGCTTTTCCAGGATGGTATTGGATGGTATGATCGTAATCTTTCAACAGTTCAAGCCAACGTCGTTGTCGCATGTTGAGTTCCTTTTGAGTGAAGAAATATTTGAGGCTTTTATGATCCGTAAAGATCTCCACCTTCTCCCCATACAAGTAATGCCTCCAAATTTTAAGTGCGAAGACCACATCTGCTAACTCTAGGTCATGAGTAGGATAATTCCTCTCATATTCTTTTGAGTTGTCGTGAGCCATAGGCTATGACTTTCTCATGTTGCATGAGAACACATCCTAATCCTTTGCCCGAAGCATCACTGTAGATGACAAATCCCTCCGAACCAGATGGTATTGTCAGAACAGGTGCTGAAATGAGTCTCTTCTTGAGTTCTTAAAAGCTCTTCTCACATTCTTCGCCCCAACCGAACTTTGTATCTTTCCGAGTCAGCTGAGTTAATGGAGTAGCGATTCGAGAAAACCCTTCTACGAATCTCCGATAATAACCAGCTAAGCCGAGAAAGCTACGTACTTCGGTCACTGATTTAGGTTGTTCCCAACTTTGAATAGCTTCAATCTTTGCTAGGTCAAGAGATATTCCATGACTTGATACCACGTGCCCAAGGAATGCTATTTCCTCATGTCAGAACTCGCATTTCTTCAACTTGGCATAAAGCTTATATTCACGAAGCTTTTGGAGTATCAGCCTCAAGTGTTGCTCATGATCTTCACGGCTTTTGGAATAAATAAGGATGTCATCAATAAAGACGACCACAAAGTGATCCAAATATTCCTTGAATACTCGGTTCATCATATCCATAAAGGCAGCAGGAGCATTAGTCAATCCAAAGGACATGACTAGGAATTCATAATGCTCATACTGAGTTCTGAAAGCCGTCTTTGGAATGTCATCGGTTCTAATCTTCAATTGGTGATATCCAGAACGAAGACCAATCTTTGAAAAGAATTTGGCTCCTTGTAACTGGCCAAACAGGTCATCAATACGTGGCAACGGGTACCTATTTTTGATGGTGACATGATTCAACTCCCGATAATCAATACAAAGTCGAATACTCCCATCTTTCTTCTTCACGAATAGAACAGGAGCACCCCAAGGAGAAGTACTAGGACGAATAAAGCCAATGTCTAACAATTCCTGCAGTTGGGTCTTTAACTCCTGAAGTTCAATAGAAGCAATTTGATATGGGGCTTTAGAAATAGATTTTGTACCGGGTTCAAGGTCGATACAAAATTCAATTTCACGCTCTGGGGGTAGGCCAGGAAGTTCTTCAGGGAATACGTCAGGAAATTCATTAACAATAGAAATATTATTCAAAACTGACGTATTTTTGTTTAGATCTGTGACATGAGCTAAGAAAGCTTGCTATTCGTTTTTCAATAAACGAATAGCTTTATGGCTTGAGATGACAGTGATTGATTTTAATGGTTTGGTGGCTTGAATTCGCATAACAGATTGGTTAGGAATATGAAAGCTAACAACCTTACGAAAATAATCAATTTTTGCATGATGAGTAGTTAACCAATCAATCCCTAGAATCATGTCAAATGCAAGTATTTTCAATGAAATAAGATCGACAGGTAATATGAGGGTACCGATTTGAACCAAACAAGACTTATAAACAGTGGATGTAATGAAGGTTTCTCCCAATGGAGTTTTCACAGATAAGTCAAAGTCTAATTTTTTCGGAGTCAAATTTAATCGTTGAGCGCAAGTAGGAGAAATAAAAGAATGGGTAGAATCGGTATCAAATAAGGTATAGACTTCGCTAGAGTTTATGATAAGCTTACCCGTGATGACCTCATTCGGGTTCTTTACTTTCTGGGAGGTCACTACAAACGCTTTCCCTTGTACTACTGGCTTTGACTTTTCTAGAACGGCCTTTGGTGCCTCCATCCTAGCTGAAATTGTCTTCGGTGAACAACAAAATCGGGCTAGGTGACCTTCTCTTCCACAATTATAATATGCTTTGGACGGCATCGCGCAGTTTGGACTGATGTGTCCCTCTCCTCCGCATTTGAAGCATATGATAGGTGGTCGTTCTCCTTCCTTAACAATGGGTGATGGTGCTGACGTCTTTCCATCATTGTTGAATCTCCTCTTCTTGAAATGTCTATTCTTATTGTTTTGGCCCTGATTACCACCGAAGTGGTTACCATTTCTGGCCTGTTGATTCCCTCCACGCTTGTTATCACCGCTTCGATGACTGCTCTCACTGGTATTATCATTTTGCCGGCTTTTCTCCTTTGATTGCGTTGACTCATTATCGCGCTCTACTAACTGAGCCCTATTTACAACATCTAAATACAAACACAGTTTATGAGAAATAAGATGTTGACGTATCTCAGGCTTCAAACCTCGCAAAAATATTCGCGTCATTCGCTCTTCATTATCCACCAAGTGGGACGCAAACTGGGACAACTCAGCAAATTTAGCCTCATACTTCGACACGGACATATTATTTTGCTCCAGCTTGATAAACTCCACCTCCTTCATATGACGAATACTCTCGGGAAAGTACTTGTCGTTTAATAGCTCTTGGAACTTCTCCCAAGACATCTTAAGTGCGTCAGGCTGGGTACGTTTTATAGATTCCCACTAGTAATCTGCCTCTTCACGCAACATGAAGGTGGCGAAGGGAACCTTTTATTCCTCGGAGCATACCAAGACATCAAATATCTTGGTGATCTGCTTTATCCATGCTTCCGCCTTAAGTGGTTTTGGCTCTCCTATAAACTCTGGTGGTCCCAGCTCCTTGAACTGTTTAGCAGTGACCGTCTGAGAGTTTCCAGTGTTTCCACCTACATTTTGGACAGGAGCCGCTCTCGCCTGATGTTGCATGAATTGGATAAAGCCTCTGAACAGTCCATCATTCATCATTTGGTCAGTGTTGTTGTTTGTATGAGGATTGTCGCCTTCTTGATGCACATTCTCCTGATTATTGATATGTGGAGACTCAACGGTATCTTGTGCTCCATTGTTATTTTCAACATTCTCGGATGTCATTTTTAGATACTGCCACAAAACAAAGGTTCATTAACTTATAACATATTATCCATATACTTTGACCTACCAATTAAATACCAAATAAACTTAGGTAGGTCATACTAGCGAAGGAATTCCCCGTCTCTCTCCTCCTAGTTCTAGTCTCACATCTTAGCCAGGGATCATATCCCTAAGCTTTGATACCAACTGTGACGCCCCCAAAATTTGGTATACATCACCCATCTTGGGTCGCCAGACACATGATACAGAATTCAAATAAAACTTAATTATACAACTGTCGTGTATAATACGACAAAACATAACTGTGAGTTTGAATATAATTATTGTCTACTAGAGATTATACAAACTCAAAAGGAGTCTTCATTACAATTATTGTCACACTATTTAACAGAATAATGAGGATTACTAATACTATCATCTAGTCCATCACTCCGTTCCCCTCCCAGCTATATTCTCATTTCCTGAAGAGAACAGTGAAAGAAAGGGTGAGCTCAACTAGCCCAGTAAGAAATATTATGACTAAGATAATGCAAAATAAATTATCATTAGCCTTCAACAGTGTTAAACTGATAAAATATAATAAACATCAAGTTTAACTGCAGCGGAACAAGCAATCCATTAGAAGAGTCAATTAGAGAATAAAATCTACCATCTTCTATGATTTAAAAGGTTTTTCAACACTGTTGTCGTTGGGACTCAGCTTAATAAAATAATCCACATCATCGAATCACCCCTGCACTACGGCCAATGATATTCTTTAGTATCACGACCACAATTATCCATGCACTACGGGCCAAGAATATTTGTGTATTCATTAATGGTCATGATCATGCCAACAACTGTCTATCAATGCACTACGGACCAATGAAGACTTTTACCACATCATTTGTAACATTACAGTCATGAATATACCGAATAATCCCTGGTCATAATCATACCAAGTCCATCTATGCACTACAGACCACAGATGACTTTCAACATTTTATAAATATGAGGATGATGACAATGATATAAGAATTCAATAAAACAAGTTCAAGAATTAATTTATCCAAGAATTAACAACGTCCAAATTGTCAATATGATACAGCTTTGTGGAGTAAAATTCAAGAATGCACAGAAGAATATTTTCATGAAAAGATACTGGATGAAGCGCAAATATCAAGGATATTCCACTAATTTCATGGAGTATAGAAGCCAAAACTTTAACCAACTGAGTATAATAAAGAATGAAATAACAAAAGAAATCACCATGCATGCGATAGACCGCACAGACAGGTTATTCCAACAGAATAATAAATAATAGAACCAGGTCCGGCGTAAAACGCACAGATAGGATATTCCAACAGAATAATAATAAAGACGGAACCAGGTCCGGTGTAAAACACACAGACATGATGTTCTAACAGAATAATAGAAGAATGTCACCAAATATAGGGTAGACCGCGTATACAGGTTATTCCAACAGAATAATAAATAATGGAATAACAGAAGTTCTCTTCATGAATACAAAAGAAATAATACCCCTTACGAGTACAACAAATAATATTCCTTACCGTTTTAAAGAAGAACTGAAATAAAGAAGTAGTTAAGTAGCAGAATACTTTTTTTCTTTCTCTCTATAGTTTCTCTCTCTAGAGTTCAGTGAATTCGTAAGAAAATAATGAAGGAATGAGCTTCTATTTATATTAAAATGGAATGC
Organism: Panax notoginseng; assembly: GCA_016801055.1. Lineage (NCBI taxonomy): Eukaryota > Viridiplantae > Streptophyta > Magnoliopsida > Apiales > Araliaceae > Panax > Panax notoginseng. The sequence continues at coordinate 136,818,425 of CM029023.1, forward strand.
ATAGTAACTAATCCATGAACGGTCCAGATTGATTTACTTTAATTCGACGGTCCATATTTAAATAAAAATCTTTTAAATAAAATATAATATATTTTATTTATAGAATAACTTTAATAAAGTATTCTGTTTTATATAAAAAGATGTTTCTGTTTTATTACGTTAATAATACGAATAAAACAAAACTTCATTATCGCTAAATAATTTATATTATTAATTGACAATAATTGAATCAAACTGAGTGACTTCTCATCTAAGCATTAATAATCAATACTGTATGTTACTATGCAACCACACGTATTACTGTATTTCTACTACCGAGTAGTTCAACAGTATCAACGGTAAAACTTCCGCCGTTATTTTTAATAAAATATTTTTGTCGTTTTTTCAATCCGATAATAATTTCGTTGTGGGATCCACCAATGATTGTACCGTCGTACGGATATTTCCTGACAAAAAGAATATTCTCCGACCAAACGAATATTTTATAACAACTTGCTTACTTTACAAAATTTATAAATATTACCCCCAACTATAACATTATATCAATTTTACTCCATAATATTCAAAAATAATATTTATAGAAATTTTATCTTTATTCAAAAAGTTGGGATTTTACATTTACTATTGTTGTAAGACCCTAACTTATTAATGAATAAAATCAAATTTTCTCTAATTATTATTGTGAATAATAAGGTGTCTATTTGATATAATATTTTAGTTATGGGTGAAATGTGTAAATTTTACAAAATAAACAAGTGGTTATAAAATATTCATTGTTGTCGGGGAATATTCGTTTGGTCGTGGAATATTCTTTCTGTCGGGAAATATTCGTACAACGACACAACCATTTGTGGGCCCCATAACAGAATAACTGTCGGATGAAGAAAATGACAAAATTGAGTTTTTATAAATAATGGCGGAGTTGTTACCGTTAACACTGTTGGGATACCCGGTGGTTAAAATACAGTAATACGCGTGGTTGCACAGTAGCACACGGTTTTGCACAGTATTTTTGAATTATTGATCCTTACGTAAGAAAGCACTACTCAATAATTGTTACAGTAGTTACTGTTCAATATTTTATTTTATTGATTCAATAATTGCTACGTTAATATTTTATATTATTGTTGTTTCAATAATTGTTACTGCACAGTATTTTCCATTATCAGATCAATAATTCATATTATTTGAATAATATTATTAGATAACATTATTGACAATGTTTAAAAAGTTCTGTCTAAGGAGAGGTTTGGTCATCTAATTGAAATCCTTATTGGAAAGCCCCCTCTTTTCTGGGAACGGCCTAGTTGTCATAATTGTGATTCTGTAATATTATTTATGAATAATTAATTATTGATTTATATGATAAGAAAATATTTAATTGATGTGGATATAAATGATGGATTTATTTATGTGGTTATTATTAAAGGAATTAATGTTGAGGTATTTTATCAGTATTTCTGTCGGAATGGAGGTATTAAAAATTAAATCATTGTTCTTGAGATATATTGCGTGAGTTATAATTTTTAATCTGACCGTTAGATCGTTGTGATTTTTGGATATGTTATACATATATAAGTTGAGTATATATCCACAAATTTTGAACCGTTAAAAATTAACGTATAATTTGTTATAAATTTTAAGAGGTGACTAATTCGAAAATTAGGTTTATAAATGATTTTGGTAGAAAATTCTAGAATTGAGTGGGCCCCACTTGTGGTTAGTGAAGAAATGTGCTGAATTTTATTTCAAATGTGGTGGGTGGCAATAGTAGCAGGTAAAGCCTTCAGGTTGCAGGTCAAGTCTGCTTCGGCGTGCTAACATTTTCCTATAAATAGAGGACTAAGTTAGAATTAAAAATCACACCAGAATTCATAAGTTTTCTCTCTTTCTCTCTCTATATTCTCGAGCGTATTTTGTGAGTATTTTGATACTTTGAGAGTTGCTATTCAGTGCAAGTTTTTGTCAGCACTATATCCGAAATTCAGTCAGAAATACGGTTATTCTGAGGTAAGGGATGTTATTTTCTTCTTAAATGATATTATTTTCTTCAATATCATTATACTGAAATATTGATATGAACTTTTTATCAAATTTAAAACTTTTTGTGTCGGGATTACTATTCACGTATGCGACACTATTCACGTATACGACACTATTCACGAATACGGTACTATTCACCGAAAAATGAAATTTTTTTCTTTTTATCCAAGATGGCTATTATGGTTACTATTTTTGATTGTATCCATGTTTTGATCATTATTTTTGAATTCTGCTTCGAAATTGGTTATTTCGGAGTATTATTGAACTTGGATAAACTGTAATACGAATCCCTAATATTTGTTCTTTTATCTCACTGAATTCGTTTTCTTTAAGGTATTTTTCATCATCCTCAGTCCTAAATGATGATATTACTGAATATCTTTGGCCTGTAGTGCAAAGATGAATGATTACCTGATAAATATCTTTGGCTCGTAGTGCAAAGATTAACAGGTGTTGAGATGAACATGACCAACTGAGTATTATTCTTGAATTTTACTCCACAAAGTAGTATCATGTTGACAATTTGAACGTTATTGATTTCGGGATAAATTAAATTATAAATCTTTAAAATTTATCCTTGAACTTGTTTAATTGAATTATTATATCATTGTCATCATCCTCATGTTTATATTCTGTTGAAAGTCATATGTGGCATGTAGTGCATAGATGGACTTGATATGATTATGACCAGAGATTATTCGGTATAATCATGACCGTAATGTTACAAATGATGTGGTAAAAGTCCTCATTGGCCCGTAGTGTATTGATGGACAATTTGACCCCAGTATAAAACCCATTTCTAAAATCCTTAAAATATTTCTTCACCTAAAACGAACGTATTATGCGCTGAAGACGTTGGCTCGAGCTGTTGAAAATTACGATTATACCATTTAATACCATCGTGGGAAAAGCGAACGTGGTAGCTGACGCGTTGAGCAGAAGATCGTATGCATTTATGAGTACGAATATACGAACCTACGTGAAGATAGCAAATATACGATTAAAACCGACTTTAAATCGATAAAGTTAAAGCCGCTCAAGCTACAGACTCAGAGCTGATGAATGTAAAGAAGAAGGTTCAAGAGGGCGTTATTCTAGGAGCAAGAGTTGATGAAGAGAGGAAATCTCAACCCTCGATTTTATTGGTCTATTTGAAATCCTCAATTGAGTAGGAACTGTGACCTATAGACTCGTTTTAAACGCCAAGTATGTCGCGTGTTCATAACGTTTATTTTGTATCGATGTTACGTAAATATATGGATGATCCGAACCACATTATTGATTAAGAACCGGACGAGATAGCGGAAAATTTAACGTATAAGGAGATACCTCAAGAGTTAGAATCTGAAATAAAGTCAAGGTATCCCCATATGTTCGGCATATCAGGTACGTACGTAAATTTCGGGGACGAAATTTCATAAGGATGGGAGGTTGTAAGACCCCAACTTATTAATGAATAAAATCAAATTTCTTCTAATTATTATTGTGAATAATAAGGTGTCAATTTGATATAATATTTTGGTTATGGGTGAAATATGAAAATTTTGCAAAATAAACAAGTGGTTATAAAATATTCATTGTTGTCGGGGAATATTCGTTTGGTCGTGGAATATTCTTTCTGTCGAAAAATATTCGTACGACGGCACAGCCATTTGTGGGCCCCATAACAGAATAACTGTCGAATGAAGAAAACGACAAAATTGAGTTTTTATACATAACGGCGTAGTTGTTACCGTTAACACTGTTAGAATACCCGGTGGTTAAAATACAGAAATACGCATGGTTGCACAATAGCATACAGTTTTGCACAGTATTTTTGAATTATTGATCCTTACGTAAGAAGGCACTACTCAATAATTCATATTATTTGAATAATATTATTTCAATAATTCATATTATTTGAATAATATTATTAGATAACATTATTGGCAATGTCTAGAAAGTTCTGTCTAAGGAGAGGTTTGGTCATCTAATTGCGCGCCAGTAAGGAGAAATCCTTATTGAAAAGCCCCCCTTTTCTGGGAACGGTCTGGTTGTCATAATTATGATTCTAAAATATTATTTGTGAATAATTAATTATTGATTTATATGATAAGAAAATATTTATTTGATGTGGATATAAATGATGGATTTATTTATATGATTATTATTGAAGGAATTAATGTTGAGGTGTTTTATCAGTATTTCTGTCGGAATGGAGGTATTAAAAATTAAATCACTCTTCTTAAAATATATTGCGTGAGTTATAATTTTTAATCTGACCGTTGGATCGTTGTGATTTTTGGATATGTTATACATATATAAGTTGAGTATATGTCCACAAATTTTAAACCGTTAAAAATTAACGTATAATTTGTTATGAATTTTAAGAGGTGACTGATTCGGAAATTAGGTTTATAAATAATTTTGGTAGAAAATTCTAGAATTGAGTGGGCCCCACTTATGGTTGGTGAAGAAATGTGCTGAATTTTATTTCAAATGTGGTGGGTGGCAATAGTAGCAGGTAAAGCCATCAGGTTGCAGGTCAAGTCTGCTTCGGCGTGCTAACATTTTTCTATAAATAGAGGGATAAGTTAGAATTGAAAATCATACCAGAATTCATAAGTTTTCTCTCTTTCTCTCTCTATATTCTCGAGCGTATTTTGCGAGTATTTTGATACTTTGAGAGTTGCTATTCAGTGCAAGTTTCTGTCAACATTATATCCGAAATTCAGTCAGAAGTACGGTTATTCTGAGGTAAGGGATGTTATTTTCTTCTTAAATGATATTATTTTCTTCAATATCATTATGCTGAAATATTGATATGAACTTTTTGTCAAATTTGGAACTTTTTGTGTCGGGGTTACTATTCACGTATACGGCACTATTCACGTATACAACACTATTTACGAATACGGCACTATTCACCGAAAAATAAAATTTTCTTCTTTTTATCCAAGATGGCTATTATGGTTACTATCTTTGATTGTATCCATGTTTTGATCATTATTTTTGAATTCTGTTTTGAAATTGGTTATTTCGGAGTATTATTGAACTTGGATAAACTGTAATACGAATCCCTAATATTTGTTCTTTTATCTCACTGGATTAGTTTTTTTTAAGATATTTTTCATCATCTTCAGTCCTAAATGATGATATTACTGAATATCTTTGGCCTGTAGTGCAAAGATGAATGATTACCTGATGAAGATCTATGGCCCGTAGTGCAAAGATGAACAAATGTTGAGATGAACATGACCAACTGAGTATTATTCTTAAATTTTACCCCACAAAGTATTATCATGTTGACAATTTGGACGTTATTGATTTCTGGATAAATTAAATTATAAATCTTTAAAATTTATCCTTGAACTTGTTTAATTGAATTATTATATCATTGTCATCATTCTCATGTTTATATTCTGTTGAAAGTCATATGTGGCATGTAGTGCATAGATGGACTTGATATGATTATGACCAGAGATTATTCGGTATAATCATGACCGTAATGTTACAAATGATGTGGTAAAAGTCCTCATTGGCCCGTAGTGTATTGATGGACAATTTTTGGTATGATTATGGCCATGGATTCTCTTCGGCCAATGGTGCAAAGATGAATTGTTTTATGGCATGATCATGACCGTTGATGAAAACACGATTATCTTTGGCCCGTAGTGCAGGAATGATTCGATGATGTGGATTATTTATTAAGCTGAATCTCAGCAATAAAATTGATGATAAATCTTTTAAATCATAGAAGATAGTAGGTTTTATGCTCTATTTGACTCTTCTAATGGATTGATTTTTTCTGCTGCAGTTGTTGATCTAAAACTTGTTGTCTATTATATTTTATCAGATTTTTCTCTGTTGAAGACTAATGATAATTTGTTATACATTATCTTAGTCATAATATTTCTTAATGGACTAGTTGAGCTCACCCTTTCTTTCACTGTTCTCTTTAGGAAATGAGAATAGAGCTAGGACTAGTCGGAAAATGGATTGACGATCCAGATGGTTGCATTAGTAATCCTCACTATTCTGTGAAATAGTGTGATAATTGTAATGAGGACTCCTTTTGAGTTTGTATACTCTCTAGTAGACAATATTTGTATTCAAACTCACAGTATATGTGTTGTCGTATTCTGCACGACAATTGTATTACTGAAGTTGTATTTGTTTCTGTACCATGTATTTGGCGACTCAGAATGGGTGATGTATACCTATTTTGGGGGCGTCACAATTATAACTTTCCACCAGCGGTCCATATTGATTTACTATTATATCTTCAACCAACGATCCATATTGATTTACTATTATAACTTCAACCAACGGTCTGAAAAATTAGCACATCTCCTCATAGAATAATAAGCCAAATTTATAACAAAAACCTCATAACAAACCCCTCTATTTATATAAAAAGTTGAATAAATAATTACCACAAATCATTTATTTTTAATAAATACATTTTTAATCTATTAACAATTATTCATCATTAATATTATAACTCATAATATTTAACAACCAGATCATTTTCAGGAAAGATGGGGCTTTTCGATAAGGATTTCTCCCTATTGGCGCGCAATTATGTGACCAAACCTCTCCTCGACAGAACTTTCTAGACATCGTCAATATTGCAAATAATAATATGAATAACTGTTGTCGTCTCAATTATTAATTAAATAATATAAAATATTATGTAGATGATATTGTGACAATAATTGAATCAAAAATCGTGAGATATTATGCATCAATTACTGTAGTAATAATTGAGTATAACTGAGTGACTTCTCACGTAAGCATCAATAATCAATACCGTGTGCTACTATGTAACCACGCGTATTACTGTACTTTTACCACCGGGTATTTCAATAGTTTAACGGTAAAAACTTTCGCCATTATTTTTTTATAAAATATTATTTCTGTCGTTTTCTAACTCCGACATTTATTCTGTTGTGGGGTCCACCAATGATGGTGTCATTGTACAAATATTCTCCGACAAAAAGAATATTCTCCGACCAAACGAATATTTTCCGACACAATGAATATTTTATAACAACTTGCTTACTTTGTAAAAATTTTAAATATCAACCTTAACTTTAAACTTTTATCAATTTAACTATTTATCAAAATAAAAAAATTGAATACTTTAATTTCATAAAATTCAGAGTCTTACACTCACAAACTATGTGAGTTGTAATGAATGAAGGCTTATTTTTTATGAATATTTGATTACCCACAAAAATTAAAATAGTTATCTTTGTATGAAGGTCTGGCTACCAACTGCACTATATTTAAAATAATTTTATTTTTAAAAAGTTATTTATAAGTTGATAGCCGAACCTTCATACAAAGGTAATCAATTCAATTTTATTGGGTTACCAATTAATTATAAAAAAATTTAAGAACAGTTTCCAAGTGTTACTTGAATTTATTTTCTTCAATACATGCAGATGGTATCCGAAATACCATGTAAGAGTTCACATTTATGTAGCTGCTGGTTACTTATAAATAACCTTTTAAAAATAAAATTAATTTGAATATGATGCAGTTGGTAGTCAAATCTTCATACAAAGGTAACCATTTTAATTTTTGTGGTTAACCAAATAGTCATAAAAAAAGTTTCAGTATCGGTCGAATGAGGAGTCGTCGAGAGGATATTGAAGACATGAGGCTATCTCGTCTTCCTGCACAAACAATTGATAGTTTGCCGTCGTTTCTTCCTTCGATCGGAGCTTTCTTTACTCGGCGGAGGCTCTACCGACGATGAGATGAGATTTTGTTAGAGATATTTGTTTTTGGATATCGCCGTTCTGCCAAAGTAGCTCCATAATTTCTGCTTCAGCCCTAAGCATCTATTTATTTGGATTTAATTTTCTGCTTCACTTTCTCTCTCCTCGATAGTGATTCATCAACTGTTTTCTTCTGCTATCTTCTACATGCACGAGTAAAATATGGAGTATATTTTTCTCTTTTTGTGGGCCATTAATTTCTATATGTTTATTTGGACCCTTTATATTTTGTGGATGCTCTAATTTCTACCCGTTTGTTGTGTTGCACTTTTTTTGTAATTATTTTATGGATGCACTAATTTTGTAATTACTTTTTAATTATTGTATAGTAGTGTAAAGAACCCAAAAAAAAATAGGATCAAATAGATACTTAATTTGGTGGGGAGGGGGGGAGGGGGGGAGGGGGGGAGGGTATAACTTAGAATTTCTCTTAATTAAGTGGTAAGTATAAATATAAATAGTATAGCTAAAATTAGTTTTGGTATTTCTCTTAAATTAATAGAATAATAATCAATACAAATATCATCAAGGAATTATTATTTAACAAATATTTTTGATATTTTTTTCAAGTATTCTCTTACAAGAGTGTGAGACCTAATATATATATATATATATATATATATATATATATATATATATATATATATATATATATATATATATATATATATATATATATATATATTAATTGTGCAATAACAATTATAAAGAGAACGCGATACCTGATTATTATTTGCCTATAACTTGTGATAAATATTCAAAATTAACAATTTTTGTGCATTAACTGTAAAATGACATAGAAGATAAAAAATAATAATATGGGAGTCCTATTATTTAATAAGTAATGAGATTATGCATAATCGATGCACATAAAAGTACTTACTAAGAATTATAAAATTTAAATATTTATTATAATAATTAGATGTTTTCTCTAATAAGTTATGTGACGCCCCCAAAATTAAGTATACATCACCCATCTTGGGTCGCCAGATAAATGGTACTGAATACAAATACAACTTAATAATACAACTGTCGTGTACAATACGACCAAACATAATCTGTGAGTTTGAATACAAATATTGTCTTCTAGAGAGTATTCATACTCAAAAGGAGTCCTCATTACAATTATTATCACACTATTTTACAGAATAGTGAGGACTACTAATGCTATCCTCTGGACCATCACCCCGTTTTTCGACTCGTCCCAGCTATATTCTCATTTCCTGAAAAGAACAGTGAAAAAAAGGGTGAGCTCAACTAGCCTAGTAAGAAATATTATGACTAAGATAATACAGAATAAATTATCATTAGCCTTCAACAGTGTTACACTGATAAAATATAATAGACATCAAGTTTAACTGCAGCGTAACAAGCAATCCATTAAAAGAGTCAAGTAGAAAATAAACTCTACTATCTTTTATGATTTAAAAGGTTTTTCAACACTGTTATCGCTGGGACTCAGCTTAATAAAATAATCCACATTCATCGAATCACCCCTGCACTACGGCCAAGGATATTCGTGTATTCATTAATGGTAATGATCATGCCAACAGCTGTCCATCAATGCACTACGGGCCAATGAGGACTTTTACCACATCATTTGTAACATTACGGTCATGATTATACCGAATAATCCCTGGTCATAATCATACCAATTCCATCTATACACTACAGGCCACAGATGACTTTCAACATTTTATAAACATGAGGATGATGACAATGATATAAGAATTCAATAAAACAAGTTCAAGAATTAATTTATCCAAGAATTAACAACGTCTAAATTGTCAACATGATACTGTAAGACCCCAACTTTTATAAATAAAGATGAATTTTCTATAAATATCATTTTTGAATATTATGAAGTTAATTTGATATAATGTTATAGTTGTGGGTAATATTTATAAATTTTGCAAAGTACGCAAGTTGTTATATAATATTCGATTGGTCGGGGAATATTCGTTTTAACAGGGAATATTCGATCAACAGCACAATCATTGGTGGACCCCACAATAGAATTATTGTCGGATTGAGAAAACGACAAAAATATGTTATTAAAAATAACGGCGAAAGTTTTACCATTGATACTGTTGAACTACTCGGTAGTAAAAGTACAGTAATACGTGTGTTTGCATAGTAGCACACGGTATTGATTATTAATGTTTATGTGAGAAGTCACTCAGTTTGATTCAATTATTGTCAGTTAATAATATGAATTATTTAGCGATAATGACGTTTTGTTTTATTCGTATTATTAACGTAATAAAACAGAAATATCTTTTTATATAAAACAAAATACTTTATTAAAGTTATTCTATAAATAGAATATATTATATTTTATTTAAAAGATTTTTCTTTAAATATGAACCGTCAGATTAAAGTAATCAATCTGGACCGTTCATGGATTAGTTACTATGCATTCTATTTTTCTATAAATAGCAGCTCATTCCTTCATTATTTCTTACGAATTCACTGAACTCTAGAGAGAGAAACTATAGAGAGAAACTATATAGAGAGAGAAGAAGAGTATTCTGCTACTTAACTACTTCTTTTTTACAGCTCTTCTTTAAAACGGTAAGGGGTGTTATTTTTCTTATTCATGAAGAGAACTGTTGTTATTCCATTTCTTATTATTCTGTTGGAATAACCTGTATACGCGGTCTACCCTATACTTGGTGACATTCTTCTATTATTCTGTTGGAACATCCTGTCTGTGTGTTTTACACCGGACCTGGTTCCGTTTTTATTATTATTCTGTTGGAACATCCTGTCTGTGTGTTTTACACCGGACCTGGTTCCGTCTTGTTATTATTCTGTTGGAACATCCTGTCTGTGTGTTTTACACCGGACCTTGTTCCATTATTTATTATTCTGTCGGAATATCCTGTCTGTGCGTTTACGTCGGACCTGGTTCCATTATTTATTATTCTGTTGGAATAACCTGTCTGTGCGGTCTATCGCATGCATGGTGATTTCTTTTGTTATTCCATTCTTTATTATACTCAGTTGGTTAAGTTTTGACTTCTATACTCCGTGAAATTTGTGGAATATCCTTGATAATTGCGTTTCATCCAGTATCTTTTCATGAAAATATTCTTCTAAGTATTTTTGAATTTTACTCCACAAAGCAGTATCATGTTGACAATTTGGACGTTGTTAATTCTTGGATAAATTAATTCTTGAACTTGTTTTATTGAATTCTTATATCATTGTCATCATCCTCATGTTTATAAAATGTTGAAAGTCATCTGTGGCCTGTAGTGCATAGATGGACTTGGTATGATTATGACCAGGGATTATTCGGTATAATCATGACCGTAATGTTACAAATGATGTGGTAAAAGTCCTCATTGGCCCGTAGTACATTGATGGACAGTTGTTGGCATGATCATGACCATTAATGAATACACGAATATCCTTGACCGTAGCGCAGGGGTGATTCGATGATGTGGATTAATTTATTAAGCTGAGTCCCAGCGATCACAGTGTTGAAAAATCTTTTAAATCATAAAAGATAGTAGAGTTTATTTTCTACTTGACTTTTTTAATGAATTGCTTGTTCCGCTGCAGTTAAACTTGATGTCTATTATATTTTATCAGTTTAACATTGTTGAAGGCTAATGATAATTTATTCTACATTATCTTAGTCATAATATTTCTTACTGGGCTAGTTGAGCTCACCCTTTCTTTCACTGTTCTCTTCAGAAAATGAGAACGTAGCCGGGGCAAGTCGTGGAACGGAGTGATGGTCCGAATGATAGTATTAGTTGTAGTCCTCACTATTCTATGTAACGGTGTGTTAATAAATGTAATGATGACTCTTTTTGAGTATGAATACTCTCTAGAAGATAATATTTGTATTCAAACTCACAGTTTATGTTTTGTCGTATTGTACACGACAGTTGTATTAGTAAGTTGTATTTGTATTTTGTACTATGTATCTGACGACCCAAGATGGGTGATGTATACCTAATTTTGGGGGCGTCACAAATACTGCTTTGTGGAGTAAAATTCCAGAATACTTAGAAGAATATTTTCATGAAAAAATACTGGATAAACAGCAATTATCAAGGATATTCCACAAATTTCTTGGAATATAGAAGTCAAAACTTAACCAACTGAGTATAATAAAGAATTGAATAACAAAAGAAATCACCATGCATGCGATAGACCGCACAGACAGGTTATTCCAACAGAATAATAAATAATGGAACCAGGTCCGGCGTAAAACGCACAGACATGATATTCCAATAGAATAATAATAAAGACGGAACCAGGTCCGGTGTAAAACACACAGACAGGATGTTTCAACAGAATAATAATAAAGACGGAACCAGGTCCGGTGTAAAACACACAGACAGGATGTTCTAACAGAATAATAGAAGAATGTCACCAAGTATAGGGTAGACCGCGTATACAGGTTATTCCAACAGAATAATAAGAAATGGAATAACAACAGTTTTCTTCATGAATAAGAAAGAATAACACCCCTTACCGTTTTAAAGAAGAACTGAAATAAAGAAGTAGTTAAGTAGCAGAATACTCTTCTTCTCTCTCTCTCTATAGTCTCTCTCTATAGTTTCTCTCTCTAGAGTTCAGTGAATTCGTAAGAAATAATAAATGAATGAGTTGCTATTTATAGAAAAATAGAATGCATAGTAACTAATCCATGGACGGTCCAGATTGATTACTTTAATCTGACGGTCCATATTTAAAGAAAAATCTTTTAAATAAAATATAATATATTCTATTTATAGAATAACTTTAATAAAGTATTCTGTTTTATATAAAAAGATGTTTCTGTTTTATTACGTTAATAATACGAATAAAACAAAACGTCATTATCGCTAAATAATTCATATTATTAACTGACAATAATTGAATCAAACTGAGTGACTTCTCACATAAGTATTAATAATCAATACCGTGTGTTACTATGCAACCACACGTATTACTGTACTTTTACTACCGAGTAGTTCAACAGTAACAATGGTAAAACTTCCGCCGTTATTTTTAATAAAATATTTTTATCGTTTTCTCAATCCGACAATAATTCCGTTGTGGGGTCCACCAATGATTGTGTCGTTGTACGAATATTCCTTGTTAAAACGAATATTCCCCGACCAATCGAATATTATATAACAACTTGCGCACTTTGCAAAATTTATAAATATTAACCACAACTATAATATTATATCAAATTAACTCCATAATATTCAAAAATGATATTTATAGAAAGTTCGTCTTTATTTATAAAAGTTAGGGTCTTACAAGTTATAATTTTTTTTTATTCTTTGTAAAATGCATGGTTAAATATAAAAAGAGAAAGAAAAACTTAACCTTAATATTGTCTCCTTCAGAAAAATAAAATGTTAATGTCTTAAAAGAAAATTAGCCAAAAAAAGAAGAAGTCATATAATTGTTGGATAATAATACTAAACAAACTATTATTCATCATGCACTCATTCATCAGTACAATTATCTAAAAGCGGGATAACTTTGTTTGTTTGTCTATTTTTCTTTTAATGCATGAATATTTCATTGTGTATAAGAAAACAATTATTAGGTTAAGTTTGTCTTTATATAAGTATTATGTAATGTTTAATTATTTTACATATTGGTTATACTTGGCTAAGAATAATAATAATAATAATTCTATTATCACATAAAAAAGGGTCACATAATACTCATATACATATACATACATATTTGTGAGCCTCACATTTCAGACGATCCAAAGTATATATGTAACCGTTTTATGTGATAGTAATATTATTTTATATTATTATTAAAACAAATATAACAAAAATATTTAAAATAATAAAATTATCAAAATATTTCAATTAAAAAAATTCGATTCGATTCGATTCCATTCACAACTAACGACAATTTTACAAATTAAAATTTAGGATTATCCTCCCTCTGCAGGCACACAATTGGCTCACGTTTCGGTTAGTGACGAATATGCCTATCAAAAGAAAATGGTACCCTTTTGCAGACATTTTCAGAAGCTGCTGTATAAGTCGGTTGCGTAATTAAATTCATACCCACATGCTCGCTTTCCCTTTTTCACACTCCATTCTCCTTTTCACTCATTTAGGTACATCTTTCCCTCTATTTCTTTCTAAATTTGTGAGCGTTTTTCCAATTAACTTATTGAATGGTTGATGCTTAAACGATTGTTCTTTGGGCTTCAATTTTGACTGTTATTGAAGAATTAAGCGACCGATCAATATTTGGCAACTCCGGCCGTCAACCCACGTCGGAGATATACACAGTACCCACTACTCAATTATTGGACTTTAGGAACAAACGTTGCCGTGGGTCTGAATTGGTAACCGATATTTTCAACGATTTCACCGTCAATTTGTTGAAATATTTGAATTGGGTCAAGTTATAGAAGAATTTGGCAAGTGTGGTTTCATAGGTTTTGGCCATGGGGGGTTCTGGTATTAAGAAGCAGCATTCTGGTGGTGGTCTGCTAGAAACTTTGAAAATGGAGACAGTGAGGACAATTTTGACTCACACATATCCATACCCACATGAGCATTCTCGTCATGCTGTGATTGCTGTAGCTGTGGGCTGCTTGTTTTTCATTTCCTCTGATAATTTGCATACTCTTGTACAGAAATTGGACAACAACATTAAGTGGTGGTCCATGTATGTTTGTTTACTTGGTTTTTTCTATTTCTTTTCGTCTCCTTTCATTGGGAAGACTTTTACTCCCAGCTATTCAAATTTTAGCCGCTGGTAAGTGTGTTTGTTTTATATGATAATGTGGTGTTATTTTTTATACTTTTGTAGGCTAATGGGTATTATTGATAATTGAGAGCTGAATTCTTGCATTGTAGGTATGTGGGCTGGATATTAGTGGCAGCCTTATATCATCTTCCTAGTTTTCAATCAATGGGAGTCGATATGAGGATGAATCTCTCTTTGTTTTTGACAATATATGTATCATCCATCTTGTTTCTTCTTGTTTTTCATGTTATATTTCTTGGACTTTGGTATGTTGGTCTTGTTGCTCGTGTGGCCGGAAAAAGGCCTGAGATCCTCACAATTTTCCAAAATTGTGCTGTAAGTCATACTAAACAAAATCTAAACTTTTTTGTGTATGCAAATTCTGGTCAGTATTATGATACCATTTATTATGTGTAGGTCTTAAGTATAGCCTGCTGTGTATTTTATAGCCATTGTGGCAACCGCTCAGTTCTAAAAGAAAAAACATTTGGACGAAAACTTTCCAGAAGGTTTTCGTTGTGGAACAAGGACGAGCGCAGCACATGGCTTACGAACTTTATCCGAATGAATGAGTTAAAAGACCAAGTCTGCTCATCTTGGTTTGCTCCAGTTGGGTCAGCTAGTGATTATCCACTTCTGTCCAAGTGGGTTATATATGGAGAGGTATGGTTTTTGTCCATTTCCACAATCTAATATAATTTTATACATGCTTTGGAGGATCTTATGCAGTTTATACCTTTCTTCCTTATTTTCATTTTCATTTTCATTTGTAGTTAGGTTGCAACGACTCATTTTCGGGATCATCGGATGGAATTTCTCCTATATATTCATTATGGGCTACCTTTATCGGTCTCTACATTGCCAACTATGTAGTGGAAAGATCAACAGGGTAAGTTGACAATTTTCAGTGAGTGCTATTTAGGTAGATAATATGGTCTGTAACTTGTATTTTCTGCTGTATCCACTAAATAATCCTTCCTAAAGAATTTCTGCATTATATTTATTGTTAATTAATATACATACACAACAGCGGAACAAGGACTTGATTACTCTTTCTGATAAATTCACCATGCTATCAGTTTTTTTCCCAACTTAAAGGTCCATGAAGTAGTATTTTATTTATGTGATGGTTGAGTGTATTCCATTCCCTCAAGCGAAGAATTATAAAACTATTTTGCTCGTAATATCAAAATAATATTTCACTCTCTTACAAAAATTTCATGCTTGTTGTACTATGCTTTGTTTCCTACTTTGCTGATGTTGGATGATTAATAGATGGGCTCTTACTCACCCTCTGTCAGTCAAAGAGTATGAAAAGCTGAAGGAAAAACAAATGAAGCCTGATTTCTTGGACATGGTTCCTTGGTATTCAGGGTATATTTTCTGTATCTCTTTATTTCCCCAACTTTATTGCTGGGTTAAGCTGTTGCATCTTGTAGCATATGATGATCCTATGTTTCAGGACATCAGCTGATCTATTCAAGACAGTATTTGACCTCCTTGTGTCAGTAGCCCTATTTGTTGGACGTTTTGATATGCGCATGATGCAGGTACTAAAATTCTTTCTTTGATGTGCTTATGTTTTGACAGTTGATTCTGTTTAATCTTCCAATAGTGAGAACAATAACACTTTCTGCCATTCAACATTCTCTGCAAAACTTCAAAATTCTATAAGGTATTTTGTGAAGGCTTCTTTTTCCCTTAGTAAGTATTCATTTAAATAAATGAAAATCACCAGAAGTGGCTCCCATATACAAGCAGTATAGCTAAAGGCATAAACCTGCCCAAAACACCTAAACAGGGCACCTTGGACAGGAATCCTTCTCCACACTCTGCAAGGCTTGAAGAAACAAGAAGTATCCTAGTGCTAATTTCTCTAATGTTTTCTGCTGCCATTTGTATGCAATGTGCGCATGTGGGTACATCTCCCCTTTATGGAGATTTTTAGTAGAAAAGCTCGACAGGTGACATAACTGCAAAAAGCACTGTATTCTTTGATTTTTCAGTACCTATTTAGACTTTTAGAGCCTGATAATTTGAAATAAGAAGAGGCGCTTTTAGTCAGATTTTAGTGCATTCTAAGACTAATTAGTAGCAACTACTTGAATAAAATGACATCTCAAAACAGCCGTTTGATAACTATAGGCCACCTAAAGTTATTCGGACATAAACATTGAATTTCTGCGACTCCATTAAATAGATTGCATGTTATGGAATTTTTGGAAAAACTGGGGGGGGGGTGTTGTGTAAGCTACTTTTATCTCCATTAGTGTGAGCCATGCTTCGAATATGTAGCTAACTTGTTGTTATTTGATTTATTGGTAAACTGAACCTTTATTGGTAAATGTTTTCCTTGATAGCTAATCATTAGCGTAAAGAATCTTGCTCTGATATTTGATTTTGAAAATGATTTTTTTAGTCAAATGTTCCTTCTGAATAATTTACTGATAACACATTGATTAAATTGTGTTATTGTTACAATGAATTCTTTTTCTTTTCTTCTGGCACCATACCATCAGGCGGCAATGAGCAGGGTTCAAGATGGAGCTAAACAGGATGATTTATTATATGACCAGTTTAGTGAAAAGGATGATCTGTGGTTCGACTTTGTAGCCGATACTGGTGATGGTGGAAACTCATCCTACAGTGTGGCACGTCTTCTTGCTCAACCTTCGATTCGTGTCCGTTGTAGTGATTCCGAGCTCACTCTGCCACGTGGGAACCTGCTCATTATTGGGGGCGACCTTGCGTAAGCTCAATCATAGTGCTATCACTTTATATGGATCTATAGGATGTTGAACTAGTTAGTTGTTATAAGCAGCTGATTTCTTCGTAGCAGAAGTTTAATATGCCCTACCTTGCACTTGCACCCACACAAGGATTTTGAATAACATTAAACTTATAAGCAGATGTTGACCTTCTTTGAATTGTTTATTGAAAACCTGAAAGGAGAATGAACTGTAGTCTATTTGAATGATCCTAGAATATTTTGATATTATAGTATAGTTCTTTTTATCAAACATATTATAGTATAGTATTGAAGACATTATGATTATTCCTATTAAAATTGGCATGATGAATTTTTTGAATTAGAAATTGAAGTATGCCACATGGGTTTTTGCGGCAAAAAAAGAAAAACAGAGAATAAAAGCTCAATTTTATTTAATAGCACTATCTACTTAAAATGGAATACAATTGCCACGTCCTTTTCATACATTTTTTTCCCGGTATCTTCCCCCAAGTTTTACTACTTGAATGTGTTAGTATTGGAATTGCATCTTTCTTTGAGAAGGCAGCTTTGTGTAAATATGCTTTAACCTTTTATATTTGTTGAATTTCAGTTTTATCTTAAGTAATGCTGGGCATAGATTCATTTAAAAAGTTGTTTATAAGAAGGAAATATTATGGTTTTCTTATAGGTATCCTAATCCGTCAACATTTTCATATGAGAGACGGTTCTTTCGTCCTTTTGAATATGCTCTCCAGCCTCCCCAGTGGTATAAGGATGAGCATATAGCTGTGAACAAGCCAGAATTACCTTCTGGGGTAACTGACTTGACGCAATATGACGGCCCTCAGTGTTTTGTTATTCCTGGAAACCATGGTTGGTCTCCTTCTCGTATTGAATTTCCTCTAAACTTTACTTTCTGAACATTGATTTTGTCATCTGCTATTTACTTGTTTGATCCTTTATAATTGTGTCTACTGGTTTGTTCAAAATGTGGTTCCTCTTCTTCCTCTTTGTTGGTATTTAAGTGATGATATGGAATAGTACTTTTTTCTCTTTTTTTTTCATTTTTTATATGGTTTTACAGATTGGTTTGACGGACTTCAAACCTTTATGAGGTACATTTGTCATAAAAGCTGGTTGGGTGGGTGGTTTATGCCTCAGAAGAGAAGCTACTTTGCTATGCAGCTACCTAAAAGGTGGTGGGTATTTGGTCTTGATCTTGCTCTCCATTCTGATATTGATGTATATCAGTTCAAATTCTTCTCAGAATTAATAAAGGAAAAGGTATTTTTTCTTCTGTACATTTCCCCCCATGTTACAGTTTAATTTAAAAGTGCAACAAATATTAAAAAATGAACTTTTGAGAGTGCTTTTGCATGTTGCGCTATGAAATTATGTGAGATTGTTATTTTTGATAGGACTGTCAATTATAAAAGGAGGTTTTAAAAACATGGTACCATCATTTTTAGCTAGTCAAACATAATGATCTTATTTAGAAAATAAATAAAAAGGTTTTAAAAAATAAAAAGATTTTTTTCTTCTGGATAGAGGTTAGACTGCCTTCAGGAATGGATTTTTGTTAAAACTATTTGTTGGTTATTTCCTACAACCTTGATAACACATTCAACAATAAATCTGATCACCCTTCCTGCTTTGATATTTCTAATGTGTGAGGTATGGGTACATGAAATTGGCATATTTGTATAATTTGTCTGACATGATTATTATTGCTGCGTTGCTTAAATAAATTCAGAATTAGATTAGAGGAATATAGGTGCAGTTATAAATTGTGTGTGTCATAATTCATAATTTGTTGTATTAGTATTGAAGCATTTTTCTTGATATGCAACCTTACTCGGTTTACATCTAGGCTGTACGAAACTGAGAGCATGAAAACATTGGTTATTCCTGGCAACCAAGAATGGGACTGACACTGATTAATATCATTTGCATTATAGTAGTGTATAATATGCAGGGTAGTCAATGTTACTCTGCAATAATTACTGGAGCACGAGTCAGAGAAGATTACTTTTCCGACAGTTAACATTTTGTTGTGTTTATTGAGCAATTTTTTGTTTGACCTCTTTCTCCCTCATAATGTCTTGAGAGTAAACAAAGATGCTTATGGACATGATTCTTATTGGAACTGTTTAAGTTGCGTGCATCTATGAAAAGGAAGCTTCACGTGTTATCAATGCAAAACAGCAAAAGAGCTTGCAAGATCTTCTTTCTTTTTTTTCTTTTTTTTGGGAGAGTGTGTGTGTGTGTGTGTGTGTTCCCCCTTCTTTTTCCCGAAGTTTTCAGCCTGGGAAAGGCCAAAATTTGAAAAAAGTGTAATCTGCTTGTTGAGAGCGGATCCTGTAGGTAGTGTGATCAGGGAATCTGTGATAATACTAATCAAGTGATTCATGTTGAAATAGATGGTGATAATCTAGATACTCAACCATACAAAATGTTGTTGGCACTCGTTGAATTTCGATTATAAGAGCTAGATATTATAGAATAATAAGATCCACGATGGCAATTTGTTTGTAATGTTGAAACCATATAGATTTAAACTATAGACAAACCCCAAGATGACAATTTGTTTGTAATGTTGAAACCATATAGATTTAAACTATACATAAACCCCAAGAAGAGGTCTTGACGAATAACCTCAAGGTCATTGGTTCCAATCCCCATACTTGTGATAGAATTTACCTATATATAAAAAAAGATTTAACATATTCATGAACTGTAATATTATTTTTAAGTGCATTTGGAATAATGGATTTATGAAGATATATGACTCTTGAAGTGTTCAAAATAGTTGTCCAGCATAATAGCTTTTTGTTGGATTGTTAATGGAATCCATCAGGGTAACTTTAAGAGATTTTTTCTTCATCTTCATTAAATTAGCCAAAAGTGTTTCTAGTCAAGTATGTTGAGGTAGGTTGCAAGGGGGTGGTGTCTACCAAAATTTCATTTTTCTAGTGAAAAAGATATAAGGTCACCTTTCAGTGCTTTTGGTGAATTCTTTCCAATGTTCTAAAAGGCGTTAGGCGGGAGACGGGCGGCCAAGGGGCCTAGGCAGTGCGGGGCCTAAGCAGGATTTTTTATTTTAAGTCAATTTTAATATTTTATCTTACATTTATCCAAACAAAACAATAATATAAAGCAAAACAATCTATAATAAAGATAATAAATGCATTTGCTTAAAGTTCAAACACATCCATATTGCTAATGTCAAAGTTCAAACACAAAAATGCAATTGTTCAAAGTTCAAACATATTTTTAACGTATTAGTTTTATTCATAAACAAGATTACTACTCCCTCCGTTCCTAAAAGATTGTCGTTTTAGAAGAAAAAATTTGTTCCAAAAGGTTTGTCGTTTACAACTTTCGAGGAGAATAAATTATTTACTTTCCTATATTACTCCTACCTTCTCTCATTGTCCCAAGAAATTCTCCCACTTGTATTAATAGTTTTCAATTTCCCTTAAAGGGGTAGTGATGAAATTTCAAATAAATTTTACTTGGTAAATGATACTTTCTTAATTCATGTGCCAAAACCTTAAATGACAATCTTTTAGGTAGGTGTAAGTCGAACCAAGTAGTTCGGTACTCGATTCGAGATTGGCTCGAAAATATGATCCAAAGCTCGAATTCGAAGTTGATCCGAGTCGAATCTGATCCATACTCATTTTCTATTTAATGATACATGAGTCGAATTCGAGCATACCAGTGTTCGCTCAGATTAGGGTTCGAGTATTTCATTTTTTCTCGAACTAGACTCGATACCTGCTCGATGGATTATATTCGAATATTGGTTTGATCCATTCTATTAAACTAAATATGTGATATTTGTATCAATCTTTATAATTTATAAAGTGTAGTATAAAATTGTGTAAACTTGTACTTGAATAAATTAATGAATTGAATGTTAATTTTTATTACATTCTTTATAGTTTCAATACATAAATAAAAGTAAAATTTTTTTATATATAAATATTAGTTAAGTAACCAATTTAGTATGCAGTGGTTCAGTTTTAAGTGAAATGGTTCATATTCGAAACTCGATTTGAAGGCTCATGAGTAACTTGCTTTGTAAACGAGTCGAGTATTTACGAGTCGAGTAGGTCCGAGTAATAATCCGAGTCGAATCTGGCGCAAAAATATAAATCCCTTATCGAATCCGAGTCGAATTCGAACTCAATTTTTTCGAGTCGAGCCGAATCTGAGCATGAAGGTGTTCGCTGAGATTCGACTCGTTTACACCCCTACTTTTAGGAACGGAGGGAGTATTAAATAATAAAATAAAAAATTTCAAAAATTTAATTCAATATTAAACTTAAGAAACTAAACATAAATTTAAGAATTATATTGAATTAAACTAAATATTACAAATATACAGTAAAACCCTTATTTATGAATACTCTATATAAGAATAACCTCTACAATATTATAAAAAAATTTGGTCCCAATTTGGACCGGTTATAAATATGAATAACCTCTAAATTATAATATGTTATATACTTTTCAAGTCCCGTATTAAGAAACTATACCTCTATATAGTAATAATTTCATATATATATATATATATATATATATATATATATATATATATATATATATATATATGAGAGAGAGAGAGACGATATTAATTTTAAAAGACTACATTTTCTATAAAAGACTACATTTCTTATATAGAACTATATTTTCCTATAAAAGACCACATTTCCTATAAAATACTACATTTTCCTAGTTTGAAAATCTAAATAATTTATGTTTTCTTTAACTTTGCATAAATATTTTTTAATTATTAGAGAGTTCTTATTAATATTTTTGTTAAAGTAGATATTTTTGGGTGTTCAGAAAATATTTTGTACCAATACCTCTATTTAGTAATAACCTCTCAATTAGAATACAAAAGTATGGTCCAAAGTCTATTCCTAAATAGAGGTTTTACTGTATCATCATTTATATAATTTGAAGTTGGTACAAGTTCAAAAAATTACAAATATAATGAAATTATTCATTTTGACTTGATATTGTTCACTTCTTGTTGTGATTTGATATGCTACAATATGTATTATGAATATGGTAAGTCTTTGGAAAAATAAATAAATCAAGATTTGGTTTGGGTAGTTATTAAAATAAAAAAAACCTTTCTGTCTAGACCCGCATAATTTTCTGGAAGGATTCCGCATTGGGCCTAGGTGAGGCGCCAGGGAGGCCTGACGCCTAGGCAAGGCACCAGGGGGCCTAGGGCTTAGGTGGGGCGCCAAGGGGGCCTAGCGCCTAGGCGGATCTAGGCGGGGATTTTTAAAACACTGATTCTTTCTACGGACAAGTTTACACTTTCAACTGCTACACACCCTCCAACCAGCACTTGTGGAAATAGCACGATGAAATTCTGGTCAGGTGATTCTGATTGACATTAAAAGAAATTGGTTTCGTCTTGAGAATATATGGAATCTGTATCATGAAGGTCGTGTGGGTGGTTGTTGTCTATAGATTTAATATGCGGAAATGCTGTCATCAATGCGAGATACTTCCACGTCTTACACTTCTGAATGTGTCTCATAATGGTTGGACGAGAAGACTAAGCAGCAAAAGTGGCAACAATATGGTGTTTTGATTGCTAAAGAATTTAACATGATTAGCTGGATCATTCTCTGTGCATTAGATGGTGAATTCCTTTTTATCTTGATGTAATTTTGTATATTAACTTGAGAAGCTAATATGCCTCCTGCTTTGTGCCTACATTTCTTCAGTAGACAGTTGGAACTATGCTAATTTCCCCTGTCGATACTAAAGTGGTTTTGCTTTTGAAAAGGGGTATAACATAAAAAGAAAAAGAAATAATTTTGTACCTCAATCGCCTACATGCTACTTATTTTCATTGGGACAAGTCCTATAAAAAGAGTTTTAATGGAACTTAAATATGCTATCCTCTTGGTCTTAAGTATGCTTGTGGTTAAAGGCTATTCAAAGTGTGAGCCTACTTCAATGGAGAGTGTTGAGTGGGACAGACTGTGTGTATAGATTTGTGCCTCTCATTTGTTTGGAAGAAGTAACTTGCCACGTACCTAACCTCTGTTGATATTTTTTTGTTGTTGGGCGTTTGTGGCTCTGTTTAGGTTTTTTTAACTTGGCTTTACTTGGTTAATCTTTCGTTTTTATGGGGTAAAATTTAATGTTTTGAGTTATCATCTGCAACAAGCTCACCAACCGGTGGCATACATAATAATTTATTATATTAATAATTTAAAACAATTTAATTGTGATTTTGAGAACATAGTTGTAGTTATTAAATAGTATCATATATTGCAGGTTCTTTCAAGCAATTTTTAAACTAAATATTTGAATGAATTATTGTAGATTTATTTTGT
The DNA here is from genome assembly GCA_016801055.1 of Panax notoginseng. NCBI lineage: Eukaryota > Viridiplantae > Streptophyta > Magnoliopsida > Apiales > Araliaceae > Panax > Panax notoginseng. The sequence goes on from CM029023.1 coordinate 136,842,082, forward strand.
TATGATTATGAGAAAATAATTATTTAAGTTTGTAATTGAGTTCTATATTAGCGTTTATATTGACAAAATTTGCTTGAAATTCTAATATGAATTATGAAACTCAAGTTTTAATAAATTTTAATTTAATTATGACAATTATTTAGGAATGAATCCACTATAATTTTTTAACTTATGTTGCAGTTATTATGTTTCAAATTCACATATCAAATTCACATATATTATTAATACAATTAATCATGTGATTTGATAAAATTTCAACTTTTAATGAATTAAATTAGTTAGAATATTAATTTAAAAATAAAGTTCACGACTAATATTAATATAATTAAATCGTGTGATATGTTAAGAGTTATTTTTGACATCTTAATATTTTAATAAAATTGTAGCAATAAAATTTTCCTATACAAATTTATTAAGATATATAAACTAAATAAAACTATTAAAAAGAACATATGTAGTAATTATTAATGGATAACATGTAGTAATTATTCAAATTTGTAGAATATTTATACTAATTTGAATAGGAAAGAAAAAAATCTTTTTTTTTATTCCTCGTAGAGGTAGGAATATTTTTAAATTTGGATAGTATTTAATTGATACAAATTTGGATAGTACTTATGCTAATATGAATTAGGAAAGCTGAACCAAAAATTGGTGAAACCAAACTATACCAAGTTTGTGCTTTTAATTATATAGTTGATAGTAGAAAAAGAAGTACCATATTACTTTTGGCTGAAGTTATGAGATCAACTTTCTGATTATTATGTATTAATAGTCATGTTATAGCATATGATAAAGGGTTTAAATAGTATTCAATTTGCTATGTGCCTATGTCTTTGATTGTCTCGTAATATTTCTTTAGCTTCACTCTTGTTTTTGCATTTCATATATTTTCTCCTACTTTATAATCTTCCATCACACTTGCGATCATGTAGTGAGTGCCGTCCTTTTAGTTAATAGAAGAAAATAAAAATATCTTCACGCAACATTTTTCTTTTCATCATCATTGTCTCAACTTGAAAACATGGAGTTGGTGAATCAAGTTCCATAGTTCAGGTGTTAATTTTTTTAATTGTTATTTTAGATAAAAGAAGAAATTTTATTAAATGAAAAAGAGAATACAGCAGAGGGGTGGACGAGGATTCCACCTACCCTATAACAAGTGGAGATAAATATAAAACACTCAGAAAAACAGTTCTCCAATATTGCACACTCACATGTTGGGTCTTCTTTTTCCATTTTACAAGTAGATTTCTTTTGCCAGGTTGGAGATGATGATTCTGTGATTATTGTGACACATGAACCAAATTGGCTTCTTGATTGGTACTGGAATGATGTAACCGGGAAGAATGTCTCTCACCTGATACGTGACCATTTGAAGGAAAGATGTAAACTTCGAATAGCTGGGGACTTGCATCAGTATATGCGTCATTCATGTGTTCAATCAGATAAGCCTGCTTATGTGCAACATTTAATTGTTAATGGTTGTGGTGGGGCTTTTTTGCATCCCACCCATGTCTTCAGTAATTTCGGAAAATTATATGGGACCTCCTATGAAAGCAAAGCTGCTTATCCTTCTTTTGAAGATTCAAGCAGGGTAAGTCTCATTAAAATTTGCGGAATTGATCATCCCTCTCGAGAACACCGTTCAAATATTTTCCCACTGTATCCCAGTGATACTATAATATGCTGATCAAATAATGTATGCAGATTGCACTGGGAAATATATTGAAGTTCCGGAAGAAAAATTGGCAATTTGATTTTATTGGTGGTATCATATACTTTGTATTAGCCTTTTCTATGTTCCCACAGGTGAGTTTCTATGAACTTTTTCTTAGATTCTATTAGTCATGTCAAGTCACTAATTCTTAAATGTCCCTGAGGTTGTCTCAGAAAATTAGGATGTTCTCGTTTCCTCCTCGTTAGACTTTAGGGACTTTATATCTTAACAAAAGCATGCACTTCCCATGTCACTACCCCCCTCTTGTATTATGTTGTAGATAGAGTGCTAGTGCCTTATTCTAAGTAATTTCTCTCATGTAGAGATGCTGATTATATTTCTTTCCTTCCAGTGTAAGCTGGACCATGTATTCAAGGATGATACATTTTCTGGTCATCTAAAGAGCTTCTTTAGCACTGTATGGGACGCTTTTACATACATGCTTGGACACTCTTATGTATCTTTAACTGGTGCCTTGTTATTGTTAGCGGCTTCAATCTCATTCGTACCCTCCAAAGTTTCTCGAAAAAGAAGGGCAATAATTGGAATTCTTCATGTTTCTGCCCACCTGTCTGCAGCATTAATTCTCATGCTGCTCTTGGAAGTGGGTGTCGAAACATGTATCAGACATAAACTATTAGCGACTTCAGGTGAGATTTTTGTTTTCATTCAATTGTGGACTAGTGAGAAGGCTAGTGCCAATGCTCATGCAATTTGTTTTTTAGTGTATTTATTTATGGTTGTACTCCCTCTGTTCCAATATGGACGTCACAATTGCATGTGCCGTGGGAACATGGGTGTCACCCCTAAAGTGACTTTAGTACACATTATCACTTACAAAAACTGTATGAAGTGTCATTGATGAGATTTTAAGACGTTAAACATAAAACTGGCTCAATAATACTTTGTGAGAATATACTAAGCTAACATTGGTTTCGTGGATTCATTTGCCTTAAGAGTTGAGACTCGGTAGTGGCAGTCCGCAGGCGTATGTGATAGTGTTATTATGTATGATGGTCTACACTTGTTTACCCTTGTGAACTTAGACACGAGCTAATAAGAGAAATCTCATTTCAGGTTATCACACTTTATATGAATGGTATCAATCAGTGGAAAGTGAACAATTTCCAGACCCAACAGGACTTCGGGCTCGTATAGAACAGTGGACATTTGGTCTTTATCCAGCATGTATCAAATATCTCATGTCTGCATTTGATGTTCCAGAGGTGAGAGTCCTTGTATGTGTATGCAATGAGATTCTTTTCCTTTTCTCTATAGGCGTTGGTATTCTTTCCAATATACTTAATATATGAGCTATTATCAGGTCATGGCTGTCACAAGGAGTAATATATGTAAGAATGGGATGGCTACATTCTCCCGAGGTGGTGCTGTTATGTACTACGCTTCTGTCTTCCTTTATTTCTGGGTCTTCACAACTCCTGTGGTTTCATTGATTTTTGGAAGCTACTTGTATATCTGCATTAATTGGTTTCATATGCACTTTGATGAAGCCTTTTCCTCGCTTCGCATTTCTAATTACAAGGCATTCACACGATTCCATATCAACCGCAATGGTGATCTTGAAGTTTTCACACTTGCGGTCGACAAGGTGAGAAGTGTGGGGTCATCATTTTAAAAGTATTATAAGCGTACCAAGTTGCATGATTTTATTGTCTAATACAGTACATTAATCACTAAGTTTTTTTTCTTCAGAATACTATAAAGTCGTCGAGCTATAAACAAAATTCATGCACACTTTAAAGCAAGATACCAATATAAAATCTACCATAAAAGTACCAATGATGAACAAGGTTGCACATCAGCGAAGTCCTATTTTAGAAGATATTCTGCTTTTCTTGTCTCGTAAATGGAATTGAAATTTTAATGACATTAGAAGTCCTAATTATTGAAGACTTTTGATGCAAATTTGTGGTAAATGAGCTTGCACTTTCTTCATCCATGAAAAGTGTATAATACTTTCACCGTAAAAAAGTCGCCCCATTTGTACTTTTATATATGAATATCTGTTGATAAAACTAATTTGAACTGATACAACAGGTTCCGAAGGAATGGAAGCTGGATCCTGATTGGGATGCAGAGCCAAAACAGCCACAACTGCCTAACCACCTCAGAGAGTATCCGAGCAAATGGAGGGCAGCTTCAGCTCATCAGGATCCGGTAAGCACCGTTCGGGTTGTAGACCATTTTGTAATTGAACAAGACGAGAAATCTGACATGCAATCAAGTAATGGGCAAGTTACGGATTGATATTGTCTTCTTAACAATGTTGCGACTTTCTATTTTTCAAAAACAAAATTAGCAAAAGAAAAAAAGACCAATCTTCGTAGAAAGAGCGTATAGGCGAAAGAGAATCCTTGATCTTCACAAGAAGATCTTCTGTCGCTCCAAAAATTGTAGTTGTAATCATATTAGAAATCTTGATCTAGAAATCTTCTGTTTGTGTCCTGTATTCGGCTGAGATAGATCATATGATGAAGTAGATCGATGTTTAGATTTTCAAACTGGCTGAACAATTTGCTAGTGGAATTCATGTCATGTTGTAGCTAGTAGTAAGCAATTGATTTAAATGAAACATAGTGTGTTATAGTAAAAGCAAGCCTTAATTAAAGGAAATCGTTCGTTTTTCATGAATTTGTTGTTTTTGCGAATAGATATGCAATATATTTTCTATAATTATTTATGATCATAAAACCCCCTCACAACCTTGTAATCATGGCTAGATGAATCCAAACCAAGTCCATAAAATGAAATAACCATATCATTTGTGGAAAATCCCTCATATTGTGATAATTCCATGCATGCATGCTTTAGTGGTAGGGCTCATCGTAAATGTGGAGGGGTGGAAATTCTTGGCCTTGAATAACTGGACCATGATCTAGTCCTTCAATTGCAAGCTGATGATGAGGCCATAGAGATTGATTATTTTTTTAACTTTCTTCTATTCCTTTTTCTTTTATTTTTTCTAGGAAAATGATATACGCGTCCACAAATATTTGACAAAGTTGGATTATACAACCAACGTGAAAATGTATGCGTTAAGATAAAATAAATTAAAGTATAAATTTTCTTGGTTCCTACCTCCCACGTATGCACATATTACAAGCATAATTAGGCTGAAAGTTGAATAAAAAATACTCGGTTTTATTGGGTTGCAAAAGTGAAGCTCATGGCCTAGGATATAATGGGTTAGGCCGACCACATCAACTAGTTTTGCGGTGATCATAGAATTTATGTGTCAAAACTAAGAAAGCTTAAAGTTCAATATCTTAAACATTAAATATTAGGGCTCACTTTCTAAAAATTATGAAAAAAACTTACATGGTCAGTATTTTCAAGCCTATAAAGTATTTATGGAAAAGGAAAAAGAATACAATTCTATATCAAAATTGACTTTATCATTAAGTCCGTATGTATATACACAGTTGTGTAGTACACAGTCGTCTATAACGACGGTTTTTTGACCTATAGCGACGGTTCACCCGTGAACGTGAACCGTCGCTATAGACCAGAATAGCTATTGCGACGGGTGAACTGTCGCTATAGTCCAAAAAAACCGTCATCATAAGCTACATAACTGTGTATATATATTTTTTCCATATATACATATATGATCCTCATTCATGATAATCAATTGTCACATACACTATTTTAGTAACCAATTCTTAAGCCCCTCCTAGAAACAGCGGCATACAAACTCTTTCTAACGGCGGGAAAAATAACTAAAACTTACTACTAGCGGCAGGTCCATTAATACTTCAGACTTTGCAGTTTGTTTTGGACGTAAACTTACGTCTGGAGTGGGATAGCAAAATTTTAGCCAATGCTTATCGTGATATTTGGGAGGGTGGGCCCACTTTTTATACAGTTGAAGTTTGTTTTTTTGGGTGCATGCATGTAAGTATGTATAAACGTACGTGTCTTCTTCTTCTTTTCTTTTTCAAAAATCTCTTACTTGGGTTACACAATTTTAGTATCAGGAATAATCTAACTTAGAATTGAAAATGAATCAAAATTAATGGAATAGTCAAGTGAAGTGAAATCTAATCCCAAAAAGTAGTTTTGTAATAGTTGTGATAAATTTATTTGAGATAACACAAGAAGTTTTAGTTATTGTTGTTGAGTTTGTGAGCAAGAGAGGCAACTATATTGTCTTTTAGCGGCTTCTCGTAGCAATCATTTAAACCAGCTTGCATAAATGCTTGCTTCTCTGTGTCTCCACCGCGAGAAGTCACTCCAATTATTATACTACTCACTCCCATGCCTCTCAGCTCCCTTGTTGCCTGTTCAAAAAACATTAAAATTTTAAATAAATATAAACTCATTTTATATTCAAGTAGATATTAATTAAAACTAACCTGAGGACCATCCTTGATCGGCATTTCCATATCCATAACAACAAGATCAAAGCATTCGCCGGAGCGATACAAGTCAACAGCTTCTTGTCCATTTTCCACGGCGCAAGTTTTGAACTTGAACTTACTCAAAACCACGCTGTGGATTCTTCTGATAACAGCGTCATCGTCAACAATGAGTGCAGAGAATTTGTTGGCCATCTTTTTCAAGATATATACTTATTACCAGCTCTTGAATTCTTCTTCTTCTTCTTCAGGACAAAGAGAGCTAGAAACTTGTAATTACTACAAGCAGCAGTTAAGAGATGTAGTCGATGTTAAATAGGCCTATGAAATATATACTCCATAAAGATATATAAGCTGTAGTAATAAATTTAGGCATTGAATTGAGCCAGATTACCAAATCCGTAAAAGAAAATCTCTGCTCGACTTAATTTGCCCCAGTACTATACTATCTATCTATATAACACTCATCTATATTATCTCTAATTAATACCTAAAGTTGCAGCAATTGCCACACACACACACACACACACACACACATATATATAACTTTCTTACATTTTGGATACATTAAATCTTAAAAAAATCTAAAAGTGCAAGAAAATAAATATGATCATTTAGTTTGTGAGAGAAAATCTCGGCTCAACTTTATCCCTCATCTATCTCTATTATCTCTAATATTTATTTAACCATTAAATGACACTGTTGTTACTTCAAGTCGCACGATTTTATATATAGTTGTCCATTAAATATTAATTTTTTTAAATTAAAGTAATACATTTATCTTGAGTCTCTTTTATGCATGGACCAAATTTATCTCAAGTCTCTTCTATGCATGGACACTTTTTTTTCTCCAATTTCCTCCCAACTGAGGCACGTGCAACAAGTCGTTATCTGGTGGTATACAATTAATAGTGTATAATAATATCTTTTAATTAGACTCAATTTCACACTTCTAATTACCTTAAAAGATGCGATTTTGAATTAATAATTGTATTACAATATAGCAGTGTAACACCTCTTTTCTGAATAAGAAAGTGAGGTCACGTGTAAAGGATAACAAACTTTAAACTGATTAATAGAGCACTAATAACTTTAAAATATTTAATAGTTGATAATTCATACGAAATAAATACAATTCTCTAAAGATCTACATAATAATCATAATTTATCAAAATTTAAAATCAAATCAGCCTAGCTGACCAAATGTAGCTTCCTTCACACGACACTACAAAAAAATGGGCATTTAGTAACGATTTTTCGGGCAACGACTTTATAAGTCGTTGCTAAAAGTATATGTTTAGCAATGAAATTTGTCCTTCGTTGCAGATTGTGTTAGGCTTTCACTTTTTGCAACGAAATTCATAAGTCGTTGCAAAATTTCGTTGCTAATTCATTGGCGGGAAAAATTTTCGTTAGAAATTCGTTACAAAATTAAGTATCGCTTAATGTAAAATACCTCCAAAGTAATGTAACAACAAGTATCGCTTTACAAAAATCAATAAAATATTATGCGTGAAGAAAAAATTCAAAAGATTGATTAAATGTAAATTATATAGAAGATTGATTAAATTTAAAAGTTATATCATTTTACAAAATATTAATCTATTATTTCTATAATAAATATATTGTTATAATTAATATAATACAAAAAATATAAATAATACAATAATTAAAAGCACAAACTTGGCTTGGTTTGGTTTCATCAATTTTTAGTTCAGCTTTCATAATTCATATTAGCATAAGTAATATTCAAATTTGTATCAATTAAATATTATCCAAATTTAATTGTATTAATTCCTATCTCTAAGAGGAATAGAAAAAAATAATTTTTTTCTTTCTTATTCAAATTAGTATAAATACTCTACAAATTTAAATAATTACTACATTTTCCGGGGGAGAGCAATAAAATGCATTTGTAACCGGAAATGTTCCGCAATCGCATAAAAAACCGCACAATTTGTAGATGCGGTGCGTTGCGATTTTTGTTTTCTACTAATCACACATTGTGGTTGTGGTTGGGGCTGCGGATACGCCCTTAAAATTGCACTATAAACCGCACCGCGCCGCACCACAATTTATAATAAACTATCTGTTCTATATTTACTGAATATCAAGTTGTAGTGCATATAATAAAGTTTTAAGTGAATAATGTAATTTAATTTGTTTCTTATGAGTTTTAGTCACTTATTCGTGTAATATATATATATATATATTTCTAAAAGTTCATTAGTTCCCTTCAAGTACTTTATGTAAATTAATATGAAGACAATAGAATCCATGGTAATCACTACTAGTACAAGAGACATGAATATGACTTGTTATAACTTTATTTGTGGTGAGTTATTAAAATCTATTTAATTAATGTAATTAAATACACGACTTTATTTATTTTTAATTTAACATATGTAATTGTATAGTTTCTTACATATTATTCATGTACAGTTGTATTCTTTAAATTGAACGTTTTATTATGTGTTATACATAAGATTTTGAAATATGTATGTGTTGAAGTGAAAATAATATTCATACTGCGAATCAGTAGTACAAAAGTTATATATATATACGTTATGCATCAACCACATCATCAGTACCGCACTGCAACCGCGTGCATATAACCGTCATCGCAAGTAACCGCGTAGTTGTGATTGTTAATATTAGTAATCAGATATTGGAATATTCTCCATGGAAATTTTAAAAATTTACGACTTTTTTAACCATTATTTACCCTAAGTATTATTTTCCTGTGATAATGCTAGAATCTTTTGGCGGCGTTTGATATTGATTCGGAGGTGATGAGTGTGAGTTTGGATCCTCCGGTATTAGATATATAAATTTCTGATGTTTTTGAGTTGTACATGTCATTTTATTTAATTAATATTTGTTATGGTGTACGAGATTTTTTTTATCATATTTTTCTGTTTTGATTCGCGCCTCTCAACAAGTGAAAATAACAGATTTTTTCTGTTTTTATTTAATTAATAGGGTTAATTACATATTATAGTACATTTTTAAAAATAATTACAATAATCATACATCCATAAAATAATTACAAAAATATGACATTTCATCATATTTATTTACAATACTAATATAATTAGGAGTCCTTAAATTAAGAGATTAGTATTAATGGGTTGACATGGTAAATTAGTTTCCATCTTCCTCAAACATTCCTTTCTCGTTCGGTCTCTCTCTCGCTCTCTCCGCCCTTAACTCTCGTTCGGTTTCTCTCTCTTCGCCCTTACTACTTCTCTCTCTCCTCTTGAAGCCACTCGTCGTTAGCGGACTGACTCTACTTCTCTCTCCGCCCTTACTACTCTCTCTCTCCTATTGAAGCCATTCGTCGTCAGCTAGCGGACTGAATCTACTTCTTCAGACGATGAAATTCTTGCTTTGGTATGTACATGGTTGAAGTGATGTTGTCATACTATGAGTCTGTACTTCTGGCGACATTCTGTTTATGTTAATTTTTTTATTGAATGAATTTTTTTTATCTCCATAACTGGGTTATTTGTGATAGGCATCATTTAACAGCATAATATTTGCTAAAGTGGATAATTATTTTCAAATTGTTTAGGCTCTTAACATATATAGTTTGCTTTTGAATGATCATGATTGTCTCATCTTCATTTTGCCATTTTACTTCTGCATCATATACTGACACAAGACCAATTTTTGGGGGCTTGATGTAATGCTTACGTTGTAGCTACGTCAAGCAATAAAAAATAGATACTATCATATAACTGTTTGGTTACTTCTGCATTATGTTTTGGTTACTGTTAGATTGTGATTTGGATACCATTTTTGTTACCTTGATTTGGTATTTTGGTTACTTTTTTATGTTGTTATGGTTACCATGTATTTGCTTAGTATACATGGTTGACTAAACTAGTTTTGGTGTACATGTTGTTTATGTATGGATTATCATTTTTACATGTTGTGGTTATTATCATATAAATATTTGGTTACTTCTTTAGTATGTTTTTGGTTACTGTTAGTTTCTCATTTGGATTCCATTTTTTTTCTTGAGTTGGGATTCTGGTTACTGTTTTTTGTTGTTCTAGTTACCATGTATTTGCTTAATATATATGGGTTAACTAAACTGTGTTTGGTCTATATGTTGTTTATGTATTGGTTACCATTAATATATATTTTGGTTACTAACATATAACTGTTTGGTTACTTCATGAGTATATTTTTTGTTACTTTTAGCTTATGATTTGGATACCATTCTTTTTCTTTCAATTGAATTTTTGGTTACTTTTATATGTTGTTTTGGTTACAATGTATTTGCTTAATATACATTGGTTGACTAAACTGAGTTTGGTTTACATGTTGTTTATGTGTTGGTTACCATTAAAACATGGATTGGTTACCATCACATAACTGTTTGGTTACTTTTTTAGTTTATTTTTTGGTATACATGTTTTTATTTTGGTGACCTTTAAATTAAATTATGTTTTAGTTAATATTATATATAACTGTTTGTTTACTACATAAAATGGTTTGTACTACATATTGTTTATATTTTGGTTACAATTAGATTATATAATATAATTTTTTGGTCACTGTTTTTGTAAGACCTCAAATTATTAATAAATGAAATTTAATTTTCTCTATTTATTATTTTGAAATAGTAAGGGTTGAATTGATTAAAGAGGTTAGTTATGGGTAAAATGCGCAAATATTTCAAATAAGCAAGTGGATATAAAATATTAATTATTGTCGGGGAATATTCGGTTGGTCGTGGAATATTCTTACTGTCGGGAAATATTCGTACGACGGCACAGCCTTGTGTAGGCCCCATAACGGAAAGCGATTGGATGAAAAAAACGACAAGTATAAGTTGTTTACAAATAACGACGTAGTTGTTACCGTTAATACTGTTGGAATACCCGGTAGTTAAAACACAGTAATACGCGTTGCACAGTAGCACACGGTATTGCACCAATTATTGATTCTTACGTAAGAAGGCACTACTCAATAATTGTTACAGTAATTACTGTTCAGTATTTTATTTTATTGATTCAATAATTGCTGCGTTGATATTTTATATTACTGTTGTTTTAATAATTATCACTACACAATATTTTTCATTATCGGAGCAATAATTCATATTATCTGAATAATATTATTAGATAACATTATTGGCAATGTCTAGAAAATTCTGTCTAAGGAGAGGTTTGGTCACCTAATTGCGCGTCAGTAAGGAAAAATCCTTATTGGAAAGCCCTCTCTTTCCTGGGAACGGCCTGGTTGCCAGTACTTTAATTCTGTAATATTATTTGTGAATAATTAATTATTGATTTATATGATGAGAAAAATATTGATTTTATGTGGATATAGATGGAGAAAATTTTTAAATGTGACAATTGTTGAAAATTAATATTTTATTTTTTTCTGATAAAATAATTCATTTAAATATATTATTTTAATAATATATTAATGGTGATATTTTTACAATGAATGTGAAATATATGAGTATATGAGGAGAAAGAGTATTTTATGACATTAAATGATTAACACATGTTTTGTGTGTCGGTGGACCCCAATAATTGATCGAAATTTGATTATAGCCTGTAAATCGCCCGTTTATGAATTTCGGTCAATTTATGTTTGGAATTTGGAAAAATTTTCTTCTGTAAAGTTGTAGAGAATTGAATTTCCTATAAAAACTCGCGAGATTCAAATTTTCTGATAAAAGGGCTATTTATTATGAATTATTGAAGTTCCGAAGTAATTGATTTTTGGGAGTTTTAGTTAATTATTTTGAGAAAAACGTTTTTTGTATTTTTTTTGGACATCATTAACATGTGTGGCTGGTATTTTTGACCAAAAGGTGGGCTAAAGAAAATTTGTATAATTATATTAATATTTTATTAAATTTTCTGCTTTGATGTTCTAAGCATTTTCCTATAAATAGGGTGTTTAGGTTAGAATTGAAAATCACACCAGAAACTAAAATCTTCTCTCTCTTTCTGTCTCGATACATTGAGCGTAATCTTGTGAGTATACTTTGAGTGTTGTTATACGGTGCAAGTTCCCTTCAGCACTATATCCGGTAGTCCAGCCAGAAGTACTATCTTTCGAGGTAAGGGATGTTATTTCTTCTTAAATGATATTATTTCTTCAATATCATTATGCCAAAAATGTTGGTTAGAAATTTTTATCAAATTTAGAACTTTTTTATGTCGGGGTTACTATTCATGAGTTACTATTCACGAGTTACTATTCACGAGTTACTATTCATGAGTTAATATTCATGAGTACTATTCACAAAGCATAATGATGTTTTTTGTGAAATTTATATCTTTTAGTATCGGAGTTACCATTCACGTATACGGCACTATTCACGTATACGACACTATTCACGAATACGACACTATTCACCGAAAAATGAAATTTTCTTCTTTTTGTCCAAAATATCTATTCTGGATACTAGCTTTGATTGTATCCATGTTTTGATAATTCTTGAATTTTACTCCACTATGATTATTTATGAGATATTTTTGGACATGGAATAGCTGAAATACGAATCCTTAATATTTACTCTTTTGTTTCACTGGATTCGTTTTCTTTAAAATATTTTTCATCATCCTCAGTCCTAAATGATGATATAACTAAATATCTTTGGCCTGTAGTGCAAAGATGAATAATTTCTGATGAATATCTTTGGCCCGTAGTGCAAAGATGAATAGGTGTTTAGATGAACATGACCAACTGATGAATATCTTTGGCCTGTAGTGCAAAGATGAATATTTGATTCCAGATATATATTGATTGATGTTACAGGGATAAAAGATAGACGATGAACTTTTAAATTCATATATAGAAGATTGTAGTTTGCATTCTCTACTTAACTATTCTAATGAATTATTATTTCCGCTGCGAATATTGATTTAAAACTTGTTGTCTATTGTATTCTATTAGATTTTTCCCTGTTGAAGACTAACGATAATTTGTTCTGTATTATCTTAGTCATAATATTCTTTATTGGGCTAGTTGAGCTCACCCTTTTCCTTGTTGTTCCATTTTTCTTCTCAGGAGGCGAGAATGTAGCGAGTACGAGTCGGGGTGTGGAATGATGGTTCTAGATGTGACGCCCCCAAAATTAGGTATACATCACCCATCTTGGGTCGTCAGATACATTGTATAGAATACAAATATAACTTACTAATACAGATGTCGTGTACAATACGACAAAACATAAACTGTGAGTTTGAATACAAATATTATTTTCTAGAGAGTATTCATACTCAAAAGGAGTCCTCATTACATTTATTAACACACTATTACATAGAATAGTGAGGACTACTAACTAATACTATCATTCGGACCATCACTCCGTTTCCCGACTTGCCCCAGCTACGTTCTCATTTCCTGAAGAGAACAATGAAAGAAAGGGTGAGCTCAACTAGCCCAGTAAGAAATATTATGACTAAGATAATGCAGAATAAATTATCATTAGCCTTCAACAATGTTAAACTGATAAAATATAATAGACATCAAGTTTAACTGCAGCGGAACAAGCAAACCATTAAAAGAGTCAAGTAGAAAATAAACTCTACTATCTTTTATGATTTAAAAGGTTTTTCAACACTGTGATCGCTGGGACTCAGCTTAATAAAATAATTCACATCATCGAATCACCCCAGCACTACGGCCAAGGATATTCGTGTATTCATTAATGGTCATGATCATGCCAACAACTGTCCATCAATGTACTACGGGCCAATGAAGACTTTTACCACATCATTTGTAATATTACGGTCATGATTATACCGAATAATCCCTGGTCATAATCATACCAAGTCCATCTATGCACTACAGGCCACAGATGACTTTCAATATTTTATAAACATGAGGATAATGACCATGATATAAGAATTCAATAAAACAAGTTCAAGAATTAATTTATCCAAGAATTAACAACGTCCAAATTGTCAACATGATACTGCTTTGTGGAGTAAAATTCAAGAATGCTTAGAAGAATATTTTCATGAAAAGATACTGGATGAACCGCAATTATCAAGGATATTCCACTAATTTCATGGAATATAGAAGTCAAAACTTAACCAACTGAGTATAATAAAGAATGGAATAACAAAAGAAATCACCCAGCATGCGATAGACCGCACAGACAGGTTATTCCAACAGAATAATAAATAATGGGACCAGGTCCGGCGTAAACGCACAGACAGAATATTCCGACAGAATAATAAATAATGGAACCAGGTCCGGAGTAAACGCACAGACAGGATATTCCGACAGAATAATAAATAATGGAACCAGGTCCGGTGTAAAACACACTGACAGGATGTTCCAACAGAATAATAACAAGACGGAACCAGGTCCGGTGTAAAACACACAGACAGGATGTTCCAACAGAATAATAATAAAAACGGAACCAGGTCCGGTGTAAAACACACAGACAGGATGTTCCAACAGAATAATAGAAGAATGCCACCAAGTATAGGGTAGACCGCGTATACAGGTTATTCCAACAGAATAATAAGAAATGGAATAACAACAGTTCTCTTCATAAATAAGAAAGAATAACACCCCTTACCGTTTTAAAGAAGAGCTGAAATAAGGAAGTAGTTAAGTAGCAGAATACCCTTCTTCTCTCTATCTATAGTTTCTCTCTATAGTTTCTCTCTCTAGAGTTCAGTGAATTCGTACGAAATAATGAATGAATGAGCTGCTATTTATAGAAAAATAGAATGCATAGTAACTAATCCATGAACGGTCCAGATTGATTACTTTAATCTGACGGTCCATATTTAAAGAAAAATCTTTTAAATAAAATATAATATATTCTATTTATAGAATAACTTTAATAAAGTATTCTGTTTTATATAAAAAGATGTTTCTGTTTTATTACGTTAATAATACGAATAAAACAAAACGTCATTATCGCTAAATAATTCATATTATTAACTAACAATAATTGAATCAAACTGAGTGACTTCTCACATAAACATTAATAATTAATACTGTGTGCTACTATGCAACCACACGTATTACTGTACTTTTACTATCGAGTAGTTCAACAGTAACAATGGTAAAACTTCCGCCGTTATTTTTAATAAAATATTTTTGTCGTTTTTTCAATCCAACAATAATTCCGTTGTGGGGTCCACCAATGATTGTGCCGTTGTACGAATATTCCCTGTTAAAACGAATATTTTTCGACCAATCGAATATTATATAACAACTTGCGTACTTTACAAAATTTATAAATATTACCCACAACTATAACATTATATCAAATTAACTCCATAATATTCAAAAATGATATTTATAGAAAATTTATCTTTATTTATAAAAGTTGGGGTCTTACAACCTCCCCTTCTTATGAAATTTCGTCCTCAAAATTAGGGTACGTACCTGGTATGTCGAAGAGGTAAGGATACCTTGATTTCATTTCAGATTCTAAATCCCAAGTCATTTCCTCAACATCGTGGTTTCTTCACAAAACTTTGACTTGAGGTATAACCTTGGAGCGTAAAATATGTTCCTTCTTATCCAAGATTTGAACAGGAACTTCTTCATACGTCAAATCCTCCGCTATTTCGTCCGGTTCTAACTCAATAATATGGTTCGGGTCTTCCACATATTTACGTAACATTGATATGTGAAAAACGTTATGAACACGAGACATACTTGGCGGTAAAGCGAGTCTATAAGCCACAGTTCCTACTCGATCGAGGATTAAAAATGGACCGATGAATCGAGAATTGAGCTTTCCTCTTTTTCTAAATCTCGTAACTCCTTTCCATGGAGCAACACGTAAGAACACATGATCTCCTATATCAAATTTCACGTCCTTTCGATGAAGATCAGCATAACTCTTTTGTCGATCTTGTGAGGTTTTTATACGTTGTCGGATCGTTTGAATCTTTTCTGTAGTTATACGTACCAACTCCGGTCCCAACAACGTTGCTTCACCCACCTCATCCCAGCATACTGGAGAACGACATTTTCTTCCATACAATGCTTCGAATGGAGCCATGCCAATACTTGCTTGATAACTGTTGTTGTAGGAAAACTCCACCAATGGTAAGAACTTGTCCCAACTTCCCTTGAAGTCAAAGACACAGAGTCTTAACAGATCTTCAAGAGTTTGAATAGTCCTCTCTGATTGTCCGTCCGTCTGAGGATGATATGCCGAACTAAATCGTAAATCTGTGCCCATAGCTTTTTGTAAACTAACCCAAAATTGTGAAGTGAATCTTGGGTCTCGATCAGAAACTATGGATACTGGCATACCATGCAGTCTTACAATCTCGTTTATGTACATACGAGCAAGACGTTCAAGTGTATAAGTTTCTCGTATCGAGAAGAAATGAGCAGACTTGGTCAATCTATCAACAATGACCCAAATCGCATCAATACCTTGAGAAACCCTAGGAAGACCGGTAAAGAAATCCATGGTAATGTGTTCCCACTTCCATTCTGGAATTTCAAGTGGTTGCAATGGACCTTTTGGTACTTGATGCTCCGCTTTGACTCGTTGACAAGTTAGACACCTTGAGATAAACAACGCTATCTCTCTCTTCATATTGCTCCACCAAAATGTATGACGAAGATCATGATACATTTTGGTACTTCCAGGATAGATTGCAAACGGTGTGTTGTGCGCCTCCATCATGATTTCATACTTTAAATCAGGGTTGTTAGGAACACAAAGTCTGGAGTTGACTCGAAGTATTCCTTCTTCATCGATTCTTGCTTCCGGCATAGCACCTTCTTGCACTTTCTTCCTCATACGCATCAGCTCCAGGTCTGTAGCTTGAGCAGCTTTAACTTTATCGATTAAAGTTGGTTCTACTCGTATATTCGTCATCATTACATGGGTCCCTGGAGTCTTTAACTCTATCTCCATCCTTTGCAAGTCACACAAAATGGGGCTTTGTGTTGACAATATTGCACTTGTACTTGCATATGATCTTCTACTCAATGCGTTAGCTACCACGTTCGCTTTTTCAGGATGGTATTGAATGGTATGATCATAATCTTTCAACAGTTTAAGCCAACGTCGTTGTCGCATGTTGAGTTCCTTTTGAGTGAAGAAATATTTGAGGCTTTTATGATCTGTAAAGATCTCCACTTTCTCCCCATACAAGTAATGCCTCCAAATTTTAAGTGCAAAGACAACAACTGCCAACTCTAGATCATGAGTAGGATAATTCCTCTCATATTCCTTGAGTTGTCTTGATGCATAGGATATGACTTTTCCATGTTGCATGAGAACGCATCCCAACCCTTTGCTCGAAGCATCACTGTAGATGACAAATCCCTCCGAGCCAGATGGTATTGTTAGAACAGGTGCTGAAATGAGTCTATTCTCGAGTTCTTGAAAACTCTGCTCACATTCTTCGCTCCAACCGAACTTTGTATCTTTCCGAGTCAGCTGAGTTAATGGAGTAGCGATTCGAGAAAATCCTTCTACGAATCTCCGATAATAACCAGCTAAACCAAGAAAGCTACGTACTTTGGTCACTGATTTAGGTTACTCCCAGCTTTGAATAGCTTCAATCTTTGTCGGGTCAACCGATATTCCACGACTTGATACTACGTGCCCAAGGAATGCTACCTCCTCCAGCCAGAACTCGCATTTCTTCAACTTGGCATAAAGCTTGTATTCACGAAGCTTTTGGAGTACCAGCCTCAAGTGTTGCTCATGATCTTCACGGCTTTTGGAATAAATAAGGATGTCATCAATAAAGACGACCACAAAGTGATCCAAATATTCCTTGAATACCCGGTTCATCATATCCATGAAGGCAGCAGGAGCATTAGTCAATCCAAAGGACATGACTAGGAATTCATAATGCCCGTACCGAGTTCTAAAAGTTGTCTTTAGAATATCCTCAGTTCTAACCTTCAGCTGATGATATCCAGAATGAAGATCGATCTTTGAAAAGAATTGTGCTCCTTGCAACTGGTCAAACATGTCATCAATACGTGGCAATGGGTACCTGTTTTTTATGGTGACATGATTCAACTCCCGATAATCAATACAAAGTCGCATACTTCCATCTTTCTTCTTCACGAATAGAATAGGAGCACCCCAAGGAGAAGTACTAGGACGAATAAAGCCAATGTCTAACAATTCCTGCAGTTGGATCTTTAACTCCTGAAGTTCAATAGGAGCCATTCGATATGGGGCTTTGAAAATGAGTTTTGTACCGGGTTCAAGGTCGATACAAAATTCAATTTCACGCTCTGGGGGTAGGCCAGGAAATTCTTCAGGGAATACGTCAGGAAATTTATTAACAATAGAAATATCATTCAAAACTGACGTATTTTTGTTTAGATCCGTGACATGAGCTAAGAAAGCTTGACATCCGTTTTTCAATAAACGAATAGCTTTATGGCTTGAGATGACAGCGATTGATTTTAATGGTTTGGTTGCTTGAATTCGCATAATAGGTCGATTAGGAATATGAAAGCTAACAACCTTACGAAAATAATCAATTTTTGCATGATGAGTAGTTAACCAGTCAATCCCTAGAATCACGTCAAATGCAAGTATTTTTAATGAAATCAGATCGACAGGTAATGTGTGGGTACCAACTTGAACCAAACAAGACTTATAAACCGTGGATGTAATGAAGGTTTCTCCCAATAGAGTTTCAACAGATAAATTAATGTCTAATTTCTCCGGAGTCAAATTTAATCGATGAGCGCAAGTAGGAGAAATAAAAGAATGGGTAGAACCGGTATCAAATAAAGTATAGACTTCGTTAGAGTTTATGATAAGCTTACCCGTGATGACCTCATTCGGGTTCCTTGCTTTCTGGGAGGTTACAACAAACGCTCTCTCTTGCACTACCGGTTTTGACTTTTCTGGGACGGCCTTTGGTGTCTCCATCTTGGCTGAACTTGTTTTTGGTAAACGACAAAATCGAGCTAAATGACCTTCTCTTCCACAATTATAACATGCTTTAGACGACATCGCGCAGTTTGGATTGATGTGCCCCTCCCCTCCGCATTTGAAACATATGATAGGTGGTCGTTCTCCTTCCTTAACAACGGGTGCTGGTGCTGACGTCTTTCTATCATTGTTGAATCTCCTCTTCTTGAAATGACCATTCTTATTATTTTGGCCCTGATTACCACCGAAGTGGTTACCATTTCTGGCCTGTTGATTCCCTCCATGCTTGTTGTCATCGCTTCGATGACTGCTCTCACTGGTATTATCATTTTGTCGACTGTTCTCTTTTGGTTGCGTTGACTCGTTATCGCGCTCCACTAACTGTGCTCTATTCACAACATCTGAATACAAACACAGTTTATGAGAAATAAGATGTTGACGTATCTCAGGTTTCAAACCTCGCAAAAACATTCGCGTCATTCGCTCTTCATTATCCACCAAGTGGGACGCAAACCGGGATAACTCAGCAAATTTAGCCTCATACTGCGACACGGTCATATTATTCTGCTCCAATTTGATGAACTCCACCTCCTTCATGTGACGAACACTTTCGGGAAAGTATTTGTCATTGAACAGCTCTTGGAACTTCTCCCAAGACATCTTCAGTGCGGCAGGTTGAGTACGCTTAATCGATTCCCACCAGTAATCTGCCTCTCCTCGCAACATAAAGGCGGCAAAGGGAACCTTTTGCTCCTCGGAGCATCCCAAGATATCAAATATCTTGGTAATCTGCTTTATCTATGTTTCCACTATAAGTAGTTTTGGCTCTCCCTTAAACTCCGGTGGTCCCAGCTCCTTGAACTGTTTAGCGGTGACCGTCCGAGAGTTTTCAGTGTTTTCACCTATATTTTGGACAGGAGCCGCTCTCGCCTGTTGTTGCATGAACTGCATAAAGTTTTTGAACATTCCATCATTCATGATCTGGTTAGTGTTGTTGTTTGCATGAGGATTGTCACCTTCCTGATGCACATTATCCTGATTATTGATATGTGGTGAATCAACAGTCGCCTGTGCTCCATTGCTATTCTCAACATTCTCAGATGCCATTTTCAGATACTGCCACAAAATAAAAGTTAATTGATATGTCATATATTATCCTTATATTATGACCGACCAATTAAATACCATGCAAATAAACTTAGGTTGGCCATACTAGCGAAGGAATTCCCCGTCTCTCCCCTCCTAGTTCTATTCTCACATCTTAGCCAGGGATCATATCCCTAAGCTCTGATACCAACTGTGATGCTCCCAAAATTAGGTATACATCACCAATCTTGGGTCGTCAGATACATTGTATAGAATACAAATATAACTTACTAATACAACTGTCGTGTACAATACGACAAAACATAAACTGTGAGTTTGAATACAAATATTATCTTCTAGAGAGTGTTCATACTCAAAAGGAGTCCTCATTACATTTATTAACACACTATTACATAGAATAGTGAGGACTACTAACTAATACTATCATTCGGACCATCACTCCGTTCCCCGACTTGCCCCAGCTACGTTCTCATTTCCTGAAGAGAACAATGAAAGAAAGGGTGAGCTCAACTAGCCCAGTAAGAAATATTATGACTAAGATAATGCAGAATAAATTATCATTAGCCTTCAACAATGTTAAACTGATAAAATATAATAGACATCAAGTTTAACTGCAGCGGAACAAGCAATTCATTAAAAGAGTCAAATAGAAAATAAACTCTACTATCTTTTATGATTTAAAATGTTTTTCAACACTGTGATCGCTGGGACTCAGCTTAATAAAATAATTCACATCATCGAATCACCCCTGCACTACGGCCAAAGATATTCGTGTATTCATTAATGGTCATGATCATGCCAACAACTGTCCATCAATGCACTACGGGCCAATGAGGACTTTTACCACATCATTTGTAATATTACGGTCATGATTATACCGAATAATCCCTGGTCATAATCATACCAAGTCCATCTATGCACTACAGGCCAAAGATGACTTTCAATATTTTATAAACATGAGGATGATGACCATGATATAAGAATTCAATAAAACAAGTTCAAGAATTAATTTATCCAAGAATTAAAAACGTCCAAATTGTCAACATGATACTGCTTTGTGGAGTAAAATTTAAGAATACTTAGAAGAATATTTTCATGAAAAGATACTGGATGAACCGTAATTATCAAGGATGTTCCAATAATTTCATGGAGTATAGAAGTTAAAACTTAACCAACTGAGTATAATAAAGAATGGAATAACAAAAGAAATCACCCGGCATGCGATAGACCGCACAGACAGGTTATTCCAACAGAATAATAAATAATGGAACCAGGTCCGGCGTAAACGCACAGACAGGATATTCCGACAGAATAATAAATAATGGAACCAGGTCCGGTGTAAACGCACAGACAGGATATTCCGACAGAATAAAAAATAATAGAACCAGGTCCGGTGTAAAACACACAGACAGGATGTTCCAACAGAATAATAACAAGACGAAACCAGGTCTGGTGTAAAATACACAGACAGAATGTTCCAACAGAATTATAATAAAAACAGAACCAGGTCCGGTGTAAAACACACAGACAGGATGTTCCAACAGAATAATAATAAAAACGGAATCAGGTCCGGTGTAAAACACACAGACAGGATGTTCCAACAGAATAATAGAAGAATATCACCAAGTATAGGGTAGACCGCGTATACAGGTTATTCCAACAGAATAATAAGAAATGGAATAACAACAGTTCTCTTCATGAATAAGAAAGAATAACACCCCTTACCGTTTTAAAGAAGAACTGAAATAAGGAAGTGCTTAAGTAGCAGAATACCCTTCTTCTCTTTCTCTATAGTTTCTCTCTATAGTTTTTCTCTCTAGAGTTCAGTGAATTCGTAAGAAATAATGAAGGAATGAACTACTATTTATAGAAAAATAGAATGCATAGTAACTAATCCATGAACTATCCAGATTGATTACTTTAATCTGACGGTCCATATTTAAAGAAAAATTATTTAAATAAAATATAATATATTCTATTTATAGAATAACTTTAATAAAGTATTCTGTTTTATATAAAAAGATGTTTCTGTTTTATTACGTTAATAATACGAATAAAATAAAACGTCATTATCACTAAATAATTCATATTATTAACTGACAATAATTGAATCAAACTGAGTGACTTCTCACATAAGCATTAATAATCAATACTGTATGCTACTATGCAACCACACGTATTACTGTATTTTTACTACCAAGTAGTTCAACAGTAACAATGGTAAAACTTCCGCCGTTATTTTTAATAAAATATTTTTGTCGTTTTCTCAATCCGACAATAATTCCGTTGTGGGGTCCACCAATGATTGTGCCGTTATACGAATATTCCCTGTTAAAACGAATATTCTCCGACCAATCAAATATTTTATAACAACTTGCGTACTTTGCAAAATTTATAAATATTACCCACAACTATAACATTATATCAAATTAACTCCATAATATTTAAAAATAATATTTATAGAAAATTTATCTTTATTTATAAAAGTTGGCTAGAAGTTATTTTAGTAGTCCTCACTATTTTGTAAAATAGTGTATCAATAATTGTAATGAAGACTTATTTGAGTGTGGATATTGTCTAGATGACAATATTTGTATTTTAAACTCATAGTTTTTATGTTGTATTAATAAAGTTGTAGTTATTTCTGTACCATGTTATTGACGACTCAGAATGGGTGTTGGATACCTATTTTGGGGGCGTCACAGTTGGTATCAGAGCTTAGGGATATGATCTCTGGCGGAGATCGGGGAATAGAACTAGGAGGGGAGAGACGAATAAATCCTTCGCTAGTGTGTCCTACCTAAACTTATCTGTTGGTCGGTCATAATATAGGGATATTATGTGATTTGCTAATTTGTTAAATTAACCCTTGTTTTATGGCAGTATTTGAGAATGTCGACTGAAAATGTTAACAGTGGAGTAAATAAAATCGTGGAGACGCCTGTACTCACCAACGAGGAGAACGTGCAACAGGCTGACAATGTTACTCCTGTGAACAACACCAATGAGCAGATGATGAACGATGGGATGTTTAGAAGCGTTTTGCAGTTCATGCAAAATCAGACAAAGGAGACTCGTGTTCAAAATACAGGAGGAAATGAAAGAAATTCATGGTTTGTCACGGCCAAGCAGTTCAAGGAGTTGGGACCACCAGAATTTAAGGGAAAGCCGGATCCGATCATGGCAGAAACGTGGGTCAAGCAAATTACCAAGATATTCGATGTCTTGGGATGCACGGAGGAACAGAAGGTTCCATTCGCCACCTTTATGTTCTGTGGCGAGGCAGACTACTGGTGGGAGTCTGTGAAGAGTACCCATCCAGCCGCACTCAACATGTCTTGGGAGACGTTTCAAAAACTGTTCAATGACAAATACTTTCCTGAAAGTGTTCGTCATATAAAGGAAGTGGAGTTTATTAGACTGGAGCAGAACAACATGACGGTGTCCTAGTACAAGGCGAAGTTTGCAGAGTTGTCCAGGTTTGCACCTCATTTGGTGGAGAATGAGGAACGTATGACGCGGATGTTTCTAAGAGGTTTGAAACCCGGCATACGTCAATATCTCATTTCCCATAAATTTTCTCTCTATTCAGATGTTGTCAACAGGGCTCAATTATTAGAGCGAGATAACGAGTACGGTCAACCGAGGGACCACAACCAGGATCATACTGGTGACAACAGTCATCAGAACAATGATAACCAGCAGAGAAAGAAAAATACAGACAAGAACGGCAACCACTCTGGTGGTAATCGTGGCCATGAAAATAGAAGAAGTGAGTCGAGAGGAGATTTTAAAAAGAGGAGATTCAACAATAACAATACGAAGACGTCAGCACCAGCAGCAACTGGTTCTAAGGGAGGAGAACGATCACCGATCATATGCTATAAGTGCAGAAAAGAAGGACATATCAGCCCAAACTGCCCACAACAATTTAAGGTATGTTATAATTGTGAAAAGGAAGGACATATCGCTCGAGATTATACGGTAGCGAAACTAAGTTCAGCGGGGATGGTGACTCAAAAGGCTGTCCCAGAAAAGTCAAAGTCAACAGTTCCTGAAAGAGCATTTGTCGTGACTGGTCAACATGCGAGGAACCCAAACGAGGTGATCACGGGTAAGCTAATCATAAATTCATGTAAAGTTTATACCTTACTAGATACCGGTGCTACCCATTCATTTATTTCTCCTGCTTGTGCTCAACGTTTAAACTTGACTCCGGAGAAATTAGACTTTGATTTATCTGTGGAGACTCCGTTAGGAGAAACTTTCATCACATCCATTATTTATAAATCTTGTTTGATCCAAGTTGGCACCATCACCTTACCTGTTGACCTTATCTCTTTAAAGATACTTGCTTTTGATGTGATTTTAGGGATTGATTGGTTAACTACTCATCATGCCAAAATTGATTGTTTTCGTAAGGTTGTTAGTTTTCATATTCCTAACCAACCTGTTGTACGAATTCAAGCAACTAAGCAACTAAAATCAATCGCTGTCATATCAAGTCATAAAGCTATTCGTTTATTGAAAAACGGATGTCAAGCTTTCTTAGCCCATGTTATGGATTTGAATAAAGACACGTCAAATTTGAATAATATTCTTGTTGTTAGTAACTTTCCTGACGTATTTCCTGAAGAACTTCCCGGTCTACCCCCGGAACGTGAAGTTGAATTCTTTATTGATCTTGAACCTGGTACAAAGCCCATTTCTAAAACCCCATATCGAATGGCTCTTATTGAACTTCAGGAGTTAAAAGTCCAACTACAAGAGTTGTTGGACATCGGTTTCATTCGTCCTAGTACATCTCTTTGGGGTGCTCCTGTTTCATTTGTAAAGAAGAAAGACGGGAGTATGCGACTTTGTGTCGATTACCGGGAATTAAACCATGTCACCATCAAGAATAGGTATCCGCTACCTCGTATTGATGACCTATTTGACCAGTTACAAGGAGCACAATTCTTTTCAAAAATCGATCTTCGTTTTGGATATCATCAGCTGAAGGTTAAAACTGAGGATATTCCGAAGACTGCGTTTAGAACTCGGTACGGGCATTATGAATTTTTAGTCATGTCTTTTGGATTGACTAATGCTCCTGCGGCTTTCATGGATATGATGAACCGAGTATTCAAGGATTATTTGGATCAGTTCGTTGTTGTCTTTATTGATGACATCCTCATATATTCCAAAAGCCGTGAAGACCATGAGCACCATTTGAAGCTGGTACTGCAAAGGCTGCGTGAAAACAAGCTATATGCTAAGTTAAAGAAATGCGAGTTCTGGCTTGAGGAAGTAGCATTCCTAGGACACGTGGTGTCAAAACATGGAGTATCTGTGGACCCGACAAAGATTGAATCAATACAAAGTTGGGATCAACCGAAGACGGTGACCGAAGTACGTAGCTTTTTGGGCTTAGCTGGTTATTATCGGAGATTCGCGGAAGGGTTTTCTCGAATCGCTACCCCGTTAACTCAGCCTACTCGGAAGGATACAAAATTCGTATGGAGCGAAGAATGCGAGAAGAGTTTCCAAGAGCTTAAGAGGAGACTCATTTCGGCACCTGTTCTGACAATACCATCTGGTTCGGATGGATTTGTTATCTATAGTGATGCTTCAGGCAAAAGGTTAGGATGTGTTCTCATGCAACGTGGGAAAGTCATAGCCTATGCCTCGCGATAACTTAAGGAATATGAGAGGAATTATCCTACTCATGATCTAGAGTTGGCAGCAGTCGTTTTCGCGCTAAAGATCTGGAGGCACTATCTATATGGGGAGAAAGTGGAGATATATTCAGACCATAAAAGCCTCAAATATTTCTTCACTCAAAAAGAGCTCAACATGCGGCAACGACGTTGGCTCGAGTTGTTGAAAGATTACGACCACACTATTCAATACCATCCTGGAAAAACAAATGTGGTAGCTGACGCGTTGAGTAGAAGATCATATGCAGGAACAAGTGCGATGATGTCAAGTATACGCATAGAACCAACTTTAATCGATAAAGTTAAAGTTGCTCAAGCTACAAACCCGGAGCTGATGCGTATAAAGAAGAAAGTGCAAGAAGGTGCTATTCCAGAAGCAAGAATCGATGAAGAAGGAATACTTCGAGTCCACTCCAGACTTTGTGTTCCTAACGATTCTGATTTGAAGTACAAGATCATGATGGAGGCAGACAATACACCATTTGCAATCCATCCTGGAAGTACCAAAATGTATCATGATCTTCGATGTGACGCCCCTAAAATAGGTATACAACACCCATTCTGAGTCGCCAAATACATGGTACAAAAAACAAACTACAACTTCAATAATACAATTGTCGTGCAAAATACGACAACACATACTGTGAGTTTAAATACAAATATTATCTTCTAGACAATATCCACACTCAAATAAGTCCTCATTATAATTATTCAAACACTATTTTACAGAAATAGTGAGGACAGCTAAAACATCTTTCTAGAACCATCACTCCATACCCCGACTAGATCCTGCTATGTTCTCACCTCCTGAGAAGAAAAATAGAACAAAAAAGAAAAGGGTGAGCTCAACTAGCCTAGTAAAGAATATTATGACTATGATAATATACAACAAATTATCATTAGTATTCAACAGGGAAAAATCTGATAGAATATAATCGACAACAAGTTTTAGATCAACAACTGCAGCGGAAACAGCAAACCATTAGAAGAGTCAAGTAGAGAAAGAATTCTACTATCTTCTAAGATTTAAAAGTTCATCATCAATATTTTATCCCTGTAACATCAATCAATATACATCTTGAATCAAATATTCATCTTTGCACTATAGGCCAAAGATATTCATTTGTAACACCAGTAGGTCATGTTCATCTCAACACATGTTCATCTTTACACTACGGGCCAAAGATATTAATCAGGTAATCATACATCTTTGCACTACAGGCCAAAGATATTCAGTAGTATCATCATTTAGGACTGAGGATGATGAAAAATATTTTAAAGAAAACGAATCCAGTGAGATAAAAGAACAAATATTAGGGATTCGTATTACAGTTTATCCAAGTTCAATAATACCCATAATAACCAATTTTGAAGCAGAATTGAAAAATAAAGATCAAAACATGAATACAATCAAAGATAGTAACCATAATAGACAACTTGGACAAAAAGAAGAAAATTTTATTTTTAGGTGAATAGTGCCGTATACGTGAATAGTAACGTATACGTGAATAGTAACTCCGACATAAAAAGTTCTAAATTTGATAAAAAGTTTATATCAATATTTCAGCATAATGATATTGAAGAAAATAATATCATTTAAGAAAAAAATAATATCCCTTACCTCAAAATAACCTTACTTCTGACTGAATATCGGATATGAGGCTGAATGAAACTTGTGCTGAATAACAACTTTTAAAGTATCTAAATACACACAAAATACACTCAATAATCTAGAGAGAGAAAGAGAGAAAACTTATGAATTCTGGTGTGATTTTCAATTCTAACTTAGCCCTCTATTTATAGAAAAATGTTAGCACACCGAAGCAGACTTAACCTACAACCTGATGGCTTTACCTGCTACTATTCTCACCCACCACATTTGAATAAAAATCTCAGCACATTTCTTCACCAACCAAAAGTGGAGCCCACCAATTCTAGAATTTTCCACCAAAATGATTAACTCCGAAGATTCAACAATTTCTGAACCAGTCATCTCGTAAAATTCATAACAAATCATATGTTCATTTTTAACGGTTCAAAATTTGTGGACATATACTCAACTTATATATGTATAACATATCCAAATATTACCACGATCCAACGGTCGGATTAAAAATTATAACCCTCGCAAAATATCTCAAAAATCCTAATTTGATTTTCAATACCTTCGTTCCGACAAAAATACAGATAAAACACCTCAACATTAACTCCTTCATTTTTAACCACAAAATTATATCCCTCATTTATATCCACATAAAATAAATATTTCCTTATCATATAAATCAATAATTAATTATTTACAAATAATATTACAGAATCACATTTATGACAACCATGCCGTTCCCAGGAAAGAGGGGGCTTTCCAATAAGGATTTCTCCTTACTAGCGCGCAATTAGATGACCAAACCTCTCTTTAGACAGAACTTTCTAGACATTGCCAATAATGTTATCTAATAATATTATTTAAATAATATGAATTATTGATCTGATAATAAAAAATACTGTGCAGCAACAATTATTGAAACAACAATAATATAAAATATCAACGCATCAATTATTGAATCAAAAAAATAAAATATTGAACAGTAACTACTGTAACAATTATTGAGTAGTGCATTCCTTCTTAAGAATTAATAATTCTAAAATACTGTGCAATCCGTGTGCTACTATACAACCACGCGTATTACTGTATTTTAACCACCGAGAATTCCAACAGTGTTAACGGTAACAACTACGTCGTTATTTATAAAAACTTAATTTTTGTCGTTATCTTCATCCAATCGTTTTCCGTTATGGGGCCCACAAATAGCTGCGCCGTCGTACGAATATTTTCCAACAGAAAGAATATTCCACGATCACACGAATATTCACCGACCAAAAATGAATATTTTATAACCACTTGTTTATTTTGTAAAATTTACACATTTCACCCATAACCAAAGTATTATATCAAATTAACACCTTATTATTCACAATAATATTTAGAAAAAATTTGATTTTATTCATTAATAAGTTGGGGTCTTACATTCGACATACATTTTGGTGGATCAATATGAAGAGAGAGATTGCAAAGTTTATCTCGAGGTGTTTAACTTGTCAATGTGTAAAGGCAGAGCATCAAGTACCAAAGGGTCCATTGCAACCACTTGAGATTCCGAAATGAAAGTGAAAACACATTACCATAGATTTCGTTACGGGTCTTTCCACGGTTTCTCAAGGAATAAATGTTATTTGGGTTATTGTTGATAGATTAACCATGTCTGCTCATTTCTTGCCAATACGGGAGACTTATTCCCTTGAACGACTTGCTCGTATGTACGTAGATGAGATTGTAAGGTTGCATGACATGCCAGTATCCATAGTTTCGGATCGTGACCCAAGATTCACTTCAAGATTTTGGGTTAGCTTGCAAAAAGCTATGGGCACAGATTTACGGTTCAGTTCGGCATACCATCCTCAAACGGACGGGCAATCAGAGAGGACTATTCAAACTCTTGAAGATCTATTAAGACTTTGTGTCCTAGATTTCAAAGAAAGTTGGGATAAGTACCTACTATTGGTGGAATTCTCCTACAACAACAGTTATCAGGCAAGTATAAGTGTGGCTCCATTTGAAGCATTGTATGGACGAAAGTGTCGCTCTCCAGTATGTTGGGATGAGGTGGGAGAAGCAACGTTGTTGGGACCAGAGTTGGTACGAATGACTACAGAGAAGATCCAAACATTCGACAACGTATACAAACGGCACAAGATCGACAAAAGAGTTATGCGGATCTTCATCGAAAGGACATAGAATTTGACATCGGGGATCATGTATTGTTGCGGGTGGCTCCATGGAAAGGAGTTACAAGATTTGGGACGAGAGAAAAGCTCAATCCACGATTTATTGGTCCATTTCAGATTCTTGACCGAGTAGAAAAGGTGGCCTATAGACTCGCGTTACCTCCAAGCATGTCTCGTGTTCATAACGTTTTTCACATATCTGTGCTTCATAAATATGTGAAGGACCCGAACCACGTCATTGAGTTAGAACCGGACGAGATAGCCGAAGACTTAACGTACGAGGAGGTACCTATCAAGATTTTAGATAGGAAAGAGCATGTCCTACGCACGAAGGTCATACCACAAGTTAAAGTTTTGTGGAGAAACCATGCTATTGGAAAAATGACCTGGGAGTTGGAAACGGAAATGAAAGCGAGGTATCCTCATCTTTTCGAAATACCAGACACGTACGTCAATTTCGAGGACGAAATTTCATAAGGAGTGGAGGTTGTAAGACCCCAAATTATTAATAAATAAAATTTAATTTTCTCTATTTATTATTTTGAAATAGTAAGGGTTGAATTGATTAATGAGATTAGTTATGGGTAAAATGCGCAAATATTTCAAATAAGCAAGTGGATATAAAATATTAATTATTGTCAAGGAATATTCGGTTGGTCGTGGAATATTCTTACTGTCGGAAAATATTCGTATGACGGCGCAACCTTGTGTGGGCCCCATAACGGAAAGGGATTGGATGAAGAATGTGATGCCCCCAAAACAGGTCCAATCCATCCAACCCATTCTGAGTCGTCAAATACATGGTACAGAAAATAACTACAACTTTATTATTACAATTGTCGTGCAAAATACGACAACACATATACTGTGAGTTTAAATACAAATATTATCATATAGACAGTATTCATACTCAATTAAGTCCTCATTATATTTATTGATATACTATTTTACAAAATAGTGAGGACTACTAAAATAACTGTCTTGAACCATCATTCCATACCCCGACTAGTACTCGCTACATTCTCGCCTCCTGAGAAGAAAAATGGAACAACAAGGAAAAGGGTGAGCTCAACTAGCCCAGTAAAGAATATTATGACTAAGATAATATACAACAAATTATTGTTAGTCTTCAACAGGGAAAAATTTAATAGAATACAATAGACAACAAGTTTTAAATCAATATTCGCAGCGGAAACAACAAACCATTAGAAGAGTCAAGTAGAGAATGAGTTCTACTATCTTCTAAGATTTAAAAGTCCATCATCAATATTTTATCCCTGTAACAACAATCAATAACCATCTTTAATCAAATATTCATCTTTGCACTACAGGCCAAAGATATTCATTTGTATCACCAGTCGATCATGTTCATCTCAATACATGTTCATCTTTGCACTACGGGCCAAAGATATTCATCAGAAATCATCAATCTTTGCACTACAGGCCAAAGATATTCATCAGAAATCATTCATCTTTGCACTACAGGCCAAAGATATTCATCAGAAATCATTCATCTTTGCACTACAGGCCAAAGATATTCAATTATATCATCATTTAGGACTGAGAATGATGAAAAATATTTTAAAGGAAACGAATCCAGTGAAACAAAATAATAAATATTAAGGATTCGTATTTTAACTATTCCATGTCCAAAAATACCTCATAAATAATCATAGTGGAGTAAAATTCAAGAATGATCAAAACATGGATACAATAAAAGCTAGTATCCATAATAGATATTTTGGACAAAAAGAAAAAAATTTTATTTTTCGGTGAATAGTAACTCGTGAATAGTAACTCGTGAATAGTAACTCATGAATAGTAACCCCGACATGAAAAGTTCCAAATTTGATAAAAATTCAGATCAATACTTCGGCATAATGATATTGAAGAAAATAATATAATTTAAGAAGAAATAACATCCCTTACCTCGGAAAGACGGTACTTCTGACTGGAATACTAGATATAGTGCTGAAGGAAACTTGCACCGTAAAGTAACACTCAAAGTATCAAATACTAACAAGAATACGCTCGATATAGAGAGAGAAATAGAGAGAAACTTGTATTTCTGGTGTGATTTTCAATTCTAACCTAAGCACCCTATTTATAGGAAAATGCTTAGAACACCAAAGCAGAAAATTTAATAAATTAATAATATAATTTTCTTAATTTCCTTAGCACACCACATCAGCTGATTTACACCATTAACATGTGCCACTCAAATGTCAAAAACGTTTTTCTTAATAAAAATAATTAAAACTTCCAAAAATCAATTATTTCGGAACTTCGGAACTTCAATAATTCATAATAAATAGCCCTTTTATCAGAAAATTCGAATCTCCGTGTTATTATAGGAAATTCAATTCTCTACAACTTTGCAGAAGAAAGTTTTTCCAAATTCCAAACAGAAATTGACTGAAATTCACAAACGGACGATTTTACAATCAATAATAAATTTTCGGTCAAGAATTATGTCCACCAACACACAAAACATGTGTTAATCATTTAATGCCACAAAAATACTCTTCCTCCTCATATACTCATATATCCCACATTCATTGTAAAAATACCACCATCAATATATTATTAAAATAATATATTTAAATGAATTATTTTATCAGAAAAAAATAAAATATTAATTTTCAACAATTGTCACATTAAAAATTTTCTTCATCTATATCCACATAAAATCACTATTTTTCTCATCATATAAATTAATAATTAATTATACACAAATAATATTACAGAACCACAGTACTGGCAACCAGACCGTTCCCAGGAAAGAGGGGGCTTTCCAATAAGGATCTCTCCTTACTAGTGCGCAATTAGATGACCAAACCTCTCCTTAGACAGAACTTTCTAGACATTGCCAATAATGTTATCTAATAATATTATTCAGATAATATGAATTATTGTTCCGATAATAGAAAATACTGTGTAGTGACAATTATTAAAACAACAGTAATATAAAATATCAACGCAGCAATTATTGAATCAATAAAATACAATATTGAACAGTAATTACTGTAACAATTATTGAGTAGTGCCTTCTTACGTAAGAATCAATAATTGGTGCAATACCGTGTTTTAACCACCGGGTATTCCAACAGTATTAACGGTAACAACTACGCCGTTATTTATAAACAACTTATTTTTGTCGTTTTCTTCATCCAATCGCTTTCTGTTATGGGGCCCACACAAGGCTGCGCCGTTGTACGAATAGTCCCCAACAACAAGAATGTTCCACGACCAAACAAATATTTCCCGACAATAATGAATATTTTAGGACCACTTGCTTATTTGAAATATTTACACATTTTACCCATAACTAACCACATTAATCAAATCAACCCTTACTATTTCAAAATAATAAATAGAGGAATTTAAATTTCATTTATTAATAATTTGGGGTCTTACAACCTCCCCTCCTTATGAAATTTCGTCCTCGAAATTGACATACGTACCTGGTGTTTCGAAAAGATGAGGATACCTCGCTTTCATTTCCGTTTCTAACTCTCAGGTCATTTCCTCAATAGCATGATTTCTCCACAAATCCTTAACTTGTGGTATAACCTTCGTGCGTAGGACATGCTCTTTCCTATCCAAGATCTTAACAGGTACCTCCTCGTACGTTAAATCTTCAGCTATCTCGTCTGGTTCTAACTCAATAATGTGGTTCGGGTCGTCCACATATTTACGTAACATCGATACGTGAATAACGTTATGAACACGCGACATACTTGGAGGTAACGCAAGTCTATAGGCCACATTTCTTACTCGGTCAAGAATTTGAAATAGACCAATAAATCGTGGATTGAGCTTTCCTCTCTTCCCAAATCTTGTAACTCCTTTCCATGGAGCTACACGTAATAATACATGATCCCCAATGTCAAATTCCACGTCCTTTCAATGAAGATCCGTATAACTCTTTTGTCGATCCTGTGCCGTTTGTATACGTTGTCGAATCATTTGGATCTTCTCTGTAGTCATTCGTACCAACTCTGGTCCCAACAACGTTGCTTCACCCACCTCGTCCCAGCATACTGGAGAACGATATTTTCTTCCATACAACGCCTCGAATAGAGCCACGCCTATGCTCGCCTGATAACTGTTATTGTAGGAGAATTCCACCAATGGTAGGTACTTATCCCAACTCCCTTTGAGATCTAGGTCACAAAGTCTTAATAGATCTTCAAGAGTTTGAATAGTCCTCTCTGATTGTCCGTCCGTTTGAGGATGGTAAGCTGAACTAAATCGTAAATCTGTGCCCATAGCTTTTTGCAAGCTAACCCAAAATCTTGAAGTGAATCTTGG
Source organism: Panax notoginseng (assembly GCA_016801055.1). Lineage (NCBI taxonomy): Eukaryota > Viridiplantae > Streptophyta > Magnoliopsida > Apiales > Araliaceae > Panax > Panax notoginseng. Next base: position 136,875,964 of record CM029023.1, read on the forward strand.
GTCACGATCTGAAACTATGGATACTGGCATGCCATGCAACCTCACAATCTCATTCACGTACATACTAGCAAGACGTTCAAGGGAATAAGTCTCCCGTATCGGCAAGAAATGAGCAGACTTCGTTAGTCTATCAACTATGACCCTTTGGCACTTGATGCTCCTCCTTTACACGTTGACAAGTTAAACACCTCGAGATAAACTCCGCGATCTCTCTCTTCATATTGTTCCACCAAAATGTATGTCGAAGATCACGACACATTTTAGTACTTCCAGGATGGATCGCAAATGGTGTATTGTGTGCCTCCATCATAATCTTGTACTTCAAATCAGAGTCGTTAGGAACACAAAGTCTAGAGTGGACTCGAAGTATTCCTTCTTCATCGATTCTCGCTTCCGGAATAGCATCTTCTTGTACTTTCTTCTTCATACGCATCAGCTCCGGGTCTGTGTCTTAAGCAACTTTAACTTTATCGATTAAAGTTGGTTCTACGCGTATACTTGACATTATCGCACTCGTTCCTGCATATGATCTTCTACTCAATGCGTCAGCTACCGCGTTCGCTTTTTCAGGATAGTATTAGATGGTATGATCGAAATCTTTCAACAGCTCGAGCCAACGTCGTTGCCGCTTGTTGAGTTCTTTTCGAGTGAAGAAATATTTAAGGCTTTTATGGTCTGAATATATTTCCACTTTCTCCCCATATAGATAGTGCCTCCAAATCTTTAGCGCGAAAACGACTGCTGCCAACTCTAGATCATGAGTAGGATAATTCCTCTCATATTCTTTAAGTTGTCGCGAGGCATTGGCTATGACTTTCTCACGTTGCATGAGAACACATCCTAACCCTTTGCCTGAAGCATCGCTGTAGATAACAAATCCATCCGAACCAGATGGTATTGTCAGAACAGGTGCCGAAATGAGTCTCCTCTTAAGCTCTTGGAAACTCTTCTCGCATTCTTCGCTCCATACGAATTTGATATCCTTTCGAGTCAGCTGAGTTAACGGGGTAGCGATTCGAGAAAATACTTTTACGAATCTCCGATAATAACCAGAAAGCTACGAATTTCGATTACTGACTTAGGTTTGCTCTCAACTGTGACTCATATCCCAATCTTGGATAGCACGTCACAATGACACCTATCAGTTTACTACCGCACGAATATGGCGTCCCCTACAGAGAGTCTGGCTTCGGTGCATTCCACAAAGGAAGTCACCAGATAAAGGCTCGGTTATCAACTTCTATAGTTGGGTTTTTAACTCCTGAAGTTCAATAGGAGCCATTCGATATGAGATTTTAGAAATGGGTTTTGTACCGGGTTCAAAGTCGATACAAAATTTAATATCACGCTCTGGGAGTAAGCCAAGAAATTCTTCAGGAAATACGTCAAAAATTTTACTAACAACAGAAATATCATTCAAATCTGACGTATTTTTGTTCAAATTCATGACATGGCTAAGAAAGCTTGACATCCGTTTTTCAATAAACGAATGACTTTACGATTTGATATGAAAGAGTTTGACTTCAATGGTTTGGTTGCTTGAATTTGAATAACAGGTTGCTTAGGAATATGAAAACTAACAACCTTACGAAAGCAATCAATTTTAGCATGATGAGTAGTTAACCAATCGATCCCTAAAATCACATCAAAAGTAAGTATCTTTAAAGAAATAAGGTCAACAGGTAATGTGATGGTGCCAACTTGGATCAAACAAGATTTATAAACAGTGGATGTAACGAAAGTTTCTCCTAACGGAGTTTTCACAGATAGGTCAAAGTCTAATTTCTCCGGAGTCAAGTTTAAACGTTGAACGCAAGCAAGAGAGATAAAAGAATGGGTAGAACCGGTGTCTAATAAGGTATAAACTTCGCAAGAATTTATAATTAACTAACCCGTGCTAACTTCGTTCGGGTTCCTCGCATTCTGACCAGTCACGAAAAGCGCTCTTCCAGGAACCGTTGACTTTGACTTTTCTGGGATAACTTTTCGAGTCACCACCCCCGTTGGACTTGGTTTCGCTACAGTGCAATCTCGAGCGATATGTCTTTCCTTTCTACAGTTATAACATACCTTAAACTGTTGTGGACAGTTTGGGCTGATATGTCCTTCTTTTTCGCACTTATAGCATATGACCGGTGGTCGTTCTCCTCCCTTGGAACCAGTTGCTGCTGGTGCTGACGTCTTCGTATTATCATTGTTGAATCTCCTCTTTTTAAAATCTCCTCCCGACTCGCTTCTTCTATATTCATGGCCATGATTACCACCAGAGTGGTTGCCGCTCTTGTCCGTATTCTTCTTTCTCCACTGGTTATCGTTGTTCTGATGACTGCTGTCACCGGTATAATCCTGGTTGTGGTCCCTCGATAGACCATACTCGTTATCTCGCTCTAATAATTGAGCCCTGTTGACAACATCTGAATAGAGAGAAAATTTATGAGAAATGAGATATTGACGTATGCCGGGTTTCAAACCTCTCAGAAACATCCGCGTCATACGTTCCTCATTCTCCACCAAATGAGGTGCAAACCTGGACAACTCTGCAAATTTTGCCTCGTACTGGGACACCGTCATGTTATTCTGCTCCAGTCTAATAAACTCTACCTCCTTCATAAGACGAATACTTTCAGGAAAGTACTTGTCATTGAATAGTCTCATTTACTCCACTGTTAACATTCTCAGTCGACATTCTCAAATACTGCCATAAAACAAGGGTTAATTTAACAAATTAACAAATCACATAATATCCCTATATTATGACCGACCAACAAATAAGCTTAGGTAGGACACACTAGCGAAGGATTTACTCGTCTCTCCCCTCCTAGTTCTATTCTCCGATCTCTGCCAGAGATCATATCCCTAAGCTCTGATACCAACTGTGACGCCCCCAAAACAGGTCCAATCCATCCAACCCATTCTGAGTCGCTAAATACATGGTACAGAAAATAACTACAACTTTATTATTACAATTGTCGTGCAAAATACGACAACACATATACTGTGAGTTTAAATACAAATATTGTCATCTAGACAGTATTCATACTCAATTAAGTCCTCATTATACTTATTGATATACTATTTTACAAAATAGTGAGGACTACTAAAATAACTGTCTTGAACCATCATTCCATACCCCGACTAGTACTCGCTATATTCTCGCCTCCTGAGAAGAAAATGGAACAACAAGGAAAAGGGTGAGCTCAACTAGCCCAGTAAAGAATATTATGACTAAGATAATATACAACAAATTATCGTTAGTCTTCAACAGGGAAAAATTTAATAGAATACAATAGACAACAAGTTTTAAATCAATATTCGCAGCGGAAACAGCAAACCATTAGAAGAGTCAAGTAGAGAATGAGTTCTACTATCTTCTAAGATTTAAAAGTTCATCATCAATATTTTGTCCCTGTAACAACAATCAATAACCATCTTTAATCAAATATTCATCTTTGCATTACAGGCCAAAGATATTCATTTGTATCACCAGTCGATCATGTTCATCTCAACACCTGTTCATCTTTGCACTACGGGCCAAAGATATTCATCAGAAATCATCAATCTTTGCACTACAGGCCAAAGATATTCATCAGAAATCATTCATCTTTGTACTACAGGCCAAAGATATTCATCAGAAATCATTCATCTTTGCACTACAGGCCAAAGATATTCAATTATATCATCATTTAGGACTGAGAATGATGAAAAATATTTTAAAGGAAACGAATCCAGTGAAACAAAATAATAAATATTAAGGATTCGTATTTCAACTATTCCATGTCCAAAAATACCTCATAAATAATCATAGTGGAGTAAAATTCAAGAATGATCAAAATATGGATACAATCAAAGCTAGTATCCATAATAGATATTTTGGACAAAAAGAAAAAAATTTTATTTTTCGGTGAATAGTAACTCGTGAATAGTAACTCGTGAATAGTAACTCATGAATAGTAACCCCGACATAAAAAGTTCTAAATTTGATAAAAATTCAGATCAATACTTCGGCATAATGATATTAAAGAAAATAATATTATTTAAGAAGAAATGACATCCCTTACCTCGGAAAGACGGTACTTCTGACCGGAATACTAGATATAGTGCTGAAGGAAACTTGCACCGTAAAGCAACACTCAAAGTATCAAATACTAACAAGAATACGCTCGATATAGAGAGAGAAATAGAGAGAAACTTGTATTTCTGGTGTGATTTTTAATTCTAACCTAAGCACCCTATTTATAGGAAAATGCTTAGAACACCAAAGCAGAAAATTTAATAAATTAATAATATAATTTTCTTAATTTTCTTAGCACACCACATCAGCTGATTTACACCATTAACATGTGCCACTCAAATGTCAAAAACGTTTTTCTTAATAAAAATAATTTAAACTTTCAAAAATCAATTATTTCGGAACTTCGGAACTTCAATAATTCATAATAAATAGCCCTTTTATCAGAAAATTCGAATCTCCGAGTTTTTATAGGAAATTCAATTCTCTACAACTTTGCAGAAGAAAGTTTTTCTAAATTCTAAACAGAAATTGACCGAAATCCACAAACGGACGATTTTACAGTCAATAATAAATTTTCGGTCAAGAATTATGTCCACCAACACACAAAACATGTGTTAATCATTTAATGCCAAAAAAATACTCTTCCTCCTCATATACTCATATATCCCACATTCATTGTAAAAATACCACCATCAATATATTATTAAAATAATATATTTAAATGAATTATTTTATCAGAAAAAAATAAAATATTAATTTTCAACAATTGTCACATTAAAAATTTTCTCCATCTATATCCACATAAAATCACTATTTTTCTCATCATATAAATCAATAATTAATTATACACAAATAATATTACAGAACCACAGTACTGACAACCAGACCGTTCCCAGGAAAGAGGGGGCTTTCCAATAAGGATCTCTCCTTACTAGCGCGCAATTAGATGACCAAACCTCTCCTTAGACAGAACTTTCTAGACATTGCCAATAATGTTATCTAATAATATTATTCAGATAATATGAATTATTGTTCCGATAATAGAAAATACTGTGTAGTGACAATTATTAAAACAACAGTAATATAAAATATCAACGCAGCAATTATTGAATCAATAAAATACAATATTGAACAGTAATTACTGAAACAATTATTGAGTAGTGCCTTCTTACGTAAGAATCAATAATTGGTGCAATACCGTGTTTTAACCACCGGGTATTCCAACAGTATTAACGGTAACAACTACGCCGTTATTTATAAACAACTTATTTTTGTCGTTTTCTTCATCCAATCGCTTTCTGTTATGGGGCCCACACAAGGCTGCGCCGTTGTACGAATATTCTCCAACAACAAGAATATTCCACGACCAAACAAATATTTCCCGACAACAATGAATATTTTAGGACCACTTGCTTATTTGAAATATTTGCGCATTTTACCCATAACTAACCACATTAATCAAATCAACCCTTACTATTTCAAAATAATAAATAGAGAAATTTAATTTTATTTATTAATAATTTGGGGTCTTACAAAGAAAACGACAAGCATAAGTTGTTTACAAATAATGGCGTAGTTATTACCGTTAATACTGTTGGAATACCCGGTGGTTAAAACACAATAATACGCGTTGCACAGTAGCACACGGTATTGCCCCAATTATTGATTCTTACGTAAGAAGGCACTACTCAATAATTGTTACAGTAATTACTGTTCAATATTTTATTTTATTGATTCAATAATTGCTGCGTTGATATTTTATATTACTGTTGTTTTAATAATTGTCACTACACAATATTTTCTATTATCGGAGTAATAATTCATATTATCTGAATAATATTATTAGATAACATTATTGGTAATGTCTAGAAAATTCTATCTAAGAAGAGGTTTGGTCACCTAATTGCGCGCCAGTAAGGAGAAATCCTTATTGAAAAGCCCCCTCTTTTCTGGGAACGGTCTGGTTGTCAGTAGTGTGATTCTGTAATATTATTTGTGAATAATTAATTATTGATTTATATGATGAGTAAAATATTGATTTTATGTGGATATAGATGGAGAAAATTTTTAAATGTGACAATTGTTGAAAATTAATATTTTATCTTTTTCTGATAAAATAATTCATTTAAATATATTATTTTAATAATATATTAATAGTGATATTTTTATAATAAATGTGGGATATATGAGTATATAAGGAGGAAGAGTATTTTGTGACATTAAATGATTAACACATGTTTTGTGTGTCGGTGGACCCCAATAATTGATCGAAATTTGATTATAGCATGTAAATCGCCCATTTATAGATTTCGGTCAATTTCTGTTTGGAATTTGGAAAAACTTTCTTTTATAAAGTTGTAGAGAATTGAATTTCCTATAAAAACTCGCGAGATTCGAATTTTCTGATAAAAGGGCTATTTATTATGAATTATTGAAGTTCCGAAGTAATTAATTTTTGGGAGTTTTAGTTAATTATTTTGAGAAAAACGTTTTTTATATTTTTTTGGACATCATTAACATGTGTGGCTGGTGTTTTTGACCAAAAGGTAGGTTAAAAAAAATTTGTATAATTATATTAATATTTTATTAAATTTTCTGCTTTGGTGTTCTAAGCATTTTCCTATAAATAGGGTGCTTAGGTTAGAATTGAAAATCACACCAGAAACTGAAATCTTCTCTCTCTTTCTCTCTCGATACATTGAGCGTATTCTTGTGAGTATACTTTGAGTGTTGTTATACGGTGCAAGTTCCCTTCCGCACCATATCTGGTAGTCCAGCTAGAAGTACTATTCTTTCGAGGTAATGGATGTTATTTCTTCTTAAATGATATTATTTCTTCAATATCATTATGCCGAAATGTTGGTTAAATTTTTTTATCAAATTTAGAACTTTTTTATGTCGGAGTTACTATTCATGAATTACTATTCACGAGTTACTATTCACGAGTACTATTCACAAAGCATAATAATTTTTTTGTGAAATTTCTATCTTTTAGTGTCGGAGTTACTATTCACGTATACGGCACTATTCACGAATACGATACTATTTACCGAAAAATAAATTTTTCTTCTTTTTGTCCAAAATATCTATTCTGAATACTAACTTTGATTGTATCCATGTTTTGATCATTCTTGAATTTTACTTTACTATGATTATTTATGAGGTATTTTTGGACATGGAATAGCTGAAATACGAATCCTTAATATTTACTCTTTTGTTTCACTGGATTCGTTTGCTTTAAAATATTTTTCATCATCCTCAGTCCTAAATGATGATATAACTAAATATCTTTGGCCTGTAGTGCAAAGATGAATGATTTCTGATGAATATCTTTGGCCCGTAGTACAAAGATGAACATGTGTTCAGATGAGCATGACCAACTGATGAATATCTTTGGCCTGTAGTGCAAAGATGAATATTTTATTCCAGATATATATTGATTGATGTTACAGGGATAAAAGATAGACGATGAACTTTTAAATTCATATCTAGAAGATAGTAGTTTGCATTCTCTACTTAACTCTTCTGATGAATTATTATTTCCGCTGCGAATATTGATTTAAAACTTGTTGTCTATTGTATTCTATTAGATTTTTTCCTATTGAAGACTAACGATAATTTGTTCTGTATTATCTTAGTCATAATATTCTTTACTGGGCTAGTTGAGCTCACCCTTTTCCTTGTTGTTCCATTTTTCTTCTCAGGAGGCGAGAATATAGCGAGTACTAGTCGGGGTGTGGAATGATGGTTCTAGAAGTTGTTTTAGTAGGCCTCATTATTTTGTAAAATAGTGTATCAATAATTATAATGAGGACTTATTTGAGTGTGGATATTGTCTAGATGACAATATTTGTATTTTAAACTCACAGTTTTTATGTTGTATTAATAAAGTTGTAGTTGTTTCTGTACCATGTTATTGACGACTCAGAATGGGTGTTGTATACCTATTTTGGGGGCGTCACAGTTTTATTATGGTATGGTTAATGTTATATTATGATATGATACCTATGGTTAATGGATTCTCTATTCACTAATCCCAAGGTATTTCTCTCCCTCCCACATGTTCATACATAATGCAGAAGTCTTTTCTAGAGAATGAGAGCAGTCATGAAGAAGAAAGTAGCAGTAGCCAAAAAGCTAAAGTTTCAGGAAGATTTATAACAGATTTTGATTAGTTCGGTTGTTGTCGTCTTGTCCTTCTGAATTGTGTTTCGTACTTTGATTTTTGTTGGATATCCATAACCATTTGTTATAGTTAGTAAGTATGTAATGTTTATTGGAGCTTATGTAAATGGGATTACATATTTGATTATATTATCAATTATTTGACATTGTTTGTTGGTTCATATTTGTTACTTCTAAGTTGTGTCTGATATATTGTTTGAAAGGTGCAGTTGGTAACCAAACATGCATAGAAGGGTAACCATTTTATTTTTTGGTAGTAACAAGATAGTTACAAGCTTGTATCATGACATATATCAAATGTTAAATGTACATGTGAGAGTATACATAAGTTGCCTAAACTGGGTTTGATATACATGTTGTTTCTGTTTTATTTACTATTAAAACATGTTCTGGTTACTTTTATATAGCTATTTGGTTACTTCTTTATTATGTTTTGATTAATGTTATCTTATGGTTTGGCTAATATCATTGTGTCCTCAATGTGGGATTTTGGTTATTTTTAATTTTTATTCTGGTTAATATGTAATTGTTTAGTATGCGTGAATTGCATAAACTGGGTTTCATTACATGATTTTTCTGTTTTGGTTACCATTAAAACCTGTTCTGGTTACTATCATATAATTATGTGGTTACTGTTTTATTATAATTATAAGTTTGTATACTGTTATAAAGTGTTAAATGTATATATTTTATTTATATCGTGTCATCATAATGGAATAAGAAACTCCAATTAAGAGTTCCCATTTATATATATGATAGTCATTTATAGATCTCATATTAAAATAAAAATAGTTTGAGATGTGCAGTTGGTATCCAAACCTGCGTATAAGGGTAAATATTTTAATTTTTGTTAGTAACCAAATAATTAAAAACTTATATTAGAACAGTTATTAAGTGCTTAATGTAAATGTGAGGGTTCACATTTATCTAGCTGATGAATACTTTTAAATTACGTAGTTATAAAAATTATTTCGAAATGGTCCATGCCAGTTGGTAACTAAATATGAATATAGAGGTAACCATTTTATTTTAGATGGGTAACCAAATTTACATAAAAATGTTTCAGAACAATTACTAATTGTTCAATGTATATGTTTATTTTATATTGACAACTCATGATGGAATTAAAAATTAAAATATTAATCAACATCAATTTTGGTTACTGTACATCATCAAAAATGTTACCGACTATGTGGTTAATGGTTACTAAAGTAAACAATTATATATTCCTGTAAATAATTAAATTTGTTGTATTGGTTACTGTCAGTCTCCAATGTCTAACAACTGAATAAACATTGTAAAATAACCAAATTAATATTAGACAGTAATCAAATTACATAATCTTAGTAACCAGAATATAAACCACACTTTTACATACAATTTTGAAGGTCTAAATGATGGAATTTGACCAAAAAACCCTGCAGTTCACCAGCAAAGCTGGTGACTTTTGATCGTTGACTCGTTTCCAATGAAATTAGGCTTTAAAAACGCCAAAATCCGACACTCCAAACTTGATAGAACAATGCATATCATGTTTTGCATTTCTCTGAACGAACAAGTTGATGGAACTAGTATGCCGGTAACTTCAAATTTGGTGTATTGGTTACTATCAGTCCATGTACCGTTGAAATAAAGTACAACAGGAATCAATTCCATTGTCTGACAACAAAATAAGTACTGTAAAGTAACCAAATCAATGTTAGCCAGTAACCAAACTACATAATGTTAGTAACTAGTACATAAAATACATTTGTACATTCATCTTACAATGAAAATAATCAGTATATTGATATTTATTACCAATTAAACTATAACAGTTGTATGAAGGTAACAAATGTAGCCAATAAGTAACCATCATAATAAAACAAACCAATATAAAATACCGTAATATTATATAGTAATAATCATAACAACATTATACAATAACCAAATCTAATTTAAACAATAACCAACATATATTTATTTAGTAGCCACAAGATAAACACATTCTCCATTGCATTTTTATAGTAAAAACCAACCAGTATAACTTGATTGTTACCAACTAAAGGCTAAATGTTATAAGAATGTAACCAATGTAGCTAACAAGTAACCATTAATATAAAACACATAAGTATAATTAGATTAATACAGTAACCAGGTCAGCACTAATGAGTAACCATTAAAATTTACATAGTAACCATGTCAGCATTAGTCAGTAACCAATATATTGTTAAACAGTAACCAAGTCAGCATTAGTCAGTAACCAAGTCATCATTTTTTAATAACCAAGTCAGCATTAGTAAGTAATATTATGCACTAACCATTATAATTTTACACAGCAACCAACTAAACAATAGTCAATAACCATTATAATGTTACACAGTAACTAAGTCAGCATTAGTCAGTAACCAATTTAATGTTACAAAGTAACCAAGATATCATTAGACAGTAACCAATATAACATTAGACAGTATAATGTTACACAGTAACCAAAATAATATTACACAGTAACCGACAGTTGTAGGAAGGTAACCAATATATTTGATGAGTAACCATTAATATAAAAAAAATCAGTAGAACTTATATAAAAATTATAAAGCAGTCAAATAAACATTATTCAACAACTAAATACATAATAAACAGTAACCAATTTATATCTATTTAGTAACCATAATATAAAATATATTAATGACCATTCAAAACATTCAATATTCTTAATCTGTGACCATTTTTAGTGTGAAAAACTTAAGAAAGGTAATCAATATAGGAATTCGTAGTAACCATATGTAACTACATGCATATGAATTTTAAACTCACATACCTCCGTATTCATATTTGTATCGAAGTTGTTGTGATATTGTATTCAACAATCACTGCAGTACGATTATTTTTTGTTACTGAACTTGAAGTTGCTGTTAATTTTGTATGCTATTTACCGATCTCAGAGTTGTGCCGCTGCAAAAGGTTTCGTCTTCTCCGATCTCAAAGTTGCGCCGCTGAAAAAGGTTTCGTCTTCTCCGATCTCAGAGTTGTGTCGCGACAGAAGATTTGGATTTCTCCGATATGAAAGCTGCATATTTTTTCAATTGCTTCAATTTAGGAGCGGTTAGTTGCAAATAACAAAGTTGGTAACTGACGTATAGGAGTTAATGACACGTGATTTTAGCAACGTAATATTGCGTTTGTTTTATTTTTGTAATTATGTTGTGTGTGTTTTATTTTTGTAATTACTTTCTAATTATTGTATATTAGTGTTAAGGACCCTAATTAATATTCTCTCTTTATTCTGATAATGTTGGGGAGGAAAAGCCCAAAATTGCTCTTTATTTTGGATTGTTTTCACAATTTTTTGATTTCACAAATTTTTTGTTCCACTTATCTATTCATACTAACACAACCACTATCTAAATTAATTTGTACCAATTAAATATTGTACAAATTAAAAAAAATTATATCTCTAATAAAATTACAAAAAAAAGAAAGATCTTTTTCTTTCCTATTCAAATTAGTATAAGTACTATATTAATAATTTATAATAATAAAATGTATATTATTCAAATTTGTAAAGTATTCAAAAGAAACCCAACCAATTTCTAATAGAAAAAATAACTTCTTAAAGAATTTTTATTTTCTGATTCTACCAATTTATAAATTACAAATTTTTTATCACAATTTTATGTAAATAATTAAGACAATATAACGCGTTATACTATATATATTACCTAAATTTTTTAAAATTTAAAATTAAACCAAATCACACAATTAATTGTATTAATTATATATGTGAACTTTTTAAAACATAATCGTGTATACCCAGAAGAGACAATTTGTTTATTTGTTGATTTTTAGTTTAATTGTTCTTGGCATGTGTGTTCTTGGTGGTTAATTAGTGTGTGTTTGAAATTACATGAGTTTATTACATTTAGTTTAATTGAAAATCCTCGCATAGTTTATTTGCAAGGCATGTGTCAGTTGGTGATCAACGTGTCAGTTGGTGATCAACTTATAAGTAGTTGTAAAACAACCTCTTAGTATAGAAAATCTTGTAATCATTACTTACTAAGTACTCCCTCCATTTATAAATAAGTGACGTTTTAGAAGAAAAAATTTGTTCTAATTTATTTGTCGTTTATAACTTTCTAGGAGAATAAATTATTTATTTTTCTATATCACCCATACATTCTCTCATTATCCCAAGAAATTCTCACCCTTAATATTAATAGTTTTCAACTCCCCATAAAGGGGTAACACTGAAATTTCACACAAATTTTAATTATTAAATGATAATATTAAATAACTTTCTTAATTCATATGCAAAAACCTTCGACACTTGTTTAGGAATGGAGGGAGTAGTTGTTTTAACAACTAACAAAAACAAAAATTAAATCGATCAATACTAAGAGTTACACGAGAGCAGATCATTTGTCTCTCACTTAAATTTTGACACCTGATCTCTTATTTAATTTTAGAGTTAATTGGTGTTAAGTAAGAGGTTATAAGGTATCAAACATTTAAGTGGGAAATAGAAAGAAGACAGGAAAAATGGAGACAGAAGATCTGCTCTCGACTTACACACAACCAATTTTCTTGGGATAGGAAAACATAGCTTAAAGTTGTAGCTTTCACTACAACAAAATAATAAATAGACAACACTTAAACAACAACGTTTTTATAAAAAACGTTGTGGTTTTTTTTAACAACGTTTTTTAATAAAACGTTGTAGATACATAAGAAAAAACGTTATCTATTTATTTGGACAATTTTTAATTTAAAAAAGCGTTATGTATATGAAAAACACAGAGGTATTTGAAATTAAAAACCCTCCCCCGGCTCCCAGCCTTCCAACAACTAAAGTAGCTTTTCCTTGATGTAAGCGAGTGAATTAGGGCTTCCTTTACTTTTCTTTCTATCTATTACTCTCTCGCGAGATCTATAGTTACAGATTGGTTCTACAAGAGGTTGGATTAGGGTCTGGATCATCAATGGAGGAGGAGAATATCAGATCTCGAGGTGTGGTGGTTCGGTTTAACGAGCAGAAGGGTTACGGATTCATAAAACCCGACGACGACAGCGACGATCTCTTCGTTCATCATACGGAGATCAAATCTGACGATCTCTTCTTTCTGTTGATTGATAAATATTTCGTCTCTCAGTTCCTTTATTCTTTGATTCTAGGGTTTCAGCTTGTACTCGATTTACTATGGCGCCGGATCCAAACAGTGCCAGCGGCAGCGGAACAACCCGAGATGAGGCATCAGTTAAGGTTACTTCCAAGGACCCTAAGAAGAAGGACGAAAAGAAGTATGAGGATCTCGTAAGTTCCTTGATTTGTTTGGTTGCATCGATGAATTTCTTCGTTTTTGCTTTGGAATTGTTAATTTGATTGAAACTTGTGGGTTTATAGTCGGAGGAGGATTTGGCGTTGAAGCAGCAATTGGAACTGTATGTGGAAAGAGGAGAGTTTGCATAGAGCTCTCTGTTCTCTAGTGCTTATAATATGTAGTTAAGTTCTGCATCAGCCAATTTTCTTTAGTTTCTATTATGCGTTCCCACCATTTTATGCATTTTGCCTATTGATGCATCTTCTTCTTTCTCTTGGGCAAGCAGGCTGGGAAAGGAGGAGAACTATCAGGTAAAGAGACAACAATCATCTCAGGAGCACTTGAGCTCACAGAGAAAACAACAAGGGATGCTATGACTCCTGTGTCTGAAATATTTGCTGTTGATATTATTGCCGGACTTGACAGGTATAATGAATCTTTATTATGGGAAACCAACTCAAGTTCCCTTCGTACATATCTTATTGCCCTGGTAAGATTCATCGATTTATGTCCACAAAAAAATCACTATGCTTTATTATATGTAACTATGTGGTAGGGCTCTGTTATATTCGATATTGGAGAATGGTCAGCAGAGTGCCAGTATACCATTAACAGTTAAGAAACATCATTGGACTTATTCTGGTAATTGTGGTTGACTAATTCTTGCAAATTTCCATTAATCATGTAACTAAAAAAATTAGAGACTTGACAAGTCATCTGGTATCTTAAAATGGGTTGTCCCATTCTATATAACTGAGTTTCCTCAGTTTGAATTGGTTCTTCATGGGCATTGACTGTACACTGGTAAGATTTGAAAGGCTTCTATGGGAAGACATCTTTAATATGACGGAAAGATTAGTAGTTCCTCTAACTTGTAATATCTGAAGGTTACCTGTAAATAGTTTCACAATTATCATTGCCGTGTACTTTGCCAGTTGGTTCAGCTAAACATCATTGATTCCTTTCTAGATGTCTGGTACAGCAGGCCTACTAACTATCATAACCTAGTTATATACTTATCTATTGCCTCAATTTTTTTTCTTGTATTTCAAGCATATCTAGATGTTGTCACTCAGTTGATTCTGATTACATTTTCTCTAATATTCTACATGCAAATTGCAGGTGAAAATTTTATTGGCCATAAATCTTGCGGATGAGGTACCAATAAAGATGGCATAGTTTTGCATCTTCTTCGTCAGCCAACGGCATGGTCATCTTTCATGTTTGATTTCCATATCTTGCTTTTCCTTTTCCCGGCTGGTCTCTATTTTTGCTTCAAGCGACTAGCTGATGCCACAATATTTATAGTGATGTATGGTCTCACAAGCATGTATTTCGCTGGTGTCATGGTTCGGTTAATTCTTGTTGCTACACCTGCTGTATGCCTTATTAGTGCTATTGCAGTCTCAGCCACCATTAAAAATTTAACTCTGCTGTTGAGGGCAAAGAGAAAGGTTGCTTATTCTGGTTCTGGTAAAGGATCAACTGGCACAAAGGCTTCTTCTAAGGTGAGATCCCAGTAGATCCCAGTATTACAAACAAAATTTCAGCCATAGATGTCTGTTCTTTGTTTGTGTTATATAATGATCTACCAGCTTTAGTGGAGCCCTTATCATGTGAGTGCTATATTTGCATGTTGTTAGCTGTCCAAAATGATTAAAAAGAGAAGGAAAAAGTAATTGGAAACATATTTTGTGGAAACATATTTTGTTAGCTGCCTTATCACGCGAGTGCTATATGTGATGACATGGTGAATTTTGAATATTTCTGTATATATTGAGTAGACATTTTGTTGCTAATTTTTAAGATAAAGATTAGGTTAAGAAAACATGATGGCTTGCAAACATACTCGCAAAACTACTAATATTATAGCAGATGTGGTTGATTTTACACTATAATATTGAGAAATAGCCTTTGGGGAGTGCACATATCAGGTTGATGATGATATTGGACTTCATCTGCTTCAATCTTATATGAAAATATATGCATGCACATTTGTTTGATGCTACTGTATTGATAGTTCTTCTTAGATTGGAACTGAAAAATGGTTTTGACTATTAGTATTTTCTCGGGGTGATAATTTGTTACTCCTTCCTTGTTTACCTAGGTTGCTGTAGCACTTTCACATGCTGCAATCTTAGAAGAGTCAATGTTATGTATAATGTGCACATCATGGACATGCCCACGCCCTGAGATTGCGTCATCTCGTTTCAGGTCTTTAACTTGATAAATCCTATTGCAACTGACAAGAAGTTATTCATTTCCCTAAGTTTGGCATCAGATTTACCGGACTATACCGTTGGTGATGAAAAGCGTCTTATGCAAATTATGTTAAATGTTGTTGGGAATGCTGTTAAATTCTCAAAAGAGGGCATCATCTTAATATCTGGATTTCTCTCAAAATCGGAGTCTTTAAGAAAGCCTCAAGCTCCTGATTTTTTCCCTGTGCCTACTGATAATAATCACTTTTATTTGCTTGTACAGGTTTGATTCATCTTTACTTGGTTTATATTTTTTCTGCCCGTGAGTGCTTAATGCTTGATTCTTATCTTAATTATTTACCTAGGTTTTTCCTCTCGTGTAGGTAAAAGATTCAGGATCTGGAATTGACCCCTAAGATATTCCCAAGCTATTCCCTTTTATTGCATTTGGTTTTAGCTTCGTTAAGGCATAAGTTTTTGGGTTTTGCCCTGCAGGTGGATGCTACATTCATAGGAACAAAGTGAGTGGTAGCTATGAGGAAGTCTATGGACCATCCAGCTCCTCGCGTACAGTTTACTAATTGCAACGACCTCTACATGTAAGTTGTAACATGTACTAAAAGAAGACACTGGTACAAAGTAGTAAATCGACAACACTTAAACCGTGTAAGCTATTAGGTTCAGAGTTCACAGTGTAAGCTATCCTTCTATATGGTGCTTTATATTTTCTTTGGAACTTGATATCCATAGTGCACTTTATGGTGCTTCACTACACAGTCTCATAGACATTTCCCCCCTCCATGGATTCACTAGTTTAGTAGTTTATGCAATTTTAATGTTGTGATGCTTAAACATGACATTGATTAATTATAGTGATTAATTAGTTATTGATTCCTTTTCATTTGCAAGCAAAAGAAGATGGGGACAAGAAAGGGCAGACAGCTTTTGTTGCACGAATGATTGGCAGACAACTTTTGCTGTACGAATGATTAGACCACAATTTTTACTTTTTCTTTTAATATTTCCTGAATTTATTAGTCTTATGTTCTGACCGAATGATTTCTCTTATTTTATAAGGCACCACTGTACTGGGATCTATATGCACTGAAAGGTCTGAATTCAGCTAGAGCCTGTTTTACATGTCACAATTTCGAGTATCAAGGGACTGCACCTGCTTCAGAATTAGCATCTTGTGGTCTTGATGTTAGCCAATTAAACAGGCCAGATAGGATTATGGGCAGGTTTCGTTTTACCTTTAGTTTTGCTCCTTTCTTTTGCTTATAGCAAGGTTTCACGGAATTGGTTTCTGTAATATGCATAGGTTATGAACAGTGAAGGAAAGTGATTGAGAGAGCATTTGTTTGTTAGTCTACATTTTTAAACAAGTGGTTCTTATGGAAAATAAATTATGAATAGGGAGTATTATTGGGATGTATTTTGAATTGTTGATACATTTTGGCTATATATCATGGCATTAGTATATTGCAGGTGCATTGATAATATAGGTGAACCACATTATTTTTTTTTCTTTATCTACAATATTTAAAAAATGTTGTCTAATATACTAAACAATAACATTTTTATCCAAAAAACGTTGTGGAATCATAACTTCTACAACGTTTTTAAGCATCTGCTAATTTTTAAAAAACAAATCTACAACGTTTTTTTCTAAAAAACGTTGTGTATTGTGCTTAACTACAACGTTTTAAAAACGTTGTGTAAGGGTGTCAAATAGATAACACCCTTAACCACGACGTTTTTCTGACTGAAACCACAACGTTTTTTTCGCGTTGTCTATTTACTATTTTGTAGTAGTGTTTTGATAAATTTATTTGAGATAACACAATTCTCTATGTTAAACCGTACATAAACTTTTAGTTATTGTTGTCGAGCTTGAAAGCAAGAGAGGCAACTACATTATCTTTTAACGGCTTCTCGTAGCAATCATTTAAACCAGTTTGCATAAATGCTTGCTTTTCAGAGTCTCGACCATGAGAAGTCACTCCGATTATTATACTATTCACTCCCATAGCTCTGAGCTCCCTCGTTGCCTGTTCAAAAAATAAAGATTAAAATTTTAAATATGCAATCTCTTAAATTTGTATTATAAAGTCCTTTTTGTGTGTGTAATTTTTTTATATTTTAATATTATACGAATATTTTCAAGTAGAGAAAACTAACCTGAGGACCATCCTTGATTGGCATTTCCATATCCATAACAACAAGATCAAAGCATTTGCCGGAGCGATACAAGTCGACAGCTTTTTGTCCATTTTCCACGGCGCATGTTTTGAATTTAAACTTGCTCAAAACCACACTGTGGATTCTTCTGATCACAGCGTTATCGTCAACAATGAGTGCAGAGAATTTGTTGGCCATCCTTTCCCTTTTAAACTATATGTATCACCGTGCACAAATTAAAAAGATTGAATTATTTCCTTATAAAGAGTAGTCTACTTTAAATGTATCTCAAAAAACTATTAATGATTTTGCTTTTAAAATAGACTTGTATGGTGTTTGATTGTATCTAAATGTATCTTAACAGTTTACCTCTTAATATATATTAACAACCCACATCTTTATATTAAGAGATTCTCTGAATAGTTTAGATTCATATTTGTATCTTAACTATTTAGAGTACCTCCTAATACAAAGATGTGAGTTATTAAGATGAATTAAAATGTAATTAAACACCACCTAACAGTACATATTTTCTTAATGCAACTCCATTCTTTTTTAATAGAACAACAACATACTTACCGAGAACAGATCCTCTGTCTCCAAATTCCCTGTCCCCTTGTGTCCCTCCACTTAAATCTTGACACCTAGTTTCTTATTTAACACTAATTAATTTTAAAATTAAATAAAAGAACATGTGTCAAGATTTAAATGGAAGGACACTAAAGAGACACGAAATTTGGGGACGGGGATCTGCTCTCATACTTACCAGCTCTTGAATTCTACACAAGGATATCTTTCGGAAGGCGAAGAGCTTAGACAAAGAAATTAATAAACTTGTAACTACAACCATCTGTTAAGAGAGTCGATGTTATATAAATAGGCCTATGAAATAATAGAGATAATAATTAGCTGTAATAAATTTAGGCATTGAATTGAGGGAGATTACCAAAAGAAAATATCTGCTCGACTTTTCCCCACTACTATACTATCTATAAACACCACACCTCTCTATTATCTCTAATTATTACCTAAAGTTAAATAAAATCTTAAAAATCTTGAAGTACAAGAAAAGAAATATAAGCATTTAGTTTGTGAGGGAAAATCTCGGCTCAACTTTATCCCTCATCTATCTCTATTATCTCTAATACTTATTTAACCATTAAATAACACTTTTGTTACTTCAAGCCAATCAGTGTGGTTCTACATTTGTCTATTAAATATTATTTTTTTTAAAACTAAAGTAATATATTTATAATCTTGAGTCTCTTTTATGCATGGACCAAATTTATCTAGTCTCTTCTATGCATGGACCAATTTTTTTTTCAATTTCCTCCCAACTGAGGCACGTGAATAGTATGCGCCATTTCAATATAGCAAGTCGTTATCTCGTGGTACAATTAGTAGTGTAAAATTATATTTTTTAATTAGACTCACTTTTACACTTCTAATTGTCTTAAAAGATGCGATTTTGCAGTAATAATTGTATTACAAAGTAGCAGTGTAACACTCCTTTCTCGAATAGTAAAAGAATGTCACGTGCAAAGTACAACAAATCTCAAACTAATTAACAGATCGATCACTAATAACTTTAAAATACTTAATATTTGATAATCCTTAAATGTAGAATTAAATAAAATTCTCCAAAGATCTACAAAATAATTTTATCAAAATCTAAAATCAAATCAACAACTGGCCAAATGAATTTCCCTTCACACGAAACCCTAAATCGTCCTTGCAAACCTGCTAAAAGAAAAGTACAGCTAAATGCCCAGTACAAATACAAATATACAAAAGGTGCACAATTGAAATACGGAATCATATGACAAAACATTGAACAATGCATCAAGCATAAATACCGATTATAATATAATCTCTAAGTCTGAATAGAATATAACAGAATTAACGAAACAAACAGAAGACTGAATCAAAGTGGCTAAGTAATTGTTTAATACTGAACTCGGAACAAAACATATATATATATATATATATATATATATATATATATATATATATATATATATATATATATATATATTACCACACATGCAAGTCAAAATAATGTCACGCAAACAAATTGTAAATCGGATCGTGAATCTAAATGCATGCAAATCAGAAGGTGTGTCTATTATAAACATCACTAATATGTAAAACAGAACAGAAATTAGGATCGACTCATGTGCATTCTAAACAAACATATCAAATGTCCAATGTTCACACCCAGAGCAACATACAAAAAGATACACCGTTTACTCATTACATCGTCATGAAAAGTGTCATACCTCGATGCTAAGAGTACATGCATGTGGTACCCCCACATTAGAATATAGGTAGCTCAATATACCCTATCGCTTATTCTACAAAGATATGACGACACAATACATGTGACATAATACCAACAAAGGGGTTCTAAATGTACATGTTGAACCAAATCAAATCATAGATAAAATACCTCCAAAATAATGTAACAACAAATATATATCGCTCTACAAAGATCAATAAAGTTTTATGCGTGAATAAAAAAATCAAAAGATATGATATCATAACATATGCGACATAAAACCAATAAAAGGATTCTAAACGTACATGTTGAACCAAATCAAATCATAGATAAAATACCTCTAAAATAATGTAACAAATATCACTCTACAAAAATCAATAAAATTCTATGTGTGAAGAAAAGATTCAAAAGATTGTTTAAATATATATTCGTATAGAAAATTGATTAAATATACATATTAATATATCATTTTACAAAATATTAATCTGTTATTTCTATAAAAAATATATTGTTATAATTAATTAATACAATACAAAAATATAAATAATACAATAATTAATTCTATAATTAAAAGCACAAACTTGGCTTGGTTTGGTTTCATCAATTTTTAGTTCAGTACTGAATTAATTAAATACTATCCAAATTTAAAAATATTAATTCCTATCTCTAAGAGTAATAGAAAAAAAGAAGATTTTTTTTTCTTTTCTATTCAAATTAGTATAAATACTCTACAAATTTAAATATTTACTACATGTTATCCAGGGGAGAGAAATTAAATGCATTTGTAACCACAACTACACCGCAATCGCATAAAATCACATTAAATGCATTTTTATTTTCTACTAATCACACATTGTAGTTGCGGATACCCCTTAAAACCGCACTGCATCGCAATTTATAGTACACTTTATATGTTTTATATTTACTAAATATCAAGTTGTAGTGCATATTAATAAAGTTGTAAGTAAATAATGTAATTTAATATGTTTCTTATGAGTTGTAGTCACTTGTCCGTGTAATATATATATATATATATATATATATATATATATATATATATATATACAGTCCCCTTCAGTTGAGCGATCCCTCAAATAGTGTTATTTGAGGGATAGTGCGCTCAACCGTTGGATCTGTTTTAATAACTTTATGTGGCTGAGATTTTACATCTTATGTGTTGCATTGGATAACTGTTGCATTGGATGTGTTGGATTATTTGTAAAATCTCGGCCTCATAAAGTTATTAAAACAGATCCAACGGTTGAATGCACTATCCCTCAAATAACACTATTTGAGGGATCCCTCAACTGAATGGGACTGTATATATATATATATATATATATATATATATATATATATATATATATATATATATAATCTCAATTTGGGATTGCCTGATCTAGTTGATTAATATATTGCATGGATCTAGCTGCTTGGACACTAGATCTGATTTAGAGTTCCACTAGATCATCTAGCGGATGGAGAAAATTTATTAAGCAGTGTCCGCTAGTTCAACTAGCGGACCGCGTAATTTCATTTTTAATCTCCGCCCTTAATTTATGTAATGTACGGTTGTGATGTTATTTGTCCAATTTTCATCCATAGAAAATACATACTATGGATCATTTTCCTATATATATATATATATATATATATATATATATATATATATATATATATATAATCGTTAGTTCCTTTTTCAACTTTATGTAAATTAATATGAATTTATGATAATCACTACTAGTACAAGAAACATGAATATGACATGTTATAACTTTATTTGTGGTGAGTTATTAAAATCTATTTAATTAATGTAATTAAGTACGCGACATTATTTATTTTTAGTTTAACATATATATGTAATAGTAGTTTCTTACATATTAATCATATATAGTTGTATTTTGTAAATTGAACTTTTTATTACTTGTGTTATACATAAGATTTTAAAATAGGTACGTGTTGAAGTGAAAATAATATTCATACTGTGAATCAGTAGTACAAAAGTTATATATATATATATATATATATATATATATATATATATATATATATATATATATGAAAGTGGTTATGCAACAACAACTGCATTATCACATCATTGTAATCGTAATCATTATTTTCCCCAAATATTATTAATATTAGTAATTGAATATTATTAATATTAGTAATCGGATATTGGGATATTCTCCACGTGGCTGTGTTTTATAACTTAGAAGATTTGAGAAAAGAAAAAAGAAAATTAAAAAAATTTATAACTTTTTAACCATTATTAATTTACACCAAGTATTATTTTTGTGTGATAATGCTAGAACCATTTGGCGGAGTTTGATTGGCGCCTCTCAACAAATCTTGCTCTTTATTTTGATAATGTTGGGGGAGGAAATGCCCAAAATTGCCCTTTATTTTGGTTTGGTTTCACTATTTTTTGGTTTCACAAATTTTTGGTTAAGTTTTTCTAGCTATTTATATTAACATAAGTAATATCTAAATTTGTAACAATTAAATACTATCCAAACTAAAAAAAATTATATCTCTAATAGAAATACAAAAAAAGAAAGATCTTTTTCTTTCCTATTTCTTTTTAGTATAAGTACTATACTAATTTATAATAATAAAATGTATATTGTCCAAATTTGTAGAGTATTCAAAAGAAACCCAACCAATCTCTAGAAAAAATAACTTCTTAAAAAAATTTTATTTTTCGATTTTACCAATTTAATTACAAAATTTTTATCACAATTTTATGTAAATAATTAAGACAATATAACCCGTTATACTATATATTACCTAAAAATTTATTAAAATTTAAAATTATATTTAATCACACAATTAATTGTATTAACATTAATATATGTGAATTTTTTAAAACATAATAACCATAAAACTAGTTGAAAAATAACATGAATTCATTACTAACTAGCTCAATTAACCCGTGCAAAGCATGGTATCTTTTTGATTTTTGTTTTACTTGAATGTCTAGTGATTTTTTTTTCTTTTTTCTTTTTTTAATTAAATATTTTGTATTTATATCGTGCAATATTTTCTATAAATTAAAAACATCATTAAAAAATACAAAACATCAATAAAATTAAAAGAAACAAAGACTAACTTAAAAATACAAAACACCATTAAAAATATAAAACATCTTCTATATTTCTTAAATAAAACATCAACTCAAAATAAAAAACAATTAAAAAAACCCAACTATTTGCAGGTACGTAATTGATTTCGTTGGATTTGGGACTGGGGAGTCGAGGTTTAGATCTGCGAGGAGGAGACGAAATGGGGAAATTAACTAAAGTAAAATAATTATAAAAAACACAAATCTTAGAAATTAATATTTTATTGTTATTTATAATTTTAGGAAAAATAAACACTGGGCTGCTTGAAGAGATTTGCTTATGGATTTAGATGGATCAAGGCTCTAACTTAACCTAGAGCAGGATTTTTAGCCAAGGCAAGTCCCATCTTTCCATCTCCATCTAGGATTCGGCCAATTTTTTAAAACAGGCGTCCAACTAGGATTCGGGTATCTCTCTCTCTCTATATATGTATCTTGCATGAGGATGTTATTACCATCATATCAAATAACAACCAAACTCTCTTGCAAGCTTTGTTTGATAGTATTAGTGTGCGTGTGGTGTTGAATTCAACAACTTTTAATTAAGGATGTCTCTTTTCAGTTCATTAAGTGCAAACGCCATATCTGGTGACTATTTTGGTGATGACTTGGGTTTGCTTGTACCTCCCTTGTTTGTTATGAGGAAGAAGAAGAACCATGTCAAGCCCGTTTCTAAACCGGTGGAAGATTGCGATGACACAGCCAAGAAAAGTAGCATGATGAAGGACAACAAATCACTGCAGCCGAGACCCACAGTTGCGCCCTCCTTTGATGGATTGCGTCCATTCGAGACTCTAGTTTTTCTTTATGAATAGGGGAGGGGATGCTAGTTTCCTCAATCCAATTCCCATGCTGGCCGACAAATTTACTTAGAATCACAAAAAGATGAAGAAATATATATACTATAATATACAAATATAAATATATCCCTTAGGAAATCCTAATATCCTAGTTGTTTATCTTTTTCATTCTTGAATGTAATCGCTATTTGATAATATAGAACAAATTCAAGTTTTTCTTCAGAATGATTTGGGATCAAGAGTTGTTTCTTTTTCCTTCTCTCTTTTTTCTGCATGCGAGAGCTAGTGGACAAGTAAACACTACATCAAATATTACACACCGTTTCAAAATATATATATAAAGCACTATTTTGGCTTTCTTAAATCAATTTACCCAGTTGAAACTAAATGGGTGCATCACGTTGGTTAATTCAATTCACGTAAGTTCAATTCAAGTAATTAATTTGAAAC
Source organism: Panax notoginseng (assembly GCA_016801055.1). Lineage (NCBI taxonomy): Eukaryota > Viridiplantae > Streptophyta > Magnoliopsida > Apiales > Araliaceae > Panax > Panax notoginseng. The sequence goes on from CM029023.1 coordinate 136,900,492, forward strand.
TTTGCGGAAAAATTTGGGAAAGATGAAGATTTGTTTAATTCACATTCACTTGATATCTGTTCTTGGTTTTGATTAATACATGAGGGTGGAACAATTGGATTTGATTTAGATCTAAAATTTAGTTTAGATCTCGATTTGGTGATCTGTGAGTTAGTTTAATTGTTCTTTGATATGTGTGTTTTCTTGGTGTGTGTTTGAATTTGCATGTGTGTGTGTTATTGGTGTGTTCGTGTGTGTTTGTTTTATTTATTTTGATATTTAGTTTTTTTATTTAATTACTGAAAATAAAATTAAAATAATTATTTTCTCAAACTCATAACTAAATAAATATGCACCCTATTTAAATATTTAGATTAATAATTGATTGAAGTAATCTATAATATATAATTCAATAATTATTATTTAAATATACATTTAATAATCTAACAGTTTCAATTATCTTCTCAACATTTTAATTAATATTAATTTATTTAATACTACAATAAATAATTATCCATATTGTCTGTGCTTCGCACATGGTTTGATTGATGAGCTTGTTATATTGTATCGGTAAACAGTGGGATTTTCAAAAAAAATATAATGATACAAAGAGATAGTGGGGTTTTGTTGATTTTTTTAGTTATTACGTTTTAAATTTTTTTATTTTTGTTTCGGTATTAATTTTATGTAATTGTTGGGCATCTCAATTGATTAGTTGGATTAATTACTTAATTATGGGTATTTATTTAATTTCAATTAATTAATTTGGTCAATTATTTTATTTAGTTTAATTAATTGTATTAGTTATTTTAACAATTAATATCAACACTTGCATGGATGTAATAAACGAGTCGATTACGATCATATCGTACATTTCAGTCACGTGACCTGCACATTTCAACTTTTCGATGACAGAAAATTTTGTAATTTCTATTAAGGTCCACGCTTAAACATTCTTTGGGGATCGATATAAAAGAATTTATATTTCGTGCTCTCAATTAGATAAGAGAATTAATATTTTTATAAGTAAATTTAATAATTTCTCAATTTTTTCTTCATATAAATAATAAGTAAAATTCATCTTCATGTGAGAAAAAAATTATAAAAATAACACTTTCACTTATAAAAATATCAATTCTCATTAGATAAATTATAGATATCTCTTTCACTTTTTGTTGTCTGCCTTTCGCTGGTAGAATAATTTGTTTTCATAAGTGGGGATGAAAATCGGGGGAGCGGGAGTGACTTGACAATTTAGGTTAAAAATCATATAATTAATTAAAATCACTTGAATTTATTGGGTTAATTAATTAGTTTTGGGTTATGGATTGGTTTGGTTTTAGATCTATATTATTAATTACAAATATGGGTTGAAACTAGTTTAATTAGTTTTGACTCATATTCTATAATACTGTTGGACTAGTGATTCTGAAATATGAAAATTTTGACCTATTTGTGTAGATACAACATACTTGTGAATTCAGTATATATATTTTCACTATAAACATAGTTTTATCAACATTTTATCATATTGATTATGTATATACCCCATCCCACACCACCCACCACCCACCCACCACCCAAAAAAATAATATTTATTGATTATGTATCAGAAAAATTAGAGAGAGATAATTAATTAAAAGATGAAAAAAAAGAAAGTACATAGATCTCAAAAAGTAAAATATGGGTCGACCTATATTAAAACTATAATCATTTGGGTTCAACCCATACAAACCGTATTAAAAATAATGTGATTTTAATTATTAGTTGGACACATAACCATTTTATGTAAACCAAAACCAAACCAACTCCATATTTTGCAAGGTCTAGTCATTATATTCTTTACTGGGCTAGTTGAACTCATTCTTTTTGTTCCATTGTTTTTCTCGAGAAATGAAAGTGTAGCTGAGACTAGTCGGGGAGTGGAGTAATGGTTCGAGATAGTTACTATAGAAGTATTCACTATATATGTTGTAAAATAATGTGACAATAACTGTAATGAGAATTTAATTTTAAGTATGATTATTGTCGCATTATGTACGGTACAATATTTATATTAAAACTCACAGTATATGTGGTCGTATTTTATATGACAGTCTAATAATTGTAAATAAGAAAATTAGTACTTGAAATTTGTAGCATGTATTTGACAATTCAAAATAAATTATATAGAAATGATTTATATAACTAACACCATCTCTATGATTTATATAACAATAATGTCGTATTTGAATTATTTTTTTTATACATATAGAACACCTTCAAATGGCACTTATTTATCGATTAAATGACACTTATTACTTCGAACCACGCCGTTCTTCATGCGCCCATTGAGTATAAATTTTTATTTTTATTTTCATTTTCATGTGGTCCTTAAAATAATACTCCCTCCGTCTCAAATTAATTGCTCAGTTTTGACTTTTTAAGTCAAATTGACTATTTTTAGAATTAATAATTAAACATATATAAATATATTTCTAAAATTATAAAAATTGGGATTAGTAATAAATTGTATATACTTCTTTTGGTTATAATCTCTTCACTTATATTTTAGCAAAAATAGTAAAAAGATTAGTTTTAAAAATGGTCAATTTGACTTTAAAAAGTCAAAATTGAGTAATTAATTTGGGACGGATGGAGTAATATTTATTTTAAGTCTCTTCTATCCATGGACCAATTTTTTTCCAATTTCCACCAAACTGAGGCACGGCCACGGGCACAGTACGTATGTGCCATTTCAATAGGGGCAAACAGGACAAACGATTTCATATTTATAAATTTTATTTAAGTAAAACAATTAACAAGAATCAAGTAAATAAAAAAAATTAAAATTTAACTAAACTAAAAAAAATCAAAAGTAAATAAAATTTTAACTAATTAATGTCAAAAAAAAGTTATTAATATTTTATAAAAATTAAATAAATTAGCCTCGAATATGAAACGATAATAAATAAAAGAAAATACAATTAAATTAAAACGAACATGCCATCTTGACCAAAATGCAAAATTTACACAGAGTTTATCATTTTTTGAAAATATGGTACTTGACTTTACTATATAGTAAATCGCTTCCTCGTAGTACAATTAGTAGTGTAAAATTATACATGAATGAACTCAAGATTTAATGGTTTAGCCTTTTGCGTTATTAATGTCTAGCGTACGTGCATGTAATTTATAATTTTGTTTTAAGAAAATAAATTTTTTTTATTTTCTTTTTTTGAATCCATATAGTTTTACTCATTTTTTTAAAAATGACAATTTTTATGAAAATAAAGTTTTATTTTTTTGAATCTATATTTTATAAAAGTTTACACATTTTTTAAAAAATGAAAAAAAATATAATTTTTAATATTTTAAATAAAATATTATTTTTAAAATAATTTTAAACTTTTGTTTTTTTATAAGAAAATTTGAATTCCTGAAATTGGGGTTGGGTCAATTTGGGCCGGGTTTGGTTTAAAAGAGTCCAGTTTAAGTCAAATTAACAAAAAATATCATTTTAAGAACTTAATTGGCGAAAAATAATCTTTATAGATGACTTTAAAAGTGGGTGATAACTTGAAGGGACAAACGTGTCATTCAGACTTTTGCAATCGACATTTATATTATTTTCTTATAAATATAGGTGGAGAAACTAGCTATAACTATAAGAAATTATGCCGAATTTATTATCACCTTTAATTTACTTAGATTTAAAAATATAAATAAATATGCTTAATTCATAATTTTAACAAAAAAAATCAAACTAAGCCAGTTTTTAGGGACAAATTGAGTATTACAATTACGATAAGTGGCGGGATAAAAGAAATTAAAAAAAAACTCATTTTTATTGTTTATATTTTGATAATACTAACAACAGAGCACCTCTATAAATCCACGTGTATTTATAAAAAGTTAGAGACAAAAAGTTTGGTGATATTATTCAAGGTGGAGTGGTGTTATATTCCGCATTATGTCTTAATTAACTTATAACACCTATCCATGTCTGTATCAAACAAACAGTCCCAAAGTTATACTATCCCTATCCCATTAAAAAAACAAAACTCAATTTGTTTATATTGAAGGTTATGCACCCCTTGTTCGAATAGGATTCTACTTAATTTATATTAAGTATGCTTTCCTTTTCCAAATCAAGTTTGTAATTTTCCAATTCCTATATATATTTAACCCTATTGAAGTAAAAAAAAGATACCATTCAACAATGGCATCCCTTCCAGATGACATACTCTATGAAGTACTTCTCTTATTACCAGCAAAATCCATGGCTCGTTTTAAGTGCGTTTGCAAATCTTGGCGTAATTTGCTCACCGATTCCAATTTCCTCGATATTTACAACAATACCCACAAACAAATCCTGATTGCCTCGTTTTTTGGGCCGTTGAGATGTCAATCTATGATCTGCTATAATTCTCCGGTTGTTATTGAAAATCTCAAAATTCCAACTCAATTTAGTTCTAGCATACCAACTGTTCATTTTTTTAGTTCTTGTAATGGCCTGGTGTTGAGTGCATTCAATGGTGACCTATTTCTATGGAACCCTACTACAAGGGACTGCATGAAATTACCATCTATACAACAACAAGATTCCTCACCATTTTATGGCATTGGTTATGTTTCTAGTACAGACGATTTTAAGGTGGTTAGAGGTGATCAAACCCGAGTAAGAATCTATTCGCGGATATCCAAATCTTGGAAAATAATTCGACGATTTCCCACAAATGTTGAAAGTATTTGGAAGATAATGGGGACGGGTTTTAATGGATTCTTGCATTGGATTGTGTTTACAAGCAACATGGAGGGGCGTGTGTGCAAAGGGATCGTATCACTTGATTTAGAGAGGGAAGAATATAAGGTGTTACCACTGCCTCATGATGATATGACCGGAGATAATAATAATTATATACTTATTTATTTAGGGGTTTTAGAAGGGTTTTTGTGTGTGGTTTATGATTATTATGGGCAGGGGCCAAAGGTGTGGAGTATATGGGTGATGGAAGAGTATGGAGTTAAGGAATCTTGGTTTAAAATGGTGGAAATTCCGCGCTTGGAGATTTCGAATTTGGTGATCCCATTGTGTGTTACCAGGGGTGAGATTGTTATGCAAGTAGGTTATGACAAAATTGTCAAGTATGATCCGGTAAGTGAGGAGTTCAAGACACTTGTTAAATCTTCTTCCCAGTTTAGTATCGAATCGATCGTGTATGGTGAGAGTTTTACTGCACCTATGGATGCAAAGAGATTTATGCAAGGGAACAAAAAGAAAGGAGCAGACATCAGATTAAGTTCATAAGATCGATCATCCGGAGATATATATATATATATATATATATATATATATATATATATAGAGAGAGAGAGAGAGAGAGAGAGAGAGAGGGGGGGGGGTTGATCTGAAATTGTCTTTGATAATATATTATTTTTTGTGAATTGTAATTTATCACAAATATTTTTAGAATGATGTTATGATATTCTCCCAATTTATTTGTTTATATATTTGCTCCATAAATGAAAATAAAAGCCCCCGTTGAACCATAAAAAGAAGGATATGTTAATAAATCATGGACCCCACGGTTTTCTGAAGAATTTATGAAATCTTTACTTTGTCTTAGAAATACATATATATACATGTCCGATACCTGATGATAGGAGGGAGTGGGAAACTTTGTTTTAGGGTAAAAATTGGTAAAATTAAAGAGTAATTATTATTATTATATCTCTCTATTAATTTGAGACGCTGATGTCATTAATGTAATTGTGTCATATTTTTTTCTTTTTCTCTTTTGCACCTATAAATAAATTTAATTATATTATTATATTTTCGTTTTGATTTTGATTTTGGGAAGAATCCACTGCAACTTGCCATATTAAAAGACATCTTTACTGATTTTTGGAAATAAACCACCGCCACAATTAATAACACATGATTAATAATTGGAGCCCAATTCCTTCTCTATCTCGGAAAACATTCATACCGAATTAAAATACTCCTAATTTAAATAAAATAGGATAATTTCCTCATAAATAGAAAAAAATTATATGTATTAATAAGTTCTATAATTTTTTATTACAATGGTTAATATAATATTTTGTATACGTAAAAAATTATATGAACTTGTGAAATTAGTGTCAATTTCACCTTAACCGGGTCCATATTTATCTATAAAAAACTAATATAATTGTTTCGTGAAACAAATTAATAAAGAATTGTGTTCACTTTATTAATATCCTGTATTGTATGGATAATTACATGAATAAAAGAAAGAAAGAAGAAAAGAATGTTGTATTTTCTGCATTATTTATAAAAATAACCACCAAAACAATCAAAATGGCCATAAAATCTACTTATTCTTGTGCCTGAATTCTTCAAAACTTCCACATATATATATATATATATATATATATATATATATATATATATAAAACTTAGTGACCAGGTCCTCTAGGGCTAGGTCCCGACGGCAACCTCTCAAGCCATAACGTCATGGAGTTCTTCACCTTGTCGTAAATGGAAGAGTATTTTTCAAGATTATTAGAACCACCAAAATCCTCCTCCGTCAACACTCTTGCCGCGACTTGGCTCGTCATAACAGCAACAAATACTACCAAAACAATCAAAAACGCGCCCGTTTTTTGAAAATTCATCTTTGAAACTCAGTTTCAAATCGGAAAAAATCGAATATTTTTGTGAGTATAGTATTTTAATTATTTCTTCTGTAAATATCGAGTTGAAGTATTTATAGTAGTGGTGGATTGGTTTTGGTTGAAGTGTTGAATAGTCTTAATTAATTAATTAGGCTAAGTAGTTTGAATGAAGTTGGGTTACTTGAATGGAAATTTGGGATAATGGTTACGTGTTGACCAAGGAAATATGACATGGTCATGCATGACTATTTATATAGAATATGATATCTAAGAGCAATTTTCATGGCAGGAAATTGGGAATTCTTGGACTTTGCTCCCTCTCTATTACATTTTTTATTCAATACATCATATTTTTATAAGATTAGATGGTATAACCGAATCAACACCCGTCAACTAATTTATAATATTAAGTAGTATAATTGCCTCAAAAATAAAAATAATTCGACATTTTTTTATCAATTGATGAACATGTGAATTTTTAATCAAAATTTAGATGGTTGAAAATTCTTTTGAACTTTTAACGGTACATATATTTTTAATGATTCTAATTTTTAGTAATTGTTAGTAGAATTGATCGTAATATCATCAACTATTTAATTTAAAAATATATTTCAATCGTTACTAATAAAACTACTAAGATCAAATAATTAATGTATTAAATGGAATTGGAGGGAGTTTAAGGTATGTTAGAGGGGAGCCAAGTCCGAATTACTTGGGGTATATGAATGCGTATATAATATACAATGACTTCTAAATTTTTAACTGCTGAAGTTAATTAAACTTTATTCACGTACATTTTTTATATTTTTCACATAATTTTTCCCACAAAAAAAATAAATTTATTTTTTTTTATCATAAGAGATCGTATAAAAGTTGAGTGGTTGGTTGGTAGAGTTTGTCACTGAGATTACTTTATGTTCACCTAGCTAGCCTACTCATCTTTGAGAGTGAGAGCTCTCACATCATGTGGACTCCACCATTAAATACGGATGAAATCTAGGTGTTCTATTGCTTTTTTTTTCTTCTAATATCTGTATTTCAAGAACAATTATAGTGTTCACTAGTTTTTATTTTGATTAATATTTTTGAATCTGGTTATTATAAAATTAATTTTATAATAAGTTGGTCATGTGATTAATACTACAATATAGACATGTAGAGAGACATTACTTCCTGTCTACGTGTCGATACTGTATTAATCAATCGACTGAAGTTAAAAATTTTAACGACACTTATTATTCTGACATCATAATTTTATATCAATAACCTAATTTAATGTTATAAATCTTTATTAGCTGAGTGCACATAACATGGCAAGGAAAAAGGGGAAGTAGGGGAAAATGTATGTGAACTAGCTGTGTCCCGTGCCTCCAACACTATATAGATGGTGAAATTTATCCCAAACTTTAGATCACCCAGTTGATTTATTAGTTTATTTTGTCAGATAGATTTACACTAAACTGTGACTACTTTTAATGTAGTCCAACTGTCCAAGGCTGGAGTTTTTGAATTTGACTGTTTTGTCTTTGAGGTAGACAGCAAAAGGAATTACAAGAATTCTTCAATTTAGTCCAACCATGTGCAAATTTTTCTTATGTTCTTGGTGCACACGCAATACACGTGCACTATTAACTAGTATTCTTGCAAGGAAATTCCGAATCTGATTTGTCATCTACTTAATAATTATAAAAAAGAGAAAAAGAATACCTAACTTGCCAGTGCCACAGTCAAGTTTGGCACTTTGGCTATTAGATGATCAAGCACAAAATGAGTGTCCGAAGAGCCAATCTTGACCATGACAAGCCGCATTACACGATTAATAAATATTGTTATATGGAAAAAATGTATGTAAACAGTCCACTATGGCGACGGTTTTTTTGAGCTATAACGACGATTTCGCCCGTCATCATATCTATTCTGGGCTACGGCGACGGATAAACCGTCGCCATATCCCGAAAAATCCGTCGCCATAACCCGTGTAATACACAATTGTGTATATACATATAACCCTTGTCATAAATATGACGACAAATTAATTTACTTTAATATTAGATATCAACGACGCACATTAACATTATGTTTTATCGCTCTTAAGTTTCACAGTAATCGAAATCCACATTCGACATGAAATTAATCGTCATATAAACAGTTTCCTTGATCAATGATAGTTATAATACAACTTAGTATGGGCTACGTTTCCCTTTTGGGGCTACAATTGTCTGACTGGGGCTCAACAAAACCTATATCCTATGAAGTGTAGTAATACTGGTAAATCAGCTTCAATATTTTAACTATACAAACTTGTACTGCCAGTAATATGAATCCATTTGCATGTTTTGCTAGAAAGGACAAGTCTAAAATTTGTACACGAGCGATAGAAATTCAGAAATCCTTTGCCTTTTGTCTCAACTTATTAAGCTCTTTCTCAATCTCAGAATCTTGAAAAGGAGACCGTGTGCTTGTGCCGGAAACAGTTGTTCTTCCAGGTGGTAGTTCTCCTTTCTACACACAAGCCCGAAAGGAAGGAAGGAAAACAAAATGTAGTGTCCTATTAGCTTGAGTTGCATTCTCGTTGATAGTTAAAAGACAAGAGTGACCTCAAATTCAAATTAATTTCCATGCTTTATAAAACATAAAAGTTGTATACCTTTGAGCTACCAGATAATTCTTTCTTCAAGTTTGCCAGATCGTCGTCAACTGATGAACTCTCTAGTAATGCAAACTGCAATTTAAATTAGGAAAAAAGCTTTAAAATTTATCAAGTTATGTCAATTTTCAAGGGATGAACCATCCAATGCAGGTAAATTAAAGCAAGTACCAAAGATGACTTTTCTAGTAATACTCGCCCAATATGAAACTAGAGACATCCGAACTGACATGTTTTCCTTTTTACTTTTGAAAATTGTGCAAAAATTGAACATGAGTTAATATTCAACCAAATAAAGACAAAGGTAAGCCACAATAACAATTTAATATCATTTGAAACTATATAAAGGATATGATAATAGAATTTTTAGCAGAACTATAATACTTTCTCCACGATTTTTTTTTTTTTTTTTTTTTTTTTTTGCGACAAGTTACTGTCCCATTGATTTTAAAGGAAATAAAAACTCCATGAAAGCTCGAGGTGCCTAAACCCAGTTATAGCACAAAGTGAAATTAAACCAAGTAATATATAGATTCTATATCTTTACCCAAGTTCAATAGCCCTTCAAAATACCAAACTACATATGAAATTATGTTATAAGGTTTAACCTAGTCATAGGACAGTAGTAGTATGTCCCATGCTAAATTATAATTTTCTCACTTATAAAATGAGGTAACACCTATGTCTGCTTCTTAGGAGCACTTATCTTTCTGTTGAACTAATCCTATTAATCATTGTTTGAGTTTCAGTCTAATTCCTGATAGCAACAAGCACTTGCTTACTTGATAGATACCTCGAATAATTTATACTTTGAAATCCAGAATTTCTCAAGAACCGTTCTTCTCTAAATGATGACCTAATTTCAGTAACATACACTAAACCCAGATTTTCACTTGAAGAATCGATCTCTTATCTCCAATTTTTAGTTGAGGCATGACTTTTTCGTCATGGGTATCTATGATGGCATGTAAGGAAGGACTGGTGTACATAATTAGAGAAGATACCATCATTATCGTTTTAATCTCCTAGCGAGTGCAATTGCAATTTATAATACAAAACATCTTCTCATATCATCATCTATTGAGAAAGAACATCTAATAACATAAAGACACAAGAGAACACTTAACGAGATATAAATCAAGAAAAGGCTGGCACCTGTCCTTCCAGGTTGTCAGTAGTTAACTCGCCAAGTGCTTCTGCCTGTGATTCCATTGCCAACACTGTCAAAATTAAATAAAGCATATATCAAGAAGTGCAGACAAGAGTTCCAATTTGTCCAGCTGAATGCAAATTATAAAGATTAATAATAATGAGTGCACTAAACAATTTTGGCTGTTTGTTTCAGACTATCAGGTTTTTAGGTAAAAATAAGTGGAAAGGGTCAATAAGAAGTAACCTGACAAGATTGATTACTTGATTATTGGGTGAAATTAAGTGCGACTAAGAGCATTTCAGCAGCTTATAGTTTCAGATAATTCAAACAAACCTCTTTAATTAAAGAATGAAAGAATCATTTATATTGGTAAACCAAGTACGGGAGTAGCAATGTATATAATACAAATTATTCCAATAATTTAGGTTTCATTAGTCAGGCAAGGACAAACACACATCATGATATACTATTATTTAGGTAGCCATATTTTAGCAAAAAGAGTAGAGTGAGGGAATCTAGAGGAAAGTGTGGCGAGACAAGAAAAGAACAGAACATGCAATGCATATATGGCGAGAACATCTAGCTATCCTGAATGCTAATAAGATGGGCTTGGGAGGGTTCATAACTGAGATTTGAGAGTACTTGGCCAGAACATTTTGTTAATTGACTCACAATTAACAAGGAAGATTAATTCTTAAAGTGAGAGATGGGCATAAACAACTGAAAAAATAAAAAGGTATAGGTACTAGCATTGGATACAAGTTAACAATATCATAATTTTGAAATTATAGATCCAACAGTTCGATCATGATTTAGTTACGATTAGAAATCTACTTTCTATGTTTTTGCTTTTCATATCATAATTTTGAATTTATACTACACTTTGTTATATAAATATATAAGCAACAAAGTAGGAAAGAATCTGAACTTGCCTCAAATGTTAACAAGTTTGGCTTGATCTAAAACCCAGTGCAAGGTTTTTCTTATTTAAATTAAGAAAATTTTCTGCATATGAATTCATCACAATGAACTTTGTATGCTATTCTGCAAGTTTAACTGACCTATTTTTTTCTTTTTTGCATGTAAAGTGATCTATAACCACTAAAGTTTTTTAATAAGATGAGGTTCCTTGGCCTGGGTGACATTAATTAACTAAATAAAAAAACATTCTTCCTACAAGAAGGGGTGAATTGACAGGGTAAGGAAAGCATGGACCTAGAAGGGGGTGAGTTAACAGAAACCAAAAAATTATTATACCAAAAGGGCAACAAGTCTATACTCTTTTTTTTTTGTGTATATATATATATGTAGATATTCATGTTGCTGACCTTTTTCTTCCATCTTCTCAAAAGCTCCAAGAGCACTACTGGTATTGACACTCCCCAACATCTCATTTACTTTGGTTGCAGTCCTAAACAACACAAAAGTGACCATCAATGTCAAGCAGAAGGATCTAACACAATTTAAACACAGAAGAAACAAGTGACAAGAACAGTGGATGAGACAAACTTGGCAGACTGCGCTCGAGCTTTTAGTGTATCTTTTTTAGACTTTGCCTCCTGTATCTTGCTCTCCAAAAGCTACAAAATGTAGTTAATACATGCAACTGTACAAGTCATTAATATGCATATAGGAACCATAAAAGGGCCTGCATTTGATGTTTGATGAAATCAACTTGATGCAAAACCATTTAGGAGGGATCCTTGTTTAAATTGATTTCAGGTGCTTTATGTTGACTCAATGAAACTCTTTTCAGAATGGAGGTACATGAGTCATCAGCCAACCTGGACTCATGAAAGCTTTAACATGGACTCATTAGTATGCAGAATCTATATATGGGAAAGGTTTATTTGTTCTAGGCTATGAAGACACAACACTCGACACGAATAATATGCAACACTGACAAAAATAAATGATAGATCCTAAACAAGTATGACACATTCATGACAAGAAATATTTTCTACATATAAATATTAATTTTAAGTGAAAAAATCTATTATTCTTTTGAGTCGACTAGAATTCACAAGGTATATTTAAATGTTCACTGGAACCGACCAGGTTACAATAAAAATGCAGTCAGCAACATGCTGGAACTCCTTGGAGGAGCCTGAGAACTGAAACACCAGCTAGTGTTGAGTCCAGTTGCGGCCAAGGGCAGCAACCTCAAAAAATTGTGTACCCCTCTCATACTCTAACAAGAAGGTGCAGGCATCAAATCCTGCTAGTGACTCAATGGGGAACATATTATCTTGCTGAAGATATCTCCAATAGCCTATATGGCCTACTTTTTGTAGCGAAAGCTCCATGTTTCCCTCACCCTCCTTGATAATAAACAAACAAAAAAACAATAAAAATCAAAATAAAGCCTTAAGACGAGTGTCTACTGGCACTCTACCCAAAGGAGCTGGAATTCGCTGATTTACTTAAACTAGTGCTTTCGGCACTTTAGACTGTAGTACCTGTTTCAAAACAACATGGATTCGGGTATGGAATCCATGTAAGGATCTGGTCAAACTGCCACCAGACACAAAGACTCCAGGGGGAGAGGGAGGGAGAGAAAGAGAGAGAAAGAGAGAGAGGGAGAGAGAGTTAGGGTGAAGTGAGAACTCTGGAGTCAAAGCGTCCAATGGCAGTTTGATTAGAACCTACACTGATATACCCACACACACATAGTGTCAGCATGTCTACTCCAGGCCAAAGTACAGACAGCCGAGTCCATGTGACATAGGTGCATGTTTCTCTTCTGGTTGACGGAGGTGAACTCAAAACCTTTATCACTTGCTTTTAGCTATATAATTAATTTGTCTCCATAAAGTATTGATCAACCTATCTATTTATAAGTGCTATTGAATTAAACTTATCAACAATTATACAAATACATATAGATATATGGCATCAACATGGAAAAAACAGAGCATATGATTTAGTATCTGATTTCTTATACATGATGCTAATTCATATTTTTTTTCTTTTGAAAGGTTACTTTACGCTAATTCATACGTCACAACTTCCCTGATCAAATTAGCTATTAAATGTCAGCAAGAAAAAAGAAATGAAGTGTGCACATGCCTGCCTCTATTTTAAAACATATACTTATGACAGGAAGCTACACATTAGCTTACCCGTGTATTGGATACCAGGCTCTCAACAACTGTCTTCTGCTGATCAAATTGAGCTTTCAAAGAAGTAGCACTGTCCTGAAAATAAATAGAAAAAATAAGTGGTCCTTTTCCGAAGGAACCTTTCTCTATTTTATCCTCAAAGCTAGCACAAGTGACAAATTGTACTCTCTGTCCTTCTTAACTTCTAAGCACTTATTTATTCTTTTAGTTTGCAATTACACCCTGTTGGAATGTGAAACCAACAAGTTCACATTGATTCACTGATTGGAGAAATAAATCCATCATGAAACTGGAAATTCTCATATTGTGATTGCTTCAAGTTCTTCCACTGTATTACAGACAACAGAGGACAACCAGAAACAAGAGATCATTTATTTATAAAAATAAAATAAAAGAACAAAACCATCTGATTTACAGAATTTTATGGAACTATATTCAAATAAAAAAAATTAAACAGTGTAGCTTCCGACCTCCTACTCTACCTCACACAAAATAATAAACAGACATTTCTTTATAGTATTTTTTAAACAAGAAAAATAAGCCATGTTTTCATGTTTTCTGAAGAAGTAACTTCAACGAGTCTGTCAATTTTTCACTTTATTTTTGAAGTATTTCCAAATTTAGAACAAACTGAGATTATTGTTCCCAGTCAATGACATCTTAAGATGAATGTTCATGATCTGTCCCACCATCACACACAAACTATGTGCATATTTTAGTCTCAAACAAAATAATGCTATTTGTCAAAAAGAAAATCTAAAGTTCCCTTCGTATTAAATTTACAGTTTTACTTTTTACATCTGATCTTACAAACTCCATGCCCGTATTGCATAGCAATTTGCTAAATTATATAACCTTTGTATTTGAACTTCAATTTTAAAGAATGAAAGTTATTTACAACAAGAGATCAATCTTTAATAAAATGATGGGAATGCATTAGATGATGCATCTTTAAAAGAACAACCTTTAATAAAATAATGGGAATGCATTATATGTTCCACCTTTTAAAATTTAAAATTCTGAGATGTTCTTAAAGGGTTAGAGGAAGTAGATGACATAAAATTGGAATTGCATGACTTGTAGTAGCACAGCATCTAACTTTCATTATAAGGTGTAAGTTGTTAGAGGTAAGTTTATAGAGTTATATCTACAATATTTGGGAGCACCATCTGTTATAACAAACTATGACAAACACAAAAACCAATGAAAGTAAAGACAAGAACACAAGATTTACGTGAAAAACCCAAATCAGGAAAAACCGCAGGCAAGAGACAAAATAGATCACTATATTTTCAGTGTGAAAATACAATCTGTTGGATCTCTCTTTGAAGGCGGCTAAAACTGTGATAGAAAGAATACCAAAGCTACACCAACATATATATACCCAAAAATATAATGGGTCATAACAACATAACAGGCCCATACTACCCCACCTCTAAACCTCATCTTTCTTTTCTTTTGGGTTGCCGAAAAATATAGTTCTGGTCGAATCAAATGTCGGATTCCAAACAAGAATTTAAGGCGCATGAGGAGAATACATTTACGGATTAAGATTTTCAATATAGTCTTTTCAATATTTAGCTCTAAAGTGCAATTTTTAACAAATATATTAGCAACAATATGTTAATAATCTACAGGTTTCTTGAAATTAGTATCTCTGCCATCGCTTTCAAAAAAGAGGACAGATAAATGGGATCGAAGGAATAAGGTGTAACAAATTTGAGTAAGTTCCCATCTTGGATTCTTAGAAACACCAAAGCAGAGACTTACGGCATTAGATTTACGTCTCTTGAGAGCTTCACGAGCAAGATCTTCGTCTCCTTTCTCAAGAGCTAATTGAGCTTTCCGGTACCTATAGTCAAGTAAGAGACAAAGATAACAACTATCTACCACCATGCTTTGGCAATAGAAAACATTTCAAATTTTTACATATACCAGTCTTCAGATGCTTGTTGCGCAGCTTTGTACTTATTTTCCAACCGCTTTTGAGATGCCAAGACCTTCAGAAAAATAATAAATTTTACATGACAAAAGTAGAAAGGAGAAACATAAGAACTATGAGTGCAACTGTGGCTTTCAAAGAAGGGGAATATCTTGTGTTCATCATAACGCACTGAGGTATATTTCTGGCTTCTAATTTAATTGCCCATGACAATATAATGAAAATAAGACAGAAAGGTGGGAATGCAATGAAGAAAGGAACAAATTGCAGATTACATATAGAGTGAATCCATACTTGTGCAGTTGATTGACGCATCTTTATCAAGTCGTCATTCATTTCTATAACTGTTTGTTCCAAAACTTTTTCTGGGTCTTCTAAGGAACTTACGACCGCATTAGCATACGACTGCAAAACAACTCAAGTTATTCATGCAAGATTTATTGATAATATTATGCAGACACGAGGTATATAAGACGCCTTCACATGAATGTATCTGAATTTATGACCAAATCTCACCTTCACAACCCTAGCAAATCGGTCAAAAAGGTTCATCCGAGTACCAAGAGTGCCTCCACGTTGTCTACTACATTGAGATCGACTTGAAGGAGCAATCTTCACATGCATAATTCTGAAAGCTCCTGCTGCTATCAAAACACAAATTTTGGAAGAAAACATGAGTATGAACAAGGAAACCATGAAGGTTGGCTGTCTGTGTGTGTAATATACCCTGCGTGGGGGTCCACATAGATGTATGAGAGAGAGAGAGATTGTATTTTGGTTGAGCTTTTTTGGCACAACTTGCCTTTGCTACCCTCCTATAGCCTACACTCAAACGTTGTTTTGTCATTCAAGATTATATAGCTGACTACTGAGGTCAGGGAAATAAATCATGAACATGGAGAGACTAGAGGTGTTACAAGTGTTCATGGATGACAAGCTCAAGAGCGAGTGCAAACCATCCAAAATAAACAGTACCACTTCCAAAACAGGCTCTCAGGATTTAACTGAGAGAATATAAAATAATAGTGATGTGACAGGTCACAAATTTTTGGAATGTCAATGCGAGATACATTGTATGCCATTTACACGCTAAGAAATCTTCTAAATAGAAGTCTAAGTCGGTAGCCAGCCCCATTCACACGTGAAAGTTTCTGAGACGCTCATTGCACAAGTGGTGATTGGACACTATCAGAAGTCAAACAAGTGGTTTGTGCCTCTCTCCTGTGATCAGGGAAGGATAAGAAGGTTATCAGTAAGTGGGGAGTGTACCTTCTCCAAGCTCTTGCTTTTAACCACTAATCCAGATACTATCACAAAGGTGGACCAAAGCAAAATGTAACTAAATTATGCCTGTGGCTGAAAAATTAAACCTTGCACTTAGTCCAGGATAGACCAGACTACAAGCAGGACTTGAGGCACACTATGGAAGCTTAACCAGGCCCCGCGATACAGAAACCTAAAGTGTTTACACGCGATGTTACTTTGTCCCTTTACCAAAGTGAGGTCCTCGGGATCATTCGCAATTCCTCATTCCAGTTTCATTGTGTAACAAAAATTTCAAATGAGAGGAACAGTTGAGGTCATGGGATTCTCAAGTACTTTATAGTTTTGCCTTAATTTTCTTAACAAGAAACTGAAATAGACCAAACACAATATACCATAATTATTAGAAAAATGCCCATAAATAGCATAACTTAAAACTACAGTAGGTTATCCGAAATTCACAATCTTTCTATATGCTTACTGAAAGATTCTGCACAGTAAATCTAATTATTATACCAAAACATCCACTAAAACAGATTCTAACACAATTTTAAGAATAACAAACAGATAAAACGACAACATTATTTTCTGCCCCCTTTCTTTCATTTATTCAGTTACCAAACAGGGGAAATTAACAAAACTAGAGACCAAAACAGAAACTTTAAAAAACCCAGAAATAGAACGGTGAGAGCATCAGCATAACCATACCTCCACCATTGAGAAAAGAAGCTTTGATAATGCATAAATGTTTAGAGCTTGAAGGGACTTGTGAGGAAGAAGCTGGTGGCACTGTCAAACTTAATCCTGTAATTATCTGAGATTTTATGGCCATTTTCGTTTCTGAGGTGCGCAGAACCAAGAATTGTTAATTCTAGCCGGAGAAGAGAAGATATGAATTTGAACTCAATTCAGATAGACAGCAAGATAGGTGTTCAAATATTTGTTTTTCCTAGAGACAGAGACCTGGAAAACGGGCCGGGCTGGACCGTTAGTCATTGGCAGGCCGGGCAAAAATGATTTATATTTTGACGAGTGGGCCTACAGGTTTGGATCGATTTTGATCACATTTTTGACATATTTCTGGATCTTACCCAAACGAGTCGGGTCATTAATGGGCCGGTTTAAAATAATCCAAGTTTTGATGAACTAAAAAAGTAAAATTCGAAACCCATTTTTTGACGGATGGACTAGTCCGGATTTTTCAAGGTCTATCGGACTAGAGTGTTCCGGCCATCCCGATCTAAACCGGATTATATTTTGGCCCGGGTTGTTCCTAGTCGGTTTTGAAAAATAAAAAAAAACACATTAATTTTAAATTAAAAAAAAAATGTGTTCCTATATTTTAGAATCGGTTTGATTTTGCACTAGCCGCACCTATATCATGATTTAATTCATAAATACATAATTGTACATAATCTATATAAATATACTCCCAACTCTCCGTCCCCAAAAAAGGATGAGTAATGATATAAATTTTGTTCTCTAAAAGGATGAAATAAAATACATAAAGTAAACGATAAATATGTTATTTAGTGAAATTTATTAGTATAAAAAAATAAAAGTATTCATCACTTTATATAATCTTGTGAGATCATTAATGATAAATATGAAAAAAAAATTCTCTATTTTTATTTTTCTTAATGTGTGTAAATTGTATTTTGCTCATTCTTTTGGGACAGAGAGAGTAATATTTAAACTAATTATATATGTATATATGTATACAAATAACTTCTTATGCGGCGGATATATGTATATATGTAACTTCTTATACAAATAATTAATTTAGTATATTCTTAAACTCAAAAATTATATGATCCATTAAATTTCAAAAAAAAATATTTTAAAATTTGTATACATTTTAGATAAGTTACAATATTTATACTGACTATCAACAAGGGTGTCACTGCTGTCCCACCAATGCACTAGTTTTAGTGCAAACAATTGAAAGAATATAACAGTGACTTTTGTACCTAAGATGTGAACACAGCCTAGATTTGTTCCTTCTAATTTTGTTATTCAAAATATTTAAACTAATTTTGTTATACAAAACATTTAAACCTGTGCATAAAATTTAATTCATATATAATACATGGAGTCCTACTCTTCTTGATGCCTGCACAACTTTTTATATATAATTTGTGCACATGGTATTATTCATCATAAAAATAACAATAAAAAAAGAGAACTAATTTAATCATATAATCAAAACAGTATCAACTAAAAATGCTCCAAAAATTTGGGTATTTCAATCACAATGCTAGGAGACACTACCATGAAGCTAGGGTAATAACATGAGGAAGCATAGGTCCATGTTCTGGAAAAGCTTGTGTTTCTAACTCGACCCTCTTCATCGATTCGTCTTCGAAATCATAAGCATACAAGGTACCTCCAGGTCCACTGAATACCAGTTTTCTGCCATTTCTTGAAGTAAAAAAAGGAACCAAGTTTCTTACATCATGGTCCCATATGATATTATACTGCCTTGTCCATTTCTCCTCATGAGGACCTCCCCTCAACATCCATACTTGTATTCTATGCAGTGTAACATGAGTAACAAAACTCAAAAACCCACAAAACTCTACTAGTCTACAATACACTGTACTAGTGATCGGAAGGGTTATTGCACGGAATTTTTCATCGATAATGCTAAGAGAAACAAGGTCACTGTGGCCACCTCCACTACGTAGCCAATACAAGGCTCCAACAACTGAAACAGGCCTGTGCAAAAAACTGTTAAATACACCTAAATTTGGCTCATCTACAGCAACAGGCCTGTCTGCAAACCTGTTTAATAGTGCTAAATTGGGCCTGTATACAGCATGCCATGATCTTGTAGTTAAGCTAAGGATCTCACAGCCAACATATCCTCTTTCATTCCAGAATAAGTGTACCACTTTATAGTCGCTTGTATAGTGGCTGAACATGAACCCGTATGACTCATAATTGGAATCAACAATAGTGCCAAGTGGAAGTCTAGTAAGTTTCCCAGTGACTGGATTTATGACTACTAAGCCTTGATTGTGAGGAAATGTGGCCAAAATTAAACCATCACAGCTTGCTAGTATATTACCTCGACTACTAATGCTTGATTCACTAATCATGCCTTTTCCACCTTCTAACTTTAAGAAACTAATGTAATATCTATCTTTGTAATCTGATGGTCGCTCAAAGATTGAGAATTCTTCAGGCATTAGACCATGCTCTTCAATGGAGAAAGAAGGCCTTTTCCGGAAAGTATTCCTTAGAAAGACAAGACCAGTCTCACAGTTACGAACGTGAGCCTCAGCGAAAGTAGAGTTGTCGATCAAGTTACGCCATGCCTTGCATACAGATCTTATTCTGAAAAGGAAGTTGCCAGGAAGTAGTAGAAAAATCTTGAAAACCAAGTCATAAGGAAGATTTGCAATATGACAAACTGTGTCCTTATGAAAGTGATCATGTATTTTTTTCTTGTCCCTCATATCCTCTTTTATACCATTAACAAGCTTGTGTTCCTCCTGCATCACTTTGTAGGCAATGTAGACCTGCAACAAAATTTTAAAAACTTCCAACAAAAATAAGTATTATTACTTGCCCTAATCTAGGATATCATAATGGTGACGGAAAAAAAATAGGGGCTTTCAGATTCAACTCAGAGCCAGGACGAGTCGCTAAGAAAATAGTCAAGATCAAAAGTCCTCTTTATGTTTTGAGATCGGATAGCAGAGTTCTTTCCTAAAGTTTTTTCCTCAAAGCCAGGTGATTTGCTAAGCGATCCCCTTAGAATGCCAGGGAGACAATGTCTAGGTAATGATGGACTAATGAGATATCTCTTTTGTTAAGAAAATTTCCACATTGGGAACAATAGCCGCCTCTCCTCAAGTCAGAAAGATGTGTAAAACTTTAGTAAAGAAAAAAGAAAAACACGGTTTTAAAATAAATTCAATGTTGTAATCCATTAACTACTACATTGATTTTAGTCATATTTTTATTTAAAGAAACATGCTGAGTAACATAAGGTTGTCGGTAGAACTCAATTAGACACACCGTGTCTTCTTCTAAACTACTCCTTTCATTTGTTTTGATTTATGTTTCTTTCTTTTCCCGCCTTTTTTATAATTTAATTGCATTGTAGCTTTTATATCTATCTATGCTCCCCCTCCCAAAAAAAATTTAAATAAGAGGGGTGTGTTATTGTCTTACTTATCTCTTTTTATTCTATTGCTTAATTTTTTTTAATTCATTTCTAATTAATCTTTTTTATATCTTTTTAGGTCTCTCCTTTCTCTTATATTTTACGCTTACATGTGATTTATTTTCAGCCTACCCAATTAATTTGAGATAAAAGGTGTTGCATTCATTCGAGGCTTATTGAATATTGACCTAACTAGAATATATTTATTCTCGATCAGCCACATATATATTAAATAAACCTTCATCTCGAAATATATGCATTGTTGATGTTGTCTAGATAGGGCAATGGGAGCATATGGTCAATGGACCCATTAACAATCCTGCCCCACCTATGTAACCCACTCTCCTGTCCCCACGATAGAAGTGAAGCTAAGCACTGGTAAGAATGTTGAAGACTTAAAAGTTGATTAATTGCAAGTTATGAAGCATAACAATAGAAGAGTGTTGAGAGGGGTGAAATCTGCAACAACCGGAAAGTAATAAAGCAAAATAGAAATTCCAAAACTAGCGACCATTTCATGCCCTCCCAAGGTCTCACCTCCTTTAGTTACAGGATGTTTTTGGTAGGATTTTGTGTCCAGATTTGCAGAGAGACTGGAGCGCAACCCTCTATTGACTAATGAGGGCTTTTTAAATTTTTTCCGTTTCCTAGTTTAGGAGGATATCTCATCCTCCACTTATCATTTTGAAATCCCTCCCATTTCTAATAAAATCATTTTGTTTTACCCACAAAAACAAAAAACAAAAAACAAAACAAAACAAAAAGTTGATATAAAGGTGTAATTGGAACGCCTCGATTTAGGTGACAGCTACGGGATCATTCTGGCGAATACGAGTTTCAGATTTTATACTGTAATATTTAGTTTCTTTGTATTCCACAAGTTCTTTTTCCCATCTTCTATCTTCAATCAACCAAATTACTTCTACATGATAAAATGTTTCTATCTTTACCTTCTTGCTAAACTTGCACATTAACTATTAAACTAAATAGGATAGCCACAATAGTTAAAAAGAAAATCAACATTAGTTCCATCAATCATCAATATACAATGTGAAAATGGTAATATATCTAACAATCCTAATTCCCAAAGCAAAACATATTCTTTAAAATAAACAATTTCTAGTTCCAGAAAAACAGTTAATATAATCAAACACATATAATGAAAAGAGTAAGAAATAAATTAAAATAAAAGGTAAAAAAAGTTTAAGAACAGAGGCATATATCAATTTGTTTCCTAAAAGATGAAACTAATTACAGAAATCAGAAACAGGAAACCGGAAAGGATGTTTTACCTGATCGTTGCCCGAATATTTACCGGAATTGGTTTCCGCGAGATACAGTTTTGAGTCCGCTACCGTGCAAAACCCTTTCATCAATTGATCGAGCGAGGCGAGCTAGTTTACACCACCTTTGTTTTTTTTACACTCCCACCCCTGTAGATAATCATAATAACACTCACCACCCTACAAGTTTTTTAAGTAACAATCAGTATCCCTTTAATCTACAATATATAACATTCATTACTCCTAGCGTGGTTGACAAACTAATATTTAAAAATATTTTTAATATAATGTCTAATATACCCTTCAAGTTATAATATTTAATTTCTCCACTAAATATAAATTTGTATATCATAATTTTTACTTTACTTGATCTAATTAATTAAATTATAAAATTGTGCAATAAATAACATAAAAGTCAAAAAATAATAAAGATTCATTTAGGAAAATAAAGTCATACAATTTTTACTAATTAAATTTGTCAAATATTAAAATTTACGTGATATATATTCAAATATATTTTTTTATAATTAAAAAGTATAATGTTAATACCCATAAAAATTACAAATTAACGCAATAAATTAATAATTATTTTTTTCAAATATTAAAATTTACGTAAAATAAACTTATTATTACAATTTAAACGAATCTTATTACTCATATAAAAAAAATATTAAAAATTATATTAATTATTTTTCTCACATATTAAACTAAACATAAGTCACACTTAAACATAATTATTTACGGTAAAAATGACAAATGTTACTCAAAAAAAAAAGAAAAAATAAATTTTTTTTTACAAGATAGAGGTAGTAATAAATATAATTATATTTTTTTTATTTAACATTGCATAAAAACAACGTCAACTGTATACTAAAAAAATATAATCAAAATCATAAACATCCTAATTTTTTATATATACTCAATAAAATTTAACATATAAAAATTATAATATGAAACTAAAAATTCAAATAATATTTTTTGTTGTTAAGCACCAAAAACTAAACTATCAATATACCAAATCACTCTAATTAGAATAGCTTCATTAATAATTTAATTTAAATTTTTTAAATATTTGTATCACTTATCCAAAAATACGTGCTAATTAAATTAAATTAGTTTTTTATAAGTTACCAACAATTTAAATGAGATAGTTTTAATTACAAATAACACTATAATTAAAATGTATTGTATTAAAAAAAAGGATAATTAAACACACACACACACACACACACACACACACACACACACACACACACACATATATATATATATATATATATATATATTACTTAGTAATTAAAATTTGATAAAATACAAGGGTAAATATGTAACTTTATCTATTTAATCAACCCTAAAAACTTGCATGGGTACTAATTGTTACTTATGAAATTAGAGGAGAGGTGAGTATTACTATGATTATCTAGAGGGGGTGTCACTGTATTTTACTCTTTTTTATAATAAATTGTTAAATTTTTAATTGATATATTTGTTATTTTTTATTGTTATAATACATATATAATGTTAAAAGATAATTGCATATATTTTACTGTATACAAAAAGTTTATATATTGTATAAAAAAAATAGAGAAACTTGAATAATTGGCTAAGTATTAACTAATAACTAACTAAAATAATTCGATAAAATTATAAAATTATTTGATAAGATCTCTTAATACCTTACCATATATAGTTATTAATTCTTCAAAATAATAGTCACTAATTTAACAAACACAACCACTCGACTCTCCTCTACTAATTTTCTCTTCAATTTTTTTTAAAAAACCTAATTTCTCTTCAGTTTTATCTAATATACCAAATTTTATAGTTTTGAAGAGTATATTTATCTATTAATTTATAATATTGAGTAATATAATTGATCCAAAAATATAAGTAATCGATCACTTTTACTTTGATATTTGATGACCATTAGCATTTTTTTATTAAAAATTTAATGGTTAATTTTTTAAAAAAATTATAACATTTTTAATGATTCTAATTTTTTGTATGATTAAACTTAATACCATGCTTTATCTATTAACATATTTGAATCATTACTAATAAAAATATTAAGATAAAACAATTAGTGTATTAGGCGAAATTTGATATACGAATTTGAAAAAAAGTATAATGGATAGGAACCAAATCCAAAACGAACCTCTTTTAGGAACCAAAAAACTTTATACCTCCATTTCTTTTCTTTTTTAAGGACACCTATTTTTAGAAGATACCTTATTATAGATCTTATTTCCTTGTTATTTTACATTGTTATAATTGTAGTGCTCCACAACCTTAAAAAAAAAATAAAAAAAAAAAAAAAAAAATATATATATATATATATATATATATATATATATATATATATATATATATATACGGTCCGGCTTTAAAACGAATCTTAAAGAGCGAACCAAAGACGAACCGTCGTCTTTGGTGTCTATAGCGACGGTTCGATCCGTCGCCATAGCCGTGTAGTCTTTGGCGACGGGTCGAACCATCGCCATAGACACCAAAGACGACGGTTCGTCTTTGGTTCGCTTTTCAAGGTTCGCTTTAGAGTCTCTCCGTATGTGTGTGTGTGTATATATATATATATATATATATATATATATATATATATATATATATATATATATATATATATAAGGAAAAATGTATGTACACAGCTGTTTATTACACAGTAGGTTATGACGATGATTTTTTGGGCTATAACGACGGTTTCACCCGTCGTCATAGCTATTTTGGGCTATGGCGACGGTAAACTGTCGCCATAGTTCAAAAAATCCGTCGCTATAGCCCTACTGTATAATACACAGCTGTGTAAATTCAAGGAACATAGTGTTGTTTTCCTTTGTCAACTATCCATAAACCTGCAGGTCGTAAAATTGCAGTAACGTTTTCCATACACAATACACCACGTAAATAAGTAATCATCCAAACACACTAATATGTAAGAATTTAAGACATCCTTAATCAAAATGTGAAATATATTAGGCAATACAACAACATAAGCATGGTTAAACTTGGAGTAAGGGATTTAGACACTCCAGATATGAGCCATCCAACTACTGCCTCTCGGCCTGAAAATACAAAAGTAGGTGAAAAATATTAGGGGTATTATTCTCTGAATCCTCATAAATACAGCATTAATTTTTATCGATTAAGCAGACAAACTTCTCTTCGAACTTCCTGAACTTTTTCCCATACATGTTACTTTAATGGTTCAAGCAAAAATTACGTAGCGATTGCTTACTAGAACCAAAAGGGATCAAGTTAGTTCAAGTAACAAAGCACCCGTACCTTCCTCATCAGGATAAACAACCTCTGATCAAGTTCAAACTTAGCAGCAATGGACGGATCCCCCTTCAGCAGCATTAGCAGTCCACCAAATGAAACATATATGTCCCTGAAAGCCAAATTCAAATATCAATCAAGACAATTGACTATGAAAAAATCAACTACACGTGCAGGAAAACCAAGTCAAACTAAATAAGCATACGCATGCTTACGCTTTAACATTAGGTCCTGAACCTTCCTCTGAGATCCTATATAATTTCCCATTCATAACATACTCGAACTTGTCTGCAAGGGATTTTCGCCCTCCCTGAGAAATGGAAAAATCAGTAGAACAAAAATTATTATTGATGTTGTAGTGTGTGTGTGTGTGTGTGTGC
This sequence comes from Panax notoginseng, assembly GCA_016801055.1. Lineage (NCBI taxonomy): Eukaryota > Viridiplantae > Streptophyta > Magnoliopsida > Apiales > Araliaceae > Panax > Panax notoginseng. The sequence goes on from CM029023.1 coordinate 136,926,368, forward strand.
ATTATTAGTCCATTTCCCCACAAACAGGAAATACTAGGAATTAATCTTTAATGTCATCTAATTATACATTAAAGTTGAGTCATAGATATCATTGTCATTGTAGTATTATTAGTACATAGCTATAGAAGATAGTAATCTTGGACTACTCAATCACTACCAGATAGCTACAAGTTCCCATTTTAATCAAAATCTGGGGAATATACCTTGAGAATTCACATTTGCTTGATTCAATATAACAGCCAGTTTTCCTTTAAAAAGAATAAAACAGTACTATCGTTTTAAGATGTAAAAACAAGTTCATACTCTACTAAATCAAGTTAAGATTTACCAGTAAGCAGCTATACAAAGTATGTGCCGTTGTCAAATAATTATTGCTTAAAAAATGCATAGGTTCAGTAAGCATGTGCAATATTACCCTATCAACATTGCCTAATATGAGGAAACAAGTTCAAAATGAACAGAAGTCTCACACAGCCTATACAATTTTAGGTGTAAGTGCCACTTTTGTTTAGGAAAAACAAAACCATTTCGACAGAGTGAGAAATGTGACTTCATTGGTGTAAGTTGTAACGTACTTATAACAATCATTTACAGCCAAAACACTACGCCATGAACATAAGCTTTGAATGTGAAGACCTAACTCTGCTGTAAACAAATGAATCTAATACCCAAAAGGTCACACAAAATCTAATATTGAAAGTAAAAAATAAGGTAGGCAATTAGCCACTTAATTTCAATGTAAAACACAAAGCCTGAAAGAGATTACCGGAGTGAAATAGCCAGTATCAGGTGTTCCATCCAAGTTTAGAGTGGATGCTAATACCATCATAAACTTCTCCCCTTGATGCATAGGATATATATCTGTATTCACATCTAGCTGCATATACATGTCAAACTGCTCGCTCTTTGCCTCGATACGAGTAACTGCATAATGCATTGCAGCACCAACTATTATGCGTCATTACAATTTGATATTATATTTTTCAACCATAGAAAAATAATCATCAAATCTCACTAAGATAAAGATCACAAGCATATTACAATCTCATATAAAAACTGCAAGATAAACAGCTAAAAATTCATAGGTGTTACGTTACAAAGAAAATAATATTAGAAAACAAAATGAATATTAGAAAACAACCAAGTAAACCCTCAATCTTGCAAAGATTGTCGATTTTCTGGGTGTGCTCGACATAGATTTTAAAAAATGCCGGAAACATGCTAATAATTCAACACACTCGGAAAAAGGTGCCAGTTTTTGCAAGGCTGAGGTACAAGTGTTAGTAGTGACGTGAACCATAGGAAACTTAGAAAAGAAGGAAAAACAAAACACAAAGTTGTAGAAGACGATATCAGGATATGTCCCCTTTTCCATTTTTACTAATAAATATACTCTATTAAAATTACAAACCAAAACAGCCAGAGGGGGATGAAACCACCCCAAGGAAAGCAACAACTCTAAACCCCTCTCTGCAGGGAAACACCCCCTTAAAACCAACCCAAAGCACCCTTCAAGAGGGGAAAGCCTATTTAAAATTCTATATTGCCCAATGCACTAAGGAACAAATTAAAATTTTGATACTGCCCCATTAAAATTTTGATACTGCCCCAAGGCACCAGGCAACAAAGATTAGCCAAGTGTCAACTTCTCCAAAAAAATCTAAGCACGGGACAGAATATTTCGGAGGTACAACTCATTGACCCAGAAAAAAGAGAAGACTCGACGTGAGAAAGTTGATTGCACTATACAAACAGAATATTCCACCCTATCAAAACATCTTTGTTCCTCTTCCTATGCAGATAATGAATGATACATGTGTAGCTTTCCCAGCCCTTTACTGTTATGAAATTGATAAACGATAATGAATGATACATATGCAGATAATGAATGATACATGTGCAACTAATCAGGTGTTATCGTCCTAAACGATATTGGCAACCTAGTACAAAATAACTCCTTCCCTTAGTCCCTTGCATTAAATTAACATAATCAACACCATATCATGTAGTCACAATCCTCATAAAGAGAACATTCAAAATCTAGTCCAATTGTTGAAGAAACAAAAAATATCTTGGATCAAGATCAAATGGAACAAACTGCACCTTGGACCAACAAGTATTTAGTTTATAAACTTCTTACCTTTATCAAATTTTTTACCATCTGGATCCAGTCCGATAACTCTAAAGATATCTTGAAAAAGAGTTTCAACCATCCTTAGTAACCAAGAATTTCCACCTTTAGCAAGAAATAAAATGTTAATGAATGTTTTTTTTTCTTAGTTACATATATATATATATATATATATATATATATTCAGTAAAGATCCTCTTTTTAAGTTCAAGAAAATTCAACCTATTTCTCCACAATTTGTTTAAAAAGAGAGATCACCCAAAAAAAAAATCTGACAATTCAAGAATTATTCATGTTAATAATTATTACAAACAAATTCAAAACACCCAATTCAAATTTCATTTCACGCTTTTTCTAGAGAGAGAAAGTACCCTCGAGCTTGGCTTTGATTCTCCGCAAAACCCCGATTCCCAGTGAATCGTAAGATTATAAAAATAAGGGTTTTATTTTATTTCTAGAGAAGAGTGATAATTTGGTAATTATGTGATAAACGGCGGAGGGACTGTTTGGTAATCATTTATTTCGTTATCCACATTCGAATATTATAATCGACTGCTTGGAGACTGAAACTTCATAAAAAGAAAGACAAAAGGAAAGAAGTAAAAATGGCTTCAATATCTCTGCATCTACTTCCACTAGGTAATTCTTATAGACAAGTGGCGCACTGGGTTCGAGAAATTACTACTAAGCTATAAATAGCGCCCACAAGCCATTTTTTTTAATATTTTTGTATTTTCAGGTATCACACACACGTGTATATATATATAGAAAGTCTAGGGGGACCGGCTATTTCCGATCGGAGTAGTGACCGGCCGGAATTTTTTTTTTTTTTTTTTGCTTTTGATTACAAAATAATTAATGTGATTTATTAGAACTAAAATTTTTATAAAATGCAGTGATTTAGGCGTCCGTTTGGATACACGCAACAAACAGGGTTGTACAGACTGTATAACCCTATTTGTTACGTGTATCCAAACGGAAGCCTAAATCACTGCATTTTATAAAAATTTCAGTTCCAATAAATCACATTAATTATTTTGTAATCAAAAGCAAAAAAAAAAAAAAATTCCGGTCGGTCACTACCCCGGTTGGAAATAGCCGGTCGGCGTAGAAGGACTCATATATATACTATATTACAATCACAATATAATAAATAATAATATATAGTTAATATACACTATATTGACTCATAATAGACTTTTTTAATCACAACTGTTCATAAACAATTAATTCATTAATTATTGTTAAAAATAATATAAATTAGATTATTATTTAGTTTAAAATATTATAGATAGATATGCATATATTGAGAGGATATGAGTCATATGTGGTTAAAATTTAATTAACAAAATTATAAATTTTCAATTTGACCCCGTGTAATAGCAAATTTATAAAATTTTTGTGGGGTCGATTTATATATAATATCTAAATTTTTTAAAATTTATTTTATATTATAAAATAATTATTTTTTCAGTGGAGTCAATTGACCCCACAATTGTCTGTGTAGCTTAGCCACTGTTATAGACCTATGCTTATTTATTTGCTTTTGTCAGTTTATTACATTGTTAATAATTCATTTTCAGCCTTTTATATATGCATTTAGCTATTTGGAGAGTAAGAATATGCTGTAGAATTCCTCATCAAAGGTGGGGAAATGCTGTAGTATAATCATGATTAAGCCTTATATATTCGAACATAGTTCACATATATTAGTAAAACTTTCTGGGTTTTATATATATTTTAAAAAAAATTGCTATTTTTTTTTGGATTACTCTGGTTTTAATTGATTTGTTTGACCTATAGCTGTTCAATTTAAGTCAAATATTTGTTAGGGGAAGTGAATGAACACTATATATATATATATATATATATATATATATATATATATTATCTGTTGTACATCAATGTAGAAAATCAATATGTCAAAGCTATTACTCTGTACTATGTCCTTAAGACAATTATGTCCTCCGTTCGGTGCTTAGAATTTATAGTACTTGTATACAATGACAACGTATACTTTTGCAGCACAACAAAAAAGTATACTCAACGAATCAAAGAAATGTTCATAACTCTCTCGATAAATAAACTCTAACGGACTTATGAAATGAATAAAACTAGAAGACTAGAATACTTGAATGCTTGTGAATTAAATGATTTTCATGGACTGCCCCCCTATCTATTTATAGGAGGGGTTGGTGACCATTTGGATGAACACTTAGCACTTAAAAAGGCATAGGATGCTTCTTGACAACTTTTGGTCAAAACGACGTAGTTTTGATCCTTTGTAGAATGGGCACGTTTATTCGAACTCATAAAACGACGTAGTTTTAGCCTTAGCAAAAAAGACGCGACAAAACGACAGTTTTGGGCCGTCCGTTCAGACTGATAGCCTTTCAACAGATACCGCTTCTCAAACAAAACAGTTTTTGATAATAAATAAGATTTTTTAAAACTACACAGTTTTAATAATAGAACTAAATAAAATAAATTTTAAATAAATTTTTTAAAATAAAAATTTAAATAAATTTTATCCAAAAATTTATATATAAGGACCCAAACTCACGAGCCTAAGCAAGGTTGGCCGGTCAGTGGTGCGCATGAGTTCAAACCAATCCTTGACTAGATCCTCTCATTTCCACAAAAGTGGGGTGCCCTTGAGGCCAAAACCCAAGAGCATTTTTCTTGTATATAAACCTATTAAGATTTTAGTTCTTAACCGATGTGGGATTTGGCTTCCCACATATTTATTATCATTTATCATTTTCAAGGGTGATCTTTGGGCGTTAATATCTCATTCATTACTCCATGAATTTAAGCTTTCAAATACTTAATTTAATTTACTTATGGAGTAGAACACATTGATATATGGATTCACTTAAAATAATTATTAAAACCCTAACAATATTAAGGGAAATAATATTTCCATGTAATTTTAATATTTTCACATGTTTTCTTCTCGCGTAAAGGTGGGACCCACCTTACTCTCTTATGATAGAAAACCACGTGAAAATATCAAAATTAGATGTGAAAATAGTTCTCTCCTATATTAAAAAGGGTTTACTACTGCATGTTTGGTGACTCTGCTTTCTATTGGTTTAGGGTCATCATATGCTAAAAGTTTTTCCACCAATCTTCAACTTGGCAGAGGCAAACTTCAAGGCCATGAAAGTGCAGTGCTTGAGGTCAGAACTTAGGATACAAGCTTTGAAGACAACTATATATGAGGATGAGTTGACCTTGATTACACGGAGGGATATGATTGGTTTAGTTTTTGGAGTTTCGAGCCTTTTGTTACGCCCATCTGATGCTCAGTCAACTGGTTTGCCCTTAGAGGAGAAACCAAAACTATGTGATGATGCCTGTCTGAAAGAGCTTGAAAATGTATGGTGAGATTAATTAGCTCTCTCTAATCTTACTTTTCGTCAATTCTTGACAGTCTCAGATGTCTGAATGTGTTTTGTATTTGGTGCCTGACAGAGAAAATAGTGAGCCTACACCATAGTCTCTTATCTTTAGAATAACTTATTGGGAAACTACGTCATAGCTTGAAAAATGTCAAAACATTCTACTGATAGTGTGCCAAAGCTACGATAAATATATATCGAGACACGCCCAATATCTAAGCATCCTGCTGGATTTTTTTTATAGGTATAGGAGTAGGGGCAAATATATAAGTGAATAAATTTAAGGGGACAGATTAATGAAAAATTTAAACTTGGAGGGAGCAAACGTAGATTTATTCTACTTATGTCTTATATATCTCCGCCTCCGTTGTAAGACCCCGAATTTTATGAAATAAAAGTATTCAATTTTTCTTATAATTACTATTCAGTAAATGGTTAAATTGATAAATGTAAGACCCCGAATTTTATGAAATAAAAGTATTCAATTTTTTTTATAATTACTATTCAGTAAATGGTTAAATTGATAAATATTAAAGTTAAGGGTGATATATGATTTTTTTCAAAATACACAAGTGGTTATAAAATAATCATTGTTGTCGGGGAATATTCGTTTGGTCGTGGAATATTCTTTCTGTCGGAGAATATTCGTACGACGGCGCAGCTATTTGTGGGCTCCATAACGAATAACTGTCGGGTGAAGAAAAACGACAAATTTGAGTTTTTACAAATAACGGCGTAGTTGTTATCGTTAATACTGTTGAAATACCCGGTGGTTAAAATACAGTAATACGCGTTATTGCACAGTAGCACACGGTATTGCACAGTATTTTTGAAATTATTGATTCTTACGTAAGAAGGCACTACTCAATAATTGTTACAGTAATTACTGTTCAATATTTTATTTTATTGATTCAATAATTGCTACGTTGAAATTTTATATTATTGTTGTTCAATAATTGTTGCTGCACAGTATTTTCCATTATCAGATCAATAATTCATATTATTTGAATAGTATTATTAGATAGCATTATTGGCAATGTCTAGAAAGTTCTGTCTAAGGAGAGGTTTGGTCATCTAATTGCGCGCTAGTAAGGAGAAATCCTTATTGGAAAGCCCCCTCTTTCCTGGGAACGGCCTGATTGTCATAAATGTGATTCTGTAATATTATTTGTGAATAATTAATTATTGATTCGTATGAAAAGGAAATATTTATTTTATGTGGATATAAACGAGGGACATATTTTTGTGGTTAAAAATGAAGGAGTTAATGTTGAGGTTTTTATCAGTATTTTTGTTGGAATGGAGGTATTAAAAATTAGGGTTTTTGAGATATTTTGCGGGGGTTATAATTTTTAATCCGACCGTTGGATCGTAGTAATATTTGGATATGTTATACATATATAAGTTGAGTATATGTCCACAAATTTTGAACCGTTAAAAATGAATGTATGATTTGTTATGAATTTTACGAGATGACTGGTTCAGAAATTATTGAATTTTCGGAGTTTATCATTTTGGTGGAAAATTCTAGAATTGGTGGGCCCCACTTGTGGTTGGTGAAGAAATGTGCTGAATTATATTTCAAATGTGGTGGGTGGGAATAGTAGCAGGTAAAGCCATCAGGTTACAGGTCAAACCTACCAAAATTTTCCTATAAATAGAGGGCTAAGTTAGAATTGAAAATCACACCAGAAACAAGTTTTCTCTCTTTCTCTCTCTAGATTATTGAGTGTATTTTGTGAGTATTTAAATACTTGGTGAGTTGCTATTCATCAGTGCAAGTTTCCTTCAGCCTTATACCGATCAGAAGTACTGCTCTTTTGAGGTAAGGGATAGTAAGGGATATTAAGGGATTTTAAGGGTTGTTATCATTTTCAGTTTCGTAATTTTTCTGATCTTCAAAAATTCTAGAAAAATTTGAAATGATATTTTGATGAGTTTTCTTGATTGTGTCCAAAAATGGTGATTTTTGGATGTATAGATTGAGAGTTATGAATTTTATGAGAAAAGACTATTTTAAAAGTAACAGCTTATAATTCCTTGTGGTTAACTCCAAAATTGATGAAATTTTTATTGGGAGTACATGTATATGATAGAAGTATACTCTGTAAATTTCAGAATTTTTAGACAAAAGTACAATTTTTGATAAATGTTTAAATATTCGGCTATTTTGGCCATATGAAAAATAGTAAATGACTTTTAAAAATTCTGAGAAAAATATATGTTCACTATGGGACTATATTATGTTAAATCCCAGAAAAGAAATATTTTTGGAACTGATTTGGTATTTTTTATAAAAATGGTCTAGTTATGAGTAAATGAATTAAATATGTTTTGTGAGGAAAGAAAATTGGAAAATAGGATTTTATGGCTTGAGAATCCTATATGAGGTATATGCAGATTTTTGATGAGGGTTTTGGCTATTGATGATGAAATCTTAAGAGTTGACATTTTATGATGATTAAATGCATTAATTAGTAAAGTGTAAACAATTTAAATAAATTGTTTATAAGCTTAAGAAATGTTATTCTTTCAATATCATTATACCGAAATATTGGTATAGATTTTATTGTGGAATTTCTATCTTTTTGAGTCGAGGTTACTATTCATGAGTTAGTATTCACGACAAAATTGGTTTCTTTTTCTAACCAAATTATAGTTGATTTATGAATATTGCTCTTGAAATTAAATCCATGTTTTGACCATATTATTTTTATAATCATATATAACATTTTTATAACCTTGATGTTGAAATTCTCTTTCGCTTGAGTGTAAAGATGGGTAAATTATTGGTATGATCATGACTATGGGTTCTCTTTGGCCAGTAGTGCAAAGTTGAATTGTTGACTGGTATGATCATGACCATTGAATTTATAATTGAATATCTTTAGCTTAAGTGCAAAGGTGAAATGATCAACATGGTTATAATTATTGTCTATATAAATTCTTAAATGATTATATATTCTTTGAGGTATTAATATATTTGGCATGTAGTGCAAATATGAATTGTTGAGGAATATCTTTGGCCTGTAGTGCAAAGATGAATTGTAGATGAATATCTTTGGCCCGTAGTACAAAGATGACCTGTTGTTGAATATCTTTGGCCAGTAATGCAAAGATGAACGGTTGAGGAATATCTTTGGCCTGTAGTGCAAAGATGAATTGTAGATGAATATCTTTGGCCTGTAGTGCAAAGATGGTCTGTTGATGAATATCTTTGGCCCGTAGTGCAAAGATAAACTGTTGTTGAATATCTTTGGTCGTAGTGCAAAGATAGATTTATTAGTATGATTATGAACAGGAACTGTGATTTGGTATAACCATGATCTTTGATGTTTCAGGTAAAGACATGTGATGAAAATATTTTTCGTCCTGGGTGCGAAGAAAAATTTAGAATCACAATTATGATTATGAGTTATTCATATGATTGTGGAAAGGAACTGTTGATTGATGTTACAGGGATAAAACATTGTTGATGGATTTTTAACATGGAGAAGATAATAGACTTTATAGTCTATTTGACTCTTCTAATGGATTGCTCGTTCCGCTGCAACTATGGTTAAAATTTTTATCATTTACCATATGTTCTAAATCTCTGATTTATTATTGATGAAGGCTACTGATAATTTAATTATCTTTAGTCATGATATTCTTTATTGGGCTAGTTGTGCTCACCCTTTTGCTTCACAATTCCTTTCAGGTAATAAGAGTGTAGCTGGGTCGAGCGAGGGTAACGGAGAAATAGAACAGTGGTCTCTAGCTGTGGATGTTCTCCCGAAGCAGTATAGAAAAGTTCATTTAGTAGTTATATTTGGTGAATCCAATAGGGTAAGGTGTACCCAACGTTGGAAGGGTGGTTTGCCACTATCATACAAGATGTCTAACGACATACAACCTCGTGTCATCATAAGACAGGGATGTGCTCATCCACTTGCTGAGTATATATACGAGCACTACCTATATAATCTTGGTGTTTGTTTAAAGTATAATTCTCAATTAGAGACAGTAGAGATAATGATATGTCAAGAGAAGACTCACCATTGGGAAGAATATGATAGTAATCTTCTCGTTTTTCTTTGGGGTCTATTGGGTCAACCAAGGATAATTTTGTGGCCATATGATATCTATCATAACCTAGACGCGTGGCCTCCCATGTACGAAGGTTTCCCTGAGCACTTCCCAAAGATTCTAATTTCTAAAACAGTTTTTGACTATACCTTTATGTAAGGTGTTATTGTGAGGTGATGTCCACGGTTGGAACATGAGTCACATTTGGTATATATTTGTATCCAAACTCACAGTATATGTGTTGTTGTATTTTGCACGACAATTGTTGTAATAAAGTTGTAGTTGTTTTCTGTACCATGTATTTGGCGACTCAGAATAGGTTGGATGGAATGAACCTATTTTGGGGTCGTTACAATAAATGTTAAAGTTAAGGGTGAAATATGAATTTTTTTCAAAATAAGCAAGTGGTTATAAAATAATCATTGTTGTCAGGGAATATTCGTTTGGTCGTGGAATATTCTTTCTGTCGGGGAATATTCGTACGACGGCGCAGCTATTTGTGGGCCCCATAACGAATAACTGTCGGGTGAAGAAAATGACAAATTTGAGTTTTTATAAATAACGGCGTAGTTGTTACCGTTAACACTGTTGGAATACCCGGTGGTTAAAATACAGTAATACGCGTTATTGCACAGTAGCACACGGTATTGCATAGTATTTTTGAAATTATTGATTCTTACGTAAGAAGGCACTACTCAATAATTGTTACAGTAATTACTGTTCAATATTTTATTTTATTGATTCAATAATTGTTGCATTGATATTTTATATTATTGTTGTTTCAATAATTGTTGCTGCACAGTATTTTCCATTATCAGATCAATAATTCATATTATTTGAATAATATTATTAGATAACATTATTGACAATGTCTAGAAAGTTCTGTCTAAGGAGAGGTTTGGTCATCTAATTGCGCGCCAGTAAGGAGAAATCCTTATTGGAAAGCCCCCTCTTTCCTGGGAACGGCCTGGTTGTCATAAATGTGATTCTGTAATATTATTTGTGAATAATTAATTATTGATTCATGTGATAAGAAAATATTTATTTTATGGGGATATAAATGAGGGATATATTTTTGTGGTAAAAAAAAATGAAGGAGTTAATGTTGAGATTTTTATCCGTATTTTTGTCGGAATGGAGGTATTAAAAATCAGGGTTTTTGAGAAATATTGCGGGTGTTATAATTTTTAATCCGACCGTTGGATCGTGATAATTTTTGAATATGTTATACATATATAAGTTGAGTATATGTCCACAAATTTTGAACCGTTAAAAATGAACGTATGATTTATTATGAATTTTACGAGATGACTGGTTCAGAAATTGTTAAATTTTTGGAGTTTATCATTTTGATAGAAAATTCTAGAATTGGTGGGCCCCACTTGTGGTTGGTGAAGAAATGTGCTGAATTATATTTCAAAATATGGTGGGTGGGAATAGTAGCAGGTAAAGCCATCAGGTTGCAGGTCAAACCTACCAAAATTTTCCTATAAATAGAGGGCTAAGTTAGAATTGAAAATCACACCAGAAACATAAGCTTTCTCTCTTTCTCTCTCTATATTATGAAGCATATTTTGTGAGTTTTTAGATACTTGGTGAGTTGCTATTCATTAGTGCAAGTTTCCTTCAGCATCATATCCGATATCCAGTCAGAAGTACTGCTCTTTTGAGGTAAGGGATAGTAAGGGATTGTAAGGGATTGTAAGGGATATTAAGGGATTTTAAGGGTTGTTATGATTTTCAGTTTCGTAATTTTTCTGATCTTCAAAAATTCTAGAAAAATTTAAAATGATATTTTGATGAATTTTCTTGATTGTGCCCAAAAATGGTGATTTTTTGATGTATAGATTGAGAGTTATGAATTTTATGAGAAAAGACTATTTTAGAAGTAACAGTTTATAATTCCTTGTGGTTAACTTCAAAATTGATGAAATTTTTATTGGGAGTACATGTATATGATAGAAGTATACTCTGTAAATTTCAGAATTTTTAGACAAAAGTACAATTTTTGATAAATGTCTAAATATTCGGCTATTTTGGCTATATAAAAAGTAGTAAATGACTTTTAAAAATTCTGAGAAAAATATATGTTCACTATGAGACTATATTATGCTAAATTCCAGAAAAGAAATATTTTTGGAATAGATTTGGTATTTTCATGAAAATAGTCTAGTTATGAGAAAATGAATTAAATATGTTATGTGAAGTAAGAAAATTGGAAAATAGGATTTTATGGCTTGAGAATCCTATATATGAGGTATATACAGATTTTTTATGAGGGTTTTGATTATTGATGATGAAATCTTAAGAGTTGGCGTTTTATGATGATTAAATGCATTAATTAGTAAAGTGTAAACAATTTAAATAAATTGTTTATAAGCTTAAGAATATTATTCTTTCAATATCATTATACCGAAATATTGGTATGTATATTATTGTGGAATTTCTACCTTTTTGTGTCGAGTTACTATTCATGAGTTACTATTCACGAGTTACTATTCACGATAAAAATTAGTTTCTTTTTCTAACCAAATTATAGTTGAGTTATGAATATTACTCTTGAGATTAAAACTATGTATTGATTATATTGATTTTATTATCATATATAACATTTTTATAACCCTGATGTTGAAATTCTCTTTCACTAGAGTGTAAAGATGGGTAGATTATTGGTATGATCATGACTAGGGTTCTCTTTAGCCTGTAGTGCAAAGTTGAATTGTGACTGGTATGATCGTGACCATTGAATTTATAAGTGAATATCTTTAGCTTAAGTGCAAAGGTGAATTGATCAACATGGTTATAATTATTGTTTATATAAATTCTGAAATGATTATATATTTCTTTGAGATATTAATATCTTTGGCCTGTAGTGCAAAGATGAAATATTGATGAATATCTTTGGCCTGTAGTGCAAAGATGAATTGTTGATGAATATCTTTGGCCCGTAGTGCAAAGATGACATGTTGTTGAATATCTTTGGCCAATAGTGCAAAGATGAACAGATGTTGAGATAAACATGACCAACTGGTGATACAAATGAATATCTTTGACCGTAGTGCAAAGATGAAGTTATTAGTATGATTATGAACAGGAAATGTGATTTGGTGTAACCATGATCTTTGATGTTTCAGGTAAAGATAGGTCATAAAAATTATCTTCGTCCTGGATGAGAGGAGGAATTTAGAACTACAGTTATGATTATGAGTTATTCATATGATTGTGGACCAGAATTGTTGATTGATGTTACAGGGATAAAACATTGTTGATGGATTTTTAACATGGAGAAGATAATAGACTTTATAGTCTATTTGACTCTTCTAATGGATTGCATGTTCCGCTGCAACTATGGTTGAAATTTTTTATCATCTACCATATGTTCTAAATCTCTGATTTATTATTGATGAAGACTATTGATAATTTATTTATCTTTAGTCATGATATTCTTTACTGAGCTAGTTGTGCTCACCCTTTTGCTTCACAATTCCTTTCAGGTAATAAGAGTGTAGCTGGGTCGAGCGGGGGTAACGGGAAAATAGAACGGTGGTCTCTAGCTGTGGATGTTCTCCCGAAGCAGTATAGAAAAGTTCATTTAGTAGTTTTATTTGGTGAATTCAATAGGGTAAGGTGTACCCAACGTTGGAAGGGTGGTTTGCCACTATCATACAAGATGTCTAACGACATACAACCTCGTGTCATCATAAGACAGGGATGTGCTCATCCACTTACTGCGTATATATACGAGCACTACCTATATAATCTTGGTGTTTGTTTGAAGTATAATTCTCAATTTGAGACAGTGGAGATAATGATAAGTCAAGAGAAGACTCACCATTGGGAAGAATATGATAGTAATCTTCTCATTTTTCTTTGGGGTCTATTGGGTCAACCAAGGATAATTCTGTGGCCATATGATATCTATCATAACCTAGACGCGTGGCCTCCCATGTACGAAGGTTTCCTTGAGCACTTCCCAAAGATTCTAGTTTCTAAAACAGTTTTTGACTGTACCTTTATGTAAGGTACCTTTGTGAGGTGCTGATACATGATGATGTCCAATGTCACATTTGGTATATATTTGTATCCAAACTCACAGCATATGTGTTGTTGTATTTTGCACGACAATTATTGTAATAAAGTTGTAGTTATTTTCTGTACCATGTATTTGACGACTCAGAATGGGTTGGGTGGAATGAACCTATTTTGGGGTTGTCACAGGTGGTATCAGAGCTTAGGGATATGATCTCTGGCGGAGATCGGGAAATACAACTAGGAGGAGAGAGATGAGTAAATCCTTCGCTAGTGTGTCCTACCTAAGCTTATTTGTTGGTCAGTCATAATATTGGGATATTATGTGATATGTTAATTTGTTTAATTAACCCTTGTTTTATGGCAGTATTTGAGAATGGCAGCTGAGAATGCTAACAATGGAGTGAATGAGACTGTGGGGATACCTCTAATCACTAACCGTGATAATGTGATGTCAGACGAAGAAAGAATTAGAGATATCCATGTGGTGAGTGAAGAATTGATAGTTACACCCGAGATAGTCGCAGAGGTAACAGCTGAGACTGAGGAAGAAGAAGAAGAAGAAGTACCAGAGGAGAGTTTATTAGAGGTATTATATGATCAAAATGTAGAATTTCAAAATCGTATTCATGAGTTAGAAGAGCAGGCAGAAGAACGACAGGCGGTCGTGGAACAAAAGGATGCAACAATTCAAGCTTGTGTTACCCGATATGTGATGCTTGAACAGAAGTATTCTTTGGCAGAGTATAAGATGAAAAAAATAGAATCTGAGCTGAAAGAAGAAAAAACTGAACGAGTGAGAATAAGTGATGCATGGGCAAAAGCCGCACGACACGTGGATATTGTGGAAAGAGATGTTCGATCTAAGAAGGCTAAAATAGATGATATGAATTTCTCTTTTTGGAAAGCAATTGGGAGAACCCAACATCGAGTTTTGAATTACCCTGTACATAGCGGTCAACCTGAATCCGATATGGATCGAAGATTGATGATTCAGATCATGAATGAGGAGTACGAAGAGGCAGTTGAGGGAGGAATATGTCCTATAGAAAGGTATATTCCAACGGTAATGATGACGCCAAATGCTGCTCCAGACAAGTCAAAGCCGAGTAGTTCGAGGGATGGCGGTTGTCATAACTTCCCAACAAATGAGGAACCCAAATGAAGTTATCATGGGAGATGAGCAATGGAGGAATGATGATGATCTGAGAGATAGAATCTGAAATGGAAGCAAGATATTCTCAACTCTTCGAAATATCAGGTACGTAAATTTCGGGGACGAAATTTCATAAGGAGGGGAGATTGTAAGACCCCGAATTTTATGAAATAAAAGTATTCAATTTTTCTTATAATTACTATTCAGTAAATGGTTAAATTGATAAATGTTAAAGTTAAGGGTGAAATATGAATTTTTTTCAAAATAAGCAAGTGGTTATAAAATAATCATTGTTGTCAGGGAATATTCGTTTGGTCGTGGAATATTCTTTCTGTCGGGGAATATTCGTACGACGGCGCAGCTATTTGTGGGCCCCATAACGAATAACTGTCGGGTGAAGAAAATGACAAATTTGAGTTTTTATAAATAACGGCGTAGTTGTTACCGTTAACACTGTTGGAATACCCGGTGGTTAAAATACAGTAATACGCGTTATTGCACAGTAGCACACGGTATTGCATAGTATTTTTAAAATTATTGATTCTTACGTAAGAAGGCACTACTCAATAATTGTTACAGTAATTACTGTTCAATATTTTATTTTATTGATTCAATAATTGTTGCATTGATATTTTATATTATTGTTGTTTCAATAATTGTTGCTGCACAGTATTTTCCATTATCAGATCAATAATTCATATTATTTGAATAATATTATTAGATAACATTATTGACAATGTCTAGAAAGTTCTGTCTAAGGAGAGGTTTGGTCATCTAATTGCGCGCCAGTAAGGAGAAATCCTTATTGGAAAGCCCCCTCTTTCCTGGGAACGGCCTGGTTGTCATAAATGTGATTCTGTAATATTATTTGTGAATAATTAATTATTGATTCATATGATAAGAAAATATTTATTTTATGGGGATATAAATGAGGGATATATTTTTGTGGTAAAAAAAAATGAAGGAGTTAATGTTGAGATTTTTATCCGTATTTTTGTCGGAATGGAGGTATTAAAAATCAGGGTTTTTGAGAAATATTGCGGGTGTTATAATTTTTAATCCGACCGTTGGATCGTGATAATTTTTGAATATGTTATACATATATAAGTTGAGTATATGTCCACAAATTTTGAACCGTTAAAAATGAACGTATGATTTATTATGAATTTTACGAGATGACTGGTTCAGAAATTGTTAAATTTTTGGAGTTTATCATTTTGATGGAAAATTCTAGAATTGGTGGGCCCCACTTGTGGTTGGTGAAGAAATGTGCTGAATTATATTTCAAAATGTGGTGGGTGGGAATAGTAGCAGGTAAAGCCATCAGGTTGCAGGTCAAACCTACCAAAATTTTCCTATAAATAGAGGGCTAAGTTAGAATTGAAAATCACACCAGAAACATAAGCTTTCTCTCTTTCTCTCTCTATATTATGAAGCATATTTTGTGAGTTTTTAGATACTTGGTGAGTTGCTATTCATTAGTGCAAGTTTCCTTCAGCATCATATCCGATATCCAGTCAGAAGTACTGCTCTTTTGAGGTAAGGGATAGTAAGGGATTGTAAGGGATATTAAGGGATTTTAAGGGTTGTTATGATTTTCAGTTTCGTAATTTTTCTGATCTTCAAAAATTCTAGAAAAATTTGAAATGATATTTTGATGAATTTTCTTGATTGTGTCCAAAAATGGTGATTTTTTGATGTATAGATTGAGAGTTATGAATTTTATGAGAAAAGACTATTTTAGAAGTAACAGCTTATAATTCCTTGTGGTTAACTTCAAAATTGATGAAATTTTTATTGGAAGTACATGTATATGATAGAAGTATACTCTGTAAATTTCAGAATTTTTAGACAAAAGTACAATTTTTGATAAATGTCTAAATATTCGGCTATTTTGGCTATATAAAAAATAGTAAATGACTTTTAAAAATTCTGAGAAAAATATATGTTCACTATGAGACTATATTATGCTAAATTCCAGAAAAGAAATATTTTTGGAATGGATTTGGTATTTTTCATGAAAATAGTCTAGTTATGAGTAAATGAATTAAATATGTTATGTGAAGTAAGAAAATTGGAAAATAGGATTTTATGGCTTGAGAATCCTATATATGAGGTATATACAGATTTTTTATGAGGGTTTTGATTATTGATGATGAAATCTTAAGAGTTGGCGTTTTATGATGATTAAATGCATTAATTAGTAAAGTGTAAACAATTTAAATAAATTGTTTATAAGCTTAAGAATATTATTCTTTCAATATCATTATACCGAAATATTGGTATGTATATTATTGTGGAATTTCTACCTTTTTGTGTCGAGTTACTATTCATGAGTTACTATTCACGAGTTACTATTCACGATAAAAATTAGTTTCTTTTTCTAACCAAATTATAGTTGAGTTATGAATATTACTCTTGAGATTAAAACTATGTATTGATTATATTGATTTTATTATCATATATAACATTTTTATAACCCTGATGTTGAAATTCTCTTTCACTAGAGTGTAAAGATGGGTAGATTATTGGTATGATCATGACTAGGGTTCTCTTTGGCCTGTAGTGCAAAGTTGAATTGTGACTGGTATGATCATGACCATTGAATTTATAAGTGAATATCTTTAGCTTAAGTGCAAAGGTGAATTGATCAACATGGTTATAATTATTGTTTATATAAATTCTGAAATGATTATATATTTCTTTGAGATATTAATATCTTTGGCCTGTAGTGCAAAGATGAAATATTGATGAATATCTTTGGCCTGTAGTGCAAAGATGAATTGTTGATGAATATCTTTGGCCCGTAGTGCAAAGATAACATGTTGTTGAATATCTTTGGCCAATAGTGCAAAGATGAACAGATGTTGAGATAAACATGACCAACTGGTGATACAAATGAATATCTTTGACCGTAGTGCAAAGATGAAGTTATTAGTATGATTATGAACAGGAAATGTGATTTGGTGTAACCATGATCTTTGATGTTTCAGGTAAAGATAGGTGATAAAAATTATCTTCGTCCTGGATGAGAGGAGGAATTTAGAACTACAGTTATGATTATGAGTTATTCATATGATTGTGGACCAGAATTGTTGATTGATGTTACAGGGATAAGACATTGTTGATGGATTTTTAACATGGAGAAGATAATAGACTTTATAGTCTATTTGACTCTTCTAATGGATTGCATGTTCCGCTGCAACTATGGTTGAAATTTTTTATCATCTACCATATGTTCTAAATCTCTGATTTATTATTGATGAAGACTATTGATAATTTATTTATCTTTAGTCATGATATTCTTTACTGAGCTAGTTGTGCTCACCCTTTTACTTCACAATTCCTTTCAGGTAATAAGAGTGTAGCTGGGTCGAGCGGGGGTAACGGGGAAATAGAACGGTGGTCTCTAGCTGTGGATGTTCTCCCGAAGCAGTATAGAAAAGTTCATTTAGTAGTTTTATTTGGTGAATTCAATAGGGTAAGGTGTACCCAACGTTGGAAGGGTGGTTTGCCACTATCATACAAGATGTCTAACGACATACAACCTCGTGTCATCATAAGACAGGGATGTGCTCATCCACTTGCTGAGTATATATACGAGCACTACCTATATAATCTTGGTGTTTGTTTGAAGTATAATTCTCAATTAGACAGTGGAGATAATGATAAGTCAAGAGAAGACTCACCATTGGGAAGAATATGATAGTAATCTTCTCATTTTTCTTTGGGGTCTATTGGGTCAACCAAGGATAATTCTGTGGCCATATGATATCTATCATAACCTAGACGCGTGGCCTCCCATGTACGAAGGTTTCCTTGAGCACTTCCCAAAGATTCTAGTTTCTAAAACAGTTTTTGACTGTACCTTTATGTAAGGTACCTTTGTGAGGTGCTGATACATGATGATGTCCAATGTCACATTTGGTATATATTTGTATCCAAACTCACAGCATATGTGTTGTTGTATTTTGCACGACAATTATTGTAATAAAGTTGTAGTTGTTTTCTGTACCATGTATTTGACGACTCAGAATGGGTTGGGTGGAATGAACCTATTTTGGGGTTGTCACAGGTGGTATCAGAGCTTAGGGATATGATCTCTGGCGGAGATCGGAGAATACAACTAGGAGAGAGATGAGTAAATCCTTCGCTAGTGTGTCCTACCTAAGCTTATTTGTTGGTCAGTCATAATATTGGGATATTATGTGATATGTTAATTTGTTTAATTAACCCTTGTTTTATGGCAGTATTTGAGAATGGCAGCTGAGAATGCTAACAATGGAGTGAATGAGACTGTGGGGATACCTCTAATCACTAACCGTGATAATGTGATGTCAGACGAAGAAAGAATTAGAGATATCCATGTGGTGAGTGAAGAATTGATAGTTACACCCGAGATAGTCGCAGAGGTAACAGCTGAGACTGAGGAAGAAGAGGAAGAAGAAGTACCAGAGGAGAGTTTATTAGAGGTATTATATGATCAAAATGTAGAATTTCAAAATCGTATTCATGAGTTAGAAGAGCAGGCAGAAGAACGACAGGCGGTCGTGGAACAAAAGGATGCAACAATTCAAGCTTGTGTTACCCGATATGTGATGCTTGAACAGAAGTATTCTTTGGCAGAGTATAAGATGAAAAAAATAGAATCTGAGCTGAAAGAAGAAAAAACTGAACGAGTGAGAATAAGTGATGCATGGGCAAAAGCCGCACGACACGTGGATATTGTGGAAAGAGATGTTCGATCTAAGAAGGCTAAAATAGATGATATGAATTTCTCTTTTTGGAAAGCAATTGGGAGAACCCAACATCGAGTTTTGAATTACCCTGTACATAGCGGTCAACCTGAATCCGATATGGATCGAAGATTGATGATTCAGATCATGAATGAGGAGTACGAAGAGGCAGTTGAGGGAGGAATATGTCCTATAGAAAGGTATATTCCAACGGTAATGATGACGCCAAATGCTGCTCCAGACAAGTCAAAGCCGAGTAGTTCGAGGGATGGCGGTTGTCATAACTTCCCAACAAATGAGGAACCCAAATGAAGTTATCATGGGAGATGAGCAATGGAGGAATGATGATGATCTGAGAGATAGAATCTGAAATGGAAGCAAGATATTCTCAACTCTTCGAAATATCAGGTACGTAAATTTCGGGGACGAAATTTCATAAGGAGGGGAGATTGTAAGACCCCGAATTTTATGAAATAAAAGTATTCAATTTTTCTTATAATTACTATTCAGTAAATGGTTAAATTGATAAATGTTAAAGTTAAGGGTGAAATATGAATTTTTTTCAAAATAAGCAAGTGGTTATAAAATAATCATTGTTGTCAGGGAATATTCGTTTGGTCGTGGAATATTCTTTCTGTCGGGGAATATTCGTACGACGGCGCAGCTATTTGTGGGCCCCATAACGAATAACTGTCGGGTGAAGAAAATGACAAATTTGAGTTTTTATAAATAACGGCGTAGTTGTTACCGTTAACACTGTTGGAATACCCGGTGGTTAAAATACAGTAATACGCGTTATTGCACAGTAGCACACGGTATTGCATAGTATTTTTAAAATTATTGATTCTTACGTAAGAAGGCACTACTCAATAATTGTTACAGTAATTACTGTTCAATATTTTATTTTATTGATTCAATAATTGTTGCATTGATATTTTATATTATTGTTGTTTCAATAATTGTTGCTGCACAGTATTTTCCATTATCAGATCAATAATTCATATTATTTGAATAATATTATTAGATAACATTATTGACAATGTCTAGAAAGTTCTGTCTAAGGAGAGGTTTGGTCATCTAATTGCGCGCCAGTAAGGAGAAATCCTTATTGGAAAGCCCCCTCTTTCCTGGGAACGGCCTGGTTGTCATAAATGTGATTCTGTAATATTATTTGTGAATAATTAATTATTGATTCATGTGATAAGAAAATATTTATTTTATGGGGATATAAATGAGGGATATATTTTTGTGGTAAAAAAAATGAAGGAGTTAATGTTGAGATTTTTATCCGTATTTTTGTCGGAATGGAGGTATTAAAAATCAGGGTTTTTGAGAAATATTGCGGGTGTTATAATTTTTAATCCGACCGTTGGATCGTGATAATTTTTGAATATGTTATACATATATAAGTTGAGTATATGTCCACAAATTTTGAACCGTTAAAAATGAACGTATGATTTATTATGAATTTTACGAGATGACTGGTTCAGAAATTGTTAAATTTTTGGAGTTTATCATTTTAATGGAAAATTCTAGAATTGGTGGGCCCCACTTGTGGTTGGTGAAGAAATGTGCTGAATTATATTTCAAATGTGGTGGGTGGGAATAGTAGCAGGTAAAGCCATCAGGTTGCAGGTCAAACCTACCAAAATTTTCCTATAAATAGAGGGCTAAGTTAGAATTGAAAATCACACCAGAAACATAAGCTTTCTCTCTTTCTCTCTCTATATTATGAAGCATATTTTGTGAGTTTTTAGATACTTGGTGAGTTGCTATTCATTAGTGCAAGTTTCCTTCAGCATCATATCCGATATCCAGTCAGAAGTACTGCTCTTTTGAGGTAAGGGATAGTAAGGGATTGTAAGGGATATTAAGGGATTTTAAGGGTTGTTATGATTTTCAGTTTCGTAATTTTTCTGATCTTCAAAAATTCTAGAAAAATTTGAAATGATATTTTGATGAATTTTCTTGATTGTGTCCAAAAATGGTGATTTTTGGATGTATAGATTGAGAGTTATGAATTTTATGAGAAAAGACTATTTTAGAAGTAACAGCTTATAATTCCTTGTGGTTAACTCCAAAATTGATGAAATTTTTATTGGAAGTACATGTATATGATAGAAGTATACTCTGTAAATTTCAGAATTTTTAGACAAAAGTACAATTTTTGATAAATGTCTAAATATTCGGCTATTTTGGCCATATAAAAAATAGTAAATGACTTTTAAAAATTCTGAGAAAAATATATGTTCACTATGGGACTATATTATGCTAAATTCCAGAAAAGAAATATTTTTGGAACTGATTTGGTATTTTTCATGAAAATAGTCTAGTTATGAGAAAATGAATTAAATATGTTATGTGAAGTAAGAAAATTGGAAAATAGGATTTTATGGCTTGAGAATCCTATATATGAGGTATATGCAGATTTTTGATGAGGGTTTTGGTTATTGATGATGAAATCTTAAGAGTTGGCATTTTATGATGATTAAATGCATTAATTAGTAAAGTGTAAACAATTTAAATAAATTGTTTATAAGCTTAAGAATATTATTCTTTCAATATCATTATACCGAAATATTGGTATGTATATTATTGTGGAATTTCTACCTTTTTGTGTCGGATTTACTATTCATGAGTTACTATTCACGAGTTACTATTCACGATAAAAATTAGTTTCTTTTTCTAACCAAATTATAGTTGATTTACGACTATTACTCTTGAGATTAAAACTATGTATTGATTATATTGATTTTATTATCATATATAACATTTTTATAACCCTGATGTTGAAATTCTCTTTCACTTGAGTGTAAAGATGGGTAGATTATTGGTATGATCATGACTAGGGTTCTCTTTGGCCTGTAGTGCAAAGTTGAATTGTGACTGGTATGATCATGACCATTGAATTTATAAGTGAATATCTTTAGCTTAAGTGCAAAGGTGAATTGATCAACATGGTTATAATTATTGTTTATATAAATTCTGAAATGATTATATATTTCTTTGAGATATTAATATCTTTGGCCTGTAGTGCAAAGATGAAATATTGATGAATATCTTTGGCCTGTAGTGCAAAGATGAATTGTTGATGAATATCTTTGGCCCGTAGTGCAAAGATGACATGTTGTTGAATATCTTTGGCCAGTAGTGCAAAGATGAACAGATGTTGAGATAAACATGACCAACTGGTGATACAAATGAATATCTTTGGCCGTAGTGCAAAGATGAAGTTATTAGTATGATTATGAACAGGAAATGTGATTTGGTGTAACCATGATCTTTGATGTTTCAGGTAAAGATAGGTGATAAAAATTATCTTCGTCCTGGATGAGAGGAGGAATTTAGAACTACAGTTATGATTATGAGTTATTCATATGATTGTGGACCAGAATTGTTGATTGATGTTACAGGGATAAAACATTGTTGATGGATTTTTAACATGGAGAAGATAATAGACTTTATAGTCTATTTGACTCTTCTAATGGATTGCTGTTCCGCTGCAACTATGGTTGAAATTTTTTATCATTTACCATATGTTCTAAATCTCTGATTTATTATTGATGAAGGCTATTGATAATTTATTTATCTTTAGTCATGATATTCTTTACTGAGCTAGTTGTGCTCACCCTTTTGCTTCACAATTCCTTTCAGGTAATAAGAGTGTAGCTGGGTCGAGCGGGGGTAACGGGGAAATAGAACGGTGGTCTCTAGCTGTGGATGTTCTCCCGAAGCAGTATAGAAAAGTTCATTTAGTAGTTTTATTTGGTGAATCCAATAGGGTAAGGTGTACCCAACGTTGGAAGGGTGGTTTGCCACTATCATACAAGATGTCTAACGACATACAACCTCGTGTCATCATAAGACAGGGATGTGCTCATCCACTTGCTGAGTATATATACGAGCACTACCTATATAATCTTGGTGTTTGTTTGAAGTATAATTCTCAATTTGAGACAGTGGAGATAATGATAAGTCAAGAGAAGACTCACCATTGGGAAGAATATGATAGTAATCTTCTCATTTTTCTTTGGGGTCTATTGGGTCAACCAAGGATAATTCTGTGGCCATATGATATCTATCATAACCTAGACGCGTGGCCTCCCATGTACGAAGGTTTCCTTGAGCACTTCCCAAAGATTCTAGTTTCTAAAACAGTTTTTGACTGTACCTTTATGTAAGGTACCTTTGTGAGGTGCTGATACATGATGATGTCCAATGTCACATTTGGTATATATTTGTATCCAAACTCACAGCATATGTGTTGTTGTATTTTGCACGACAATTATTGTAATAAAGTTGTAGTTGTTTTCTGTACCATGTATTTGACGACTCAGAATGGGTTGGGTGGAATGAACCTATTTTGGGGTTGTCACAGGTGGTATCAGAGCTTAGGGATATGATCTCTGGCGGAGATCGGCGAATACAACTAGGAGGAGAGAGATGAGTAAATCCTTCGCTAGTGTGTCCTACCTAAGCTTATTTGTTGGTCAGTCATAATATTGGGATATTATGTGATATGTTAATTTGTTTAATTAACCCTTGTTTTATGGCAGTATTTGAGAATGGCAGCTGAGAATGCTAACAATGGAGTGAATGAGACTGTGGGGATACCTCTAATCACTAACCGTGATAATGTGATGTCAGACGAAGAAAGAATTAGAGATATCCATGTGGTGAGTGAAGAATTGATAGTTACACCCGAGATAGTCGCAGAGGTAACAGCTGAGACTGAGGAAGAAGAGGAAGAAGAAGTACCAGAGGAGAGTTTATTAGAGGTATTATATGATCAAAATGTAGAATTTCAAAATCGTATTCATGAGTTAGAAGAGCAGGCAGAAGAACGACAGGCGGTCGTGGAACAAAAGGATGCAACAATTCAAGCTTGTGTTACCCGATATGTGATGCTTGAACAGAAGTATTCTTTGGCAGAGTATAAGATGAAAAAAATAGAATCTGAGCTGAAAGAAGAAAAAACTGAACGAGTGAGAATAAGTGATGCATGGGCAAAAGCCGCACGACACGTGGATATTGTGGAAAGAGATGTTCGATCTAAGAAGGCTAAAATAGATGATATGAATTTCTCTTTTTGAAAAGCAATTGGGAGAACCCAACATCGAGTTTTGAATTACCCTGTACATAGCGGTCAACCTGAATCCGATATGGATCGAAGATTGATGATTCAGATCATGAATGAGGAGTACGAAGAGGCAGTTGAGGGAGGAATATGTCCTATAGAAAGGTATATTCCAACGGTAATGATGACGCCAAATGCTGCTCCAGACAAGTCAAAGCCGAGTAGTTCGAGGGATGGCGGTTGTCATAACTTCCCAACAAATGAGAAACCCAAATGAAGTTATCATGGGAGATGAGCAATGGAGGAATGATGATGATCTGAGAGATAGAATCTGAAATGGAAGCAAGGTATTCTCAACTCTTCGAAATATCAGGTACGTAAATTTCGGGGACGAAATTTCATAAGGAGGGGAGATTGTAAGACCCCGAATTTTATGAAATAAAAGTATTCAATTTTTCTTATAATTACTATTCAGTAAATGGTTAAATTGATAAATGTTAAAGTTAAGGGTGAAATATGAATTTTTTTCAAAATAAGCAAGTGGTTATAAAATAATCATTGTTGTCAGGGAATATTCGTTTGGTCGTGGAATATTCTTTCTGTCGGGGAATATTCGTACGACGGCGCAACTATTTGTGGGCCCCATAACGAATAACTGTCGGGTGAAGAAAATGACAAATTTGAGTTTTTATAAATAACGGCGTAGTTGTTACCGTTAACACTGTTGGAATACCCGGTGGTTAAAGTACAGTAATACGCGTTATTGCACAGTAGCACACGGTATTGCATAGTATTTTTGAAATTATTGATTCTTACGTAAGAAGGCACTACTCAATAATTGTTACAGTAATTACTGTTCAATATTTTATTTTATTGATTCAATAATTGTTGCATTGATATTTTATATTATTGTTGTTTCAATAATTGTTGCTGCACAGTATTTTCCATTATCAGATCAATAATTCATATTATTTGAATAATATTATTAGATAACATTATTGACAATGTCTAGAAAGTTCTGTCTAAGGAGAGGTTTGGTCATCTAATTGCGCGCCAGTAAGGAGAAATCCTTATTGGAAAGCCCCCTCTTTTTCCTGGGAACGGCCTGGTTGTCATAAATGTGATTCTGTAATATTATTTGTGAATAATTAATTATTGATTCATGTGATAAGAAAATATTTATTTTATGGGGATATAAATGAGGGATATATTTTTGTGGTAAAAAAAATGAAGGAGTTAATGTTGAGATTTTTATCCGTATTTTTGTCGGAATGGAGGTATTAAAAATCAGGATTTTTGAGAAATATTGCGGGTGTTATAATTTTTAATCCGACCGTTGGATCGTGATAATTTTTGGATATGTTATACATATATAAGTTGAGTATATGTCCACAAATTTTGAACCGTTAAAAATGAACGTATGATTTATTATGAATTTTACGAGATGACTGGTTCAGAAATTGTTAAATTTTTGGAGTTTATCATTTTGATGGAAAATTTTAGAATTGGTGGGCCCCACTTGTGGTTGGTGAAGAAATGTGCTGAATTATATTTCAAAATGTGGTGGGTGGGAATAGTAGCAGGTAAAGCCATCAGGTTGCAGGTCAAACCTACCAAAATTTTCCTATAAATAGAGGGCTAAGTTAGAATTGAAAATCACACCAGAAACATAAGCTTTCTCTCTTTCTCTCTCTATATTATGAAGCATATTTTGTGAGTTTTTAGATACTTGGTGAGTTGCTATTCATTAGTGCAAGTTTCCTTCGGCATCATATCCGATATCCAGTCAGAAGTACTACTCTTTTGAGGTAAGGGATAGTAAGGGATTGTAAGGGATTGTAAGGGATATTAAGGGATTTTAAGGGTTGTTATGATTTTCAGTTTCGTAATTTTTCTGATCTTCAAAAATTCTAGAAAACTTTGAAATGATATTTTGATGAATTTTCTTGATTGTGTCCAAAAATGGTGATTTTTTGATGTATAGATTGAGAGTTATGAATTTTATGAGAAAAGACTATTTTAGAAGTAACAGCTTATAATTCCTTGTGGTTAACTTCAAAATTGATGAAATTTTTATTGGGAGTACATGTATATGATAGAAGTATACTCTGTAAATTTCAGAATTTTTAGACAAAAGTACAATTTTTGATAAATGTCTAAATATTCGGCTATTTTGGCTATATAAAAAATAGTAAATGACTTTTAAAAATTCTGAGAAAAATATATGTTCACTATGGGACTATATTATGCTAAATTCCAGAAAAGAAATATTTTTGGAACGGATTTGGTATTTTTCATGAAAATAGTCTAGTTATGAGAAAATGAATTAAATATGTTATGTGAAGTAAGAAAATTGGAAAATAGGATTTTATGGCTTGAGAATCCTATATATGAGGTATATGCAGATTTTTTATGAGGGTTTTGGTTATTGATGATGAAATCTTAAGAGTTGGCGTTTTATGATGATTAAATGCATTAATTAGTAAAGTGTAAATAATTTAAATAAATTGTTTATAAGCTTAAGAATATTATTCTTTCAATATCATTATACCGAAATATTGGTATGTATATTATTGTGGAATTTCTACCTTTTTGTGTCGAGTTACTATTCATGAGTTACTATTCACGAGTTACTATTCACGATAAAAATTGGTTTCTTTTTCTAACCAAATTATAGTTGAGTTATGAATATTACTCTTGAGATTAAAACTATGTATTGATTATATTGATTTTATTATCATATATAACATTTTTATAACCCTGATGTTGAAATTCTCTTTCACTAGAGTGTAAAGATGGGTAGATTATTGGTATGATCATGACTAGGGTTCTCTTTAGCCTGTAGTGCAAAGTTGAATTGTGACTGGTATGATCGTGACCATTGAATTTATAAGTGAATATCTTTAGCTTAAGTGCAAAGGTGAATTGATCAACATGGTTATAATTATTGTTTATATAAATTCTGAAATGATTATATATTTCTTTGAGATATTAATATCTTTGGCCTGTAGTGCAAAGATGAAATATTGATGAATATCTTTGGCCTGTAGTGCAAAGATGAATTGTTGATGAATATCTTTGGCCCGTAGTGCAAAGATGACATGTTGTTGAATATCTTTGGCCAATAGTGCAAAGATGAACAGATGTTGAGATAAACATGACCAACTGGTGATACAAATGAATATCTTTGGCCGTAGTGCAAAGATGAAGTTATTAGTATGATTATGAACAGGAAATGTGATTTGGTGTAACCATGATCTTTGATGTTTCAGGTAAAGATAGGTGATAAAAATTATCTTCGTCCTGGATGAGAGGAGGAATTTAGAACTACAGTTATGATTATGAGTTATTCATATGATTGTGGACCAGAATTGTTGATTGATGTTACAGGGATAAAACATTGTTGATGGATTTTTAACATGGAGAAGATAATAGACTTTATAGTCTATTTGACTCTTCTAATGGATTGCATGTTCCGCTGCAACTATGGTTGAAATTTTTTATCATCTACCATATGTTCTAAATCTCTGATTTATTATTGATGAAGACTATTGATAATTTATTTATCTTTAGTCATGATATTCTTTACTGAGCTAGTTGTGCTCACCCTTTTGCTTCACAATTCCTTTCAGGTAATAAGAGTGTAGCTGGGTCGAGCGGGGGTAACGGGAAAATAGAACGGTGGTCTCTAGCTGTGGATGTTCTCCCGAAGCAGTATAGAAAAGTTCATTTAGTAGTTTTATTTGGTGAATCCAATAGGGTAAGGTGTACCCAACGTTGGAAGGGTGGTTTGCCACTATCATACAAGATGTCTAACGACATACAACCTCGTGTCATCATAAGACAGGGATGTGCTCATCCACTTACTGCGTATATATACGAGCACTACCTATATAATCTTGGTGTTTGTTTGAAGTATAATTCTCAATTTGAGACAGTGGAGATAATGATAAGTCAAGAGAAGACTCACCATTAGGAAGAATATGATAGTAATCTTCTCATTTTTCTTTGGGGTCTATTGGGTCAACCAAGGATAATTCTGTGGCCATATGATATCTATCATAACCTAGACGCGTGGCCTCCCATGTACGAAGGTTTCCTTGAGCACTTCCCAAAGATTCTAGTTTCTAAAACAGTTTTTGACTGTACCTTTATGTAAGGTACCTTTGTGAGGTGCTGATACATGATGATGTCCAATGTCACATTTGGTATATATTTGTATCCAAACTCACAGCATATGTGTTGTTGTATTTTGCACGACAATTGTTGTAATAAAGTTGTAGTTGTTTTCTGTACCATGTATTTGACGACTCAGAATGGGTTGGGTGGAATGAACCTATTTTGGGGTTGTCACATCCGTGGCTTTGCCGCTACTTCTTCTACATCTTCATTCTCCACCACTACTTCTACATTTTTGCATCTTCGCCACTAGGCCCACTACTTCTTTTACATCTCCATTACGGCATTACCCCTTGTGCATATTAGAGTAATCAAACTTTGAAGGTAACTAAATTAGGGTTTTTTTGTTTGATAATTTAAAATTTGTAGTTGGTTTGAATTTGTTGTTGGTTGAGAACTTGGGGTTAAACCTAATTTAATTTATTTGATGTATTTGTTATATTTTGGACTTTTAGTGCTTATTTTGTTTGATAGTTTATTTGAATTTGTTGTGGCCTTGTGGGCTGGGGCCTTCTGGTGAGTACAACTTTTGTTGTTGTTAATATTGAATGAGCATGTAGTTTTAGTGTTCAAATGAAATGATACAACTATGTCGAGAATTAGATTTGTGTCAAGTTGTTTTTATCCGTAGTTCTACCTCCTTCCTTTATGTGAGTTTCAATGAGAGTTTTGTTATCTAAAAAGATAAAGATAGGGCACTGGAATAAAAAATTAGAATTGTATGCATTTTTTCCCTACAATCATACATGAAAAAGTTGGATCAGTGCTATTTTTTCAAGATTTCAAAAATCTGCCCATGCCGAGAAAAATTCCTGATCCGCCCTTGGGTGCCTGGGCTCTTATCTTTACTGTACTTTATGACATGCTTTAATAGCTTGCTCTCACATTCATATTAAAAAAAATAGTGAGCGAATACCCTTAAATTTCATTACTTGGGCTCAAATCCTTTTCATAAACAAACATAAACTCAGTCTTGATAATTGCATATATAGTCAGGACGACTAAATGTATCCTATTTAGGCATACAGTCTATGTTAAACTATATATTCCATCCTGTCTCAGCACAACAATAATAAGTATCTTATTTCAGATTAAAGTTGCCATTTATAAATCCCATATCTTTCTTCTTATTCCTACTTGTGTTTCCATTTAACTATTGTATATTAACTAGGACATTTTATCAGACTTGCCTTGTTAGTGCAATGAAACTATATCTCAATTTCCACCCTTTTTGGATCATATACTGAAGATGTTGCAATTTGGCTATGTATACATGTATTTTTTTTTTGCACTTTTGGGGTCCTAAAGGCTAAAACTTAACCTGTAGTGCTTCTGCTATCTATATCAAGATCTTCCTGTGGTTCATGCTGATATTATGGGCTCTCAGCCAATGATAGAATTCTCAAACCTTGGTTAAGCACTCTATAGATCCCAATAGCTTCTTAAACCATTTGAGTTTTCAACAAAATGACATTATATACATTTTGAATCCTTTAGGATATTCACATACTCTTTTTGTGTTAAGTTATTAAAATCACATTATTGTATCAACCTGGTCACTGACTCTGGTGGTATGCTGACTTGAGATGCACCATGGCTTAAGTATCTGCAAATTAACTTTAAGCTATCAGCATTAATGTATTCATTAAACAATGGGTTTAATGATTATAGACTTCTGTAGATGAGATCATGTACCAAATATTAATACAATTTTCTCACTGATGAAGGTACCCATTGTAAGACCCCGAATTTTATGAAATAAAAGTATTCAATTTTTCTTATAATTACTATTTAGTAAATGGTTAAATTGATAAATGTTAAAGTTAAGGGTGATATATGAAATTTTTTTGAAATACACAAGTGGTTATAAAATATTCATTGTTGTCGGGGAATATTCGTACGACGGCGCAGTCTTTTGTGGGCCCCATAACGGAAAGCGATTGGATGAAGAAAACGACAAAAAAATGAGTTGTTTATAAATAACGGCGTAGTTGTTACCGTTAACACTGTTGGAATACCCGGTGGTTAAAACACAGTAATACGCGTTGTTGCACAGTAGCACACGGTATTGCACCAATTATTGATTTTTACGTAAGAAGGCATTACTCAATAATTGTTACAGTAATTACTGTTCAGTATTTTATTTTATTGATTCAATAATTGCTGCGTTGATATTTTATATTACTGTTGTTTTAATAATTATCACTACACAATATTTTTTATTATCGGAGCAATAATTCATATTATCTAAATAATATTATTAGATAATATTATTGACAATGTCTAGAAAGTTCTGTCTAAAGAGAGGTTTGGTCATCTAATTGCGCGCCAGTAAGGAGAGATCCTTATTGGAAAGCCCCCTCTTTCCTGGGAACGACCTGGTTGCCAGTACTGTGATTCTGTAATATTATTTGTGAATAATTAATTATTGATTTATATGATGAGAAAAAAATTGATTTTATGTGGATATAGATGGAGAAATTTTTTAAATGTGACAATTGTTGAAAATTAATATTTTATCTTTTTCTGATAAAATAATTCTTTTAAATATATTATTTTAATAATATATTAATGGTGACATTTTTACAATGAATGTGGGATATATAAATAAATGAGGAGGAAGAATATTTTTGTTGGATTAAATGTTTAACACATATTTTGTGTGTTGGTGGACACAATTCTTGACCGAAAATTTATTATAGACTGTAAAATCGTCCGTTTATGGATTTCGGTCAATTTTTATTTGGAATTTGGAAAAATTTTCTTCTGTAAAGTTGTAGAGAATTGAATTTCCTATAAAAACTCGCGAGATTCGAATTTTCTGATAAAAGGGCTATTTATTATGAATTATTGAAGTTCTGAAGTTCCGAAATAATTGATTTTTGGAAGTTTTATTTATTAGTTTGAAGAAAAACATTTTTTGTATTTTGTTGGACATCATTAACATGTGTGGCTGGTGTTTTTGACCAAAGGTGGGCTAAGGAAAATTTGTATAATTATATTAATATTATATTCAATTTTCTGCTTTGGTGTTCTAAGCATTTTCCTATAAATAGGGTGCTTAGGTTAGAATTGAAAAACACACCAGAAACTGAAGTTTTCTCTCTATTTCTCTCTCTATATATCGAGTGTATTCTTGTGAGTATTTTGATATCTTGAGTGTTGCTATACGGTGCAAGTTCATTCAGCGTTATTCGAGTCAGAAGTACTGCTCTTTTGAGGTAAGGGATAGTAAGGGATATTGTTGTAAGGGATGTTATTTCTTCTTAAATGATATTATTTTCTTCAATATCATTATGCCGAAGTATTGATCTGAACTTTTTATCAAATTTGGAACTTTTCATGTCGGGGTTACTATTCACGAGTTACTATTCACGAGTTACTATTCATGAGTTACTATTCACGAGTTATTATTCATGAGTTACTATTCACGAGTTACTATTCATGAGTTACGATTCACGAGTTACTATTCATGAGTTACTATTCACGGGTTACTATTCACGAGTTACTATTCATGACAAAATTGGTTTCTTTTTCTAACCAAATTATAGTTGATTTATGAATATTACTCTTGAGATTAAAACTATATGTTGATCATATTATTTTTTTATCATATATAACATTTTTATAACCCTAATGATGATATTTCTCTTTGACTTGAGTGTAAAGATGGGTAGATTATTGGTATGATCATGACTAGGGTTCTCTTTGTCCAGTAGTGAAAAGTTGAATTGTGACCGGTATGATCATGACCATTGAATTTATAATTGAATATCTTTAGCTTAAGTGCAAAGGTGAAATGATCAACATGGTTATAATTATTGGTTATATAAATTCTGAAATGATTATATATTTCTTTGAGATAATAATATATTTGGTCTGTAGTGCAAATATAAACTATTGAGGAATATCTTTGGCCTGTAGTGCAAAGATGAGTTGTTGATGAATATCTTTGGCCCGTAGTGCAAAGATGACTTGTTGTTGAATATCTTTGGCATGTAGTGTAAAGATGAACTGTTGATGAATATCTTTGGCCCGTGGTGCAAAGATGAATTTATTAGTATGATTATGAACAGGAACTGTGATTTGATATAACCATGATCTTTGATATTTCAGGTAAAGACAGGTGATGAAAATTATCTTCGTCTTGGATGCGAAATTTAGAATCACAATTATGATTATGAATTATTCATATGATTGTGGAAAGGAACTATTGATTGATGTTACAGGGATAAAATATTATTGGTGGACTTTTAACGTGGAGAAGATAATAGACTTTATAGTCTATTTGACTCTTCTAATGGATTGCTCGTTCCGCTGCAACTATGGTTGAAATTTTTATCATTTACCATATGTTCTAAATCTCTGATTTATTATTGATGAAGGCTATTGATAATTTAATTATCTTTAGTCAAGATATTCTTTACTGAGCTAGTTGTGCTCACCCCTTTGCTTCACAATTCCTTTCAGGTAATAAGAGTGTAGCTGGGTCGAGCGAGGGTAACGGGAAAATAGAACGATGGTCTCTAGCTGTGGATTTCTTCCGAAGCAGTATAGAAAAGTTCATTTAGTAGTTTTATTTGGTGAATCCAATAGGGTAAGGTGTACCCAACGTTGGAAGGGTGATTTACCACTATCATACAAGATGTCTAATGACATACAACCTCGTGTCATCATAAGACAGGATTGTGCTCATCCACTTGCTGAGTATATTTACGAGCACTACTTATATAATCTTGGTGTTTGTTTGAAGTATAATTCTCAATTAGAGACAGTGGAGATAATGATAAGTCAAGAGAAGACTCACTATTGGGAAGAATACAATAGTAACCTTCTTATTTTTTTGGGGGTCTATTGGGTCAACCAAGAATAATTCTGTGGCCATATGATATCTATCATAACCTAGAAGCATGGCCTCCCATGTACGAGGGTTTCCTTGAGCACTTCCCAAAGATTCTAATTTCTAAAATAGTTTTTGACTATACCTTTATGTAATGTGTCATTGTGACGTGCTATCCAAGGTTGGGACATGAGTCACAGTTGGTATATATTTGTACCCAAACTCATAGCATGTGTTGTTGCGATAATTGTTGTAATAAAGTTATAGTTGTTATCTGTACCATGTATTTGGCGACTCAGAATAGGTTGGGTGGAATGGACCTATTTTGGGGGCGTTACACCCATGGTAACTACAGAATCGGAATTGCAGTACAAGGATATTAAAGTAGGTGTGGGACCGAGTCCCCCTATTGGTTTTCAGGTTTGTTTCTTAATCTCTAAAGAATGTAGTCTGTGTTAGAATATTTTATTCCTTATGTGGCCTTTACTATTTATGTAATTATTGGGCTAACATATTGTATTAATTTAATAACTTTATTTATGGGTTTGGTAATTAATTATGTGGCCCATAAATATTATTACTAATATTAATTTGGCATAATGGGCCCTAGGGTTTCATATTCTTGATGGACGATTTTGACCCTTAGCTATTCTATAAATAAAACAGTTAGGGTTTGGTCCCAATTGTCGTCTCAAGAACTTTATACACACCTATACATCCATCCTAAGATTGAGAGAGGCAATTGAAGACCTTTATCCTTAAGCGCAGCGGAAACGTGATACATACAAGATGGCTTCTCTCAATTCATATAAGTACTTAATATTATGATTATTTGATTCTATTTATTCTATGCAATAACACGTTCCTTTATAATTTATTAACAATGGTATCAGAGCCATAGTTACGTTATTGTGTAGAATAAATTAATTATGTTGTTATGCTAGAAATTTTATTTCCGCATAACCTGTTTATTGGGTATGTTTCATGGAAAGGAATTTCTGAAAAATAACGTAAATCTATTTTCGTTCGTTTATTGTGATTATGATTTAGCATGTTGTATTTACGAATTCATCAATTACTCTGTCAATTACCACATATAATGAATTCTGAATAATTTGTATTCCTTACGTACTGTTTTCATAGTTTAATTTTCGTTATCAAGCATCATGTTTGTTGGCTTTATTAAGGATTAGATTTTATATTAAAGTATTATTCTGATCATGATGATTACTTTCCCAATAAACGGTTCTGCCAATTAGCTAATTAGCATATCCTGATTCATTACTTACTTTTGGTATCATGTTTTTTTTATTGTGCGCTTCTCGAGATGCCAATTAGCATATACGAATTAGCAAATATGCTACTGAATTGATAAGTACTCTGTTTACGTTAATATATATACTTATAAATTACTGAAAGCATTATGTTGTGCATCATGATTTATGTATTCTGCTAAATCTATTGGACAAATATTAAAGTAACATGTATGGACTTTATTTTCTCAATATAATATTATTATGTCCAAATTTAATATATAGATATACAAGATATATATGTGCAGTATGTTAATAAATTTTCGTTTAAGTTTTATTGTTATGCGTTAATAGGAACATGAATATTAAAATAATAAATGTTAAGTTTATTATTTTTGTATGGATAATATTATGATATTCTTATGCCTTCATGTTAAAATTAACGTGATTATTTTATAATCAATTCATGTTCATAATTATATATTTTAATTTAAAATTTTGAACATGGTGTGATATATTATTAGGGCTTTTAAGTTGTTACATGTAAATTTTAAATAATGTTAATTTTTAAACTTGATTAATATGTTTAAAGAAAAATAGAGTTTGATCATAATAATTTACATGTATGCGTGACTCTTTTATTGTTAAAATTAATAATCAACCCAACGGAGGGTTATTAATTGAAACAATTAAAGATTAAGAAAAGTCACATAATGCTACATTTAATAAATGAATATTTTAATTTTACCCAACGAAAAATTAGAATTAGAATTTATTAAATGGAATTTTATTGCATAAGTAACATATTTATTTCGTTTCTGCCCAACGGTGATGCGTGGATAAATGTGTTATGCATTATTTTATGGGGATGTTATTAGCATATTATTAATTGGACCAACGAAAGATTGATAATTATGCACCAACGTCTCATTAAAATCTATTTTGGTGTTGTAAATAGATTTTATGTAACTAACTGCTTGCCCTACAGTTGGTTTTATTATGATTAATTATTAATTATTGTTGTACATTGTGGATTTCTTTTAATTTTTTTTGTAAGCATGTTAATGAGCTTGATTATGTTTCGACATTGACTTCAACTAGTATTTATGAGTATCTCTCTGGAATTGAAATATTTAATGAAACTAATTTTACTGCTTGAAAAGTGGAAGTAAAAATTATTCTCGGCACTATGGTTTTGGATTATGCACTACGAGTGGATCATCTTGCTCCACTTATAACTACTAGCTCAATTGAGCAAAAGGTTATTTATGAAAGTGGGAGCGATCCAACTGCATGTCCCTT
The DNA here is from genome assembly GCA_016801055.1 of Panax notoginseng. Classification (NCBI taxonomy): domain Eukaryota; kingdom Viridiplantae; phylum Streptophyta; class Magnoliopsida; order Apiales; family Araliaceae; genus Panax; species Panax notoginseng. The sequence continues at coordinate 136,962,543 of CM029023.1, forward strand.
ATGATTATGAAAAAAACTCTATCATGACAGCCATTTGAGGAGTCATTCCTGACTTTGAGAATGTTAAAGAGTACTTAACTTCAGTCGAGTAACAATTTAAGGGTTCTTCTAAAACTCATGCAAGTACCCTTATTTTGAAAATGCATATTAGCAGGTATGATGTGGTTAGTGGGGTGCGCGAGCACATTATGATGATGAACGGCATGACTTTTAAATTAAATATGAAGAAAGGCTTAAGGTTGAAAAACCTAATGTTGCTCATTTGACTACCACTGGATCCTATAAGAAGAAGGCTTATAAAAATGGCAAAGGTTTTAAGAATAAGGATAAACCAATTTCTACCAAAACAAATAAGGCAAATTATTCAGGTAACAACTCTGAGACATGTCCTAAATGTCACTTCTGTAAGAAACAATGACATATTAAGAAAGAATGCTCTAAATTAAGAGAATTACTTGAAAAGAAAGGTATATCGTCCATCAATTATGTAACTTATGAATCATTTCTAATTGATGTTCCTTCTAATACATGGTGGCTTGACACTGGTGCTATGGTTCACATTAGTAATTCATTGCATGAATTATTTTCAAAGAAGACACTCCAAATGGGGGAAAGAACCATTAAATTTGGCAATAGAGAGTCTATACAAGTTGAAGCTGTAGGAATTTTTCCTTTAGTTTTGGAGAGTGGTTTCATCTTGTATTTATATGATACACTTTATGTTCCCAGTATGACACGGAATTTAATTTCTGTATTTAAACTTGACGTTGATGGATTTTCGTTTAAGTTTGGGAATAATAAAATAATTATTTATCATTACTCTCATGTTATTGGTTCTGGCTCTTTAGAGGGAAACCTCTATAAGATAAATTTGGATAATGTCTTTTCTAAATCCTTGTTAACAATGAATGTGACAGAAAAATACATCTAAAAGTGAAAATAAGAGAAAACTAGATAATGAGAATTCTCTAAAATTGTGGCATCAATGCTTACGCCATATTTTAAAAGACAGAATGCAACGTCTTATAAAGGATGGAATTCTTCATTCGCTAGATTTTTCTGATCTTGACCATTGTATTGAATGTATAAAAGGAAAATTTTGTGAAAGATAATAAGAAAGGAGCAACAAGAAGTAGCGCACTTCTTGAGGTGATTCACACTGATATATGTGGACCATTTTCTCTAGAAATTAGTGGGCATAAATCTTTCATTACGTTCATTGATGACTATTCTCGTTATACTTATGTCTACCTGATTAATGAAAAATCTGAATCACTAAATATGTTTAAAGTTTTCAAGGCTGAAGTTGAAAAATCAACTTGATCGAAAAATTAAAGTAGTGAGATCAGACAAAGGCAGAGAGTATTATGGTAAACACTTCGATACAGGTCATAGTCCTGACCCACTTGCCTTATTTTGTCAAGAAAATAGAATCGTCACTCAGTATACAATGCCTGGTACACTGCAGCAGAATGGTGTAGCTAAGAAGTGAAATCGTACCCTTATGGATATGTTATGTAGTATGTTACGCAATTCTAGCTTACCTGTGGTTTTGTGGACTGAGACATTAAAGACAGCTGTTCATATTTTAAACCGGGTTCCTAGCAAATCTATCCCTAACACTCCTTATGAAATTTGGACAGGTAGGAAACCTAGTTTAAAATACTTACGGGTGTGGCTGTCCAGCCAAGGCTAAAATTTTAATCCACAAATAAAGAAACTTGATTCTAAAACCATTAGTTGCCATTTCATTGGATATCCTGAGAGATCTAAGGGTTTTCAATTTTACTGTCCCTCACATACCACTAGAATTGTTGAGACTAGGCCTGTAGTGTTTTTAGAGAATGATGATTTAAGTGGGAGTGGTGAGCCTAGAAAAATTGATCTTGAAGAAAACATGTTTTATGTTTATAATCCTGTAATTCAAGAGGGTGAGACACAACAACCTTCTATTGAGGCGAATGATGCTCCTGAGATAGCTGAGCCACCACCTAATGTTGAACCTCACATTATTGAAAATCATATTCCTGAAATTGTGCAGCCTTTACGAAGGTCCGAAAGACCTAGAAAGCCTATTAATTTTGATGATTTTATAACCTATCTTAATGAGATTGACTATGATTCAAGTAAGATTAATGATCCTTGTAAGACCCCAACTTTTATAAATAAAGATAAATTTTTTTATAAATATCATTTTTGAATATTATGGAGTTAATTTGATATAATGTTATAGTTGTGGGTAATATTTATAAATTTTGCAAAGTACGCAAGTTGTTATATAATATTCGATTGGTTGGGGAATATTCGTTTTAACAGGGAATATTCGTACAACGACACAATCATTGGTGGACCCCACAACGGAATTATTGTCGGATTGAGAAAACGACAAAAATATTTTATTAAAAATAACGGCGGAAATTTTACCATTGTTGCTGTTGAACTACTCGGTAGTAAAAGTACAGTAATACGTGTGGTTGCATAGTAGCACACGGTATTGATTATTAATGCTTATGTGAGAAGTCACTCAGTTTGATTTTATTATTGTCAGTTAATAATATGAATTATTTAGCGATAATGACGTTTTGTTTTATTCGTATTATTAACGTAATAAAACAGAAACATCTTTTTATATAAAACAAAATACTTTATTAAAGTTATTCTATAAATAGAATATATTTTATTTTATTTAAAAGATTTTTCTTTAAATATGGACCGTCAGATTAAAGTAATCAATCTGGACCGTTTATGGATTAGTTACTATGCATTCTATTTTTCTATAAATAGCAGCTCATTCCTTCATTATTTCTTACGAATTCACTGAACTCTAGAGAGAGAAACTATAGAGAGAAACTATAGAGAGAGAGAAGAAGAGTATTCTGCTACTTAACTACTTCCTTACTTCAGCTCTTCTTTAAAACGGTAGGGAATATTATTTCTTTTATATTCATGAAGAGAACTTCTGTTATTCCATTCGTTATTATTCTGTTGGAATAACCAGTATACGCGGTCTACCCTATACTTGGTGACATTCTTCTATTATTCTGTTGGAACATCCTGTCTGTGTGTTTTACACCGGACCTGGTTCCGTTTATTATTCTGTTGGAACATCCTGTCTGTGTGTTTTACACCGGACCTGGTTCCGTTTTATTATTATTCTGTTGGAATATCCTGTCTGTGTGTTTTACACCGGACCTGGTTCCATTATTTATTATTCTGTCGGAATATCCTGTCTGTGCGTTTACGCCGGACCTGGTTCCATTATTTATTATTCTATTGGAATAACCTGTCTGTGCGGTCTATCGCATGCATGGTGATTTCTTTTGTTATTCTATTCTTTATTGTACTCAGTTGGTTAAGTTTTGACTTCTATACTCCATGAAATTTGTGGAATATCCTTGATAGTTGCGTTTCATCCAGTATCTTTTCAAGAAAATATTCTTCTAAGCGTTCTTAAATTTTACTCCACAATGCAGTATCATGTTGACAATTTGGACGTTGTTAATTCCTGGATAAATTAATTCTTGAACTTGTTTTATTGAATTCTTATATCATTGTCATCATCCTCATGTTTATAAAATATTGAAAGTCATCTGTGGCATGTAGTGCATAGATGGACTTGGTATGATTATGACCAGGGATTATTCGGTATAATCATGACCGTAATGTTACAAATGATGTGGTAAAAGTCCTCATTGGCCCGTAGTGCATTGATGGACAGTTGTTGGCATGATCATGACCATTAATGAATACACGAATATCCTTGGCCGTAGTGCAGGGGTGATTCGATGATGTGGATTATTTTATTAAGCTGAGTCTCAGCGATCGCAGTGTTGAAAAACCTTTTAAATCATAAAAGATAGTAGAGTTTATTTTCTACTTGACTCTTTTAATGGATTGCTTGTTCCACTGCAGTTAAACTTGATGTCTATTATATTTTATCAGTTTAACATTGTTGAAGGCTAATGATAATTTATTCTGCGTTATCTTAGTCATGATATTTCTTACTGGGCTAGTTGAGCTCACCCTTTCTTTCACTGTTCTCTTCAGGAAATGAGAACGTAGCTGGGACAAGTCGGGGTACGGAGTGATGGTCCGAATGATAGTATTAGTTAGTAGTCCTCACTATTCTATGTAATGGTGTGTTAATAAATGTAATGAGGACTCCTTTTGAGTATGAATACTCTCTAGAAGATAATATTTGTATTCAAACTCACAGTTTATGTTTTGTCGTATTGTACACGACAGATGTATTAATCAGTTGTATTTGTATTCTGTACTTTGTATCTGACGACCCAAGATGGGTGATGTATACCTAATTTTGGGGGCGTCACAATCCTATCTCCTATAAAGAAGCCATTATGAGTGCTCAATCAACTCAATGGCTTGAAGCCATGAATGATGAGTTGAAATCAATGGAGCTTAATAACGTTTGGGATCTTGAGGAATTACCAAAAGGTTTTAAATCTGTTGGTTGTAAGTGGGTCTATAAGACCAAATTAGATCTTAAAGGGAACGTTGAAAGGTATAAAGCTCTATTAGTTGCTAAAGGTTTCACTCAAAAGGAAGGTGTGGATTATAATAAAACTTTCTGTCCAGTATCCAGGAAAGATTCATTTAGAATAGTCATGGCTTTAGTAGCTCATTATGATTTAGAGTTACATCAGATGGATGTTAAAACTGCATTCCTTAATGGTAACTTGCATGAGAATGTCTATATGGCACAACCAGAAGGTTTTTTGGTTAAAGACAAGGAACATATGGTATGTAGACTTAAGAAGTCCATATATGGGTTAAAACAAGCTTCTCGACAATGGTATCTTAAGTTTCATGAGGTGATGAGTAATTTTGATTTTAAGAAAAATATAGTGGATCAATGCATATACTTGAAGGTCAGTGGGAGTAAATTTGTTATTCTTGTTTTGTATGTTGATGATATACTACTTGCAAGTAATAACTTAGACATATTGCATGAGACCAAACGTTTTCTTTATGAAAATTTTGATATGAAGGATCTCGGTGAAGCCTCTTATGTTATAGGTATTGAAATTCATCGAGATAGGTCTCGTGGGATATTAGGATTGTCCCAAAGAGCTTATATTGACAAAGTTCTTAACAAATACAACATGCAAAATTGCTCCCCTACTGTCGCACCTATTGTTAAGGGTGACAAATTTGGCTTATATCAATGCCCTAAGAATCAACTTGAGCGTGATCAAATGAATCTTATTCCCTATGCTTCTGTGGTTGGGAGTCTTATGTACGCTCAAGTTTGTACACGTCCAGATATAGCGTATGTAACTGGCATGCTTGGACGTTATCAGTCCAATCCAGGTTTGGATCACTGGAAAGCAGCCAAAAAGGTTTTACGCTACTTACAGGGTACTAAGGATTTTATGCTTACATTCAGAAAAACAGATAACCTTGAAGTTGTTGGTTTTTTTGATTCTGATTTTGCTAAGTGTAAAGACGAAAAGAAATCTACATCAGGGTACATTTTTATGCTTTCAGGAGGCCCTATTTCGTGAAGAAGTCATAAGCAGGAGTTAACTACTACTCCACGATGATGGCAGAATATGTGGCTTGTTATCATGCTACTTGTCACGCCGTATTGCTGAGGAATCTTATTTCAGGACTTAAGGTTGTAGATTCCATTTCAAGGCCATTGAAAGTATTTTGTGATAATGATTCTGCTATTAGTTTTTCCAATAGCACTAGTTCGAGCGGTGCTGGACTATACCTCGACACTAAGTACTTATTTGTCAGGGATAGAGTTGAAGATCAAAGCGTTGTCATTAAGTATATTAGTATGCATGATATGTTAGCGGATCTACTTACGAAAGGCTTACCACCCAAGCTCTTTTTAGAGCATGTTGCCAGCATGGGTTTAACTGGTAGTCTTAATTAGTAAGTTATTTTGATGTAAGACAACAATTTTGAGCTCGTTGCTTTGAACTTCACTTTATGTTTATGGTTTGCTATTCTCTTTATGGTGCACACTTGAGAACTTATGAGCAAACGGTACGGTAATGTTTTGGACCATATGAATGAGTTTAATCAATTACCACTTATGTAAATTCTATTCATACCTGTTATGCTTAATGTTAATCTTTATTTTAATAAAAGTACTAATTGTGTAACTAATGGGGATCTTGTGTTAATAGTGACACAAAGATTGTATTAATTCGCATTGGTGGTTTTATTTAAACAAGATGTAGATATTAAATTAATACTTGGCCAAATTAATGATTGTAAGCGTTATGTTTTGTATATAAATAGTATTTCGGCCAAGTGGGAGAATGTTAGAATATTTTATTCCTTATGTGGCCTTTACTATTTATGTAATTATTGGGCTAACATATTGTATTAATTTAATAACTTTATTTATGGGTTTGGTAATTAATTATGTGGCCCATAAATATTATTACTAATATTAATTTGGCATAATGGGCCCTAGGGTTTCATAATCTTGATGGACGATTTTGACCCTTAGCTATTCTATAAATAAAACAGTTAGGGTTTGGTCCCAATTATCGTCTCAAAAACTTTATACACACCTATACATCCATCCTAAGATTGAGAGAGGCAATTGAAGACCTTCACCCTTAAGCGCAGCGGAAACGTGATACATACAAGATGGCTTCTCTCAATTCATGTAAGTACTTAATATTATGATTATTTGATTCTATTTATTCTATGCAATAACACGTTCCTGTATAATTTATTAACAGTCTGCACAGAGAAAATTAAAGAATAAACGAATCGAAAGGTTGTGAAGTATATACGTCTTATTCCTTCCACAAATTTTTGAGAAACTTACGACTTTTTGCTTAAATTATTGTTACATACTTGCAGAATTTTAATCTTCTAATTAGAGTTGCATTGGTCTACATATATTTCTAATTGTGCAATATCTGCATATGGATAGGATAACTTATTAGGTGTTGCATTGCAAATCAACAAGGATAACTTATTAGGGTTGCATTGCAAATCAACAAGATTAACATATTTAAATGATTCTAACAGTTTCACTTAAATGTGTGTTATCTAACCTGACATCAAGGCTCTTGAAATGGAATTGCATTTAGAATTATTTTGTTGGTTTTCTTGAAATACTGTGTCTAAATTCAACCAAAATGAAATAAGAACTCCAGAGTCTAAACAATGAAATAAGTATCATATAGCCAACCCCCGACTATTAGGAACAAGGCCAGGTTCAGTTGAATTATCTATGCAATCTTTCTCATGATAATACTCCCTCCGTTCCTAAAAGATTGTCGTTTTAGAATAAAAAATTTGTTCCAAAATATTTGTCGTTTACAACTTTCGAGGAGAATAAATCATTTACTTTCCTATATTACCCCTACTTTCTCTCATTGTCCCAAGAAATTATCACCCTTTTATTAATAGTTTTCAACTTCCCATAAAGGGGTAGTGATGGAATTTCAAACAAATTTTGCTTGGTAAATGATACTTTCTTAATCTATGTGCCAAAACCTTAAACGACAATCTTTAAGGAACGGAGGTAGTATTATTTATTGCCACAGGTGGCCGCAAATACTATTGCAATGGTTCCATCTGGACAAATATTTGACACGTAATAATAACTACATTGTGATTCTATCTATATTCCATAACTAGTTTGTGTCCACTAGTAGCAGCCACAAATTCAATTTTCCAAATTTATTGTAGTGCTTATAGATTGAACTCGATGGAACACAACTCTATTGCATGTTCTGCATACCAAATATACGAGAACTAAGAGACCTTGCATTATATAAATGTTCCTCGTACCCGTTTTCTTTCGGCGTACCAGACGATCAGTGTTCATGCAACTTTGGATTGGGTACGACCGTACGACCGACAAAGACAGGCAAAACTATGTAGTGTATAATTAGTTGGAGTTTAGTGATGCTGATTCTCATAGATGTAAGTTTGACCAAACCATGTGAAATTGCTTGTTCGTTGAATTTTTCCTGTTTTTCATTTTCATCATCTCTTATATGTTTCTTACTTATAGTCTTATCATCATATATCTTATGGGATCATTGCTATGCAGGCATTTGAATGGACCCAAATCCTTAACAGTTTCGTTATGGTTTCTTACTAACAATTCATTCTTCTATTCCACAGCTCGTTGGAGAAAGGTCAGGTTTATATCTTTCGTGTGGGATCTGGTCAGGTAAGCTCTAACAACGATCTAGGCCAAAAATTTATATATTAATCCATGAATTCTTTCTCACATTTGCCAGTTCGTCTTCTCTTAGTTGGTCCTTATCCTATTCCTAAACATAAATTCATTCGTATATTTTCCACTAAACGACCATGAAACTGATTGGCAACATTCAGTGAAAAGATGTGTGGTTTGAAATCCTACTCATCTATATATTCCTGGATCTGTAAGTTAATCTTCCTATCATGAACCACTTGGGGTAAAGTGCCATTAACCCAAAATGGAAAATGTGAAAGTCCCACTAGTTAGTTTTTTGTCCTTGTATTTCCTGATTACGCTCTCAGGCTATATTTGTTTGCAAGAATTATATTTGGAATAAGAATATTAATCCCAAGTATCTTGTTTGTTTTCAAATTTAGATTTGAGACTATAATCCTGGGATTATAATACTCGCAAACAAACATAGCCTCAATTTGGTATTTACCATATCTGTGGTTTTTCTTCTAATAATTTTCTGGTCTGGTTTCTCCCGAGACATATAAATTATGAAGCAACTGTCAGCCAAATCTGTATTAACCTATTAGGCTGCACTATTAAATCGTTAAAGTTATTTCTTTCTTCAGTTGTATAACTATATTAATCCCTGGTTGGTTAAGGGTTGGCTTTTATATCCTCATGACTCCATCTCATAACTTACTTTTCTCCTCTGCTCTTTTCTAGTAAAAATTAAAACTACTCTCTTTAATTAAACCAGTTTCCCAAAAAACCTTCTAAGGCCCCCCTCGCTTAGACCTCGCCTAGAACCTAGTCAATAGTCTACCACCTCAATTTGGTTGGGTACTTGAGCCACACCTAGACAGAAATTAGTACTCTATCTTGTCGATGTAAATGAATGTCCTGAAGAATTTGACGTTATACAATGCTTGAAATGAATTGGTTGTGTAGCATAAGATTATTTTTCAATAACTTTTCATGTAAAATTTATAATCCTCCCTCCGCTGTCTAGGTTCACCTACCCATTTTTAGAACACTAATCATTTTTAGAACACTAATTTTAAAGGTCTTTTTCCTTCACATATATCCTGTTTACGTACTCATAAGATTCACTATTTTTTCTTGAAATGACATTGTGTTAATTAAGTGTTACATTGAATGTCTTTTACTAGTTGGGATTTCCGAAAGGTCTCACTTCAGCTCCTGGAAGGCCAAGGGTGGCACCCAGCAGTGCTGTTATTTTCGATGTGAGCTTGGAGTACATACCAGGACTTGAATTGGATGAACAGTGAAAAAAATAAAAATATTCTTTGTTTGTATATGTTTTTAGATATTTTGGTCATTTTAAAAATCAGATGTATTCATTAAGATTTCTGTCCCATAATTGATAATTGGAAAAAAATAAAAAAAAATCAATTCAATTAAACATTTAATATTATCGAGTCAACTCGATTAGATATAATGAATTAATATCGAGTTAACTCAATTGATTAAAAGTGAACTCAAGGTATTGATGTTGTCCTAAGTACACATAAATTATTTTTTTTTTTGAAATCATGTGCAAATACAATATTTAATAGTGTTACTAGTATGAGAAACGGAATTAAAAATTCAAAAAAAAAATATAAAAATTTACATTCACATTTAGTTTCTTCCAATATTTCAATACATGAATTTGTCAGAAACCAAAATATTTCAATCTGAACATAATTATGGGTATGTAGTTCTAACAAATTAAAGGTGATATACATATTTGCAGTGGTCATGAAAATATTAAGATTCAACTACCCAATTAATCTTTTTAGAGTTGTCAAAACTATCAAATATACTTGTTTTACTTCTATACCGGTATAAAGACATTTGTTTACCTTTGTTGGAATTATTATTTTAGGCCGAAATAAAAGAGTAAACAATTAAATACAATTAGTTACTAAGAATATAATTTGATATTTTATTCATTATTTCGCTTTCGATAACGTGTAAATTTTGATTTGATTTGACGCCCTTTCTCACATTATATTATCCTAAATTAAACCGTAAACACTATTTTTTTTTTGAAAAGGTAAACACTATTTCTTGTTACTCATTAAATTTACATAATCAATACTTATATATAAATACAGTAAAAATTATCTTTTCAAATCAATTTAAAATCAATTTCAGAATCCTAATATATAAATACAACACAGCCTCCCTAACATCAATTTCAAAATCACGCTCAATTGGAAAAAACTCGCTTTAAATTGGAACCCAGACAAAACCGTTCCCCAATTCTTCCTCTTCCTCTTCCTCACTACCCTCACACCTATTTCACTTCCATATACCTATTCTCCTTCTCTGGCTGCTTTCAATTTCCCACCACCAAAAACGAGTTCATGAACTTGGTCGCCTCACCGACCCTTCTTCTTCCTCCTACACCTCCGCCTCCCTCGCCGCCGCCTCGACCCGTGGCGATGTCTCGCCGGCAGCGAGACTGGCTTCCATAGTCTGACAGAAATAGAGAGAGGGAAAGTTCAGTGACCTTATGGGTATGATTCAAGGCTTGGAAATGGGTCAGTTTCCTGGGATTTTATCATCGGCGTCGTAGACTCTGCTTCCGAACCAACCTGGGTTATGAGGATGAATACCAAGGTATATTTAATTGTATTCTGTTTTATTTTGAATATGTTCTGTTTCTTTCTCTTTATTTTTTCTTAACAAGTTGAGATCTTCAATTTTAATAATGTTGAGAAATCAAATCGCTAAGGTTAATGATTATTATCAATCTCATATGTAATACAACTATTTCAATGTTTTTTGAATTGTTTCGAAGTTCGATTGAATTGGCAACACTACTCCGTGATTCGAACATTTTTTGGTTAATTTTCGTATACTTATGAATGGACCTTTAATCTCTTTGGGTTTCTAGAACAACGTGGAAATTGGAATTGAAATTTTGTGTGAACTCCAATTATGGCCTTCTTTTTTGGGTTACTGGATTTGAATTGGACTGCGTTTGGTTAGTTGTATATATATAATTATATATAAAAACATGTCCAAGATAACTTCAGACATCATCAAGAGTTTTTCTTCAAATTAGTTTCCTAAATATAAGTTGGGGCCAGATAATCAGATATTGGAGGAGGCGAAAGTTGATACAAATGGACCATGGATGATCGTAAGTCGGGGTAGAAACTAACTCGATTACAGAAGCTTTTGGAGAATTCAGGTGAGAACCATATTATCGTTCATCATATGTTCAAATATTGTAAAACAATTTGGAGAGATATTGCTTTTTAATTGAAGGTCGTAATCATCGGTGACAACGGGTATACATGTTTATGTGTTGTAGATCGATTGGATCTAAGTAGCCTCAGCTGCCTGTGTCGCCTATGTCTTTAGGTGAGGTTTTTTCTCTCGCATGATATTTTTACTATTTTGTATTATGCTGAATTGGTGATCAGTTTGGGTTATCTAAAATTTTCAGGTGATTCTTTAATTGATGTGGAGATTAGTTTGTAGCATGTGTTTATATATATATATATATACACACACACACATGTATATATATATGATGATGATGATTTCAGTGATCTCTAGAGTTTGCCATGTTTATGGCTTTTTATTGAGGAAATGTCTTTATAATTTAGTGGGCAGCTTTTTGTAGTTTAATTAGGATTCCACCAAGTATTATGTTGATGGTTAGTATATAAGATAATACCAGAGCATGGAAATTATCAAATCCTTTCATAGCAGTCTTCTACCCGTTCCATTTTGTTCTGTCCAAAATTTGGTTAGTAACTCTAAAAGTGTTCTTTTGTTCTGCCAAAAATGGGGGAAAATGACTTGAATGATATGAAGTGTGAATGAATTAAAGACTATTCCTGGCATCAAACTACATTAAAGCATCATTAAGCTTAGACTTGGCTGTAAATTAGAGGTAAGAATGAGTTTTATTAAAGTTTATATCAAGTAGTTAATATAAATATAAAATAGTATGGATTTTTGATCTATAGTTTGATTATTGTTTGAATTGTAGAAAGAAAAGAGTTTAGTAGTTGTTGTGAGGAGTATACTATAAGGAAGGAAATATATATATATATATATATATATATATATATATATATATATATATATATATTTCCCTTTACTCATTGCAATTTGTGTTGTTTAATGAGTATTACCTGTTAATTTCTCTGCATACATTCTGGTGAGAGCATGACTCCCAAGCATCTCTAAATCCTCGAATGTAGATTAATTTGAATATTCAAAACTTTAACCATGAAATGATAATACTTAAATGTCACTGTACTTTGGTTCTCCAAATGAATTTAGAGGAAATTGCTTCCACAATTTGCTTTCTCAGAGTTGCACGCATCTCATTAAGATTTGTGTTGCTGACACTTGATTGACTTGGGGTAATAACTTTCTTTTGCACAGCTTCCAACTAATATGAAAGGAGGGAATGGAAAGGATAGATCTTATGGATTATTTTTGGGTTTTTATGAGGGTGAAATATTAAAGTTGGTATATTTTCTCAACGGGAACAAAGGGGAATTATGGATAATGGAAATCAATTTTCAAAGAGATCAATGGAGCATAATAGTGAATTTGAAGAAATGAATAGGCAAGCAAAAAGGGCCTTTCATTGAGGTAAAACAATTGAATTTTAGACTTCACATAAGGAGGAAGAAGGAGAAACTTGATAAACAAAAATTCTAAAAAGTATCCTAAGTCAGAGAAGAAATTTCTATTAGCTTTGGAGAAATATGAACGGTGGTGTGTCAGAAATTGTTCAGACCTGATTTCCGGCGTAGTGTTGCTATGTGGGACCCTATATCCGTTAAGGGTCGTCCGGATATTCTGTACAATTGCAAAAGTGCAAGTCTTTCAGGTCAGAAGAGGAAGGGGAGGTAGATAATGATCGGGAAGGGATGGAAATTGTGAGAAATTTGAAGGAAGGGAATCAATTGCCCAAATGGGGAGTTTATAAACTTCTGGATTCTATTTAATCTGCAGCTTTAAGTGTTTCTACTTTAAGTTCGGATGATAAATTTATGGAGAATTTGGAGGGAAGTTTATCATCAGCAAGTGTTTTTTGTTTTGAGAAAAGGGTTGGAAAAATTGAAACTTTTGAGACTTATTATGTTGTATAACTGTTATTTACATTATGAAAAATAAAAAATATATATTTAAATAAAAAAACCCTTCAATTCAGTTAAGTTTGTTGGTTTAATGTTGTATTGTTCATAGTTTTTATGAAGTGATTTTTTATCGATTTCTCTCACTAAGAAATTGGCATATTGCACTTCATATTGGGAGATATATTGTGACCATGATGAGCACGGGTGTAATATTGTTAACTAGAAGGTTAGCTAATAATCAGTTTATTGTAAGGGCATGTATTTAATTATGTATTATTTGCTGATTTACTATTAGCATGGATAATTATGTATTTAATTATGTTAACTCGGTGCAGGGCATATCTATCCATAGTGGACAATTGTTAAATCTTAGTTCAAGTTGTTTAGTTTGAGGTATTTTTACTTTTGATCTTCTATTTTAAGTTAACTGATGTTCTCACATATTATTTGTTTGTGCGCGCGAGAAAATACACACAAATCGAAAGAGATTGTTCCATCTTCCCACAACTGCTGCGATGTAGTAACATTTTATTTTTCAGGTGCATCCTTTTTGTCTTTCCAATAATGCTTTTGTTTTTAAGGCAAGTGTCCATTGGTATCACCTTAAATGACCACTGCTGTGCTGATCTTAACCCCATGTTTGTTGGCTGAATGCTTCATTTGTACATTTCTCAGGATGTTACTCGCACTGATTGACATCTCTGTATCTGTTGTTTAGCATAAATAATATGTTTCTTGGTTTTTCTTTTTGTAGATTAAAGATGGGTTTGCCGAACATTGTGGTGACTGTTACATTGGGTGTTGTATGTTTTATTGTTTTAAGAGAATTTTGGTGTGAAATCGTACTTGGTATTTGAAATTTTTAAGTATAAATTAGTTATAAAAATCTTCAAGTGTGTATAATGGTAGTTTATTCTCTGTGCACCTACAGAATTTTAAGCAATTGTGGCAGTTAATTTACTAGCAAGCTTGAGGGAGTGTTCAATGTATGAAAATCTCTCTTCAATTGTTTTCTCTAATATTGATTGAACTCATTACTTAATATGAAATTGAAGGCTATGAGTTGGTACATGGATTGTGTGCTTTTGGTCATTTTTGATATGAATGTTCGATAAATTATTAAATTCATTATTCAATATATTTACAAATGCAAGTGATTTGTCATGTAAAAATGTATTAAAAAGTTTATATGAAAATAACTTATTATAAAAAATAAAATATTTTTTTTTATTGCAATTTTAACACATTATACAAGTTAATCCGCTATTCAAACTAGCCCGTGCAACCTAGTTTTATTAATTGCGAACATCTCCATTCCATTCGACCCATTCTTGTTAATTCGGAAAAATATAAAAATATAAATACCATATCATCAGTTTTATAATTTCATCCCAATAATTGACAAAAATAATAATTTTACATTTAATTTCTTCCAATATTTTAATTTATGAAATGAAATTTTTCTTTAATAATAATTTAAAAATGTTAAGATTCAACCACCTAACTGTTATACATCTCTGATACAGTTTCTGATGCAGGCGCGTGAACTTGCTCTTACCCACATGGAACAATAATAAACAACTATTGGTCATCTTCCCCAATCTGTATAACCTCAAATCTCATATTTTTTTGAGATTTGTTTTTTATGAAAAACCTTTTAAGCCTTCTTTTTAGTACATTATAATTCGGAAAATTATAAAAATATAAATATCATATCATAAGCTTCATAATATTATAAAAAATTAAATTTACATTTAATTTCTTCTAATATTTCAGTTTAACAAATGAAATTATTAAGAATTATAATATTCAAATCTACAAATTTTTTAAAACAAAATTTTATCAAAAACATATCTCACCATCTCGAGCAAATTAAATTCCTACTTTTTGTAGATGCATATTGTTAATTGTCATGAAAATGTTAATATTCAACCACCTAATTGTTATGTATGCTAATGATCTTTTTGGCATGATACCAACTGTCATGCAATATTACTACTACTCTCTCTTCAAAAAAAAAGTTTGTTTGAATTTTTTTCTAACCAATTTGTAAATTTAAAGCAAATAGACTATGGGGTTGTTTGTTATGTACTGAATGGTTGAATCGGTTAGCCATTCAGTGCGTTTATTTTGAAAAAAAATATTTTAAATGACTGAATCGGTCTACCATTCAGACGATTTGGACTGAATGATTTAGTGTCATTTTTTTTAACTGAATGGGTTGAATGACTGCTGAATGAAATATATATATATATATATATATATATATATATATATATATATATATTTTACAATATTACCTATTATATCTATCTAACAAAATACAACTGATTTTAAATTTTTCGATCACCTTAATAAATCATCTGGGCCGTTCAAAGTTTGGGATAAATCCCACCGTCCATGTAGTGGCTGTTATTCAGATATTTCAAACATGTCAATTATCAAACAACTTTTTTCATTCAGTATTCAGTTTCTTTTAGCTCATTCACATTCAGAATTAGACCTAGCAAACGGGCGGGCCGGGCCAACCAGGGCCAAAATGGCCCGGGTTTTGGTGGGCCAGAATTATAGGCCCGTGGCCCGGCCCGGCCCGCGGGCTTCTCTTTTTTATTTTTATTTTTTTTAAATCTTGCTACACCAAAAATAATAATAATAATAAATATTAAAAATAATAAAATAATTAATAATAAACAATAATACAAACAGACATGATTAATTAATTAATTACCTACATTAACTAGTCATCTTAAAATGAGAGAATTTTTTATGCATAACGATTATTTATTGATATTTGAACATCATAAATTCTAATTTTAAAATTAATTATTAACCTATCATGTTCAAAGATCTCTAATAAATCTTAATATACAAATAAAATAAAATAAGACACAAAGAAAAGGGAACATGAATATTAGGTAAATTTTTAATTTTTTTTAAACTAAAAGTGCTTAATATATTGCATATAAGGGGATGCCAAAAACTTTTTGTCGGTATTTCGAGATCAAAGTATATAATTGCGCGAGATTATTTTTTTTGTAAAATCTTGCTACACCAAAAATAGTAATAATAATAAATATTAAAAATAATAAAATAATTAATAATAAACAATAATTCAAACAGACACGATTAATTAATTACCTATGTAAGACCCCAACTTATTATAAATGAAATTGAATTTCTCTATTTATTATTTTGAAATAGTAAGGGTTGAATTGATTAATGTGGTTAGTTATGGGTAAAATGCGCAAATATTTCAAATAAGCAAGTGGTTATAAAATATTCATTATTATCGGGGAATATTCGTTTGGTCGTGGAATATTCTTACTGTCGGGGAATATTTGTACGACGGCGCAGCCTTGTGTGGGTCCCATAACGGAAAGCGATTAGATGAAGAAAACGACAAGTATAAGTTGTTTATAAATAACGGCGTAGTTGTTACCGTTAATACTGTTAGAATACCCGGTGGTTAAAACACAATAATACGCGTTGTTGCACAGTAACACACGGTATTGCACCAATTATTGATTCTTACGTAAAAAGTCACTACTCAATAATTGTTACAGTAATTACTGTTCAATATTATATTTTATTGATTCAATAATTGCTGCGTTGATATTTTATATTATTGCTGTTTTAATAATTGTCACTGCACAATATTTTTTATTATCAGATCATTAATTCATATTATTTGAATAATATTATTAGATAGCATTATTGGTAATGTCTGGAAAGTTCTGTCTAAGGAGAGGTTTGGTCACCTAATTGCGCGCCAGTAAGGAGAAATTCTTATTGGAAAGCTCCCTCTTTCTTGGGAACGGTCTGGTTGTCAGTATTGTGATTCTGTAATATTATTTGTGAATAATTAATTATTAATTTATATGATAAGAAAAATATTTATTTTATGTGGATATAGATGGAAAAAATTTTAAAGTGACAATTGTTAAAAAAATGATATTTTATCTTTTCTGATAAAATAATTCATTTAAATATATTATTATATTATTATAATATAATAATGGTGATTTTTTTACAATAAATGTGGGATATATGAATAAATGAGGAGGAAGAGTATTTTTGTTTCAAAAAATATTTAAAACATATTTTTCATGTTTGTGGACCTTAAATTTTGACTGAAATTTGATTATAGCTTGTAAAATCGTCCGACTGTGGATTTTGGTCAAATTATGTTTAGAATTTGGAAAAACTTAAAACTACAAAATTATAGAGAATTAAATTTCCTATGGAATGGACATAAGATTTGAATTTTTTTGATAAAAGGACTATTTATTATGAATTATTAAAGTTCCGAAATAATTGATTTTTGAAGTTTTAAATATTTTTTAAAAGAAAAACATTTTTTTCATTATGGGTGGCCCCACATGTGTGGTAAATGAGTTGAAATCAGATTTCTAAGGTTGGCGTGAAAATTTTATAAATATATTAATATTTTATTAAATTTTCTGTTTTGGTGTTCTAAGCATTTTCCTATAAATAGGGTGCTTAGGTTAGAATTAAAAATTACACCAGAAACTGAAGTTTTCTCTCTCTATATTATCGAGCGTATTCTTGTGAGTATTTTGATACTTTGAGTGTTGCTATACGGAGCAAGTTCCTTCAGCACTATATCCAGTATTTCAGTCAGAAGTACTATCTTTTTGGAGGCAAGGGATATTATTTTTTTTGTAAATGATATTATTTCTTTCAATATCATTATTCCGAAATATTGGTCTGAACTTTTTATCAAATTTGAAATTTTTTGTGTCGGGATTACTATTCACGTATACGACACTATTCACGAATACGACACTATTCACAGAAAAATTAAATTTTCGTTTTTTGTCTAAGATATCTATTATGGATACTAGCTTTGATTGTATCCATATTTTGATCTTCGTTCTTGAATTTTACTCCACTATGATTATTTACGAAATATTTTTGAACTTGGATTGTTTAAAGTACAAATACTTAATAATTGTTCTTTTGTTTCACTGGATTCGTTTTCTTTAAAAATATTTTTCATCATCCTCAGTCCTAAATGATGATATAACTGAATATCTTTGGCCTGTAGTGCAAAGATGAATGTTTTTTTGATGAATATCTTTGGCCCTTAGTGCAAATATGAACAGGTGTTTAGATGAACATGTCCAACTGATGAATATCTTTGGCTTGTAATGCAAAGATGAATATTTGATTCCAGATATATATTGATTGATGTTACAGGGATAAAATAATGACGATGAACTTTTAAATTCATAAATAGAAGATAGTAGATTTCATTCTCTACTTAACTCTTTTAATGAATTATTATTTTCACTGCGAATATTGATTTAAAATTTGTTGTCTATTGTATTTTATTAGATTTTTCCCTGTTGAAGACTAACGATAATTTGTTCTATATTATCTTAGTCATAATATTCTTTACTGGACTAGTTGAGCTCACCCTTTTCTTTTTTGTTCCATTTTTCTTCTTAATAGGCGAGAATGTAGCGAGTACTAGTCGGGGTATGGAATGATGATTCTAGAAAGTTATTTAGTAGTCCTCACTATTTTTATAAAATAATGTATCAATAATTATAATGAGAATTTATTTGAGTGTGTATATTATCTAGAAGATAATATTTGTATTTAAACTCACAGTTTATGTGTTGTCGTATTTTACACGACAATTGTATTAATAAAGTTGTAGTGGTTCATGTACCATATTTTGGCGACACAGAATGAGTGATGTATACCTGTTTTGGGGACGTCACAACCTACATTAACTACAATGTCTACATATCTCAATCAATTAAAATTTTAATTGTATTATAAATTAGTATTATTAATTAATTACCTACATTACCAACATATCTTAATTATAATTTTCAATTATAGTTAAAATATATTGAAGATTGCATTAAAAATAAATAGTTGTTGTAACTCAGTTGGATTGAACTTTTATTTATTTACTTACAAGTCTTGTGTTTAAACCTCACAACCTACAAGTAGCAACATTTTAATTTTTAAAAAAATAAGTTCGCGGGCCACGGGCCGGGCCGGGCCAAAATGACCCTCACTTTCATGGGCTGAAAAATCGCCACCCAAAGCCCGACCCGCGGGCCTGGGCCTCTTTTGCCATGTCTATTCAAAACCATTTAATTCAATTTTATTCAGCTTTTATCAAACAACCCCTAAATAGATTAACATCATAATTTGAATTTTGAAATTTCTAGAATTAATTAGGATCAAAGTTGAAAGAGACTTTCTTTGTAAAAAAATCAAAATAAATAAAAAGAAATGACGAAACTAAAATAATGAATAATTAATTAAGATCAAAGTTAAAAAATAATAATATTTTAGATTAGGGATAATATGAAAAAGTTTAATCATTAACTTTTATTAAAATCTACAAACAATATAAAAAAGAAACAAACAAAGTTTTCTTTCCAAAAAATGCGAGTACAATACAATTGTACTATCATGTTAAAAAGAAAAATGATATACATATCAATTTAAGGAAGTTAGATCCCAACAAACGTAATGGTTCATTGCACTCTCTCAGCTAATTGGGTTCATGGATTTATTGTTTTTATTTGTTTTTATCGATTTAAATGGAGGATTTGAAGCTCTTGAAATTTGTGTAGTATAAGATTATTTTTTAATTCATGTGAAATTTATAATCTTTATATTTAATATATGCTTATATATATATATATATATATATATATATATATATATATATATAATTGAAAAATAAATAAGACAACATAGGAAAAAGGTTGCGCTTTTAGCACTCTCCCTCCGTCCTTAGGTCCGCATAACGATTTTTTGAAGAGTCATATTATGTATTAGGACAAATTTATGCTGACTTATAATTGGAAAATTTATCAATACATGAGATTGATAAGAATTATAGGATTACTCATATCTAGGCCTAGCAAAATATGGTTAGGGGTTAGTTTTGGTTTTAAAAATATGGTTATGGTTCCATTTAATAACTAAAAACATATTAACCATTTTTAATATGGTTATGTGGGTTGGAACAATATGGTTACGGTTAAAAACCATATTAACTATTTTAAAGATGTTTTGACTTTTAAACAGAACTTTTAAATGAACTTTTAATAAGGATGGGATGGGATGGTGTGACGCCCCCAAAATAGGTATACAACACCCATTCTGAGTCGCCAAAATACATGGTACAGAAACAACTACATCTTTATTATTACAACACAAGAACTGTGAGTTTAAATACAAATATTGTCATTTAGACAATATCCACACTCAAATAAGCCCTCATTACAATTATTGATACATTATTTCACAAAAATAGTGAGGACTACTAAAGTAACTTCTAGAACCATCATTCCATACCCCGACTAGTACTCGCTACATTCTCGCCTCCTGAGAAAAATGGAACAAAAAGGAAAAAGGGTGAGCTCAACTAGCCCAGTAAAGAACGTTATGACTAAGATAATACAGAACAAATTATCGTTAGTCTTCAACAGGGAAAAATCTAATAGAATACAATAGACAACAAGTTTTAAATCAATAACTGCAGCGGAAACAGCAAACCATTAGAAGAGTCAAGTAGAGAATGAGTTCTACTATCTTCTAAGATTTAAAAGTCCATCATCAATATTTTATCCCTGTAACAACAATCAATAACCATCTTTAATCAAATATTCATCTTTGCACTACAGGCCAAAGATATTCATTTGTATCACCAGTCGGTCATGTTCATCTCAACACCTGTTCATCTTTGCACTACGGCCAAAGATATTCATCAGTTAATCATTCATCTTTGCACTACGGCCAAAGATATTCAGTAATATCATCATTTAGGACTGAGGATGATGAAAAATATATTAAAGAAAACGAATCCAGTGAAACAAAATAACAAATATTAAGGATTCGTATTTCGATTTATTCATGTCCAAAAATACCTTATAATTATTCATAGTGAAGTAGAATTCAAGAATGATCAAAACATGGATACAATCAAAGCTAGTACCCAAAATAGATATTTTGGACGAAAAGAAGAAAATTTTATTTTTCGGTGAATAGTAACTCGTGAATAGTAACTCGTGAATAGTAACTCATGAATAGTAACCCCGACGTGAAAAGTTCCAAATTTGATAAAAATTTCCAACCAATATTTCGGCATAATGATATTGAAGAAATAATATCATTTTTGAATAAAATAACATCCCTTACCTCGTACAGACAGTACTTCTGGTCGGAATACCGGTATAAGGCTGAAAGACACTTGCTCTGATGAATAGAAACTCTCAAAGTATCTAAATACTCACAAAATACACTCAATAATCTAGAGAGAGAAAGAGAGAAAATTTGTTTCTGGTGTGATTTTCAATTCTAACTTAGCCCTCTATTTATAGGAAAATGTTAGCACGCCGAAGCAGACTTAACCTGCAACCTGATGGCTTTACCTGCTACTATTCCCACCCACCACATTTGAATAAAAATCTCATCACATTTCTTCACCAACCAAGAGTGGGGCCCACCAATTCTAGAATTTTCTACCAAAATGATTAACTCCGAAAATTCAACAATTTCTGAACCAATCATCTCGTAAAATTCATAATAAATCATACGTTCATTTTTAACGGTTCAAAATTTATGGACATATACTCAACTTATATATGTATAACATATCCAAAAATTACCACGATCCAACGGTCGGATTAAAAATTATAACTCCCGCAAAATATCTCAAAAACCCTGATTTTTAATACTTCCATTCCGACAAAAATACTGATAAAAACCTCAACATTAACTCCTTCATTTTTAACCACAAAAATATATCCCTCATTTATATCCACAAAAATAAATATTTCCTTATCATATGAATCAATAATTAATTATTTACAAATAATATTACAGAATCACATTTATGACAACCAGGCCGTTCCCAGGAAAGAGGGGGCTTTCCAATAAGGATTTCTCCTTCTGTACCATATATTTACAAGGACATTATTGGCAATGTCTAGAAAGTTCTGTCTAAGGAGAGGTTTGGTCATCTAATTGCGCGCCAGTAAGGAGAAATCCTTATTGGAAAGCCCCCTCTTTCCTGGGAACGGCCTGGTTGTCATAAATGTGATTCTGTAATATTATTTGTAAATAATTAATTATTGATTCACATGATAAGGAAATATTTATTTTTGTGGATATAAATGAGGGATATATTTTTGTGGTTAAAAATGAAGGAGTTAATGTTGAGGTTTTTATCAGTATTTTTGTCGGAATGGAGGTATTAAAAATCAGGGTTTTTGAGATATTTTGCGGGAGTTATAATTTTTAATCCGACCGTTGGATCGTGGTAATTTTTGGATATGTTATACATATATAAGTTGAGTATATGTCCATAAATTTTGAACCGTTAAAAATGAACGTATGATTTACAAATAATATTTACAAATAATATTAATTATTTACAAATAATATTTACATATATTTGGCGACAATTGTATTATTGAAGTTGTAGTTTGTTTTCTGTACCATATATTTGGCGACTCAGAATGGGTGTTGTGTACCTATTTTGGGAGCGTCACACCTACCCCCACCCACCTACCTACTCACCCAACTGCCCCACCCTAGGCCCCCACCCACCTACCTACCCATCCACCCCATTTTACCCACCTACCCACCCCCACTTACATATCCACCCCACCCACCCCACCCACGCACCCACTCCACCTACCTACCCATCCCCACCCCACCCCATACCCTACCCCCCACCCCACCCACCCCATCCATGCCACCCCCACCCTAGCCTCCCAAAAAAAATAATATTATATGATTACGTATACATCCCTTACCCCCCACCCACCCTCACCCCCCACCCTAAAAAAATAATATTATGTAATTATGTATACACCTCTTATCCCCCACCCTACCCAACCCCCCATCCCCCACGCTCACCAAAAAAAAATATGTATACACCACCCACCCCACCCCACCCCACCCCATCCCATCCCATCTGTAAGACCCCAAATTATTAATAAATGAAATTTAAATTCCCTCTATTTATTATTTTGAAATAGTAAGGGTTAAATTGATTAATACTTTAGTTATGGGTAAAATGTGTAAATTTTAAATAAGCAAGTGGTTATAAAATATTCATTTTTGTCGGGGAATATTCGTTTGGTCGTGGAATATTCTTGCTGTCGGGGAATATTCGTACGACGGCGCAGCCTTGTGTGGGCCCCATAACGGAAAGCGATTGGATGAAGAAAACGACAAGTATAAGTTTTTTATTAATAACGGCGTAGTTGTTACCGTTAATACTGTTGGAATACCCGGTGGTTAAAACACAGTAATACGCGTTGTTACAGTAGCACACTGTATTGCACCAATTATTGATTCTTACGTAAGAAGGCACTACTCAATAATTGTTACAGTAGTTACTGTTCAATATTTTATTTTATTGATTCAATAATTGCTGCGTTGATATTTTATATTATTGTTGTTTCAATAATTGTTGCTGCACAGTATTTCCCATTATCAGATCAATAATTCATATTATTTGAATAATATTATTAGATAACATTATTGGCAATGTCTAGAAAGTTCTGTCTAAGGAGAGGTTTGGTCATCTAATTGCGCGCCAGTAAGGAGAAATCCTTATTGGAAAGCCCCCTCTTTCCTGGGAACGGCCTGGTTGTCATAAATGTGATTCTGTAATATTATTTGTGAATAATTAATTATTGATTCATATGATAAGGAAATATTTATTTTATGTGGATATAAATGAGGGATATATTTTTGTGGTTAAAAATGAAGGAGTTAATGTTGAGGTTTTTATCAGTATTTTTGTCGGAATGGAGGTATTAAAAATCAAATCAGGGTTTTTGAGATATATTGCGGGGGTTATAATTTTTAATCCGACCGTTGGATCGTGGTAATTTTTGGATATGTTATACATATATAAGTTGAGTATATGTCCACAAATTTTGAACCGTTAAAAATGAACGTATGATTTATTATGAATTTTACAAGATGACTGGTTCAGAAATTGTTGAATTTTCGGAGTTTATCATTTTGGTGGAAAATTCTAGAATTGGTGGGCCCCACTTGTGGTTGGTGAAGAAATGTGCTGAATTATATTTCAAATGTGGTAGGTGGGAATAGTAGCAGGTAAAGCCATCAGGTTGCAGGTCAAACCTACCAAAATTTTCCTATAAATAGAGGGCTAAGTTAGAATTGAAAATCACACCAGAAACAAGTTTTCTCTCTTTCTCTCTCTAGATTATTGAGTGTATTTTGTGAGTATTTAGATACTTTGAGAGTTTCTATTCATCAGAGCAAGTTTCTTTCAGCCTTATACCGGTATTCCGACCAGAAGTACTGATATTTTGAGGTAAGGGATATTATTTTCTTCTTAAATGATATTATTTTCTTCAATATCATTATGCTGAAATATTGATATGAGTTTTTATCAAATTTGGAACTTTTTGTGTCGGGGTTACTATTCACGTATACGGCACTATTCACGTATACGGCACTATTCACGAATACGGCACTATTCACCGAAAAATAAAATTTTTCCTTTTTGTCCAAGATGTCTATTATGGTTACTATCTTTGATTGTATCCATGTTTTGATCTTTATTTTTGAATTCTGCTTCACAATTGATTATTATGAAGTATTATTGATCTTGGATAAACTGTTATACGAATCCCTACTATTTGTCCTTCTGTCTCATTGGATTCGTTCTCTTTAAGATATTTTTCATCATCCTCAGTCCTAAATGATGATATTACTGAATATCTTTGGCCTGTAGTGCAAAGATGTATAATTACTTGATGAATATCTTTGGCCTGTAGTGCAAAGATGAACAGGTGTTGAGATGAACATGACCGACTGATGATACAAATGAATATCTTTGGCCTGTAGTGCAAAGATGAATATTTGGTTAAAGATGATTATTAATTGATGTTACAGGGATAAAATATTGATGATGGACTTTTAAATCTTAGAAGATAGTAGAATTCTTTCTCTACTTGACTCTTCTAATGGTTTGCTGTTTCCGCTGCAGTTGTTGATCTAAAACTTGTTGTCGATTATATTTTATCAGATTTTTCCCTGTTGAAGACTAACGATAATTTGTTGTATATTATCTTAGTCATAATATTCTTTACTGGGCTAGTTGAGCTCACCCTTTTCCTTTTTGTTCCATTTTTCTTCTCAGGAGGTGAGAACATAGCAGGATCTAGTCGGGGTATGGAGTGATGGTTCTAGAAAGATGTATTAGCAGTCCTCACTATTTCTGTAAAATAGTGTTTGAATAATTGTAATGAGGATTTATTTGAGTGTGGATATTGTCTAGAAGACAATATTTGTATTTAAACTCACAGTATGTGTTGTCGTATTTTGCACGACAATTGTATTATTGAAGTTGTAGTTTGCTTTCTGTACCATGTATTTGGCGACTCAGAATGGGTGTTGTATACCTATTCTGGGGGCGTCACAGTTGGTATCAGAGCTTAGGGATATGATCCCTGGCTGAGATGTGAGACAAGAACTAGGAGGGGAGAGACGGGGAATTCCTTCGCTAGTATGACCTGACTAAGTTTATTTGGTGTTTATTTGGTCGGTCAGAGTATAGGGATAATATATGACATGACTATTAACCCTTGTTTTATGGCAGTATTTAAGAATGGCAGCTGAGAACGTTAATAATGGAGTAAATCAGACCGTGGAGACACCTTTGATCACTACCCAGGGGAACGTGCAACAGGAAGGCAATATTCCTCCTGTAAACAACGTTACCGAGCAAACGATGAATGATGGAATGTTTAGGAGCTTTTTGCAGTTCATGCAAAATCAGACGAGGGAGACTCGTGTGCAGAATACGGGTGGAAATGATAACAACGCGCGGTTTGTCACAGCTAAGCAGTTCAAAGAATTGGGACCACCAGAATTTAAGGGAAAGCCGGATCCGATCATGGCGGAAACGTGGGTCAAGCAAATTACCAAGATATTTGATGTCTTGGGATGCACGGAGGAACAGAAGGTTCCATTCGCCACATTTATGTTCCGCGGTGAGGCAGACTACTGGTGGGAGTCTGTGAAGCGTACCCAGCCTGACGCACTCAACATGTCCTGGGAAACATTTCAAAAACTGTTCAATGACAAGTACTTTCCTGAAAGTATTCGTCATATGAAGGAGGTTGAGTTTATTAGACTGGAACAAAACAACATGACGGTGTCCCAGTACGAGGCGAAGTTTGCAGAGTTATCCAGGTTTGCACCTCATTTGGTCGAAAATGAGGAACGAATGACGCGGATGTTTCTGAGAGGTTTAAAACCTGAGATTCGTCAATACCTTATCTCTCATAAATTTTCTCTGTATTCAGATGTTGTCAACAGGGCTCAATTATTAGAGAGAGATAATGAGTATACTCAACCGAGGGACCACAACCAGGGTCATACCGGTGACAGCAATCATCAGAGCGATGATAACCAACGAGGAGGGAAAAATACGAACAAAGGCGGTAACCACTCGGTGGTCATCGTGGCCATGATAATAGGAGAGGTGAGTCAAGTGGAAATTTCAGAAAGAGGAGATTCAACAATGACGGGAAGACATCAGCACCAGCACCAGCACCAACAACAAATTTTAGGGGAGGAGAACGACCGCCAGTTAGATGTTACAAATGCGGGAAAGAGGGACATATCAGCCCAAACTGTCCACAACAATCCAAGGTGTGTTACAACTGTGGGAAGGAAGGCCACATCGCTCGAGATTGTACTGTAGCGAAACCAAGTTCAGCGGGAGTGGTGACTCCAAGGGCTGTCCCGGATAAGGCGAAATCAGCGGTTCCTGGAAGAGCGTTTGTCGTAACTGGCCAAAACGCGAGAAACCCGAACGAGGTGATCACGGGTAAGCTAATCTTGAATTCTTGCGAAGTTTATACTTTACTAGATACCGGTTCTACCCATTCTTTTATCTCTCCTGCTTGTGCTCAACGTTTAAACTTGACTCCGGAGAAATTGGACTTTAACTTATCTGTTGAAACTCCGTTGGGTGAAACCTTCGTTACATCTACAGTTTATAAATCTTGCATGATCCAAGTTGGCACTATCACATTACCTGTTGATCTTATCTCTTTAAAGATACTTGCTTTTGATGTGATTTTAGGAATTGATTGGTTAACCACTCATCATGCTAAAATTGATTGTTTTCGTAAGGTTGTTAGTTTTCATATTCCTAACCAACCTGTCATACGAATTCAAACTACTAAACCACTAAAATCAGTCACTGTCATATCAAGCCACAAAGCTATTCGTTTATTGAAAAACGGATGTCAAGCTTTCTTAGCCCATGTTATGGATTTGAACAAAGACAAGTCAGATTTGAATAATATTTCTATTGTTAGAGAATTTTCCGATGTATTTCCTGAAGAACTTCCCGGTCTACCCCCGGAACGAGAAATTGAATTCTTTATTGACCTTGAACCCGGTACAAAGCCCATTTCTAAAACCCCATATCGAATGGCTCCTATTGAACTTCAGGAGTTAAAAGTCCAACTACAGGAGTTGTTGGACATCGGTTTTATTCGTCCTAGTACGTCTCCTTGGGGTGCTCCTGTTTTATTCGTAAAGAAGAAAGACGGGAGTATGCGACTTTGTATTGACTATCGAGAATTGAACCATGTCACCATCAAGAATAGGTATCCGCTACCTCGCATTGATGACCTGTTTGACCAGTTGCAAGGAGCACAATTCTTTTCAAAGATCGATCTTCGTTCTGGATATCATCAGCTGAAGATTAAAACTGAGGATATTCCAAAGACTGCCTTCAGAACTCGGTACGGGCATTATGAATTCTTAGTAATGTCTTTTGGATTGACTAATGCTCCTGCTGCCTTCATGGATATGATGAACCGTGTATTCAAAGAATATTTGGATCAGTTCGTTGTTGTCTTTATTGATGACATCCTCATCTATTCCAAAAGCCGTGAAGATCATGAGCGCCATTTGAAGCTGGTACTGCAAAGGCTTCGTGAAAACAAGCTATATGCCAAACTGAAGAAATGCGAGTTCTGGCTTGAGGAAGTAGCATTCCTTGGGCACGTGGTGTCAAAACATGGAGTATCTGTCGACCCGGCGAAGATTGAAGCCATACAAAGTTGGGAGCAACCGAAGTCGGTAACCGAAGTACGTAGCTTTCTGGGCTTAGCTGGTTATTATCGGAGATTTGTGGAAGGATTTTCTCGAATCGCTACTCCGTTAACTCAGCTGACTCGGAAAGATACAAAATTCGTATGGAGTGAGGAATGCGAGAAGAGTTTCCAAGAACTCAAGAGGAGACTCATTTCGGCACCTGTTTTGACAATACCATCTGGTTCGGATGGATTTGTTATCTACAGCGATGCTTCAGGCAAAGGGTTAGGATGTGTTCTCATGCAACATGGGAAAGTCATAGCCTATGCCTCACGACAACTCAAAGAATATGAGAGGAATTATCCTACTCATGATTTGGAGTTGGCAGCAGTCGTTTTTGCGTTGAAGATCTGGAGACACTACCTGTATGGGGAGAAAGTGGAGATCTATACAGATCATAAAAGCCTCAAATATTTCTTCACCCAAAAGGAACTCAACATGCGGCAACGACGTTGGCTTGAGCTGTTGAAAGATTACGATCATACCATCCAATACCATCCTGGAAAAGCAAACGTAGTAGCTGACGCATTGAGTAGAAGATCATATGCGGGTACGAGTGCAATGTTTTTAACACAAAGGCCCATTTTGTATGACTTGCAAAGGATGGAGATAGAGATGAAGGCTCCAAGTACCCACATGATGATATCAAATATACGAGTAGAACCGACTTTAATCGATAAAGTTAAAGCTGCTCAAGCTACGGATATAGAGCTGATGCGTATGAAGAAGAAAGTGCAAGAAGGTGCTATTCCAGAAGCAAGAATCGATGAAGAAGGAATACTTCGAGTCAACTCCAGACTTTGTGTTCCTAACGATTTTGACTTGAAGCATAGAATAATGATGGAGGCACACAACACACCGTTTGCAATCCATCCTGGGAGTACCAAAATGTATCACGATCTTCGACATACATTTTGGTGGAGCAATATGAAAAGAGAGATCGCGGAGTTTATCTCGAGATGTTTAACTTGTCAACGTGTAAAAGCGGAGCATCAAGTACCAAAGGGTCCATTGCAACCACTTGAGATTCCGAAATGGAAGTGGGAACACATTACTATGGATTTTGTTACAGGTCTTCCCAAGGTTTCTCAAGGCATAGATGCGATTTGGGTTATTGTTGATAGATTAACCAAGTCCGCTCATTTCTTGCCGATACGTGAGACTTATTCCCTTGAACGTCTTGCTAGTATGTACGTGAACGAGATTGTGAGATTGCATGGCATGCCAGTATCCATAGTTTCGGATCGTGACCCAAGATTCACTTCACGATTTTGGGTTAGCTTGCAGAAAGCTATGGGCACGGATTTACGATTCAGTTCAGCATACCATCCTCAAACGGACGGACAATCAGAGAGGACTATTCAAACTCTTGAAGATCTATTAAGACTTTGTGTCTTAGATCTCAAAGGGAGTTGGGATAAGTACCTACCATTGGTGGAATTCTCCTACAACAACAGTTATCAGGCGAGCATAGGTATGGCTCCATTTGAGGCGTTGTATGGAAGAAAATGTCGTTCTCCAGTATGCTGGGACGAGGTGGGTGAAGCAACATTGTTGGGACCAGAATTGGTACGCATTACTACAGAGAAGATCCAAACGATTCGACAACGTATACAAACGGCACAGGATCGACAAAAGAGTTATGCGGATCTTCATCGGAAGGACGTGGAATTTAATATTGGGGATCATGTATTGTTACGTGTTGCACCATGGAAGGGAGTTACAAGATTTGGGAAGAGAGGAAAGCTCAATCCAAGATTTGTTGGTCCATTTGAGATTCTTGAGCGAATAGGAAATGTGGCATATAGACTCGCATTACCTCCAAGCATGTCTCGTGTTCATAATGTTTTTCACATATCTATGCTTCGTAAATATGTTAAAGACCCGAACCACATTATTGAGTTAGAACCAGACGAGATAGCTGAAGATTTAACGTACGAGGAGGTACCTGTTAAGATCTTGGATAGGAAAGAGCATGTCCTACGCACGAAGGTTATACCACAAGTTAAGGTTTTGTGGAGAAACCATGCTATTGAAGAAATGACCTGGGAGTTGGAATCAGAAATGAAAGCGAGGTATCCTCACCTTTTTGAAACATCAGGTACGTACGTCAATTTCGAGGACGAAATTTCATAAGGAGGGGAGGTTGTAAGACCCCAACTTATTAATGAATAAAATCAAATTTTCTCTAAATATTATTGTGAATAATAAGGGGTTAATTTGATATAATACTTTGGTTATGGGTGAAATGTGCAAATTTTGCAAAATAAGCAAGTGGTTATAAAATATTTATTTTTGGTCGGTGAATATTCGGTTGGTCGTGGAATATTCTTGCTGTCGGGGAATATTCGTACGACGACGCAGCCTTGTGTGGGCCCCATAACGGAAAGCGATTGGATGAAGAAAACGACAAGTATAAGTTGTTTATAAATAACGGCGTAGTTGTTACCGTTAATACTGTTGGAATACCCGGTGGTTAAAATACAGTAGCACACGGTATTGCACCAATTATTGATTCTTACGTAAGAAGGCACTACTCAATAATTGTTACAGTAGTTATTATTCAATATTTTATTTTATTGATTCAATAATTGCTGCGTTGATATTTTATATTATTGTTGTTTCAATAATTGTTGCTGCACAGTATTTTCATTTATCAGATCAATAATTCATATTATTTGAATAATATTATTAGATAACATTATTGGCAATGTCTAGAAAGTTCTGTCTAAGGAGAGGTTTGGTCATCTAATTGCGCGCCAGTAAGGAGAAATCCTTATTGGAAAGCCCCCTCTTTCCTGGGAACGGCCTGGTTGTCATAAATGTGATTCTGTAATATTATTTGTGAATAATTAATTATTGATTCATATGATAAGGAAATATTTATTTTATGTGGATATAAATGAGGGATATATTTTTGTGGTTAAAAATGAAGGAGTTAATGTTGAGGTTTTTATCAGTATTTTTGTCGGAATGGAGGTATTAAAAATCAGGGTTTTTGAGATATATTGCGGGGGTTATAATTTTTAATCCGACCGTTGGATCGTGGTAATTTTTGGATATGTTATACATATATAAGTTGAGTATATGTCCACAAATTTTGAACCGTTAAAAATGAACGTATGATTTATTATGAATTTTACAAGATGACTGGTTCAGAAATTGTTGAATTTTCGGAGTTTATCATTTTGGTGGAAAATTCTAGAATTGGTGGGCCCCACTTGTGGTTGGTGAAGAAATGTGCTGAATTATATTTCAAATGTGGTAGGTGGGAATAGTAGCAGGTAAAGCCATCAGGTTGCAGGTCAAACCTACCAAAATTTTCCTATAAATAGAGGGCTAAGTTAGAATTGAAAATCACACCAGAAACAAGTTTTCTCTCTTTCTCTCTCTAGATTATTGAGTGTATTTTGTGAGTATTTAGATACTTTGAGAGTTTCTATTCATCAGAGCAAGTTTCTTTCAGCCTTATACCGGTATTCCGACCAGAAGTACTGATATTTTGAGGTAAGGGATATTATTTTCTTCTTAAATGATATTATTTTCTTCAATATCATTATGCTGAAATATTGATATGAGTTTTTATCAAATTTGGAACTTTTTGTGTCGGGGGTTACTATTCACGTATACGGCACTATTCACGTATACGGCACTATTCACGAATACGGCACTATTCACCGAAAAATAAAATTTTTCCTTTTTGTCCAAGATGTCTATTATGGTTACTATCTTTGATTGTATCCATGTTTTGATCTTTATTTTTGAATTCTGCTTCACAATTGATTATTATGAAGTATTATTGATCTTGGATAAACTGTTATACGAATCCCTACTATTTGTCCTTCTGTCTCATTGGATTCGTTCTCTTTAAGATATTTTTCATCATCCTCAGTCCTAAATGATGATATTACTGAATATCTTTGGCCTGTAGTGCAAAGATGTATAATTACTTGATGAATATCTTTGGCCTGTAGTGCAAAGATGAACAGGTGTTGAGATGAACATGACCGACTGATGATACAAATGAATATCTTTGGCCTGTAGTGCAAAGATGAATATTTGGTTAAAGATGATTATTAATTGATGTTACAGGGATAAAATATTGATGATGGACTTTTAAATCTTAGAAGATAGTAGAATTCTTTCTCTACTTGACTCTTCTAATGGTTTGCTGTTTCCGCTGCAGTTGTTGATCTAAAACTTGTTGTCGATTATATTTTATCAGATTTTTCCCTGTTGAAGACTAACGATAATTTGTTGTATATTATCTTAGTCATAATATTCTTTACTGGGCTAGTTGAGCTCACCCTTTTCCTTTTTGTTCCATTTTTCTTCTCAGGAGGTGAGAACATAGCAGGATCTAGTCGGGGTATGGAGTGATGGTTCTAGAAAGATGTATTAGCAGTCCTCACTATTTCTGTAAAATAGTGTTTGAATAATTGTAATGAGGATTTATTTGAGTGTGGATATTGTCTAGAAGACAATATTTGTATTTAAACTCACAGTATGTGTTGTCGTATTTTGCACGACAATTGTATTATTGAAGTTGTAGTTTGCTTTCTGTACCATGTATTTGGCGACTCAGAATGGGTGTTGTATACCTATTCTGGGGGCGTCACAGGTAAGGTGTGGGGGTGGGTGGGTAGGTAGGTGGGGTGGAGTGAGGTGGGTAGGTGGTGTGGTGGTAGGTGGGTGAGTGGGTGGGGGTTAGGGTGTGGGGGTGGGTAGGTGGGTGGGTGTGTGGGGTGGGGGGGGATGGGGTGAGTGGAGGTAAGGGTGGGGTGGGTGGTGTATACATATTATTTTTTTGGGTGTGGATGGGGGTGAGGAGTGGGGTGAGGGGGTGGGAGTGGGCGTGGGGGTGGGGTTGGGTTGGGGGTAAGGGTGTATACATAATCACATAATATTATTGGATGATTTGGGTGGGTGGGTGGGTGGGGTGGGGTGGGGGTGGGGGTGAAGGGATAGGGGTGGGTGGGTGGTGTGGGTGTGGGAGTGAGCGAGTGGGTGGGAGTGAGTGGTGGGGTGGGGTGGGTTAGGTGGGATGGGTGAGTGGGCGGTTGAGCTTCTTGAATATGTAAATATGGGTGGAAAGAACTTTTGATTTGAATTTGGAATAAAATATGGGTCGAAAAATGGTTAACCGGGTTGGAACTATATTTCTTTTTTAAAATATGGTTCTAAACTTTAACCAGCCCAAATAAATAAAAATAGTTAACCAACCCATTTGATTCCAATTAATATGGGTTGACCCGACAGTTAACCAACTATATTGCCATGTCTACTCATATCTCACAAAAGTGACCACTAATTCAATTAAACATTTAATACTATCGAGTCAACTCAATTAGATATAATGAATTATTATCGAGTTAGTTAATTCGGTTGATCTTTCAATTGATTGAAAGAACTGAAGTACCTTTACAAAAAAAATATTTGTTTCTCTGTTAATAAGATGGTAATAATGTTCACATATAAATCAAATTATAAGTTTGATCTATATATATTCCTAATTAGTTTTAAATCATCCCATCCAATCTACAACATTCAACATTTCATCCTACATTCCAACCACTTCCTCTTGGAATGTAGTGTTACTAATATGGGAAATGTAATTTAAAAATTCAAAAAAAATATAAAAATAAAAATTTACATTTAGTTTCTTACAATATTTCAATGTATGGGATGTCAGAAATCAAAATATTTGAATCTATAAAATTTACTTCAAACATAATTACGGGTCACTACTTGTAACAAATAAGTCTTTGTATGTGTAGATACAGATATATTACTAGTGGTCATAAAAATATTAGGATTCAACCACCCAATTAATCTTTTTGGCATGAACCAGTACGTACCGGATGCAACCTAAGCAATATATGAGTATTTGATATTTTTCGAAAGGTCTCATTTAACATTCACTATTTCTCTCTTGAAAATTTGACAATATGTGAAGTATATATGTTCGCTTAGAAATTTAATACTCCCTCCGTCTCAAGATAAAAGTTTTTATTACTATTTTGGATAGTCCTATATTAAATGTCAACTTTTCTTTAATAACTAAATTTT
The DNA here is from genome assembly GCA_016801055.1 of Panax notoginseng. Lineage (NCBI taxonomy): Eukaryota > Viridiplantae > Streptophyta > Magnoliopsida > Apiales > Araliaceae > Panax > Panax notoginseng. The sequence continues at coordinate 136,997,067 of CM029023.1, forward strand.
TATACAATTTTTCCTATTATACCTTTAGCATTAAATATCTCATATTTTTCTTATTCTAAATTCAATAAGTATAATTAGTTATGTGTTGAAAATATTTTGAATTGAAAAGCTAGAAAGTCACTCTCTCACCTACATTGGAAATTATTAATGACATATTATTATGGACAGTTTTGTCATTTCATTCCTCTTAATATGCGTGAAAAATTCACCAAAACTTTTATCCTAAAACAAAGATCTCATTTAACATTCACTATTTCTCTCTTGGAAGAGTGTTCTAAATATGCACTTGCACCCTCATATTTGGGCCCCATCGAATCATGAGCTCTGATACCACTTGTAGCACCTGTAGTTGAGACTCTACCGTACTTATTAATTCATCTATATAGGCCTGGCAAACAGGCGGGTCCAGCCAAAAAGGTCCGATTTTTACTGAGCCAAAAATCTGCAGCCCAAAGTCCGGCCCGTGGCGGCCGGGCTGGGCCGAGACCAATTTTGTGCCTATTTTTTTGGGTTTGGCCCAAACGGGCCAGGCCAAAAATGGATGGACCAAATAGGCCTAGATTTTACTGGGTTACAAAACTGCAGCCCAAAACCCGACCCGTGGCAGGCGGACCGGCCCGGCCCACGGACTTGGGCCATGTTTGCCAGGTCTACATTTATACTTTTGAATTTATCTGATGTGCAATTCATATAAAATATCCCAACAATTGTCATATCAACTTCCATTCATTAAATTTTAAAAAAAAATGAATATAAAAAAGCAATACATCTTAACTTTTTGTCCTCATGTCGAAGTGTAATTTAGACAGGGAAAAAGTTGTATACAATTTCCTAGTAGGGTTGAACTACAATCAATTCAAAAGCATTTGTGCACTAAAGTTTCTAAATTTTTTAAGATAAAAATTGATTCACTATTCCCATAGTCTCCAATTCTCTGTTTTCAATCCCATTCAATAATACATTGAACATTTGAACTTATGCGGTTCGTCTCCTTATCAACAATTGGATAAATTTTGATTTGATTCCTACTATTTACCATACTCAGCTCTTCGCTCAGCTCCCCTGCTATTAACAAAGAAATTATAAGCAAAATATTAAAAAATATATAAAAATAAAAACACCATATATTCCCTTTTGTAATAACGTGTGATCAAAATATTAAATTTACAATTGGTTTCTTCCAATGTTTGAGTCAATGAACCAAATGAAATTATTAAAAACTAGAATATTTGAATTTATAAGTTTTATTTAATCATATATCAAAACTAACCTCGCTACCTTGAATTATGTAGATACATATTGTTGTTAATGGTCATAAAAATGTTAAAGATTCAACCACCCAATTAAATCTGCCATCAATCTATTAACAACTGTCCTGCAATAACAACACTTCTTCTGGTACAAAAATAAACAGGTTTTATATAATATTTTTCTTAAGTTTATTTGCAAAATTTTAGATTTGAAAATTGGTGTAAATGTATATAGTTTTGATTAATGAATAGTAAATATTATAAGTTGTTTAAAAAGTATTAGAAAATAAATAATTATTATTTTAAATTTTAAACAAACTATCAATACAATTTGAATTTTAAAAGTTGTTAAATTAATTAGGATTAAAAAAATGAGTCTCTTAAAGCTATTGTTTCTCCTGAGATTATTCTTAGCACCCTCAAAGGTATGAAGAAAAACAAAAGCCAGGGTCCTGATGGTTTTAATGTGAACGTCTTTCTTCATTCTTGGCATACGGTAGGTCCTGATTTCACTAAAGCCATTCAATCCTTTTTTGCTACGGGAAGCATGCTAAGGGAAACAAATGCTACTGCTGTAGCTCTCATTATCCTTCAAACATGTCTGACTTTCGTCCTTGTAACACCATTTACAAGTGTATTTCCAAAATTCTTGCGGATAGATTAAAGCAAACTCTACCCGGACTCATCTCAAAATCTCAAGCTGCTTATCATAGGAAAAATGGTCCTTCCAGATGTGCAATTAAGATTGATCTTAAAAAGATTTTTGACTCAATCCGATGGGAATTTTTGTTTGATGAACTCATACTATTTGGATATCCTCCAAAATTTGTTTATTGAATCAAAAGTTGTCTCTACTTTTATGTTTTCAATTAAAGTGAATGGTTTGTGTTAACGCCAATATCTTTCCACGAACTCCAATCACTTAAAGCTCGTCCAAATCCTGCACAGTAAACACGACAACACCAAAAGCTTGACGGCTTGGACCGTCGGGGGATAGCTCCTGCGTGAGAGTCAGTACAGGCAATCACAAGGTTAACAATGGAGAAAAATAATATCTAGAGTCTTGAGAGAGAAAATAATTCAGTTAGTTGTTACCTTTTTCCTTTTGTGTGATCCATGCCTCATATATTCCAAAGTCCGGTTTGTTCTGTATGCAACTAACTTCCCCGGGCCCACAGCCTTTAGCCGACTAAACCCTGTCCAATCCTCATTAAATACAATGCAGAGATGATAGTCAAAGTTTTATCCCCATAATCATCACCGGTCAAAGCCCAAGTGGAATCATACTCATCCAATAGTTCGGCCCACTATCTCGGCCCAATACTCCATAGGCCCCAAATAAAGATGTTATCCACCCAATGGGTTAGCCCAATGAACCGGCCCAATACTTTCAAGATCCATCCCAACATGTCTAAAGTATTATGGCTCAACAGTTCGCTTTGTGGTTATTTCAAAGGCCAAAGGGGTATCCGCCAAGGAGACCCATTGTCACCTTACCTGTTTGTGCTAGCTATGGAAAGTCTTGCTATATTGCTTGCAAACAAAATTAGTTCCCCCGACTTAAAATTCCATTGGAGAGCAAAGGTCTGCAAGCTATCTCATCTTTGTTTCGCTAACGACTTGCTTCTTTTCTGCCATGCAAACCTGCCCTTTGTCACTATCCTAAATGAATGCCTCGATTCTTTCTCATGTTTTACTGATCGATTTGTCTATAAACTACTACAAAAGCCGGTGCTTCTTAGCAAATGTTTTCCCTCTGCTAACAGATCAAATCCTTTCAACTCTCGGCATTGCAAGAGGTGATCTTCCAGTCAAATTTTTGGGAGTGCCTCTGATTTCTTCAAAGTTATCTGCTAATGATTGCGTTCCTCTTATCCAAAAAATTACTATTAGAGTAAGATCTTGGGCAAACTGTTTTCTTTCCTTTGTGGTTAATAAATTCCATCTTATTTGCAATTCAATCTTATTGGTCTGCTTTCTTTTTACTGCCCAAATCTGTCATCAAGCTTATCGATCAAACTCTTTTTTGGTTCTTATGGAAGGGAACTTCTCTTGAAAAGTATGGCTCAAAAGTTGCATGGGCTAAGGATTCTCTCCCACTATGTGAGGGGGGGCTTGGGATTGAAGAGAGAGGAGATTGGAACAAAGCTCAGATTCTTTTTCATTTATGGCAGGTTGTGTGCTTTGATTCTACTTTCTTTTGGGCTGAATGGATTCACAAAACTATCTTGTTGAAGCATAATTTTTGGACTACTCCCATTCTGTCTAATGTTTCAAAAAATGTGTGTTGTGTGTATGCGTACCTTTTTCTTGAAGACTACCATGCTAGGTTATACTCTCTTGCCTGGTTTTTCGTGCCACCAACTCCTGTCTGACACAGCCCCCTACTTCTCTCTGATCTCAGCCAGATACATGCATGCTGTCACCTTTTTCTTCCACTGTACATACTGCCGGCTGGATAAAATCACATCCACATTAATGATTTTTAGACCTTTTGTCAACAGCCTTCCTTTTTTCATCATTACAAGTCAAAAACTTAGATATTAAAAGATCTAATGGATCGACCCATTGACCCGATCCAATACTATGGGGATATAATTAAAGATAATATAAGGATTAGGCCCAATAACTTTTAGGGCCCAATAGTAAAGATCCAATAGACTAATTAATTAAATAGGCCCGCTCCATCCGGTCCAATAAGAAAAATATCATGACCCAACAAGCTTCCTCCCCCTTCTAATAAACCAGACCGTATCTTTTGAGATGAACAATCTACGGTCAAGGCATCTACCATATGGGTTGCTATCTGATCTGTTGGACCTAAGGTGAGCTGGTACAAGATGATTTGGCACAATCTTCAGGTACCACGTTTCTCTTTTTTCTTGTAGCTGGCTTTCTATAACAGAATTGTTACTTGGCCCCTTGAGAGTTGTTGTTTATGTAATGGGGCAGCTGAATTCTCAGCTCATCTTTTCTTTGAATGTGACACATCTTATCTCATTTTGAAAACGGTTTTGGCTCATCATGGCTGGTTTGGAATTCCCTTCTCTTGGGAGCAGATTGTGTGTCATATTAGGTTTACTAGGATGGATTGGATGTCATCCCTCATCATTAAACTCTGTTTGGCTACGATGGTCTACAAAATATGGAATGAACGAAATCGATGAGTGCATGGAGAACATCCTACTGTCACTTCTATAATTGCTCAAGATTGTATTAAAATTATTAAATTTAAGCTATACAATGTCAAGAAATTAACTCTCTCCATTCCTATATGTAGGTCGTTTTAGACCTTTTTTTTATTCTTAATTATTTGTCGTTTGTGGTTATCTAGGAGAATTGATTACTATTTTTCCCAAATTGCCCCTTATTACTCCACCTAATCTTTTGATTCATATTTATGAGATAAGTGAGGTGAAGGGTATTATAGACAATTTATACTATAGTTAATATTTTTCAATCATTTCCTTAATTCTTGTGCACATGTCTAAAACGACCTATATTAAAGAACGGAGGGAGTAGTATATATTTAGACAGATACCCTTTTCTTCGGGTCTGGCAATTATAGCCTTTTTGGTTATAGTATTTACATCATTGGCATGTCTGTGATGAGCCTGCTATAGCAGCTTAGCGGGGTATGCTCTGTTTCTTGTACTCTTTTTTTTTATAGGATTAAATATGAATTAGTACCTTAAACAATAGGGCATATTCTACTTCGGTGATCCACCTTTTAATTTTGTCAATTAGGTTATTAAACTATCAATTTTTTTCAATTAAACAAATTGAACACGCCACGTCAGCAATTGCTGATGTGGCTAATTTAAGTGGGGTCTTAACAAGCTTACGTGGCAAATAAATAATTTAATATACATTACATAAACAAATCATTTTAGGCTTAAATATGAATTAGTACCCTAAACTATAGGTCATATTCCACTTCGGTGATCCACCTTTCAATTTTGTCAATTAGGTTATTAAACTATCAATTTTTTTAATTAAACAAATTGAACACGCCACGTCAGCAATTGCTGACGTGGCTAATTTAAGTGGGGTCTTAACAAGCTTACGTGGCAAATAAATAATTTAATATACATTACATAAACAAATTATTTTAACAGCATGGGCAAAATTGTCAATATCTTAAAAAGTCCTAATTAAAATAAAACAAACCTATCAGACTAAAGGAAATCAAGCAAACAATTCGATCACACCTCTCGGCTCTCCCCCAATTCTCGATAGAAAAAATCCTAGATCAACCGAAGCGCGAAGAACTGAAGATAATCAACCATGGCGACACGATAATCGGTTTAACAATCAAGTAAGTATGTGACTTAGCTCTTCTCTGTTGCTCTTCTCTGTAGTTCCTTAATTTTGCATAAATCCTACTCAGTTCTCACGATAATCCTACTCATCTGGTGTGATTTAACAGATTTAAGGAAAACAAGCGAGATAGGGTTTCAGTTATCTACCTCCAAAAATCCCTAACTGAAAATGGAAATTACTGATATGGAAGATGAACTGGAGTTGGGCGAGTGTCTTGATTCGATGGGTGAGACTCCAAGGTGCTATTGTGGGTATAGAGCTCGAATGAAGATATCTTGGACTAAGAGTAATCCAGGAAGAAGGTTTTTTGGTTGTCCACAATGGAACAAGGTATAGTAATATAGTTTTTGTTGGCTGAGTTTTTCTCTTATTCTCTAGGTTCTGTAAAATAGGAATTTAGCAAGGTATAGGAATTCAATTTATGTTTTAAATTGGTTTTTATCAACCATGCAGGACAAATTGACAAGCAAACACTGCAACTTCTTTTGTTGGTATGACCAAGAGATTTGTAAAAGGTCTAAAGAAGTTTTACCTGAGTTGAAACTTATGATAAGTGCTCTGAATTTAGAAATAGAAAGGAAGAAGTATGAAATTGAGAGAGGCACTGAAAAAATAAATGAATTGGAAAAATGCAATGAAAAACTTCAAATTAAATGTGCAGAGCAAAGTGAAGAGGTTGGAAGACTGAGAGAGCATATTGAATTGTTGAGAAGGAAGGATAAAATGTGTAGTACTTCAATTAAAGCCTTATTGTTAGGCATGATATTGGTATTCATGTTAGGACATCTGTATGTGAATGATGGTGGTGAATAATTGTAATTTATAGTTTGAATTATGTATAAAAGAACAAGTTTGCTGAATGAACTAGTTTGAATTATGTACAAATTTATAGTTTGTAATTTTTTTTGCAATGAATGAATGTAAATTTGCACTGAATGATTGTAAATTTTGCAATGAATGAATGAATGTAAATTTGCACTTCAATTAATCATTTTATTGTTTTAGTTTGCAATGGTGAAAGTTTATAACAATGTTTGCAGTTTATATGTGCACAGATCTGGTAATGGTGTACAAAGCACTGCATTTATTCCTTTTTCTATAATAAACTCTTGTCATAACAAACTGCTGCAAACATAACAATGAAACTGGTATAAAATTATGCATCTGTTATTTCCATTAACAGATGCATAATATTAAAAGCAACAATAATACAATGATACTTCCAAAAACATAAACTTTTGTATTAAAGCACTCTGTTCAACATGTTCAGACAAAGCCACATAGATGTCATACATAATGTGCACCACTTGCATAAATTAAACCAAGCTGTCACAGTTTGGCAACAGAAAATAATATAGAACTGTTTGGCTGACATGATGTGCACCACTTGCCAAAACATATACCAAAACCATAAGTTATAGTATCATAATGTGCACTATAATATTAATACTAATAATATCCACTTGCCAAAACATAAGTTATACTGTCCTACTTAATTGCTTGAACTAGTTATATTGCTTGAACTACATCTATGTTCAGCTTGAGGAACAATTGTCTTGATTGCATTACCCAAACCCTACACAAAAACATGACTACATTAACTATATATAACAAACATTTATAATATGGTAAACGAAAAATACAATAAAATGAAATTAAGTACCTTTTGTTGGTCTGTAATAACTGTGAGACCATATCCTCCACCAAGATAACCTAGATCATCCATTAAAATATGCAAAAACCAAGTCCAGCTGTCTGTGTTCTCAACCTCTACTACTGCCCAAGCAATGGGATACATTTGATTATTTGCATCCCTCCCAACTGCACATAACAACTCACCCTTGCATATTCCTTTGAGAAAACATCCATCAAGGCCAATTATTGGCCTACAACCTAGCAACAAGTAACTCTTCATCACTCTCAACTAACCAGTCACAATTACTACTTATATCAGAGTCTGTATCTCCTACTCCTTCATATTCTATATCCTTCTCATTATCAGTCTGAAGCACATCAACCTCAATCTCTTCTACTCCCTCATTATCAGTCTGTTCTTCAATGTTAACATCTGTTAAAACTTCAACAAATCCCTCACTGTCATCATCAGTACTTACTATTTGTTCATGGTCATGGTCTGAGTATATCTCAACAACAGGGTTCTTCTTAGCATACTCACACATGTCAATAACACCTTTATCATAACCTACTGCCCTAAGCCCTTCTGCTAAACTTTGACCAAGAATAAGATAATATACATTTTTCACATTCTTGCTTCCAAGTACTGTTGAAACATAATCAATAATCTCAGGCCCAGTTATATAATCAGGATCATATTTACACAATTGACTAACAGTGCCTCCAACATAATCAACTATATCACCATTATTTATTAGTTTACCACCATGATGAAATCTTAAAGTAATGACATCCATTTCTGCATTAACCAAAAATATATAAATATTATATATATATTTAACAAGTACTAAACATAAAGTAAATAAATGGGGACCTCACATGAGTTAGGGAGACAAAACTATGGGGAACTGACGGGGAATACTACTTTACAGTTAGAAGACTACAGATTTGTAAGCAATACAAACATAAAGTCCAAATATAACACATATTCAAACCATAAACATAAACTTACTTCGCTATCTTTCGAAAGTAGTGACCGAAAGTGGGGACCGACAGTGAGGACCGACAGTGGGGACCGATGTTGTTTGTGGTGAACGCCGACTCAGCACATATTGCACATGCACGGTCCTTATTCGCTGGAATCGTGATGAAATCGTGCCGGAATGGGTGATTATCTTCAATTCTTCGCGCTTCGGTTAATCTAGGGTTTTTCTATCGAGAATTGGGGGAGAGGTGTGATCGAAGTGTTTGCTTGATTTCCTTTGGTCTGATCGGTTTGTTTTATTTTAATTAGGGCTTTTTAAGATATTGACAATTTTGCCCATGCTGTTAAAATGATTTGTTTATGTAATGTATATTAAATTATTTATTTGTCACGTAAGCTTGTTAAAACCCCACTTAAATTAGCTACGTCAGCAATTGCTGACGTGGCGTGTTCAATTTGTTTAATTGAAAAAAATTGATAGTTTAATAACCTAATTGATAAAATTGAAAGGTGGATCACCGAAGTGAAATATGACCTATAGTTTAGGGTACTAATTCATATTTAAGCCTTTTTTATATAATACTCTCAATTTAGCAACAACAAAAAAAGTGAGAGTAGAGGGAAGCAATTACTCTTTGCATGGTAACAATTACAAGTTATTTAGTATGTTTTTTAAAATATGTGTAGTTATATGTGAATGAAACTTTTCATGTCACAATTTTTTTCCCAATTATTTTAAATTTTCACTTTTTTAAAATTACGCACACATTCATGTACTACATATAATACTTTTTCCGTTTCAAATTATAAGTTTATTATTCACATATGAAAGTCAATTTGGAACTTTTTTTAAACTCAAAATTGAAATAATTTACTAAAAATTCTGAAACAATAAATCTTACAATAAGCAAATCACGTGAAATTGCTTGTTGCTTGTATTTTCTATTTTTTAATTTTCATCTTATTTTATGTGTTTTTTATTTATTGTTTTATCATCATATATCTAATTGGTTTACCTAAACTTAATTAGGCTTGTTTATATGAGAAATCATACCAATTGTCATTTTAAATCATCATTGTGTAGTTTTTTTTAATGTCCTAATCTATTACAATAATTTATTTTAACCTGGGAGAGGGGTCTAGGTGAGGATCGGGAAAACTTACCGTCTTTATCACTCTAATGTCGCCTTCTGAACTTTTGGATCTGTCTTCATAATAACAAGTTGTCAATAAAATTCAAACTCTCAAAACTCTATATTGATCATATCAAATAAAAAGAGGTGTAATTGATTGTTATGTATATTTGAAATTCTACCAGTGGTAACTCAAATAGTTAGAACAAGTGGTCAACAGATCAAGGTATTGGATGAACGGATCATATGCATACCGAGTCGAACTGAGTATTGAATTACTCAGATTTAATTCACAAAATTTATCGAGTATAAAATAAAATTTTATTGAGGTTCATTTAGCATACCCCTAACATTTTTAAAAAACTAATATGAAAATATTAGCAATGAAAAAAACTACACCAAGATACGGGTTTCATGTTTTCTTTGTTCCCCACCCAAATGAACATCTCGCCGGAAAAAGGAACCGTAAACCAACTGCAGGAATCTACAAAATTCAACACTGGATCCTACATTCTCACCAATTCGTGCTACTAATACGAGTAATTTAATCTAAAAATTCAAAAAAAATATAAAAATAAAAATTTACATTTAATTTCTTCCAATATTTCAGTTTATCAAATGAAATTATTAAGAATTATAATATTCAAATTTATAAATTTTCTTTAAACATAATTTTATCAAACACATAGCTCACCACCTCCAACAAATTAAATTGCTGCTCTTTGTAGATATATATTGATAATGGTCATGAAAATGTTAAGATTCAGCCACCTAATTGTTATATATGCGAATGATCTTTTTGGCATGATACCAACTGTCATGCAATATTACTACTCTCCCTCTTTTAAAAAAAAAAAAGGTTTATTTGAATTTTTTTCTAGCCAATTTGTAAATTTAAAATTAATGCAAATAGACTAAATAAAATTTATCAAATGAAATTGTTAAGAAACAAACAAAATTTTCTTTCCAAAAAATGTGAATTGTACTATCATGTTAAGGAAGTAAGATCGCAACAAACTTAATGGTTCATTGCACTCTCTCAGCTAATTGGGTTCATGGATTATTTTTTTTATCGATTTAAATGGAGAATTTGAAGCTCTTGAAATGAATTTGTTGTCTAGTATACGATTATTTTTCAACAACTTTTCATGTGAAATTTATAATCCTTATATTTAATATATGCTTTTATATATATATATATATATATATATATATATATATAAAATAGAAAAATAAATAAGACAACATAGGAAAAAGGTTGGGTCCTTAGGTCCGCATAACGATTTTTAGAAGAGTCTTATTATATATCGAACAAATTTATGCTAACTTATAATTGAAAAATTTATCAATACATCAAATTGATAAGAATTATAAAATTATACATATCTCACAAAAGTTACCACTAATTCAATTAAATATTTAATACTATCGAGTCAACTCAATTAAATATAATGAATTATTATCGAGTTACTTAATTCGGTTGATCTTTCAATTAATTGAAAGGTGAACTCAAGTACCTTTTAAATATAGGTATTGATTTTGTCCCAAGTGTAAATATAATTTATTTATTTTTTGAAATCATGTGCAAATACAATATTTAATCCTATACGGACCAACAAAAAAAAATATTTGTTTCTTTCTTAATAAGATGGTAATAATGTTCACATATAAATCAAATTATAAGTTTGATATATATTCCTAATTAGTTTTAAATCATCCCATCCAATCTACAACATTCAACATTTCATCCTACATTCTACCCACTTTCTCTTGGAATGTAGTGTTACTAATATGGTAAATGTAATTTAAAATTTCAAAAAAAATATAAAAATAAAAATTTACATTTAGTTTCTTCCAATATTTCAATGCATGGAATGAAGTTGTCAGAAATCAAAATATTTGAATCTATAAAATTTACTTCAAACATAATTACGCGTCATTACTTCTAACAAATTAAAGTCTTTGTATGTGTAGATACAGATATATTATCAGTGGTCATAAAAATATTAGGATTCAACCACCCAATTAATCTTTTTGGCATGATAGATGCAAATCATTCCGCTCACAAGCAATGTTATATAGCATAATGAATCCGTATGTACCGGATGCAGCCTAAGGGACTGTTTGATTGCAGCTGAATAGTTGAATGGCTGACCAATTCAGCCATTCAGTGCGTTTGTTTTGGAAAAAATTCGTCTGAATGGCTGATCAGACAATTTTGAGCTGATTGGTTTAGTCCAATTTTTTTTGGTTGAATGAGCGGTTGAATGAACTTTTTTTTTACAATATTAATTATTATATTAAGTAATATTAAATAAATTTACAACAATTTTTTAAATTTTTTTAGAGGGGAGAAATAATAAAAATATGTTATTCAAATGTTTCAGACATGTCAATTATCAAACAATTTTTTTCATTCAATTTTTATCAAATATCCCCTAAACAATATATGAGTATTTGATACTTATTTGTAAAATTATCAAATTTACTTCCTTATATTACTTCTGTATCGATATCAAATTGACAAATTATTTTTAATAAATCGTTCTGTTTTGATAAATATAATAGACAGATAAATAAATAAACACGACAACATAGGAAAAAAACATGCGCTTGAACACTCTCTTTGCTTCACTATTTTAATTTTATCTTTGAAAGTTTGTGAATTTTAAGTATCATGTCCTTGCTATTTCCAACTATAACCGCAGGTGTCACATTATAAATTTTGTGACCACTTTTCCAAAAGTAGAAGGTAGTCAATTTGAATGACATTTGTTTATGTTTGTTGGAATTATTATTTCAAGCCGGAATAAAAGAGTAACCAATTAAATACAATTAGTTACTAAGAATATAATTTGATATTTTATTCATCATTTGGATTTCCATAACATGTAAATTTTGATTTGATTTGAAGCCCTTTCTCGCATCATATGTTACTCCCCTTTTGCCATATCTTGCCGTAGAATTTGAAAAATTATATAAATATTATCTCTAATAACTGATTAAAAAAAATTAAAGTTACATTTAATTCCTTCTAATATTTGAGTTTATCAAAAGAAATTGTTAAGAATTGTAATATTCGAATCTACAAATTTTTACTTAAACATAATTTTATCAAAATTATTACATCTCTCACAAAAATTACTACTAATACTTATTCACGTAACTGACAATCAAATAATCGAAATAAAATATTTATAGTATATGTCATTATCATTTTTCCAATAGTGATTTTTAACCTTCTTTTCCTTCACATATATAGTTGTTTACTAATTTATAGCGTTCACTATTTTTCTCTTGGAAATTTAACGTTCACTATTTCTCTCTTGGAAATTTGTCTAGAAATCTAATACTCCATTCCTCCGAAGATAAAAGTCATTATTATTTTGGATAATCCTATATTAAATGTCCACTTTCCTTTAATAATCAAATTTTTAAACAATTTTTCCTATTATACCTTTAACATTAAATATCTCATATTTTTCTCATGTTGGACAAAAATCTCATTTAACATTCACTGTTTCTCTCTTGGAAGAGTGTTCTAGATATGCACTTGTTGTTCCACCATATTTGGGCCCCATCGAACTATGAGCTATGATACCACTTGTAGCACCTATTATCTGTAATATATAGTATTATTTAATAATGCATATAAATATGATAATAATAAATTATGCAAAACATAAATAACTTGTAAAATGATAAAAATAAATCCGAGTCCTTTGAATTCACAAAGTCACCTTAAAGCAAATTTATTCCCCCACAGATGCTAAGGATTAATTGAATAATTGCTTCCCAAGATAAAACGGATTTCAATTCTTAATTAGTAGCATTACAAAATTAAGAATTTATCGAACCAATTTCTATGTTTATGTACTGAACTTAATATGAATGTTAATGATGCATGCATGAAGATAAAACTTACTGCAACACTTTACAAATAACGAGAATTTGCAGAAACGGAAGTGCAACTCTTGTAAGACCCCAACTTTTATAAATAAAGATGAATTTTCTATAAATATCATTTTTGAATAATATGGAGTTAATTTGATATAATGTTATAGTTGTGGGTAATATTTATAAATTTTGCAAAGTACGCAAGTTGTTATATAATATTCGATTGGTCGGGGAATATTCGTTTTAACAGGGAATATTCGTACAACGGCACAATCATTGGTGGACCCCACAACGGAATTATTGTCGGATTGAGAAAACGACAAAACTATTTTATTAAAAATAACGGCGGAAGTTTTACCATTGTTACTGTTGAACTACTCGGTAGTAAAAGTACAGTAATACGTGTGGTTGCATAGTAGCACACGGTATTGATTATTAATGCTTATGTGAGAAGTCACTCAGTTTGATTCAATTATTGTCAGTTAATAATATGAATTATTTAGCGATAATGACGTTTTGTTTTATTCGTATTATTAACGTAATAAAACAGAAACATCTTTTTATATAAAACAGAATACTTTATTAAAGTTATTCTATAAATAGAATATATTATATTTTATTTAAAAGATTTTTCTTTAAATATGGACCGTCAGATTAAAGTAATCAATCTGGACCGTTCATGGATTAGTTACTATGCATTCTATTTTTCTATAAATAGCAGCTCATTCCTTCATTATTTCTTACGAATTCACTGAACTCTAGAGAGAGAAACTATAGAGAGAAACTATAGAGAGAGAGAAGAAGAGTATTCTGCTACTTAACTACTTCCTTATTTCAGCTCTTCTTTAAAACGGTAAGGGGTGTTATTCTTTCTTATTCATGAAGAGAACTGTTGTTATTCCATTTCTTATTATTCTGTTGGAATAACCTGTATACGCGGTCTACCCTATACTTGGTGACATTCTTCTATTATTCTGTTGGAACATCCTGTCTGTGTGTTTTACACCGGACCTGGTTCCGTTTTTATTATTATTCTGTTGGAACATCCTGTCTGTGTGTTTTACACCGGACCTGGTTCCGTCTTGTTATTATTCTGTTGGAACATCCTGTCTGTGTGTTTTACACCGGACCTGGTTCCATTATTTATTATTCTGTCGGAATATCCTGTCTGTGCGTTTACGCCGGACCTGGTTCCATTATTTATTATTCTGTCGGAATATCCTGTCTGTGCGTTTACGCCGGACCTGGTTCCATTATTTATTATTCTGTTGGAATAACCTGTCTGTGCGGTCTATCGCATGCATGGTGATTTCTTTTGTTATTCCATTCTTTATTGTACTCAGTTGGTTAAGTTTTGACTTCTATACTCCATGAAATTTGTGGAATATCCTTGATAATTGCGTTTCATCCAGTATCTTTTCATGAAAATATTCTTCTAAGCATTCTTGAATTTTACTCCACAAAGCAGTATCATGTTGACAATTTGGACGTTGTTAATTCTTGGATAAATTAATTCTTGAACTTGTTTTATTGAATTCTTATATCATTGTCATCATCCTCATGTTTATAAAATGTTGAAAGTCATCTGTGGCCTGTAGTGCATAGATGGACTTGGTATGATTATGACCAGGGATTATTCGGTATAATCATGACCGTAATGTTACAAATGATGTGGTAAAAGTCCTCATTGGCCCGTAGTGCATTGATGGACAGTTGTTGGCATGATCATGACCATTAATGAATACACGAATATCCTTGGCCGTAGTGCAGGGGTGATTCGATGATGTGGATTATTTTATTAAGCTGAGTCCTAGCGATAACAGTGTTGAAAAATCTTTTAAATCATAAAAGATAGTAGAGTTTATTTTCTACTTGACTCTTTTAATGGATTGCTTGTTCCGCTGCAGTTAAACTTGATGTCTATTATATTTTATCAGTTTAACATTGTTGAAGGCTAATGATAATTTATTCTGCATTATCTTAGTCATAATATTTCTTACTGGGCTAGTTGAGCTCACCCTTTCTTTCACTGTTCTCTTCAGGAAATGAGAACGTAGCTGGGGCAAGTTGGGGAACGGAGTGATGGTTCGAATGATAGTATTAGTTAGTAGTCCTCACTATTCTATGTAATAGTGTGTTAATAAATGTAATGAGGACTCCTTTTGAGTATGAATACTCTCTAGAAGATAATATTTGTATTCAAACTCACAGTTTATGTTTTGTCGTATTGTACACGACAGTTGTATTTGTATTCTGTACTTTGTATCTGACGACCCAAGATGGGTGATGTATACCTAATTTTGGGGGCGTCACAGTTGGTATCAGAGCTTTGGGATATGATCCCTGGCTAAGATGCGAGAATAGAACTAGGAGGACGGGGAATTCCTTCGCTAGTATGACCTACCTAAGTTTATTTGCATGGTATTTAATTGGTCGGTCAGAATATAAGGATAATATATGACATATCAATTAACTTTTATTTTGTGGCAGTATCTGAAAATGGCATCTGAGAATGTTGAGAATAGCAATGGAGCACAGGCGACTGTTGATTCACCACATATCAATAATCAGGATAATGTGCATCAGGAAGGTGACAATCCTCATGCAAACAACAACACTGACCAAATGATGAATGATGGAATGTTCAGAAGCTTTATGCAGTTCATGCAACAGCAGGCGAGAGCGGCTCCTGTCCAAAATATAGGTGGAAACACTGAAAACTCTCGGACGGTCACCGCTAAACAGTTCAAGGAGCTGGGACCACCGGAGTTTAAGGGAGAGCCAAAACCACTTATAGCGGAAACATGGATAAAGCAGATCACCAAGATATTTGATGTCTTGGGATGCTCCGAGGAGCAAAAGGTTCCCTTTGCCGCCTTTATGTTGCGAGGAGAGGCAGATTACTGGTGGGAATCGATTAAGCGTACTCAACCTGCCGCACTGAAGATGTCTTGGGAGAAGTTCCAAGAGCTGTTCAATGACAAATACTTTCCCGAAAGTGTTCGTCACATGAAGGAGGTGGAGTTCATCAAATTGGAGCAGAATAATATGACCGTGTCGCAGTATGAGGCAAAATTTGCTGAGTTGTCCCGGTTTGCGTCCCACTTGGTGGATAATGAAGAGCGAATGACGCGAATGTTTTTGCGAGGTTTGAAACCTGAGATACGTCAACATCTTATTTCTCATAAACTGTGTTTGTATTCAGATGTTGTGAATAGGGCTCAGTTAGTGGAGCGCGATAACGAGTCAACGCAACCAAAAGAGAGCAGTCGGCAAAATGATAATACCAGTGAGAGCAGTCATCGAAGCGGTGACAACAAGCGTGGAGGGAATCAACAGGCCAGAAATGGTAACCACTTCGGTGGTAATCAGGGCCAAAACAATAAGAATGGTCATTTCAAGAAGAGGAGATTCAACAATGATGGAAAGACGTCAGCACCAGCACCCGTTGTTAAGGAAGGAGAACGACCACCTATCATATGTTTCAAATGCGGAGGGGAGGGGCACATCAGTCCAAACTGCGCGATGCCGTCTAAAGCATGTTATAATTGTGGAAGAGAAGGTCATTTAGCTCGATTTTGTCGTTTACCAAAAACAAGTTCAGCCAAGATGGAGACACCAAAGGCCGTCCCAGAAAAGTCAAAACCGGTAGTGCAAGGGAGAGCGTTTGTTGTGACCTCCCAGAAAGCAAGGAACCCGAATGAGGTCATCACGGGTAAGCTTATCATAAACTCTAACGAAGTCTATACTTTATTTGATACCGGTTCTACCCATTCTTTTATTTCTCCTACTTGCGCTCATCGATTAAATTTGATTCCGGAGAAATTAGACTTTGACTTATCTGTTGAAACTCCATTGGGAGAAACCTTCATTACATCCACGGTTTATAAGTCTTGTTTGGTTCAAGTTGGTACCCACACATTACCTGTCGATCTTATTTCATTAAAAATACTTGCATTTGACGTGATTCTAGGGATTGATTGGTTAACTACTCATCATGCAAAAATTGATTGTTTTCGTAAGGTTGTTAGCTTTCATATTCCTAATCGACCTATTATGCGAATTCAAGCAACCAAACCATTAAAATCAATCGCTGTCATCTCAAGCCATAAAGCTATTCGTTTATTGAAAAACGGATGTCAAGCTTTCTTAGCTCATGTCACGGATCTAAACAAAAATACGTCAGTTTTGAATGATATTTCTATTGTTAATAAATTCCCTGACGTATTCCCTGAAGAACTTCCTGGCCTACCCCCAGAGCGTGAAATTGAATTTTGTATCGACCTTGAACCCGGTACAAAACCCATTTCCAAAGCCCCATATCGAATGGCTCCTATTGAACTTCAGGAGTTAAAGATCCAACTGCAGGAATTGTTAGACATTGGCTTTATTCGTCCTAGTACTTCTCCTTGGGGTGCTCCTGTGCTATTCGTGAAGAAGAAAGATGGAAGTATGCGACTTTGTATTGATTATCGGGAGTTGAATCATGTCACCATCAAAAACAGGTACCCATTGCCACGTATTGATGACCTGTTTGACCAGTTGCAAGGAGCACAATTCTTTTCAAAGATCGATCTTCGTTCTGGATATCATCAGCTGAAGGTTAGAACTGAGGATATTCCAAAGACGGCTTTCAGAACTCGGTACGGGCATTATGAATTCCTAGTCATGTCCTTTGGATTGACTAATGCTCCTGCTGCCTTCATGGATATGATGAACCGGGTATTCAAGGAATATTTGGATCACTTTGTGGTCGTCTTTATTGATGACATCCTTATTTATTCCAAAAGCCGTGAAGATCATGAGCAACACTTGAGGCTGGTACTCCAAAAGCTTCGTGAATACAAGCTTTATGCCAAGTTGAAGAAATGCGAGTTCTGGCTGGAGGAGGTAGCATTCCTTGGGCACGTAGTATCAAGTCGTGGAATATCGGTTGACCCGGCAAAGATTGAAGCTATTCAAAGCTGGGAGCAACCTAAATCAGTGACCGAAGTACGTAGCTTTCTTGGTTTAGCTGGTTATTATCGGAGATTCGTGGAAGGATTTTCTCGAATCGCTACTCCATTAACTCAGCTGACTCGGAAAGATACAAAGTTCGGTTGGAGCGAAGAATGTGAGAAGAGTTTTCAAGAACTCAAGAGGAGACTCATTTCAGCACCTGTTCTAACAATACCATCTGGCTCGGAGGGATTTGTCATCTACAGTGATGCTTCGAGCAAAGGGTTGGGATGCGTTCTCATGCAACATGGAAAAGTCATAGCCTATGCATCAAGACAACTCAAGGAATATGAGAGGAATTATCCTACTCATGATCTAGAGTTGGCAGCTGTTGTCTTTGCACTTAAAATTTGGAGGCATTACTTGTATGGGGAGAAGGTGGAGATCTTTACGGATCATAAAAGCCTCAAATATTTCTTCACTCAAAAGGAACTCAACATGCGACAACGACGTTGGCTTGAACTGTTGAAAGATTATGATCATACCATTCAATACCATCCTGGAAAAGCGAACGTGGTAGCTGACGCATTGAGTAGAAGATCATATGCAAGTACGAGTGCGATATTGTCAACACAAAGGCCCATTTTGTGTGATTTGCAAAGGATGGAGATAGAGTTAAAGACTCCAGGGACCCATGTGATGATGGCGAATATACGAGTAGAACCGACTTTAATCGATAAAGTTAAAGCTGCTCAAGCTACAGACCTGGAGCTGATGCGTATGAGGAAGAAAGTGCAAGAAGGTGCTATGCCGGAAGCAAGAATCGATGAAGAAGGAATACTTCGAGTCAACTCCAGACTTTGTGTTCCTAACAACCCTGATTTAAAGTATGAAATCATGATGGA
Source organism: Panax notoginseng (assembly GCA_016801055.1). Classification (NCBI taxonomy): domain Eukaryota; kingdom Viridiplantae; phylum Streptophyta; class Magnoliopsida; order Apiales; family Araliaceae; genus Panax; species Panax notoginseng. The sequence goes on from CM029023.1 coordinate 137,016,133, forward strand.
GGCGCACAACACACCGTTTGCAATCCATCCTGGAAGTACCAAAATGTATCATGATCTTCGTCATACATTTTGGTGGAGCAATATGAAGAGAGAGATAGCGTTGTTTATCTCAAGGTGTCTAACTTGTCAACGAGTCAAAGCGGAGCATCAAGTACCAAAAGGTCCATTGCAACCACTTGAAATTCCAGAATGGAAGTGGGAGCACATTACCATGGATTTCGTTACCGGTCTTCCTAGGGTTTCTCAAGGTATTGATGCGATTTGGGTCATTGTTGATAGATTGACCAAGTCTGCTCATTTCTTACCGATACGAGAAACTTATACACTTGAACGTCTTGCTCGTATGTACATAAACGAGATTGTAAGACTGCATGGTATGCCAGTATCCATAGTTTCTGACCGAGACCCAAGATTCACTTCACGATTTTGGGTTAGTTTACAAAAAGCTATGGGCACGGATTTACGATTTAGTTCAGCATATCATCCTCAGACGGACGGACAATCAGAGAGGACTATTCAAACTCTTGAAGATCTATTAAGACTCTGTGTCTTTGACTTCAAGGGAAGTTGGGACAAGTTCTTACCATTGGTGGAGTTTTCCTACAACAACAGTTATCAAGCAAGTATTGGCATGGCTCCATTCGAAGCATTGTATGGAAGAAAATGTCGTTCTCCAGTATGCTGGGATGAGGTGGGTGAAGCAACGTTGTTGGGACCGGAGTTGGTACGTATGACTACAGAAAAGATTCAAACGATCCGACAACGTATAAAAACCTCACAAGATCGACAAAAGAGTTATGCTGATCTTCATCGAAAGGACGTGGAATTTGATGTAGGAGATCATGTGTTCTTACGTGTTGCTCCATGGAAAGGAGTTACGAGATTTGGAAAGAGAGGAAAGCTCAATCCTCGATTCATCGGTCCATTTTTAATCCTCGATCGAGTAGGAACTGTGGCTTATAGACTCGCTTTACCGCCAAGTATGTCTCGTGTTCATAACGTTTTTCACATATCCATGTTACGCAAATATGTGGAAGACCCGAACCACATTATTGAGTTAGAACCGGACGAAATAGCGGAGGATTTGACGTATGAAGAAGTTCCTGTTCAAATCTTGGATAAGAAGGAACATATTCTACGCTCCAAGGTTATACCTCAAGTCAAAGTTTTGTGGAGAAACCACGATGTTGAGGAAATGACTTGGGAGTTAGAATCTGAAATGAAATCAAGGTATCCTTACCTCTTCGACATACCAGGTACGTACCCTAATTTCGAGGGCGAAATTTCATAAGAAGGGGAGGTTGTAAGACCCCAACTTTTATAAATAAAGATGAATTTTCTATAAATATCATTTTTGAATATTATGGAGTTAATTTGATATAATGTTATAGTTGTGGGTAATATTTATAAATTTTGCAAAGTACGCAAGTTGTTATATAATATTCGATTGGTCGGGGAATATTCGTTTTAACAGGGAATATTCGTACAACGGCACAATCATTGGTGGACCCCACAACGGAATTATTGTCGGATTGAGAAAACGACAAAAATATTTTATTAAAAATAACGGCGGAAGTTTTACCATTGTTACTGTTGAACTACTCGGTAGTAAAAGTACAGTAATACGTGTGGTTGCATAGTAGCACACGGTATTGATTATTAATGCTTATGTGAGAAGTCACTCAGTTTGATTCAATTATTGTCAGTTAATAATATGAATTATTTAGCGATAATGACGTTTTGTTTTATTCGTATTATTAACGTAATAAAACAGAAACATCTTTTTATATAAAACAGAATACTTTATTAAAGTTATTCTATAAATAGAATATATTATATTTTATTTAAAAGATTTTTCTTTAAATATGGACCGTCAGATTAAAGTAATCAATCTGGACCGTTCATGGATTAGTTACTATGCATTCTATTTTTCTATAAATAGCAGCTCATTCCTTCATTATTTCTTACGAATTCACTGAACTCTAGAGAGAGAAACTATAGAGAGAGAGAAGAAGAGTATTCTGCTACTTAACTACTTCCTTATTTCAGCTCTTCTTTAAAACGGTAAGGGGTGTTATTCTTTCTTATTCATGAAGAGAACTGTTGTTATTCCATTTCTTATTATTCTGTTGGAATAACCTGTATACGCGGTCTACCCTATACTTGGTGACATTCTTCTATTATTCTGTTGGAACATCCTGTCTGTGTGTTTTACACCGGACCTGGTTCCGTTTTTATTATTATTCTGTTGGAACATCCTGTCTGTGTGTTTTACACCGGACCTGGTTCCGTCTTATTATTATTCTGTTGGAACATCCTGTCTGTGTGTTTTACACCGGACCTGGTTCCATTATTTATTATTCTGTCGGAATATCCTGTCTGTGCGTTTACGCCGGACCTGGTTCCATTATTTATTATTCTGTCGGAATATCCTGTCTGTGCGTTTACGCCGGACCTGGTTCCATTATTTATTATTCTGTTGGAATAACCTGTCTGTGCGGTCTATCGCATGCATGGTGATTTCTTTTGTTATTCCATTCTTTATTGTACTCAGTTGGTTAAGTTTTGACTTCTATACTCCATGAAATTTGTGGAATATCCTTGATAATTGCGTTTCATCCAGTATCTTTTCATGAAAATATTCTTCTAAGCATTCTTGAATTTTACTCCACAAAGCAGTATCATGTTGACAATTTGGACGTTGTTAATTCTTGGATAAATTAATTCTTGAACTTGTTTTATTGAATTCTTATATCATTGTCATCATCCTCATGTTTATAAAATGTTAAAAGTCATCTGTGGCCTGTAGTGCATAGATGGACTTGGTATGATTATGACCAGGGATTATTCGGTATAATCATGACCGTAATGTTACAAATGATGTGGTAAAAGTCCTCATTGGCCCGTAGTGCATTGATGGACAGTTGTTGGCATGATCATGACCATTAATGAATACACGAATATCCTTGGCCGTAGTGCAGGGGTGATTCGATGATGTGGATTATTTTATTAAGCTGAGTCCCAGCGATAACAGTGTTGAAAAACCTTTTAAATCATAAAAGATAGTAGAGTTTATTTTCTACTTGACTCTTTTAATGGATTGCTTGTTCCGCTGCAGTTAAACTTGATGTCTATTATATTTTATCAGTTTAACATTGTTGAAGGCTAATGATAATTTATTCTGCATTATCTTAGTCATAATATTTCTTACTGGGCTAGTTGAGCTCACCCTTTCTTTCACTGTTCTCTTCAGGAAATGAGAACGTAGCTGGGGCAAGTCGGGGAACGGAGTGATGGTCCGAATGATAGTATTAGTTAGTAGTCCTCACTATTCTATGTAATAGTGTGTTAATAAATGTAATGAGGACTCCTTTTGAGTATGAATACTCTCTAGAAGATAATATTTGTATTCAAACTCGCAGTTTATGTTTTGTCGTATTGTACACGACAGTTGTATTTGTATTCTGTACTTTGTATCTGATGACCCAAGATGGGTGATGTATACCTAATTTTGGGGGCGTCACAACTCTTTTGCATAGAACGGGATTCTGCAGAACGGTGACGGAATTTTTATGCAGAAAACGGGATTTTATGCAGAACGAGAACGGAACGGCAGAACGGGAAAATTACTGCAGAACGGAGTTTTGAGGGAAGGAACGGGAAAATTTTCTGTATAACGGGACGGAAATTTACAGAACGGGGAGGGAAAAAATTATCTTATTTAAAAGCTTCCCACACCGTTTATTTATAGATTCCGTTGGCGTGTAACCGTCATCAAAATGACGTAGTATCACAAACCCGTCCGTCACGATCACGACCCGACCCGAGTTAATTTTCTCATTCAAATCCCATTTCCAACAATCCCCCACATGAATGTAAAATTGGCTTTACAATATGCAAAATATGTTATGAATATGCAGACACTAGTTCGAGTACATAAGAAAAGATATTTCATCAGGTTAAGTAGCCTAGTGGCTTTGAACTTGCCATAGTAAAATCTATCGGATTTACTTGGCTAATCAGTAGACTTGATGTCTTTGAACTATCAGCTTTTCGTGTAAACCAAGACAATAGAATTCACAAAATATCTCTTCAGACATAGTTGGTTCTCACGTTTATGTTCATTTTGGCCTTGAAACACCTCTTGGTTCCGTAAGTATATTAGAGAATTCAGCCTTCAAAACTCTGACAGAAGTGGCCCCCTTCTTACTCACGTAGGTGACTTCTATCAAGAGTATCCTGCAATACCCCACTTGAACATACTTCAAGATATAAAAGTCATTAAAAGCGTAACTTATCCTAATTCTCGCGGCAGATGTGCACTGTGTCACAATAGGAATGGTTAGGAGTAAATATCTCCTCAGTGCTTTACTGAGTACTACATAGTTCGGTTTGCCCATTGAACCTAGATCTTGGGATCTCCAGTCAGCTAGGTTAGGTTGTCACTATGACGACTCTTATTTAAACAGTAGGCTTTAAACCCATTCCCCTCGATGTTTTTCCACTTGCTCTGTTGTTAAACCTTTCGTAAGCGGATCCGCAATATTATCTTTTGACTTTACATAGTCAATTAAGATAATTCCATTTGAGAGCAATTGTCTAACGGTATTATGTCTTCGTCGTATATGACGTGACTTACCGTTATATAAATGACTCTGTGCTCTTCCAATCGCTGATTGGCTATCACAGTGTATACATATAGCTGGCACAGGTCTTGACCAATTTGGAATATCCTCTAAAAAATTATGAAGCCACTCAGCTTCTTCTCCAGCTTTGTCTAAAGCAATGAATTATGATTCCATTGTAGACCTTGCAATACACGTTTGTTTTGAGGATTTTCAAGATACTGCTGCACCTCCAAGGGTAAAGACATATCCACTTGTGGATTTCGAGTCTTTATTGTCAGATATCCAATTAGCATCGCTATATCCTTCCAATACTGTTGGATATCTTGTATAGTGCAGTCCATATTTTTGAGTATGTTTTAGATATCCTAAAACTCTCAAAATTATTTTCCAGTGATCTTTACCTGGATTACTCGTATACCTACTTAGCTTACTTACCGAATAAGCAATATCTGGTCTAGTACAGTTCATGACATACATTAAACTGTTATACGAGAATATTCTAATTGAGATATGTCATCAGCTTCATTTTTAGCTAGATGAAGATTTATATCAACTGGGGTTTTATTCAGAATTATATTATACTTGTTAAAATTTTTAAGTATTTTCTCAATGTAATGAGATTGAGATAACATAATTCCATCAGAGGTTCTAGAAATCTTGATTCCTAAAATTATATCAGCAATCCCCAAGTCTTTCATGTCAAACCTATTTGACAACTTACGTTTAGTGGAGTTGATAACTTCATTGTTGCTACCCATGATTAACATATCATCCACATAAAGACAAACAATGACATATTCTTTTTGAGTACTTTTGACAAAAATACATTTATCACACTCATTGATTTGAAATCCATTTGATAACATAACATTATCAAATTTCTCATGCCATTGTTTTGGTGATTGTTTCAATCCATACAAGGATTTAACAAGTTTGCATACTTTCCTCTCTTGTCCAGGAGCAATAAAACCTTCAGGTTGTTCCATATATATTTTTTCATCTAATTCACCATTTAAGAATGCAGTCTTTACATCCATTTGATGTATTTCAAGTCTATTTAAAGATGCTATGTGTGAGACCCCGAATTTTATGAAATAAAAGTATTCAATTTTTCTATTTTGGTAAATGGTTAAATTGATAAAAGGTTAAAGTTAAGGGTGATATGTGAATTTTTTTTAAAGTAAACAAGTTGTCATAAAATACATGGTCACTATTCACGAGTTACTATTCACGGGTTACTATTCACCCAAATTACTATTCACTCTAGTATCGTTCACTCGAGTATTTGGGACACTTTTTGTGTCGGAGTACTATTTATAAGTTACTATTCACGAATTACTATTCACAGGTTACTATTCACCCAAATTACTATTCACTCTAGTATTATTTACTCGAGTATTTGAGACATTTTTTGTGTCGGAGTTACTATTCAAGAGTTACTATTCACGAGTTACTATTCACGGGTTACTATTCACCTAAATTACTATTCACTCTAGTATTGTTCACTCGAGTATTTGAGACACTTTTTGTGTCGAAGTACTATTCACGAGTTACTATTTACGGGGAATATTCGTACGACGGTTTAATCATTGGTGGACCCCACAACGGAATTATTGTCAGATTGAAAAAACGACAAAAATATTTTATTAAAAATAACGGCGGAAGTTTTACCGTTTATATTGTTGAACTACTCGGTAGAAAAAGTACAGTAATACGTGTGGTTGCATAGTAACACACGGTATTGATGCTTATGTGAGAAGTCACTCAGTTTGATTCAATTATTGTCAATTAATAATATGAATTATTTAGCGATAATGAAGTTTTATTTTATTCGTATTATTAACGTAATAAAACAGAAACATCTTTTTATATAAAACAGAATACTTTATTAAAGTTATTCTATAAATAGAATATATTATATTCTATTGTGCATAGTGTTTTGCATAGTAAAATATTTTTATATAAAACAGAATACTTTATTAAAGTTATTCTATAAATAGAATATATTATATTTTATTTAAAAGATTTTTCTTTAAATATGGACCGTCAGATTAAAGTAAATCAATCTGGACCGTTCATGAATTAGTTACTATGCATTCCATTTTTCTATAAATAGAAGCTCATTCCTTCATTATTTTCTTACGAATTCACTGAACTCTAGAGAGAGAAACTATAGAGAGAAAGAAGAAGAGTATCCTGCCACTTAACTACTTCTTTATTTCAGTTCTTCTTTAAAATGGTAAGGGGTGTTATTCTTTCTTATTCATGAAGAGAACTTATGTTATTCCATTCTTTATTATTCTGTTGGAATAACCTGTATGCGTGGTTTACCCTATACTTGGTGGAATGACCTGTATATGCGGTTTACCCAATACTTGGTGATCTTCTTCTGTTATTCCATTCTTTATTATTATGTTGGAATAACCTGTTTATGCGAAGTACCGCATACTTGGTGAAATTCTTTTATTATTCCGTTCTTTACGATTCTGTCGGAATATCCTGTCGGTGTGAATTTCACCTGACCTGGTTCCATCATTTATTATTCCGTATTTATTATTCTGTCGGAATATCCTGTCGGTGTGAATTTCACCTGACCTAGTTCCATATTTATTATTCCGTTCTGTTGGGAATAACCTGTCTGTGCGGTCTCTATCGCATGCATGGTGAATCCTTCTGTTATTTCATTCTTTATTATTCTGTTGGAATAACCTGTCTATGTGGATTGCCACATGCATGGTGAATGATCCTTTATATTCATTTCTTATTAAATTGTGGAAATAATCTGTATACGTGGATTACCGAATGGCTGGTGAAAATCCATTTGCAGTTTTATATATTCTTTATTATACTCATTTGGTTAAAGTTTTGATTTCTATACTCCATAAAATTAGTGGAATATCCTTGATATTTGCGTTTCATCCAGTATCTTTTCATGAAAATATTCTTCTGAGCATTCTTGACTGTTACTTTACAAAGAAGTATCATGTTGACAATTTGGATATTATTAGTTCCTGGATAAACTAATTATTGAACTTGTTTAATTGAATTCCTATAACATTGTCATCATCCTCATGTTTATTTTATGTTAAAAGTCATCTTTAGCTTACGTGCATAGATGGACTTAGTAAGATTATGACCAGGGATCATTCGGTATAATCATGAACTGTGATGTTATAAGTGGTGTGGTAAAAGTCCTCAGTGGCTTGTAATACATTGATAGACAGTTTGTGGTATGATTATAACCAGGGATTTTTCGGTATAGTCATGATCATTGATGATTTAATGAATATCCTTGGCCCGTAATACAAGGATGATTAGAAGATGTGGTTTATTTATTAAGCTGAGTCTCAGTGATAAAAGTTGATGAAAATATTTTTAAATCATAGAAGATAGTAGGTTTTATTCTCTACTTGACTCTTCTAATGGATTGCTTATTCCGCTGCAGTTAAACTTGATGTCTATTATATTTTATCAGTTTAACATTGTTGAAGACTATTGATAATTTATTCTTCATTATCTTAGTCATAATATTTCTTACTGGGCTAGTTGAGCTCACCCTTTCTTTCAATGTTCTCTTCAGGAAATGAGAATATAGCTGGGACGAGTCAAGGAAAGGAGTGATGGTCCGAATGATAGTATTAGTTAGTAGTCCTCACTATTCTATGTAATGGTGTGTTAATAAATGTAATGAGGACTCCTTTTGAGTATGAATACTCTCTAGAAGATAATATTTATATTCAAACTCACAGTTTATGTTTTGTCGTATTGTACACGACAGTTGTATTAGTAAGTTATATTTGTATTCTGTACTATGTATCTGACGACCCAAGATGGGTGATGTATACCTAATTTTAGGGGCGTCACAATTGGTATCAGAGCTTAGGGATATGATCCCTGGCTGAGATGTAAGATAAGAACTAGGAGGGGGGAGACGGGGAATTCCTTCGCTAGTATGACCTACCTAAGTTTATTTGGTATTTAATTGGTCGGTCAGAGTATAGGGATAATATGTGATATGTTAATTAACCCTTGTTTTGTGGCAGTGTTTGAAAATGGCATCTAACAATGTTGAGATAAGCATTGGAGCAAAATAATATGACCATATCGCAGTACGAGGTTAAGTTTGCGGAGTTATCCCGGTTTGCATCCCATTTGGTCAATAATGAGGAGCGAATGACGCGAAAGTTTCTAAGAGGTTTGAAACCCTATATACGTCAATACCTCATTCTCATGTTTATATTTTGTTGAAGGTCATCTGTGGCCTGTAGTGCACAGATGGACTTGGTATGATTATGACCAGGGATTATTCGGTATAATCATGACCGTAATGTTACAAATGATGTGAAAAAAAAGTCCTCATTGGCCCGTAGTGCATTGATGGACAGTTTTTGGTATGATTATGGCTATGAATTCTCTTTGGCCGTAGTGCAGAGATGAATTGTTTTATGGCATGATCAGGACCGTTGATGAAAATATGATTATCTTTAGCCGTAGTGCATGGATAATTCGTGGTCGTGATACTAAAGAATATCCTTAGCCGGAGTGCAAGGGTGATTCGATGATGTGGATTAATTATTGAGCTGAGTCTCAGCAGTGAAATATTAATTCATAGATGTGGTAAAAGTCATCTGTGGCTTACGTGCATAGATGGACTTGGTATGATTATGACCAGGGATTGTTCGGTATAATCATTACCGTAATTGAAAACACGATTATCTTTGGCACGTAGTGCATGGATAATTTGTGGTCGTGATACTAAAGAATATCATTGGCCTGTAGTGCAGGGATGATTCGATGATGTGGATTAATTATTGAGCTGAGTCTCAGCAATGAAATATTAATTCATAGATGTGGTAAAAGTCATCTGTGGCTTACGTGCATAGATGGACTTGGTATGATTATGACCAGGGATTGTTCGGTATAATCATGACCGTAATTGAAAACACGATTATCTTTGGCACGTAGTGCATGGATAATTCGTGGTCGTGATACTATTAAGCTGAGTCTCATCATTATTGATTTTACAGTTGTATATCCTTGGCCTGTAGTGCGAAGATTAACTGTTGATTATTGGTTATACAGTTGTAAATCTTTAGCCGTAGTGCAAAGATGAATTTATTAGTATGATTATGAGCAGGAATTATGATTTGGTATAACCATGATTTTTGATGTTTCAGGTGAAGATAGGTGATGTAAATTTTCTTCTTCCTGGGTGCGAAAAGTAATTCAGAATCACAATTATGATTATGAGTTATTCATATGATTGTGGACAGAAGTTATTGATTGATGTTACAGGGATATGGTCACTGAAGGAGATATTAGTCTAGAAGACGAGTAATATACTTCGCTAGGGTGTGACTTACCTAAGCTGAAATTGTTTACTTAATAAGTGGATAAATTGTGGTATGTCGATTAACCTTTGTTTTGAAGGTATATTCTAGAATGATATTCGAAATACAGGAGATGAGAAATGAAAAAATCATGATAGAGCGGAATTATCCCAAAAGGTACAATCCGAAAAAAAAGTAAGGTATTCTCATCTCTTCGAATATCAGGTACGTACGTTAATTTCGAGGGCGAAATTCCATAAGGAGGGGAGATTGTAAGACCCCGAATTTTATGAAATAAAAGTATTCAATTTTTCTATTTTGGTAAATGGTTAAATTGATAAAAGGTTAAAGTTAAGGGTGATATGTGAATTTTTTTTAAAGTAAACAAGTTGTCATAAAATACATGGTCACTATTCACGAGTTACTATTCACGGGTTACTATTCACCCAAATTACTATTCACTCTAGTATCGTTCACTCGAGTATTTGGGACACTTTTTGTGTCGGAGTACTATTTATAAGTTACTATTCACGAATTACTATTCACAGGTTACTATTCACCCAAATTACTATTCACTCTAGTATTATTCACTCGAGTATTTGAGACACTTTTTGTGTCGGAGTTACTATTCAGGAGTTACTATTCACGAGTTACTATTCACGGGTTACTATTCACCTAAATTACTATTCACTCTAGTATTGTTCACTCGAGTATTTGAGACACTTTTTGTGTCGAAGTACTATTCACGAGTTACTATTTACGGGGAATATTCGTACGACGGTTTAATCATTGGTGGACCCCACAACGGAATTATTGTCAGATTGAAAAAACGACAAAAATATTTTATTAAAAATAACGGCGGAAGTTTTACCGTTTATATTGTTGAACTACTCGGTAGTAAAAGTACAGTAATACGTGTGGTTGCATAGTAGCACACGGTATTGATGCTTATGTGAGAAGTCACTCAGTTTGATTCAATTATTGTCAATTAATAATATGAATTATTTAGCGATAATGAAGTTTTATTTTATTCGTATTATTAACGTAATAAAACAGAAACATCTTTTTATATAAAGCAGAATACTTTATTAAAGTTATTCTATAAATAGAATATATTATATTCTATTGTGCATAGTATTTTGCATAGTAAAATATTTTTATATAAAACAGAATACTTTATTAAAGTTATTCTATAAATAGAATATATTATATTTTATTTAAAAGATTTTTCTTTAAATATGGACCGTCAGATTAAAGTAAATCAATCTGGACCGTTCATGGATTAGTTACTATGCATTCCATTTTCCTATAAATAGAAGCTCATTCCTTCATTATTTTCTTACGAATTCACTGAACTCTAGAGAGAGAAACTATAGAGAGAAAGAAGAAGAGTATTCTGCCACTTAACTACTTCTTTATTTCAGTTCTTCTTTAAAATGGTAAGAGGTGTTATTCTTTCTTATTCATGAAGAGAACTTATGTTATTCCATTCTTTATTATTCTGTTGGAATAACCTGTATGCGTGGTTTACCCTATACTTGGTGGAATGACCTGTATATGCGGTTTATCCAATACTTGGTGATCTTCTTCTGTTATTCCATTCTTTATTATTATGTTGGAATAACCTGTTTATACGAAGTACCGCATACTTGGTGAAATTCTTTTATTATTCCGTTCTTTACGATTCTGTCGGAATATCCTGTCGGTGTGAATTTCACCTGACCTGGTTCCATCATTTATTATTCCGTATTTATTATTCTGTCGGAATATCCTGTCGGTGTGAATTTCACCTAACCTGGTTCCATATTTATTATTCCGTTCTGTTGGGAATAACCTGTCTGTGCGGTCTCTATCGCATGCATGGTGAATCCTTCTGTTATTTCATTCTTTATTATTCTGTTGGAATAACCTGTCTATGTGGATTGCCACATGCATGGTGAATGATCCTTTATATTCATTTCTTATTAAATTGTGGAAATAATCTGTATACGTGGATTACCGAATGGCTGGTGAAAATCCATTTGCAGTTTTATATATTCTTTATTATACTCATTTGGTTAAAGTTTTGATTTCTATACTCCATGAAATTAGTGGAATATCCTTGATATTTGCGTTTCATCCAGTATCTTTTCATGAAAATATTCTTCTGAGCATTCTTGACTGTGACTTTACAAAGAAGTATCATGTTGACAATTTGGATATTATTAGTTCCTGGATAAACTAATTATTGAACTTGTTTAATTGAATTCCTATAACATTGTCATCATCCTCATGTTTATTTTATGTTAAAAGTCATCTTTAGCTTACGTGCATAGATGAACTTAGTAAGATTATGACCAGGGATCATTCGGTATAATCATGAACTGTGATGTTATAAGTGGTGTGGTAAAAGTTCTCAGTGGCTTGTAATGCATTGATAGACAGTTTGTGGTATGATTATGACCAGGGATTTTTCGGTATAGTCATGATCATTGATGATTTAATGAATATCCTTGGCCCGTAATACAAGGATGATTAGAAGATGTGGTTTATTTATTAAGCTGAGTCTCAGTGATAAAAGTTGATGAAAATATTTTTAAATCATAGAAGATAGTAGGTTTTATTCTCTACTTGACTCTTCTAATGGATTGCTTATTCCGCTGCAGTTAAACTTGATGTCTATTGTATTTTATCAGTTTAACATTGTTGAAGACTATTGATAATTTATTCTTCATTATCTTAGTCATAATATTTCTTACTGGGCTAGTTGAGCTCACCCTTTCTTTCAATGTTCTCTTCAGGAAATGAGAATATAGCTGGGACGAGTCAAGGAAAGGAGTGATGGTCCGAATGATAGTATTAGTTAGTAGTCCTCACTATTCTATGTAATGGTGTGTTAATAAATGTAATGAGGACTCCTTTTGAGTATGAATACTCTCTAGAAGATAATATTTGTATTCAAACTCACAGTTTATGTTTTGTCGTATTGTACACGACAGTTGTATTAGTAAGTTATATTTGTATTCTGTACTATGTATCTGACGACCCAAGATGGGTGATGTATACCTAATTTTAGGGGTGTCACACTATGGCTACTAGCATTCTAATAGATGTAATTCTTGTAACAGGTGAATAGGTGTCGAAATAATCCAATCCTTCCTTTTGTCTATAGCCTTTATCAATTGAGCCATCAGCTTTCATCTTCTTTTTGAAGATCCATTTATACCCTAAGGGTTTTGAACCAGGTGGAAGATCCACCTGTTTCCATGTATGATTTTGCATAATAGACTCAATTTTGCTATTTATTGCTTCTTTCCAATGAGAAGCATCTAGAGAGGATACTGCTTCCTTGTACGTTCGAAGATCGTTTTCTAACAAAAATGTTAGAAAATCCGGACCAAAAGACGTTGAAGTCCTTGCCCTTTTGCTACGTCTAGGTTCATCCACTACAGACTCTTTGTTTATATTTTCAGGATTATCACTAATAGCATCCAAAGGTCTTTTGTTTGAATTTGATTCATTATTTCTATTATATGAAAAAATATTCTCAAAAAATGATGCATCTCTTGATTCAATAAATGTATTAACATGAATATCGTTAATTTCAGATTTATGAACAAGAAAGCGATAAGCACTGCTGTTATTTGCATAACCAATGAAAACACAGTCAATTATTTTTGGTCCTATCTTAACCTTTTTAGGTTTAGGAATCATTACCTTTGCTAAACACCCCCACACTCTTAAGTATTTATAGCAAGGTCTATGACCTTTCCATAATTCATAAGGTGTTTTATGAGTTTTCTTATGAGGCACTTTATTAAGAATATAATTGGCAAAAAGCAAAGCTTCCCCCACAAATTCTGGGGTGCTCCAGAACTGTTCAACATAGCATTCAATATTTCTTTCAATGTTCGGTTCTTGCGTTCAGTAATACCGTTAGATTGAGGTGAATAAGGAGCAGTAGTTTGGTGAATAATACCATGAGTAGAGCAAATCTCTTCTAATGGTGATTCATATTCACCACCTCTATCGCTTCTTATTGCTTTAATCTTTTTGCTAAGTTGATTTTCAACTTCATTTTTATAAAGTTGAAACTTTTCTATAGCCTCATCTTTGCTTCTTAGCAAATATACATAACAATATCTTGTGCAATCATCAATAAATGTTATGAAATATTTTTTTCCACCTCTAATTTGTACAAACTTTAAGTCACATATATCAGTGTGAATTAAATCTAGAGGTTCAGATTTTCTTTCAACAGAATGAAAGGGTAATCTTGTCATTTTTAATTCCACACAAATTTCACATTTATGTTTCAGATTAATATCAAATCTAGGCATGAACTCTAAATTAATTAATCTACGCAATGTATCATAATTGACATGTCCTAATCTAGCATGCCATATGTTTGAAGATTCCAACAAGTAAGCAGAAGAATTAACTTTATTATTATTAATAGACTTTGGTACAACAGTCATAACATTCATCTTAAAGAGCCCATCATTCATGTAGCCCTTTCCTACAAACATATCATTCTTAGTAAGTACAAACTTATCAGACACAAACACCAACTTAAAGCCATTCTTGCTAAGTAGTGACCCAGAAACTAGATTCTTGCGAATATCTGGCACATGAAGCACTTCATTCAAAGTCAGTTCTTTGCCAGATGTCATTTTCAGTATAATCTTTCCACGTCCTTTAACCTTTGAACTTGAGGAGTTTCCCATGAAGAGTTGATCATCATTTTCTACTGGTTTGTAAGTAGAAAACATCCATTTGTTGGAACATATGTAGCGAGTAGCTCCAGTGTCCACATACCACTCTTTAGGGTTTCCTACCAAATTGCATTCAGATACAACTGCAGAAAGATTCATGTCTGAAACATCTTCAGAAAGCTTTTCCATTTCTGTCACATTTGCTTGAGGCTTTTGTTCTTTCTTGAACTTCTTTGGCTTTCGACATTCATTTGATTTGTGTCCTTGTATGCCACAGTTGAAGCATTTGCCTTTGAATTTCTTCTTGGCCTTGAAAGCATATTTGCCTTTACGCTTCCTTTTGTTGTTGTTTGGCCTTTGTTCTATAACATTTGCTTTGGCTTCAATGAAATTTTTCCCACTTTTCTTCTCAGATCCTCAATTGTCCTCTTCAATCCTTAGTCGCACGATCAGTTCTTCAAGATTCATCTCTCTGCGTTTATGCTTCAAATAATTCTTGAAGTCTTTCCACGATGGTGGAAGTTTTTCAATCATTGCAGCAACTTGGAATGAGTCACTTAATGACATTCCTTCAGAATGAATGTCATGTAGAATTACTTGTAATTCTTGAACCTGAGTGATAACTTCTTTGGAATCTACCATTTTATAGTCAAGAAATCTACCAACAATAAATTTTTTCATGCCAGCATCTTCAGTTTTATATTTCTTGTCTAAAGATTCCCAAAGTTCCTTTGCAGTTTGAATTGTACAATACACATTATACAATGTATTGTCTAATCCATTCATTACATAATTTTTACAAAGGAAGTCTGCATGTTTCCATGCATTAACAGCAGCCACTTTTTCCTTGTCAGTTTCCCCTTCAACAAGAGTAGGACAATCCTCTTGTAGAAACCTTGCCAAGTTCAGTGTTGTGAGATAGAAGAGCATCTTCTGTTGCCAACGCTTGAAATCAGTTCCATTGAACCTTTTAGGTTTTTCTCCATAAGACATACTCACGGCAGGAATGGTGCTTGTAGAAGCCATTTCTGTTATACAAATAAAGACTATCAATAATCAAATTAAATTTCTGTTTGTACAAAAATGTAACAAATTTTACTTACAATAGTATCTATTAGTATGCAAACAATTTTCTGTTTATATAAAACACTATTACACTTACAGAATATATATAAACAAAATATTATATATACTACACAATAATAACTAAGGATAATATTAAAATTACATAATGCAATTAATTAACATGGAATTGAAATCAAAACAGATTATGAAAATCAGTTAACAATAAAATTTTGTTTACAAAATTTCTATTGTAGAAAATTTGCTTACAAAATCTGTTAACAACAAAATCTGTTAACAATTTATTTGTTGAAAATTCTATTTATTTTGCATACTATTAAAATTCATAGGGGCCAATTTTCAACAAATAAATTTTCAACGTTCAATGTTCTGACAAATATTTCTACGATTTATATGCAGCATAATATTAAGGTTTCAGGAAGGACTTTCAATTTTGCAGAATATCTTTAAAATAATGTATTATATAAGCATAATCTGATGACTTTAATATAAATCACAAATATTTACTGCACTTCTTGATAATACTAATAACAAGGAGACTTTGTTTATATGGTGCGGTGAACGTGGAAAAAATTGCATACACCATAATAATAAGGAGACTTCTTTTGTATACAGACTTGGTTTAAATATTTTCACTTTCGTTTAAAAAAGGAGACATTGTTTATACCAATAATAATTTGTTGCTTGAATATATATATGTACACTAACAGTAATATATTAACATGCAATATATATAAACAGAATATATATATAGCAGAATATTATTTCTATTAATATGCAGTCAATATATATACAGAATAATATATATATATATACAAAATAAAAAAAATATTTGTTATATATATAAACCGAATAATTTTTTTTATTTTTTTTTTAAAAAAAAAACAGGTCAGCACATTGAATCTAATTAATATTCAATTCTTAACCTTTTTCCAGAGTGAAGCATTAATAATACAAGTACACATCATTTAAAAACTAGAAACGTATTAATATGCAATCATTGTAATGGGCATGCAGCAATTTCCAGAATTACGTTTTTTTCAATTTGAGTGCAGTATGTGGATAAAATAAGTGGACAATCTATGCAATACTTTGCAGAAAACAAAAACAAAAACAAAATTTCCAGAAATGCACTTTTTGCAAAACAAAAAACTTGTTTTATAAAACAATTTTCTATTTACAGAAAATAATTTTCTGTTCACATAAAACAGTACTATAATTACAGAAAATTTAAATTTGCTTTAAGATTATTATCTGTAATATATAGTATTATTTAATAATGCATATAAATATGATAATAATAAATTATGCAAAACATAAATAACTTGTAAAATGATAAAAATAAATCCGAGTCCATTGAATTCACAAAGTCTTCTTAAAGCAAATTTATTCCCCCACAGATGCTAAGGGTTAATTGAATAATTGTTTCCCAAGATAAAACGGATTTCAATTCTTAATTAGTAGCATTACAAAATTAAGAATTCATCGAACCAATTTCTATATATATGTACTGAACTTAATATGAATGTTAATGATGCATGCATGAAGATAAAACTTACTGCAACACTTTACAAATAACGGGAATTTGCAGAAACGGAAGTGCAACTCTTTTGCATAGAACGGGATTCTGCAGAACGGTGACGGAATTTTTATGCAGAAAACGTGATTTTATGCAGAACGGGAACGGAACGGCAGAACAGGAAAATTACTGCAGAACGGAGTTTTGAGGGAAGGAACGGGAAAAATTTCTGTATAACGGGACTGAAATTTACAGAACGGGGAGGGGAAAAATTATCTTATTTAAAAGCTTCCCACACCGTTTATTTATAGATTCCGTTGACGTGCAACCGTCGTCAAAACGACGTAGTATCACAAACCCGCCCGTCACGATCACGACCCGACCCGAGTCAATTTTCTCATTCAAATCCCATTTCCAACAGCACCTGTGTAAATTGACCCAATAAGCATGTTGGACCACCTTCTTATTTAAAAAGTTAACATATTAGGTTGAGACTTCACCGTACTTATTAACCCATCTATACTCTTGAATTTATCTGACGTGCAATTCATATAAAATATCCCAACACTTGTCATATCAACTTCCATTCATTAAATTTTTTTTAAAAATTGAATATAAAAAAGCAATGCATCTTAACTTTTCGTCCTATTGTAATTTAGACAGGGAAAAAGTTGTATACAATTTCCTATTAGGGTTGAACTACATTCTTCAACAGCAATTGTGCACTAAGTTTCTAAATTTTTTAAGATAAAAATTGATTTACTATTCCCACTGTCTCCAATTATCTGTTTTCAATCCCATTCAATAATTCATTACATTAAACTTCTATCAACAATTTCTATCCCATCAGTACTAATCATTCAAAAACACTAATCCAGAATTGGTCTCAACGGAACTTTACCGTATGTTAAGTAAATACAATTCTAACATTTAAGACAATTAAGTATTACATGTTGGATGTCTTTTACTAGTTGACATTTTTGAAAGGTGTCATATATATATATATATATATATATATATATATATATATATATATATATGGGAATAATTTCACATACTCAATGTACAATCTACTTCTATTGATTAATTTTTTATATTTTCGAATATAGAAAATCAGTATATATTTCATTTTTCATAAGTAAAAGCCTTGTTTGGATGTGTTGGTTTGTTCTGAATGTGCATTTTAGATGAACAAAAATCTATATACCAATTGATAACCACCATACTATAATACTCACCATCCATACTTAAAACAATCCTTGACAGGGGTAGTGATAGGTCAAATATATTTTTTTTTGTTTATGATTCCCAAATAATTTATAAGATTTATTAGAACCGATATTTTTACAAAATCTAGTAATTTGGTGTCATTTAGATACATGTAAAAAACAGGGTTGTACAGACTGTACAACCCAAATCTTACATGTTTCCAAATGACACCCAAATCATTAAATTAGGTAAAAATTTCAATTCTAATAAATCTTATAAATTATTTGGGAGTCATTAAAAAAATAAAAATTGCCCAGTCACTAACCTTGTCAGTAAAACCCGGTCTCCCTAACATTCCAAAATACTGGTTTCATGTTTTCTTTGTTTTCCTCACCAAATTATGAACATTTCACCCGAAAAAGGAACCGTAATCCAAATGCAGGAATCTACAAAATTACATTGGATCCCACCTTCCCACCAATTTGTGCTACGAGAAATTTAATCTAAAAATTCAAAAAAAATATAAAAATAAAAATTTACATTTAATTTCTTCCAATATTTCAGTTTATCAAATGAAATTATTAAGAATTATAATATTCAAATTTATAAATTTTCTTTAAACATAATTTTATCAAACACATAGCTCACCACCTCCAACAAATTAAATTGCTGCTCTTTGTAGATATATATTGATAATGGTCATGAAAATGTTAAGATTCAGCCACCTAATTGTTATATATGCGAATGATCTTTTTCGCATGATACCAACTGTCATGCAATATTACTACTCTCCCTCTTTTCAAAAAAAAAAAAAGTTTATTTGAATTTTTTTCTAGCCAATTTGTAAATTTAAAATTTAAAATTAATGCAAATAGACTAAATAGATTAACATCATAATTTGAATTTTAAAATTTCTACAAGTAATTAAGATCAAAGTTAAAAGAGACTTTCTTTGTAAAAAAAAATCAAAAATAAATAAAAAGAAAAGACAAAGTAAAAAAAAATCAATAATTAATTAAGATCAAAGTTATAAAAATTAAAGTTATAAAAATTAATGTTTAAGATTAAGGATGATATGAAAAAGTTTAATCATTAACTTTTACTACGCTCAAAGCTTCCTTAAACTCTAAAGAAATACGCTCAATATTACAGAAGAAGAATTCTCTGATTTTGGTGTGATTTTCATTTCTAAACTAAGCATCCTATTTATAGGAGAATGGAAGGATACTATTTGAATTTAAAAAATCACGGACGCACAGTAGGAAAAATTCACGAGAGAAACTTTCTATATTTTTTTTTAATTTTACTATGCTGCACTATGCAATCAAATAAAATATAATATATTCTATTTTACATAAAAAAAAATAAAACGTATTATATATATATATATATATATATATATATATATATATATATAACTTTCTACCGATAATTTTGAAAAATGAGTAAGTAAGGGTCCATATAATAAGTAAATATTTACAACAAATACTTCAATAAAAACCCATCTATTTATCTCAACTCACTTGGCTTCACTAAACACATTTTAATAACATTTTTTTCATTAATATTACAACTCGCAATATTAACAACCAGATCATTCCCTAAAAAGAGGGGTCTTTCCGATAAGGATTTCTCCTTATTCGCAATTAGGTGACTAAACCCCTTTCCTCGACAGAACTTTCTAGACATTGTCAATAATGCAAATAATAATATAAATAATTTTGTCGTCTCAATTATTAATTTAATAATATAAAATATTGTGACAATAATAGAATCAATAACTATGCAACAATTATAGTGACAATAATTGAAATAAACTGAGTGATTTCTCACGTAAGCATCAATAATCAAAGATATTGTACAATACCGTGTACTACTATGCAACCACGCGTATTATTGTATTTTTATCACCAGGTATTTCAACAGTTAACGGTAAAACTTTCGCCGTTATTTTTATAAAAAAATATTTCTGTCGTTTTCTAACTCTGACAGTAATTCCGTTGTGGGGTCCACCAATGATTGTGTCGTCGTACGAATATTCTCTGATAAAATGAATATTCGCCGACCAAACGAATATTTTATCACAACTTGCTTACTTTGTAAAATTTATAAATATTACCCACAACTATTATATCAAATTCACATTTTATTATTTAAAAAAATATTTCGAGAAAATTAAATCTTTATTCATAAAAGTTGGGGTCTTGCAAGTACCCCTTCTCTTTTTTCATAAAAAATTTTATTTGATTTTTTTTAATCAAGTTGTAAAATTAAAATTTAAAACTGATATAAATGGATTACATAGATTAACAGTATAAATTGAATTCTAATATTTTTAAAATTAATTAGAATCAAAGTTAAAAGAGGTTTTATTTCTAAAGAAATCAAAATAAATAAAAAGAAACAGACAAAATTAAAAATCTAGGTCATGCTCACTGCACTCTCAATCAGGTAATTGGGTTCATGAACTTCTTGCTTTTTGATCATAAAATCTATTCAATTTCATTATTTTCAAGATTAATTTAGACTTACTTGCAAATTTAGATTAATTAAAACAGTTAGAACAGGTAATCAAGAGATTAGATGAAGGAATTATGCACTAATTAGGGCTGATTTGGCTATCTTAGACCCTGGCTAGACGTTAGGCAATTCTCTATCGCCTTAATATGGCGAGTACGTAAACCCTGCCTATGTAGATATTAGTTTTAATGGGAGATTTGAAGGTATACAATACTTAAAATGAATATGTTGTGTAGTGTAAAATTATTTTTTGAAATTTTTTTATGTAAAATTTATAATCTTACATTTAATATATGTTTTATATAGTATATAAATATATACAATAGAATGACAAATAAATAAGACAACATAAAAAAACCTACACGCTAAGCACTCCCTTTGCCTCTAGGTTAAGCTGTAAATTGAGTAAACAGTCTAGGCTCGATTCGCACTCGTTTGACTAAAAGTTTGATTCGAGCTCGACTCGAAATATAAATGAGTCAAATATGAACAAATTTTTAAGTTCGATAAATTACTTGAATCTCCTCCTCAAATTGTAATTTTCTATTGATACTCGGATCATATTTATTAGAAAAATTCAAACAGCTCGGGCTCGATTCCGGATCGTATTCAACATGGTAACTAAATGAGTTTCAATCAAACTTTATTTTATACTCAATAAATTTTGTGAACCAAATCTGAACAACTCAATACTAGGCTTAACTCGACTCGACTCGACTCGATTTATTTACACCTTTTTAGAACACTGATTTCAACCGTCTTTTTATCGTTTATTAATTCAAAAGATTCACTATTTTTTTCCTCGAAAACTTTAGTATATGTTAAGTATATACAATTCTAACATTTATGACAATTAAGTATTACATGTTGGATGTCTTTTACTAGTTGACATCATTTGGAAGGCCAAGAATGGCACCTAAGGAAAATGAACATTTCACAGGAAAAAGGAACCCTAATCAACTGCAGGAATCTACAAAATTCACTGGATCCTACATTCTCACCAATTCAAGCTGCTAATATGAGAAATCTAATCTAAAAATTCAAAAAAAATATAAAAATTAAAATTTACATTTAATTTCTTCCAATATTTCAGTTTATCAAATGAAATTGTTAAGAATTATAATATTCAAATCTATAAATTTTCTTTAAACATAATTTTACCAAACACATAGCTCACCACCTCCAACAAATTAAATTTCTGCTCTTTGTAGATACATATTGTTAATGGTCATGAAAATGTTAAGATTCAACCACCTAATTGTTATACATGCTAATGATCTTTTTGGCATGATACCAACTGTCATGCAATATTACTATTCTCCCTCTCTTTTTAAAAAAAATAAAAGTTTATTTGAATTTTTTCTAGCCAATTTGTAAATTTAAAATTAATGCAAATAGACTAAATAGATTAACATCATAATTTGAATTTTAAAATTTCTAGAATTAATTAAGATCAAAGTTAAAAGAGACTTTCTTTGTAAAAAAAATCAAAAAGAAATAAAAAGAAACGACAAAGTTAAAAAAATCAATAATTAATTAAGATCAAAGTTATAAAAATTAATGTTTAAGATTAGGGATGATATAAAAAAGTATAATCATTAACTTTTATTAAAATCTATAAAATAGATAAAAAAGAAACAAACAAATTGTCTTTCCAAAAAAGAAAGGAGAGACTAGAGAGTACAAAACAATTGTACTATCATGTTCACTGTCCTCTCTCAGCTAATTGGGTTCATGAATTTAGGGTGTGCAACCGTTAAATACCGTTCGAATTGAATTGGTGTCGAAATTAGTCAAATTTTGGCACCAATATCGGTATCAGTTAGACCGGTATATTGCACCGGTTTACCAATTTGGTACCGGTTTTTACCGAATAAATACCAAAAATTAATATAATTATTATTTTATTATTATTATTATTATTTTTTATTAATATTAATATTATTTTTATTATTATAATCATTATTTTATTATTATTATTAATTATTTATTAATAATAAAAAAATTTAGAAAATCGGTATATACCGGTCCGGTTCGGTAATACCGAACCATAAAAACTTCGTTCCGAAACCGGTACAAAAAAACCGATAAACCGGTATATACCGGTTTTTTGTACCGAAATCAAACCAGTTATTTTTGTACCGAACAGGTCGATTCGGTCCAGTCCGAAAAACAAAAAAAAACGGAAAATTATGCACAGCCTTCATGAATTTATTGTTTTCATTTTTTTTTATCGATTTAAATGGAGGATTTGAAACTCTTGAAATGAATTTGTTGTGTAGTATAAGATTATTTTTCGACAGCCTTTCATGTAAAATTTATAATCCTCATATTTAATATATGCTTGTATAATATATACAAATATATACAATAGAAAAATAAATAAATAAAATAAATAAGACAACATAAGGAAAAAGCCCACTCTTTTAGCACTCTCTCCGTCCTTAGGTCCGCATAATGATTTTTTTTAGTCATGTTATGTATTGCGACAAAATTATATTTGCAATTGCAAAATTTATCAATATATGATATTGGTAGGAATTATAAAAGGACTTCAATTATTATACATATCTCACAAAAGTTACTACCAATACTTATTCACGTAACTGACAATCAAATAATCGAAATAAAACATTCACAATATATATGATTATTCTTTTTTGAATACTAAGTTGTTTACTAATTTATAACATTCACTATTTCTGTCTTGTAAATTTGATAATATGTGAAGTATATATGTTGGCTTAGAAATCTAATACTCCCTCCGTCCCAAATTAACTGCTCAGTTTTGACTTTTTTAAGTCAAATCGACTATTTTTAAAACTAATTTTTTACTATTTTTGCTAAAATATAGATGAAGAGATTATAACCAAAAGAAAGTATATACAATTTATTACTAATCCTAATTTTTATAATTTTAGAAATATATTTATATATGCTTAATTATTAATTCTTAAAATAGTCAATTTGATTTAAAAAAGTCAAAGTTAATTTGGAACGGAGGGAGTATTAATCAAGTGTTACACGTTGTTAATAAGTGTTACATCTTGTTGTATGTCTTTTACTAGTTAGCATTTTGGAAAGGTCTCATTTTAGTCTTTGGAGGCCAAAGGTGTCCCAACAGTGCAGTTATTGTGAGCTTGAAGTACATAATAAAACTTGAATTGGATAAAGAGTAAAAAAACAGAAACATTCTGTTTCTTTGTTTGAATATTTTTGAGGATATTTTTGGTATTTAATCACAAGAGCTCAGGAGTGTTCCAGATATGCACTTGTCATATCAACTCCCATTGATTAGTTTTTTTAAAAAAAAATTGAATATAAAAAAGCAATAGATCTTCGACAGACTGATTAGCATGAAGGTAATTTTGGTCAATTGAGCAATACAATGTCGATACGCAGATCAAAAGGTGATTTTTCTTTACGTGTCAGCACTGTTGGTTGTGCTTCAAAATTCTTAATTTTGACAAAGTCCCACATTGCCTATTTTGAAAATATATTTTGTATATATTAGTACATTATGGTGTAAGCTTTGTAATGTGATTTTTAAAAAAGGATGGGCTCATGCATATGAAAATTGCTAATATATGAAAGAAAACAGGTTTAATGTAATATTTTTCTTAAGTTAAATTGCAAAATTTTAGATTTGAAATTCGATGTAAATGTGTATAGTTTTGATTAATGAATAGTAAATATTATAAGTTGTTAAAAAGTATTAGAAAACAAATAATTATTATTTTAAATTTTAAACAAACTAACAACACAATTTGAATTTTAAAAGTTTTCAAATTAATTAGGATTGAAAAAATGAGTCTCTTTTGTAATCTATATTATCTTTGTTTATATCTGTATCTTCTATATTACTTTTGCATGGTATAACTTTTTCAAGTTATTTAGTCTATTTTTTAAAATATATGTGTAGTTACATGTGAATGAAAGTTTTCATGTCACAATTTTTTTCCCAATTATTTTAAATTTTCACTTTTTTAAAATTAAGCACACTTGCAAATATCTAACGCATGCATGTATTACATACAATATTATCTCTGTTACAAATTATAAGTTTATTATTCATATGTGAAAGTCAATTTGAAACTTTTTTCAAACTCAAAATTGAGATGATTCACTAAAAATTCTGAAACAATAAACCTTACAATAAGCAAATCACGTGAAATTGCTTGTTGCTTGTATTTTCTGTTTTTGTAATTTTCATCATGTTTTATGTGTTTTTTATTTATTGTTTTATCATCATATATTTAATTGGTTTACCTAAACTATTATGAGAAATCATACCAATTGTCATTTTAAACCATCATTCAGAGAAAAGATCTGTAGTTTTTTTGAATGTCTTAATCTATTAAAATAATTTATTTTAACCTGGTGGAAGGGGTCTAAGTTATTTTTCATCACTATGTTGTGGCCTTCTGAATTTTTGGACCTGTCTTCATAATAACAAGTTGTTAATAAAATTCAAATTCTCAACAAAAGTAAGTCATACCAAGTAAAAAGATGTCTAGTTGATTGTTATGTATATTTGAAATTCTATTGGTTCTAACTCAAACAGTTAGAACAAGTGATCTAGGGATTGAAATTAAGGCGGTAAAATGAGTAAACAGTTCGGACTCAATTCGTACTCGCTCGACTAAAAGTTCGTTTTGAACTCAATTCTACTGTTTTGTGTTTGATAGATCCACCGCCACAAAATTAATGTTTTTTGATGGAACTATATCCATTCTTTCTTCGCTATTAAATACATCACCAGTGCAATAAAAACGGGTGCAATAAAAACATACAATTTCAACAAAAAAATTGTGGAGAATGAATGAGGGCAATCGAATGGGTGTTTGAGGAGTTTGTGAGAGCAGTCCAATATTGTGTTGAAGAATTCGGAAAATTATAAAAATATATATACCATATCATCAGTTTCATAATCAGAGCTAGGAAGCCAAAAAATATATATTCGTCCATCATTACAAAATATATTTTTACAAAATCAAAATTTTAAGCTAAACAAATATACCCTTTTCGTTTTTCTTAAAAATCAAACAACCCCTTTAATAAGGCTTAACAGCTACTGAGCTACACATACATAAAATTATATTCATAAACTGAGCGAATTTAATAGGAAAAGGATGTATTGTTTATCATTCTTTGAACCATTTCACAGCGGCCAGCGGGAGTCTTGGATTTAATTATGGGGCGTCTCTCAAATATGATGTGATGTGTACGCGTCTCCATCTTCTAATTAAAATCAACATCAGCAATTTGATGGGAGGCAACAACGAATGTTACTATGTTAGGGCAGAACCGCAGAACCGAAATGACGGAGGAAATGAACTTAAATAAAATGAAAATGGGCAGAAATGAAAATGGCATGCAAAATGGGGGTGGGCCTCAGTACTTAAAATATTGTTGGTATGTCTTAATACTTAAAAATTTAATCTCACAATTGCAAGTGGGCCTTAGTACTTCAAAAAATTTAAAATCTTGGGGGCCATGTCCCCTGCAATCACCACTCAGTTTATATTATAAAAAATTAAATTTATATTTAATTTCTTCCAATATTTCAGTTTATCAAATAAAATTGTTAAGAACTATAATATTCAAATCTACAAATTTTCTTTAAACATAGTTTTATCAAAACATAGCTAACCACCTCCAGCAAATTAAATTCATGCTCCTGTTCTTTGTAGATACATATTGTTAATAGTCATGAAAATGTTAATATTCAACGACCTAATTGTTATACATGCGAATGATGTTTTTGGCATGATACCAACTGTCATGCAATATTACTGTTCTCTTACTAAAAAAAAAGGTTTATTTGAATTTTTTTTCTAACCAATATGTAAATTTAAAGCAAATAGACTAAATAGATTAAAATCATAATTTGAATTAATTTTAAAATTTCTAGAATTAATTATGATCAAAGTTAAAAGAGACTTTTTGAGACGCCCCTAAAATTAGGTATACATCACCCATCTTGGGTCGTCAGATACATGGTACAGAATACAAATACAACTTACTAATACAACTGTCGTGTACAATACGACAAAACATAACTGTGAGTTTGAATACAATTATTGTCTACTAGAGACTATACAAACTCAAAAGGAGTCCTCATTACAATTATTGTCACACTATTTAATAGAATAGTGAGGACTACTAATACGATCATCTGGTCCATCACTCCGTTCCCCGACTCGTCGCAGCTATATTCTCATTTTCTGAAGAGAACAGTGAAAGAAAGGGTGAGCTCAACTAGCCCAGTAAGAAATATTATGACTAAGATAATGCAGAATAAATTATCATTAGCCTTCAACAGTGTTAAACTGATAAAATATAACGAACATCAAGTTTAACTGCAGCGGAACAAGCAATCCATTAAAAGAGTCAAGTAGAAAATAAAATCTACTATCTTCTATGATTTAAAAGGTATTTCAACACTGTTTTCGCTGGGACTCAGCTTAATAAAATAATCCACATCATCGAATCACCCCTGCACTACGGCCAAGGATATTCGTGTATTCATTAATGGTCATGATCATGCCAACAACTGTCCATCAATGCACTACGGGCCAATGATGACTTTTACCACATCATTTGTAACATTACGGTCATGATTATACCGAATAATCCCTGGTCATAATCATACCAAGTCCATCTATGCACTACAGGCCACAGATGACTTTCAACATTTTATAAACATGAGAATGATGACAATGATATAAGAATTCAATAAAACAAGTTCAAGAATTAATTTATCCAAGAATTAACAACGTCCAAATTGTCAACATGATACTGCTTTGTGGAATAAAATTCAAGAATGCTTAGAAGAATATTTTCATGAAAAGATACTGGATGAACCGCAATTATCAAGGATATTCCACTAATTTCATGGAGTATAGAAATTAAAACTTAACCAACTGAGTATAATAAAGAATGAAATAACAAAAGAAATCATCTGGTATGCGATAGACCACACAGACAGGTTATTCCAACAGAATAATAAATAATGGAATCAGGTCCGGCATAAACGCACAGATAGGATATTCCGACAGAATAATAAATAATGGAACCAGGTCCGGCGTAAACGCACAGACAGGATATTCCGACAGAATAATAAATAATAAAACCAGGTCCGGTGTAAAACACACAGATAGGATGTTCTAACAGAATAATAACAAGACGGAACCAGGTCCGGTGTAAAACACACAGACAGGATGTTCCAACAGAATAATAATAAAAACGGAACCAGGTCCGGTGTAAAACACACAGACAGGATATTCCCTGACCAATCGAATATTATATAACAACTTGCGTACTTTGCAAAATTTATAAATATTACCCACAACTATAACATTATATCAAATTAACTCCATAATATTCAAAAATGATATTTATAGAAAATTCATCTTTATTTATAAAAGTTGGGGTCTTACAACCTCCCCTTCTTATGAAATTTCGCCCTCGAAATTAGGGTACGTACCTGGTATGTCGAAGAGGTAAGGATACCTTGACTTCATTTCAGATTCTAACTCCCAAGTCATTTCCTCAACATCGTGATTTATCCACAAAATTTTAACTTGAGGTATAACCTTGGAGCGTAGAATATGTTCCTTCTTATCCAAGATTTGAACAGGAACTTCTTCATACGTCAAATCCTCCGCTATTTCGTCCGGTTCTAACTCAATAATGTGGTTCGGGTCTTCCACATTTACGTAACATGGATATGTGAAAAACGTTATGAACACGAGACATACTTGGCGGTAAAGCGAGTTTATAAGCCACAGTTCCTACTCGATCGAGGATTAAAAATGGACCGATGAATCGAGGATTGAGCTTTCCTCTCTTTCCAAATCTCATAACTCCTTTCCATGGAGCAACACGTAAGAACACTTGATCTCCTATATCAAATTTCACGTCCTTTCGATGAAGATCAGCATAACTCTTTTATCAATCTTGTGAGGTTTTTATACGTTGTCGGATCGTTTGAATCTTTTCTGTAGTCATACGTACGAACTCCGGTCCCAACAACGTTGCTTCACCCACCTCATCCCAGCATATTGGAAAACGACACTTTCTTCCATACAACGCTTCGAATGGAGCCATGCCAATACTTGCTTGATAACTGTTGTTGTAAGAAAACTCCACCAATGATAAGAACTTGTCCCAACTTCCCTTGAAGTCAAGGACACAAAGTCTTAATAAATTTTCCAGAGTTTGAATAGTCCTCTCTGATTGTCCGACCATCTGAGGATGATATGCCGAACTAAATCGTAAATCCGTGCCCATAGCTTTTTGTAAGCTAACCCAAAATTGTGAAGTGAATCTTGGGTCTCAGTCAGAAACTATGGATATTGGCATACCAAGTAGTCTTACAATCTCATTTATGTACATACGAGCAAGACGTTCAAGTGTATAAGTTTCTCGTATCGGTAAAAAATGAGCAGACTTGGTCAATCTATCAACAATGACCCAAATCGCATCAATACCTTGAGAAACCTTAGGAAGACCGGTAACGAAATTCATGGTAATGTGCTCCCACTTCCATTTTAGAATTTCAAGTGGTTGCAATGGACCTTTTGGTACTTGATGCTCCGCCTTGACTCGTTGACAAGTTAGACACCTTGAGATAAACAACGCTATCTCTCGCTTCATATTACTCCACTAAAATGTATGACGAAGATCATGATACATTTTAGAACTCCCAGGATGGATTGTAAACGGTGTGTTGTGCGCCTCCATCATGATTTCATACTTTAAATCAGGGTCATTAGGAACACAAAGTCTGGAGTTGACTCGAAGTATTCATTCTTCATCGATTCTTGCTTCCGGCATAGCACCTTCTTGCACTTTCTTCTTCATACGTATCAGCTCCAGGTCTGTAACTTGAGCAACTTTAACTTTATAAATTAAAGTCGGTTCTACTCGTATATTCGCTATCATCACATGGGTCGCTGGAGTCTTTAACTCTCTCTCCATCCTTTGCAAGTCACACAAAATGGGCCTTTGTGTTGACAATATCACACTCGTACTTGCATATGATCTTCTACTCAATACGTCAGCTACCACGTTCGCTTTTCCAGGATGGTATTGAATGGTATGATCATAATCTTTCAACAGTTCAAGCCAACGTCGTTGTCGCGTGTTGAGTTCCTTTTAAGTGAAGAAATATTTGAGGCTTTTATGATCCGTAAAGATCTCCACCTTTTCCTCATACAAGTAATGCCTCCAAATTTTAAGTGCAAAGACAACAACTACCAACTCTAGATCATGAGTATGATAATTCCTCTCATATTTCTTGAGTTGTCTTGATGCATAGGCTATGACTTTTCCATGTTGCATGAGAACGCATTCTAACCCATTGCTCGAAGCATCACTGTAGATGACAAATCCCTCCGAGCCAGATGGTATTGTTAGAACAGGTGCTGAAATGAGTCTCCTCTTGAGTTCTTGAAAACTCTTCTCACATTCGTCGCTCTAACCGAACTTTGTATCTTTCCGAGTCAGCTGAGTTAATGGAGTAGCGATTCGAGAAAATCCTTCCACGAATCTCCGATAATAACCAGCTAAACCAAGAAAGCTACGTACTTCGGTCACTGATTTAGGTTGCTCTCAGCTTTGAATAGCTTCATTCTTTGCCGGGTCAACAGATATTCCACGACTTGATACTATGTGCCCAAGGAATGCTACCTCCTCCAGCCACAACTCGCATTTCTTCAACTTGGCAAAAAGTTTATATTCACGAAGCTTTTGGAGTACCAGCCTCAAGTGTTGCTCATGATCTTCACGGCTTTTTGAATAAATAAGGATGTCATCAATAAAGACGACCACAAAATGATATAAATATTCCTTGAATACCCGGTTCATCATATCCATGAAGGCAGCAGGAGCATTAGTCAATCCAAAGGACATGACTAGGAATTCATAATGCCCGTACCGAGTTCTGAAAGCCGTCTTTAGAATATCCTCAGTTCTAACCTTCAGCTGATGATATCCAGAACAAAGATCGATCTTTGAAAAGAATTGTGCTCCTTGCAACTGGTCAAACAGGTCATCAATACGTGGCAATGGGTACCTGTTTTTGATGGTGACATGATTCAACTCCCGATAATCAAAATAAAGTCGCATACTTCCATCTTTCTTCTTCACGAATAGCACAGGAGCACCCCAAGGAGAAGTACTAGGACGAATAAAGTCAATGTCTAACAATTCCTGCAGTTGGATCTTTAACTCCTAAAGTTCAATATGAGCCATTCGATATGAGGCTTTGGAAATGGGTTTTGTACCGGGTTCAAGGTCGATACAAAATTTAATTTCACACTCTGGGTGTAGGCCAGGAAGTTCTTCAGGGAATACGTCAGGGAATTTATTAACAATCGAAATATCATTCAAAACTGACGTATTTTTGTTTAGATCCGTGACATGAGCTAAGAAAGCTTGACATCCGTTTTTCAATAAACAAATAGCTTTATGGCTTGAGATGACAGCGATTGATTTTAATGGTTTGGTTGCTTGAATTCGCATAATAGGTCGATTAGGAATATGAAAGCTAACAACCTTACGAAAACAATCAATTTTTGCACGATGAGTAATTAACCAATCAATCCCTAGAATCACGTCAAATGCAAGTATTTTTAATGAAATAAGATCGACAGGTAATGTGTGGGTACCAACTTGAACCAAACAAGACTTATAAACCGTGGATGTAATGAAGGTTTCCCCCAATGGAGTTTCAACAGATAAGTCAAAATCTAATTTCTCCGGAGTCAAATTTAATCGATGAGCGCAAGTAGGAGAAATAAAAGAATGGATAGAACCGGTATCAAATAAAGTATAGATTTCGTTAGAGTTTATGATAAGCTTACCCGTGATGACCTCATTCGGGTTCCTTGCTTTCTGGGAGGTCACAACAAACGCTCTCCCTTGCACTACCGGTTTTGACTTTTCTGGGATGGCTTTTGGTGCCTCCATCCTGGCTGAACTTATTTTTGGTAAACGACAAAATTGAGCTAAATGACCTTCTCTTCCACAATTATAACATACTTTAGACGGCATCGCGCAGTTTGGACTGATGTGCCCCTCCCCTCCGCATTTGAAACATATGATAGGTGGTCGTTCTCCTTCCTTAACAATGGGTGCTGGTGCTGACGTCTTTCCATCATTGTTGAATCTCCTCTTCTTGAAATTACCATTCTTATTGTTTTGGCCCTGACTACCACCGAAGTGATTACCATTTCTGGCCTGTTGATTCCCACCACGCTTGTTGTCACCGCTTCGATGACTGCTCTCGCTGGTATTATCATTTTGTTGACTGCTCTCTTTTAGTTGCGTTGACTCGTTATCACGCTCCACTAACTGAGCCCTATTCACAACATCTGAATACAAACATAGTTTATGATAAATAAGATGTTGACGTATCTCAGGTTTCAAACCTCGCAAAAATATTCGCGTCATTCGCTCTTCATTATCCACCAAGTGGGACGTAAACTGGAACAACTCAGCAAATTTTGCCTCATACTGCGACACGGTCATATTATTCTGCTCCAATTTGATGAAATCCACCTCCTTCATGTGTCAAACACTTTCGGGAAAATATTTGTCATTGAACAGCTCTTGGAACTTCTCCCAAGACATCTTCAGTACGGCAGGTTGAGTACGCTTAATCGATTCCCACCAGTAATCTGCCTCTCCTCGCAACATAAAGGCGGCAAAGGGAACCTTTTGCTCCTCGGAGCATCCCAAGACATCAAATATCTTGGTGATCTGCTTTATCCATATTTCCGCTATAAGTGGTTTTGGCTCTCCCTTAAACTCCGGTGGTCCCAGCTCCTTGAACTGTTTAGCGGTGACCATCCGAGAGTTTTCAGTGTTTCCACCTATATTTTGAACAGGAGCCGCTCTCGCCTGCTGTTGCATGAACTGCATAAAGCTTCTGAACATTCCATCATTCATCATTTGGTCAGTATTGTTGTTTGCATGAGGATTGTCGCCTTCCTGATGCACATTATACCGATTATTGATATGTGGTGAATCAACTGTCGCCTGTGCTCCATTACTATTCTCAACATTCTCGGATGCCATTTTCAGATACTGCCACAAAACAAAAGTTAATTGATATGTCATATATTATCCTTATATTCTGACCGACCAATTAAATACCATGCAAATAAACTTAGGTAGGTTACAAATTATAAGTTTATTATTCATATGTGAAAGTCAATTTGAAACTTTTTTCAAACTCAAAATTGAGATGATTCACTACAAATTCTGAAACAATAAACCTTACAATAAGCAAATCACGTGAAATTGCTTGTTGCTTGTATTTTCTGTTTTTGTAATTTTCATCATGTTTTATGTGTTTTTTATTTATTGTTTTATCATCATATATTTAATTGGTTTACCTAAACTACTATGAGAAATCATACCAATTGTCATTTTAAACCATCATTCAGAGAAAAGATCTGTAGTTTTTTTTGAATGTCTTAATCTATTAAAATAATTTATTTTAACCTGGTGGAAGGGGTCTAAGTTATTTTTCATCACTCTGTTGTGGCCTTCTGAATTTTTGGACCTGTCTTCATAATAACAATTGTTAATAAAATTCAAATTCTCAACAAAAGTAAGTCGTACCAAGTAAAAAGATGTCTAGTTGATTGTTATGTATATTTGAAATTCTACTGGTTCTAACTCAAACAGTTAGAACAAGTGATCTAGGGATTGAAATTAAGGCGGTAAAATAAGTAAACAGTTCGAACTCAATTCGTACTCGCTCGATTAAAAGTTTGTTTCGAACTCAATTCTACTGTTTTGTGTTTGATAGATCCACCGCCACAAAATTAATGTTTTTTGATGGAACTATATCCATTCTTTCTTCGCTATTAAATACATCACCAGTGCAATAAAAACGGGTGCAATAAAAACATACAATTTCAACAAAAAAATTGTGGAGAATGAATGAGGGCAATCGAATGGGTGTTTGAGGAGTTTGTGAGAGCAGTCCAATATTGTGTTGAAGAATTCGGAAAATTATAAAAATATATATACCATATCATCAGTTTCATAATCAGAGCTAGGAAGCCAAAAAATATATATTCGTCCATCATTACAAAATATATTTTTACAAAATCAAAATTTTAAGCTAAACAAATATACCCTTTTCGTTTTTCTTAAAAATCAAACAACCCCTTTAATAAGGCTTAACAGCTACTGAGCTACACATACATAAACTTATATTCATAAACTGAGCGAATTTAATAGGAAAAGGATGTATTGTTTATCATTCTTTGAACCATTTCACAGCGGCCAGCGGGAGTCTTGGATTTAATTATGGGGCGTCTCTCAAATATGATGTGATGTGTACGCGTCTCCATCTTCTAATTAAAATCAACATCAGCAATTTGATGGGAGGCAACAACGAATGTTACTATGTTAGGGCAGAACCGCAGAACCGAAATGACGGAGGAAATGAACTTAAATAAAATGAAAATGGGCAGAAATGAAAATGGCATGCAAAATGGGGGTGGGCCTCAGTACTTAAAATATTGTTGGTATGTCTTAATACTTAAAAAATTTAATCTCACAATTGCAAGTGGGCCTTAGTACTTCAAAAAATTTAAAATCTTGGGGGCCATGTCCCCTGCAATCACCACTCAGTTTATATTATAAAAAATTAAATTTATATTTAATTTCTTCCAATATTTCAGTTTATCAAATAAAATTGTTAAGAACTATAATATTCAAATCTACAAATTTTCTTTAAACATAGTTTTATCAAAACATAGCTAACCACCTCCAGCAAATTAAATTCATGCTCCTGTTCTTTGTAGATACATATTGTTAATAGTCATGAAAATGTTAATATTCAACGACCTAATTGTTATACATGCGAATGATGTTTTTGGCATGATACCAACTGTCATGCAATATTACTGTTCTCTTATAAAAAAAAAGGTTTATTTGAATTTTTTTCTAACCAATATGTAAATTTAAAGCAAATAGACTAAATAGATTAAAATCATAATTTGAATTAATTTTAAAATTTCTAGAATTAATTATGATCAAAGTTAAAAGAGACTTTTTGAGACGCCCCTAAAATTAGGTATACATCACCCATCTTGGGTCGTCAGATACATGGTACAGAATACAAATACAACTTACTAATACAACTGTCGTGTACAATACGACAAAACATAACTGTGAGTTTGAATACAATTATTGTCTACTAGAGACTATACAAACTCAAAAGGAGTCCTCATTACAATTATTGTCACACTATTTAATAGAATAGTGAGGACTACTAATACGATCATCTGGTCCATCACTCCGTTCCCCGACTCGTCGCAGCTATATTCTCATTTTCTGAAGAGAACAGTGAAAGAAAGGGTGAGCTCAACTAGCCCAGTAAGAAATATTATGACTAAGATAATGCAGAATAAATTATCATTAGCCTTCAACAGTGTTAAACTGATAAAATATAACGAACATCAAGTTTAACTGCAGCGGAACAAGCAATCCATTAAAAGAGTCAAGTAGAAAATAAAATCTACTATCTTCTATGATTTAAAAGGTATTTCAACACTGTTTTCGCTGGGACTCAGCTTAATAAAATAATCCACATCATCGAATCACCCATGCACTACGGCCAAGGATATTCGTGTATTCATTAATCATCATGATCATGCCAGCAACTGTCCATCAATGCACTACGGGCCAATGATGACTTTTACCACATCATTTGTAACATTACGATCATGATTATACCGAATAATCCCTGATCATAATCATACCAAGTCCATCTATGCACTACAGGCCACAGATGACTTTCAACATTTTATAAACATGAGAATGATGACAATTGTGACGCCCCCAAAATAGGTATACAACACCCATTCTGAGTCGCCAAATACATGGTACAGAAAGCAAACTACAACTTCAATAATACAATTGTCGTGCAAAATACGACAACACATACTGTGAGTTTAAATACAAATATTGTCTTCTAGACAATATCCACACTCAAATAAATCCTCATTACAATTATTCAAACACTATTTTACAGAAATAGTGAGGACTGCTAAAACATCTTTCTAGAACCATCACTCCATACCCCGACTAGATCCTGCTATGTTCTCACCTCCTGAGAAGAAAAATGGAACAAAAAGGAAAAGGGTGAGCTCAAGTAGCCCAGTAAAGAATATTATGACTAAGATAATATACAACAAATTATCGTTAGTCTTCAACAGGGAAAAATCTGATAGAATATAATCGACAACAAGTTTTAGATCAACAACTGCAGCGGAAACAGCAAACCATTAGAAGAGTCAAGTAGAGAAAGAATTCTACTATCTTCTAAGATTTAAAAGTCCATCATCAATATTTTATCCCTGTAACATCAATTAATAATCATCTTTAACCAAATATTCATCTTTGCACTACAGGCCAAAGATATTCATTTGTATCATCAGTCGGTCATGTTCATCTCAACACCTGTTCATCTTTGCACTACAGGCCAAAGATATTCATCAAGTAATTATACATCTTTGCACTACAGGCCAAAGATATTCAGTAATATCATCATTTAGGACTGAGGATGATGAAAAATATCTTAAAGAGAACGAATCCAGTGAGACAGAAGGACAAATATTAGGGATTCGTATAACAGTTTATCCAAGATCAATAATACTTCATAATAATCAATTGTGAAGCAGAATTCAAAAATAAAGATCAAAACATGGATACAATCAAAGATAGTAACCATAATAGACATCTTGGACAAAAAGGGAAAATTTTATTTTTCGGTGAATAGTGCCGTATTCGTGAATAGTGCCGTATACGTGAATAGTGCCGTATACGTGAATAGTAACCCCCGACACAAAAAATTCCAAATTTGATAAAAACTCATATCAATATTTCAGCATAATGATATTGAAGAAAATAATATCATTAAGAAGAAAATAATATCCCTTACCTCAAAATATCAGTACTTCTGGTCGGAATACCGGTATAAGGCTGAAAGAAACTTGCTCTGATGAATAGAAACTCTCAAAGTATCTAAATACTCACAAAATACACTCAATAATCTAGAGAGAGAAAGAGAGAAAACTTGTTTCTGGTGTGATTTTCAATTCTAACTTAGCCCTCTATTTATAGGAAAATTTTAGTAGGTTTGACCTGCAACCTGATGGCTTTACCTGCTACTATTCCCACCCACCACATTTGAAATATAATTCAGCACATTTCTTCACCAACCACAAGTGGGGCCCACCAATTCTAGAATTTTCCATCAAAATGATAAACTCCGAAAATTCAACAATTTCTGAACCAGTCATCTTGTAAAATTCGTAATAAATCATACGTTCATTTTTAACGGTTCAAAATTTGTGGACATATACTCAACTTATATATGTATAACATATCCAAAAATTACCACGATCCAACGGTCGGATTAAAAATTATAACCCCCGCAAACTATCTCAAAAACCCTGATTTTTAATACCTCCATTCCGACAAAAATACTGACAAAAACCTCAACATTAACTCCTTCATTTTTAACCACAAAAATATATCCCTCATTTATATCCACATAAAATAAATATTTCCTTATCATATGAATCAATAATTAATTATTCACAAATAATATTACAGAATCACATTTATGACAACCAGGCCGTTCCCAGGAAAGAGGGGGCTTTCCAATAAGGATTTCTCCTTACTGGCGCGCAATTAGATGACCAAACCTCTCCTTAGACAGAACTTTCTAGACATTGCCAATAATGTTATCTAATAATATTATTCAAATAATATGAATTATTGATCTGATAAATGAAAATACTGTGCAGCAACAATTATTGAAACAACAATAATATAAAATATCAACGCAGCAATTATTGAATCAATAAAATAAAATATTGAATAATAACTACTGTAACAATTATTGAGTAGTGCCTTCTTACGTAAGAATCAATAATTGGTGCAATACCGTGTGCTACTGTATTTTAACCACCGGGTATTCCAACAGTATTAACGGTAACAACTACGCCGTTATTTATAAACAACTTATACTTGTCGTTTTCTTCATCCAATCGCTTTCCGTTATGGGGCCCACACAAGGCTGCGTCGTCGTACGAATATTCCCCGACAGCAAGAATATTCCACGACCAACCGAATATTCACCGACCAAAAATAAATATTTTATAACCACTTGCTTATTTTGCAAAATTTGCACATTTCACCCATAACCAAAGTATTATATCAAATTAACCCCTTATTATTCACAATAATATTTAGAGAAAATTTGATTTTATTCATTAATAAGTTGGGGTCTTACAACCTCCCCTCCTTATGAAATTTCGTCCTCGAAATTGACGTACGTACCTGATGTTTCAAAAAGGTGAGGATACCTCGCTTTCATTTCTGATTCCAACTCCCAGGTCATTTCTTCAATAGCATGGTTTCTCCACAAAACCTTAACTTGTGGTATAACCTTCGTGCGTAGGACATGCTCTTTCCTATCCAAGATCTTAACAGGTACCTCCTCGTACGTTAAATCTTCAGCTATCTCGTCTGGTTCTAACTCAATAATGTGGTTCGGGTCTTTAACATATTTACGAAGCATAGATATGTGAAAAACATTATGAACACGAGACATGCTTGGAGGTAATGCGAGTCTATATGCCACATTTCCTATTCGCTCAAGAATCTCAAATGGACCAACAAATCTTGGATTGAGCTTTCCTCTCTTCCCAAATCTTGTAACTCCCTTCCATGGTGCAACACGTAATAATACATGATCCCCAATATTAAATTCCACGTCCTTCCGATGAAGATCCGCATAACTCTTTTGTCGATCCTGTGCCGTTTGTATACGTTGTCGAATCGTTTGGATCTTCTCTGTAGTAATGCGTACCAATTCTGGTCCCAACAATGTTGCTTCACCCACCTCGTCCCAGCATACTGGAGAACGACATTTTCTTCCATACAACGCCTCAAATGGAGCCACACCTATGCTCGCCTGATAACTGTTGTTGTAGGAGAATTCCACCAATGGTAGGTACTTATCCCAACTCCCTTTGAGATCTAGGACACAAAGTCTTAATAGATCTTCAAGAGTTTGAATAGTCCTCTCTGATTGTCCGTCCGTTTGAGGATGGTATGCTGAACTGAATCGTAAATCCGTGCCCATAGCTTTCTGCAAGCTAACCCAAAATCGTGAAGTGAATCTTGGGTCACGATCCGAAACTATGGATACTGGCATGCCATGCAATCTCACAATCTCGTTCACGTACATACTAGCAAGACGTTCAAGGGAATAAGTCTCACGTATCGGCAAGAAATGAGCGGACTTGGTTAATCTATCAACAATAACCCAAATCGCATCTATGCCTTGAGAAACCTTGGGAAGACCTGTAACAAAATCCATAGTAATGTGTTCCCACTTCCATTTCGGAATCTCAAGTGGTTGCAATGGACCCTTTGGTACTTGATGCTCCGCTTTTACACGTTGACAAGTTAAACATCTCGAGATAAACTCCGCGATCTCTCTTTTCATATTGCTCCACCAAAATGTATGTCGAAGATCGTGATACATTTTGGTACTCCCAGGATGGATTGCAAACGGTGTGTTGTGTGCCTCCATCATTATTCTATGCTTCAAGTCAAAATCGTTAGGAACACAAAGTCTGGAGTTGACTCGAAGTATTCCTTCTTCATCGATTCTTGCTTCTGGAATAGCACCTTCTTGCACTTTCTTCTTCATACGCATCAGCTCTATATCCGTAGCTTGAGCAGCTTTAACTTCATCGATTAAAGATGATTCTACGCGTATACTTGACATCATCGCACTCGTTCCTGCATATGATCTTCTACTCAATGCGTCAGCTACCGCGTTCACTTTTTTAGGATGGTATTGGATGGTATGATCGTAATCTTTCAACAGCTCGAGCCAACGTCGCTGCCGCATGTTGAGTTCCTTTTGGGTGAAGAAATATTTGAGGCTTTTATGATCTGTATAGATCTCCACTTTCTCCCCATACAGGTAGTGTCTCCGGATCTTCAACGCAAAAACGACTGCTGCCAACTCCAAATCATGAGTAGGATAATTCCTCTCATATTCTTTGAGTTGTCGTGAGGCATAGGCTATGACTTTCCCATGTTGCATGAGAACACATCCTAACCCTTTGCCTGAAGCATCGCTGTAGATAACAAATCCATCCGAACCAGATGGTATTGTCAGAACAGGTGCCGAAATGAGTCTCCTCTTGAGTTCTTGGAAACTCTTCTCGCATTCCTCACTCCATACGAATTTTGTATCTTTCCGAGTCAGCTGAGTTAACGGAGTAGCGATTCGAGAAAATCCTTCTACGAATCTCCGATAGTAACAAGTTAAGCCCAGAAAGCTATGTATTTCGATTATTGACTTAGGTTGCTCTCAACTGTGACTCATATCACAATCTTGGATAGCACGTCACAATGACACCTATCAGTTTACTACCGCACGATTATGGCGTTCCCTACAGAGAGTCTGGCTTCGGTGCATTCTACAAAGGAAGTCACCAGATAGAGGCTCGGTTATCAACTTCTATAGTTGGGCTTTTTAACTCCTAAAGTTCAATAGGAGCCATTCGATATGAGATTTTAGAAATAGGTTTTGTACCAGATTCAAAGATGATACAAAATTCAATATCACGCGTAGGCCAAGAAATTCTTCAGGAAATACGTCAGGAATTTTATTAACAACAGAAATATCATTCAATTCTGACGTATTTTTGTTCAAGTCCATGACATGGCTAAGAAAGCTTGACATCCGTTTTTCAATAAACGAATGACTTTACGGCTTGATATGAAAGAGTTTGACTTCAATGGTTTGGTTGCTTGAATTCGAATAGCAGG
The DNA here is from genome assembly GCA_016801055.1 of Panax notoginseng. Taxonomy (NCBI): domain Eukaryota; kingdom Viridiplantae; phylum Streptophyta; class Magnoliopsida; order Apiales; family Araliaceae; genus Panax; species Panax notoginseng. Next base: position 137,057,009 of record CM029023.1, read on the forward strand.
TTGCTTAGGAATATGAAAACTAACAATCTTACGAAAGCAATCAATTTTGGCATGATGAGTAGTTAACCAATCAATTCCTAAAATCACATCAAAAGCAAGTATCTTTAAAGAGATAAGATCAACAGGTAATGTGATAGTGCCAACTTGGATCAACAAGATTTATAAACAGTGGATGTAACGAAAGTTTCTCCTAACGGAGTTTCAACAGATAAATCAAAGTCCAATTTCTCCGGAGTCAAGTTTAAACGTTGAGCACAAGCAGGAGAGATAAAAGAATGGGTAGAACCGGTATCTAGTAAAGTATAAACTTCGCAAAAATTTATAATTAGCTAACCCGTGATAACTTCGTTCGGGTTCCACGCATTTTGACCAGTCACGACAAACGCTCTTCCAGGAACCGCTGATTTCGACTTATCCGGGACAACTTTTGGAGTCACCATCCCCGCTGAACTTGGTTTTGCTACAGAACACTCTCGAGCTATATGACCCTCCTTTCCACAGTTATAACATACCTTGGATTGTTGTGGGCAGTTTGGGCTGATATGTCCCTCTTTCCCACATTTGTAACATACGACCGGTGGTCGTTCTCCTCCCCTAGAAACAGTTGATGTTTGTGCTGACGTCTTCACGTTATCATTGTTGTACCTTCTCTTCTTGAAATCTCCTCCCGACTCGCTCCTTCTATTATCACGACCACGATTACCACCAGAGTGGTTACCGCTTTTGTCCGAATGTTTTCCTCCCTGCTGGTTTTCATTGCTTCGATGACTGCCGCCACCGGTATGACCCTGGTTGTGGTCCCTCGGTTGCACATACTCATTATCTCGCTCTAATAATTGAGCCCTGTTTACAACATCTGAATATAAAGAAAATTTATGAGAGATAAGATATTGTCGAATCTCGGGTTTTAGACCTCTCAGAAACATCCTTGTCATTCGTTCCTCATTTTCGACCAAATGAGGTGCAAACCTGGATAACTCTGCAAACTTCGCCTCGTACTGGGACACCGTCATGTTATTTTGTTCCAGTCTAATAAACTCAACCTCCTTCATATGACGAATACTTTCAGGAAAGTACTTGTCATTGAACAGTTTTTGAAATGTTTCCCAAGACATATTGAGTGCGTCAGGCTGGGTACGCTTCACAGACTCCCACCAGTAGTCTGCCTCACCGCGGGACATAAATGTGGCGAATGGAACCTTCTGTTCCTCCGTGCATCCCAAGACATCAAATATCTTGGTAATTTGCTTGACCCACGTTTCCGCCATGATCGGATCCGGCTTTCCCTTAAATTCTGGTGGTCCCAATTCTTTGAACTGCTTAGCTGTGACAAACCGCGCGTTATCATTTCCACCCGTATTCTGCACACGAGTCTCCCTCGTCTGATTTTGCATGAACTGCAAAAAGCTCCTAAACATTCCATCATTCATCGTTTGCTCGGTAACGTTGTTTACAGGAGGAATATTGCCTTCCTGTTGCACGTTCCCCTGGGTAGTGATCAAAGGTGTCTCCACGGTCTGATTTACTCCATTATTAACGTTCTCAGCTGCCATTCTTAAATACTGCCATAAAACAAGGGTTAATAGTCATGTCATATATTATCCCTATACTCTGACCGACCAAATAAACACCAAATAAACTTAGTCAAGTCATACTAGTGAAGGAATTTCCCGTCTCTCCCCTCCTAGTTCTTGTCTCACATCTCAGCCAGGGATCATATCCCTAAGCTCTGATACCAACTGTGACGCCCCCAAAATAGGTATACAACACCCATTCTGAGTCGCCAAATACATGGTACAGAAAGCAAACTACAACTTCAATAATACAATTGTCGTGCAAAATACGACAACACATACTGTGAGTTTAAATACAAATATTGTCTTCTAGACAATATCCACACTCAAATAAATCCTCATTACAATTATTCAAACACTATTTTACAGAAATAGTGAGGACTGCTAAAACATCTTTCTAGAACCATCACTCCATACCCCGACTAGATCCTGCTATGTTCTCACCTCCTGAGAAGAAAAATGGAACAAAAAGGAAAAGGGTGAGCTCAACTAGCCCAGTAAAGAATATTATGACTAAGATAATATACAACAAATTATCGTTAGTCTTTAACAGGAAAAAATCTGATAGAATATAATCGACAACAAGTTTTAGATCAACAACTGCAGCGGAAACAGCAAACCATTAGAAGAGTCAAGTAGAGAAAGAATTCTACTATCTTCTAAGATTTAAAAGTCCATCATCAATATTTTATCCCTGTAACATCAATTAATAATCATCTTTAACCAAATATTCATCTTTGCACTACAGGCCAAAGATATTCATTTGTATCATCAGTCGGTCATGTTCATCTCAACACCTGTTCATCTTTGCACTACAGGCCAAAGATATTCATCAAGTAATTATACATCTTTGCACTACAGGCCAAAGATATTCAGTAATATCATCATTTAGGACTGAGGATGATAAAAAATATCTTAAAGAGAACGAATCCAGTGAGACAGAAGAACAAATATTAGGGATTCGTATAACAGTTTATCCAAGATCAATAATACTTCATAATAATCAATTGTGAAGCAGAATTCAAAAATAAAGATCAAAACATGGATACAATCAAAGATAGTAACTATAATAGACATCTTGGACAAAAAGGGAAAATTTTATTTTTCGGTGAATAGTGCCGTATTCGTGAATAGTGTCGTATACGTGAATAGTGCCGTATACGTGAATAGTAACTCCCGACACAAAAAGTTCCAAATTTGATAAAAACTCATATCAATATTTCAGCATAATGATATTGAAGAAAATAATATCATTAAGAAGAAAATAATATCCCTTACCTCAAAATATCAGTACTTCTGGTCGGAATACCGGTATAAGGCTGAAAGAAACTTGCTCTGATGAATAGAAACTCTCAAAGTATCTAAATACTCACTAAATACACTCAATAATCTAGAGAGAGAAAGAGAGAAAACTTGTTTCTGGTGTGATTTTCAATTCTAACTTAGCCCTCTATTTATAGGAAAATTTTAGTAGGCTTGACCTGCAACCTGATGGCTTTACCTGCTACTATTCCCACCCACCACATTTGAAATATAATTCAACACATTTCTTCACCAACCACAAGTGGGGCCCACCAATTCTAGAATTTTTCATCAAAATGATAAACTCCGAAAATTCAACAATTTCTGAACCAGTCATCTTGTAAAATTCGTAATAAATCATACGTTCATTTTTAACGGTTCAAAATTTGTGGACATATACTCAACTTATATATGTATAACATATCCAAAAATTACCACGATCCAACGGTCGGATTAAAAATTATAACCCCCGTAAACTATCTCAAAAACCCTGATTTTTAATACCTCCATTCCGACAAAAATACTGACAAAAACCTCAACATTAACTCCTTCATTTTTAACCACAAAAATATATCCCTCATTTATATCCACATAAAATAAATATTTCCTTATCATATGAATCAATAATTAATTATTCACAAATAATATTACAGAATCACATTTATGACAACCAGGCCGTTCCCAGGAAAGAGGGGGTTTTCCAATAAGGATTTCTCCTTACTGGCGCGCAATTAGATGACCAAACCTCTCCTTAGACAGAACTTTTTAGATATTGTCAATAATGTTATCTAATAATATTATTCAAATAATATGAATTATTGATCTGATAAATGAAAATACTGTGCAGCAACAATTATTGAAATAACAATAATATAAAATATCAACGCAGCAATTATTGAATCAATAAAATAAAATATTGAATAATAACTACTGTAACAATTATTGAGTAGTGCCTTCTTACGTAAGAATCAATAATTGGTGCAATACCGTGTGCTACTGTATTTTAACCATCGGGTATTCCAACAGTATTAACGGTAACAACTACGCCGTTATTTATAAACAACTTATACTTGTCGTTTTCTTCATCCAATCGCTTTCCGTTATGGGGCCCACACAAGGCTGCGTCGTCGTACGAATATTCCCCGACAGCAAGAATATTCCACGACCAACCGAATATTCACCGACCAAAAATAAATATTTTATAACCACTTGCTTATTTTGCAAAATTTACACATTTCACCCATAACCAAAGTATTATATCAAATTAACCCCTTATTATTCACAATAATATTTAGAGAAAATTTGATTTTATTCATTAATAAGTTGGGGTCTTACAACAATGATATAAGAATTCAATAAAACAAGTTCAAGAATTAATTTATCCAAGAATTAACAACGTCCAAATTGTCAACATGATACTGCTTTGTGGAATAAAATTCAAGAATGCTTAGAAGAATATTTTCATGAAAAGATACTGGATGAACCGCAATTATCAAGGATATTCCACTAATTTCATGGAGTATAGAAGTTAAAACTTAACCAACTGAGTATAATAAAGAATGGAATAACAAAAGAAATCATCCGGTATGCGATAGACCACACAGACAGGTTATTCCAACAGAATAATAAATAATGGAATCAGGTCCGGCATAAACGCACAGATAGGATATTCCGACAGAATAATAAATAATGGAACCAGGTCCGGCGTAAACGCACAGACAGGATATTCCGACAGAATAATAAATAATAGAACCAGGTCCGGTGTAAAACACATAGATAGGATGTTCTAACAGAATAATAACAAGACGGAACCAGGTCCGGTGTAAAACACACAGACAGGATGTTCCAACAGAATAATAATAAAAACGAAACCAGGTCCGGTGTAAAACACACAGACATGATGTTCCAACAGAATAATAGAAGAATGTCACCAAGTATAGGGTAGACCGCGTATACAGGTTATTCTAACAGAATAATAAGAAATGAAATAATAACAGTTCTCTTCATGAATAAGAAAGAATAACACCCCTTACCGTTTTAAAGAAGAACTGAAATAAGGAAGTAGTTAAGTAGCAGAATACTTTTCTTCTCTCTCTATAGTTTCTCTCAGTGAATTCGTAAGAAATAATGAAGGATTGAGCTGCTATTTATAGAAAAATAGAATGCATAGTAACTAATTCATGAGCGGTCCAGATTGATTACTTTAATCTGACGGTCCATATTTAACGAAAAATCTTTTAAATAAAATATAATATATTCTATTTATCGAATAACTTTAATAAAGTATTCTGTTTTATATAAGAAGATGTTTCTGTTTTATTACTTTAATAATACGAATAAAACAAAACTTCATTATCGCTAAATAATTCATATTATTAATTGACAATAATTGAATCAAACTGAGTGACTTCTCACATAAGCATTAATAATCAATACCGTGTGCTACTATGCAACCACACGTATTACTGTACTTTTACTACCGAGTAGTTCAACAGTATCAATGGTAAAACTTCCGCCGTTATTTTTAATAAAATATTTTTGTCGTTTTCTCAATCCGACAATAATTTTGTTGTGGGGTCCACCAATGATTGTGCCGTTGTACGAATATTTCCTGTTAAAACGAATATTCCCCGACCAATCGAATATTATATAACAACTTACGTACTTTGCAAAATTTATAAATATTACTCACAACTATAACATTATATCAAATTAACTCCATAATATTCAAAAATAATATTTTTAAAAAATTTATCTTTATTTATAAAAGTTGGGGTCTTACATTTTCTTTGTAAAAAAATCAAAAAGAAATGACAAAGCTAAAAACATCAATAATTAATTAAGATCAAAGTTAAACAAATTAATATTTAAGATTATGGATAATATGTAAAAGTTTAATCATTGACTTTTATTAAAATCTACAAACAAGGAAAAGGTGAGAGTACACTCTCTCACCTAATTGGGTTCATGAAATTATTGTTTTTATTTTTTTTATTGATTTAAATGGAGGATTTGAAGCTCTTGAAATAAATTTGTTGTGTAGTATAAGATTATTCGACAACTTTTCATGTAAAATTTATAATCCTTATATTTAATATATGCTTATATAATATATAATATATAAAACATGTGGGACCACTCTTTTAAAACTCTCAAAAGCTATGTAGTTTTAATAAATGAGTGTTATTTAAGGAGGAATATTAGATAAGGGGAATACTCTTGATCCTTCTTATATATATATATATATATATATATATATATATATATATATATATATATATATATATATATATATATATATATATATATATAATACTCCCTCCGTCACATGATAAAAATTCTTATTACTATTTTGGGTAGTCCAATGTTAAATGTCTATTTTTCTTTAATAATCAAACTTTTACACATATTTTCCTATTATATCTCATACTTTTCTTATTCTAATTCTCTCTCCATATTTAATGACATTATTATGGGCAATTTTGTCATATTATTCATCTTCTTAATATGTGTAAAAAGTCCACCAAAACTTTTATCATGGAACGGAGGGAGCACAAAAATAAATAAAATAAATAAATAAGTCAATATAGGAAAAAGGTTGCTCTTTTAGCACTCCCTCCGTCCTTAGGTATGCACGTATCAATATATGAGATTAATATGAATTATAAGAGAATTTTATTTATTACACAACTCTCACAAAAATTATCACTAATATTTATACACGTAACTGACAATCAAATAGTCGAAATAAAACATTCACAATATATATGATTATTCTTTTTTGAATACTGATTTTTAACCTTTTTTTTCCTTCACATATATAGTTGTTTACTAATTTATAACATTCACTATTTCTCTCTTGGAAATTAATTTTACAATATGTGAAGCAGTGTAGAATTCGGAAAATTATATAAATATAAATATAGTTTCATAATATTATCCCCAATAACGGATTAAAAAAAATTAAATTTACATCTAATTTCTCTCAATATTTCAGTTTATCAAATGAAAATGAAAAGGATTATAATATTTGAATTTAATCTACAAATTTTCTTTAAACATAATTTTATCAAAAACATACCTCTCCATCCCAAAAAACTAATTTTAGAATGCTGCTATACAAATTTGCAGATTCCAATGACAAGTCCTAAATCGATAATCGTTGTGTTTGTTCATTAGAACTCGCTTTGTGCGTGATAACAATACAAGATTCACCGCCACAAAAATTATTATCATGGTGATGGTAGTGATTTTTGATGGCCGTGGGTATTTTTTCTTGGTTATTATATCCATGCAATAAAACGAAAAATCTTATACAATTTTAACAAATAAAAATTTAAATTTAGTTTCGTCCAATATTTCAATACATGGAATGAACTCGTCAGAAATCAAAATATTTGAATCTATAAAATTTACTTCTAACAAATTAAAGTCTGTAGATACATATTGTCAGTGGTCATGGAAATATTAGGATTCGTCCACCCCATTAATCTTTTTGGCATGATAGCAATTGTCATGCAAATCACTCCCCTCTCAATCAATGTTATACTACCATATATGAGTATTGATATTATTCGTTTAAAATTAATTAAAAAGGTAAGAGATAAATAAATCAATATTTAATGTTTAGAAATTATATAAAAAATGAAGTAAATTATTATTTTTTTTGATCAAACAGTCTAATCAACTGAAATATATTAAAACGGTAAACTGTTACAAACGATGAAAAGACTACAATACATAGAATTGAAATGATAATCTTTTCAAACATAATAAAAGAATACATAAAAATACAAATCTTAAAAGGGCAAATAAAAAAGAATCGTAAAGTGCAATTGTACCATATATATATATATATATATAGAGAGAGAGAGTCCGGTTTCGGTCCGGACGCCCGGATTTTATCCCGTCCGGACATTTTTATTTTTATTTTTGGCTTTTTTTTAAAACAACTAAAAAAAATATTTAATATTTTATGGAATTGAAATTTTTTCATAATACAGTGTTTTGAGTGTGATTTGGGTACGTATAACAAAACATGTATGTACAGTCTGTGCAGACTGTACTACCATTTTTTGGTATAGGTATTCAAATCACCCCCAAAACATTGTCTTATGGAAAAATTTCAGTTCCATAAAATATTAAATATTTTTTTTAGTTATTTTAAAAAAAAGCAAAAAAAAATATAAAATTTGAGTCCGTTTTTTATCAGGCCCGGGAGTCCGGACCTGATTCGCTATATATATATATATATATATATATATATATATATATATATATATATATATATATATATATGTCCGGACGACGAAGACAAAGTCTAAATTATGTAGTGTAATATAAGTTCGGAAGAAATTAAGTTATACTGCTGCTTCAAACCCAAGTTTCAATTGATACAAATCAGTAGTATAAAGTTGATGTCAATTGATACAAATAACCAATTAATTGGGGATTGGTTTTAAACTAATTAATTGGGAAATTGAGGCAGTGGTATAAACTTACCCCTGGATACCCCTGATTTGTATCAATTAATTGGTTTCAAAAACCAATCCCCAATATCACTCGAGTGATGGAGAATTAAAATAAATAAAAAATCCACCAATTGGATTGATCTTGATTTATCACTCCAGATCTATACTATCTCTGTAAGAAATTATTGGCAAGGATTTTTCAAGTAAAGATTGAAATAATTGAAATAGAAGATGAGAAATTAGAAAACAACAAAAAAAGAGAAGATGAATGATATATATATATATATATATATATATATATATATATATATATATATATATATATATATATATATATATATATATATATATATAGTCCATTTCTTAAGCTCACCCCGAGCTCACCCTGCCTTCTTTTTTTTTAAAAAAATATCTAATAAAAAATTTATAATAATTTTTGGAATTGAAAGTTTTTTTAACAAAATGTTTTGGGTGTGATTTGGGTACATATAACTAAACAGTTTTGTACAGTCTGTACAACACTGTTTTGTTATATGTACCCAAATCACACCCAAAAAAGTTTTTTTAAAAAAACTTTCAATTCCAAAAATTATTATACATTTTTTATTAGTTATTTAAAAAAAAAAAAAGACAGGATAAGCTTGGGATGAGCTCAATAAAAGTGAGCTTAAAATCCTGCTCTTATATATATATATATATATATATATATATATATATATATATATATATATATATAGGCAATGATAAAAAATGGGCAAATTATTTCAAACAGCTGAGATTAGAAATGACAACAAGGTGTCCGCTAGAACTACTAGCGAACCGCACAAATTGGATTGTCATACCACAAAGTCAACAAATTCAACGCCTCAAAAAATTACTATGTCCACAAAAAATTACTAATGCCAGTTGTTGATATTTGGAACGTACACAATAAATACAATTTATTTATTTTTAATCCATAACAAATACATATTATGATCATTGTACATATATATATATATATATATATATATATATATATATATATATATGTGTGTGTGTGTGTGTGTGTGTGGTTGCTTTGTGTGATCTGATGAGTGACGGAAATAGACAAAGTAAAGAAGCATATAAGGTAAACTATTACAATTATTATTCTAATGATAATTATTACTATTTTTAATAAACATATAATTATGAAACTTGTTAAAATGCTCCTAGACCTGACAAAATTAGCTCAGCCCCCGGGTCGGCCCTTAAAAATTAGGCTTTGAGTTTAACTTTTTTAACCCATAAAAATTTGGGTCATTTTGGCCCGACCCAAATTTGGCTCGGCTCGGGCCGTGGGCTTTTTATAAGCTCATTATAAAATAATGCTCTCCTTAAGAATTGAACCTCTCATACTCCTTAAACAAATGCTCAAACTAACTAAGCTACAAAACTTTTTATTATAAAGTCACTTACATGTTTAGAGTATCTCATTAAGTGTGTCAAACTCTTTTAATAGATGATGTATATGCTTGTGGGAAGTTAAAAATTCTCCTCATCCAAAACACCTTGCTTTAGAACTCTAAATAATGAGATCCAAACATATATTCATGCATCTGCAGTTGCTCGCTTTTGTAAAAAAATTAGTAGATACCTTGGTCAAATGGGGATCGAATATTGTGTGCATCCATCTCTCTGTCTCATATGATTTAGGGATTTATTGTATTTCACCCCCCACATGCTGGTCATATTCTGAATTCCGAGCATTAGAAATTCGTTTTGACTACACAGGCAGAATTAAATTACGGAACTTGTGTTCTCAAATTGGCATTATAATAAGCAGGTAAGTGACTTTGTAATAAAAAAGTCTTGTAGTTTAGTTAGTTTGAACACTTGTTTACAGAGTGGGGAGGTTTAGAATTCGATTCTCAAAAGGAGTATTGCATTTTATTAAAAAAAACGCGCACGGACTGGCCCGGCCCGGCCCAACCCAGGCCACGGGCCTCATATTTTTAGCGCAGAAAAAATTGGGCTATTTTGGCCTGACCCAAATTTGGCCCCGGCCCACTGTCAGCTCGGCCCGTTTGGGCTAAGCCCGCCTGTTTGCCAGGTCTAAATGATCTCATCATCTCAAAATATAAGACAAGTATTGACCTTTGAAAAATTATTTTTTTATATTTTAAAATTGATATATACGTATGTAATTTTTATTAATGCAATTACAATTATTATAAATCATCTAAAATGTATACTAATTATGAGATTTATTGTTAACATATCTCAAATGAATCATGTAAAATTACTATTTAAATGTGTGTATGTTTGTGTATAATATGTAAATATTATATATATATATATATATATATATATATATATATATATATATATGGGTCCGGGTCCGGGTCCGGTCCGGACTTTCTTAAAATACGAACATTTTTTTTTGCTTTTTTTAAAACAACTAAAAAAAAGTTTAATATTTTATGGAACCTGTTTTGTTATATGTATCTAAATCACGTCCAAAACACTGTATTATGGAAAAATTCCAGTTCCATAAAATATTAAACTTTTTTTAGTTGTTTTAAAAAAAAACAAAAAAAAATAAAAAATTAGTCCGCATTTTAACAAGGTCCGGACTCCCGGACATGATCCTCTCTCTCTCTCTCTCTCTCTATATATATATATATATATATATATATATATATATATTCTTATGATTTCTTCTAATAAAAAATCAAAATAAGTATAGTTATGCCCTTTCATTTAGCAACATTTATGCTACAATAGTCGTTAGTGTTATTGTATTAAAAAAAAAAATTGTTTAGTTTAGAAGATGTACTATGTTATCGGACTACTTAAACATAAATTTAAATTAATTTAGGTTATCTAAATAGTTACCTTCTCTCTACAAACTAATACATTCATGTGATTACTATTTCATTATGACCATATAAATTAACTTTAATAATTTTTAAGATTTAATTAACTTAATACTTGGTTTGGTGGTGCAAACTTTAAAAAAATAAAGTAAATTATTATTATGACTAAATTAGTTATATTAATAAATTAATTATACTTATTATATTATAATAATGAAATACCAAATGAAAATGATATTACATATATGATTACATAATTAATTTATTATCATATATCTATATGATATAACAAATCATGTTCTTTTTGGTCATTATATTTTACGCCATTTCAGTCGCAACTGCTGTAATTCTAGTCGAACAAGAATCATAATTTCTACATTAACATAAGTTGATGGTAAACGAATAAGATCATAACCTTTCAGTTACCACATAGACTTTAAAATGATATAAATGGGATGATAAATGGGTTTTGGTGGAGTAAAATTGGTACTATTTTCGTTCGTAAAATTAAGTCTGTTGGGGAGAGAGGTTCCGTATCCTCGGTGCGGTTGGGAGAATGAGTTTGATTCTACATACTTTGTTATTATGTCCAGTAGCAGTTGTTATGTGGTTTTCCAGCCTTTTGGGTCTGAGATGCGATGGGATAAAGGATGCTTCTTTCGCATATTGGATTATAGAGTTAAATAAGTCACTGGATTTAAGTTAGATGGGAGTGGTACGTAGCAATCATCTCCTCCTCCAAACGGGAAAACATGAATGTTGTGGTTCATGGGAAGAAGTCTCCGACTCCAAAAAGTCTTACATTACGTTTGGATTGAAATAATAAAAGTGGGAATGGAATGACTCATTCATATGGAATGAAAAAAATTGTGATTGGTTCCTTTGATGAGAGAGAATATATGGAATAACTCATTCCAACTGGAATGGAATAAATCATACCACTCTTCATTCCATTCTTTCAATCAAAATGTATCATTAATTTCTCAAAACATTAGATTTTTCAGAGGCTAGGCATCTGCTTGTTCCTGCCACTACTAGCTCTATGCGGGTTGGAAAAAAATATTAAGCCCTTTGTGTAGCGTTTATAAGTATCCTTCTTTTGGTTGTAAAATATGATATTCATTTTAGTATCCTTCCTTTGGTTGTAAAATATGTTTTGGATTAATAAAAATTTTCATTTGATAAGAAAAGGGCATATGTGTAAAAATGACCCTGATATTTACTCAAAATTCCACTTACACCCTAAACAATTTTTTAATTTATTTTTAATGTGACTGATACGTGACAATATTGGCGCTTGTTTGTGTAAAAAGTGAATTATATTATAAATTTTCTTTTATCATTTATGTAAGTAAAAGAGCAAAATAATACTAATAAATTATACTCCCTTCGTTCTAGGATAAAAGTTGTGGTGAACTTTTTACGCACATTAAGAAGAGGTGTCATTAATTATTTTCAATGTAGGTGAGATGATGACATTCTAATTTTTCAATTCAAAATATTTTGAGCACATAACTAATTATACTTATTAAATATGGAGAAAGAATTATAATAAGAAAAGTATGAGATATTTAATACTACGGGTATAATAGGAAAAAATGTGTAAAAGTTTGGTTATTAAAGGAAAGTGGACATTTAACATGGAACTATTCAAAATAGTAATAAAGACTTTTATCATGAGACGGAGGGAATAATAGATTATCAATAAAAGTAAACTAATAATTAAATTAAATATTTAATCAAAATAAAAAACTTAATTAAACTATCATTCTCCTCCCTTGCCCTTTCCCCTTGCCGCCCCAATTCCCCGTACCGTACCCATCATCCCCGTCCCCCTATTCCATTTATCAGGATCCGGTTAACATGAAATTTATTTTTGAATAATTTGATTAATTGGATAATAGAATATTGATACACATAGAGTCTCGTTTGCGTGTCAACACTTTATTGGCCAATTAATCAACTTACTCAAAAATAAACTTCATGCTAACCATTTCCCTTTATCAGACATCCCTCTCCCCCTATTCCCTTTAACAGATATTTCGTTCCACTTTCTTGTTGTCTGTTATTCCTTGTTCTTTTTATCCATACTAGATAGCAACAAAATAATAAAAGAAAGATTAACACAAAATAAACCATATGTACCATCCGCAACGAGTGAAGACTGTAACTATATTTTATGTAACTATATTTATATAAAATATAGTTACTTAAAAAAAATAGTTACATAATCATTTTTACTTATTAAAATTATTAATAAATAAAATTTATTAATAAAATACACATAATAAATAAATTATAAAATATACATAAAATATTGTTTTTATATACATTAGATGTCACATTAGCAATTTTTTATTTTAATTATTTATCACGTCAGCAAATATTACCACGTGTCAGTCACATCAAGAATAAACTAACAATTATTTGTCATTTTTTGAGCGTGAGGACCATATTTGAGCTACCTTTGCCCATCAAAAAAATACTATATTTACATTTAATTTCCTCCAATATTTCAACGTACCAAACCAAATTGGAGATATTATAATATGTATACTGTTCCCTTAAGCATAATATAATTATAGGCCAAACCAAATTGTTGTAGAGAATAGAAATTATAATATGTATAATGTTTCATTAAAACATAACATAATTATACCTCACTACCTCCAACAAATTAAAGACAAATTAAAGTCAAAAATTGTAGCAGATATATATTGCTAATGGTCATGGTCATGGAGGATTCAACCACCCATAAATCATTTTGGCATGATAGCAATTGTCATACAAATCGTTCCCTTCTTAACCAATGTTATCCATGTTAAAAATCAAAATTTTGTAATTTATGCCCATAAATAGATATGGTACGGGATACATATGAGTCTTGTTATTTATATTAAGGATAATAATATATATTACGATTTTATATGTTAATTTTTTATTGCGAATTATCCAGATAAATTTAATTGATAATATTTTTTTGATTTATTTATAATTTTATACAATCACATATATTGATATACGTATTAATCGTAATTCGACAGAAATATTTCGCAATACATAGCAAAACTTTTATGTTATTTTTTGTATATGTATTGAATTGGCCAAAATAAAATTATAAAGCGGTCTGTTTTGGTAAAATAAGAAATTGATTATATAGGATCTTCCCTCTATTACACTTGTTTGTTTTTTCAATTTTGTTCAATGCATTAATTATTTTGTCTTAATAACTTTGTTAGTAATGGATCCAAATATTTTAATAGGTAGTTCATAATATTGAGGTCAATTTTACCAAAAAATTAGTATTATTGAAAATATTTTTACTTTCAATTTTTTTAAAAAATAATAAAATTAACCATTATAAATATTTAATAAAAAAATCAACATATTCATTAAATATGTTAAGTATATCTTGGCCTACAAATCCTTTACTATAGTTGACATTTTGGAAAGGTCTCACTTCAGTTTCTGGAAGCTCAAGACTTGAATTGGATGAAGAATAAATGAACAAATACATCCTTTATTTGTATATCTTTTGGGATATTTCCACATATGTTCTTGTGCAATCTACTTTTATTGATTAATTTTTTTACTATTTTTGAATATAGAAAAGTAATAGATCTTCACTTTTCATCCTTATTATGAGTAAAAGACTGTCTAGATGCGTTGCTTTGTTCTGGATGGGGAAGTGGGGGAGAGAGAGGAAGGAATATCACTTTTCCAATATTAATTTTTTTTTTTATTATTATTATCATAAAATAACACAATTATAAATGGTATGATTTAATTATAAAATTCAAAGTAAAACTAATTACTTTAACTAATAAAATAATTCCGTAAAAAATATCAACTATAATTTTATTTTTTCTATATGGTGTGTATTCAGTTGTTATTTTAATTTACTAAATTACTGCCTCATTTTTTCTTAAGACCATAATAGTGTTCTTACTTGTTTCTGTTAAATTTGAGAGCTGATATGGTGGAATCAAATGAAAAACAAGTGGAAGAAAGACATCAATTTCGTGGATCATTTGCAGAGACTTGAAAACAAAAAGGGACAAGCTCCAACTGCTATGGAGATTTAAGGGATAGAGTTGGAGTACAACGAATATGTTATGAATTACTTCATGTATAATCAACAATCCAACACTATTGAGGAATATGGGACCTCATTCTTGCAATTTAAGTGTGTTGGAAATTGCAGCAGTATTAACAAGATGAACAAACAGTAAAATTGGATCAATTTATCTGGTGTGTGAATGAAACCAAGGCGATTTCGCCCCAACTGATAATAACCGGAAGTACAAATGGGCTGTCGGCAGGGGTGTTCAAACCGGTCAGTTTTTTCGGTTTTTAGGGAAACCGAACCGGTTCGAACCGATCGGTTCGGTACAAAGTTGAACCGGTTCGGTATCGGTACAAAAAATCGGTACATACCGAATTTTCGGTTCCGGTTGGATGTTTGGCTTGGTCGGTAAATACTGAACCGAACCGATCGTACCGATTATTTAAATAATAAATTAAAAAATAACTTGAAGGACCAATTTTTTAAGACTCATTTGTCTAACTATGTAAAAGTTTTAAAGACTCTTTTGTCTAACTATGTAAAATTAATTGAAAGTCTCTCTATTCTATGAATAGAGGTATGACAAGAGATGACATACTAGACAATGTGGGATGTTTAGTTGTCTAACCATGTAAAATTAACTTGAAAGTCTCTTCTATTTATAGAATAGAGGTAAGACAAGAGATGACATACTAGACAATGTGGGATGTATTCAATGTGGGACTTATTAAACAAGAGATGACATACTACATTACTACCAAGTGAATCTCCAAGTCCCATATTGGCTAAATTGGTAAAACTTTAAGAAAATTTTCCTTATAAATTGATTATTATGTCTTAATGAATTTAAGATAACAAATAATCAAACCATTATTAGTATTAAGGATGTAAACAACTTAACCCTTATAATGACACTAATGAAGAATTTATGACACCATTGCTTGTTTCTAAGTTCCACATTGATTAGATTATAAAAAATTTAGAAAGTTTTCTTTATAAAAATAGCATTTGCTAAAATTTGAAGTAAATTTACCAACTTAGACTTTCATCAAATCAAACTAACTATAATGACACTAATGAATGCCAAGAAAATCACATAAGGGAACTTATGGCACCATCTTACATAACTTGTTTCTAAGTCCCACATAGATTAGATTATAAAAATTTAAGAAAATTTTCTTTATAAAAACACTACCAAGTGAAGTCTTTACTATTTAGTTGTCTCCAAATCCCATATTGGCTAAATTGGTAAAACTTTAAGGAAATTTTTCTTATAAATTGATTATCATGTAATAATGAATTTAAGATAACAAATAATCAATGCATTATTAATAATAAGAATGTAAATAACTTAACCCTTATAATGAATGACACTAATGAATAACTTATGGCACCATTGCTTGTTTCTAAGTCTCACAATGATTAGATTATAAAAAATTAAGAAAGTTTTCTTTATAAAAATACCATTGCTAAAACTTTAAATAAATTTACAAACTTAGACTTTCATCAAATCAAACCAACTATAATGACACTAATGATTAATGAATGCCAACAAAATCACATAAGGGAACTTATGGCACCATCTTACATAACTTGTTTCTAAGTCCCACATTGATTAGATTATAAAAATTTAAGAAAATTTTCTTTATAAAAACACTACCTAGTGAAACCTTTACTATTTAATTGTCTTCAAGTCCCATATTGGTTAAATTGGTAGAACTTTAAGGAGATTCTCCTTATAAAATGATTACCGATTATCATGTAACAGTAAATTCTAATTGGGCCAATTTTTGGCTTATAATTTTGTGTTTGGGCTGTAATAGGTCTATCTTACTAAGCTTTTGGGCTGGCATAATTTTGGGCTTAAAAATTTAAGTCAGTATTTAAAGTTTTGGGTTGAAAGTTTTTGGGCTAAAAATCTTGTTTTTTGGCTGAAATTGGTTGGGTTGAAATTTCGGTACAAGTCGGTAAAAATCGGAACCGGTCCGGTACCGAACCGGCTATTCGGTTCGGTTTACCGGTTCATTCGGTTCCGGTATCGGTACCCAATTATCAGTAATTTTGGTAATCGGTTCGGTTCGGGCCAGTATTTTACCGATGAGCACCCCTAGCTGTCGGTGGTCACCGGCGAAACCTCTAATTATGTATACTCACAGAAAGAGGTTTTGGACTTGTCTCAATGAATTGTCCAATTGGAAGAATATATATAATGAATAGAGGCAGTGTATATAAGGAACAACAGTCGTTTATACGGGAAGTGGTGAATAGCCCCTATGATCAGTTCGCTATTTATAAAGAGAAAAATCATAACGTTAAAAAAGAACGCAGCTAAAGAATACGACGTTACAAAAGGATCGTTGCAGCGTTTGTTGCGGCTTATGGAGAACGTTGCAGAAGAACGTTACGACTCTGTTGTGACTTGATCAAAAAAGAAATAGGATCGTGCCCTAAAATATAACAAGGCAAAACAAAGTTAGAATTTTAGCATAATCGACCGAATCGGCACCTCACCAGCATGCACACGCACTAAGGTCTTTTAGAACGTTGCAAAAGAACGTTACGACTCTGTTGTGACTTCATCAAAAAAAACACACGATTTTGCCTTAGAAACAAGGCAAGGCAAAACAAAGTTAAAATTTTAGCATAATCAACCAAATAAGGTCTTTCGGCTAGAAAACTATAATTTAGCTCGGCCCAATTCTTTAGTCATTCATAAGTGCACAAACCCATCCTTTTGTAACCATATTATTAAACTTAACACAAGAGTTGACTAAAAAGAAAAGCTCTTAAAATGAACAATGTGGAACTTTTGCTAGCAAACTAAGATTTTGAAGCACAACTAAGAAAGTGTTAGACAGAGACGTAAAGAGAAGAAATTTTTACAGAAGAGCGAGTTGTTTAATATACTTAACACAAGAGTTGACTAATATACCAAAGAAAGGCTCTTAAAATGAACAATGTGGGACTTTTGCTAAAACTAAGATTTTGAAGCACAACTAACAAAGTGTTGGGCAGAGACTTGAACCGAAGAAATTTTTACCGAAGATTGGGTTGTGAGCGTCTTTGTTAGGGGATTAAGGGAAGATATCAGAAAGTATGTAGAGTGGTGCTCCCCAAATTCCTTGCAAAGAGCAATTGATTTGGCAAAACAACAAGAGTTATGTCATGCAACTAAGGTGTTTAATATAATTTCTCAGTCAAATCAGACAACCAATTCCGATTTATCCTCGGTTAAAAATCATGATGCTCCTGAAATAATACTTATAACAGTGAAGAAGATGATTAAAACCTCCTTTTCTGGTAATATTTTTATGAAAGGAAATGATATGTCCTTAGTTCATAAAAAGTTTTTCAATTCCTCATTTTCTTTAGCTACTGAATATCCAACACAAATGAATAATGTGAGCAATCTATTTGAGTCAAGATTGGGTTTAAATGGGCATATTAGAAAGATCTATGGTGCTGCTCAAGGTGATGAGCTTTATGTTGAAGATAAACTACTTGATAAAAATCCTAAACGTGATAAATACGTTACTGCACTTGAACCAAAACCTCCGGATCATTATGACATTCAAGTTGGCATGTGTATGTTCGGATTAAGCAGACTTAGTAATGAAGGGGTTGAATTTCTAAATGACTATGACAAAGCATATTATGGTAGGACAAAAAACTATGGTGGCTATAAGAATTTGGTGATTTCAGTTGGTATATAAACCGGAGGAACTGATAGAGTACGATATGTTTCCTGATGCAATTTTGTTTCTGAAAATTTTACAAGCTTATGGGAATTTTAAGACTAGTTTGCATTTAAATATAGCATGCACAAACTTCACGGACTTGTTTAATAATAAGTTTGATGAAATAACCAAGGATGAGAATTCATGGAAATCTTATTTGAAGGAAAATATTTTGTACTGGGGTGAAAGAGGGAAGTTTGTGAACATTGTGTTGGTACCATATTTGTTGAATAATGGTGGATGGACTAAAAATTTGAAAAATGATCATGAAACTAGTGGAGGAAAGTATAATGAAGTCATTGATAAATTTCAAGGGCTACTAACTCGGAATTTCTTCATGCTCATGTTGTGTTCGAATGTGGAGGTGATTTTCCTTGACGAAGCTACAATTTGTATGATAGAGATGTTAATGGTGTGTTGATAATAGTGACTAAAGTCAGGCAATTGTATGATATTGTAAATGAGTGGTCTTCCATGAATCTTATTAAAGAGACCAATCACTCAAAAACAAGGAGACCTGCTTTCATGTGGTTTGGGACGAGCAAAAATTCTCAAAGTGTACACATTGCATTTGTTAATATGGGAACAATGTGTGAGGATGAAATTTTGGTTGCTCGATTAAGCACTGCTCAAAGGCCCGGGGTTCTTGTGGAAGCAAATCTTGTGGATTTTGAAGGGGAATTTGATCCAGGGGAAATAATTTTGCTACCCTCTACTGAAGAATGTAGAAGCACTTTTAATTATCACCTTGAGGACAAGGTGGTTGTCAATATGTGGGATAATGTTCTTCTACTTTGTAAACTTGTGTGGGATTGTTGGTTGATTTCACAATCAATATATGCGTGCAAGTATACACGGTCAACAAGTAATAAAGTGTAAATAGAGTATCGTTCCCACGAGGAATTATTTAACAAAAATTACAAAGTACTAACTCTTAACCAAATTAATTTTATTTAAACAAATGATTTAAGATTATGAATTAAATTATTTAAATAAACTACTACTAATTACCACTAATTTAAAGTCAGATTATAGAGATTGTTGATTCACTTAGACTAATACACTTCTTATTAATTATACTCATTATTATGAATTGTTAATCAAGAACACATCAATATTTATGACCATCTTTCGATGCACCATAAACAAATCAACTTAAATCCACAAATGATAGAATAAAGAAAAACACCATAATTAACTAATTCACTATATCTCTATGTGAATTACAATTAAAGAGGATTTAAAGCACAAGTTCTTTATCAGATTACATGCGGTATATAGGTGTGACGCCCCCAAAATTAGGTATACATCACTCATCTTGGGTCGCCACTTACATGGTACATAAATCCAAATACAACTTACTAATACAACTGTCGTGTACAATACGACAAAACATAAACTGTGATTTTGAATACAAATATTATCTTCTAGAGAGTATTCATACTCAAAAGGAGTCCTCATTACATTTATTAACACACTATTACATAGAATAGTGAGGACTAATAACTAATACTATCATTCGGACCATCACTCCGTTCCCCGACTTGCCCCAGCCACGTTCTCATTTCCTGAAGAGAACAGTGAAAGAAAGGGTGAGCTCAACTAGCCCAGTAAGAAATATTATGACTAAGATAATACAGAATAAATTATCATTAGCCTTCAACAATGTTAAACTGATAAAATATAATAGACATCAAGTTTAACTGCAGCGGAACAAGCAATCCATTAAAAGAGTCAAGTAGAAAATAAACTCTACTATCTTTTATGATTTAAAAGGTTTTTCAACACTGTAATCGCTGGGACTCAGCTTAATAAATAATCCACATCATCGAATCACCCCTGCACTACGGCCAAGGATATTCTTTAGTATCACGACCACGAATTATCCATGCACTACGGCTAAAGATAATCATGTTTTCATCAACGGTCCTGATCATGCCATAAAACAATTCATCTCTGCACTACGGCCAAAGAGAATCCATAGCCATAATCATACCAAAAACTGTCCATCAATGCACAACGGGCCAATGAGGACTTTTTCCACATCATTTGTAACATTACGGTCATGATTATACCGAATAATCCCTGGTCATAATCACACCAAGTCCATCTATGCACTACAGGCCACAGATGACTTTCAACATTTTATAAACATGAGGATGATGACAATGATATAAGAATTCAATAAAACAAGTTCAAGAATTAATTTTTCTAAGAATTAACAACGTCCAAATTGTCAACATGATACTGCTTTGTGGCGTAAAATTCAAGAATTCTTAGAAGAATATTTTCATGTAAAGATACTGGATGAAGCGCAAATATCAAGGATATTCCACTAATATCATGGAGTATAGAAGTCAAAGTTTTAACCAACTGAGAATAATAAGGAATGGAATAACAACAGAAATCACCATGCATGCGGTACTTCGCATAGACAGGTTATTCCAACAGAATAATAATAACAGAACCAGGTCAGGTGAAAATCACACCAACAGGATGTTCCAACAGAATAATAAAGAATGGAATAACAAAAGTTCTCTTCATGAAGATGAAAGAAAGAAATAATATTCCCTACCTTTGAAAGAAACTGGATATAGGAGTAGTGAGGGAGCAGACTTCTCTTCTTCTATAGATTTTCTCTCTATAGCTTCTCTCTATAATTTTCTCTCTCTGGAGTTTCAGTGAATTTGTAAGAAATAATGAAGGAATGAGCTTCTATTTATAGGAGAATAGAAAGGCACTATTCATGGATGAAATAATTTTACAAAATTATTTTTCAATCAACTAACAATTAAGTCAATCATCTAACCAATAAAATCACAACAAAAATTAAAATATAATACATATATATAAACACATGTTTTCATATTATATAAATCAATATTATATATACACCACTTAATTTTTCTCCCCCATAACCAACATCAATCCCCCACCCACCAATAATCAAATTCACTACACTCTTACACATCACTATCACACTACCACTTTTCCACCATTTTCCACTCACATACATCACTTTCACTCTTCCTTTTTCTCCCACCACTCTCCACTAACAAATATAATATTATATATATACACACACATCACAATCTTATATATATAAACTCCTTCCCCATACGTAACTCTCTCCCACCCCCATTTCTAAAATCAATTTTTCAACACATATGGGCCCCACATATGGCCCCCACATGTGGGCCCCACCTTTAAATAAATTCTACCGATTATTTTGAAAAATAGGTAAATGGGAGTCTATAAAATAAGCAAAATTGAGTAACTTCTCACATAAGCATCAATAATCAATACCGTGTGCTACTATGCAACCACGCGTATTACTGTACTTTTACTACCGAGTAGTTCAACAGTATTAACGGTAAAACTTCCGTCGGTATTTTCATAAAAATATTTTTGTTGTTTTTCTCAATCCGACAATAATTCCGTTGTGGGGTCCACCAATGATTGTGTCATCGTACGAATATTCCCCGACACAAAGAATATTCCCTGACCAATCGAATATAATATGACAACTTGCATACTTTGCAAAATTTATAAATACTACCCACAACTATAACATTATCTCAAATCCACACCATAATATTAAAAAAAATATTTCGAGAAAATTAAATATTTATTCATAAAATCTGGGGTCTCACAATCTCCCCTCCTTATGGAATTTCGCCCTCGAAATTTACGTGCGTGCCTGGTATGCCGAACAGGTGAGGATACCTTGACTTCGAATTCTTCAGGTATAACCTTTGAGCGTTGAATATGATCCTTCTTATCCAAGATGTTAACACGTATCTCCTCATACGTTAAATCTTCTGTTATCTCGTCCGGTTCTAAATTAATAATATGGTTCGGGTCGTCCACATTTTTACGTAAAAAAAACGTTCTGAACACGCAACATACTTGGCGGTAAAACGAGTTTATAAGCCACAGTTCCTACTTCATCGAGAATTTCAAATGGGCCAATTAAATCGAGAGTTGAGATTTCCTCTCTTCGTCGATTCTTGCTTTTAGAATAACGCCCTCTTGAACCTTCTTCTTCACATTTATCAACTCTGAGTATGTAGCTTGAGCGGCTTTAACTTTATCGATTAAAATCGATTCTAATCATATATTCGTTATCTTCACGTGGGTTAGTTTATTCGCACTTGTAACCGCATACGATCTTCTACTCAACGCATCAGCTACCACGTTCGCTTTTCCACGATGGTATGTTATGATCATAATCTTTAACAGCTCGAGCCAACGTCTTTGGCGCATGTTACGTTCGCTTTAGTTGAATAAATATTTGAGGGTTTAAGAAATGGGTTTTGTACTGGGGTCAATACAAAATTCAATTTCACGTTCTAGGGGTAAGCTAAGAAGTCTTCAAGAATACGTCAAGAACTTTATTAATAATAAAAATATCGTTCAAAACTGTGACCCTCATCCAAGACTTGGATAGCACATGTAATGAAAGTTTCTCCTAACGGAGTTTCAACCGATAAGTAAAAGTCTAACTTCTCTAGAGTCAAATTTAACTGTTGAGCGCAAGCAAGAGAGATAAAAGAATGGGTAGAACCGGTATCTAATAAGATATAGACTTCGTAAGAATTTATAATTAACTAACCCATGATAACTTCGTTCGATTCCTCATCACGAAAAACGCTCTCCCTTAAACTACCGAATTTGTTTTGTCTGTATCCGCCTTTAGTGCCACCGTCCCAGCTGGACTTGACTTCACTATACGATAAAATTGAGCTAAATGACATTCTCTTCTTGAAATTTCCACTTCTATTATCTTGGCCATGATTACCACCGAAGTGGTTACCATTCTTGGCATGATAATTTCTCCCACGATGGTTATCATTGTTCCGATAGCCGTTGCCACCGGTATGATTATTATCGTGTTGTTGGTCGTTACCTTTTGCTTGAGCTGAATCAACGCTCTCATGTGCTTCATTGCTTATCTCAGCATTTTCAGATGCCATTTTCAAATACTGTAACAAAACAAGGGTTAATTAACATATCACATATTATCCCTATACTCTGACCGACCAATTAAATACCAAGTAAACTTAGGTAGGTCATACTAGCGAAGGAATTCTCCGTCTCTCCCCTCCTAGTTCTATTCTCACATCCTAGCCAGGGATCATATCCCTAAGCTCTGATACCAACTGTGACGCCCCCAAAATTAGGTATACGTCACCCATCTTGGGTCGCCACTTACATGGTACATAAATCCAAATACAACTTACTAATACAACTGTCGTGTACAATACGACAAAACATAAACTGTGATTTTGAATACAAATATTATCTTCTAGAGAGTATTCATACTCAAAAGGAGTCCTCATTACATTTATTAACACACTATTACATAGAATAGTGAGGACTAATAACTAATACTATCATTCGGACCATCACTCCGTTCCCCGACTTGCCCCAGCTACGTTCTCATTTCCTGAAGAGAACAGTGAAAGAAAGGGTGAGCTCAACTAGCCCAGTAAGAAATATTATGACTAAGATAATACAGAATAAATTATCATTAGCCTTCAACAATGTTAAACTGATAAAATATAATAGACATCAAGTTTAACTGCAGCGGAACAAGCAATCCATTAAAAGAGTCAAGTAGAAAATAAACTCTACTATCTTTTATGATTTAAAAGGTTTTTCAACACTGTAATCGCTGGGACTCAGCTTAATAAATAATCCACATCATCGAATCACCCCTGCACTACGGCCAAGGATATTCTTTAGTATCACGACCACGAATTATCCATGCACTACGGCTAAAGATAATCATGTTTTCATCAACGGTCCTGATCATGCCATAAAACAATTCATCTCTGCACTACGGCCAAAGAGAATCCATAGCCATAATCATACCAAAAACTGTCCATCAATGCACAACGGGCCAATGAGGACTTTTTCCACATCATTTGTAACATTACGGTCATGATTATACCGAATAATCCCTGGTCATAATCACACCAAGTCCATCTATGCACTACAGGCCACAGATGACTTTCAACATTTTATAAACATGAGGATGATGACAATGATATAAGAATTCAATAAAACAAGTTCAAGAATTAATTTTTCTAAGAATTAACAACGTCCAAATTGTCAACATGATACTGCTTTGTGGCGTAAAATTCAAGAATTCTTAGAAGAATATTTTCATGTAAAGATACTGGATGAAGCGCAAATATCAAGGATATTCCACTAATATCATGGAGTATAGAAGTCAAAGTTTTAACCAACTGAGAATAATAAGGAATGGAATAACAACAGAAATCACCATGCATGCGGTACTTCGCATAGACAGGTTATTCCAACAGAATAATAATAACAGAACCAGGTCAGGTGAAAATCACACCAACAGGATGTTCCAACAGAATAATAAAGAATGGAATAACAAAAGTTCTCTTCATGAAGATGAAAGAAAGAAATAATATTCCCTACCTTTGAAAGAAACTGGATATAGGAGTAGTGAGGGAGCAGACTTCTCTTCTTCTATAGATTTTCTCTCTATAGCTTCTCTCTATAATTTTCTCTCTCTGGAGTTTCAGTGAATTTGTAAGAAATAATGAAGGAATGAGCTTCTATTTATAGGAGAATAGAAAGGCACTATTCATGGATGAAATAATTTTACAAAATTATTTTTCAATCAACTAACAATTAAGTCAATCATCTAACCAATAAAATCACAACAAAAATTAAAATATAATACATATATATAAACACATGTTTTCATATTATATAAATCAATATTATATATACACCACTTAATTTTTCTCCCCCATAACCAACATCAATCCCCCACCCACCAATAATCAAATTCACTACACTCTTACACATCACTATCACACTACCACTTTTCCACCATTTTCCACTCACATACATCACTTTCACTCTTCCTTTTTCTCCCACCACTCTCCACTAACAAATATAATATTATATATATACACACACATCACAATCTTATATATATAAACTCCTTCCCCATACGTAACTCTCTCCCACCCCCATTTCTAAAATCAATTTTTCAACACATATGGGCCCCACATATGGCCCCCACATGTGGGCCCCACCTTTAAATAAATTCTACCGATTATTTTGAAAAATAGGTAAATGGGAGTCTATAAAATAAGCAAAATTGAGTAACTTCTCACATAAGCATCAATAATCAATACCGTGTGCTACTATGCAACCACGCGTATTACTGTACTTTTACTACCGAGTAGTTCAACAGTATTAACGGTAAAACTTCCGTCGGTATTTTCATAAAAATATTTTTGTTGTTTTTCTCAATCCGACAATAATTCCGTTGTGGGGTCCACCAATGATTGTGTCATCGTACGAATATTCCCCGACACAAAGAATATTCCCTGACCAATCGAATATAATATGACAACTTGCATACTTTGCAAAATTTATAAATACTACCCACAACTATAACATTATCTCAAATCCACACCATAATATTAAAAAAAATATTTCGAGAAAATTAAATATTTATTCATAAAATCTGGGGTCTCACAATAGGTATATCTCTATCCTAAATACAAATCATGAATTCCAACGCGCGCCATGTAGAAAACACAATCACATGCTAATATGATCAGATTTAAATCCATAATATTTCTTTTGAGTTCATATAGATTATCACAATAATTGCTAGCCAGACAATTAAATAATTAAGTCCAAATCACAATAAACAATCCCTTAAATAGATCACAATAATTAATAGAGAAGCATATTATAATAAACTACGCAATAAGATCCATTGCAATCTTAAACAAGAGATTTAGTCCATTGTCATTGAATTAAAACCAAGAATCCACAATTGAATCAACATTAAAAGACAAAAATAGAAGTAGAGAAAATGATGAAATCTGTTGTCTGCACATCTGATGATCCCTTCTTGCTCCTGCTTTGAACCTTTAATGATCTCCAAGTTGATTCAATCTCCAAATCTAATCTAAACTAGGGTTTTTTTCTAATCTAATGGAATGGAATCATCCTTTAATCATTATTAATACTCCTCCTTTTATAGCCCTCTGATTATCCTTTTTCGAATCAACCCATCATAATCCTTTCCTGAATCAACTTTTGGAAATTAAAAATCAACATTTTTTCCCGACATCTTCGCCCTGACAAGTTTTTGCCTTATGAAATTTCGCCCCGGCGAAAATGTACATTTTCAGTTTGCCAAAGGTGTCTCTGCCCCGACGAAGATTTTACATTATAAAAGTCCGCCCCGTCGCATGAACAGTACCAGAAATTACAAATATGTCATTAAACTCTATTTTTCATGTTTTGACCCTCCGAAGCCGTTTCCTACAACACAAACACAAAAACAAGTAAAATAACAATAAAAATACTTAAAGCTAACAAAAAATTAAGTGTAAAAGGTATCCAATTCGTAGGTATAAAATCCAGTCATCAGGGCTATTCAAACTAGGAAGCTTTCAAGGAGTTCTCTTCGCTCTACCATGATTACACTAGCACGAGGTATATTAAAGTTGTATGAATGCCATTTATATGTGCCATGAAATTCTGTTCCATTGGTATCTATGCAAATTGGTCACACTAAGGTTGTTTGGCATTTATATAATAACATTATGGAGTATTGTGTTATATGGTTTTTTCAAAATTCAATTGTATGGATGGTATTACAATCACATTAGAATTATTGGAGTAATCTAACGAGACTTGGTATGAAAGCTATTTTCACAAAGGAAGTTCTAACAAATGATCAAAGGAAATATAGACTTCCAAGAGAAGTCAAATGGTACTATTCAACTTTTTATATTGTCACAACCTTGGTTGGTGCTGGATTTCTCAAGCTGTCTTATGTCATGGCCTACTTAAGATGGGATCCCGGGACTAAGTTTATGATTTTGTCATGGTGCAACACCTTATATATAATGTGGCTAGACCTGGCAAACGGGCGGGCCAAGCCCAAACGGGCCGGGCGAGTGACGGGCCGAGCTAAAAACGGGCGGGCCAAAAAGGCCCGGGTTTTGCTGAGCTAAAATTCTGCCGCCCAAAGCCCAGCTCATGGCGGCCGGGTCGGGCAGGCCCTCGGGCCGAGACCAATTCGTGCCTATTTTATGCTATTTTTTTGGGTTTTGCCCAAACGGGCCAGGCTAAAAACCGGCGGGCCAAAAACGCCCGGGTTTTACTGGGCTAAAATTCTGCAGCCCAAAGCCCAGCCCAGCCCGGCCCGGCCCGGCCCGCGGGCTTGGGTCATGTTTTGCCAGGTCTAAATGTGGCAAAGGATACAGCTTCATGAATGTGTTTTCGCGAAACATTTTGATTACTATTACAACTCCAGTCAATATACTTTTGGTGAACAAGTAATTTTGCAGTTTGGGGGAAAAGGTCCTCCTAATTTTTTTGTTGGTGGAAAAAAGGTGGTTGTTACTATGAGTTTTGGTATAATTTCTATGTTTTGGACTTTTTCCTTGATTTTTATGGTGGTGTTGACCTTGTTGGAGCAGAGAGTTTAGACCATTATGTTACATTCAAAATAATTTTTATGGTTTGTTTATCATACATAGTGGTGAGGGCAAAGGAAACTCTTGAGGAGTGTACTTGTCATAATCTTGTATAACCAAAATTGGTTGGACGGCTACTCACGGCAGGTGGAGAGCTGGGCTTCTCACACAACAGTGGTGGAAATGGCTAAAATTTATTTTTGATCCAAGGAAAATTTATTTGCTAACCAAAGCTGAAGATTGCAAAGGCAATGGAGCATGAACACTCCCTTGGAACGAGTTTGATTTTTTAATGACAGAAAATAAGCTTGATGAATATGAGGTATTTCTTTTATGTACTTAACCCGATAGAGAAAGAGAGTGCATGCATAGGTATTACAGTGATTTCTTCAGAAAGATAAGATGGTATATGCTAGGGCTGTAAATGGTAACCGGAAAATTCGTATTCGTCTGCATCCGTATTCGAAAAAAAACGGATATTATTCGCATTCGGAAAAAAACGGATATATCCATATTCGGTTTAAAGGTATCCGTAAATAAACGGATACGAATACGGATATATGCGTATTCGTATTCGATTAACATCCGTCCATAAATATATCCGGCGGATACGAATATCCGAAATCCGTATCCGAATAACTTATATATATATATATATATATATATATATATACACACACGGAGAGTCTCTAAAACGAACCAAAGACAAACCGTCGTCTTTGGTGTCTATGGCGACGGTTCGACCGGTCGCCAAAGACTACATGGCTATGGCGACGGATCGAACCGTCGCCATAGACACCAAAGACGATAGTTCGTCTTTGGTTCGCTCTTTAAGGTTCGCTTTAGAGACGGACCGTGTATATATATATATATATATATATATATATATATACACACACACACACACACACACACATATATATTAATAACTTACATTCATTAATTAATCACTTACATTCATTTATATAAGATATTAATATATATTTATATATATATATATATATATATATATATATATATATATACACGTATATATTAATAATTTACATTCATTTATATAAGTTATTAATATATATATATATATATATATGTGTGTGTGTGTGTGTGTGTGTGTGTATTAATAACTTACATTCATTAATTAATCACTAGCATTCATTTATATAAGTTATTAATGTAAGACCCCGAATTTTATGAAATAAAAGTATTCAATTTTTCTTAAAATTACTATTCAGTAAATGGTTAAATTGATAAAAGTTTAAAGTTATGGGTGAAATATGAATTTTTTTCAAAATAAGCAAGTGGTTATAAAATAATCATTGTTGTCGGGGAATATTCGTTTGGTCGTGGAATATTCTTTCTGTCGGGGAATATTCGTACGACGGCGCAGCCATTTGTGGGCCCCATAACAGAATAACTGTCGGGTGAAGAAAACGATAAATTTAAGTTTTTACAAATAACGGCGTAGTTGTTACCGTTAACACTGTTGGAATACCCGGTGATTAAAATACAGTAATACGCGTTATTGCACAGTAGCACACGGTATTGCACAGTATTTTTGAAATTATTGATTCTTACGTAAGAAGGCACTACTCAATTATTGTTACAGTATTTACTGTTCAATATTTTATTTTATTGATTCAATAATTGCTACGTTGAAATTTTGTATTATTGTTGTTCAATAATTGTTGCTGCACAGTATTTCCCATTATTAGATCAATAATTCATATTATTTGAATAGTAATATTAGATAGCATTATTGGCAATGCCTAAAAAGTTCTGTCTAAGGAGAGGTTTGGTCATCTAATTGCGCGCCAGTAAGGAGAAATCCTTATTGGAAAGCCCCCTCTTTCCTGGGAACGGTCTGGTTGTCATAAATGTGATTCTGTAATATTATTTGTGAATAATTAATTATTGATTCATATGATAAGAAAATATTTATTTTATGGGGATATAAATGAGGGATATATTTTTGTGGTTAAAAAATGAAGGAGTTAATGTTGAGATTTTTATTCGTATTTTTGTCGGAATGGAGGTATTAAAAATCAGGGTTTTTGAGATATTTTGCGAGGGTTATAATTTTTAATCCGACCGTTGGATCGTGGTAATTTTTGGATATGTTATACATATATAAGTTGAGTATATGTCCACAAATTTTGAACCGTTAAAAATGAACGTATGATTTGTTATAAATTTTACGAGATGACTGGTTCAGAAATTGTTGAATTTTCGGAGTTTATCATTTTGGTGGAAAATTCTAGAATTGGTGGGCCCCACTTGTGGTTGGTGAAGAAATGTGCTGAATTATATTTCAAATGTGGTGGGTGGGAATAGTAGCAGGTAAAGCCATCAGGTTGCAGGTCAAACCTACCAAAATTTTCCTATAAATAGAGGGCTAAGTTAGAATTGAAAATCACACCAAAAACATAAACTTTCTCTCTTTCTCTCTCTATATTATGAAGCATATTTTGTGAGTTTTTAGATACTTGGTGAGTTGCTATTCATCAGTGCAAGTTTCCTTCGGCATCATATCCGATATCCAGTCAGAAGTACTGCTCTTTTGAGGTAAGGGATATTAAGGGATTTTAAGGGTTGTTATGATTTTCAGTTTCGTAATTTTTCTGATCTTTAAAAATTCTGGAAAAATTTGAAATGATATTTTGATGAGTTTTCTTGATTGTGTCCAAAAATGGTGATTTTTGGATGTATAGATTGAGAGTTATGAATTTTATGAGAAAAGACTATTTTAGAAGTAACAGCTTATAATTCCTTGTGGTTAACTCCAAAATTGATGAAATTTTTATTGGGAGTACATGTATATGATAGAAGTATACTCTGTAAATTTCAGAATTTTTAGACAAAAGTATAATTTTTGATAAATGTCTAAATATTCGGCTATTTTGGCCATATGAAAAATAGTAAATGACTTTTAAAAATTCTGAGAAAAATATATGTTCACTATGAGACTATATTATGCTAAATTTCAGAAAAGAAATATTTTTGGAACGGATTTGGTATTTTTCATGAAAATAGTCTAGTTATGAGAAAATAAATTAAATATGTTATGTGAAGTAAGAAAATTGGAAAATAGGATTTTATGGCTTGAGAATCCTATATATGAGGTATATGCAGATTTTTGATGAGGGTTTTGGTTATTGATGATGAAATCTTAAGAGTTGACATTTTATGATGATTAAATGCATTAATTAGTAAAGTGTAAACAATTTAAATAAATTGTTTATAAGCTTAAGAATATTATTCTTTCAATATCATTATACCGAAATATTGGTATGTATATTATTGTGGAATTTCTACCTTTTTCATGTCAGGGTTACTATTCACGAGTTACTATTCATGAGTTACTATTCACGAGTTACTATTCACGACAAAATTGGTTTCTTTTTCTGACCAAATTATAGTTGATTTATGAATATTACTCTTGAGATTAAATCTTTATGTTGATCATATTGTTTTTACTATCATATATAACATTTTTATAACTTTGATGTTGAAATTCTCTTTCGCTTGAGTGTAAAGATGGGTAAATTATTAGTATGATCATGACTATGGGTTCTCTTTGGCCAGTAGTGCAAAGTTGAATTGTGACTGGTATGATCATGACCATTGAATTTATAATTGAATATCTTAAGCTTAAGTGCAAAGGTGAATTGATCAACATGGTTATAATTATTGTTTATATAAATTCTGAAATGATTATATATTTCTTTGAGATATGAATATATTTGGCCTATAGTGCAAATATGAATTGTTGATGAATATCTTTGGCATGTAGTGCAAAGATGGCCTGTTGATGAATATCTTTGGCCTGTAGTGCAAAGATGAACTGTTGTTGAATATCTTTGGTCCGTAGTGCAAAGATGGTTTGTTGATGAATATCTTTGGCCCGTAGTGCAAAGATGAATTTGTTAGTATGATTATAAACAGGAACTGTGATTTGGTATAACCATGATCTTTGATGTTTCAGGTAAAGACAGGTGATGAAAATATTCTTTGTCCTGGGTGCGAAGAAAAATTTATAGTCACAATTATGATTATGAGTTATTCATATGATTGTGGAAAGGAACTGTTGAGTGATGTTACATGGATAAAATATTGTTGGTGAATTTTTAACATGGAGAAGATAATAGACTTTATAGTCTATTTGACTCTTCTAATGGATTGCTCGTTCCGCTGCAACTATGGTTGAAATTTTTATCATTTACCATATGTTCTAAATCTCTGATTTATTGTTGATGAAGGCTATTGATAATTGAATTATCTTTAGTCATGATATTATTTACTGAGCTAGTTGTGCTCACCCTTTTGCTTCACAATTCTTTTCAGGTAATAAGAGTGTAGCTGGGTCGAGCGGGGGTAACAAGGGAATAGAACAGTGGTCATCATTTAGTAGTTATATTTGGTGAAGAAAATAGGGTGAGGCGAACCCAACGTTGGAAGGGTGTTTTGTCACTATCATACAAGATGTCTAATGACATACAACCTCGTGTCATCATAAGACAGAGTTGTGCTCATCCACTTGCTGAGTATATCTACGAGCACTACCTATATAATCTTGGTGTTTGTTTGAAGTATAATTCTCAATTAGAGACAGTGGAGATAATGATAAGTCAAGAGAAGACTCACCATTGGGAAGAATATGATAGTAATCTTCTCGTTTTTTTTTGGGGTCTATTGGGTCAACCAAGGATAATTCTGTGGCCATATGATATCTATCATAACCTAGACGCGTGGCCTCCCATGTACGAAGGTTTCCTTGAGCACTTCCCAAAGATTCTAATTTCTAAAACAATTTTTGACTATACCTTTATGTAAGGTGTTATTGTGAGGTGATGTCCACAGTTGGAACATGAGTCACATTTGGTATATATTTGTATCCAAACTCACAGCATATGTGTTGTTGTATTTTGCACGACAATTGTTGTAATAAAGTTGTAGTTGTTTTCTGTACCATGTATTTGACGACTCAGAATGGGTTGGGTGGAATGGACCTATTTTGGGGTTGTCACAATTAATATATATATATATATATATATATATATATATATATATATATATATATATATATATTAATAACTTATATAAATGAATAACTTATATTCATTATTTAATAACTTACATATATAAATTATAAATATTCATCCATATTTCAGTATTACTTAACAAACATAAAAGAGACATCTATTTATTTATGGATATCTAAACATCAATAAGTAGAGCATTTACTCATTAATGAACTATATTTTAATTAAATTTGACAAAGCTCTAAATTAAAACTATAATTTAAATCAATGAAGGATGATAAATGGTGTATACATCAAGTTAAGTTAGGATGCAAATTAATTTTGTAATTTTTATGATGATGTGTTTGATATTTTCCTCCCCTTATGATTAGGATGTTTAATTAATATGTATGGTTTAAATATTAAATTGTGTTTAATTAATATGTATGATTTAAACTTTAATATTTTTTTTTCGTAAATATTTTGAATGAATTTTATATTAGGTTACTGATAAACGAATTTGGATATTCGGATATCCAAATAATTTGTCTATTCGAATAAAATAAACGGTAACGGATATTATCCGTATTCGAATATTTTTCCGAATACCGGATACGGATAATATTTTTAAAATCCGCCAGATACCGGATACGGATACGGATAACGAATTGATTTTTCAGATACAGATACAGATATACATGTATCCGTATCCGTTTAATACCGTTTACACCCCTAGTATATGCATATGCTTTTGTTACATTAATTTGTAAGAGTTTGACCTATGTTAAAAAGCCAAAAACAACTCCTAAAATAACCTATTCTTCCTACACTTGCTCGGATGTAGAACTACTGAGGGAGATGTAAGCTAAAAATTCAAAAAGCTAAAAAAATTAAAATTTACATTTAGTTTCTTCCAATATTTTGATGATGCATCGAATGAATGAATGTGTCAGGAATCAAAATATTTGAATCTATAAAATTTAGATAAACATAATTATACCTCACTGTGTATAATATTTGTAGATATGTATTGCCAATAGTCATGGAAATATTAGGATTCAACCACACAATTAATCTGTCAACAATCTTTTTGACATGATAGTACTAGTTGTTATGCAAATCATTCCCCTATCAAGAATTGTCATCCATATTATCACGAGTCCATGATAGGTTTAGTATAACCATATCACACTTATATTTTTTATAAGCGGTTTTTTGATCTTGTGACCAGAAACATTATACGGTATTGATATTTATGTTACTTTTGTATCCTTATCGAATTGGCGATTTTTTTATTTTTATTTACATATCTGTTTTGTAAAATAAGAAATTCGTTACATACTGATATCGCGATTGAACACACCAGTTAAGGGTGTGTTTGATAAAAACTGAATAAAAAAAATTATTTAATAATTAACATGTCTGAAAAACATCTGAATGACATAATTTTATTATTTTACCCCTCTAAAAAAATTCAAAGTTGTTGTAAATTTATTTAATATTACTTAATATAATAGTTAATAATTTTTTTATAATTTTTAATTTTTTTAATTCATTCATCTGCTCATCCAGCCAAAAAAATCTGACTTAGCCATTCAGCTCAATCATCTGACCGATTCAGCCATTCAGACGATTTTTTTTCAAAATAAACATATTTAATAATTGACCAATTCAATCATTCAATCATTCAAATGTATTCAGTACTAAATAAAAATACCCTTAGTACTAAAAAAAATTGATAACTTTGACTAATTATTTTTCCTTTTTTAGCAATGCTACGTAGGATTGTTAAAAGCGCATGAAACATGTTCCGAGATCTAGTACAAAAGGGCTAATATTTTCGGCACTGAAATTAATGTAAATGATCGATTCTTTCTTTATTTCTTTTTAATTACTAATGTTTTAAGAAAAAAAATGTGTGAATTAAGATATATATTTAATATATTATTTGATTAATTAAATTGGAAAACGTTATGTGTTAACGCCAAGTTTCGTCTGCGCGTCCAATCACAAAATTCACGCGCTGAATCTTGCACAATAACAGATCACACAGAAGCTTGACGGTCGTGCCGCCGGGGGATAGCTCCGGTGTGAGAATAAGTACAGGCCGTTCACAAGGTTTAACAATGGAGGTTATGTGTTTAGTGCTCAAAGTGATATTACCTGTTAATTGTAACCTTGGCCTTGTATTTATAGAGCTCCCACCACCTTGGTATCCTCTTCTTTGGATTAGAGTAGGACTCCTAAATATGTTAGCTACCATATTTGGTTCCAACACAATCTCCTTAAAAAGTTCAAGTGGAATCCCTTTCCACCACTACTTCCAGAGTTGCCTTGTTAACGTAGGATTAGGGTTGATACCCTTAATCAAACTCCTTGTCACACCAACTCCGCATGTGGACTGCTCATATGCTCAGGCCCAAACCAATAGCCAAACCCAATAGGCCCGAACTCAACCCACACGATGACCACGGGCCCCGGCCTATTGGGATCGGGTAACCGACCCCGATCTTACATTTCCGAACATACGAGCCCGACCTCCTTTGACCCGGCCCAAGTCTTCAGCCCAAAAGAGGGTCGGGAAAACACTCCCGAACATTATGTTTTTTAAATTTAATAAAAGAATAAGACAAAAATAAATCAGTATTTAGACTATATATTACTCTTTTAAAATTTATTAAAAAATAAGAGAGAAATAAATCAGTATTTAATGTTTTAAAATAGCATGAGAAATAAAGTCATTGAATTTACAAACCACATATAAAAATGAACAAAATTATATATACAATTGTATCATATATACATTAAAAATTGAATATTTGAGCCGAAAAAGTAATTCCACTCGGGAAAAGATTTAATTAATTGTCTCAAGAAATTTTCTATTACTTCTTCCGTCTCTTAATATATGTTGTTTTATAGAAGTATTTTTGTCATTTAATATAAGTCGTTTGAGAATTTTAAGTAAACATTAATTACTTAGTTTTCAATATTATCCTAACTATTAAATATAATTTTGATTCTGTCACTATTTTTTGCCCAATAAATAACATTTTTTTTCCAATACAAGGACAATATAGACAATTGATAATATATTTAATGGTATTCAATCATTTTCTTAATACTTGTGCACAACTCTAAAGCGAGTTATATTAAAGGACGGAGAGAGTAGTAGTTTTCAAGTTCCAATAAAAGGGTAGTGATGAAATTTCATACAATTTTTAATTATTAAATGATAGTATTAATTGACTTTCTTAATTCATGTACATGAAAACTAAAATAACTATTATAAAAATAAAAACACCATATATTAGATTTTGTAATATTGTGGGATCAAAATATTAAATTTTCTTTAATCATATATCAAAACTAACCTCAGTACCTTGAATTATGTAGATACATATGGTAAATGGTCATGAAAATGTTAAAGATTCAACCACCCAATTAATATGTCATTAATCTTTATGGTGTGATAGCAACTGTCATGCTGTATCAATACTCCTGTTACAAAAGAAAACAAAGGTTTTGTATAATATTTTCTTTAAGTAAATTTGCAAAATTTTAGAATTTAAAATTGATGTAAATTTATATAGTTTTGATTAATGAATAGTCAATATTATAAAATACTTAAAAAGTATAATTACAAAATAAATAACTATTATTTTAAATTTTAAATAAATTCATAATAAATTTTGAATTTTAAATTTTAAAAAAATCAAATAAATTAGGATAAAAAATAAATGGGTCTCTTTTATAGTCTGTATATATCTGTATAAAGTGAGAGTGGAGAGAAGTGATTACTTTTCTTGGTATATTTTTTTTCATACCTTAAGTTATTTAACATATATATATATATATATATATATATATATACTAGTTGTGTCTTGTGCCTTCGGCACTACATGGATGATAAAATTTATTTCAAACTTTGAACGGCCCAGATAATTTATTAGGGTAAGTTGAAAATTTAAAATCAGTTGTATTTTGTTATATATATATATATATATATATATATATATATATATATATATATATACACACACACATATGGGTCCGATTCCACAACTATTATTAGTTGGGAGCCGTTCATCCAATTAATCGAAGGCTGAGATTAGTTTTGACTTGAACCTGGTCGCACGTCCTTCATGCGGTCAGTGCAAGTCCTTTTTACGACCACAGAAATTACCTAAATGCCCTTAATTTTTAAATTTCAATTCAATCTGGCCGCACCTCCTTCCTGCGGCTAGGAAAAACAACATCACTTTTTTTTGTCGCAGGAAAGAGGTGCGACCAGAAAAAACGATGTCCATATGAAGTCAGAGGGGAAAAAGAAGGATGACCGCACAATCTGTTATAAGGTTAACCTTACTTGACAACGTAGTTTTAATAAAAGAATGTTATTTAAGGAGTGTTAGATAAGAGGAGTGCTCTTGATCCTTGTATAATGGGAGTGCTATTTACGTCGTTTTTGGAGATTCTTTTAAAAAATAAGTGGGGCCGCAGGTGGTATTTTTGTAAATAAAAGGAAAACAAGTAGGACCACTCTCTTTTAAGAATCTCCAAAACGACGTAGTTTAAATACAGGAGTGTTATTTAAAGAGGAGTACTAGATAAGGAGAGTATTCTTGATCCTTCCTCTTTAGTAGGGTTCATTAACATATATATAAAAAATAAGGAAATTATTAAATCCATAACAAAAAATGTTATTTTCACAACAAAAGTGTCGCTATAGATCCTATAGCGCCGGTGAATACATTTACAGCGACACTTTTGTTGTGAAAATAACAAAAAGTGTTGTGAATTTAACAATTCTCAAAAATAATCATCACATTGTATAATCATGTAGGGGAGTGGTTAGCATGAAGTTAACCACTATGAAGTTAATTTAATGGTAACTGGATACATCTTGTAAAGACACTAGAGATAAATATGAATATTTTTTTCCTTATTTTTTGTAGAATTACAATTACGACACATATCAATACACAAGATTAAGTATGATTATAAAATTACTCCACCATATTAGATATATATATCATTATCCTTGACGAAATCTATATATTGTTTAGATATATATTGTCTATCATATTAAATTTAGTAATAATAAAAATTAAAAGAATTATTTTCAAAGGATTATGCTTGCACGTTTCTTAGGCAAATGTTAATATGCACACAATTTTTTAAACACTATGCTTCCATGAGTGCCATTGTATTGTACTTCCTCTGTTCTTTTTTATCTATCTCTTTCAAGAAGGATTATGCTTGCACGTTTCTTAGGCAAATGTTAATATGCACACAATTTTTTATACACTATATGCTTCCATGAGTACCATTGTACTGTACTTCCTCTGTTCTTTTTTATCCATCCACTGGCGGAACCGGGGGGGGGGGGGGGGTGCACCTGCCCCCGGTAGACTGCTGGCTACAGTACTATTTAGGCTAAGCAGTAGAATGATAGTTAAGGTTTGAAGAGAAAAAAATAGTATTTACATACATTTTATATCTTTTCTGTAATTTTTTTCTTATAGGTCCTACATCTCAATGCGAGTGAGAAATATAAATTTGAATTGTCTAAATAATGACAAAATGTTTGCAAATAAAAATCATAAAGAGGCGATTTTGTTTTGTTCAATATAAAATTATTATGAACTTTTTAAAATCAAATTAAGATATTTTTAAACTCTAAATTAATATAATTTTTTTTATTTTAAAAATTCTGAGGCACATGCTCTCAATAGTCAAAATCAATTAAAAGTCGCATGAAAACACAATTTCTTTTTTATTTGATGCATTAGAAACTCTAAATTAACCTTTAATTAATATGTAATCAAGAAATCTTTGTGAAGAGATTCAATCAAATATGCTCATTTCTATATTCCCACAATTTTTACGAACACATTGAATTATTATATTTTTTCAACAATTGAAAACGAGCAAATTTTGAGACGTTTTCAAACTATACAGACTCGCATGATACAGTTACCTACTCTTATTCGTACAACCAAATAAGCACTTCAAGTGTCAATAAATAAATTTTTTTTACTCATATATTTTGACCCCCCTATGAAAACCTTCTGGTTCCACCACTGTATCCATCTCTCTTTGATGATAAAATTTTCTTGTTTTTTATATATTGTATATGCGCGTCATACATTTGCATGTGTAAATAATTTTTGAAAAATGAAAATTTAAAATAATTTGAGAATCAATTGTGAAATATGAAAATTTTCATATATATATATATATATATATATATATATATATATATATATATATATACGGTCCGGATCTTAAGCTTACCCCTTATCTAACATACATTGCATACCCCTCTTTAGCGACAGACCGGGCGACGATTCGATTTGTCGCTATAGATTCGGTCCGTCACTATAGGTTGTCCGTCGCTATATGTTGTCCGTCGCTAAAAATTAAGACGACGGTTCTATATATAGCAACGGACCGAATTATTGTTCGATCCGTCACTAAAAAGAGATATGTAAAGTATGTTGGATAAATGATATGCTCTTAATCCTTTCTAGCCCACTAAATGACTTGTTACCCTTATTTTATCTCATTTTTTTAAAACAAAATAATTTGTATTTTTAGTCTTCTTTTTTGGACGAGAGAAAGGAGTACAACAAACATAAAAATTTGTATATTTAGCTTAAAAAAAGTAATTCCACCTGGGATAAGACCTAATTAATTGCAAGTAAATGGCTATTTTACCATTATGTATTTATGTTTATACTCTAGCACATGTTTTTTATTTTTTCACACTACCCAAGGTCTGAAGTGGGCCCCTATTTGCATCACTGGAAATGAATTGTTCAGTTCCCGATTGGAGAAATCTCTGAAGAAAGAGAGAGCGAAAACTTTCTTTTTCTTGGTATGTTGGCGTCCCAAAAAGATTGTCCTTTTGTCACAGTCCAAAGACTCACCCGCCATCTCCAACTAAAACCTCACTTTGTGACCTAATTCTTTCTCTCTCCCATCCGATCATGCCTTACTGCACTCTCAATCAGGTAATTGGGTTCATGATTTCTTGTCATTAGATCACCAAATCTTATCAATTTGATTAATTTCAAGATTAATTTAGACTTGCTTGCAAATTTTCATTTTTGCAGGTTTCTGTAACTATCCCTCCTACCAAAGATTCCTCTCTGCAGAGATCATCGGTCTATAAGGTACTAAAGTTTGATTTCTTTTGGCTGAGTTATTTTATTTACAGAGAGAGCTAATTTTGACTGTGTTGTCTGATGGAAAAAATGGAGGAAAACTAATTATCGGTTTGGTTTAAAGAAATTTCTTTTCGTTTGAGTTCAGGTTATTAGTTAGTAGAGTATAAGCAGTGCTTCAATTTTCATTTCTTATCATTAATTCTGCTAATTACATAAATCACAGTTTGTTTTGTGGGGAAGGAACTGAGGTCATATTTAGTCTTACCATGTGTTCCATTTGGCTTGAATTTTTTTTATTTTTTTTGCCTCATGTAATTACTCCTTCAGCTCCAAAAGAGTCCCATTTGCAAAAATAATTTGTTGGACAAAAATGTGATCTTTTTGTTGATGGTAGTATAAAATGACACAAGATCTCAAGTTTGCTGTCATAATTTCATTATCATGCCGCCACCAGGATTAATCTACCATCGTAACATTTTAAATATAGAACAGAAATACAACATTAATATTTGTAAAATTTGCAAATGGGACACTTTTTGTGGGACGGTTGGAGTAATGAATTATGCTGTGATATGCTGTAACATAGGACTAGAACATTTATGGATGAACTCAATAACTTATTTGCGAATATATCTTGTTGCATGCAATTCTGTCTAGTAGTTTGCCTTCTAAACAACCCTCAGCAAAACTAGTGACGTTCTTAAGTATTCATAGCATATAATCAATTTCATTATTCTGTGTAGTTAGCACTTAGTCCTTTATACTTCTTTACCATTTGTGTTTCTCTTCCCATTAACAGAAAGTACTCCATAATTTCTGCAGTAACTTTCTGGGCTTCTTATGAACAGTTCTCTAATAGTTATGTTGTTGCAGAAGCATAGCATAAACTTGCGTGAGAAATCATGGATATCCTTCTCATCTTTGAACTTGGAAAACAAGATAGCACAGTCAAGAAGTCAGTTTATAGTTTGCATGTCAGTGCAACAAGCCAGCAAACCTAAGGTTGCAGTTTCACCTATAGGACTTGAAGATGCAAAAGAGCCTCCGATAAACTTATATAAGCCCAAGGAACCGTACACAGCAACCATTGTTTCTGTTGAAAGGATTGTTGGCTCAAAAGCTCCAGGAGAGACTTGTCATGTTGTGATTGATCATGGTGGTAATGTTCCCTATTGGGAAGGACAAAGTTATGGTGTGATTCCTCCTGTAAGTCATAAATTCTATATTTCTTCTTTGCATTCATAATTTTGATAAAGTCTGTAAAATTTTAACCATCTCTGGGCTTCGCTACATCACTTTGAAAATGAAATTGTAAATTTAGCATCAAAGTACTTCGCCTGTGGATCTTTAATGGGACAATGAATCTGAAGCATGGACACCACTAAAGGTAGATAGGAAACCCATGGACATGCTGAAACGATAAATTCTAAGGAACATAGGATGAGGAAATGCCAAGGAAAAAACTAATGAACACAAGTTACTTAATATTAAAGTATAGATAACAGACTATTTTCTTCCCTTCTTAACAAGTAAACCTCAAGTAACATAGTTGTGACTAAACTTATATTATGGATGTGATAAATGAAACCCAAGAAAAAAGATTTATGCATTTGCGCGTGTGTATAGGTAGGTCGTAGGTGTCTTTTAACTTGACTTGTGTGATACCCATGTAAGATACTACTCTCTTCCTTCTATTCCTAATCCTTCACATAAATCTCCCATGCCTTGCTTTTTTTATAATATATTTCCTTTGTTTTTCTGAGAATGATACTTTTTTTGCATCTTATATTGAAGTATAATGAATAGAAGAATTTTATATTCAAATAATGGGTATGTTGATGATTTATCGTCCTTGCTGTGTTCATAATATGTGGCATTAGTACAAGTGTCTGATGAATAAGCACTTAGACCCACTCACTCCTAAATAGGAGTGTACTTGCGGCTAGCATAAATTCCTCCAAGCAGTGCTTCTAAATTTCTTTTTAAATTACAACCTAAACTCCACGTTCACTATCTCTCTATATTTGGTAAACATTGCTCACTTTCATTTAGTTCGTCTTTAGTTTGAAAGTACTTTCACTTTATGCTAGCATGTCAATTTGACATTGCTTCTTGGAACTTCACACAAATCCAAAACATCTTAGAAGCATACATATGTGAATCTAATATGTTTAAATGCAGAAATGTGGTGAACAGTCTACAAACACTAAAATTTGATAAACCTAATCATCTGCGTGCGTACGACTTTTGTGTAGCTTCTTCATGTAGCTTCTACGTGTATACATTATAGCATGCATATAAACTACATAACATATATGCATGTCACCTAATTTAAAAGTGCATATTCACATACAGATTTGTCATTCCTTGATTCTTTCTTTGTCACTTAACTTAAACTTTTTTTTCCTTGTATTTGTAGGGTGAAAACCCAAAGAAACCAGGGGCTCCCAACAATGTTCGTCTTTACTCAATTGCATCCTCAAGGTATGGGGACTTCTTTGATGGAAAGACTGCCAGTTTTTGTGTTCGACGTGCTGTCTACTATGATCCTGAGACAGGTAAAGAAGACCCTTCCAAGAAAGGGATATGCA
The DNA here is from genome assembly GCA_016801055.1 of Panax notoginseng. Taxonomy (NCBI): domain Eukaryota; kingdom Viridiplantae; phylum Streptophyta; class Magnoliopsida; order Apiales; family Araliaceae; genus Panax; species Panax notoginseng. Next base: position 137,100,277 of record CM029023.1, read on the forward strand.
GCAATTTCTTGTGTGACTCAAAGCCTGGAGATAAGATTAAGATTACAGGTAAGCCTTCCTCCAACTACTCTGAACTTGACACTGAATTACAGATTAAGATTACAGGTTTTCCTTTAAGTCCTATTTTTACTTTAATACTTTCTTTGTTCCAAAATATAGGATCAATATTGAATTTTGAAGTCAATTTGAGTTATTTTCAAATTCAAAATTGATTTGAATTGCTTTAGTTTTAAACAATACAATCATGAAAATTGTAAACTATGTAATTCGTACTACTAATCACGAGATCAGTTCCTTTCAAAATTTTAATGGATGATATCAATTTTGAATTTGAAAATATCTCAAATTGAGCTCAAAAGTCAAACTTGGAACGGAGGGAATCTTTATTTTTTCTTTGTAATCATTTTATTAAAAAAGACGCCAAAAGGGGATGCTGCCCAAGTACACTCGGAATACACAAATGGACTTGACCTATTTGGTCTTTTGTAAACTTATACCTCCACACAATTATTATCCCTTGAAATTCTTTGTAAATGAGAGGCATGCTATCTAACTGGTCGTCAGAAGTAATTAAGAAGCTTCATAATCAGATTTCCATTAAAAAAAATGGTTCTACCTGGTGCAAGTTGGGTGACTTCTTCTGAAATAACCTTGAGTTACAAGTCCATTTACCTTTAGTGGTGAAGAATCAAGAAATAAACCTCTATGTTATGAACTGTATGAACCCATTTGCAGGTCCCGCTGGAAAGATTATGCTTTTGCCAGAAGATGACCCAAATGCTACCCACATTATGATCGGTACCGGTACAGGTATAGCACCTTTCAGGGGCTACCTTCGTCGCATGTTCATGGAATCTGTCCCAACATTCAAGTTCGGCGGTCTCGCTTGGCTGTTCCTCGGAGTGGCTAACACAGACAGTCTTCTATACGACGAAGAATTCACCAAGTATCTTCAGGACTACCCTGATAATTTTAAGTATGGCCGTGCTCTTAGCCGAGAACAGAAGAACAAGAATGGAGGGAAAATGTATGTCCAGGATAAAATTGAAGAATACAGTGATGAGATCTTCAAACTCTTGGATGGTGGGGCCCACATATACTTTTGCGGACTCAAGGGTATGATGCCCGGGATCCAAGAAACGCTGAAGAGGGTTGCAGAGCAAAGAGGGGAGAGCTGGGAAGAAAAGCTCTCACAGCTCAAGAAAAACAAGCAGTGGCATGTAGAAGTCTATTGATATTGCAAATTTGCAATACTTAAAAGGGATTGATGCCAAAATTTATAGTTATTGGTGTATCCATTTATGTTGGGGATTAATATTTTCACAAGGGAAATTGATATTTCCGCAAGGCTCTCCTCAGCTGACTAGTGAGTGAGCCCTACCTTCATGTGATGTGACTGAGACGTGGAAATATCATTTTTTCTTTGTGGAAATCATCAGTACTATTAATTGCTTAAGGGGATAAATTTCTCCTCTTGTTTAATACAAAATCAAGAATCCTCTTCGGAAATTTTTGATTGTTAATTTTAATGTTTGCACAATACTTAATCTTCGACCTTCAACAGGTTGGTTTTTAATTTATATATGGTGTCCTGCAAGGGGAAAACTATCTCTGCTGCTAGAACTTAGCGGAAAATTTGGGACTCAGTTTAAAACTTAGATATACAATGTATCGAAGAAGATCAAGTGCATATACATAAAACTTAATCAAGTGATTGAGGGGGTACATTGATATATGTATCAAGATTTTGACTTGCAATTAGTAGATTTCTCTCCCTCCTATGGTATACATATACATAAAACTAAATAAATTACAGAAATTACAAGCATTCCTTTATACAAACTCAGAACAATTGACTGGTTTCTTCAAAGAAGCCAAGTTAAGTAAGAAAATTCAGCCTGGGACAGGAGAGAATCCTAAAAATCAAAGCATTTAATATTTAGAGAAAAAATACAAATCAGCATTCAGCTAGCCAAGTGGCTGGGACAACTGTTGAACATGGAGTGCCACATGTATGCTCTCGAGAGCACCATCTCAAGCTCAAGATGAGTCCAATTGTGTGTTGGAAGATGTTGAAGGAACATCACCATCTCTTGGAAATCAAGTTTTAGGAGCTTATCTGACCACTGCAAGTGTATATAAAGGCGAATTTAATGTATGATATTCCACGAGACTAGGAAGTCTGATTTGACACACAAGGTAAAATTGTTCATGAATAATTCATCATCGCAAATGCATTTCTTAGACTCCAACAAGATTTAAAATAAAGAACTGGATGCAATAGGGGCAGCAGCACATGGCAAGTTTCTGCAGCAACTATAAATTAAAATATTTATGAAATAAATTATGCCCGGAATTTAATATCAGTCACTATCCTATAAAATTGGACGCAACAAAATAGCATGGTTACCGACATGGCATTAACTAGAGATACAGTCCAAGAGGCGGTGGAAGGTGAAGGTTTTTCACAAGTACTACAAACACGAAGTAACTTCCAAACTTCAGAAACTATACAACAGTCGCCTTGAAATAAAAACTTTTGTCAAAGTTAACCATAGAAAAGCAGTAGTTTCTGTAAGGCACTAAGACTCAACCTTTCAGATAATATTTCATTGTAAGACCCTATGACTGCTCTTAAATGGGTCATGGGTAGTAACTTTGCCTTAAATGGGATCTGGTCCATTCATTTAGTAAAAACATTCGTTGTACCACAGATGTATTTCAAGACAATTCACGGAGACCTAGCTTTTAATTTTAAAATTTATTTTCTACAAGAATAAATTATCCCTAAAAGAAACAGGTAGCATGGTTTTTCCCTGTCCCGATTTGTAGGCAATTTTTTTCTTTATAGTATGTCTAAGAAAAAAAAGCACAGTTTCCGTTTTAAACAGTTAAAATAACAAAAATTCAAAAAAAATAAAGCATAAAACACTTACTTACCAAACTATCCTCTTGGGATTGGTCTTTGAAAGCTATTCAACATGAAAACAATGTTGGTCTATGCTTTTTGAATGTTAATCCTGCACAGTTACATTCTTTACTTGGATTGAAAATGTTAAGCATGCTTGGGGATTGTGGAACTCTATATTTGGTGTGCTGGGGGAGGAGTGGTCATGTCCCTCTCAATGGGGGATTCGTTGCTTATATATGGAAGGAGGCCACTACAAAAATGTTCCAAGAGTTGCAAAGGAAGCTTCAAACTCATGTTGATCATGGGTTGAAAACGGTAAGAGACCTAATCTCTCGTAGTTCCTCAGTAGCTCAGTGGTAGAGCAGTAGGCTTTTAACTGACTGGTCATAAGTATTTTCCTAATTTCACCATAAGAAGAATTCACTCCATGTTACAAGGCTTTTTTGGATGAAGGATGCAAAGCTGCTTTGGAAGCCTTAAAGAGTTTTCCAAGTACTGCCACTGCTTGTTCTAAGGCGAAACAGTGCAACCTTTTATATTCTTTAGGGAATCTGAACTAGCTAAATGCTTGGCTTTTTATAGACAGTTGTTTATCTTTTGCTTTATTGTGAAATAGGATCCTTTTTTTGCTTCTCTATAGCCTCTGCCATGGATGTTTTAGGGGAAATTTCTTTGTCTAATCTTTGTAAATAATGGAGATCCGCACCTTCTGGAGTGTTTTCTACTTCTTATGGGTGGGCTTCTTTTCCCTCTTACATTTCCTTCTCTCTTCTAAATTTTTTATCTAAAACAGAATATATATATATATATAGAGCAAGGATCAAGAGCATTCCTCTTAAATAGCATTCCTCCTTAAATAGCACTCCTTTAATAAAACTACATCGTTTTGGAGTGACTTAAAAGAGAGTGGTCCCACTTGTTTTCCTTTTATTTACAAAATGCCACCCACGACCACTCTAAAACGACGTAGTTTTAATAAAAGAGTGTTATTTAAAGAAGAATGTTATTTAAGAGGAATGCTCTTGATCCTTGCTATATATATATATATATATATATATATATATATATATATATATAGTGTGTGTGTGTTAGAGAGAGAGCAAAGAAAAAAAGTAACCCAAGAGGCAAAGGTGTGCGTGTGTGTGTGTGTGTGTATACAGAAAATTCGATTCCTAAAGAGCGACTCCAGATTTGGGGTGGGGTGAATATATTATTAAGTATCCATTTTCCACAGAATCAGAAATTGGAAATTTGGAATATTGTTCGTACCACTTCCATATCATATATTTAACCAAGTCAAATAGAGAAAATGAATATTATTCTTACCGTCAAAAGAAAACTAGCAAATATGTACACGAGGAAATCCGGCAATGCATCTCCTTCGGCAAGATATGTGTCCCACAAGCGGGTAATGAGATGGAAAGGTATCTAAAGAAAAAAAAATATTTCATTAGTTTTCTGATAAAAATGATATATCTTATATAGGCATCCTTTACTACACAATAATGCTTTTTATATTAACTATTAAATAGAAAAAGGAACAGAAAAAGAGAAGAATATTATAATTATTTAGAGTGGTGGTGTACACATCGAAACGAACCTCACGTATTAAAAGACAATTGAACCAGCGGAAAGCAAATTGAAGAAATTCAAGCCCTTGCTCCTCCATATGTCTCGACACAGGTTCTGGTAAAAATATGTAAGAACCATATCAGAATAAAAATAGAAATTAATGAAAGTGAAAAATACATTGGATCAAGAGAAATGTAAGGTTACGTCAGCAACAAATAACAATGAAGCCAAAAGAGGTGATAGCAACTATTTTTTATTTTCAATTTTGTATAGTAAGTTGGTGAAAGTTTATGTTCCCCAACCAGCTAAATTCTTCAGTAGCACCCCCAAATATATTAAGCAATAGAAAATTATCTGGCATCCCGTAAGCACTTCTCAGTCTATTTGCTTTCTCTCAGCACCATTGCACATATATATGGTACATACAAAATATGTACATTCGGTATACAAATAGATAATGCAAGACAGCCAAATATAGATTTTGAGCTTCTATAGCAGGTAAAAGACAGTCGATAAAAGGAAAACATAAAAAGGAGAGGTCAAAGAAAGGAACATACCATCAATGCGCCTAACCAATTCCTTCAGCTTAAACACTAGTCTCTGAATTCCTGGTTGAGCAAAGGTGTAATGGTCTTGCATACCTTCAAGTAACTTTGATAGGCACCAATAGCAATCAGCTTCCATGTTGGAGATTTCTTCCGGAGACAGATCAACCATTGACCAGTTATCCAAACTCCCTTCCAAGTATTCCGACAAGAAAACAACTAAAAACGGTGTAACAAGATCATTTATTCCCTGAACATATCCACTTGCAGGATGCCGAATGGCCCTGAGTAAAGAAGAAATAAATAAAAATATTACAACAATGACAAAGAAAGATGTCGTGGGCAACTGCGTGCTTAATAGGATTTAGCTGAAGCACCATAGGCCCATAGTGATCCGGCACAACCATGATTTGGAGCAGTAACCAAGGTAACTGGCGATGGACAATAATTAACTACATTGTTAGAAACTGTTATGAAAAAGTAGACGCATTATTTATTCCACATCTGTCAATTAATATACTTTCACTGTTTCACATATGGAATATGATACTCAAATGGGACTTCGAATTACAAACAAGAGAATCAAAGTAAAGCAAATAGAACTCACAAGTAAAATTATACATATATCAATGTACCCTCATTTCTATAGTTTTAGAATTTTTTATAAACTGAAAAGAAAATTAAATAAATTAGAGACCAAGTGTTCTCTATACCAAGTCAAATTTCAGGCTTCTCTTGTGAGTTGGGTCTCTGTCAAAACACCCTGATCCTAATAAATACTAATACAAATTCAGTGACTATCAAATAATTACTGGACTGAGGCCCATTAGAAAAGAAAAAAAATACACACATGATTGTAGAAAAAGATCAGATCTGGCAAGAACTTTGATTTGATAAAATCAAGGGAATCAATTTTGGTTATAAGAGATTTAGATTAGTGAGAAGAAAGAGAGATATAGAGTAAAGGAAGAATAGTAGGAAATAGAATCTAACCATGTATAAAGTATCCGCTCCAAGGATTTTTGAACTTCCGCTTGTTGAAAAAAAGTGACATCAGGTACAGTTCTAGGACAATCAACAGCAATCTAACATGGGAAGGAAAAGCAAGACATAAAAGTGCTTAGATGAGGGCCTAATGCACATTGGCACAATAATACTCAGTAACATTAATACCTGACGAAGCATGTTAATCTCCTCATCTGTACGTTCAGTATCTGAAACATCATAATACTGAGCAACACAATCAAGATACTCAAGGCGCTTTCTTTTCAGAACTCCCTGCCTTCTATCTGAATTAGGGGGTGCATATCCCTGTTGTCAGTTCATATATAAATTTCAAGATAGCAACAAAATTTTACATATAAAACTGTTCTATTAAGTGTAGGACCATCGACAAAGCAAAGTTGACTAATGCAGCAGCATTTGTTCTTGCAAAAGCTTACAATTCTCTAGCAATAGCACTAACTTTGACGGAATATAGAAAACACAAGCCCTCCAATGAAGACCCCTATGTCCAATTGAGAGCAGAAGAATAATGCCAATACTAACAGACACAAAACAACTTTACATAAAAAGTGAGAAGCTGACCACATATGAATCCTCATAGGCGCACAGATAGTATTTTACAATATAGTTACATAATCAAATAGAGGTAACAGCAATAGACTTATAATTTTGAATTTATTTTCTACATCACCTCCAAATTCTCCTGGATACCTTTTATTTAAACCCTTTATGAAATCATGAAATCAATCCAGCAAGTATATCCCTTCTCATATGATTTAGTTATAGCACACAGTTCTAGTGGCCACACAAAACACTAAATGTTTGATGAAAGCCGGTGATTATCAAAAGGGAAAAAAAGATTCATAAATAGAAGAAGGGAAACATAACAGAGGCATCTTTGGCATTGCAATTTCTTTGCAATCCTTTGGATTTTGGACAAAGAGAAATGTTTGGTGTTAATGATTAGCCCATGCATTCCACTTCTTGTGGAACAAAGTAACCTTTCTATCTTCTCTTTGGGATCTAATAGGGCCTTTTCCGGAGTAGCTATATCTGACAGTTACAGATTAGCAGACCACCCTGTATAGGGGTTCTGTGTTTTTCCACAATTTTTTCCCTTTTGGAATATTCCTTGTCCTCCTACTTGTACTCTTGTCCTCCTTTAAACTACCTCTTTTCTATTATAATTATATATATCTATAATCAAATTTTTTTGACAGTTTTTGTCATCCATACCACCTGCTCCCTATCACATAATTCATCGAGAACCAGGAGTTAATTTTGCATCAAGAAACTGCTAGTATATGCAGAAATTTTTAATAGATAGAAATAGAAAAAACAAGCTCTTAACGGACCAAGAGGAAGGAACAAAAACAAATAAAAGAAGGCTTACCAACAAAAGTCTCCATATAGGGGGACGCAAATATGGTGGGACGCCACTCCAGGCCAATTCACGCAGCTTATCTGTTAAAGGAACATAAGCAGGAAGCAGCTTTACAAAGATAAATCCCAATCACAAAATTCGGGTAAAATGACAGTAATATTCAGTAGCTCAGCGAGATGGGAAATGAATATATTATAGTCTTTCTCTATTTGAATATATTAAATTTATATTTCCAAAAAGAAATACATATAACTCAAAATTGATAAACATAGACAAAAATTTAAGAATTATAAAAAATATAAATTAGTAGCCTACCGCAATTTATCATAAACATACGTAATTGGATTCTTTTATAAATATATAGACATGATACCAATGCATTAATAGTGCATCGTCTCAGATGCTACTCTGCATTGATGTGCAGTGCACTTGCTCATAATCCTTATGTAACAACTTACAAGTGAGAGATTGAGAAACTCATACATGATTTTAAGCTCTTATTTTTGTGTTAAGGGGTAAGATATTAGGGTGGGACACCGAATTACACGTTTACAACTTTTCTCATTTGAATTAGTACCACACCATAGGCCCTAGCATAGCATAAGAAAGAAATTTTCAATGCTTTATGACATAGATCACATAATTATCTGTTTTCAGATTACCATACTACCTCGAAGGGGACAAACCCAAAGATGAAAAGACAAATTATATCATAGATACAATACCTAAGATGACAGCTGACCCAGATAACTCTTTTGAGAACTTCATTAGCCTAGCAGAATCCGTAGCTCTGGCACCCATGATGGACTTCTGAACCTCTTTGGTTGTATTCTCAGTAGTAGAAGTTGATGTTTTCGATTGGTTAGGAGTTGAACTAGTGCTTGGAGTGCTTCTACCGTGAACTTCTTTCTACATTAAACAGATAAGGAAAAACATAAAATAAATTATGAGTAACACTTCACACTTCACTTATTTATATTTTATATGTCTATAAATATATACACACACACACACACACACACACACATATATATATATATATATATATATCAGATTTTATACCATCATATCTGTGAGCAATAACTGGAAGATTGTTATCAACACTACCTCAATGGAATCGTCCATGTGTTCATTTGGTCCAGTATTATGTGCTGATGGACTCCTGTCAATGCCTGGGGAGTGTAAACTTGAGTAATCAAGCGGTTCTGCTCTCCGTGTAATCAATACCTTTCCAGGAAAGCTGCGACCTTTAAGCAACCTATATAGTAATAAAAATCATAAAAATATAAACTTACATCGCTACAAACAGACAAATATATAATATAAACATGAGTGAATTTGCAGAAACTTCAAACCCTAAAAATCAGTAGAAAGAAAATACACTCCTTGACCAACTGACTGAGGTTCCTTAAAGCAATTAAAATCAGTTTGACAAACGATCAAAGTTTGATGCAGACAAGTTAAGTTTGCTAATAAGTCTATTTTGATCCAACATCTAACTTTTTGGTCCCAATTAATACCTTGTTGAGTTAATTTATTGGAAGAAAACTAAACAAAAAAAAAGCTAAAAGAGGAAGAAAAAATTTGAGCTGCCTATTAATTTATCTGAAATATACATGTGAACATCCAAATGCACAGAGCTCTCCCTACTTTCAACTAAATATAAAACTGATACACAAATCAAATAAAACCCACCAGAATTCCTTCAATTGTACATGAGAGAAAGAGAGCGAGAGAGATTTGTAAAATACCTCAAAAACAAGACTTCAATGCAAAAGAAGAGTTTAATAAGCATTAAGCATGAAAGTTCTATTTACTAAAAGAATGGTGGAAATAGTCCACCCATAGACCAACTCGTTGAGATTCCTTAAGTAGTAAAACCAGTTCAACGAAAGATCAATTTCATCGTAAATATGATGCATCTACCATCTACAATTAGGTCCAAAAAACCAACACCCCATTGATTTACTTGTCTGAAGAAGAATAACTTAGTTGCCCACTAATTCAATCAAATCACAAAGCAAACCTACTGTCAACTAGATATTAAGCTGATACGAAAGACAGTCAAACAGAACCTAAAAAAATTTCTACAATTTCACATAAATTTGAAGAGAAAAAGATTTCGTAAATTATCATTTAAAAACGATACGATAATGAAAAGTTAAAAGGCTTAAAAAGCATCAAACTTTTTACGAATAAAGTAGTGGAAAGAGCATCCTCTATACAACTTGATTGTATACATCTAACAACTACATTGATTTACTTATCAGGAAGATGTTAAGTTGACCGCTAAAGCAACCAACTATCCACTACCTCTAAAGTAAGCTGCAAAACCAAAATCCATCAGGATTCTAACAGTCTCACATCAATTAGAGAGAGAATGACTACTAATAAGAAAGGAATTATCTTAATAAGCACGCAAATATATCATTGTATTACCAAAATACAGACATATTTACAAATCTAAACACCTCTATATCTATATACATTTTCCGTTCCAGTAAACCCAATTAAGTAAAATTAACCCATCAATTCTCAGCTAACCATGAAAGAGATCGCAAAATTTCAACCAACAGATCCAAAATCAAACAAATCATTGTCCACTTCAAATTTCCCTGTATTTCAAAGATCAGAGACAATTGCCCACATGGGTATAAACACATCTGATGGAAAAAAAAAGCACCAAGTAATGAGTGACTAATGGGTCGGAACAATAATTTCTTGGGGATTGAAATTATGGATTTGCAAGAAAATTGTGGTTGGATCTAAGGAGAACTGAAGGGAATCAACTTTACCCTTGAACATTCCGGAGGGTCTGGTTGAATCTGGAATCCAGGCTTGATGCAGGAGAATTGGGATTTTCTTCTTCTTTTCTGTTGGTATTGTTCATGGTGCTCTTGTTGTTTCCTTGGCAAAAGCCTGCATGGTTTGTGCTCTCTCTTTCACCCTTTTACTTCTCTTTAGTATTTTTCAAGCGCCATTAACCCCAAAATGCCCAAGCTCAGAAAACTCAACCGGAAACTGAACCCCTTTTCAAGTCTTTTTTATTTTTTTAATAATTATATTTTTTGTAACTTTATAAAACGTGATAGGAAGATTTATTTTGAAGTTGAAAAATGAATGAAAATTATTTTTATTTTTTTTGTAATGATAATTTCAGAGCATATTTTAGTTAAGATCAAATATTTTAGTATTAAATTTTTGTACAATGTATTACCAGTTATAGATTTGGACTCAAAATAAAACGAATGTTCTGAAAATCTTACTTATTTTTATTTTCTTTTACACCCTTGTTTTTTAGAGCTACTGTCCACGTCGGAGAAATTCGATTCCTAAAGTTATTTTGGTGTTTTTACTTTTTATATTTCGCTATTTCAATTAATTTATTTTAAAGTGTGATATTTTAGGAAAAGATTCACATAAATTCTGATAAAATTAGAAAAGGTTGATTTTAATGATGGCTTGAATTAGACAAAATCGTCAGTTGGTATAAGTTTAAATTGACGTACCAACTCATCCGGATTTTGAAAATTTTCGCAATATTATCCAATATGTGACTCTGTAAAATTGGTTTGGAACTCGAGAATCATAAAGTTCGGGGTATTGCATAAGTGAAGAGAAAATGTTAGACGCTCCTGACTTCTGTGAAAACACAGCATCTTGTTGTTTCCTAAGCATAAAGTGTGTGTGTGTGTGTGTGATTTTGAGAAAGCCTTTGATATTATTGAATTGTGTTAAGTACCTTGATTTTGTAAGTTGTTCTAAACCTTGTTTTAGCCTATGAACGCGATTGTTTGGTTTTAATTTGAGTTTTGATGAAGGGGCTTTTTGAGGATTTGGAGAACTTTGATATTCTTGCCCTATGTTGTCCCTATGTTGTCGCTTGGTTTTAGCATTATGTTTGTCTATCTTCGGGCAATTTATTTTACAAGATTTTTGTTGTTATATTTTGAAAATCGGTTTTTGATGATAATACATGAAATGAAGAATTGAAAAGGGCAGTCATCCCCGGGCATGAAAGTTATCTCAACAAACCCCAAGCACCCATAATTACAATTTCTACTATCACGGAGCCTTAAATCATGTCTCTCGAGACAAAGCCTTCGAAATTGTTTTAAGACTCGAAATTACATGTACAATAATTTACACGGTTTAATATTACATTTTAACAAAATGGATCCATCACGGGAATCTAGTCAATATCCAATTAGTGGATCTCGATCCCAGGATTCCTAGGCTCACATCAATCAATATATTGAATATAATTTGAAAAGATCTAAAAGGGTCTCCCGCAACCCTAGCTTTTAGATCGCAATATCAAAACCATGACTCGAGGGACTATGTGTATGACGAGATCTACCGAAGGATCCCCAAATCTAAGGCATGAATCCATAAATCTAGGGTATCCAAATATTCGTATAATGACACAATCAGGATTCAAACAAAAGTATATATAAAAAATGTATCCTAAAATCGTTATCAAGTGATTCATTTATTAGAATCCTTAGCGCGATTAGTTAAGACATCATCTCCACTAGATATGGATCTAGGGTTTTGCAGAGTGTTCAAAATCGATTGAAAACATTGAAAATGACAAGATCTAACCTAGATTCGAGCTAATCTAGCATAAAGGTTCAAGTTTTGAAGCTTTAGAACTGATTATGCGTTAGATCTGACTAGATTTGATCTTTAACTATGTACATACAAAATAATCGGTAAAATGGATAGATCTATAAGTAAGCAATTAATATATGTGTTGTGAGCTCAAATATAAATTAGGGTTGACATGTGATCTAAAGAATTACATGAACTGGGAGAAGCCTTCATGTGTCCCGAGGCAGAAGGCTCGTGGAGGTTGCTCATTTTGAGAATTGATTGAGAAATTGGATTGGTGGCAAGAAGGACGTGATGATTTGGGCATTACTCAAGTAACTAAGGGTATTTCTGGAATTTCTTCTGAAATCACATGCCAGGCACAAGACCCAGACATGTGCCAGACACGTGACCATTTTCTAGGAAACTCTATAAATACCCCCTTTCATTTCAATAGAAGGGACTTTTTTGATTCTCTCTGAACTGAAGACATTGAAGAAGGCTCTTGAAACCTAAGAGTTCTGCCACATGTTACTCGAGCAATTGCTTACCTATTTTTCTCCATTCTTCAATCAATCAATCAAGACCGTACTCTTTGTGAATTTCTCTCCTCCTTAGCCAACACGAAACCCTAACCTTAGTAAGGTACAGTTTCTTTATCCACATTTATTTGGCGACTCTGCTAGGGAGGTGTAGAGTTCGTGAAGGGAATATGCGTGGATTTCAGGGACTTGAACAAGGTGTGCCCAAAGGACATGTACCCGCTACCTAATATAGACACTTTGGTGGACGCAACGGCTAATCATGAGATGATGTCATTCATGGATGGGTTCGTAGGCTACAATCAGATAAAGATTTCCGTAGATGATGCGGAGATGACATCCTTCCGTACCCCATTTGGGAATTTCTACTATATAGTAATACCATTCGGGTTGAAGAACGGGGGAACAACTTACCAAAGGGCAATGCACGCCATCTTTCACGACATGATTCGTGACACTGTGGAGGACTACGTGGATGACATAGTGGTGAAATCTAAAAAGGAGACAACCCATGTAGAGGATTTAAGAAAGGTGTTTGAACGTTGTCACAGATATAAATTAAAGATGAATCCGAAAAAGTACGCATTTGGGATGACAACTGGAAAATTTTTGGGCTTCTTGGTGCACAACAGAGGTTTAGAGGTAGGCCCAAACAAGGCAAAGGCTATTATAGATATACCCCCACCAAAAATGCAGAAACAGTTGAAGAACTTTTTAGGGAAAGTTTCCTACCTGAGGAGATTCATGCCAGCATTAGCAGAAGTCACGGAAGATCATCGAACAGGAATGTCTCAAGTTTTTTAAAGAAGGGGTTGTTTATCGATTCGGTATCCCTATGGCATTGGTCTCGGATAACGGCCGACAATTCGTGGGAGCAAAATTTGAAGCCTTTTTGAAAGAGTTGGGGATTCATCATAGAAAGACTTCAGTTGCACATCCTCAGTCAAATGGTCAAGTAGAAGTCACTAACTGAATCCTGTTTAACGGGATAAAGGGGAGATTGGATGAGTTAAAGGGTCGGTGGCCAGAAGAATTACTCAGTGTTTTGTGGGCCTACCGGACTACCCCGAGAACAACAACTAGAGATTCACCGTTCAGATTTGCATATGGAACTGATGCACTCATACCTGTTGAGATCGGGTCTCCTACATTTCGGGTTAGTTAGTACAAGGAGCTATACAATGACGACGGCCTACGACTAAACTTGGATCTTTTAGAGGAAGTTCGGGATTCAGCTCTGATAAGGTTAGCTGTCTACCAAAAAAGAACTGCCCGACATTACAACCAGAAGGTGAAACAAAGAAGGTTTGAGGTAGGGGACTTGATACTTTAGGAGTCAGAGGAATCGACCCCCCAGAACACTGACAAGCTGATGCCGAACTGGGAGGGGACCTATGAAGTGGTAGAAGTGCCGAAGCCAGGTACTTATCGACTTCGAGCAATGGATGGTTCAGAAGTAAAGAATACATGTATGGCATGCTAGAAGACTTAGAAAATATTATTAGTAGAAGTTATGTTATTCTTTCCTTTATTTATTTAAGTTATTTATCAATGAAATAAATTGGAATTTTTCTTTGGGAAAATTGGGTACTTCATTTATATTCATAAACTTTTATAAATCCGATCAGACAAGCTTCAGGCAAAAACAGATCAGAAAGTTAGAAATAACATAACTGATCGGTAAAAGTCACAAGTATAACTGATCGAAAAAAATTATAGACATAAATTTTTTGTACTTCATTCATATTTATAAGTTTTTACAAAATTCGATCAGATAAGCTTCGGACAAAAACAATTTGGAAAGTTACAAACAACATAACTGATCAGTAAAGTTCCAAGCATAACTTATCGAGAAAGTTACAAATAAAGAAAAGAAATGAAGACTACAAAAACTACAAGTTCTAAAAGAAGTTCCTCATCACCAGCTTCGAATTCCTCGTCAGAAGAATCAAGGACGGCGGCATCGAACCCAACAACCTTCATTTTCTCCCGAGCCTTTTCCCGATAAGCCTCATAGCCTTCAACAAATTGAGACATGATCTTCTAAGTCAAGGCGGGAGATTCTTCATACTTTTTTATGGCTCGCTGAGCGGCTTCGGCACGTTCCTCCCTTAAAGAGTTGTTTTCCCGAATCAAGTGCATCATCTTGCCATGCATCTCGACAAACTTCTCATCAAGGGCGTGAAAGGCCTTCTCCCAATCCTTATTTTCTTCTGATAGATGATCCCTCTCCTGGAGAAGCTTCTTGGCGTGACTATCGAGGCCGATGAACTCCTGTTGAAGTAAGGAGTACTGTTCTTTCAATTCATCGGCCTGACGTTTAGCCCTAGTCAGTTTATTTCGGGTCTCTGCGTGTAGATCTTTCTCCTTATTTAGATCCGATCGAAACCCCGAACCTCTGCTCCGAGCAGCTCCGATTCGGTCTTCAGTTGAGCCTCTTTCTTAGTGGCGTAGGCCAAAGGCGAAACGGCTCGGGCAAAGATAACATTGGCCTACAATACAGTGAAGGAATACATCAATAATGAAGAACGAAGTATCAATAAAGAAAACACTTCAAGTTATATGGTTTACCTGACACTAGGGCTTGATGTAGGCCACCAAATATTCTTCAGAGTAATATCTGTGACGCCCCCAAAATAGGTCTAATCCACCCGACCTATTCTGAGTCGCCAAATACATGGTACAGAAACAACTACAACTTCATTAATATAATTATCGTGCAAAATACGACAACACATAAACTGTGAGTTTAAATACAAATATTATTTTCTAGACAATATTCACACTCAAATAAGTCATCATTACAATTATTGATACACTATTTTACAAAATGGTGAGGACTACTAAAACAACTGTCTTGAACCATCACTCCACACCCCGACTAGTTCCCGCTATATTCTCGTCTCTTGAGAAGAAAAATAGAACAAAAAGGAAAAGGGTGAGCTCAACTAGCCCAGTAAAGAATATTATGACTAAGATAATGTACAACAAATTATCCTTAGTCTTCACCAGGGAAAAATCTGATAGAATACAATAGACAACAAGTTTTAAATTAATATTCGCAGCGGAAACAACAATTCGTTAGAAGAGTTAAGTAGAGAATAAAATCTACTATCATCTATGAATTTAAAAGTCCATCATCGATATTTTATCCCTGTAACATCAATCAATATACATCTTGAATCCAATAGTCATCTTTGCACTACATGCCAAAGATATTAATCAGTCGGTCATGTTCATCTCAACACCTGTTCATCTTTGCACTACGGGCCAAAGATATTCATCAAGAAATCATTCATCTTTGCACTACATGCCAAAGATATTAAGTAATATCATCATTTAGAACTGAGGATGATGAAAAATATATTTTAAAAAAAACGAATCTAGTGAGACAAAAGAACAAATAGTAAGGATTCGTACTTCAGTTTATCCATGTTCAAAAATACTCCATAATAAACTATTGTGGAGCAGAATTCAAAAAATAAAGATCAAAACATAGATACAATCAAAGATAGAAACCATAACAGACAATCTTGGACACAGAAAAGAAAATTTAATTTATCTGTGAATAGTGTCGTATTCATGAACAGTGTCGTATACGTGAATAGTAACTCTGACACTAAAAGGTAGAAATTCCATAAGAAAAATCAGCATGCTTCGTGAATAGTACTCGTGAATAGTAACTCGTGAATAGTAATTCATGAATAGTAAACCCGACATGAAAAGATAAGAATTTCACAAGAAAAATCTTACCAATATTTCGGTATAATGATATTGAAAGAAATAATATCATTTATAAAAAAATAACATCCCTTGCCTCCAAAAAGACAGTACTTCTGACTGGAATACTGGATATAGTGCTGAAGGAACTTGCACCGTATAGCAACACTCAAAATATCAAAATACTCACAAAAATACGCTCGATAATAAAGAGAGAGAAAACTTTAGTTTCTGGTGTGATTTTTAATTCTAACCTAAACACCATATTTATAGGAAAATGCTTAGAACACCAAAGCAAAAAATTTAATAAAATATATTATTAATAATAAAATTTCATACGCCTCCTTGGAAATCAGCTCTTAGCATTTCCCACATGCCCACCTTCTAGAAAAAGTAAGAAAAAATGTTTTTCATAAAATAAATAATTAAAACTTCCAAAAATTAATTATTTCGAAACTTCAATAATTCATAATAAATAGCTCTTTTATAAGAAAAATTCAAACCTCATGCCCTTTCCATAGGAAATTCCATTCTCTACAACTTTACAGAAGAACGTTTTTTCAAATTCCAAACAGAAATTGACCGAAATCCACAAACGGACGATTTTACAGGCTATAATCAAATTTCAGTCAAGAAATGGGGTCCACAAAAATGAAAAATATGTTTTAAATATTTTTAGTAACTAAAATACTCCTCCTCCTCATATACTCATATATCCCACATTCATTGTAAAAATATCACTATTATTATATTATTAAAATATAATAATATATTTAAATAAATTATTTATTAGAAAAGATAAAATATTAATTTTTCAACAATTGTCACTTTAAAATTTTCTCCATCTATATTCACATAAAATGAATATTTTCCTTATCATATAAATTAATAATTAATTATTCACAAATAATATTATAGAATCACAATAAAGACAACCAGGCCGTTCCTAGGAAAGAGAGGGCTTCCCAATAAAGATTTCTCCTTACTGGCGCGCAATTAGGTGACCAAACCTCTCATTAGACAGAACTTTTTAGACATTGCCAATAATGCTATCTAATAATTGTGACGCCCCTAAAATTAGGTATACATCACCCATCTTGAGTCGCCAGATACATGGTACAAAATTCAAATACAACTTAATAATACAACTGTCGTGTACAATACGACAAAACAATAACTGTGAGTTTGAATATAAATATTGTCTACTAGAGAGTATACAAACTCAAAAGGAGTCCTCATTACATTTATTGTCACACTATTTAACAGAATAGTGAGGACTACTAATACTATCATCTGGTCCATCACTCCTTTCCCTGACTCGTCCCAGCTATATTCTCATTTTCTGAAGAGAACAGTGAAAGAAAGGGTGAGCTCAACTAGCCCAGTAAGAAATATTATGATTAAGATAATGCAGAATAATTTATCGTTAGCCTTCAATAGTGTTAAACTGATAAAATATAATAACTATCAAGTTTAACAGCAGCGGAACAAGCAATCCATTAGAAGAGTCAAGTAGAGAATAAAATCTACTATCTTTTATGATTTAAAAGGTTTTTCATGACTTTTATCCCTGAGACTCAGCTTAATAAATAATCCACATCATCGAATCACCCATGCACTACGGCCAAGGATATTCATTAGTATCACGACCACGAATTATCCATGCACTACGGCTAAAGATAATCATGTTTTTATCAACGGTCCTGATCATGCCATAAAATAATTCATCTTTGCACTACGGCCAAAGAGAATCCATAGCCATAATCATACCAAAAACTGTCCATCAATGCACTACGGCCAATGAGGACTTTTTCCACATCATTTGTAACATTACGGTTATGATTATACCGAATAATCCCTAGTCATAATCATACCAAGTCCATCTATGCACTACAGGCCAAATATGACTTTCAACATAATATAAACATGAGGATGATGACAATGATATAAGAATTCAATAAAACAAGTTCAAGAATTCATTTATCTAGGAACTAATAACGTCCAAATTGTCAACATGATACTGCTTTGTAGAGTAAAATTCAAGAATGCTCAGAAGAATATTTCCATGAAAAGATACTGGATGAAACGTAAATATCAAGGATATTCCACTAATTTCATGGAGTATAGAAGTCAAAACTTTAACCAACTGAGTATAATAAAGAATGGAATAACAAAAGAAATCATCATGCATGCGATAGACCGCACATGCAGGTTATTCCAACAGAATAATAAATAACGGAACCAGGTCCGGCGTAAAACGCACAGACAGGATATTCCAGCAGAATAATAAAGAATGGAACCAGGTCCGGCGTAAACGCATAGACAGGATATTCCGACAGAAAAATAAAGAACAGAATAATAAATAATGGAACCAGGTCAGGCGTAATACGCACCAACAGGATATTCCGACAGAATAATAAAGAATGGAATAATAGAAGAATTTCACCATGTATGCGGTACTTCGCATAAACAGGTTATTCCAACATAATAATAAAGAATTGAATAATAGAAGTTCTCTTCATGAATACAAAAGAAATGTAAGACCCCAGCTTTTTGAATAGAGATTAAATTTTCTCGAAATATATTTTTGAATATTATGGTGTGGATTTGATATAATGTTATAGTTGTGGGTAATATTTATAAATTTTACAAAGTACGCAAGTTGTTATATAATATTCGATTGGTCGGGGAATATTCGTTTTAACAGGAAATATTCGTACAACGGCACAATCATTGGTGGACCCCCCACAACGGAATTATTGTCGGATTGAGAAAATGACAAAAATACTTTATGAAAATTATGACGCCCCCAAAATAGGTCCAATCCATCCAACCCATTCTGAGTCGCCAAATACATGGTACAGAAAATAACTACAACTTTATTATTACAATTGTCGTGCAAAATACGACAACACATATACTGTGAGTTTAAATACAAATATTGTCATCTAGACAGTATTCATACTCAATTAAGAACTCATTATACTTATTGATACACTATTTTACAAAATAGTGAGGACTACTAAAACAACTGTCTTGAACCATCATTCCACACCCCGACTAGTACTCGCTACATTCTCGCCTCCTGAGAAGAAAAATGGAACAACAAGGAAAAGGGTGAGCTCAACTAGCCCAGTAAAGAATATTATGACTAAGATAATATACAACAAATTATCGTTAGTCTTCAACAGGGAAAAATCTAATAGAATACAATAGACAACAACTTTTAAATCAATATTCGCAGCGGAAAATAATAATTCATAGAAGAGTTACGTAGAGAATGAAATCTACGATTATCTACGAATTTAAAAGCCCATCATCAATATTTTATCCATGTAACATCAATCAATAAATATCTTGAATCAAATAGTCATCTTTGCACTACAGGCCAAAGATATTCATCAGTTGGTCATGTTCACCTCAACACCTGTTCATCTTTGCACTACGGGCCAAAGATATTCATCAGAAATCATTCATCTTTGCACTACAGGCCAAAGATATTTAATTATATCATCATTTAGGACTAAGGATGATGAAAAATATTTTAAAGGAAACGAATCCAGTGAAACAAAATAATAAATATTAAGGATTCGTATTTCAACTATTCCATGTCCAAAAATACCTCATAAATAATCATAGTGAAGTAAAATTCAAGAATGATCAAAACATGGATACAATCAAAGCTAGTATCCAGAATAGATATTTGGACAAAAAGAAGAAAATTTTATTTTTTGGTGAATAGTAACTCGTGAATAGTAACTCGTGAATAGTAACTCATGAATAGTAACTCGTGAATAGTAACCCCGACATGAAAAATTCCAAATTTGATAAAAAGTTCAGATCAATACTTCGGCATAATGATATTGAAGAAAATAATATCATTTAAGAAGAAATAACATCCCTTACCTCAGCAAAAATAGTACTTCTAGTTGAAACACCGGATATAGGTTATTACTTGAACTTGCACCGTATAGCAATACTCAGAGTATTAGAATATTCACAAGAATACGCTCACTAATATAGAGAGAGAAAGAGAGAGAAACTTGTGTTTCTGGTGTGATTTTTAATTCTAACCTAAACACCCTATTTATAGGAAAATGCTTAGAACACCAAAGCAGAAAATTGAATATAATATTAATATAATTATACAAATTTTCCTTAGCCCACCTTTGGTCAAAAATACCAGCCACACATGTTAATGACGTCCAACAAAATACAAAAAACGTTTTTCTTCAAACTAATAAATAAAACTTCCAAAAATCAATTATTTCGGAACTTCAATAATTCATAATAAATAGCTCTTTTATCAGAAAATTCGAATCTCGCGAGTTTTTATAGGAAATTCAATTCTCTACAACTTTACAGAAGAAAGTTTTTCTAAATTCCAAACAGAAATTGACCGAAATCCACAAACGGGCGATTTTACAGTCAATAATAAATTTTCGGTCAAGAATTATGTCCACCAACACACAAAAGATGTGTTAATCATTTAATGCCACAAAATACTCTTCCTCCTCATATACTTATATATTCCACATTCATTGTAAAAATATCACCATCAATATATAATATATTTAAATGAATTATTTTATCAGAAAAAGATAAAATATTAATTTTCAACAATTGTCACATTAAAAATTTTCTCCATCTATATCCACATAAAATCAATATTTTCCTCATCATATAAATCAATAATTAATTATACACAAATAATATTACAGAATCACAGTACTGGCAACCAGGCCGTTCCCAGGAAAGAGGGGGCTTTCCAATAAGGATCTCTCCTTACTGGCGCGCAATTAGATGACCAAACCTCTCCTTAGACAGAACTTTCTAGACATTGCCAATAATGTTATCTAATAATATTATTCAGATAATATAAATTATTGTTCCGATAATAGAAAATACTGTGTAGTGACAATTATTAAAACAACAGTAATATAAAATATCAACGCAGCAATTATTGAATCAATAAAATACAATATTCAACAATAATTACTGTAACAATTATTGAGTAGTGCCTTCTTACGTAAGAATCAATAATTGGTGCAATACTGTGTACTACTGTGCAACAACACGTATTACTGTGTTTTAACCACCGGGTATTCCAACAGTATTAACGGTAACAACTATGCCGTTATTTATAAACAACTTATTTTTTGTCGTTTTCTTCATCCAATCGCTTTCCGTTATGGGGCCCACAAAAGACTGCGCCGTCGTACGAATATTCTCCGACAGTAAGAATATTCCACGACCAAGCGAATATTCCCCGACAACAATGACTATTTTATAACCACCTGCTTATTTAAAATATTTGCGCATTTTACCCATAACTAACCACATTAATCAAATCAACCCTTACTATTTCAGAATAATAAATAGAGGAAATTAAATTTCATTTATTAATAATTTGGGGTCTTACAACCTCCCCTCCTTATGAAATTTCGTCCTCGAAATTGACATACGTACCTGGTGTTTCGAAAAGATGAGGATACCTCGCTTTCATTTCCGTTTCCAACTCCCAGGTCATTTCCTCAATAGCATGGTTTCTCCACAAAACTTTAACTTGTGGTAAGACCTTCGTGCGTAGGACATGCTCCTTCCTATCCAAGATCTTGACAGGTACCTATTCGTACGTTAAGTCTTCAGCTATCTCGTTTGGTTCTAACTCAATAACGTGGTTCGGGTCGTCCACATATTTACGTAACATCGATACGTAAATAACGTTATGAACACGTGACATACTTAGCGTTAAGGCGAGTCTATAGGCCACAGTTCCTACTCGATCGAGTATTTCAAATAAATTGAAGGCTTGAGCTTTCTTCTCTTCATCGACTCTTACTTCTAGAATAACACATTCTTGCACCTTCTTCTTTATATTCATCAGCTCCAGGTCTGTAGCTTGAGTGGCTTTAACGTTATCGATTAAAGTCGATTTTACTCGTATATCATCACGTGGTTCCCTAAAGTCATTAACTCTATCTCTATCATTTATAAATTATACAAAATAGGTCTTTATGTTCAACAATATCGCACTCGTACTCGCATACGATCAATGCGTCAGCTACCACGTTTACTTTTCTAGGATAGTATTGGATGGTGTGATCGAAATCTTTCAACAGCTCGAGCCAACGTCGGTGTCGCATGTTGAATTCTTGGAAGCTCTTCTCGCATTCCTCGGTCCATTCGAAGTTTGTATCTTTTTGAGTCAGCTGAGTTAACGGAGTAGCGATTCGAGAAATCCTTCCACGAATCTCCGATAGTAACCAGCTAAGCCTAGAAAGCTACGTATTTCGATTACTGACTTAGGTTTGCTCTCAACTGTGACTCATATCCCAATCTTGGATAGCACGTCACAATGATACCTATCAGTTTACTACTGCACGAATATGGCGTCCCCTACGGAGAGTCTGGCTTCGGTGCATTCCACAAAGGAAGTCACCAGATAGAGGCTCGGGTACAAACTTCTACAGTTAGGTTTTTAACTCCTGAAGTTCAATAGGAGCCATTCGATATGAGATTTTAGAAATGGGTTTTGTACCGGGTTCAAAGTCGATACAAAATTCAATATCACGCTTTGAGAGTAAGCCAAGAAATTCTTCAGGAAATACGTCAGGAAACAAACAACAGAAATATCACTCAAATCTGACGTATTTTTGTTCAAGTCCATGACATGGGCTAAGAAAGCTTGACATCCGTTTTTCAATAAACGAATGACTTTACGGCTTGATATGAAAGAGTTTGACTTCAATGGTTTGGTTGCTTGAATTTGAATAACAGGTTACTTAGGAATATGAAAACTAACAACCTTACGAAAGCAATCAATTTTGGCATGATGAGTAGTTAACCAATCAATTCCTAAAATCACATCAAAAGCAAGTATCTTTAAAGAGATAAGATCAACAGGTAATGTGATGGTGCCAACTTGGATCAAACAAGATTTATAAACAGTGGATGTAACGAAAGTTTCTCCTAACGGAGTTTCAACAGATAAGTCAAAGTCTAATTTTCTTCGGAGTCAATTTTAAACGTTGAGCACAAGCAGGAGAAATAAATGAATGGGTAGAACCGGTATCTAATAAGGTATAGACTTCGTAAAAATTTATAATTAACTAACCCGTGCTAACTTCGTTCGAGTTCCTCGCATTCTGACCAGTCACGAAAAACGCTCTTCCAGGAACCGTAGACTTTGACTTTTATGGGACAGCCTTTTGAGTCACCGTCCCCGCTGAACCTGGTTTCCCTACAGTGCAATCTCGAGCGATATGTCCTTCCTTTCCACAGTTATAACATACCTTAAACTGTTGTGGGCAGTTTGGGCTGATATGTCCTTCTTTTCTGCACTTATAGCATATGACCGGTGGTCGTTCTCCTCCCTTGGAACCAGCTGGTGCTGACGTCTTCGTATTGTCATTGTTGAATCTCCTCTTTTTAAAATCTCCTCCCGACTCGCTTCTTCTATTCTCATGGCCATGATTACCACCAGAGTGGTTGCCGCTATTGTCCGTATTCTTCTTTCTCCGCCGGTTATCATTGTTCTGATGACTGATGTCACCGGTATGATCCTGGTTGTGGTCCCTCGATTGACCGTACTCGTTATCTCGCTCTAATAATTGAGCCCTGTTGACAACATCTGAATAGAGAGAAAATTTATGAGAAATGAGATATTGACGTATGCCGGGTTTCAAACCTCTCAGAAACATCCGCGTCATACGTTCCTTATTCTCTACCAAATGAGGTGCAAACCTGGACAACTCTGCAAATTTCGCCTCGTATTGGGACACCGTCATGTTATTCTGCTCCAGTCTAATAAACTCTACCTCCTTCATATGACGAATACTTTCAGGAAAGTACTTGTCATTGAATAGTTTCTGAAATGTCTCCCAAGACATGTTGAGTGCGGCTGGATGGATACGTTTCACAGACTCCCACCAGTAGTCTGCCTCGCCACGAAACATAAAGGTGGCGAATGGAACCTTCTGTTCCTCCGTGCATCCCAAGACATCAAATATCTTGGTAATTTGCTTGACCCATGTCTCCGCCTTAATCGGATCTGGTTTTCCCCAGAATTCTGGTGGTCCCAACTCTTTGAACTGCTTGGCTGTGACAAGCCGCGCATTGCTATCATTTCTACACGTATTTTGTACACGAGTCTCCCTCGTCTGGTTTTGCATGAACTGAAAAAAACTCCTAAACATTCCATCATTCATCGTCTGCTCAGTGGTGTTGTTCACAGGAGGAACATTGCCAGCCTGTTGCACGTTTTTCTCGTTGGTGAGTATAAGCATCTCCACCGTCTCATTTACTCCAGTGTTAACATTCTCAGTCGACATTCTAAAATACTGCCATAGAACAAAGGTTAATTTAACAAATTAACATATCACATAATATCCCTATATTATGACCGACCAACAAATAAGCTTAGGTAGGACACACTAGCGAAGGATTTACTCGTCTCTCCCCTCCTAGTTCTATTCCCCGATCTCCGCCAGAGATCATATCCCTAAGCTCTGATACCAACTGTGACGCCCCCAAAATAGGTCTAATCCATCCAACCCATTCTGAGTCGCCAAATACATGGTACAGAAAATAACTACAACTTTATTATTACAATTGTCGTGTAAAATACGACAACACATATACTGTGAGTTTAAATACAAATATTGTCATCTAGACAGTATTCATACTCAATTAAGAACTCATTATACTTATTGATACACTATTTTACAAAATAGTGAGGACTACTAAAACAACTGTCTTGAACCATCATTCCACACCCCGACTAGTACTCGCTACATTCTCGCCTCCTGAGAAGAAAAATGGAACAACAAGGAAAAGGGTGAGCTCAACTAGCCCAGTAAAGAATATTATGACTAAGATAATATACAACAAATTATCGTTAGTCTTCAACAGGGAAAAATCTAATAGAATACAATAGACAACAACTTTTAAATCAATATTCGCAGCGAAAAATAATAATTCATAGAAGAGTTACGTAGAGAATGAAATCTACGATTATCTACGAATTTAAATGCCCATCATCAATATTTTATCCCTGTAACATCAATCAATAAATATCTTGAATCAAATAGTCATCTTTGCACTACAGGCCAAAGATATTCATCAGTTGGTCATGTTCACCTCAACACCTGTTCATCTTTGCACTACGGGCCAAAGATATTCATCAGAAATCATTCATCTTTGCACTACAAGCCAAAGATATTTAATTATATCATCATTTAGGACTAAGGATGATGAAAAATATTTTAAAAGAAACGAATCCAGTGAAACAAAATAATAAATATTAAGGATTCGTATTTCAACTATTCCATGTCTAAAAATACCTCATAAATAATCATAGTGAAGTAAAATTCAAGAATGATCAAAACATGGATACAATCAAAGCTAGTATCCAGAATAGATATTTGGACAAAAAGAAGAAAATTTTATTTTTCGGTGAATAGTAACTCGTGAATAGTAACTCGTGAATAGTAACTCATGAATAGTAACTCGTGAATAGTAACCCCGACATGAAAAATTCTAAATTTGATAAAAAGTTTAGATCAATACTTCGGCATAATGATATTGAAGAAAATAATATCATTTAAGAAGAAATAACATCCCTTACCTCAGCAAAAATAGTACTTCTAGTTGAAACACCGGATATAGGTTATGACTTGAACTTGCACCGTATAGCAATACTCAGAGTATTAGAATATTCACAAGAATACGCTCACTAATATAGAGAGAGAAAGAGAGAGAAACTTGTGTTTCTGGTGTGATTTTTAATTCTAACCTAAGCACCCTATTTATAGGAAAATGCTTAGAACACCAAAGCAGAAAATTGAATATAATATTAATATAATTATACAAATTTTCCTTAGCCCACCTTTGGTCAAAAATACCAGCCACACATGTTAATGACGTCCAACAAAATACAAAAAACGTTTTTCTTCAAACTAATAAATAAAACTTCCAAAAATCAATTATTTCGGAACTTCAATAATTCATAATAAATAGTTCTTTTATCAGAAAATTCGAATCTCGCGAGTTTTTATAGGAAATTCAATTCTCTACAACTTTGCAGAAGAAAGTTTTTCTAAATTCCAAACAGAAATTGACCGAAATCCACAAACGGGCGATTTTACAGTCAATAATAAATTTTCGGTCAAGAATTGTGTCCACCAACACACAAAAGATGTGTTAATCATTTAATGCCACAAAATACTCTTCCTCCTCATATACTTATATATTCCACATTCATTGTAAAAATATCACCATCAATATATAATATATTTAAATGAATTATTTTATCAGAAAAAGATAAAATATTAATTTTCAACAATTGTCACATTAAAAATTTTCTCCATCTATATCCACATAAAATCAATATTTTCCTCATCATATAAATCAATAATTAATTATACACAAATAATATTACAGAATCGCAGTACTGGCAACCAGGCCGTTCCCAGGAAAGAGGGGGCTTTCCAATAAGGATCTCTCCTTACTGGCGCGCAATTAGATGACCAAACCTCTCCTTAGACAGAACTTTCTAGACATTGCCAATAATGTTATCTAATAATATTATTCAGATAATATGAATTATTGTTCCGATAATAGAAAATACTGTGTAGTGACAATTATTAAAACAACAGTAATATAAAATATCAACGCAACAATTATTGAATCAATAAAATACAATATTGAACAATAATTACTGTAACAATTATTGAGTAGTGTCTTCTTACGTAAGAATCAATAATTGGTGCAATACCGTGTGCTACTGTGCAACAACGCGTATTACTGTGTTTTAACCACCGGGTTTTCCAACAGTATTAACGGTAACAACTATGCCGTTATTTATAAACAACTTATTTTTTGTCGTTTTTTTCATCCAATCGCTTTCCGTTATGGGGCCCACAAAAGACTGCGCCGTCGTACGAATATTCTCCGACAGTAAGAATATTCCACGACCAAGCGAATATTCCCCGACAACAATGAATATTTTATAACCACCTGCTTATTTAAAATATTTGCGCATTTTACCTATAACTAACCACATTAATCAAATCAACCCTTACTATTTCAGAATAATAAATAGAGGAAATTAAATTTCATTTATTAATAATTTGGGGTCTTACAAAAATAACGGCGAAAGTTTTACCGTTAACTGTTGAACTACCCGGTAGTAAAAGTACAGTAATACGCATGGTTGCATAGTAGCACATGGTATTGATTATTGATGCTTACGCGAGAAGTCACTCAGTTATACTCAATTATTGCTATAGTAATTGTTGCATCATATCTCTCATATTATTGATTCGATTATTGTCATAGTATCATCTGAATAATATGTTATTTTATTAAATCAATAATTGAGACGACAAAGTTATTCATATTATTAAATTGCAATATTTATAATGTCTAGAAGTTCTGTCAATGAGAGGTTTGGTCACCTAATTGCGCGCCAATAGGAAAAAATCCTTATTGGAAAGCCCCCTCTTTCCTGGGAACGACTTGGTTGATAAATATTGTGAGTTATAATATTAATGATGAATGTTATTAAAATTAAAGTTGTGTTCGGAGTTGAATTTAGAGACGCGGACGTGATATTTGAGTCCGGAACGATAAAATTAGTAAAAGTAGTCTATAAACCCAAAATTTTTTGTAATTCACTATTTGGTCAAAAAGTCAACAGTTGACTTTTTTGGGAAAAGTCAAACTTTGAAATTTCAAATTTTATATTTTTGATAAAAATGGTTTCATTGTGTTGGAATTATTTGTGTTAGTGAAAATCGACAATTATTTCGATAATAATTGATGTCGGGAGGTTATATTGACCAATTAGGTATTTAACCGGATAAATGAGCAATTGATTGCTATTATTTTACATGATTATAACTATTTGTTCACATGTGTATACTATTGTTTCACATTCTTGTTACTATTAGGGGAGTTGGTGCAAGATTGATAATACTTGCATGACTAAGTTAAAAATAGAGGTATAGATGGAGGTACTATACTGTAATTCGTATTTTCACATGTCTAGAACTATTGATTCACATAATTTACTATTGAATCACATTATTTACTATTAAGGGAGGTGGTGCAAGTTTGATAATACTTCCATGACTAAATAAAAAATAAAAGAAAAGTTCGAGGTATTGTACTGAAATTTTTTGAGCTCCAAAACGTGCAATTATCGAAACTATATTTTTCTATAAATAGAAGCTCATTCTTCCTTCATTTCTCACCAATTCACAAAAGCTTTAGAGCGATTATTATAGAGAGAAATTATAGAAAGAAGAAGAGAAGTCTGCTACCTCACTATTCTAGTATCCAGTTTTTCTAAAGGTAGAGAGTATTATTTCTTTCTTATCTATGAAGAGAACTTCTGTTATTCCATTCTTTATTATTCTGTTGGAATAACCTGTATACGCGGGCTACCCTATACTTGGTGAAATTCTTCTGTTGTTTCATTCTTTATCATTCTGTTGGAATATCATGTCTGTGCGTTTTACGCCGGACCTGGTTCCGTCATTATTATTCTGTTAGAATATCCTGTCTGTACGTTTTACGCCGGACCTGGTTCCGTCTTTATTATTCTGTTAGAATAACCTGTCTGTGCGTTTTACGCCGGACCTGATTCCGTCGTATTATTCTGTTGGAACATCTTGTCTGTGCGTTTTACGCCGGACCTGGTTCCGTCTTTATTATTCTGTTAGAATATCATGTCCCAGCGATAAAAGTGATGAAAAACCTTCTAAATCATAAAAGATAGTAGATTTTATTCTCTACTTGACTCTTTTAATGGATTGCTTGTTCCGCTGCAGTTAAACTTGATGGTTGTTATATTGTATCAGTTTAACACTGTTGAAGGCTAACGATAATATATTCTGCATTATCTTTGTCATAATATTTCCTACTGGGCTAGTTGAGCTCACCCTTTTACTTTTATTGTTCTCTTCAGGAAATGAGAACGTAGCAGGGACTAGTCGGGGAACGGAGTGACGGACCAGATGATAGCATTAGTAGTTCTCACTATTCTGTGAAATAGTGTGATAATAATTGTAATGAGGACTCCTTTTGAGTTTGTATAATCTCTAGTATACAATATTTGTATTCAAACTCACAGCTTATGTTTTGTCGTATTGTACACGACAGTTGTATTATTAAGTTGTATTTGAATTCTGTACCATGTATTTGACGACTCAGAATAGGTGATGTATACCTATTTTGGGGGCGTCACACGAAATAATACCCTTTACGAGTAAAACAAATAATATTCCCTACCTTAAGAAGAAGAGTACTGGATATATGAGTAGTGAGGTAGCAGAAAACTTTTCTTCTTTCTCTCTATAGTTTATCTCTCTAGAGTTTCAGTGAATTCGTAATAAATAATGAAGGAATGAGCGTCTATTTATAGAAAAATGGACTGCATAGTAACTAACACATGAACGGTCCAGATTGATTTACTTTAATCTGACGGTCCATATTTAAAGCAAAATCTTTTAAATAAAATATAATATATTCTATTTATAATCTAATAAAACGAATAACTTTATAAAAGAATATCCTGTCGGTGCGTATTACGCCTGACCTGGTTCTATTATTTATTATTCTGTTCTTTATTATTCTGTCGGAATATCCTGTCTGTGCGTTTACGCCGGACCTGGTTCCATTCTTTATTATTCTGCTGGAATATCCTGTCTGTGCGTTTTACGCCGGACCTAGTTCCGTTATTTATTATTCTGTTGGAATAACCTGCATGTGCGGTCTATCGCATGCATGGTGATTTTTTTTGTTATTCCATTCTTTATTATACTCAGTTGGTTAAAGTTTTGACTTCTATACTCCATGAAATTAGTGGAATAACCTTGATATTTGCGCTTCATCCAGTATCTTTTCATAAAAATATTCTTCTGAGCATTCTTGAATTTTACTCTACAAAGTAGTATTATGTTGACAATTTGGACATTATTGGTTCTTGGACAAATTAATTCTTGAACTTGTTTTATTGAATTCTTATATCATTGTCATCATCCTCATGTTTATGTTATGTTGAAAGTTATATGTGGCCTGTAGTGCATAGATGGACTTGGTATGATTATAACCAGAGATTATTCGGTATAATCATGACCATAATGTTACAAATGATGTGAAAAAAGTCCTCATTGGCCCGTAGTGCATTGATGGACAATTGTTGGCATGATCATGACCATTATTGAATACACAAATATTCTTGGCCCGTAGTGCATGGATAATTATGATCGTGATACTAAAGAATATCCTTGACCGTAGTGCAGGGGTGATTCGATGATGTGGATTACTTATTAAGCTGAGTCCCAGCGATAAAAGTGATGAAAAACCTTCTAAATCATAAAAGATAGTAGATTTTATTCTCTACTTGACTCTTTTAATGGATTGCTTGTTCCGCTGCAGTTAAACTTGATGGTTGTTATATTGTATCAGTTTAGCACTGTTGAAGGCTAACGATAATATATTCTGCATTATCTTAGTCATAATATTTCTTACTGGGCTAGTTGAGCTCACCCTTTTACTTTTATTATTCTCTTCAGGAAATGAGAACGTAGCAGGGACTAGTCGGGGAACGGAGTGATGGACCAGATGATAGCATTAGTAGTCCTCACTATTCGTTGAAATAGTGTGATAATAATTGTAATGAGGACTCCTTTTGAGTTTGTATAATCTCCAGTATACAATATTTGTATTCAAACTCACAGCTTATGTTTTGTCGTATTGTACACGACAGTTGTATTATTAAGTTATATTTGAATTCTGTACCATGTATTTGACGACTCAGAATAGGTGATGTATATCTGTTTTGGGGGCGTCACAGTTGGTATCAAAGCTTAGGGATATAATCCCTGGCTAAGATGTGAGACTAGAACTAGGAGGGGAGAGACGGAGAATTCCTTCGCTAGTATGACCTACCTAAGTTTATTTGGTATTTAATTGGTTGGTCAGAGTATGTGGATAATATGTTGCATGTCAATTAACCCTTGTTTTGTGACAGTATTTGAAAATGGCATCCGAAAATATTGAGAATAGCAATGGAGCACAAGAGACCGTTGAGTCTCCACAGATCAACAATAAGAATAATGTGCATCAGGAAGGCGACAATCCTCATGCAAACAACAACACTGACCAAATGATGAACGATGAAATGTTCAGAGGCTTTATGTAATTCATGCAACATCAGGCGAGAGCGGCTCCTGTCCAAAATATAGGTGGAAACACTGAAAACTCTCGGACGGTTATCGCTAAACAGTTCAAGGAGCTGGGACCACCGGAGTTTATTGGAGAGCCAAAACCACTTAAGGCTGAAACATGGATAAAGCAGATCACCAAGATATTTGATGTCTGGGGATGCTCCAAGGAGCAAAAGGTTCCCTTCGCCACCTTCATGTTGCGTGAAGAGGAAGATTACTGGTGGGAATCTGTAAAACGTACCCAGCATGACGCACTCAAGATGTCTTGGGAGAAGTTCCAAGAGCTATTCAACGACAAGTACTTTCCTGAAAGTATTCGTCACATGAAAGAGGTGGAGTTTATCAAGTTGGAGTAAAATAATATGACCGTGTCGCAATACGAGGCAAAATTTGCGGAGTTATCCCGGTTTGCATCCCATTTGGTCGATAATGAGGAACGAATGACACGAATGTTTTTAAGAGGTTTGAAACCGGAGATACGTCAATATCTTATTTCTCATAAACTGTGTTTGTACTCAGATGTTGTAAATAGGGCTCAGTTATTGGAGCGCGGTAACGAGTCAACGCAACTAAGAGAAAGTAGCCGGCAGTATGAAAATACCAGTGGTATCAGTCATCGAAGCGGTGACAACAAACGTGGAGGGAATCAACATGCCAGAAATGGTAACCACTTCGGTGGTAATCATGGCCAATACAGTAATACGCGTTGTTGCACAGTAGCACACGATATTGCATAGTATTGTTGAATTATTGATTCTTACGAAGGAAGACACTACTCAATAATGGTTACAGTAGTTACTGTTCAATATTTTATTGATTCAATAATTGCTGCGTTGATATTTTATATTATTGTTATTTCAATAATTGTTATTGCACAGTATTTTCCATTATCAGATCAATAATTCATATTATTTGAATAATATTATTAGATAGCATTATTGGCAATGTCTAGAAAGTTCTGTCTAAGGAGAGGTTTGGTCACCTAATTGCGCGCCAGTAAGGATAAATCCTTATTGGAAAACCCCCTCTTTCCTGGGAACGGCCTGGTTGTCATAAATGTGATTCTGTAATATTATTTGTGAATAATTAAGTATTGATTCATATGATAAGGAAATATTTATTTTATGTGGATATAAATATTGGATATATTTATTGTGGTTAAAAATGAAAGAGTTAATGTTGAGATTTTTATCAGTATTTTTGTCGGAATGGGGGTATTAAAAAACAGGATTTTTGAGATATTTTGCGGGGGTTATAATTTTTAATCCGACCGTTGGATCGTGGTAATTTTTGGATATGTTATACGTATATAAGTTGAGTATATGTCCACAAATTTTGAACCGTTAAAAATGAACATATGATTTATTATGAATTTTACGAGATGACTGGTTCAGAAATTGTTGAATTTTCAGAGTTTATCATTTTGGTGGAAAATTCTAGAATTGGTGGGCCCCACTCTTGGTTGGTGAAGAAATGTGCTGAGATTTTTATTCAAATATGGTAGGCTTGAATAGTAGCAGGTAAAGCCATCAGGTTGCAGGTTAAGTCTGCTTCGGCGTGCTAACAATTTTCTATAAATAGAGGGCTAAGCTAGAATTGAAAATCACACCAGAAACAAGTTTTCTCTCTTTCTCTCTCTAGATTATTGAGTGTATTTTGTGAGTATTTTGATACTTTGAGAGTTACTATTCAGCACAAGTTTCATTCAGCCTCATATCCGCTATTCAGTCAGAAGTACGGTTATTTTGAGGTAAGGGATGTTATTTTCTTCCTAATGATATTATTCTTTCAATATCATTATGCCGAAATATTGATCTGAAGTTTTTTTTATCAAATTTGGAACTTTTTGATGTCGGAGTTACTATTCACGTATACGGCACTATTCACGAATACGTCACTATTCACCAAAAAATAAAATTTTCTTCTTTTTGTCCAAGTTGTCTATTCTAGGTACTTTCTTTGATTGTATCCATATTTTGATCTTTATTTTTGAATTCTGCTTCAAAACGGGTTATTCTGGAGTATTATTGAACTTGGATAAACTGTAATATGAATCCCTAATATCTATCCTTTTGTTCCACTAGATTCGTTTTCTTTAAAATATTTTTCATCATCCTCAGTCCTAAATGATGATATAAATGAATATCTTTGGCCTGTAGTGCAAAGATGAAGGATTACCAAATGAATATCTTTGGCCCGTAGTGCAAAGATGAACAGGTGTTGAGATGAACATGACCAACTGATGATACAAATGAATATCTTTAGCCTGTAGTGCAAAGATAAATATTTGATTCAAGATGTATATTGATTGATGTTACAGGAATAAAATATTGATGATGGACTTTTAAATCTTAGAAGATAGTAGAATTCATTCTCTACTTAACTCTTCTAATGGATTGCTGTTTTCGCTGTAGTTGTTGATCTAAAACTTGTTGTCGATTATATTCTATCAGATTTTTTCCTGTTGAATACTAATGATAATTTGTTGTATATTATCTTAGTCATAATATTCATTACTGGGCTAGTTGAGCTCACCCTTTTTGTTCCGTTTTTCTCAGGAGGCGAGAATATAGCGGGAACTAGTCGGGGTGCGTAATGAGGTTTTCAGTCAGTGGTGTTAGCAGTCCTGATAATAATTGTAATAAGGACTCCTTTTGAGTTTGTATAATCTCTAGTAGAGAGTATTTGTATTCAAACTCACAGTATTGGGTTGTTGTATTTTGCACAACAATTGTATTAATGAAGTTGTAGTTGTTTCTGTACCAAGCTTTTGGCGACTCATAATGGGTAATGTATACCTATTTTGGGGGCGTCACAAGTTGAGCTCACCCTTTTACTTTTATTGTTCTCTTCAGGAAATAAGAACGTAGTAGGGACTAGTCGGGGAACGGAGTGACGGACCAGATGATAGCATTAGTAGTCCTCACTATTCTGTGAAATAGTGTGATAATAATTGTAATGAGAACTTCTTTTGAGTTTGTATAATCTCTAGTATACAATATTTGTATTCAAACTCATAGCTTATGTTTTGTCGTATTGTACACGACAGTTGTATTATTAAGTTGTATTTGAATTCTGTACAATGTATTTGACGACTCAGAATAGGTAATGTATACCTGTTTTGGGGGCGTCACAAGAAATAATACCCTTTACGAGTAAAACAAATAATATTCCCTACCTTAAGAAGAAGAGTACTGGATATATGAGTAGTGAGGTAGCAGAATACTTTTCTTCTTTCTCATTATAGTTTATCTCTCTAGAGTTTCAGTGAATTCGTAAGAAATAAGGAAGGAATGAGCTTCTATTTATAGAAAAATGGACTGCATAGTAACTAACTCATGAACGGTCCAGATTGATTTACTTTAATCTGACGACCCATATTTAAAGCAAAATCTTTTAAATAAAATATAATATATTCTATTTATAGAATAACTTTATAAAAGTATTATGTTTTATATAAAAATATTTTACTATGCAAAACACTATGCATAATAGAATATAATATATTCTATTTATAGAATAACTTTATAAAAGTATTATGTTTTATATAAAAAGCTTTTCTGTTTTATTACATTAATAATACCAATAAAATAAAATTTATCACCTTTATTATAATTTCAACCAACGGTATGAAAAATTAGCACATCTCTTCATGGAATAATATTGTACTCAAAAATGATTTGGACCGAAAAGAAATATATTTTTCGGGTGAATAGTACCCCGTGAATAGTACTTCAGGAATAGTACCCTGTAAATAGTACCCCGACACAAAAAGTGTCCCAAATACCCGAGTGAACAATACTAGAGTGAATAGTAATCAGGTGAATAGTAACCCATGAATAGTAACTCGTGAATAGTACTCCGACACGAAAAATATCCCAAATACCTGAGTGAATAATATTCGGGTGAATAGTAATTTAGGTGAATAGTAACTCGTGAATAGTACTCTGACACAAAAAGTGTCCCGAATACCCGATTGAACAATACTGAGTGACTTCTCACATAAGTATCAATAATCAATACCGTGTACTACTATGCAACCACACGTATTACTGTATTTTTAACACCGGGTGTTTCAACAGTTAACGGTAAAACTTCCGCCGTTATTTTCATAAAGTATTTTTGTCGTTTTCTCAATCCCACAATAATGGGTCCACCAATGATTGTACCGTCGTACGGATATTCCTCGACCAAAAGAATATTCCCCGACCAATCGAATATTATATAACCACTTGCTTACTTTTTAAAATTTATAAATACTACCCACAACTAAAACACTATCTCAAATCCACACCATAATATTAAAAAAAATATTTCGAGGAAATTAAATCTTTATTCATAAAATTTGGGGTCTCACAATCTCCCCTCCTTATGAAATTTCACCCTCAAAATTTACGTACGTACCTGGTATGCCGAACAGATGAGGATACCTTGACTTCACTTCAAATTCTAACTCTTGAGGTATAACCTTTGAGCGTCGAATATGATACTTCTTATCCAAGATGTTAACACGTATCTCCTCATACGTTAAATTTTCTGCTATCTCGTCCGGTTCTAAATTAATAATATGGTTCGGGTCGTCCATATATTTACGTAACATCGATACGTTAAAAACGTTATGAACACGCGACATACTTGGCGGTAAAACGAGTATATAAGCCACAGTTCCTACTTGATCGAGGATTTAAAATGGGTCAATTAAATCGAGAGTTGAGATTTCCTCTCTTCATCTATTCTTGCTTCTAGAATAACGCCCTCTTGAACCTTCTTCTTCACATTCATTAGCTCTGAGTATGTAGATTGAGCTGCTTTAACTTTATCGATTAAAGTCGATTCTAATCGCATATTCGTTATCTTCACGTGGGTTCGTATATTCGCACTTGTAACCGCATACGATCTTCTACTCAACGTGTCAGCTACCACGTTCGCACTTCCACGATGATATTGCATGGTACGATCGTAATCTTCAACAACTCGAGCTAACGTCTTTGGCGCATGTTACGTTCGCTTTAGTTGAATAAATATTTGAGGGTTTAAGAAATTGATTTTGCACTGGGGTCAATACAAAATTCAATTTCACGCTCTAGGGGTAGGCTAAGAAGTCTTCAAAAATACGTCAAAAAATTTATTAACAATAAAAATATCATTCAAAACTGTGACTCTCATCCAAGACTTGGATAACACGTCACATTGAAACCTATCAACTTGCCATCGTCATTCACGATGTTGCCTACAGAAAGTCTGGCTTCGGTGTATTCCACACAAGAAAGTCAACAACGAAAGGACCAGGGCTCTTTACTTATGGCTTGATATGACAATGATTGACTTTAGTAGTTTGGTTGCTTGAATTCGCATAACAGGTTGGTTAGGAATATGAAAGCTAACAACCTTACGAAAAGCATGATTAGTAGTTAACCAATTAATTCTTAAAATTGCATCAAAGGCAAGTATTTTCAAAGAGATAAGATCGACAGGTAACGTGAAAGTGTTGATTTGAATCAACAAGATTTATAAACAGTGGAGGTAACGAAGGTTTCTACTAACGAAGTTTCAACCAATAAGTTAAAGTCTAACTTCTCTGGGGTCAAATTTAAACGTTGAGCGCAAGCAAGAGAGATAAAAGAATGGGTAGAACCGGTATCTAATAAGGTATAGACTTCGCAAGAATTTATAATTAACTAACCCGTGCTAACTTCGTTCGGGTTACTCGTTTTTTGAGAAGTCACGAAAAACACTTTCCCTGAAACCACCAACTTTGTTTTATCCGTATCCGCCTTTGGTACCACCGTCCCAATTGGACTTGACTTCACTATACGACAAAATCGAGCTAAATGACCTTCTCTTCTTGAAATTTCCACTTCTATTATCTTGGCCATGACTACCACCGAAGTGGTTACCATTCTTAGCACGATAATTTCTCCCACGATGGTTATCATTGTTCCGATAGTCGTTGCCACCGGTATGATTATTATCGTGTTGTTGCTCGTTACCTTTTGGTTGAGCTGACTCAACGGTCTCATGTGCTTCATTACTTATCTCGACATTTTCAGATGTCATTTCCAAACACTATCACAAAACAAGGGTTAATTGACATATCACATATTATCCCTATACTCTGACCAACCAATTAAATACCAAATAAACTTAGGTAGGTCATACTAGTGAAGGAATTTCCCGTCTCTCCCCTCCTAGTTCTTGTCTCACATCTCAGCCAGGGATCATATCCCTAAGCTTTGATACCTACTGTGACGCCCCCAAAATTAGGTATACATCACCCATCTTGAGTCGCCAGATACATGGTACAGAATTCAAATACAACTTAATAATACAACTGTCGTGTACAATACGACAAAATAATAACTGGGAGTTTGAATACAAATATTGTCTACTAGAGAGTATACAAACTCAAAAGGAGTCCTCATTACATTTATTGTCACACTATTTAACAGAATAGTGAGGACTACTAATACTATCATCTGGTCCATCACTCTGTTCCCCGACTCGTCCCAGCTATATTCTCATTTCTTGAAGAGAACAGTGAAAGAAAGGGTGAGCTCAACTAGCCCAGTAAGAAATATTATGACTAAGATAATGCAGAATAATTTATCGTTAGCCTTCAATAGTGTTAAACTGATAAAATATAATAACTATCAAGTTTAACTGCAGCGGAACAAGTAATCCATTAAAAGAGTCAAGTAGAGAATAAAATCTACTATTTTCTATGATTTAAAAGGTTTTTCATGACTTTTATCGCTGAGACTCAGCTTAATAAATAATCCACATCATCGAATCACCCATGCACTACGGCCAAAGATATTCTTTAGTATCACGACCACGAATTATCTATGCACTACGGCTAAAGATAATCATATTTTTATCAACAGTCCTGATCATGCCATAAAACAATTCATCTTTGCACTACGGCCAAAGAGAATCCATAGCCATAATCATACCAAAAACTGTCCCATCAATGCACTACGGCCAATGAGGACTTTTTTCACATCATTTGTAACATTACGGTTATGATTATACCGAATAATCCCTGGTCATAATCATACCAAGTCCATCTATGCACTACAGGCCACAAATGACTTTCAACATAATATAAACATGAGGATGATGACAATGATATAAGAATTCAATAAAACAAGTTCAAGAATTCATTTATCTAAGAACTAATAACGTCCAAATTGTCAACATGATACTACTTTGTAGAGTAAAATTCAAGAATGCTCAAAAGAATATTTTCATGAAAAGATACTGGATGAAGCGCAAATATCAAGGATATTCCATTAATTTCATGGAGTGTAGAAGTCAAAACTTTAACCAACTGAGTATAATAAAGAATGGAATAACAAAAGAAATCACCATGCATGCGATAGACCGCACATGCAGGTTATTCCAATAGAATAATAAATAACGGAACCAGGTCCGACGTTAAACGCACAAACAGGATATTCCAGCAGAATAATAAAGAATGGAACTAGGTCCGGCGTAAACGCACAGACAGGATATTCCGATAGAATAATAAAGAACGAAATAATAAATAATGGAACCAGGTCAGGCGTAATACGCACCGACAGGATATTCCGACAGAATAATAAAGCATGAAATAATAGAAGAATATCACCATGTATGCGGTACTTCGCATAAACAGGTTATTCAAACATAATAATAAAGAATGGAATAATAGAAGAATTTCATCATGTATGCGGTACTTCGCATAAATAGGTTATTCTAACATAATAATAAAGAATGGAATAATAGAAGTTCTCTTCATGAATACAAAAGAAATAATACCCCTTACGAGTACAACAAATAATATTCCCTACCTTAAGAAGAAGAGTACTGGATATATGAGTAGTGAAGTAGCACAATACTTTTCTTCTTTCTTTCTGTAGTTTATCTCTCTAGAGTTTCAGTGAATTCGTAAGAAATAATGAAGGAATGAGCTTCTATTTATAGAAAAATAGACTGCATAGTAACTAACTCATGAACGGTCCAGATTGATTTACTTTAATTTGACGGTCCATATTTAAAACAAAATCTTTTAAATAAAATATAATATATTCTATTTATAATCTAATAAAACGAATAACTTTATAAAAAATTTTACTATGCAAACACTATGCAGACACTATGCAAATACTATGCATAATAAAATATAAAATATTTTATTTATAGAATAACTTTATAAAAGTATTATGTTTTATATAAAAATATTTTACTATACAAAACACTATGCATAATAGAATATAATATATTCTATTTATAGAATAACTTTATAAAAGTATTCTATTTTATATAAAAAGCTTTTCTGTTTTATTACATTAATAATACCAATAAGACAAAACTTATCACCTTTATTATAATTTCAACCAACGGTCTGAAAAATTAGCACATCTCTTAATGGAAAAATATTGTACTCAAAAATGATTTAGACCGAAAAGAAATATATTTTTCGGGTGAATAGTACCCCGTGAATAGTACTTCGGGAATAGTAACTCGTGAATAGTACTTCGACACAAAAAGTGTCCTAAATACCCGAGTGAATAATACTAGAGTGAATAGTAATAAGGTGAATAGTAACCCGTGAATAGTAACCTGTAAGACCCCAACTTATTATAAATAAAAGTGAATTTTTCTCTATTCATTTTTCTAAATTAATAAGGTATTAATTTGATATAATACTTTGGATATGGGTGAAATGCAAAAATTTTATAAAATAAGCAAGTGGTTATAAAATAATCATTGTTGTCGGGGAATATTCGTTTGGTCGTGGAATATTCTTATTGCCGGGGAATATTCGTACGACGGCGCAGTCATTTGTGGACTCCATAACAGACAACGGTTGAGGGAAGATAACGATAAAAATTGAATTTTTATAAATAACGGCGTAGATGTTACCGTTAATACTGTTGGAATACCCGGTGGTTAAAAATACAGTAATACGCGTGATTGCACAATAGCACGCGGATTGCACAGTATTTTTGAAATTATTGATTCTTACGAAGGAAGACATTACTCAATAACTGTTACAGTAGTTATTGTTCAATATTTTATTTTATTGATTCAATAATTGTTGCGTTGATATTTTATATTATTGTTGTTTAATAATTGTTACTACACAGTATTTCCCATTATCAGATCAATAATTCATATTATTTGAATAATATTATTAGATAACATTATTGGCAATGTCTAGAAAGTTCTGTCTAAGAAGAGGTTTGGTCATCTAATTGCGCGCCAGTAAGGAAAAATCCTTATCGGAAAGCCCTCTCTTTCCTGGGAACGGCCTGGTTGTCATAAATGTGATTCTGTAATATTATTTGTGAATAATTAATTATTGATTCATATGATAAGAAAATATTTATTTTATGTGAATATAAATGATGGATATATTTATTTTTATGTGGATAAAAATGAAGGAATTAATGCTGAGGTGTTTTATCAATATTTTGTCGGTGTGGAGGTATTAAAAATCATCCGTTTGTGGATTTTGGGTATTTTCTGATTGGAATTTGGAAAAACTTTCTTCTACAAAGTTGTAGAGAATTAAATTTCCTACAGAAACACGTGAGTTTCGAATTTTTCTGATAAAGGGCTATTTATTATGAATTACTGAAGTTTCAAAAAATAAAATGATTTTAATTAAATTTATGGGGGGACCCACTTTTGGTTGGTAGAATACATACATGGGCTGCTGAAATCTTCTAAATGGCTGCCCAAAAAAAAAATTCAAAGCATGCGTAAGAATTGTTAATAATAATAATATTATTTTATTATTTAGTCTCCTATGACGTTCTAGCATTTTCCTATAAATAGAGGGCTAAGTTAGAATTGAAAATCACACCAGAAACAAGTTTTCTCTCTTTCTCTCTCTATATTATCGAGCGTATTCTTGTGAGTATACTTTGAGTGTTACTATACGGTGCAAGTTTCTGTCAGTACTATACCCGAAATTCAGTTAGAAGTACGGTTATTTTGAGGTAAGGGATGTTATTTTATTCCTAATGATATTATTCTTTCAATATCATTATGCCGAAATATTGATCTGAAGTTTTTATCAAATTTAGAACTTTTTGGTGTCGGGGTTACTATTCACGTATACGGTACTATTCACCGAAAAATAAAATTTTCTTATTTTTATCCAAAATGTCTATTATGGTTACTATCTTTGATTGTATCCATGTTTTGGTCTTTATTTTTGAATTCTGCTTCAAAATTGGTTATTATGAAGTATTATTAAACTTGGATAAAACTGTAATACGAATCCCTAATATTTGTTCTATTATCTCACTGGATTCGTTTTCTCTAAAATGTTTTTCATCATCCTCAGTCCTAAATGATTATATTACTGAGTATCTTTGGCCTGTAGTGCAAATATGAATGATTAACTGATGAATATCTTTGGCCCATAGTGCAAAGATGAACAGGTGTTGAGATGAACATGACCAACTGGTGATACAAATGAATATCTTTGGCCTGTAGTGTAAAGATGAATATTGATTAAAGATGTATATTGATTGTTGTTACAGGGATAAAATATTGATGATGGACTTTTAAATCTTAGAAGATAGTAGAACTCATTCTCTACTTGACTCTTCTAATGGATTGTTGTTTTCGCTGCAGTTGTTGATCTAAAACTTGTTGTCTATTATATTTTATCAGATTTTTTTTTCCTATTGAAGACTAATGATAATTTGTTGTATATTATCTTAGTCATAATATTCTTTACTGGGCTAATTGAGCTCACCCTTTTTCTTTTTGTTCCATTTTTCTTCTCAGGAGGTGAGAACATAGCAGGATCGAGTCGGGGTATGGAGTGATGGTTCTAGAAAGATGTTTTAACAGTCCTCACTATTTCTATAAAATAGTGTTTGAATAATTGTAATAAGGACTTATTTTAGTGTGTATATTGTCTAGAAGACAATATTTATATTTAAACTCACAGTATGTATTGTCGTATTTCACACGATATTTATATTATTGAAGTTGTAGTTTGCTTTATGTACCATGTATTTGGCGACTCAGAATGGGTGTTGTATACCTATTTTGGGGGCGTCACATAACCCGTGAATAGTAACTCGTGAATAGTACTCTGA
Organism: Panax notoginseng; assembly: GCA_016801055.1. Lineage (NCBI taxonomy): Eukaryota > Viridiplantae > Streptophyta > Magnoliopsida > Apiales > Araliaceae > Panax > Panax notoginseng. Next base: position 137,142,890 of record CM029023.1, read on the forward strand.
CACGAAAATTATCCCAAATACCCGAGTGAATAATATTCAGGTGAATAGCAATTTAGGTGAATAGTAACCCGTGAATAGTAACTCGTGAATAGTACTCCGACACAAAAAGTGTCCCGAATACCCGATTGAACAATACTGAGTGACTTCTCACATAAGCATCAATAATCAATACTGTGTACTACTATGCAACCACGCGTATTACTGTACTTTTAACACCGGGTGTTTCAACAGTTAACGGTAAAACTTCCGCCATTATTTTCATAAAGTATTTTTGTCGTTTTCTCAATCCGACAATAATGGGTCCACCAATGATTGTACCATCGTACGGATATTCTCCGACAAAAAGAATATTCCCCGACCAATCGAATATTATATAACCACTTGCTTACTTTTCAAAATTTATAAATACTACCCACAACTATAACACTATCTCAAATCCACACCATAATATTAAAAAAATATTTAGAGAAAATTAAATCTTTATTCATAAAATCTGGGGTCTCACAATAGTATTATTCAAATAATATGAATTATTGATTTGATAATGGAAAATACTGTGTAGTGACAATTATTGAAATAACAATGATATAAAATATCAACGTAGCAATTATTGAATCAATAAATAAAATATTGAACAGTAATTACTGTAACAATTATTGAGTAGTGCATTCTTACGTAAGAATCAATAATTGGTGCAATACCGTGTGCTACTGTGCAACAACGCGTATTGCTGTGTTTTAACCACCAGGTATTCCAACAGTATTAACGGTAATAACTACGCCGTTATTTATAAACAACTTATACTTGTCGTTTTCTTCATTCAATCATTTTTCGTTATGGGACCCACAAAAGGTTGCGCCGTCGTACGAATATTCTCCGACAGCAAGAATATTCTACGACCAAACGAATATTCTTCGACAACAATGAATATTTTATAACCACTTGTTTATTTAAAAATATTTGCGCATTTTACCTATAACTAATCAAATAAACCCTTACTATTTCAAAATAATAAATAAAGGAAATTCTATTTTATTAAAAAAAAATTTGGGGCCTTACAATATCTCTTGAATCGCTCGTCGTCCCCACGTAGCTTGAAGTGTTCGAGCTGATTGAAGGGAAAAACCTTAAAAGGGCTCCTCGACCAGAATGTAGTAGGCGTCCCTTGTGACGAGCTCATTTCTGTGTTTGGTTGGGAGGTGGGTGTTGAGATTGGGGGTGGATCGGCCTCCACGACTTACAATTCAGGACCTTCAGTGTGACGCCCCCAAAATAGGTCCAATCCATCCAACCCATTCTGAGTCGCCAAATACATGGTACAGAAAATAACTACAGCTTTATTATTACAATTGTCGTACAAAATACGACAACACATATACTGTGAGTTTAAATACAAATATTGTCATCTAGACAGTATTCATACTCAATTAAGTCCTCATTATACTTATTGATACACTATTTTACAAAATAGTGAGGACTACTAAAACAATTGTCTTGAACCATCATTCCACACCCCGACTAGTACTCGCTACATTCTCGCCTCCTGAGAAGAAAAATGGAACAACAAGGAAAAGGGTGAGCTCAACTAGCCCAGTAAAGAATATTATGACTAAGATAATATACAACAAATTATCGTTAGTCTTCAACAGGGAAAAATTTAATAGAATACAATAGACAACAAGTTTTAAATCAATAACTGCAGCGGAAATAGCAAACCATTAGAAGAGTCAAGTAGAGAATGAGTTCTACTATCTTCTAAGATTTAAAAGTCCATCATCAATATTTTATCCCTGTAACAACAATCAATAACCATCTTTAATCAAATATTCATCTTTGCACTACATACCAAAGATATTCATTTGTATCACCAGTCGATCATGTTCATCTCAACACCTGTTCATCTTTGCACTACGGGCCAAAGATATTCATCAGAAATCATTAATCTTTGCACTACAGGCCAAAGATATTCATTTATATCATCATTTAGGACTGAGGATGATGAAAAATATTTTAAAGAAAACGAATCCAGTGAAACAAAATAATAAATATTAAGGATTCGTATTTCAGCTATTCCATGTCCGAAAATACCTCATAAATAATCATAGTGGAGTAAAATTCAAGAATGATCAAAACATGGATACAATCAAAGCTAGTATCCAGAATAGATATTTTGGACAAAAAGAAGAAAATTTCATTTTTCGGTAAATAGTAACTTGTGAATAGTAACTCATGAATAGTAACCCTGACATGAAAAGTTCCAAATTTGATAAAAAGTTCAGATCAATACTTCGGCATAATGATATTGAAGAAAATAATATCATTTAAGAAGAAATAACATCCCTTACCTCGGAAATACGGTACTTCTGACTGGAATACTAGATATAGTGCTGAAGGAAACTTGCACCGTATAGCAACACTCAAAGTATCAAATACTCACAAGAATACGCTCGATATAGAGAGAGAAATAGAGAGAAACTTGTGTTTCTGGTGTGATTTTTAATTCTAACCTAAGCACCCTATTTATAGGAAAATGCTTAGAACACCAAAGTAGAAAATTGAATATAATAATATATTTATAACCAAATTTTCCTTAGCCCACCTTTGGTCAAAAACACCAGCCACACATGTTAATGATGTCCAACAAAATACAAAAAACGTTTTTCTCCAAACTAATAAATAAAACTTCTAAAAATCAATTATTTCGGAACTTCAGAACTTCAATAATTCATAATAAATAGCTCTTTTATCAGAAAATTCGAATCTCGCGAATTTTTATAGGAAATTCAATTCTCTACAAGTTTGCAGAAGAAAGTTTTTCCAAATTCTAAACAGAAATTGACCGAAATCCACAAACGGGCGATTTTACAGTCAATAATAAATTTTCGGTCAAGAATTGTGTCCACCAACACACAAAACATGTGTTAATTATTTAATGCCACAAAATACTCTTCCTCCTCATATACTTATATATTCCACATTCATTGTAAAAATACCACCATCAATATATTATTAAAATAATATATTTAAATGGATTATTTTATCAGAAAAAGATAAAATATTAATTTTCAACAATTGTCACATTAAAAATTTTCTCCATCTATATCCACATAAAATCACTATTTTTCTCATCATATAAATTAATAATTAATTATACACAAATAATATTACAGAACCACAGTACTGGCAACCAGACCGTTCCCAGGAAAGAGGGGGCTTTCCAATAAGGATCTCTCCTTACTGGCGCGCAATTAGATGACCAAACCTCTCATTAGACAAAACTTTCTAGACATTGTCAATAATGTTATCTAATAATATTATTCAGATAATATGAATTATTGTACCGATAATAGAAAATACTGTGTAGTGACAATTTTTAAAATAACAGTAATATAAAATATCAACGCAGCAATTATTGAATCAATAAAATACAATATTGAACAGTAATTACTGTAACAATTATTGAGTAGTGCCTTCTTACGTAAGAATCAATAATTGGTGCAATACCGTGTGCTACTGTGCAACAACGCGTATTACTGTGTTTTAACCACCGTGTATTCCAACAGTATTAACGGTAACAACTACGCCGTTATTTATAAATAACTTATTTTTGTCGTTTTCTTCATCCAATCGCTTTCCGTTATGGGGTCCACAAAAGACTGCGCCGTCGTACGAATATTCTCCGACAGTAAGAATATTCCACGACCAAGCGAATATTCCCCGACAACAATGAATATTTTATAACCACCTGCTTATTTAAAATATTTGCGCATTTTACCCATAACTAACCACATTAATCAAATCAACCCTTACTATTTCAGAATAATAAATAGAGGAAATTAAATTTTATTTATCAATAATTTGGGGTCTTACAACCTCCCCTCCTTATGAAATTTCGTCCTCAAAATTGACATACGTACCTGGTGTTTCGAAAAGATGAGGATACCTCGCTTTCATTTTCGTTTCTAACTCCCAGGTCATTTCCTCAGTAGCATGGTTTCTCCACAAAACTTTAACTTGTGGTATGACCTTCGTGCGTAGGACATGCTCCTTCCTATCCAGGATCTTGACAGGTACCTCTTCGTACGTTAAGTCTTCAGCTATCTCGTTTGGTTCTAACTCAATAACGTGGTTCGGGTCGTCCACATATTTACGTAACATCGATACGTAAATAACGTTATGAACACGTGACATACTTAGCGTTAAGGCGAGTCTATAGGCCACAGTTCCTACTCGGTAAAGAATCTGAAATGGACCAATAAATCGTGGATTGAGCTTTCCTCTCTTCCCAAATCTTGTAACTCCTTTTCATGGAGCTACACGTAATAATACATGATCCCCAATGTCAAATTCCACGTCTTTTCGATGAAGATCCGCATAACTCTTTTGTCGATCCTGTGCCGTTTGTATACGTTGTCGAATCGTTTGGATCTTCTCTGTAGTCATTCGTACCAACTCGGGTCCTAGCAACGTTGCTTCTCCCACCTCATCCCAACATACTGGAGAGCGACACTTTCGTCCATACAATGCTTCAAAGGGAGCCACATCTATACTTGCCTGATAACTTTTGTTGTAAGAGAATTTCACCAATGGTAGGTACTTATCCCAACTTCCTTTGAAATCTAGGACACAAAGTCTTAATAGATCTTCAAGAGTTTGAATAGTCCTCTCTGATTGCCCGTCCGTTTGAGGATGGTATGCCGAACTAAATCGTAAATCCGTGCCTATAGCTTTTTACAAGCTAACCCAAAATCTTGAAGTGAATCTTGGGTCACGATCCGAAACTATGGATACTGGCATGCCATGCAACCTTACAATCTCATTCACGTACATACTAGCAAGACGTTCAAGGGAATAAGTCTCTCGTATCGGCAAGAAATGAGCAGACTTGGTTAATCTATCAACTATAACCCAAATAGCATTTATGCCTTGAGAAACCGTGGGAAGACCCGTAACGAAATTCATGGTAATGTGTTCTCACTTCTATTTCGGAATCTCAAGTGGTTGCAATGGACCTTTTGATACTTGATGCTCCGCCTTTACACGTTGACAAGGTAAACACCTCGAGATAAACTTTGCAATCTCTCTCTTCATATTGTTCCACCAAAATGTATGTCGAAGATCACGATACATTTTAGTACTTCCAGGATGGATTGCAAATGGTGTATTGTGTGCCTCCATCATGATCTTGTACTTCAAATCAGAATCGTTAGAAACACAAAGTCTGGAGTGGACTCAAAGTATTCCTTCTTCATCGATTCTTGCTTCTGGAATAGCACCTTCTTGTACTTTCTTCTTCATACGCATCAACTCCCGGTCTGTGGCTTAAGCAACTTTAACTTTATCGATTAAAGTTGATTCTACGCGTATACTTGACATCATCGCACTCGTTCCTGCATATGATCTTCTACTCAATACGTCAGCTACCGCGTTTGATTTTCCAGGATGGTATTGAATAGTGTGGTTGAAATCTTTCAACAGCTCGAGCCAACGTCGGTGCCGCATGTTGGAAGCTCTTCTCGCATTCCTCGGTTCATTCGAAGTTTGTATCTTTTCGAGTCAGCTGAGTTAATGGAGTAGCGATTCGAGAAAATCTTTTCACGAATCTCCGATAATAACCAACTAAGCCTAGGAAGCTACGTATTTTGATTACTGACTTAGGTTGCTCTCAACTGTGACTCATATCCCAATCTTGGATATCACGTCACAATGGCACCTATCAGTTACTACCATACGAATATGGCATCCCCTACGGAGAGTTTGGCTTCAGTGCATTCCACAAAGGAAGTCACCAGATAGAGGCTCGGGTACAAACTTCTACAGTTAGGTTTTTAACTCCTGAAGTTAAATAGGAGCCATTCGATATGAGATTTTAGAAGTGAGTTTTGTACCAGATTCAAAAATGATACAAAATTTAATATCACACGTAGGCCAAGAGATTCTTCAGGAAATACGTCAGGGATTTACTAACAATAGAAATATCATTCAAATCTGACGTATTTTGTTCAAGTCCATAACATAGCTAAGAAAGCTTGACATCCGTTTTTCAATAAACGAATGACTTTACGGCTTGATATGAAAGAGTTTGACTTCAATGGTTTGGTTGCTTGAATTTGAATAACAGGTTGCTTAGGAATATGAAGACTAACAACCTTACGAAAGCAATCAATTTTGGCATGATGAGTAGTTAACCAATCAATTTCTAAAATTACATCAAAAGCAAATATCTTTAAAGAGATAAGATCAACAGGTAATGTGATGGTGCCAACTTGGATCAAACAAGATTTATAAACAGTGGATGTGATGAAAATTTCTCCTAACGGAGTTTCAACAGATAAGTCAAAGTCTAATTTTCTCCGGAGTCAATTTTAAACGTTGAGCACAAGCAGGAGAAATAAATGAATGGGTAGAACCGGTATCTAATAAGGTATATACTTCGCAAAAATTTATAATTAACTAACCCGTGCCAACTTCGTTCGGGTTCCTCGCATTCTGACCAGTCACGAAAAACGCTCTTCCAGGAACCGTTGACATTGACTTTTCTGGGACAGCTTTTTGAGTCACCACCCCCGTTAGACTTGGTTTCGCTACAGTGCAATCTCGAGCGATATGTCCTTCCTTTCCACAGTTATAACATACCTTAAACTGTTGTGGGCAGTTTGGGCTGATATGTCCTTCTTTTCTGCACTTATAGCATATGACCGGTGGTCGTTCTCCTCCCTTGGAACCAGTTGCTGCTGGTGCTGACGTCTTCGTATTATCAATGTTGAATCTCCTCTTTTTAAAATCTCCTCCCGACTCGCTTCTTCTATATTCATGGCCACGATTACCACCAGAGTGGTTGCCGTTCTTGTCCATATTCTTCTTTCTCCGCTGGTTATCATTGTTCTGATGACTGCTGTCACCGGTATGATCCTGGTTGTGGTCCCTCGATTGATCGTACTCGTTATCTCGCTCTAATAATTGAGCCATGTTGACAACATCTGAATAGAGAGAAAATTTATGAGAAATGAGATATTGACGTATGTCGGGTTTCAAACCTCTCAGAAACATCCGCGTCATACGTTCCTCATTCTCTACCAAATGAGGTGCAAACCTGGACAACTCTGCAAATTTCGCCTCGTATTGGGACACCGTCATGTTATTCTACTCCAGTCTAATAAACTCTACCTCCTTCATACTACAAATACTTTCAGGAAAGTACTTGTCATTGAATAGTTTCTGAAATGTCTCCCAAGACATGCTGAGTGCGGCTGGATGGGTACGTTTCACAGACTCCCACCAGTAGTCTGCCTCGCCACGGAACATAAAGGTGGCGAATGGAACCTTCTGTTCCTCCGTGCATCCCAAGACATCAAATATCTTGGTAATTTGCTTGACCCATGTCTCCGCCTTAATCGGATCCGGCTTTCCCCAGAATTCTGGTGGTCCCAACTCTTTGAACTGCTTGGCTATGACCAGTTGTGCGTTGCCATTGTTTCTTCCTATATTTTGAACAGGAATCTCGTTCGTCTGGTTTTGCATGAATCGCAAAAAGCTTCTAAACATCTCATCGTTCATCGTCTGCTCAGTGGTGTTGCTCACAGGAGGAACATTGCCATCCTGTTGCACGTTCTCCTCGTTGGTGAGTGTAGGTGTCTCCACGGTTTCCTTTACTCCACTGTTAACATTCTCAGTCGACATTCTCAAATACTGCCATAAAATAAGGGTTAATTTAACAAATTAACAAATCACATAATATCCCTATATTATGATCGACCAACAAATAAGCTTAGATAGGACACACTAGCGAAGGATTTACTCGTCTCTCCCCTCCTAGTTCTATTTTCCGATCTCCGCCAGAGATCATATCCCTAAGCTCTGATACCAACTGTGACGCCCCCAAAATAGGTCCAATCCATCCAACCCATTCTGAGTCGCCAAATACATAGTACAGAAAATAACTACAGCTTTATTATTACAATTGTCGTGCAAAATACGACAACACATATACTGTGAGTTTAAATACAAATATTGTCATCTAGACAGTATTCATACTCAATTAAGTCCTCATTATACTTATTGATACACTATTTTACAAAATAGTGAGGACTACTAAAACAACTGTCTTGAACCATCATTCCACACCCCGACTAGTACTCGCTACATTCTCGCCTCCTGAGAAGAAAAATGGAACAACAAGGAAAAGGGTGAGCTCAACTAGCCTAGTAAAGAATATTATGACTGAGATAATATACAACAAATTATCGTTAGTCTTCAACAGGGAAAAATTTAATAGAATACAATAGACAACAAGTTTTAAATCAATAACTGCAGCGGAAACAGCAAACCATTAGAAGAGTCAAGTAGAGAATGAGTTCTACTATCTTCTAAGATTTAAAAGTCCATCATCAATATTTTATCCCTGTAACAACAATCAATAACCATTTTTAATCAAATATTCATCTTTGCACTACAGACCAAAGATATTCATTTGTATCACCAGTCGATCATGTTCATCTCAACACCTGTTCATATTTGCACTACGGGCCAAAGATATTCATCAGAAATCATTAATCTTTGCACTACAGGCCAAAGATATTCATTTATATCATCATTTAGGACTGAGGATGATGAAAAATATTTTAAAGAAAACGAATCCAGTGAAACAAAATAATAAATATTAAGGATTCGTATTTCAGCTATTCCATGTCCAAAAATACCTCATAAATAATCATAGTGGAGTAAAATTCAAGAATGATCAAAACATGGATACAATCAAAGCTAGTATCCAGAATATATATTTTGGACAAAAAGAAGAAAATTTCATTTTTCGGTGAATAGTAACTCGTGAATAGTAACTCATGAATAGTAACTCGTGAATAGTAACTCATGAATAGTAACTCATGAATAGTAACCCCGATATGAAAAGTTCCAAATTTGATAAAAAGTTCAGATCAATACTTCGGCATAATGATATTGAAGAAAATAATATCATTTAAGAAGAAATAACATCCCTTACCTCGAAAATACTGTACTTCTGACTGGAATACTAGATATAGTGCTGAAGGAAACTTGCACCGTATAGCAACACTCAAAGTATCAAATACTCACAAGAATACGCTCGATATAGAGAGAGAAATAGAGAGAAACTTGTGTTTCTGGTGTGATTTTCAATTCTAACCTAAGCACCCTATTTATAGGAAAATGCTTAGAACACCAAAGTAGAAAATTGAATATAATAATATATTTATAACCAAATTTTCCTTAGCCCACCTTTGGTCAAAAACACCAGCCACACATGTTAATGATGTCCAACAAAATACAAAAAACATTTTTCTCCAAACTAATAAATAAAACTTCCAAAAATCAATTATTTCGGAACTTCAGAACTTCAATAATTCATAATAAATAGCCCTTTTATCAGAAAATTCGAATCTCGCGAATTTTTATAGGAAATTCAATTCTCTACAAGTTTGCAGAAGAAAGTTTTTCCAAATTCTAAACAGAAATTGACCGAAATCCACAAACGGGCGATTTTACAGTCAATAATAAATTTTCGGTCAAGAATTGTGTCCACCAACACACAAAACATGTGTTAATCATTTAATGCCACAAAAATATTCTTCCTCCTCATATACTCATATATCCCACATTCATTGTAAAAATACCACCATCAATATATTATTAAAATAATATATTTAAATGAATTATTTTATCAGAAAAAGATAAAATATTAATTTTTAACAATTGTCACAATAAAAATTTTCTCCATCTATATCCACATAAAATCACTATTTTCCTCATCATATAAATTAATAATTAATTATACACAAATAATATTACAGAACCACAGTACTGGCAACCAGACCGTTCCCAGGAAAGAGGGGGCTTTCCAATAAGGATCTCTCCTTACTGGCGCGCAATTAGATGACCAGACCTCTTCTTAGACAGAACTTTCTAGACATTGCCAATAATGTTATCTAATAATATTATTCAGATAATATGAATTATTGTACCGATAATAGAAAATACTGTGTAGTGACAATTATTAAAATAACAGTAATATAAAATATCAACGCAGCAATTATTGAATCAATAAAATACAATATTGAACAGTAATTACTGCAACAATTATTGAGTAGTGCCTTCTTACGTAAGAATCAATAATTGGTGCAATACCGTGTGCTACTGTGCAACAACGCGTATTACTGTGTTTTAACCATCGTGTATTCCAACAGTATTAACGGTAACAACTACGCCGTTATTTATAAACAACTTATTTTTGTCATTTTCTTCATCCAATCGTTTTCCGTTATGGGGCCCACAAAAGACTGCGCCGTCGTACGAATATTCTCCGACAGTAAGAATATTCCACGACCAAGCGAATATTCCCCGACAACAATGAATATTTTATAACCACCTGCTTATTTAAAATATTTGCGCATTTTACCCATAACTAACCACATTAATCAAATCAACCCTTACTATTTCAGAATAATAAATAGAGGAAATTAAATTTCATTTATCAATAATTTGGGGTCTTACATTCAGTCAGACGAGGCTTCTTGGGTCGAGGTTCGAGAGGAACCTCTTCGGTTTCCTCCGAATCTTCGATCACCACAACTGGTGTAGGGGGGTGGAGGAGTCAGCTTTGGCAGGGCTGAAGAAGAGGCCTGGGGGGGGGGGCTTTGGTGGAAGGCTTCTTCATTTTCTTTAGCAAGGCCCTCTTTTTAGCCCTGTTCATCTTCAACACGTTTTTGTTGGTAGGCCCGGCGGTGGTGGTCGGAGGGGCTGGACCCGATGCAAAACCCGTTGAAAGCTCTGCGATCGGGATAGTCTCCTCGTTGGGCAAGTCGTCTGTGGTCGGGGGGCAGATGGGTTTGAATGTGACCGACAGAGGCACCAGGGAGTCACCGGCCCCCTCGGGCTTAAAGATAGTCACTGCAAGACAAACAAGATAGTCAATAAAAGGCAATGGAAGATAAAGTTAAGGCATGAAAGGGTTAAGGAGTTATAACTTACGACCATTTTGTAGAGCCAGGCCTTTTTGGACACGACCTCCAGACCCCAGTCAGTCTTCTGCAACTTCTTATAAAATGCCTTGAAGGCGTCGGCCCGATCTTTTGGGAATTTGGACACCTTTGCGATGGGGTCTTCGGGACCGGCCCAGTTCGTCAAAAGTTTGAGGTCGGACCCCCTCATGAAAAACCACTGTGGGTGCCACCCCTTGTTGGTAGAAGGGGTCTTCATAAAGGTAGCTCAGCCGGCCACGCGGTTTAGTTGTCAGAAGCCGGGTTCCTTCGACTTCCCAACAGTAAATAAGACGAAAAAGAAATTGAGGTCAGGAGTGATCCCGACCTCTTGAAAAAGAGCAATGAAGGATATTAAGTGGATATACGTGTTCGGCGCAAGCTGTGTGAACCCGATCCCCACGGAACAAATGAAGGAAGAGATGAACTCATGAAGAGGGAACCGAACCCCATACTTCAGAGCCCAGAGAGAGATGGCAACCCAATCGCCTCAGGACGCCAGAACATCCTTTCGGAGGGTTCATGCACTCGAAGTTTGTATTCCTTCGGGATGTTAAAGAGGGTTCGGATATCAGAAAGTTGGGATGAGGTAATGGGGGATTTGGTATTGACATGGGAAAAGTCAGTTTCGTAAGCTTAAACGCTTCTGATTTTGGATTCTGCACCATATATGGTGGTGTCAGTAGGGGCTGTCGGTAAATCGACCGGAATCAAGTCCCCGACGGCGATAGTGATGGAGGCAGCAGGTAGAACTTGCTCAGAGGTGGGAAGACCGTTAGGATCTACCATTTGAGGTAGAGGAAATGGGAATATGGAGTTTCAGAAGTGAAAACGATCAAAAAAGATACTGGAAATGCGAAGATTTATAACAAAAAAATGCAGGAAAGCTTGAATGAGAAGGAGTTTGGAAGGTTGAAGTGTTCGTCGGAAGCTTTGAGAAAGAAAATTTGAAATGATGAAGGGCCCAAAAAAGTGACAGTGATGGATGGATGGGGGTTTTTATAAGTAGAGCGGCACGAAACCCAAGGGTGACTATTTATGGCATGTGGGGCCGGGTCCTGGGGAAACGTGTAGCGTTTTAAAAAACGAAGAAAAACCGTTTAGGTTCCCCAGACAACTCATCATTTGTTGTCGTGACTCTTCGAGTTCATGTCTTTTCAAGTCTCTAATTATAAAAATATTATAGCAAGAGATTGAGGGGCAATGTTCGAGAGCATTTTACCGACCTCTATGTGGGCCGAAGGCCTGACACCAGAAGGGGATGTTAAGCCCATTGGGCCGAAGCCCTCAGGGATGTTGAAGGAGTTCGGGCATCCGAGACCTCTGGGCCGGAGTCCTATTCGGGTTTATGGCGTTTGAGTTCGGGTATCCGAGTCCTTTGGGCCGTAGCCCTGATTTATCGTATGGTGTTCGGGGTCGAGCATCCGAGTCCTTTGAGCGGTAGCCCAGACCAGTATATGCGTTCGGTTGAATTGGGCCTGTACAATGGGTTAGTCCTTGTATGGAGTCCGGAGTTATAAGGGGTTTAAATGGTTAAGGATTCTAGTCCTAACCATATTCGAATAATCAACTCCAAAGGTAGTGTTTGGGTTGGATTCCACTCGCACATTTTAAGGAGATTGTATTGGACCTAAATAATATAACTACCATATTTAGGAGTCCTAAACCGACTCAGAGATGGATTCTAAGGTAGTGAGAATGACTATAAATACAAGGCTTGGGTTTCAATTAACAGGTAATACATCTTTGAGCACTAAACATTAAAGCCTCTATTGTTAAACCTTGTGAACGACATGTACTTATTCTCACACCGGAGCTATCCCCCCGCAGCACAAGCCGTCAAGCTTTGTGTGTGATCTTTTATTGTGCATGTTTAAGAGCGTGGATTCAGTGATTGGACGCGTCGGCGAAACTTGGCGTTAACACTACTAATATTGTATTATCTTGTCAACCACGAAGAATAAACTCAGCCTTTCCTTTCTATATATACACAGATAGTGATAAAACACAAAGCATGTATCCTAATAAACTTGTTATTCTACAAGAATCAATCTCTGCGAAATTGCTTTGTTTTAGAACTCTAATTATTGGTCAAGAAGTTTAAGCCTTATTCCCCAAACTTCTTATCGTCTAATTGGGATTGCTAAAATAAATAAATAAATCCATTTGCTCTTGAATAATAATAATAAAAAAAATAAAAAAATTAATGCTACATATGCGTATTATTTAGCAGTATTAAGCACTGATTTGTTGAAGTCACGTCCATTTACGAATTTATGAATAATTATTAATATATATTATTAATTGTTACAACTAATCCCCCTGATTGAAAAGTTTTTAGATTTAATATGATGAGCAAGATTTGGAAACAAATCTGATAAATGATTTTCAAGATATCTTGGGATAGTTCCCTTAGGGTTTCCCTCTCATAAGATTTTTGTTTTTCGAGGCTTGTAAGATCGAGCTCCGCTGATTTTTCAGAAATTTGAAGCAGGATTCAAATACTCGAAATATTTTTGCACGATCGTCACTTTGAAGGCGTGACTCACGTGCAGGGGGTAAATGTGAGCCCAAATACAAATTAGGGTTGACATGTGATCTAAATAATTAAATGAACTGGGAGAAGCCTCCGCGTGTCCCGAGGTAGAAGGCTCATTGAGATTGCTCATTTTGGGAATTGATTGAGGGATTGGATTGGTGGCTAGAAGAACAGGATGATTTGGGCATTACTCAAATAACTAAGGGTATTTCTGGAATTTCTTCTGAAATCACATGCTAAGCACAAGACCCAGACATGTGCCAGGCACGTGATATTTTTCAGGAAACTCTATAAATACCCCCTTTCATTTCAATAGAAGAGACTTTTTTGATTCTCTTTAAACTGAAGACATTGAAGAAGACTTTTGAATCCTAAGAGTTCTGTCATGTGTTACTCGAGCAATTGCCTACATGTTCTTCTCCCATCTTCAATCAATCAATCAAGACCGTACTCTTTGTGGATTTCTCTCCTCCTTAGCCAATACGAAACCCTAACTCTAGTAAGGTACGATTTCCTTACCCACATGTATAAAGGTTGAAACTTTAACTATATATAAGCACAATATTTAACTAAATCTAATAGATCTAACTATATTTACAAATAAATGAACAAAGATTCGATTTTCACATTGGGGAATGTAGCAACAAGCTTCTTTTGACATGAATCTATGCTATATCACTCTCTATGTATAAGATCTAACTATGTAATGCTAAATATAATTTAGATTTAGTGATTTTTGTAGTGATTTTCGAGGATGTTACTTTCTCTCTATAAAATGAGCTATCCCTTTCAAAATGAGTTGTTGATTCTTTCATATAAGCCCTGGAGCTAGCCGTAGGTGTACCTACGGCCAGTCACAGTTTGCACCTGCGACTGGGCCTCGTGAATCCCGCAGTCTCGAACTTCGTTCATTCGGTCATCCATGTTTTTCAAATCGGGAAAAGTTAGGAGATGTGTCTAACTATCTCGGAAGGCTTATGTTGAGTGTTGTGCAATGAATTCGAGTTTGATCAATTTTGGGTCCGAGAAGATAAAGCAACAAGCCGAGAGGTATCTTTCGGTATCCGAGTGTAATCAAATAGTTTGTCTTGGGTAGTTTATGTCTCGGGATTGTTGTGGTTGCTTTTTATGCCCTCCTCCTCAACTTTGTAATCATCGCTCGCTCGAATCGTGTTGTGATTTGGGTGAATTTACACTTTTGCCCTTCTGCAAGGTTGTCTTCGGGGGTGAAGTTATGTGTTTGTCTTTTCGCGGGGTTATTTTCGAGTAAAATTACGTTTTCTCTCCTTTAGGGTTAGTAAAAAAAAGCCAAAATTTTGGGTGTCTACAGTTCTATTATCATTCTATTTTATTCATAATTACAATGTCATATTAACCACAAAAAAATACAATAATTATTAACTTCACCGGAATAATGAAATACTAAATTAACTAATGGTGATAAATTAACACGCAGGATACTAATAAGAGTCAATTTGAGACAGTTTAATTCTCAATATTAACCATTATCCAAAGATTTCATAAGCACAAACGAAAAATTAAAGTTAAAAAAAAATTTGTCTAACTTGTTAATAATTTTCCTTAGGAAGATGGTATGATTTGTTAAGAAAGAAAATTAAACTTGAATAAATCTCATTTTTGACAAATATATTTAAGATTGATAATTTGGGACATGAACATATAAAAAACTAAACAACTATTTTAATTTATTTACTTTATTTTTATTTCACATTATTATAAGAATCCTAATATGTATTGCAATTGTGAAATTTATTAATACATGAAATAAAATTGATAAAAATTATAGAAGGACCTTACTTATTATATATATATTTTAAAAAAATTACTACCAAGACTCTTGTTCTGATAATTAATAAATCGACATAAATATCTGCAATGTATATAATTTTTTTTAGGAAATTGTTAAATTCACAACATTTTTTTGTTATTTTTACAATAAAAGTGTCGCTATAGATGTATAGCGACGGTAAAAATCGTAGCTATAGAATCTATAGCGACACTTTTGTTGTGAAAATAATATTTTTTGTTGTGGATTTAACAGTTTACTTTTTTCCTTGTTACTCCATAATTCATGTATAATATTTATTACCTAATTATCACGGTAACTTATGAAAGTGGAAAAATCAATAATTCTGACAAATGTTTTTTTATTAATTAACCAATAATTCCGAGAGAGGATGAAACGGAGTCGTTGCGAACTATACTGTTGACGCCTGTCCTCGGGTCGGGTCGTACCCTTCTTCTTCTTCTTCTTCCTCTTCATCTTTCCACAGTTCCACAGTTCCACTGCTCTTTTACTAGTTTCTCACTAGGTCACTCCCCAGTCCCCTGGCTGGTTCTCTCTTTCAATCAGTTGCTGGCGTTTGATGGTCTCTCTCAGTGGCAGTAAGGTAATTTCACTCCCTATACATCAATCAATCATACGAAACCCTAACCCCACTTTATTTGGCCTTTATCCATCCTTCTCTATTCGTTGATTTGTTTTTTACTATTCGTGGGAACTGGGTTTGATTTATTACTAATTTTGAGTAGAATATGTGGGTTTCTATTGGGAAAAAAGATTTTGAAGTACTTACTTGTAATGGTAGAGGATTAGTGTGATATCTGCTGATAAAAAAGAAGTTTTTAGACAGTGTAAGCCAGTAGTCCTTTCCAGGAGAGTAATATTAGGTAACTTTTATGAAGCCTGAGCTCTTTACAGTTTCTTTACTATTTTGTGATTATTATTTTTTTTATTGAGATTTAAGTTTATTTCAAGTATGCATTCATCGAGAATTTGTATGTTAGTTGTTTGACAAAATGATTCAGTTTATATCAACTGTATGAACCATCCTAAATAAATTACTGTTAGAATGTGGGAAAATTGCAAATTGAATATATGGGTATATGATGGCAGTAAATTTTAGCAAGTATAGTTAGCAATGTACTTTTTTTTTTCCTAATGGTGCATGCTGTATCACGTCTGGGATTCTATGAGCTTCCATGATGGTAATACAACTTCTTTGTACAGTTCTCTTAAGCATGAATATTTTTTTCTTTAGCTGTATGAAATGATATTATTTATTTAGTTTAGCTTCTAGGAGGACTGTTTAAGTTGTCTGTCTAAACTTCTGATGAAATTGAAGAATTAGTACTTTATTGTCTGGAGTTACAAATAACATGTCAGTGGCGCGTTTAAACTCAATTGTTATGGGGCAATATAAGCTGAAGAGATAAAAGAAACTCCTAGTTTTTTGTTTCCAGACATTCTGACACTTCTTCTTCAATTTTTTTTCTGATTTCTTTTCTTATTTTGAGTCTGTTTATGTCCTGTTCCATTACCTTTACAAAGCAAAATGTGTAGTTGTTCGTCGACACTCCTACAAAGTTGTTGGGGGTAACAAAATGTCGACAGATAGGTCATCATATCCAAATCTTTTTGGCTACAAAGAAATTTTAGGCTACAAATTTTTTGGTAGCTAAATGCAAAGATTTTTTGTAGTGCCTTCTTGTTTTTTCTTTTGAGGGCTAACTGATTTGTTGCTTAATTGTGGTTGTGAATCGTGATTTTGACTTTTCAAATTAGTTTGATGGTTGAAATTGGGACAGGCGTTCGAATGTTGTAGTAAACTACTTCGGGATGCATAATCAACTGCCCTAGCCTTTTATGTGTAAGTCTCCATGTTGCCGGAGGGTTATTGGAGATATGGATAGTGTGAAGACTGTTACTCGTCTCAAAGGTATGATCCTGAATTTGTGATTTTCCTTATCTTAGTCTTTCTATTTTTCCTAAACTACTTTAGCATAGGCATTATTGTGTAGGTATTGTATTTCCTTGATGTTCTTTAAATTGGATTTCTTCCTTGTCTTTAACAAGAACAACGAAGATTAGAACAAGCACACATGAGAACTGATTGAACTTGTTGACATAAACCCCCATGTATAAGATTCCATCTTATCTCGGGTTCTTCTTTGCCCTAGTTTCTCTGCTGTAGCTTGGGGTATTGCGATTTTTGCTAACCATGTATCGTCCACCATTACTGTGGCGTTATTTTTAGCCACAGAAAGAGTTGCATTCGAATGCTGAAAAAGGGTTGATATCTGATTGCAGGTTCTTTGTGCTTTAATCAATTTCTATTACTCACCATCTGGTTGTTGAGTTGCAAAGATGTGGTGGCACTTCAGATGCCTTCTAAGCCAAGTCACATCTCTTTGAAGTCTGAGCTTGGTAGTCCGCCTAGGACTGGACTCTTTGAACCAATAGAAATTTCACCTTCTGTTCTACCTCATTACCCCGTTCCTGGAGAGGCTTTGCCACCAATGTACCCCATTTTTCCAACCACGTACAATCCAGTCTTGACCGGGAGATGTCCTGCTAATTTCTCTGCTATTTCGAGTATCATGGAAAAAACAGCAGCCGACTGTTCTCAACCTTTAGCAGCACTTGTAGGGAATGTCATATGTTGTCCCCAGTTGAGTAGTTTACTTCGGATATTCCAGGGATACTACAGCACAAGCTCTGATAGTTTAGTGTTACAAAATGCGGTGGCTGATGATTGTTTCAAAGATATCATTAGTATACTTGCTAGCAGAGGGGCTAACGGTTCAATACCAGCTATCTGCTCTATAAAGTCATCGAATCTTACTGGCGGGTCTTGTCCTGTGAAAGACATAACTACTTTTGAAGAAACAGTGAATACAAGCAAATTACTGGAGGCTTGTAGCAGAGTTGATCCTCTTAAGGAATGCTGCAGATCAATTTGCCAGCCTGCGATTATGGAGGCTGCACTTCAGATCTCATCGTCAAAGTCGATGGTCAACAATAATAAGAATATTGTTGGAGCTGGAGAGCCCATGCACATTGATGCTCTTAATGACTGTAAAGGGGTTGTATATTCGTGGCTTTCTAAGAAACTCTCAGCAGATGATGCAAATTCTGCATTCCGAATATTATCTGCATGTAAAGTTAACAAAGGTACATATTTTTCCTCTATTTTATTTCCATGATGATTTATATGAACTTGTTAGAATTTCAAGCTCTCTAAGGAGACACTAAAATATTCATACACACTTTTTATGGGTAATATATCCTTTAGAACAGAAAATTTCTTATTAATATATCCTAGGAAAATTGCTTGATAATATATCCTTTGAACCGTTTGCTAACCTGAAATTTTAGTAACTATTCAGCCTTGTTGAAACTTCGACTCACTGCTATACGTTACTTTTTGGAATGTAAATCGAAGGTGAGTCATAGTTTCAACAAGGCTGAATAGTTACTGAAATTTCTGGTCTTTTTGATATACTATGTACATGATCTAATTTAGTTTGTAAATCATTTCTCTCATACATGTATTAGCATGTAGCATGATCACTTAGATAAACTTTTCAGTGAGAGGCATATGGCTCTCTTTAAATGCACATTTTCCTATTTTATATGCCATGATTTCTCTGAATGGTTATGGTTTGTACATGTAGTTTGTCCTTTGGAATTTAAACAACCATCTGAAGTTATTAAAGCATGCCGTAATGTTGCTGCTCCCAGTCCTTCTTGCTGTAGCTCATTAAACAATTACATTGCCGGAATACAAAAGCAAATGCTGATCACAAATAGGCAGGCTATAATCTGTGCAACAGTATTTGGTTCCATGCTAAAGAAAGCTGGGGTTCTGACAGATGTTTATGAACTTTGTGATGTTGACTTAAAAGATTTTAGTATCCAAGGTAAATTATTTGTTATATTTTCACTTGAAAATTTTTATATCATTTCTCATCAAATTTTCTTTTCCTTTTCTGATCTGGTGTTCTTTCCTTTATTTTTGGGTGGATCTTGACACTGGCTTGGAGCAGTATATGGATTACAAGGTTAATTCTTTTGCTTCTTTCTTGCTTTTACGCTCTGTTTATGAGTTTTAAAATGGACAGAAAAGAAAAGAAATAGACGAAAATTTTAAGTTTTCTTTTCAATTCTTATGTTTTTAAGTTTTTTAATAAATGGAAAAGAAAAGAAATGGATAGAAAATTTGGCCACTTTTCCTGCCAAAGTTTTCCGTCCAAAATTGGCCTGATTTGGACGGAAAAGAAATTGGAATAAGTAATATTTTTATAATTCTCATATTATCCTCAACTTTTAATATAATAAATTTTAAATTACAACTCATATCCTCAATTTTAAATTTTCTATTCTTTTCTATTAAAAACTCAGAAACAACCCAAAGGAAAATTTCAAATTTTCTATTCTTTTCTTTTCTGTTCTAATTTAAGTTTTCTATTATTTTCTTTTATGTTTAAAACTCAGAAACAGAGTGTTAGTTCTTTAGCTTATATATTTTATTCTTGCTTTATTTTTTTGTATTGTATATATTGCAAACAAGTTAGATTTTACTTCGTGAAATTTATGTTGTATTTTGCAACATTATCCCCTTATGCATCTAGATTTCTGCTTATCTATTTGCTAAGTCACAGATCATGGTTGGTTTTTTCAAATTTTATTTACCCTGGAAATTTTAGGATTATTGACGAGAAACGAAACTTGATTTAATTATTTATTCTTTAGATTTATCAATTGGGTAGAAATTGATGTAGTTTTAACAGTTATTGGGGATTATTAGGCGTCGAGTTAATTATGTTGCTCAAGTATTTTTTATATCTATTTTCTGAGTATAAATTATGTAGTAATTAGAGTTATTTCCTTAGTAGGATACAAGTAATTTTATAGTTTTACTTGGTCTATAAGTTTCAATTTTTTCTAAGAAAGTACTGTAATTCTAAAAGTAATGAAATATTGAGAGTTTATAAAATTGTCTGTGAAGTGAGGAACCTCTGCGAGTGAATTCTAAACATCATGCGAGGTGGCTAATTCTCTGTAGAGGTTGTCATCAATCTTTCTTGATTGCTATGAGGAGACCCTAGTGATTAGGTGCGGAGCCTATGCTCTAGACAATTTTTTCTTGTCCTTGAGTGGTATTTGTAGTCGTACAATAGTTATCATTGTTGATTCTTTTAGCTAAATTCTACTTGAATTCTCCAATTTGACAAGGTGGTTGCATGTCATATTTTTGATCATTTGAGATAGTCAAGGAGGTATTATAGAGTTTTAGTTTGAATAGTAGTTGTGGGGTTTTTATGTCCGCTCCTATTGTTCGTGGATAGTTCTTACCCTTATTTGGTTAGAGATATCTAGCAGTACTTTATGTGTGGTTAATGCTGATTTGTCACCGCTAATTGATCAATTTTGGTTGGAAGTCGGTGCACCTCATAGTCTTTTGATTTGGTTTTGGTAGTCGGTTCAGGAAAAATTGATGATTGATCAAACTACACTGAATAATAGTACCCAACAATACACCGTAGATACATTTGCTTTTCTGAAGCTGTTATGGATTTCAGTTTTCCACTAATTCATAAAAAGAAAAGTAAATCAAAGAGGATAAACATAAGTTGCACTTAAATTTGCATATATATATATATATATATATATATATATATAGAAGACGGATCTAAAACATTCCTCTTAAATAACACTCTCTCTTAAATAACACTCCTTTATTAAAACCAAGTCGTTTTAGATATTCTTTTAAAAAAGAAGTGGGGCCGCGGGTGGCATTTTTGTAAATAAAAGGAAAGCAAGTGGGACCACTCTATTTTAATATTATTTTATTTTTTAAAAGAATCTTCAAAACGACGTAGTTTTAATAAAGGAGTGTTATTTAAGAGTAGTGCTTTAGATCCGTTCTGTATATATATATGAGGATATATATATATATATATATATATATATATATATATTTAATTGAGAGTCCATTTCATTTTTGTATATCCCAAAAGATATTCCACTTTCAAAAAATTAGATTAAAAGTGGCATAATATTCCACATATACCAAAAATGAAATTTAAGTCTGTATTTTACTTATATCCATATGGTGTTTAAATTACGTTAGGATGTTAAATTGGAAATTGACAACTTCTCTCGACATGCATGATTTTCGTAAGGGGGCACTTCCAAATCCCAATTTGGGATATATGGAGTAAATCTCTACTGTCCGATTCCTTGTATCTCTATAGAATTCACTCAGCCTTATTTTCTACTGGAAACTAATATGTGAAGCTTCAGTCTGTGGAGTTTTCTTTTTAGGTTTCTCTGTTGGCAAGTAAATGATTGGATCATTAGTTCGAGTGAAGAATTCATATTTAATGTTTTTGTTCACTATATACTTCCTGTGGAAAAAGGGTATAATATAGACTGCTAAGTCCAAGGGAAAGGCTATGTGATTTAGAAATTCAGAGTAAAAGTACAGTTCGTGTGACTGCGCACTGCTATCGCTACTATTATTACCTAGAAGGCTAGACCATGAATATATCCAAATAGAATCACAAAGTGATAAGCAAAATCTATCTCATTGCCATTGATAAAATCATTTATCAATCTTTGTTATGATTTGATTACAGGATGTTTGCTTAAAAGCTTTCCCGCAGATGTAGGATATGACAATTCAACAGGCATCAGCTTTATATGCGACTTGACTGACAATATTGCAGCTCCGTGGCCTTTGTCATCCTCAATCTCATCCTTGTCTCTTTGTGCTCCTGGTTAGTATTGAAGAGAACTATGTTTACCTAGTCATGCTTTCTGCGTATAATTTTCTCTCTGATTTGTATTCTAATTATTTCACGTACATAAAATCCATAAACTGACGGTTGCTGCTACATTTGCAGAGATGTCATTGCCTGCACTACCAACATCGGAGACTTTGAAAAATCCTGGTGAATATCTGCCAACTGTAAATTTGAGCTATTCTAATTTTTTTTTCTTTCCATTTAATATATTTAATCCTCTAGATTGATTTGTTTAACAACTCAATTATAATCCATGGATATGAACATCAAGAAAGTGACACCATAAAATTACACAAAGTTCATGTTATCTATAATTGTAATGCAGCATAATTTGTTTTTGGATGTTAAAGAGACTGGTAGGTATAATTTGTGATTTTGTATTCTGTTACCGGAGCTAATGAATTGTAAACAATATGATTTTCTCTAGTTATAGTTTAGTTGTGCAACAGTGTAATTTTACTCGAAAATGTGCAATAGGGTAGATATAAAATATAGTGAAACTTTTTATTTTAATATAAATAGAAGCAGATTTTGAAACACAACCAGAAGTTTCTGCTAAATAAAAGGGTCATAGTCATGGTTGGTGAAATAATTGTGGTGAATCCCATAATGACTTTTTTCATTTATTTTTCAGCTTATATATTGAAATTGCTGTTGCTTGTTTGGAGTGAATGGCTAATCCCTGTGTTATGTTATGTGCAGGCTGTCGTGGAGCTGGGTTGCAACTCCTGGTAACAATTTTTTTGTTTTTTGCGCTCACTTTGTTGTATTAAAGAGACTTAGCCAGAGGCTTCTAGAAATCGACTGTGAGGCCAGATTACATGTATATTTCGAGTATAATTTCTCATGTATAGTAGCGGTTTTTAGCTCATCCAATTCTTAATCAGTTATGCTCTGGAACCTGCTGGGAAGGATTCCTTGATGCTTGTAATAGAGAAAAACCCTGCATTTCAAAATGAAGGAAACCTCCTACGGTAGTGCTTTGAACCTTTCTTGAATCTGCATGAATTAGCAGTTTTTGGGGAATTGATGGAGTCGAATGATGGAAAATAAGCTCCTTGCAGCAGGTTCTTAAATGAAAATGGAGACTGGATCTTCGCTTTTTGCTGGCTAGAATTTACTATATATTTGTTCTTGCATTAAAAAGTAGCAAATTTGAAGGCTAATAAGGTGTTTGTGTCAATGGTTGATCCAGAATCAAGCATTCGAGCAAGATTAGAAATGATTTCATCTGGCTCATTTTCCTCTTCTTTTTCCGTTTCAAATGTCGAGCAGGATTACTATACCTTGACATGAAATTCTTTACCTGCCATTACTTATAGAAAATTGATCTTTCCACATACAAATCTCCTTCACATAAATGTGTAGGACTACAAACGAACCGAACTGTTCGCGAACCGGTTCGGTTCGAGTTCGACTTGCTTGCCTAGCCGAGTCGAGTTTGCAAATAGTATTTCGTTCGATTGCTCGATCGAACATGTTCGCGAACCATGTGATTCGATTCGTCTTTGATCACGAACAGTTCGGTTCAGTAAGTTTGAGTTCGGTTTGATAAGTTCGAAATCGGTTCGAGTAGTTCGATTTCTTAATTACATATTTAAATTGTTTCTAAAATTTTAAATACAAATAATTGGTTATTTCATATTAAATTCTAAAGTTTGTCTCGTTAATAATTGTTAAATTTGTAGTTTTTTTTATTACCTAAACATCTTTTTGTTTTTTAATAATTTATTATAAGTAAATTTTTTTATTAAATAATTAATAAATAATAATGTGTACTTCTTCACCTCTAATTTTTAATTTAATTAAAATAATTTTAATATTTCCATACAATTTTGAACAATGAATGTTGGATTATTATAATTTACATCCCTAATAATTTAATAAATTATAACCCATGTCATAAAACACATAAATAAAATTATTAATCAGCATGCAATGACAATTTGACATTAATTAAATAATCATACAATACAGTTGCTTACATGTACATGAGTTATTAAAATTGTCAAATCGAGATAGAGAAATCAAGTCTTCAATGTACGTATCGAGACTTCAGTAATAGAGTAATAATTATTAAATTATTTATTGAATAATTTTGAAACTTTTAAAAACTATACATAAATTTGAAGATTGAAAATAAAAACTAGATATTAAATTTAAAAATTGTAAAAAAAATTGAATATTAATTAAAAATGACAACAAAAGAAATACATTACTAATATTAAATTGTGAGTTTTTGATAATTATTTGTTTGTTGATTCTGCTTGAAGTGGTTAGATCTTGAACAGTTGAAAGCCTTTTCGATATTAAAATTTGATTGTTGATATTTGTAATCAAGAATTTCTAAGTACTTGCTAACTTTTAACTTTTAAGTTCTAACTTCTAAGTTATCATTTTTGGTTTTGGTCTTTTTGGATGAATGATGATTATAATATTTGGTCTAATTTTTGATTGAATACTTAAACTCTTAGATAAGACATTTTTTGATATTTATTTAACTATTTTTTGCTTCAGAGTTCTAAGTTTGTGTTTGTGAACAAATTTGTGTTCGTGAGCAAGTTTGTATTCGTGAACAAGTTTGTGTTCGTGAACAAGTTTGGTGTTCGTGAACATAGTTTGTGTTCGCGAACAAGCTTATGTTCGACTTGTTCGCGAACAACAAACGATCCGAACTCGTACATAATTGTTGGTTCAATCAAGTTACTTGAACATGTTCGAGTTCGACAGAATTCGGTTCGGTTCGTTTGCAGCTCTATGCAAGAGCAGTGGCGAAGCCATTAATTTTTGTCAGTGGGGTTGAAATTATTATTGAGTTACAAATAATTTGGCGGGAGTTCGGGGACAGCGCCCTCGAGCCAATTTTTTTTTAATATTTTATACTTTCGAGTATATATATATATATATATATATATATATATATATATATATATATACACACACTATATTTTCATTATAATGAGTAATAATATATGGCATATATACACTATATTGACTCATACTAGACTTTTTTAATCACAACTGTTCATAAGTAATTCATTATTTATTTTTAAAAATAATATAAATTAGATTATTATTTAGTTTAAAATATTATAGAGAGATACATATATTAAGAGGATACGAGTCGTATGTGATTAAAATTTGATTGATAAAGTTATAAATTTTCAATTTGACCCCGTATAATAGAAAATTTATAAAATTTTAGTGTAGTCAATTTATATATAATACTTAAAAATTTTAAAATTTACCTTACATTATAAAACAAAAATTTTTTCCAGTGGGGGCGATTGACCCCATACCACCCTATGTGGCTTCGCCACTGTGCGAGAGGGATCGAGTGGAAATATCATATTTTCACAATTACAAACAATTATAGCAAATATATGAATAATAAAGTATTAGGTAGCATGTAAAATGCTAGGGCTTTATTTTCTTTTCTTGGAACAAAATAGGACAAATTTGTAATAACCAACTCTTTATTTTCTTTTCTTTTAAAGTATTCCTTCTCTCTTAAATTCGACAAACAAGAAAATAAAGTTAATTTACTTCCTCTCACTTTCATCAAAGATTTAAGAATATTATAATTGAGGATATTGTGTCATATTTTATACTAGCATCACCAAAACGTAACCTTTTTTTAATACTTTTTTTTTCCTATTTGTACTTGTGAATTGGAGAGAATGTATATCATGTCTCTCGTTAATTTTGAGACAACTAAGAAAATATCCTTAATTTTGATTTGGTTCCTACTTTGAAAATTGTCATTATATTATTATTTTTCCTTCACAGGAATAAATTTTGGAAGTAAAAATATAAGTGAGTGCCTCGTTTCATAACATATCTCCTTCATCCTGAAATTCTAAATTGATATAAATTCATTCAAGTTTTAAGAGTAGCAAATATGATAACTAGTACTACTTTTTAGTTGTTTATAATAGTTGTAGTTATTTGTACTAAATTAAATAAATTCGTGTCAATATCCCTTGTTGGCGTACAAATTGACTTCAAAAAGTCAAAATAGATCTCTAATTTTGGAACGAAGAGAGTGCTTTTTTAATAAGTTGTTATAATATTTTGGAACGGATGGAGTGTTGACTTAGTCATATTCCATCCTTGAGTTTTGATGATGAATTGCTCATATACTAAATTGTTTTATGGCTTTTCAAGTATTTGTTGATAAAAGAACATTGGTGGGATTCTCTCGTGGATGAAGAAATATTTCTTTACTAGGAAACAAGTGTAAGGTCAATTGCATAATGATTGCATAAGTTCAAAACAAAGTCCCACATCAATAAACTGCACGTCAATTGCTTTCACTATATACTACCCAGTACCAACATTATGATGTCCCTTCGGGGACATCCGATAAAATTGGAATGATACAGAGAAGATTAGCATGGCCCCTGCACAAGGATGACACGCACAAATCGACGAATGGTCCAAATTTTTTTGCACTTCCCAACAATCCAAGGAGCTCCTGTCTTAATTGTGTGATGATATAGCCATTCTTCAGTCTTTTGAGATATGAGTTACTCGGGAGTGGTTATTATAATCTCCCTCTCTGCGTGTCAACAATGTATTTGGTCAATTGACCAACTTATCGTGAAGTTACCAAATCCGAGTTGCTCTGAGCTCTTTCATAAGTTTGTAGGTACTCAACAGTGAATACACATTGAGTTAACATTCCATTAGTTTAACTCTGGTTTATAGCTACTCAACAATGAATTCGCATTTGCTCTCCAAGCTTTGGGTAAATGCATGTTATGTGGAACTATTGGCTCTAAACTCTTTATAACCTCGCATGTGACTTAAAATAATCAGCTTTAATTATATAACATTTTTATACAAATTTGAATATGTGAATTTATAAAATACTTTGTTTTGTTCTTATTATAAAATGATGTTATTTTAATTACTATGTGAAATTAAGATTAATACAATTAACAAGAACATTGACATTAATAATTTATTAATATATATTGCTGAAACAATATTATCGAAAAAATTATAGTACAATTAACAAGAACATTAACATTAATAATTTATTTAAATATATAAAACAATATTACCAAAAAAAAATATGTTAAAACTAGATTCTATCAAAATTAAATAATATGGAAAATGAAATTATACTTCAAAATAAACGACGAGAACTAAAAAAAGAAACCACTTGGGGGTGAAAATGAGTTCGAAATACAGTTCATATGGACTCAAAAAATTCCAACAAGATTCGGATCGGATACCTAAACGAGTCGAATTCAAATCCATTTTGAAAATCGAACGAGTCGAATCCGAGTAGCCCACTACTCTAAAAAGGAATGATATTACTGTAAATAACTTAACTTATACTTTTACAATTTTTCTATAGGGAAATAAAGAATACTACACTTTTGAATAACAACAAATATTCTGCCAACTACAAAGATTAAACCAAAGCATAGCAAGCAGCAGGGATTGAGCTTCCACATAAAAAGCTTTAGCGCCAAAGGGGATATCTAGATCCAAAACAGGATGCATCAGCCCATGAACCGTAAAAACCAGCAGCAGCTCAGCTATGTTTGTGGCAACTACCACCCACCGGAACATAAATAATCACTCGACTCAGCTCCCTTGCACTGCACCTTACATAATTGGATGAAACTTCCTGGAGAAAATAAGGAGTTGGTGCCATGAGCAGTAAAAAAAGAAGTACAGAAGAACTAAGCTGTCCACTACCCTTAAAAGTGAATCCACTCTTTGAATAGGAACAGATGGGTCAGTGCTTTTGATGCACTTGTTTGCAGTAACATCAAAATTCATACCTGTGTCAGTTTTATTTAACATGCCCTTCTTTTTTGTTCACACAAAACTGTGGCATCCACTTACCCAAGAAAGAAAAAATGGCACCTAAGCATATGGTACTATTACAAAATAGTAAAAAGATGACACTTAAACAACAAAGTTTTTATAAAAAATGTTGTGGTATTTTAAGGGTATAACGTTTTTAAATTTTTTTTTATCTATGTTAAAAACAAGGAGGGGGTACAACTGTGGCTAACTGAGGGACGAAAATCTACATGAGGAAAACCCTTCATACACATCTGTTTTACAATCCTCAATCAAAATCTCCGATTCTTCTCACCCTCCACCCCTAAACCTTTGTGTAGACAATTGAGGATTCGGGTAGTGGAGGAAGAAAGCATGAGTGGGACAATTAGGGCGTTTATTTCTTCCTTTTCGGAGTCTGGAATTGGAGGAGGGGAAGAAGAAGATAGCGGTGCCCACCACCGGGATTTGATGTAGCAATTGACATATCTACTCTCTGTGTGTTCGAATTGGAAAAGCTCTAGCAATTGACATATCTACTCTGACTATATTTCTCCCGAGTTTCGTGGGGATCAGGTGGGGGCTGACCCTTTCAATCAGGTAAGTAATGTAAGACTTAATCTAACATTGTTTCCACCAGATACTTCTTCTGTTTTTGT
The DNA here is from genome assembly GCA_016801055.1 of Panax notoginseng. Taxonomy (NCBI): domain Eukaryota; kingdom Viridiplantae; phylum Streptophyta; class Magnoliopsida; order Apiales; family Araliaceae; genus Panax; species Panax notoginseng. The sequence continues at coordinate 137,171,515 of CM029023.1, forward strand.
GTTGTCAAATCAAATCTAATCTAATGTTATATCTAAAACCACAAGGCATAGCTGGTTTGGTGAAAGTTCTGTACATTTTCATTATTAATTCAACAAGATAAATGGAGAAAATATTAATATCCATTCTACTGCTTTTACAACTCGTACACTTCAAATATCCATTTAGCAAAATAAATTGAGTTATTTTCGGTATCTGTTTTACTGTATATAATTTTCAGTCTCCATAAATTGCAATTGGAGACTCTTCAATATCTATTTTACAAAACGAGTGAAGATGTTTTAATGTCCTTTTATGAAAAAAAAGAGTTTTAAGCATAAAAAGTTAATCCTCACCATTTTGATAATAATTAGACAATTTTCATTTAGTTTTGAGTTGTCATAATTGATAAGAAAACATCTCTACCGTTCCGGTATTAAACATATATGCCTGTACCAAGTCAACAGTCAATTATTTTTAGCGTAATATATATTCCTTAATATTCGCAAAATGAGACTCTTTTGGTGGATCAAAGGGATTAAATAAAAAAAAAAGACAGATTATGTCAGTTTCTCTTTCCTGAAAAGTTACTTTGACCTCGCACAACATGCATTGGATGTTTCAAGTAGGAGTGTAGGCAGGGCCGGCCCTGAGTTTTTCAGGGCCTAAAGCGACAAAAAAAAATGGGCCTTTTGCGGATTGCTATTAAGATAGGCATAAAAAAAATTAAGAACTTTTCCTGAACAAAAGAGCATCAATACGAAAGAATACCAAATATAATAACCAACTATTTCAATATTTTCTTTCTTTGTTTTTTTTCCAGATCCAGACATATACTTTTTAGGAGCCATAGTGAATTAAAATTTAAAAATTTGCAAAATTCCAGCATAATCTCGTGATTATCTATAAATTAATTATCAAATAGGGCCTCTTTTATAATTATTAAGAGTCTAACACTACTCTCAAACAATTAAAAAAACTTAAAAGAGATTAAAATTTTCACTTGATTCATAATAGCATACACAAATCTACTCAATCAGTCATCAAGTCCAATTAAATTAAACAATGCTTCTAAATCTCATAAACAAAACAATTAATTTCAAAACCCTAAAAAATAGAATTAATACCTGAAATTAGCTTGAAATTTATGAGAAAAAATACTGGAATAGTATTTAACACTTGAGCCTTCTGATTTAAATATTCTATTTAAGTAATGAAAGGAAAATAATATTTAAGGGGGGCCCTAAAAATTTGTGGGCCTAAAGTCCGGGCACCTTGGGCTTTAGCCTAGGGCCGGTGCTGAGTGTAGGACACAACTAAAGTGCTCCTTCACTCAAACAGTTCACACAACACAGCCAAGTTCAGATGAGAGATGATAATAGTACCTTTAGCAATAACCACAAAAGTATCCATGTACATTTTTACATGTACTTTGATATATCCATCAGAGTCTCAAAAAACGCCAATTGATGGCTATCTTGAACCCATCAACTCCTCAAGTCTCACCTTTCCACTGCTCATTAAAAAACACAATAAACTAGTGAAATCCAATTTATATAGAAGAATTAAATCAAAACGTAACAGCTGCTACTCCTTAAGCAATTCAATTATGTAACTCTTTTTCCCCCCTTTTTTTAATTTAATATATATTTGGCCTTAAAAGAATCAAGTAAGGAATAACTGATACTAATACTAAGTTTCACAGTTCATTCGAGATGAAAAGGTCAATTAATATCTAAAATCGAACTTTTGAAAAATAACATATAAAAATAAATAAAAGCATACAACTGAGGAACAAAAACTACCTTTGAGGAAATGAGGGAATAAGCTGTTGAACCAATTGAATGAGAACAGAACCACATTCATGCTTGTCACAAGAGCTCTTTTCTCTTGCAACTGCACAAGATAATACAGAATATCACAATCAGTTTTGGAATATTATAAATGTGAGCTTGTGAGAGAGAAAGCAGACAGAGAGAGAGAGAAGATGAATGTGATGGAAGGTTCAGGCCCAAATTATTGTCCCTTAATTAAACCTACATGGATTCTCTAGGGTAAAATAACGAAATATAATAAGTATAAACCACAATGAAATGAAATTATAAGTATCTCTCAAGGATATGCATCGTTTCTCCTTTTGATTGGCTATTGGGTTGGAGATGGAAAGGCATCTTTTTTGGGAAGATGTTTGGTTGGGGGATGTCCTTTTGCTTGCTTTTCCTCGATTATATTATCTATCGTCTCCCACCAGTGGCGAAGCCACATAGATTTTGTGGGGTCAATCGAAAAAAAATTTGCTTTATAATGTAAGGTAAATTTTAAAAATTTTAAGTATTATATATAAATTGACCCTACTAAAATTTTATAAATTTTCTATTATACGGGGTCAAATTGAAAATTTATAACTTTGTCAATCAAATTTTAACCACGTATGACTCATATCCTCTCAATATATGTATCTCTCTCTATAATATTTTAAACTAAATAATAATCTAATTTAAATTATTTTTAAAAATAAATAATGAATTACTTATAAACAGTTATGATTAAAAAAGTCTATTATGAGTCAATATAGTGTATATATACCATATATTATTACTCATCATATGTTCATTGTAATATAGTATATATATATATATACTCGAAAGTATAAAGTAGTAAAAAAATTGGCTCCCTACCAAATTATTTGTAATTCAGTAATAATTTCGACCCTACTAACGAAAGTTTCTGGCTTTGCCACTGTCTCCCACAAAGGGTCCGTGGCTAGATTTGTTTTGGCCACCGGGAAGAAGTACTAGGAAATTATATTTCTTTCAAAATCTGAATGATTGTGAAATTATTGAACTATTGATATGGGTTCTCTCCTTTTGAATTAGTTTGTTCTTTATCCACTTCATTTGATAAGAGACTTTCAGCTATTGATTCATTAAGAGTTTTCTCTTTCAAGTCATTTTCTTTTATATTGTTAGCATTAAGCTAATGGAGAAATTTCCTTCTGCCAATAATATTTGAAAGGCAAAATCTCCCTCTAAAATAAAAGAAGTTGCGTCTTTATGCCTTGATAGGCTTATAACACTAATGATATGCTTTAACAATGGGGCGCTACAAAGCCTTGTCTCACGTCTGATGTAAATGTAACCTAGAAAGGATAGCTCCCATTTTATTCTAACTTTTGCCTGGGCACGAAAGTTGTTGAGTTTGTTAGTTGGGTGTTTGGTGATTATTGGGTTTTTGTCCAGCGAGTGTTGAGGAGTTGTTTCTTACCAGGTTCCAGAGCTTTGTTTAGAAGAGAGATGGTAAGGTGCTCTGGCAGCGTGGTTTTGTTATTCTCTAGGAATTTGGGCAGATAAGAATGCTCGGAGTTTTATTGATTAGTGTACGTGTCCTTTCATCTCCTTTGAACAGGAACATTTTCTAGGCTTCTTTGTGGTCTTCAACAATGGATGCTTTTGTTGGGGATTTGCTGAGAGATTGGAGCAGCTCTTTTCAAAGGACATTGACTTTTTTTTCACTTTTATAATTACGAGGATTTCTTTTTCTTATCCTTGGCTTATCCTTTTGTAATCTCTTTTCTCTAGTATATTCATTTTCCCTATCAAAAATAAAAGGAAAAAAAATGCTTGCCTGCTCCTAATTCCAAATTATGTGTTCCTACTTCCTAATATAAAATTATGACATATTCTTGAAAAATTGATTGTTTTGGGGCTTATTTTGAGATTTTTTGCCCTTTGCTCTCAAAAGCATACAGACGTGTCAACAGTAGTTATATGTATTCCAAAATCCAAATAGCATCATCACCATTCGGCCATAGCAAGTAATGAGAACTATACGAAAGAAGAATATGAAGAAATGATCAAGAAAATGTGGCAAATAATCTAGCAAGAAAAATAAATACCAAAATATTTTCAAGTTTATCTAACCAAATTTGGAGATCTAAAGAGATGGTGTCGTAAAATACCTTGAAACTTTTTCGGATTTGGTTCATTGCTTTTGAGATATGCTAATTCATCCACATCTAACTCCACGCCTTCTATTTGTGTAAACTCATCCAACATACGACCTATGAGACGATAAGCAACCAAGCTTGTCTCATCACTAGCTTCTTGAATGGCAAGGTATGGATTTCTTCTATCCTTGCTTTGTTTATCATTTACAAAGTTTGCTTCCCTACATGAAAAGCTAGACGAAACAAAATCTGGGGTGTTTTCTGAATCAATTGTAGGTTCTTGTTTCATGACAGCATTCCCATTTAAAGAAATAGCAGAAGAATAGGCAAGTTTATTTTCTGTCATTTTAAGTGAGCCAGTATCAGTCAGTCCCAAGTTCCTTGAACTTCCAAAATAGTTCTGGTTTCCATCTATACTTTTTGGGGTATTAAAAACTTTTGGTTCCAAACTTGATGAGGAAGGAGCAGAACCACAAAAATTCACTGAATTCATCCCAGTAATTTCAGCAGACTCGAGTTTAACTTTTAACTTTCTACTGGTTGTAAGAACGGGAGAATAACAATCTCCTTTAGTTGTAGAGGGTTGTGGAGTAGAATTAATCGGGTTGGTCTCTCCGATACTTTCCATTTGGTCACATAAATCCTTAGAATTAAACGTGCTATATTCCGGAAGCTCGAGTTGTACGTCATCGTCATCGTCATCGTCATAGGCATAGGCATCACCATCATCACTTTCTTCTAAATCCTCCATATACGAATCCGCAAAATCATGGTCAAACTCGTGTTCATGAGATAAATCCCACACAATCTGCTTTGTCTGGGCACTCACACTCAATATACATTCCACCTCTTTTTCAATTTCCTTCTTTGAGAAGTATCTAAAGGGAGCACTTCGAGAACATCTATTTATAATAGCAAGAGTTTCCAGTAACCATTCCGGGATACTGTCCATATCACTGCATTCGAGAAGGTATTCAGTCAACATATTCCTTATTGCCATTCGTAAACTCCTGTTTGTCAATTTAGCATTTGGATCTAGCAAAAGCTGCAAATTATTTAGCTCCGAAAATCTCACCTTCTTATTGAGAAGCCAAATAGCCTTGGCAATCTCATTCTGCAAAACTTCTATTTCTGGTGAAAACTTTCTGAACTCTGTTACATAGGGACAGCCAAGAATTAGCTTTAAGGTTAAGCCTGCAACTGACATTGCTTTAGTTAATGGTTCCTGAAGTTCATCCCCTTCATCGATTTTAGACAACATTTCCATACAACTTTTTCTCAAGCAACCAATTAACACCGCTCGACCCCATCCAGATTTTGGGGGCTGTAACTGGGGAATGTATCCTTTAATGCCTCTGAGCTTCCTTTGCATTGCGCTAAGGGCACGAGTAGGTAAGTCATCAAGTCCATTCAATACCTTAATAACAGCAGCACGATAGGATTTAGATGGAGTCAAGAGTGTCTCACGATTCCAATGAAAATTTTGTGGGTCCTTGAACACTGGAGATAGCTTTTCATATATGTTCTCATTTAGACTTTTACTTTCTTTTGGAAGAAATTCTTTAATGATCTTTTTCATCTTCCACCGGGTTTTCTCAAATTTAATTGAGCCACATGTCAGTATGTCAGCAATGCTGCAAAGGCCTTTATTTGTCATACCATCAAGCAGGGAGTAAAAATCTTCAACACTGTTAGGAAAATTAAAGGCTTGCATATTTTCGCCGAATACATTGTGTGCCCTGTCTTCATCACATCCTCCAACTCCTTTTTCAACAAAAGTTTTGATTGTTTCATAGAATACCTGAAAACAGATAATAAGAATCATTACAACAACGAAAATACAAACCAGAATAAGAAGCAATACAAACACAAAATACGTTGCCAGATCAAACATAGTGAAGTTACCAAGTTTGCTGCAGGCTAGCTATTGTCATACATAGTGGAGATGATTTCAGCTAATCATGACCATTTGTCTCATTAACACAACAAAATTCTTCTGTTCAATGAACATTGGGAAACTAATATAACAAACTGAAATTTATTATGAAATATGACAACACAATCATACTCCCAATTCCAACTGAAACTTAAAAGTATCTATAACTATAGTCATTAAAGTTGGATAAGGAAAAGGGGGTCGGGGTGGGGGGATTAATCTTTTAATGATACAATCCTGGTAACGATACTTATAACTAGTGCAAAATAGAACCATAAAGGAGTAAATAGCACTAATCTAGAATATTGCAACTAATGGGAACTGGGAAGTTTTGCAAGATCATCATACTAAGTAAATATAAAAAAGAATCAAAATGGTATGAGTCGTGGCAATAGGATGAACTAAACGTGTTCTGCATCATTAACTTCATCCAAAGAGCATAAAGAAATTATCAAGTACCTGGAAAGTAAAGTACCAGAGCATGACGAAATGAAAAAATACAAACAAAAATATTGAATAATAAGCTCCTCAGGAACAAGAAATCAACAATTTCACTAGCCACCTCACACATGATATTAGCAAAAAAAACAAAACAAGTTTGTAAAGGAGAAGATTAGCATGAGAAGCTCAAAACAAGATTAACATAAAAATCATAGAACAATCGTAAATCTCAAACTGCGTCATAGAATGTTTGCAACTGATTTACTAGTAAATGAAGAGAAAAATTGATGTTCAGTCAATGTTCTCCACATTGACAAACATAGTTGATAGTACAAGTATTTTCCTTTCCTTCTTTGTTTTATACTTTCTTTCCATTTTCTCCTTTGTTTTAGATAATAAGTAAGGATAGTCCGCCTACTATGTTTTCTGCAAGCTGACGTATTTAAAACAATATAAGGTAAATTTTGTAACGAATAAAGGATACAAACTTCAATATATAGCTTTCATCATAATATCAATTGATATGCCCACAATACTGACCAGAAACTACTTATAACTAAAACAAAATCAAGGAACAAACACTTCAGATGATTAGCAGGATACCTTAACCAATGTTGCCTAAAACGAGGATTATTTTGGTTCGTGGAACAGCTAGGAAACATAATATGTTACATAGGCTACAGTGGTACATAGTACGGAATTCCCTTAGAATTTAAATGCAATTAAGCTTATTTTCAGAGAAGATATATAGTTAAATCTAAAAGTTGAGTCTTCTGAAAATTAGTAAGTAAAAACACTTCAAGCATCCAATACTAAGTTAGGAAACTGATATATTGTGCAATTTATAGGTAGAAAACCAAGAAAAGTTGAATTGTCAAATTTTGAGTTCTAGAATGTACAAGTACTATGTTTGGAAACGGAAGTACTAAAACGATGTTCACTAGGTCAATAAGAGTATGTTCCAACTCTAATATCAACGATACATCGGCACAAACAAGAGTGCATGCATAATAATAGGTACAAACCCCAGAAAATTATAAGACAAACACATATAGATCGTTAACAAATAAATCCTCTAACATTTGACATCATATAGCAAAACAGTACCATCATTCCCCTCATAAAACATGTTTTACATCCCCTTTTGAGTTAACCAATACTATAGTTTTTCACAAACATAGAATATTAACTTGAGTTATGGTGCCTTACCTCTGACAACAATTTCCCCCCACTTAATGTCTCATTAGCACTGTATTTTACCAAGAAATTTTAAACATTTATAATAGGCTACAGTGGTATGCCAATGGTAATTCTCACAGTACGGAATTCCCTTAGAATCTAAATGTAATTAAGTTTATTTTCAGAGAAGATATATAGTTAAATCTAAAAGTTGAGTCTTCTGAAAATTAGTAAGTAAAAACACTTCAAGCATCCAATACTAAGTTAGAAAACTAATATATTGCGCAATTAGAAGTAGAAAACCAAGAAAAGTTGGATTGCTAAATTTCGAGTTCTAGAATGTACAAGTACCATGTTTGGAAACGGAAGTACTACAACGGTGTTCACTAGTTCAATAATAGTATGTTCCAACTCAAATATCAACGATACACCGACACAAACAAGAGTGCATGCATAATAATAGGTACAAATCCCAGAAGATTATAAGACAAACACATATAGTTCGTTAACAAATAAATCCCCTAACATTTGACATCATATAGCAAAACAATACCATAATTCCCCTCATAAATCATGTTTTACATCCCCTTTCGAGTTAACCAATACTATAGTTTTTAACAAATATAGAAGATTAACTTGAGTTATAGTGTCTTGCCTCTGACAACAATTTCCCCCCACTTAATGTCTCATTAGCACCGTGTTTTACCAAGAAATTTTAAACATTTATAATAGGCTACAGTGGTATGCCAATGGTAGCTATATGAATTCTCACAGTACGGAATTCCCTTAGAATCTAAATGCAATTAAGCTTATTTTCAGAGAAGATATTTAGTTAAATCTAAAAGTTGAGTCTTCTGAATATTAGTAAGTAAAAACACTTCAAGCATCCAATACTAAGTTAGGAAACTGATATATTGTGCAATTAGAGGTAGAAAACCAAGAAAAGTTGGATTGCCAAATTTCGAGTTCTAGAATGTACAGGTACCATGTTTGGAAACGGAAGTACTAAAACGTTGTTCACTAGGTCAATAAGAATATGTTTCAACTCTAATATCAATGATACACAGACACAAACAAGAGTGCATGCATAATAATAGGTACAAACCCCAGAAAATTATAAGACAAACACATAGTTCGTTAACAAATAAATCTCCTAACATTTGACATCATATAGCAAAACAGTACCACAATTCCCCTCATTAAACATGTTTTCCATCCCCTTTTGAGTTAACCAATACTATAGTTTTTCACAAACATAGAAGATTAATTTGAGTTATGGTGCCTTGCAATTTTCCCCCACTTAACGTCTCATTAGCACTGTGTTTTACCAAAAAAATTTAAACATTTATAATAGGCTACAATGGTATGCCAATGGTAGCTATATGAATTCTCAGAGTACGGAATTCCCTTAGAATCTAAATGCAATTAAGCTTATTTTTAGAGAATATATATAGTTAAATCTAAAAGTTGAGTCTTCTGAAAATTAATAAGTAAAAACAGTTCAAGCATTCAATACTAAGTTAGGAAACTGATATATTGTGCAATTAGAGGTAGAAAAGAAAAGTTGGATTGCCAAATTTCGAGTTCTAGAATGTACATGTACTATGTTTGGAAACGGAAGTACTAAAACGACGTTCACTAGGTCAATAAGAATATGTTCCAACTAATATCAACGATACACCGACACAAACAAGAGTGCATGCATAATAATAGGTACAAATCCCAGAAAATTATAAGACAAACACATATAGTTCGTCAACAAATAAATCCGCTAACATTTGACATCATATAGCAAAATAATACCATAATTCCCCTCATAAAACATGTTTTCCATCCCCTTTTGAGTTAACCAATACTATAGTTTTTCACAAACATAGAATATTAACTTGAGTTATGGTGCCATGCCTCTGACAACAATTTTCCCCCACTTAATGTCTCATTAGCACTGTGTTTTACCAAGAAATTTTAAATATTTATAATAGGCTACAGTGGTATGCCAATGGTAGCTATATGAATTCTCAGAGAACGGAATTCCCTTAAAATCTAAATGCAATTAAGCTTATTTTCAGAGAAGATATATAGTTAAATCTAAAAGTTGAGTATTCTGAAAATTAGTAAGTAAAAACACTTCAAGCATCCAATACTAAGTTAGGAAACTGATATATTGTGCAATTTATAGGTAGAAAACCAAGAAAAGTTGAATTGTCAAATTTTGAGTTCTAGAATGTACAAGTACTATGTTTGGAAACGGAAGTACTAAAACGATGTTCACTAGGTCAATAAGAGTATGTTCCAACTCTAATATCAACGATACATCGGCACAAACAAGAGTGCATGCATAATAATAGGTACAAACCCCAGAAAATTATAAGACAAACACATATAGATCGTTAACAAATAAATCCTCTAACATTTGACATCATATAGCAAAACAGTACCATCATTCCCCTCATAAAACATGTTTTACATCCCCTTTTTGAGTTAACCAATACTATAGTTTTTCACAAACATAGAATATTAACTTGAGTTATGGTGCCTTACCTCTGACAACAATTTCCCCCCACTTAATGTCTCATTAGCACTGTATTTTACCAAGAAATTTTAAACATTTATAATAGGCTACAGTGGTATGCCAATGGTAGCTATATGAATTCTCACAGTACGGAATTCCCTTAGAATCTAAATGTAATTAAGCTTATTTTCAGAGAAGATATATAGTTAAATCTAAAAGTTGAGTCTTCTGAAAATTAATAAGTAAAAACACTTCAAACATCCAATACTAAGTTAGGAAACTGATATATTGTGCAATTAGAGGTAGAAAACCAAGAAAAGTTGGATTGCCAAATTTCGAATTCTAGAATGTACAGGTACCATGTTTAGAAACAGAAGTACTAAAACGTTGTTCACTAGGTCAATAAGAGTATGTTCCAACTCTAATATCAACGATACACCAACACAAACAAGAGTCCATGCATAATAATAGGTACAAACCCCATAAAATTATAAGACAAACACATATAGTTCGTTAACAAATAAATCCCCTAACATTTGACATCATATATCGAAACAGTACCATAATTCCCCTCATAAAACATGTTTTCCATCCCCTTTTGAGTTAACCAATACTATAGTTTTTCACAAACATAGAATGTTAACTTGAGTTATGGTGCCTTGCCTCTGACAACAATTTCCCCCCACTTAATGTCTCATTAGCTTTGTATTTTACCAAGAAAATTTAAACATTTATAATACTTACATCATCATCCCTAAGCAGCGATTCGGGTATAATCCTGCAGGAATAAATTGGAAACAGAAAAACCAGACTTAAAAACTGTTGAAATTAACTCATAACTAAACCAGATAAAGGGGTCTATGAACGAAAGGAAAATAAAATAAAAAATACTCCTACTACAGCAGACAAAAAAAAAAGTAAGCCATTGAGGAAAAGAGAAGAAATGGAAAAAGAAAGCGTTATTTTTTAGCACGAGACAAACTTGGTGAAAGGAATTTTTCAAGCTAAATTTGAGCGAAGTGCTTTGATAATTTTTCATCAATATAATCCCTCAAGCTTATCAGTAGTTTAAGTTTTCAGTGTACTTTCAAGATTATGATCCGAGTCCAATTATAAAAAAAACAAAATATTGTTCGACAAAACGAGTCGTCTTTTTATTTATGGCAGTAGAAAATGACATACTCAAGTTAAACATCATACTTTCACTGCCATGCCACCACTACTAAACTAAAACTCACCGAGGATAAACATGGAAAAAAAATATTATAACCTTAAAGTTTGCAAATTTAACTTTTTTGTGGAACAAACTACAAAGCAGTATCTTGGCAAAATGCAAAATTCACTAAAATATGACCAATATAAAAAATAAAAAGAAGGTTAACTGAACAAAGTTTTCTAAATGAAAAGGTTAAAAAAATTACATTCACAGACATAAAAGCATACAGTACCTGTTATTTTTAGAATTGGATCCCATCACTTTCTTCTCTTCAGATGAGGATATAGGAAGTCCAACTAGCCACCTGCAAATTAATCAATCATCTAGTACCATTTTCAAATATATATGCATATTGTTTTCCAACTCCAAAATTGCTGATATATATATATATATATATATATATATATATATATATATATATATATACAAGGGAAAAACAAACCTTCGTTTGAGTTTAAGCTGATTCTCTTGATCCTTGAATTGGGACATCAAGGATTTGACATCTTCAGAAACGAAATCCATTTTCTGCCCTAATTTTTTGAATACCCAGAACAGTAAGAAAGATTGGGGCAGGGAATTTCTTCAGGGTTTTACAGGGGGTTTCGGTAACATATATGAATAATTATCACTAATACTTTTCGGTTAACATAATTATCGGATGAAAGGGGGAAGGAGATGATTAAAAAGAAAGGGGCATAAATTAGTTTTTGATCACTGTACTATCATTCGGTTTTTATCGTGATTACCGAATTTTTTTTTATTACAATCGAATAATTGTACTTTCAAAAATTATAAAATAGTCATTTCTTACGATTTTCGTCCAAAAAACAGACGGAAGTACTGAGTTGGCATACACGTGATTTTAAAATGATGACGTGTACACATGATTTGCCATGTATATTAATAATAATAATAAAAAAAATATTAATAATTTTTAAATAATAATATAAAGTCATTAATTTTATATAAATACATTTGTAAACATTATTATTATTTTGTAATTATTATTATTATTTAAAAATTATTATTATTAAAAAATAATATAAATTCATTAATTTTATATAAATACATTTGTAAAAATTATTATTTTTTTGTAATTATTATTATTATTTAAAAATTATTATTATTTTGTAATTATTATTATTATTTAAAAATTATTATTATTAAAAAATAATATAAATTCATTAATTTTATATAAATACATTTGTAAAAATTATTATTATTTTGTAATTATTATTATTATTTAAAAATTATTATTATTAAAAAATAATATAAATTCATTAATGTTATATAAATACATTTGAAAAAATTATTATTAATAATATTATTTAAAAATTATTATTATTAATATTGTAAAATTATTGTTATTATTTTGTAATTATTATTATTATTAAAAAATAATATAAATTCATTAATTTTATATAAATACATTTGTAAAAATTATTATTAATATTGTAAAATTATTGTTATTATTTTGTAATTACTATTATTATTTAAAAATTATTATTATTAAAAAATAATATAAATTCATTAATTTTATATAAATACATTTGTAAAAATTATTATTAATACTATTATTTAAAAATTATTATTATTAATATTGTAAAATTGTTGTTATTATTTTGTAATTATTATTATTAATTAAAAATTATTATTATTGTTGTTATTATTATTATTATTTAAAAATTATTATTATTTTTTTTTATTATTATTCTTAATAATATTATTTTTATTATTATTATTTTTAAATTATTATTAAGATACAATTATTTTTACACGTGACAAAACCATATACACATCAGCAAAAAAAACAGTGTCAAATCGTCAACTCAGCACTTCCGTTCGCCAACTCAGCACTTCCGTTCGTTTTTTGGACGGAAATCGTAAAGAATGACCATTTTGTAATTTTTGAGAGTACAGTTATTCGATTGTAATAAAAAAAATTCGGTAACCACAATGAAAACCGGACCCTAGTACAATGACCAAAAAGTGATTTATCCCAAAAAATAATTATCAAAATCAATCAAGTCCAAAATATTATAATTAAAATGGGCAATATAGTCGTGCACAGCTGTATATGTTTTATTTGTATACAGTCTGTCAAAACTACGCCGTTTTAACGGATTTGTTTTATAAAAAAAACAGTTTCTCTCCTCCCAAATCAGAAATCAAAAATAAATCTGCCAAAACGACATAATTTGTGCAGACTGTGCATAAATAAAACATACACAGCTGTGTATGACCATTATTCCCAATTAAAATAAAGATAACTACCAAATCACAATCTAGCATGAAAAAATAGCTGCCCAAATACTAATCAGCCTGCAACTATTCACTATTGTAGACATGTATGAACATGTATGTATACAAGTACTATACAGACTGGTAGGGAGAAGTAATCTCCCAGCTTTTTCCAACTAAAACTACATCTAATGCTTCTAGTAATATACAAAACTATACATTACATCTTCACTCAAATGTTCTTTCACATTAAGCTTACTATCTGTCCGTCAACCAAGATCGAAAAGATTGAAAAATAAGTCATTCACAACCACTGATGATGATGAAGGATTCCTAAAAAAGTTAAGGATTAGCAATCTTTTTTAGAAATCGAAAGCATTCTTTCTCCCATTTCTTCTTTTCAAAATTCTGGCAATACCCAATCGTAGCAAAAACCTTTTTCAGACGATAAGGTAACTTTAGTCTGGAATCTGGATAATGGTAATTCCCTGGTTCATGATTGTTTCCTGCAAGAATAGTTGCTGCACAATGCCATGGTGTATTTGAGCCAACATCTCAACATTGAAATAACACGACAATGACTCAACTCGGGAATACCTAGTTCCTATTAAACTTTTAAGAAGCTCCAGTCAAGAAGCAGTTGCTACTGCTAGAGCTGCCCATTGCACAAGGCACATCACGAACTAAGAACTTCACAATACGAGTGCCAAGGAAATCTAATATCTCGAGACACTCGTGTAGAACAAAGTCGGTTACCAACATCACCCATTCTTTTTCATCGTCTAGATACTTGAGCTGGAATGTACCTGTTTGTATTTTGAACCTCTTTGCAACTTCATCGTACAAATGCAAGCACCCTGCTGAAGGCTCGAATTTGAATCTTACCGTATCTTCTTTGTAGGTTGCTTTAATAGTAATTTTTGATTCACCTTCTACAGAGCATGTTCCAGCTTGTGAACTCTTCCATTTACCAAAGCTTGGTGAGCTTGATGAACTGCCATTTACCAGTGACCCATTTGATGAGTCTGTCGTGCCTGAAGTAGTGGGTTGATTGTGTTCAATGATCCCATCATCTTCATCTATCTCAATTGCACCATTCATTATGGTATCCATCTCATCAAGAGTAGCCATGGAGCTAGATATCTGAGAAATAAATTGGGACTCAGATTTCTCTAATTTCAAATCAGCCGTGCTTAATCCACAACTTTTACTTCTTTCTTTTGGAAAATAAGATCCCAGCGAGGTATTTTCAGAATAATTCCAATACACGGGGTTAGGACTCGTAGACTTCGACGGCCTTGCATCTAATTCAACCAAATTGGAGTCATCAGGACAGGTAGCAAGAGAAATGTTGGAGCTATGATCTCCATTCCAAGTATTCGAAGTTGGTATGATACTAGGCGAGCCTGTTTGGTTTCCACCCATATAAGACTCATCTTCCACCTTCACTGTAGAAAATTTTCCATCAGAACAAGATATGGAAGGCACCAACACTGAATCTTGGGATACTAATTCATGATTTTTCGGAACAAGATTTTTATCTGAAAGGATGAAACTTTTTTGTGCATCGACCTGTTGGATGAAGGAACCTGCTGCCACTAGACCCCCTGTACTAGGGTCAAATTTCAATCCTCCTTCAACCCCTTCAACAGAGTCGAGCACAGTTTGTATTTTCCTTAAAGAACGGTTCACCTTGTTTATCTTGCGCGACGGCCATCTTGAGATCCCATGTTGTCTACATATCCTTTTCAGTGTAGTAGGACAAACTACAAAAAACAAAATATTAACAATCAGAAACCATCCTTTTACTACAGTAACACATTATATGATATAAACAAAACATTTAATATTAGTAACGAAAAAACATAGGGAAACAGTAAAATTTCATCAAAAAGTACTAATTTTTAATTAACTGATCCAGAAGTCTGTGACCTTTGGGTTCTAGATGATTCTACGAATCAGAAGTTCAATTGTCAACATTATATACCTTTTTTTTTATCAGAACTTATAATTCCATTTTTGTTTTAATATTCATCTCAAGCACTTCAACAAAATTTCAGTTCAGACCTCAAAATCAGTAATGAACAAGTCTTTCAGTTTGCAGGGCTTGATGCCAACCCCAAAAGATTATAATAACAGGAAAATAAATAATTTATATGAAAAAAATTAAGGCAAGGTTGATATGATCACGCGATGTTGGTTAGAAATTTTATTTTAAATTAATCTTAAATTCTAAGATTGGTATTATATGTTCCTTCTCAATGTTGTGTATGTCTTCAATGTTTGTTTAACGAATACTTTTTAAATGTGCCAAAAATAGTTGGGAGGACAATAAATTAGTAAAATTGGGTTGATTCACTATTTTCGAAGATGGAGTGTGTATCTGGAATCTTACCACCAATACTTTTAGCAGCATCCTTAAGACTTCCAGAGAAGTATTGCTGAAGAACACTCAAGCTAACATTTTTCTCTGTTGTACTTCGCTTTTTCGCCATTTGCTTCTTTGATCCAGCCTTTGTCTACATTTGCAATAAAAAATCAGAGAAAATATATAAAAACCATTGAAATCAAGCGGCACAAACATATATAACAAGAATTAGATCATCTTTCATATTTCATACCAGATCTCTCTCTTTTTATTTCTACATCATTTTTCTTCTATAATAAATGTTTATTGATGCGAAGAAATATAAAATATTGTTATAATTTAAGCAGCTCAACCATATTCTTCGATAACACATGGTAACCCTAGGGTTAACCATATTACCACAACACGGTAATTAGGGACAATAATTTCCACAACACATGGTAACTAGGGACAATAGTGTCTCCCAAAATTATTCATGGCAAACATATTAATTTGTCACATAGGAAGAAAGCAAGTT
This sequence comes from Panax notoginseng, assembly GCA_016801055.1. NCBI lineage: Eukaryota > Viridiplantae > Streptophyta > Magnoliopsida > Apiales > Araliaceae > Panax > Panax notoginseng. The sequence continues at coordinate 137,187,848 of CM029023.1, forward strand.
GAAAAGATACCTGTCCAGGACAACCATCTACTTCCATTGATGAATCAGACAATTTTGAGGGCACTTGATCACTAGAATTTATATTGCTATTTAACAATTCTTGTTGGGAGCTGCTTCTTGATAACACCACTGGCGGCAACTCTGTGACTGAACCCTCTTGAAACCCAAATCCAGAACTGCCTTGTCCACGTAATTCTGCATCTGAAACCGTCCTCAAACTCCTACACATCTTCTGCATAGTACTCGAGAGATTGTTCAATAGGAGTTGCTGTTCTGCACTCCCTTTCATACTAAGAGGAAGAAAGAACTCTAAAATATAGTCATCGTCGCCAGTATAGGTGCTCCTTAACCTGATTGCTACAGCAGCATTTAATCCGAATTTGCGAGCATGATGCACAAGTGGGTACTCACTTATATCATATTCCTTTACATCTGGGAAGAAGAAAGGATGATTGGATTGAAATGCTCTTCCAGTAATACCTTGCCCTTCTTGAAGATAGTGTTCGACACAAGCATGCACAAATCCTTGTGTTTCTCTATCATTCACATAACAAGCCGTATCCTCAATACAAAGTATACATTTCTCGTTTGCACTTGTATTATACCCTCTAACACGTACTCCAATGATTTCATCACCACTTCCCGCATTGTAAGTACATGGAATCCATGTTAGAGCAAGTGGCAATCTATGTGCATGGCATACAGCTCGTAAAACATCAGCTATCTCACCCAAAGCAGCCCTTTGATTCTTTGATAGGAACTGCAAAATAATAGATGACTTAGAAAAAATATAATTTCAGATTACAAAAATTACTCAGAAGAATCATTGAGGAATTCTTTTATCCGATCTAACTATCATTTGCTGAAATGACAAAATAAAATTTACTGATTGAAACCTGGGGATAAAATTGAGGAGGTGCAGTGCTCCTTAGATTCACAGCCTGCAGATGTCAGGGTTAGGAGTTAAGATACAAAAGACATTATTCGCAATAAAACCAATAATTAACATTGATAGGCCACTAAAGTATAAATTATAAAATGATTACTCATGTGAATATTGATAATACATTTTCTTTTAATGTTTTGTATATTTTATTGTTTACAGAAATTGCGGAAGAACTGTGTCATATCAAGGACGACAAATTTCAAGATAAAATTTCAGAAAGTGACAGATGAAGCGATTCGTCTAAGGCTGGTCCATAACAGAGACTTATCAATAAAAAAAGGCAGATCCATAATACTGCTGCAGACTAGAAATACCAAAACATACACATTTTGTTCTCATGTTTCTACCCGTCTCAATCCACTCTGGACTGACAAATTTTTATTTTATATTTATGTAAAACTGTAATACCCAGAAAAAAATAAATAAATAAAATTTTATATTCTTAAAACATATTGTTTGGACTTTTTCTTTTATTTGAGTTAAACTTGTTATTTAATTAATTTGGGCTAATAAGTATTAATAAGTGATGAATAATTAACTGAGTAAAATTGGACTTTTCTTATGTTTGACAGTTTTGGTCAAATTGTATTTAATTTATGTTGACTATAATAAAAATGTGGCTAATTTGGGCATTTATACTAATTGGGACAAACTAATTTCTAAGTATTTAAGTTTGGGCTTGTTAAATTATTTGAGCCCAAATTAAGGTGATGGGTTTAAAAAAAAAACCAAATTGGAATAGGAGTAATATATTAGGTTAAATTCCTTCATAATATATTTAGTGACATAATAGACTAAAGAGGGTTTCTAACGTAGTTAGAAACGAAGAGGAGGCGGAAGAAAGACTTTGAGATAAAAGAAAATTTGGGAACAGGATTGTGAGACTATATTTAACATAATTATATCTCCAAAAGGTAATTATTGGTTTTATTTTTTGAATATAAAATAATTAATTTCATTAATATGATTACAATTTGTTTTGGAGAATCGACTAGATCGCTTGTTTAATTCAATGATATGTAATTTAGAATATTTGATAATTTATATATTAAATAAGAAATTAATTTGTTAGCCTTGGTTTGGTTCGTAAACAATATGTATGTATATGTAAGGTATGGTGCCGTTAATTCGACAAAGTTGAATCTTAGTTTGTTCATGTATGTTAATAATAGAAAGCTGATTTTAGAAGTGCCAAGTCAGGCTTGCTGCTTTAAAAAAAATTAAAAAAAAATGATGACTTTTGAATTGTAATTGCGTAAAGGAGAGCATGGTCATTCTGGTGCATATTTCAATGGGATAATTAATTATAATTTAGTTTTCCATCAAATTCTTGTTACATATATTTTATAATATGTTGGTTAGAAAGTTAGAAATCAGTAAGTGAATAAACTTAGCATCAGGAGGCTCAACCGAATTAATAAAGAATGAATCTATATTATATTATACACTACCTCCGTCCCATAATAAGTGATTTTTTATTTTAAATCACACATACTAATACACAAGCTAAAATGGCAAAAATACTCTTAATATATTTTCTTTAAAGTTGAAGAGTTAATGAGTGTCATTTAATTGTAGTAATTGCAAGATGCAATAAATACCATCGGCTGCATAAGGGCATATATGAGAAAATTTTGTAAAAATTGTATTGGAGTTCTAACACATCACTTATTTTGAAAAAAAATATTAAGTCTAAAAAATCACTTATTATGGGATGGAGGTAGTATATATTATTTTTGGAACAGAAGTTAGTATGAATCTTGGTGTACTTTGTATATAACGAACATGAAGCTCATATTATTTTATAATAATAATAGTAATAACAAATCATGGAACAATGGAAATTATTAATTATGAATTTAATATACTGTTATTAATTTATTTATGTTAATTTGTGTAATTAGCTCGGACAGAAGAAACTTAACGAGTTATATTTGAAATATAAATTTTGGGTATTACGTTGCTCAATTCAGGTACGAATTTCGTACTCTTTCAGCGATACTCTTGTTAAATTTGATTTGTTCGTTTGTTTCCTTATTTCGAATTCTGTTATGATTTCACATAATTGTTTCCTGTGAAATAAATATATTAGTTTCATTTTAGAGTTGATATATATGACTCGTATTTGTACTCTTTGAATTAGGTTATCATGGTTAGTATTTATTTTGATAATTGTAAAGCGATACATGTTGCTACCTTCTTTTTGAGACATTGTGACTATAATTTGATTTGGTTCAACATGTACATATAGAACCCTTTTGTTGGTATTATGTCGCATGTGTTGTGACATGATATTTTTGTTATAATATACCGTAGGATATACCTGAGCTATAACCACATGTGGGGGTACCACAGGCATGTCGTCTTCGCACGAGAGGCATGACACTCTCCGTGGCGCGTGGCGGTGTGATTAGTCCACGGCGTCTCCATTTGGGCTCCGGAGGAAGTGGGTCATTTGGTGTTTTGTTGTGGGAGGCGTATGGGTTAACCCTAGTTTTCTGTTATGCGAATTTGTGATGTTGTGCCAAACACACCTATCCGATTTGCATACATTTAGATTCGCGGTCCAATGTGTGATTTGCCTGTGTGGCATCATTTGACTTGCATGTGTGGCATTGTTTTGACTTGCCTGTGTGGCAATGTATATTTCTGAACTCACTCGGTATGAAATAACACCCAACCATTTGATTCAGCTTATTATTTCATTGTATTAGTTTTGTTTGTTTCTGTTCAGTTCAATTCATTGAGTTAGTTATTTCAGTTCGTTATTTCTATTCTTCTATTGGTTTCGTCAATTCTGTTGATTCAGATATAGTCCATTCGGATCTTTGGAGATTATATTTTCGTCCATATTTACACTTGAGGCTTTGTTCAGTATTTTGTTTCAGTTGTTTTCGTATATCAGTTGTATATCTTTTGTATATCTGTATCCGTACTAGGTAATTGGCTCATGCTGTGTTTTTCTTCTGGCAGGTTTGCAGGGGTGATTCAGGGCTAGTGTGATGAGAGAGTTGTCTTTGACCATCTAGGTTGTTTCGATTTTTGGTTTTGGTTATTTTGACTCTAGTTGGAGAATTGTATTTAGTACTTCATTGATGAATATCACTATTAATATTTTGAAGTTATTAGTGCTCTGTTTACTTTTTTTGAGGTTTGTTGTGCTTTGCACGTGACCTCCCTTTCCTTTTTGGGAAGGGGGTGTTACAAAAACTGTCACTTATTTTGGAAACTCACACAGGGGGCATAGCCCAAAACTCAAACCTTTACTGGACTGGTTTAACACGTTATAAACAACTCCCAAGAATCTAAGAAAGAAGACAACTCACAAGTTAGTAAGTTAAAATGGAAGGACGAATCATTGCAATCATTCTGACCTTGCGTTATGTGGGGGTCCAAACACAGTTAAAACCTTTGAAGTAACCGTTCAACAAGTTCAGTTCACCATTCCGAAAGTGCCATATATTTCTCCTTTTCTATTATTCAATGGTTAATAGACATGACAAATATTAAATAAAAAAAGTTTGAGCACTAACTAGAATTCGGAGAGGTTGGTTTAATAGCAGCTACGATGATTTTTCTTCTCAGTTGGCTTAATAGCACAGCCTTAAATATAGAATGTGTACTTATAAGTTGTAAAGACATTAAACAGGAGAACTAACCTTGAATGCACGACAGACGTGCTCCATCTCTGAATCAAAATTGGATTTTTCTTTCAAAGTGACAAGTTCCAGCACAGCACAACATGACTTTTCCAACAGATCACTGCTGAATATAGGTAAGGCAACAGATCCACGAACTTCATGGTTTACTGCGTGATTTACCCGCAAGTATTCATTCTCATTATAGTATCTTACGTTTGAGGTCCACTCCGGTATTTTGGAGGCAAATACATGGCCAGGAAGCCCAGGAAGTGACCCTGGTTTCGCTTCTACAGCAAAGGTGAATCCTTGAGAAACTTCACGATATCCTGGCAGCATCTGATCAAGCAAGTAGGGCTGTTCAGAAGTGCTTAACCTATAGTGATCCCCATGCTTAATGGGTACCCAAACTTGGGCCAAAATTCCCCCACCAGATGACTCCTGAAACAAAGATAATGCACTGAGCATCTTTTCTGCTAGCGGTCGCTCAAGTGGCCGAGGGATAATCCAATTCCCCACATCCATAATGTTGTTTTGCTGACAAGAAGTGCTACTTCTTTTTGCACCTGAGCCCTCCCCATCCACAGGATTCAACAAAAAACCAAACTGGGGATCCATCTGCTGAAAAGCCATTTTTTCGCCAGTACTAACCGAACTTCTGACCACATCGCCATCGGCCACGCCAAAGCTCCCACAGCTTTGTTGACTGAACTTCAATTGATCTAAGGGCGGGCAATTTGTGGACACCAAGTCAAGAGGTGCAAATGAATAAGACCCGGACATCTGATCTGCCATTGAGGGACTGCTGAACCATCCGGCATATGTATCGAAATTCATAAGGTCTGCAACGTTGTTAAATGGATCCTCCAGCCCAGAATACCTTGTCACACCATCCAATGATGTAATACCATCTATCTGAGTTCTTGGAGAACCCCAGGAACTAATACCCTTTTCTTTAGAAGAAAAAGGGTATTCCATTTTCAAATTTAAGAAAACAAAAACAAACTCAATTATCAAATGCTAGAATTCTTTCAAAAGATTTTCTTCAAAAATATATTTCCATCCCTAAAATCTTCACCAACTTGAACACCAAGAGCCCAGTATCTGAACATTATGCCACTAGCCTCACCAATCTTTTAGTCAAAGAAACTCCTAATTCAAATCAAGAACTCAACTTCTTCAATTAAACAACATAAAACCTGCACTGCCCACAAATGAAAATCACCCTCCTTCACCCTTTATATAAAAACAAATTAATACAGCTAATATTTATTATTAAAACAAAAGGCACTACTACATACACACCTCAAACAGAAATTTCACAGTGTCCCTCTCAACTTAGCCGCCAAAGTCGCAGAGCAAAGAAAAAGCTGCAACTATTAATCAACAAAATAGAAAAAAAACAAAAAAATAAAACTTGGGCCAACGGTTATCCCCACCCTTGTACTAAAAAAAGGTAGGAGTTCAAACTTTATAAGTTTAAATTCTGTCTTAAATTAAAAAAATAAAATAAAAAACAATTTAGATAAACCTTCTATCAACAAATACTAAAAAAATTTAAATAAATAAGATTAAAAAAGGCCCAGAAATGCCAAACCCAAATTGAATATGGGAAATTGGGAATTACCTGAAAATGGAGATGAAATGAACCCAGCCCCAAATACATAACTTTACCAAATTATCAGCCCCAAGCCTATCCTTTTAACTGGATAGCTTCCAAAAACCGACCAAAGTATCTGCCTTTACTTGCTCTACACATAAGTGGACAAATTTCACAAAGTTCTAGAGAGAAACAGCGAACATGGTATATAGATAGAGATAAAAATTACTTTTTTGGTAGCGAGAGAAAGTGTTTGCTAAAAATGGAATATACTGCAAACTAAAGGGGCCATGGCAAATGGGCGGCTGAAAAAGGTTTAGTTTCTAAAAATAGAAGGTTTGTTTAAGAGGAGTTTAACTTGGGGATCTCCTTTATAGTCACTGTTTAAGGTGAAGAAGACTGAGAGAGAGAGAGAGAGAGAGAGAGAGAGAGAGAGAGAGTTTAGTTTTTTTTTTTTTTATGCTTGGCCTTTTTGATCCAAATGCAAAGGGAGCTGAGACTGACATAATGAGACTAAAATGCAAAAGTACGCTTTAGTCTGTACCATTTCTGTAAAACTCATCATTTAACTTATATATTTACAAAACCCTCCCTTCAAGATGTATTAATTATACAAAATTCAGCCTTTATGTATTTTCGGTTAAAAATCCTAATATAGTCAAATTATTTCATCTAATTTCATCATTTCAAAATTTTAACTTTAGAATACTCATTTTATTTCACTCATAATTAACAAAAAAGGTCTCATAATATCAACATATTTATTATGTCAATTGATTATTTTTGTAAATGTCTCGCACTCGATTTTAATGTGTGGTTATTATTAACTATTTTATTAAACACTACAAGAAAATAAATTATATAGATTATATAAACACATGCCCATCAATTTCCCTCATTAATATCTCCACAAAAAAATGCATTAAATGTGACGAACCCAAAGTAAAATAATAATTGATCGACATATTGCAGAGGTAGAGAATGAAATGTATGAATTAGGTGATCTAAGACCCCAAATATATTTGTTGATATTGTGGGAATTTTTTTGCTAATTAGAAGTCATTTGAATGAAATAAAAAGAGTATTCTAAAAGTAAGATTCTTAAGTGATGAATTGGAGTGAAATAATCAGAGTATATGAGTACTTTGACTAAATTATAAAGCTAACCCTCCTATTTGTTATTTTTTTGCAAAAGTGTTTCCTAATTTTTTTTACCATAAGTCTCCCTCAAAGATATATTAGTTGTGCAAAATTGTTCTTCCAACCCTTCTGTCAATAAAAAACTAATTTTTTTCAAATTAAATTTGACAGAAAGTAATAACATATTATTCATACCTAAAGTAAGGGTTAAATGCTTTCTAAGTCACTGTACTATATGCCAACTTACAACTGGGTCACTGAATTTTTTTTCCTTACAGTCAACTCACTAAACTCGATTTTACTAACAGAAAATTAAAAAAACCGTTAAGTCACAGTTGACTTAACGGAAATCGCCATGTGGCAGCTGACTTGTCTTAAATAAAGTCTATGTGGCAGTTAGTATGCGACGTGGCAGTGATGATGTGGATTTGGAGGAAATTTTTTATGAAAAAATGGAAAAAAATATTTTAAAGTATAATATAAATTATAAAAATTAGCCAAAAAAAATAAAAATAAAAATAATTATTTTTAATAAAAATTTAAAAAACTCAATTTTTTTTATTTCTTATTAAAAAAAATTAAAACGCATTTTTTTAATAAAAAAAGCACAATTTTTTTTAAGAATTTTTTGTTATTAAAAAAATTTTAAAACGCAGTTTTTTTTAATTAAAATAATTATTAAAAATGCAGTTTTTTTAATAAAAATTAAAAATGCAGTTTTTTTTAATAAAAAATTAAAACGCTGTTTTTTTAATAAAAATAATTGTTAAAAATGAAGTTTTTTTTAATAAAAATTAAAAATTAATATAAGAAAAACGAAATTTTTTATTTTTATTAATAAAACTGCATTTTATTAAAAAAACTGTATTTTTTTTATTAAACAAACACAAATTTTTTTATTAAAAAAAACACAATTTTTTATTAACAGATCTGTTAAAAATATTAATTTTTTTTATTAAAAAAACTGCGTTTTAATTATTTTTATTAAAAAAAGCAGTTTTTTTTATTATAAAAAAACACATTTTTTATTTTTATTAATAAAACTGCATTTTTTATTTTTATTAAAAAAACGCAAATGTTTTATTATTAAAAAAAAAGCAATTTATTAAAACTGAATTTTATTAAAAAATCCATTTTTATTAAAAAAATGCATTTTATTAAAACTGCATTAAAAATGCATTTTATTAAAACTGCATTTTTATTAAAAAAAAACACAAAATTTTATTTTTATTAATAAAACTGCATTTTTTAAAAAATTGCTTTTTTTAATAACTGCAATTGCGTTTTTTTATAATAAAAAATTGCGTTTTTTTAATAAAAATAAAAAATACTATTTTTTTAATAAAATGCAGTTTTATTAATAAAAATTAAAAATACTGCATTTTTAACAATTATTTTAATTAAAAAAACTGCATTTTTAACAATTATTTTAATTAAAAAAATTTGTGTTTTAGAAATTTTTTAATAAAAAAAATTATTAAAAAAAACTGCTCTTTTTTTATTAAAAAATTGTGTTTTAATTTTTTTTTAATAAAAAATAAAAAAATTTGCATTTTTTAATTTTTATTAAAAGTAATTATTTTTATTTATTTATTTTCTTATTTTTTTGGCTAATTTTTATAATTTATATTATACTTTAAAATATTTTTTTCCATTTTTTCATAAAAATTTTCCTTCAAATCTACATCATCACTGCCACGTCGCATACTAACTACCACATAGGCTTTATTTATGACAAGTCAGCTGTCACGTGGCGATTTCCGTTAAGTCACAATTGTGACTTAACGGTTTTTTTAATTTTCTGTTAGTAAAATCGAGTTTAGTGAGTTGACTGTAAGAAAAAAAAGTTCAGTGACCCAGTTTTAAGTTGACATATAGTATAGTGACTTAGAAAGCATTTAACCCCCTAAAGTAAGGTTATTATAGTTAGTATGGTAGTTAGACCTATTTGAGATACATTTGAGAGCAACAAAATTCGTATTTACGATTGAGAATGGACAAATGTGAGTAAGATGTCTCAAATTAGGGTTCAAACTCATCTTAATCAAACCATGAGTTTTAATTTAGGACTAAAATTCATTTCAACCAAATCGTATTTTGTGAAATTAAAGTTATAAGTAGTCGTTAGAGTTTAAATTAATTAATGTTGCAAATAGAGCGGATAATTCGATTGTCACATTGGGAACATGATGAAACGTACGTTAATATTTTTTGTCAAATTTAATTAACAAAATTGCTATATTATCAACGGAAAAGGATGGAGAAACAATTTTGTATGACTAATATATCAACGAGGGAGATTTGTGCTAAAAAAATAAGTTTAGAGAACTCTTTCGCAAAAGCATAACAAATAGAACGGTTAGATTTACAATTTAATCTAAGTACTTTTAACAAAAAAAAATATACATAAAGGGTGAGTTTGACATAAGCAATACATCTTGGAGAGAGTTGTAAAAATAAAAGTTGGAGGTTTGCAAAAGAGGTACAAATTGGAGTATTAATTTTGCATTACAGTTAGGGGTGTAAACGAGTCGAATATCAGCGAACACCTTCATGCTCAGATTCGGCTCGACTCGAAAAAATTGAGCTCGAATTCGACTCAGATTCGATAAGAGATTTATATTTTTGCGCCAGATTCGACTCGGATCATTATTCGGACCTACTCGGCTCGTAAGTACTCGACTCGTTTACAAAGCGAGTTACTCATGAGCCTTCAAATCGAATTTCGAATATGAACCATTTCACTTAAAACTGAACCACTGCATACTAAATTGGTTACTTAACTAATATTTATATATAAAACTTTTTCACTTTTATTTATGTATTGAAATTATAAAGAATGTAATAAAAATTGACATTCAATTCATTGATTTATTCAAGTACAAGTTTACACAATTTTATACTACACTTTATAAATTATAAAGATTGATACAAATATCACATATTTAGCTTAATAGAATGGATCAAACCAATACTCGAATATGATCCATCGAGTAGGTATCGAGTCTGGTTCGAGAAAAAATGAAATACTCGAACCCTAATCTGAGCGAACACTAGTATGCTCGAATTCGACTCGTGTATCATTAAACAGAAAACGAGTATGGATCAGATTCGACTCGGATCAACTTCGAATTTGAGCTTTGGATCATATTTTCGAGCCGATCTCGAATCGAGTACCGAACTACTTGGTTCGACTTACACCCCTAATTACAGTCGACATAACGGACTATGCTTTTTACTAAATTAGCCTCTAAGCGGTTGAATACCTCCATGTCCGAACTAATATGAGAGGGATGCCAATTTATCTCGTCCGCACGGTGGTCTTCATGCCCCGTTTTAAAAGTTTGACTTGACTTCATTTTCAATCAATTTAAGGAACAACCGAGTTAACTCGATAGTTAATTATAAAAATTTTTAATTATTAATAATAGATGCAAAAATCAATATATTGGTAAGATATCAATGTCTTTTTGTTTTTCAAGTTTAGCTAAATTACTTTTTTAATTATTAATGCTAGGTATGGAAATTTTAATATTAGTAAAATACTCATGTCTGTTTTTTTTGTTTCAACTCCATTATATTTAATTAAATTAATATTGTATAAAGACAAAAATTGCTTATATAGTAAATTGTGTTGGTCGAGCAGCTTTCGAAGCACCAAGTTTCCATTTGACTTTGAGTGCAATTGCACTGAATTTTTTTTAAATACTTTTAAAATGATACAAAACACATTGAATTAAATATAACTCTTTCCCATAATAATAATAATAATAATAATAATAATAATAATAATTTTACAACTCCACTTATGATATTATGATGACAATATAATGAGTATAGATAGACATTCAAGTTAAACGGGTTGCTTGAGAATTGTGATACATATTTGTGTTATATATTCAACTAGAAATAGACTTTGGTAATTACTTTCTCATCTGTCACAATTTATTTATTTTTCCTTTAAAATATAATATATATATATATATATATATATATATATATAGGAAGGATCAAGAGCATAATCCTTAAATAGCATAATGCCTTAAGTAGCATAATTTTATCAAAACGACGCCGTTTTATAGGGACGCGGTGGCATTTTTGTAAATACCATGTCACCGCGTATTTACAAAAATGCCACCGCGTCTTATCAAAATGACGTTTTAGAGTTGTGTACAAAAATTAAGAAAATAATTGTATAGCACTAAATATAGTATTAATTATCTATAATACCCTTTACCATATGTCAGAGTACCATTGAACTAAAAGGCTCTCGGTACTTATCTCATACTCTCTCTTATTTGTAACATTTTTTCATGAAGGGTAATTTTGAAAAGATTGTGGTTAATTCTCTTAGATTATATAAAAAATTGTCCAGTTACGCGACCTATATATATATATATATATATATTAATAAATGAGATTGTGTAAAATTATAAAATGAGTAATTCTAGAGGTCTCAAATTTTAGGTCTCAGATAACATGACATTAAATATTTTAATGATAATTTATTGTATAATCAATCACATGAGATCTACCTGACCAATATTATAGTGACACATTATTTTAGACAAAAAATAAAAGTATTTTATTGCATGATATGATATTGTGAATTAGAATAATTAATACTCCTTATTTGAAATTCTTAGAGGTGGATGAAATATGTAAATGTAACACAACCAAAATATATAAATAATCATCCCAATTACAAAGTTTGAGTAGAGAATGCAAACCATCGATCTCCACAATGGAAAGTGATGGAATTAAGTTCTCCCAAGTGGAGAATCTAAACTATATCTTTACATAAGACAATAAAAACGATTACCCCAAATCATTGAAGATGTTAACAACTCAACTCTCTTGTTCTATTGGTATTGTAACAAAATCTTGTTTTTTAAGTTGGGTGCTTAGACGCTTTGGCTCAATGTTTTAATATTTTTAGATTGTTTTGGAATTTATAATTTGTTTGGATGAAAAGAAAAGGTCAAATATTTTAAAACATGAGAATATGAAAAGACTAGGGCTATGTAATTTGTTTGTAAGGATTATATTTGAGATTTGATAATTAATCTCAAGTCTCTTGTTTGTTTTTAAAAATATATTTGGGAGTTGGGACTATTAGTCCAATGATAATAAAATTATTTGAAAAGGAAAAGTATTTAATATCATGTCCAACTAGTAATCCTTACCATTTAAGATTAAAAATTTGTTGATAAAATTAGCCAATAACTTTGTTTAAAAACACTGATATATCTTATCATATCTATCTAAACTTAAACTAATGAGAATATAATATCTTTGTTAATAGTACTAACATTTATGGAAGCATAACATTTTTAGAGGGGGGTCAAAATACATTAGTAAAAAATTATTTATTGATACTTGGAGTACTTTTTTCCAATTCATTTTTGTCCAATTATAGTATTTCACATCATATTTCAACACTTGTCAACATTTGAGTTGTGAGTCTAATAATTATATATATATATATATATATATATATATATATATATATATATATATATATACACATATATGGGAAATGATCCATAATAAATATTTGTTATAGATGAAAAATAGACAAATAGTATCATAACAATCTATTACAATAATCAAAAGCGGAGATTAAAAAGTAAAACACGCCGTTCGCTAGTTCAACTAGCGGAGCCTAAAAAAAATACAATTAATTCATTCATTCCGCTGGTTGAACTAGCGGATGTAAAAGTCACGTATTAACCCTGCTTCAGTCTTTGTAACATACTCCACATGCAAGTCTTTGTAACATACTCCACACAAGTAAAGCCTCTATGGTTCCCAAACTTTAATATGCAAATATAAAGGAAAAAGTAACATTAAAAAACGAAAAAATCTTTCCTATCATATTTTTGATTGAAGTCATAACATTAATTTTTTGGAATATAATAAAATAGTATGTGTTTTATATGGTAAATTTAATAGTATAAAGTATAATAAAATAGTATGTGTTTTATATCATTCTTATTGTACATCTTCATAAGAATGATATACACCAACTTTAATCTATACAATAACAACTAAGCAATGCAAGTAAATAATATGCTAGAAAATTAAAACAATTACAGGATTCACATTTTCTGCTTTTACAAATTTGTTTAAAAAAATAAAATAGAGTCCCATTTATAAAATTTGTAAATATTAAGAATAGATTTTTAATTTATATTAAGTAATACTTTTCAAATAATTTATAATATTAACTATTTCAACAATTAAGTAAATAAATTCACATTAATTTCAAAGTTCAGAATTTTATTAATTAAAAGTTAAAATATTTTGTGTCACTGAGCTTAGCATCTTTTGACACTGAAAAGAGGTCTTAAATTATTTCTTTCTTTCCTATCTTATTCGGTTAATTTATATTCACGAGGCTTAACTCTCATTTTTTTTTCGTTTTTTAATGTTACTTTTTCCTTTATATTTGCAGATTAAAGTTTGGGAACCATAGAGGCTTTACTTGTGTGGAGTATGTTACAAAGACTTGCATGTGGAGTATGTTACAAAGACTGAAGACTTGCATGTGGAGTATGTTACAAAGACTGAAGCAGGCTTAATACGTGACTTTTACATCCGCTAGTTCAACTAGCGGAAGGGATGAATTAATTGTATTTTTTTAGGCTCCGCTAGTTGAACTAGCGGACGCCGTGTTTTGCTTTTTAATCTCCACTTTTGATTATTACAATGGATGATTTTGATGTTATTTATTTATTTTTCATCCATAGCAAATACTTGCTATGGATCATTTATATATATATATATATATATATATATATATATATATATATATATATATATATATATATATACGGAGAGTCTCTAAAGCGAATCAAAGACGAACCGTCGTCTTTGATGTCTATGGCGACGGTTAGACCCGTCGCCAAAGACTACATGGCTATGGCGACGGATCGAACCGTCGCCATAGACACCAAAGACGACGGTTCGTCTTTGGTTCGCTCTTTAAGGTTCGCTTTAGAGACGGACCGTATATATATATATATATATATATATATATATATATATATATATATATATATATATATATATATATATATATATGGCGGATCAATGACACTAAGTTTTTTACACAATTTTTTGACTCTTGAATTTGAACCCTCTTAATGACTAAGATTAAAGCTGATTTTTAATTTATAAATAAATAAAAATAAAAACAAAACCTGGAGCTTTTCATCTTCATCTTTTTCATGTCTAAAACTTCAACCTGGAGCTATCAAATTGTCAGATGGAGGAAGCACAAGATGTATCATCAAACTCTCACCTATCTCTAGTATGTTACAATAATATTTGTTTTTATCTTTATTTAGTTATAAATCAAAAATTAGCTTTAATCTTAGCCATTAAGAATGTTCAAATCCAAGAGTCAAAAAAATGTGTAAAAAACTTAGTGCCATTGATCTGACCTATATATATATATTTAAATTTTCCCAAACAATGAGACTATTAATCAGACTTTGAAGTTTTTAGTCAACTGATTAGCTATTTTTATAGATAAATTATAAATTATAATATTATATAGGAAACTGTTAAACTCACAATAATTTTTGTTATTTTCACAACAAAAGTGTAGCTGTACATGTATAGCGACGGTGGAAACCGTCGCTATAACATCTATAGTGACATTTTTGTTGTGAAAATAATAATTTTTGTTGTAGATTTAACAATTTCCTATTATATATTCAAAACTTTATATTGTGGTTCATTGAATTAATTAGCTTGAAAGTAAAAATTTCAACAATAAAAACAAAAAAAAATAGAAGAAGAGAGGTTTAATAATCTTGATAGGATATAACTATGGTACACTTATAGTCACTATAGTGGGATCAAAAAAAATATTTTATTTATTTAGATTTTTATTTTTAATTAGTTTACAGAGAGAATTGCTACCACTTTTTTTTGCCCCACTTTAATGATAAAACAAAATTAAAGAGAAAAACAAAGGAGAAAAGAAAATACATAAAAAAAAGAATGGGAAAGGAAAACAACTAACCCCCAAATATTACAAGGTGGGGGGGTCATATGACCCCCTAGACCCCTGGTTCCGCCAGTGAGTACTAAGGGTATGATAATTCAAACAACAAGGCTATATTTGTTTGCAAGAATTATAATCCCGAGATTATAATCAATTAGATTATAATCTCAAGACTATTTAGTTATTTTATAATATCTAAACTAATAGTCTCAAGTCTAAATTTGAAAATAAACAAGATGAAAGTTCAATAATAATCTAAAAGAGAGGTTGAATAGATTATTACAGATTAAAAAAATTATCTTAGGCCTTTTTAAATTTTTAGATAATTAATTTGCAGCGTTAGAAATTAATATGCAAGACGATAAAAATTCAATCACTCAATGCACATAGATTTGTTTTGTTCACAATATACATCCCGGATATGTTGCTACGTCCAGTCTCAAGCTTCTTTTCAAGACTTGAGATCCTATTACTCCCAGTAATAAATAATCATTCAATAGGTGGAAAAACCTTTACAAAATTTTATAGAGAAACTTACAACTATTTTCAATTAACTATATTGGACAACAAGCTTCTAGCTCCCTCCTCAAGCTTAGTTGTATCTTTCTGTTGAGTTTAGTTCTATTCTATGATCTGGTCTTGAAACAACAGCCTCTTCATCACTTCACAAGTACACTAGAGATTCAACTCACAGCTGACCACTCTAAGACTCTGATTTTGGTCGAAGAATTACTCATTTTTCTCACAGGTACATAAAATAAACTAACTCTACCCTTTTCCCATTTTACAAAAGATTTAATAGAGATATGCTTCTTAAAATAAACAGATAGAATTTAGTATAAATATATATAAAAGTTTAAGTAACTTTAATATTTGATACTTCTCAATTAAGCAAATAGCAATTAAAGATCAAGTAATTATATAAAAGTTCAATAACATTTATATATGTGAAATGTTCTTTTGTGTAATTAAGCAGATGTAAATTTATGCTCGGTTGTAAAAGTTTATATAACTTTTATACTTGTGTAAATAAGCTTCTTGATTAAACACATAGAACACTTTTAGCTTAGCTAAAAAATGCTTCTTTATAAGCAAATATATAGTTTAATGCAAATTTATATAAAAAGAATTATTTATTATTTATAATAAAGAATATGTTTATATGTGTTAAATATATATAACTTTAAGTTCAGATATAAAAGTTTAAATAACTTTTATATTTAGAGTGAAAATGCTTCTTAGTAAACAAATAAATTGTTTTAAGTTTTGAATCAAATATGCTTCTAATAAACAGATATTTATGGCTTGATATGACAATGATTGACTTTAGTGGTTTGGTTGCTTGAATTCGCATAACAGGTTGGTTAGGAATATGAAAACTAACAACCTTACGAAAATAAGTAATTTTAGCATGATGAGTGGTTAACCAATCAATCCCTAAAATCACATTAAATGCAAGTATTTTCAAAGAAATAAGATCGACAGGTAATGTGATGGTCCCAACTTGAATCAAGCCAGATTTATAAACCGTGGATGTAACAAAAGTTTCTCCTAACGGAATTTCAACAGATAAGTCAAAGTCTAATTTCTCAGGGGTCAAGTTCAAACGTTGAACACACGCAGAAGAAATAAAAGAATGGGTAGAACCGGTATCTAATAAGGTATAAACTTCGCAAGAGTTTATGTTTAGCTTACCCGTGATCACATCGTTTGGGTTCCTCACGTTTTAGGCAGTCACGACAAACGCTCTTCCAGGAACCACTGACTTTGACTTGTCCGGGACAGCCTTTGGAGTCACCATTTCCGCTGGACTTGGTTTTGCTACAGGACAATCTCTAGCTATATGACTTTCCTTTCCACAGTTATAGCACACCTTGGATTGCTATAGGCAGTTTGGACTGATGTGTCCCTCTTTCTTGCATTTATAACATACGACCTGTGAGACCCCAGATTTTATGAATAAAGATTTAATTTTCTCAAAATAAATTTATAAATATTATGGTGTGGATTTGATATAATGTTATAGTTGTGGGTAATATTTATAAATTTTACAAAGTACGCAAGTTGTTATATAATATTCGATTGGTCGGGGAATATTCGTTTTAGCAGGGAATATTTGTACAACGACACAATCATTGGTGGACCCCCACAACGAAATTATTGCTGGATTGAGAAAACGACAAAAATACTTTATGAAAATAACGGCGGAAGTTTTACCGTTAACTGTTGAACTACCCGGTAGTAATAGTACAGTAATAGGCGTGGTTGCATAGTAGCACACGGTATTGATTATTGATGCTTACGTGAGAAGTCACTCAGTTATACTCAATTATTGCTACAGTAATTGCTGCATCATATCTTTCATATTATTGATTCAGTTATTGTCACAGTATCATCTGCTTAATATGTTATTTTATTAAATCAATAATTGAGACGACAAATTTATTCATATTATTAAATTACAATATTTACAATGTCTAGAAGTTCTGTCAAGGAGAGGTTTGGTCACCTAATTGCGCGCCAATAGGGAGAAATTCTTATTGGAAAGTCCCCTCTTTCTTGGGAACGACCTGGTTGATAAATATTGTGAGTTATAATATTAATGATGAATGTTGTTCGGAGTTGAATTTGGAGACGCGGACGTGATATTTGAGTCCGAAACGACGAAATTAGTAAAAATAGTCTATAAACACAAAATTTTCCGAAATTCACTATTTGGTTAAAAAGTCAACAGTTGACTTTTTCGGAAAAAGTCAAACTTCGAAATTTCAAAATTTATATTTTTGATAAAAATAGTTTCATTATGTTGGAATTGTTTGTGTTAGTGAAAATCGACATTTATTCCGATGATAATTGATGTCTAGGGGTTATATTGATAAATCGGGTAATTCATCGGATAAATGAGCTATTAATTGCTACTAATTCACATGCTTATATAACTATTTGCTCACATGTGGGTACTATTGAATCACATTCATGTACTATTAGGGGAGTTGGTGCAATATTGATAATACTTGCATGACTAAGTTAAAAATAGAGGTATAGTTCAAGGTACTATACTGTAATTAAATTTTTCACATGATTATACTATTTATTCACATGATTGTACTATTGATTCACATTATTTACTATTAAGGGAGGTGGTGCAAGTTTGATAATACTTGCTGGACTAAATTAAAAATGAAAGAAAAGTTGGAGGTATTGCACTGTAATTTTTCGAGCCCCAAAACGTGCAATTATCGAAACTATATTTTTCTATAAATAGAAGCTCATTTTTCCTTCATTTCTCACCAATTCACAAAAGCTTTAGAGCGATTATTATAGAGAGAAATTATAGAGAGAAAGAAGAAGAGAAGTATGCTACCTCACTATTCCAGTTTCTAATTTTTCAAGGTAGGGAATATTACTTGTTGTACTCGTAGGAAGTATTATTTCTTTCTTATCCATGAAGAGAACTTCTGTTATTCCATTCATTATTATTCTGTTGGAATAACCTGTATACGCGGGCTACCCTATACTTGGTGAAATTCTTCTGTTGTTCCATTATTTATTGTGACACCCCCAAAATTAGGTATACGTCACCCATCTTGGGTCGCCAGATACATGGTACAGAATTCAAATACAACTTAATTATACATCATGAGCTGCGAGTTTGAATACAAATATTGTCTACTAGAGAGTAGAAAAACTCAAAAGGAGTCCTCATTACAATTATTATCACACTATTTTACAGAATAGTGAGGACTACTAATGCTATCCACTGGACCATAACTCCGTTCTCCGACTAGTCCCTGGTACGTTCTCATTTCCTGAAGAGAACAGTGAAAGAAAGGGTGAGCTCAACTAGCCCAGTAAGAAATATTATGACTAAGATAATGCAGAATAAATTATCGTTAGCCTTCAACAGTGTTAAACTGATACAATATAATAGACATCAAGTTTAACTGCAGCGGAACAAACAATCCATTAAAAGAGTCAAGTAGATAATAAAATCTACTATCTTTTATGATTTAAAAAGGTTTTTCATCACTTTTATCGCTAAGACTCAGCTTAATAAATAAACCACATCTACTAATCATCCATGTACTACGAGCCAAGGATATTCCTTAAATCATCAACGGTCATGACTATACCGAATAATCCCTGATCATAACCATACCAAGTCCATCTATGCACTACAGGCCACAGATGACTTTATCCACATCATTTGTAACATTACGGTCATGATTACACCGAATAATCCCTGGTCATAATCATACCAAGTCCATCTATGCACTACAGGCTACATATGACTTTCAACATAATATAAACATGAGGATGATGACAATGACATAATATTCAATAAAATAAGTTCAAGAATTAATTTATCCAAGAACCAATAACGTCCAAATTGTCAACATGATACTGCTTTGTAGAGTAAAATTCAAGAATGCTCAGAAGAATATTTCCATGAAAAGATACTGGATGAAGCGCAATATCAAGGATATTCTACTAATTTCATGGAGTATAGAAGTCAAAACTTTAACCAACTGAGTATAATAACGAATAGAAAAACAACAGAAATCACCATGCATGCGGAACTTCACATAAACATGTTATTCCAACAGAATAATAATAACGGAACCAGGTCAGGCGAAATTCGCACCGACAGTATGTTCCAACAGAATAATAAAGAATAGAATAACAAAAGAAATCACCATGCATGCGGTACTTCGCATAGACAGGTTATTCCAACAGAATGATAAATAACGGAACCAGGTCCGGTGTAAAACACACAGACAGGATGTTCCAACAGAATAATAATAAAGACGGAACCAGGTCCGGTGTAAAACACACAGACAGGATGTTCCAACAGAATAATAGAAGAATGTCACCAAGTATAGGGTAGACCGCGTATACAGGTTATTCCAACAGAAATAAAGAATGGAATAACATAATGAATTTCACCAAGTATAGGGTATGTCGCGTATACAGGTCATGTATAGGGTATGCCACTTTTACAGGTTATTCCAACAGAATAATAAAGAATGAAATAACAGAAGTTCTCTTCAAGAAGAAAGAATAACACCCCTTACCGTAAAAGAACTGAATATAGAAGTATTGAAGTAGCAGAATACTCTTCTTCTTTCTCTCTATAATTTTTCTCTATAGTTTCTCTCTCTAGAGTTCAGTGAATTCGTAAGAAAATAATGAAGGAATGAGCTTCTATTTATAGGAAAATAGAATGCATAGTAACTAATCCATGAACGGTCCAGATTGATTTACTTTAATCTGACGGTCCATATTTAAAGAAAAATCTTTTAAATAAAATATAATATATTCTATTTATAGAATAAATTTAATAAAGTATTCTGTTTTATATAAAAAGATGTTTCTGTTTTATTACGTTAATAATACGAATAAAACAAAACGTCATTATCACTTTCTATTTTATATAAAAAGATGTTCTGTTTTATTACGTTAATAACAAAACGTCATCATCGTTATAATAATTCATATTATTAATCGACAATAATGGAATCAAACTGAGTGACTTCTCACATAAATATCAATAATCAATACCGTATGCTACTATGCAACCACACGTATTACTGTACTTTTACTACCGAGTAGTTTAACAGTATCAACAGTAAAACTTCCGCCGTTGTTTCAATAAAATATTTTTGTCGTTTTCTCAATCCAACAATAATTCTGTTGTGGGGTTCACCAATGATTGTACCGTCGTACAAATATTCCCCGCCTAATCGAATATACCCCGTGAATAGTAACTCATGAATAGTAACTTATGAATAGTAACTCATGAATAGTAACTCGTGAATAGTAACTCGTGTATAGTAACTCATGAATAGTAACTCGTGAATAGTAACTCGTGAATAGTACTCTGACAAAAAGTGCCCCAAATACTCGAGTGAACAATACTAGAGTGAATAGTAACCGGGCATTTTATGACAACTTATCTACTTTGAAAAATTTTCACATATCACCTTTAACTTTAACCTTTTATCAATTTAACCATTTACCAAAATAGAAAAATTGAATACTTTTATTTCATAAAATTCGGGGTCTCACATTTATCATTCTGTTGGAACATCCTGTCTGTGCGTTCTACGCCGGACCTCGTTCCGTCTTTATTATTCTGTTGAAATATCATGTCTGTGCGTTCTACGCTGGACCTGGTTCTGTCTTTATTATTCTGTTGAAATATCCTGTCTGTGCGTTTTACACCGGACCTGATTCCGTCTTTATTATTATGTTGGAATATCCTGTCTGTGCGTTTTACGCCGGACCTGATTCCGTTGTTTATTATTCTGTTGGAATAACCTGCATGTGCGGTCTATCGCATGCCTGGTGATTTCTTTTGTTATTCCATTCTTTATTATACTCAGTTGGTTAAAATTTTGACTTCTATACTCCATGAAATTAGTGGAATATCCTTGATATTTGCGCTTCATCCAGTATTTTTTATGGAAATATTCTTCTGAGCATTCTTGAATTTTACTCCACAAAGCAGTATCATGTTGACAATTTGGACGTTATTGATTCTTGGACAAATTAATTCTTGAACTTGTTTTATTGAATTCTTATATCATTGTCATCATCCTCATGTTTATATTATGTTGAAAGTCATCTGTGGCCTGTAGTGCATAGATGGACTTGGTATGATTATGACCAGGGACTATTCGGTGTAATCATGACCGAAATGTTACAAATGATGTGTTAAAAGTCATCATTGACCCGTAGTGCATTGATGGACAATTGTTGGCATGATTATGACCATTAATGAATACACAAATATTCTTGACCCGTAGTGCATGGATAATTATGGTCGTGATACTAAAGAATATCCTTGGCCGTAGAGCAAGGGTGATTCGATGATGTGGAATATTTATTAAGCTGAGTCTCAGCGATAACAGTGTTGAAAAACCTTTTAAATCATAAAAGATAGTAGATTTTATTCTCTACTTGACTCTTCTAATGGATTGCATGTTCCGCTGCAGTTAAACTTGATGTTTATTATATTTTATCAGTTTAACACAGTTGTAGGCTAATGATAATTTATTCTGCATTATCTTAGTCATAATATTTCTTACTGGGCTAGTTGAGCTCACCCTTTCTTTCAATGTTCTCTTCAGAAAATAAGAATATAGCTGGGACCAGTCGGAGAAAGGAGTGATGGTCCAGAAGATAGCATTAGTAGTCCTCACTATTCTGTTAAATAGTGTGACAATAAATTTAATGAGGACACCTTGAGTATGGATATTGTCTAGATGACAATATTCCTATTAGAACTCTCAGTTTATGTATTGTCGTATGTAACACGACAGTTGTATAATTAAGTTTATATTTGTATTCTGTACCATGTATCTGGCGACCCAAGATGGGTGATGTATACCTAATTTTGGGGGCATCACAGTTGGTATCAAAGCTTAGGAATATGATCCCTGGCTAGGATGTGAGAATAGAACTAGGAGGGGAGAGACGGAGAATTCCTTCGCTAGTATGACCTACCTAAGTTTACTTGGTATTTAATTGGTCGGTCAAAGTATATGGATAATATGTTATATGTTAATTAACCCTTGTTTTGTTGCAGTATTTGCAAATGTCATCCGAAAATGAAGCACATGAGACCATTGAGTCACCAACGACCAATGCTCAGGGTAATGTGCAACCAGAGGACAATAATCCTCATGAAAACCATAACACCGATGAAATGGTGAATGATGGGATGGTCAGAGGCTTTATGCAATTCATGCAACAACAAAATAACTCTCGGACGGTCACCGCTAAGCAGTTCAAGGAGCAATTCATGCAACAACGGGCGAGAGCGACTCCTATCCAAAATATAGGAGGAAACAATGACAACCCACGGTTGGTCACCGCTAAGCAATTCAAAGAGCTAGGACCACCGGAGTTTTTAGGAAAGCCAGAACCACTTAAGGCGGAGACGTGGTTAAAGCATATCACCAAGATATTTGATGTCTTGGGATGTTCTGAGGAGCAAAAATGTGACGCCCCCAAATTTAGGTATACATCACCCATCTTGGGTCGTCAGATACATAGTACAAAATACAAATACAACTTACTAATACAACTGTCGTGTACAATACGACAAAACATAAACTGTGAGTTTGAATACAAATATTATCTTCTAGAGAGTATTCATACTAAAAAAGAGTCCTCATTACATTTATTAACACACCATTACATAGAATAGTGAGGACTACTAACTAATACTATCATTCGGACCATCACTCCGTTCCCCGACTTGTCCCAGCTACGTTCTCATTTCCTGAAGAGAACAGTGAAAGAAAGGGTGAGCTCAACTAGCCCAGTAAGAAATATCATGACTAAGATAATGCAGA
The DNA here is from genome assembly GCA_016801055.1 of Panax notoginseng. NCBI lineage: Eukaryota > Viridiplantae > Streptophyta > Magnoliopsida > Apiales > Araliaceae > Panax > Panax notoginseng. Next base: position 137,211,552 of record CM029023.1, read on the forward strand.
ATAAATTATCATTAGCCTTCAACAATGTTAAACTGATAAAATATAATAGACATCAAGTTTAACTGCAGCGGAACAAGCAATCCATTAAAAGAGTCAAGTAGAAAATAAACTCTACTATCTTTTATGATTTAAAAGATTTTCCAACACTGTGATCGCTGAGACTCAGCTTAATAAAATAATTCACATCATCGAATCACCCCTGCACCACGGCCAAGGATATTCGTATATTCATTAATGGTCATGATCATGCCAACAACTGTCCATCAATGCACTACGGGCCAATGAGGACCTTTACCACATCATTTGTAACATTACGGTCATGATTACACCGAATAATCCCTGGTCATAATTATACCAAGTCCATCTATGCACTACAGGCCACAGATGACTTTCAACAGAATATAAACATGAGGATGATGACAATGATATAAGAATTCAATAAAACAAGTTCAAGAATTAATTTATCCAAGAATTAACAACGTCCAAATTGTCAACATGATACTGCTTTGTGGAGTAAAATTCAAGAATGATCAGAAGAATATTTTCATGAATAGATACTAGATGAAACGCAAATGTCAAGGATATTCCACAAATTTCATGGAGTATAGAAGTCAAAACTTAACCAACTGAGTATAATAAAGAATGGAATAACAAAAGAAATCACCATGCATACGATAGACCGCACAGACAGGTTATTCCAACAGAATAATAAATAATGGAACCAGGTCCGGCGTAAACGCACAGACAGGATATTCCGACAGAATAATAAATAATGGAACCAGGTCCGGTGTAAAACACACAGACAGGATGTTCCAACAGAATAATAACAAGACGGAACCAGGTCCGGTGTAAAACACACAGACAGGATGTTCCAACAGAATAATAATAAAAACGGAATCAGGTCCGGTGTAAAACACACAGACAGGATGTTCCAACAGAATAATAGAAGAATGTCACCAAGTATAGGGTAGATCCGTGTATACAGGTTATTCCAACAGAATAATAAGAAATGGAATAACAACAGTTCTCTTCATGAATAAGAAAGAATAACACCCCTTACCGTTTTAAAGACGAGCTGAAATAAGGAAGTAGTTAAGTAGCAGAATACTCTTCTTCTCTCTCTCTATAGTTTCTCTCTATAGTTTCTCTCTCTAGAGTTCAGTGAATTCGTAAGAAATAATGAAGGAATGAGCTGCTATTTATAGAAAAATAGAATGCATAGTAACTAATCCATGAACGGTCCAGATTGATTACTTTAATCTGACGGTCCATATTTAAAGAAAAATCTTTTAAATAAAATATAATATATTCTATTTATAGAATAACTTTAATAAAGTATTCTGTTTTATATAAAAAGATGTTTCTGTTTTATTACGTTAATAATACGAATAAAACAAAACGTCATTATCGCTAAATAATTCATATTATTAACTGACAATAATTGAATCAAACTGAGTGACTTCTCACATAAGCATTAATAATCAATACCGTGTGCTACTTTGCAACCACACGTATTACTGTACTTTTACTACCGAGTAGTTCAACAGTAACAATGGTAAAATTTCTGTCGTTATTATTAATAAAATATTTTTGTCGTTTTCTCAATCCGACAATAATTCCGTTGTGGGGTCCACCAATGATTGTGTCGTTGTACGAATATTCTTTGTTAAAACGAATATTCCCCGACCAATCGAATATTATATAACAACTTGCGTACTTTGCAAAATTTATAAATATTACCCACAACTATAACATTATATCAAATTAACTCCATAATATTCAAAAATGCTATTTATAGAAAATTCTTCTTTATTTATAAAAGTTGGGGTCTTACAACCTCCCCTTCTTATGAAATTTCGCCCTCGAAATTAGGGTACGTACCTGGTATGTCGAAGAGGTAAGGATACCTTGATTTCATTTCAGATTCTAACTCCCAAGTCATTTCCTCAACATCGTGGTTTCTCCACAAAACTTTGACTTGAGGTATAACCTTGGAGCGTAGAATATGTTCCTTCTTATCCAAGATTTGAACAGGAACTTCTTCATACGTCAAATCTTCCGCTATTTCGTCCGGTTCTAACTCAATAATGTGGTTCGGGTCTTCCACATATTTGCGTAACATGGATATGTGAAAAACGTTATGAACACGAGACATACTTGGCTGTAAAGCGAGTCTATAAGCCACAGTTCCTACTCGATCGAGGATTAAAAATAGACCGATGAATCGAGGATTGAGCTTTCCTCTCTTTCCAAATCTCGTAACTCCTTTCCATGGAGCAACAGGTAAGAACATATGATCTCCTACATCGAATTTTACGTCCTTTCGATGAAGATCAGCATAACTCTTTTGTCGATCTTGTGAGGTTTTTATACGTTGTCGGATCGTTTGAATCTTTTCTGTAGTCATACGTACCAACTTCGGTCCCAACAACGTTGCTTCACCCACCTCATCTCAGCATACTGGAGAACGACATTTTCTTCCATACAATGCTTCGAATGGAGCCATGCCAATACTTGCTTGATAACTGTTGTTGTAGGAAAACTCCACCAATGGTAAGAACTTGTCCCAACTTCCCTTGAAGTCAAAGACACAGAGTCTTAATAGATCTTCAAGAGTTTGAATAGTCCTCTCTGATTGTCCGTCCGTCTGAGGATGATATGCTGAACTAAATCGTAACTCCGTGCCCATAGCTTTTTGTAAACTAACCCAAAATCGTGAAGTGAATCTTGGGTCTCGGTCAGAAACTATGGATACTGGCATACCATGCAGTCTTACAATCTCGTTTATGTACATACGAGCAAGACGTTCAAGTGTATAAGTTTCTCGTATCGGTAAGAAATGAGCAGACTTGGTCAATCTATCAACAATGACCCAAATCGCATCAATACCTTGAGAAACCCTTGGAAGACCGGTAACGAAATCCATGGTAATGTGCTCCCACTTCCATTCTGGAATTTCAAGTGGTTGCAATGGACCTTTTGGTACTTGATGCTCCGCTTTGACTCGTTGACAAGTTAGACACCTTGAGATAAACAACGCTATCTCTCTCTTCATATTGCTCCACCAAAATGTATGACGAAGATCATGATACATTTTGGTACTTCCAGGATGGATTGCAAACGGTGTGTTGTGCGCCTCCATCATGATTTCATACTTTAAATCAGGGTTGTTAGGAACACAAAGTCTGGAGTTGACTCGAAGTATTCCTTCTTCATCGATTCTTACTTCCGGCATAGCACCTTCTTGCACTTTCTTCCTCATACGCATCAGCTCCAGGTCTGTAGCTTGAGCAGCTTTAACTTTATCGATTAAAGTCGGTTCTACTCGTATATTCGTCATCATCACATGGGTCCCTGGAGTCTTTAACTCTATCTCCATCCTTTACAAATCACACAAAATGGGTCTTTGTGTTGACAATATCGCACTCGTACTTACATATGATCTTCTACTCAATGCGTCAGCTACCACGTTCGCTTTTCCAGGATGATATTGAATGGTATGATCATAATCTTTTAACAGTTCAAGCCAACGTCGTTGTCGCATGTTGAGTTCCTTTTGAGTGAAGAAATATTTGAGGCTTTTATGATCCGTAAAGATCTCCACCTTCTCCCCATACAAGTAATGCCTCCAAATTTTAAGTGCAAAGACAACAGCTGCCAACTCTAGATCATGAGTAGGATAATTCCTCTCATATTCCTTGAGTTGTCTTGATGCATAGGCTATGACTTTTCCATGTTGCATGAGAACGCATCCCAACCCTTTGCTCGAAGCATCACTGTAGATGACAAATCCCTCCGAGCCAGATGGTATTGTTAGAACAGGTGCTGAAATGAGTCTCCTCTTGAGTTCTTGAAAACTCTGCTCACATTCTTCGCTCCAACCGAACTTTGTATCTTTCCGAGTCAGCTGAGTTAATGGAGTAGCGATTCGAGAAAATCCTTCCACGAATCTCCGATAATAACCAGCTAAACTAAGAAAGCTACGTACTTCGGTCACTGATTTAGGTTGCTCCCAGCTTTGAATAGCTTCAATCTTTGCCGGGTCAACCGATATTCCACGACTTGATACTACGTGCCCAAGGAATGCTACCTCTTCCAGCCAGAACTCGCATTTCTTCAACTTGGCATAAAGTTTGTATTCACGAAGCTTTTGGAGTACCAGCCTCAAGTGTTGCTCATGATCTTCACGGCTTTTGGAATAAACAAGGATGTCATCGATAAAGACGACCACAAAGTGATCCAAATATTCCTTAAATACCCTGTTCATCATATCCATGAAGGCAGCAGGAGCATTAGTCAATCCAAAAGACATAACTAAGAATTCATAATGCCCATACCGAGTTCTGAAAGCCGTCTTTGGAATATCCTCAGTTCTAACCTTCAGCTGATGATATCCAGAACGAAGATCGATCTTTGAAAAGAATTGTGCTCCTTGCAACTGGTCAAACAGGTCATCAATACGTGGCAATGGGTACCTATTTTTGATGGTGACATGATTCAACTCCCGATAATCAATACAAAGTCGCATACTCCCATCTTTCTTCTTCACGAACAGAACAGGAGCACCCCAAGGAGAAGTACTAGGACGAATAAAACCAATGTCTAACAATTCCTGCAGTTGGGTCTTTAACTCCTGAAGTTCAATAGGAGCCATTCGATATGGGGCTTTGGAAATGGGTTTTGTACCGGGTTCAAGGTCGATACAAAATTCAATTTCACGCTCTGGGGGTAGGCCAGGAAGTTCTTCGGGAAATACGTCAGGAAATTTATTAACAACAGAAATATCATTCAAAGCTGACGTATTTTTGTTTAGATCTGTGACATGAGCTAAGAAAGCTTGACATCCGTTTTTCAATAAACGAATAGCTTTATGGCTTGAGATGACAGCGATTGATTTTAATGGTTTGGTTGCTTGAATTCGCATAATAGGTCGATTAGGAATATGAAAGCTAACAACCTTACGAAAACAATCAATTTTTGCATGATGAGTAGTTAACCAATCAATCCCTAGAATCACGTCAAATGCAAGTATTTTTAATGAAATAAGATCGACAGGTAATGTGTGGGTACCAACTTGAACCAAACAAGACTTATAAACCGTGGATGTAATGAAGGTTTCTCCCAATGGAGTTTCAACTGCTAAGTCAAAGTCTAATTTCTCCGGAATCAAATTTAATCGATGAGCGCAAGTAGGAGAAATAAAAGAATGGGTAGAACCGGTATCAAATAAAGTATAGACTTCGTTAGAGTTTATGATAAGCTTACCCGTGATGACCTCATTCGGGTTCCTTGCTTTCTGGGAGTTCACAACAAACGCTCTCCCTTGCACAACCGGTTTTGACTTTTCTGGGACGGCCTTTGGTGCCTCCATCCTAGCTGAATTTGTCTTCGGTAAACGACAAAATCGGGCTAAATGACCTTCTCTTCCACAATTATAACATGCTTTGGACGGCATCGCGCAGTTTGGACTGATGTGCCCCTCCCCTCCGCATTTGAAACATATGATAGGTGGTCGTTCTCCTTCCTTAACGACAGGTGCTGGTGCTGACGTCTTTCCATCATTGTTGAATCTCCTCTTCTTGAAATGCCCATTCTTATTATTTTGGCCCTGATTACCACCGAAGTGGTTACCATTTCTGGCCTGTTGATTCCCTCCACGCTTGTTGTCACCGCTTCGATGACTGCTTTCACTGGTATTATCATTTTGCCGGCTGCTCTCTTTTGGTTGCGTTGTCTCGTTATCGCGCTCCACCAACTGAGCCCTATTTACAACATCTGAATACAAACACAATTTATGAGAAACAAGATGTTGACGTATCTCCGGCTTCAAACCTCTTAAAAACATCCGCGTCATTCTTTCTTCATTATCCACCAGGTGGGACGCAAACCGGGATAACTCCACAAATTTTGCCTCGTACTGCGACACGGTCATATTATTCTGCTCCAATTTGATGAACTCCACCTCCTTCATGTGACGAATACTCTCGGGAAAGTATTTGTCGTTAAACAGCTCTTGGAACTTCTCCCAAGACATCTTCAGTGCGGCAGGTTGAGTACGCTTTATCGATTCCCACCAGTAATCTGCCTCTCCTCGCAACATAAAGGCGGCAAAGGGAACCTTTTGCTCCTCGGAGCAACCCAAGACATCAAATATCTTGGTGATCTGCTTTATCCATGTTTCAGCTACAAGTGGTTTGGGTTCTCCCTTAAACTCCGGTGGTCCCAGCTCCTTAAACTGTTTAGCGGTGACCGCCTGAGAGTTTCCAGTATTTCCACCTACGTTGTGGACAGGAGCCGCTTTCACCTGTTGTTGCATGAATTGCATAAAACCTCTGAACATTCCATCATTCATCATCTGGTCAGTGTTGTTGTTTGCATGAGGATTGTCACCTTCCTGATGAACATTATCCTGATTATTGATATGTGGTGAATCAATAATCGTCTGTGCTCCATTGCTATTCTCAACATTCTCAGATGCCATTTTCAGATACTGCCACAAAATAAAAGTTAATTGATATGTCATATATTATCCTTATATTATGACCGACCAATTAAATACCATGCAAATAACTTAGGTAGGTCATACTAGCGAAGGAATTCCCCGTCTCTCCCCTCCTAGTTCTATTCTCACATCTTAGCCAGGGATCATATCCCTAAGCTCTGATACCAACTGTGACGCCCCCAAAATTAGGTATACATCACCCATCTTGGGTCGTCAGATACATAGTACAAAATACAAATACAACTTACTAATACAACTGTCGTGTACAATACGACAAAACATAAACTGTGAGTTTGAATACAAATATTATCTTCTAGAGAGTATTCATACTCAAAAGGAGTCCTCATTACATTTATTAACACACCATTACATAGAATAGTGAGGACTACTAACTAATACTATCATTCGGACCATCACTCCGTTCCCCGACTTGTCCCAGCTACGTTCTCATTTCCTGAAGAGAACAGTGAAAGAAAGGGTGAGCTCAACTAGCCCAGTAAGAAATATTATGACTAAGATAATGCAGAATAAATTATCATTAGCCTTCAACAATGTTAAACTGATAAAATATAATAGACATCAAGTTTAACTGCAGCGGAACAAGCAATCCATTAAAAGAGTCAAGTAGAAAATAAACTCTACTATCTTTTATGATTTAAAAGATTTTCCAACACTGTGATCGCTGAGACTCAGCTTAATAAAATAATTCACATCATCGAATCACCCCTGCACTACGGCCAAGGATATTCGTATATTCATTAATGGTCATGATCATGCCAACAACTGTCCATCAATGCACTACGGGCCAATGAGGACTTTTACCACATCATTTGTAACATTACGGTCATGATTACACCGAATAATCCCTGGTCATAATCATACCAAGTCCATCTATGCACTACAGGCCACAGATGACTTTCAACATTTTATAAACATGAGGATGATGACAATGATATAAGAATTCAATAAAACAAGTTCAAGAATTAATTTATCCAAGAATTAACAACGTCCAAATTGTCAACATGATACTGCTTTGTGGAGTAAAATTCAAGAATGATCAGGAGAATATTTTCATGAAAAGATACTGGTGAAACGCAAATATCAAGGATATTCCACAAATTTCATGGAGTATAGAAGTCAAAACTTAACCAACTGAGTATAATAAAGAATGGAATAACAAAAGAAATCACCATGCATGCGATAGACCGCACAGACAGGTTATTCCAACAGAATAATAAATAATGGAACCAGGTCCGGCGTAAACGCACAGACAGGATATTCCGACAGAATAATAAATAATGGAACCAGGTCCGGTGTAAAACACACAGACAGGATGTTCCAACAGAATAATAACAAGACGGAACCAGGTCTGGTATAAAACACACAGACAGGATGTTCCAACAGAATAATAATAAAAACGGAACCAGGTCCGGTGTAAAACACACAGACAGGATGTTCCAACAGAATAATAGAAAAATGTCACCAAGTATACCGCGTATACAGGTTATTCCAACAGAATAATAAGAAATGGAATAACAACAGTTCTCTTCATGAATAAGAAAGAATAACACCCCTTACCGTTTTAAAGACGAGCTGAAATAAGGAAGTAGTTAAATAGCAGAATACTCTTCTTCTCTCTCTCTATAGTTTCTCTCTATAGTTTCTCTCTCTAGAGTTCAGTGAATTCGTAAGAAATAATGAAGGAATGAGCTGCTATTTATAGAAAAATAGAATGCATAGTAACTAATCCATGAACGGTCCAGATTGATTACTTTAATCTGACGGTCCATATTTAAAGAAAAATCTTTTAAATAAAATATAATATATTCTATTTATAGAATAACTTTAATAAAGTATTCTGTTTTATATAAAAAGATGTTTCTGTTTTATTACGTTAATAATACGAATAAAACAAAACGTCATTATCGCTAAATAATTCATATTATTAACTGACAATAATTGAATCAAACTGAGTGACTTCTCACATAAGCATTAATAATCAATACCGTGTGCTACTTTGCAACCACACGTATTACTGTACTTTTACTACCGAGTAGTTCAACAGTAACAATGGTAAAATTTCCGCCGTTATTTTTAATAAAATATTTTTGTCGTTTTCTCAATCCGACAATAATTCCGTTGTGGGGTCCACCAATGATTGTGTCGTTGTACGAATATTCCCTGTTAAAACGAATATTCCCCGACCAATCGAATATTATATAACAACTTGCGTACTTTGCAAAATTTATAAATATTACCCACAACTATAACATTATATCAAATTAACTCCATAATATTCAAAAATGATATTTATTGAAAATTCTTCTTTATTTATAAAAGTTGGGGTCTTACAAAAAAGTTTCCTTTGCCACCTTTATGTTGCGTGAAGAGGCAGATCACTGGTGGAAATCTGTAAAACGTACCCAGCCTGACGCACTCAAAATGTCTTGGGAGAAGTTTCAAGAGCTGTTCAATGACAAGTACTTTCCCGAAAGCATTCGTCACATGAAAGAGGTAGAATTTATCAATTTGAAGCAAAACAACATGACTGTGTCGCAGTACGAAGCCAAGTTTGTCGAGTTGTCCCGATTTGCGTCCCACTTGGTTGATAATGAAGATAGAATGACGCGGATGTTTTTAAGAGGTTTGAAGCCGGAGATACGTCAATATCTTATTTCTCATAAACTGTGTTTGTACTCAGATGTTGTAAATAGGGCTCAGTTATTGGAGCGCGGAAACGAGTCAACGCAACCACGAGAAAGCAGCCGACAGCATGAAAATACCAGTGGTAGCAGTCATAAAAGCAGTGAAAATAAGCGTGAAGAGAATCAATATGCCAGAAATAGTAACCACTTCGGTGGTAATCATGGCCAAAACAATAAGAATGGACATTTTAAGAAGCGGAAATTCAACAATGATGGAAAGACGTCAGTACCAGCAACTGTTGTTAAGGATGGAGAACGACCACCTATCATATGTTTTAAATGCGGAGGAGAGGGACATATCAGTCCAAACTGCACGATGCCGTCCAAGGCATGTTATAATTGTGGAAGAGAAGGTCACCTAGCCCGATTTTGTCGTTCACCGAAGACAAGTTCAGCTAGGATGGAGGCACCAAAGACGGTTCCAAAAAAGTCAAAACCGGTAGTGCAAGGGAGAGCGTTTTTCGCGACTTCTCAAAAAGCGAGTAACCCGAATGAAGTTAGCACGGGTTAGTTAAATTGTGAAATCTATACCTTATAAGATACCGATTCTACCTATTATTTTATCTCTCTTACTTGCGTTCAACGTTTAAATTTGACTCCAGAGAAGTTAAACTTTGACTTATTGGTTGAAACTTCGTTAGTAGGAGCCTTCGTTACCTATACTATTTTTAAATCTTGTTTGATTCAAATAAACACTTTCACGTTACCTGTCGATCTTATCTCTTTAAAAATAATTGCATTGATGTGATTTTTGGAAACGATTGGTTAACTACTCATCATGTTTTTTGTAAGGTTGTTAGCTTTCATACTCCTAACCAACCTGTTATGCGAATTCAAGCAATCAAACCACTAAAGTCAATCATTGTCATATCAAGCCATAAGTAAAGAGCCCCGATCCTTTCGTTGTTGATTTCCTTGTGTGGAATGCACCGAAGCCAGACTTTCTGTAGGCAACATTGTGAATGAAGATGGCAAGTTGATAGGTATCATTGTGAGGTGGTATCCAGGTTAAGGGATAGAAGTCACAATTGGTATCGTTAATAAATTTCCTGACGTATTCCCTGAAGAACTTCCTGGCTTACCCCCAGAGCGTGAAGTTGAATTTTGTATCGACCTTGAACCCGGTACAAAACTCATTTCTTAAACCCTCAGATATTTCTTCAACCAAAACGAACGTATAATGCGCCAAAGACGTTGACTCAAGCTGTTGAAGATTACGATCGTACCATTCAATACCATCGTGGGAAAGCGAACGTGATAGCTGACGCGTTGAGTAGAAGATCGTATGCGTTTACAAGTGCAAATATACGAACCCCCGTGAAGATAACGAATATACGAATAGAATCGACTTTAATCGATAAAGTTAAAGCCGCTCAAGCTACACACTTGGAGATGATGAATGTGAAGATTTACGAAGGTTCAAGAGGGCGTTATTCTTGAAACAAGAATCGACGAAGAGAAGAAATTGTAGGGTTTCGACACAGAAACGCACAGCGGAAATTAAAATTTTAAAGCAATTTCCGAAACCCTAAAACAGGATCCATGCGAAAAATCAATTAATTAAGAGGTTTAGAGATTATACTGAATATGAAAACGAGAATCTGAAATTGACTGCGCCTCGAATCTCCAACGCAATACAAACCGACTGCGTCTCTACGGTATCCACACGAACGCTCCGCGAATCGTCCTACGATCTGCAGAAGAAGGAATCGCGGTACTAGCCACCAAGGATGAGGATTTTCAGAACTGTTTTCTCTAGTCTCTCTCTAAGAGCGGCTAGGGTTTTGTGTTTTGACGTAAAAACTAAAGTAACTGATATATATCATATATATAGCAGTTAGGAGGAATTAATCAAAACCTAATATTATTAAAATCCGAATTTATATATATCTTAATTAAGTCTTACTTAATTAATATACCTATATATAAATTATCCTATTAATTTAAATTCGTAATTTAAAATTCTATCAATCACATTGACATCTTTAAATATTTACAATTTAAATTAATTTCTTTTTAATTACGTTCTTTGTGTGTGACCCTATAGGTTATTATTACGTTGGCAATAATTTTAAAATCATATTATAAAATTATTAACAGTGAGCGGCATCTAGTAATGCATCACTGCTACCCAAGTAATAATAAGATCGATGATTCGATGCAACCTTTTCTGTGACCAATGTTTCAATATAATTTAATCCTTTTAACCTTAATATCCTAGATTAAACTCGAGTCATGGAATGTGTCATACTCTTCATAATTTAATCTGAGTTTTTCTTGATCAATGAGTAGACTATATGAAACAAATCACTATTTGAGCATGGCCATGCATTTCATAGTCCTACTCAATCAAGAGGCCTATGGATATCACTTATAAAATATAGGATGGTTAAATTACATCTAGATCACTCATATTACTCACACGATTCATAATAAACCCAATAATCACCTTTATAGTCCACCCTATTAAAGGTGACATTTGATGATATCAAAGTACATAAATTCCCGTTTAGTAATATAGCGGTTTCAGGTCGGAGGACCATTACATCATTGTCACTATGAGAATTGCTAATGACACTTCGCATAATGCTCCATATAGAATTCTCATGGTGGGTCTGTCCAGTACATCGTTCTCTAACATGTACCTATGCATTGACTTAATATCTCATATATTTATGACCAATGAGATTTGGTCATCAGTCAATCCACATACTAGTCTCAATGCATCATTGTTGTCCCATCAACAATGATACTCGACTAGGGACATTTAAGAACAATGATACTAATTGTAATTATATAATCTCATGTTCAAGTCACATACTTGAAACTATATAATTTGTATCACTATTCTAAGTAATTTTATTATGTTAACAATTATATTACGCAGTAATTAAAACCATAATAAAATTATTTATTTATTCAATCAACAATAATATCAAATGTTAAGCAATTACATCAAATAATTGGCCTCTAGGGCATAAACTCTAACAGAAATCTCAACCCTCGATTTAATTGGCCCATTTGAAATCCTCGATAGAGTAGGAACTATGGCCTATAGACTCGTTTTACCGCCAAGTATGTCGCGTGTTCATTACGTTTTCAACGTATCGACGTTACGTAAATATGTGGACGACCCAAACCACATTATTAATTTAGAACCGGACGAGATAGCGGATGATTTAACGTATGAGGAGATACATGTTAAAATATTAGATAAAAAGGATTATATTCGACACTCAAAGGTTATACCTCAAGAGTTAGAATTTGAAGTGAAGTCAATGTATCCTTACCTGTTCGGCATACCAGGTACGTACGTAAATTTCGAGGGCAAAATTCCATAAGAAGGGGAGATTGTGAGACCCCAGATTTTATGAATAAAGATTTAATTTTCTCAAAATAAATTTATAAATATTATGGTGTGGATTTGATATAATGTTATAGTTGTGGGTAATATTTATAAATTTTGCAAAGTACACAAGTTGTTATATAATATTCGATTGGTCGGAGAATATTCGTTTTAGCAGAAAATATTTGTACAGCGGCACAATCATTGGTGGACCCCCACAACGGAATTATTATCGGATTGAGAAAACGATAAAAATATTTTATGAAAATAACGGCGAAAGTTTTACCGTTAACTGTTGAACTACCCGGTAGTAATAGTACAGTAATACGCATGGTTGTATAGTAGCACACGGTATTAATTATTGATGCTTACATGAGAAGTCACTCAGTTATACTCAATTATTGCTACAGTAATTGCTGCATCATATCTCTCATATTATTGATTCAGTTATTGTCACAGTATCATCTGTTTAATATGTTATTTTATTAAATCAATAATTGAGACGACAAAGTTATTCATATTATTAAATTGCAATATTTACAATGTCTAGAAGTTCTGTCAAGGAGAGGTTAGGTCACCTAATTGCGCGCCAATAGGGAGAAATCCTTATTGGAAAGCCCCTCTTTCCTGGGAACGACCTGGTTGATAAATATTGTGAGTTATAATATTAATGATGAATGTTGTTCGGAGTTGAATTTGGAGACGCGGACGTGATATCTGAGTCCGGAACGACGAAATTATTAAAAATAGTCTATAAACACAAAATTTTTCGAAATTCACTATTTGGTCAAAAAGTCAAAAAGTTGACTTTTTCAGGAAAAGTCAAACTTCAAAATTTAAAATTTTATATTTTTGATAAAAATAGTTTCATTATGTTGGAATTGTTTGTGTTAGTGAAAATCGACATTTATTCCGATGATAATTGATGTCTAGGGGTTATATTGATAAATCGGATAATTCATCGGATAAATGAGCTATTAATTGCTACTAATTCACATGCTTATATAACTATTTGTTCATATGTGGGTACTATTGAATCACATTCATGTACTATTAGGGGAGTTGGTGCAAGATTGATAATACTTGCATGACTAAGTTAAAAATAGAGGTATAGTTGAAGGTACTATACTGTAATTAAATTTTTCACATGATTATACTATTTATTCACATGATTGTACTATTGATTCACATTATTTACTATTAGGGGAAGTGGTGCAAGTTTGATAATACTTGCAGGACTAAATTAAAAATGAAAAAAAAGTTGGAGGTATTGCACTGTAATTTTTCGAGCCCCAAAACGTTCAATTATCGAAACTATATTTTTCTATAAATAGAAGCTCATTCTTCCTTCGTTTCTCACCAATTCACAAAAGCTTTAGAGCGATTATTATAGAGAGAAATTATAGAGAGAAAGAAGAAGAGAAGTCTGCTACCTCACTATTCTAGTATCAAGTTTTCCAGGGTAGGGAATATTACTTGTTGTACTCGTAGGGAGTATTATTTCTTTCTTATCCATGAAGAGAACTTCTGTTATTCCATTCTTTATTATTCTGTTGGAATAACCTGTATACGCGGGCTACCCTATACTTGGTGAAATTCTTCTGTTGTTCCATTATTTATCATTCTGTTGGAACATCCTGTCTGTGCGTTCTACGCCGGACCTGGTTCCGTCTTTATTATTCTGTTGGAATATCCTGTCTGTGCGTTCTACGCTGGACCTGGTTCCGTCTTTATTATTCTGTTGGAATATCCTGTCTGTGCGTTTTACGCTGGATCTGATTCCGTTGTTTATTATTCTGTTAGAATAACCTGCATGTGCAGTCTATCGCATGCCTGGTGATTTCTTTTGTTATTCCATTCTTTATTATACTCAGTTGGTTAAAATTTTGACTTCTATACTCCATGAAATTAGTGGAATATCCTTGATATTTGCGCTTCATCCAGTATTTTTTATAGAAATATTCTTCTGAGCATTCTTGAATTTTACTCCACAAAGCAGTATCATGTTGACAATTTGGACGTTATTGATTCTTGGACAAATTAATTCTTGAACTTGTTTTATTGAATTCTTATATCATTGTCATCATCCTCATGTTTATATTATGTTGAAAGTCATCTGTGGCCTGTAGTGCATAGATGGACTTGGTATGATTATGACCAGGGACTATTCGGTGTAATCATGACCGAAATGTTACAAATGATGTGTTAAAAGTCATCATTGACCCGTAGTGCATTGATGGACAATTGTTGGAATGATCATGACCATTAATGAATACACAAATATTCTTGGCCCGTAGTGCATGGATAATTGTAGTCGTGATACTAAAGAATATCCTTGGCCATAGAGCAAGGGTGATTCGATGATGTGGAATATTTATTAAGCTGAGTCTCAGCGATAACAGTATTGAAAAACCTTTTAAATCATAAAAGATAGTAGATTTTATTCTCTACTTGACTCTTCTAATGGATTGCATGTTCCGCTGCAGTTAAACTTGATGTTTATTATATTTTATCAGTTTAACACTGTTGTAGGCTAATGATAATTTATTCTGCATTATCTTAGTCATAATATTTCTTACTGGGCTAGTTGAGCTCACCCTTTCTTTCAATGTTCTCTTCAGAAAATAAGAATATAGCTGGGACCAGTCGGGAAAAGGAGTGATGGTCCAGAAGATAGCATTAGTAGTCCTCACTATTCTGTTAAATAGTGTGACAATAAATGTAATGAGGACTCCTTGAGTATGGATATTGTCTAGATGACAATATTCCTATTAGAACTCTCAGTTTATGTATTGTCGTATGTTACACGACAGTTGTATAATTAAGTTTGTATTTGTATTATGTACCATCTATCTGGCGACCCAAAATGGGTGATGTATACTTAATTTTGGGAGCGTCACACGACCGGTGGTCGTTCTCCTTCCCTAGGAATAGTTGATGTTGGTGCTGACGTCTTCACGTTGTCATTGTTATACTTCATCTTTTTAAAATCTTCCCCCGACTCGCTTATTCTACTATCATGGCCACGATTACCACCAGAGTGGTTACCGCTTTTGTCCAGATATTTTTTTTCCCGATGGTTATCATTGCTCCGATAACCGCTGCCACCGGTATGACCCTGGTTGTGGTCCCTCGGTTGAACTTACTCATTATCTCGCTCGAATAATTGAGTCATGTTCACAACATCTGAATATAGAGAAAATTTATGAAAGATAAGTTATTGACGAATTTCTTGTTTCAAACCTCTTAGAAACATCTGCGCATACATTCCTCATTCTCTACCAAATGAGGTGCAAACCTAGATAACTCCGCGAACTTAACCTCGTACTAGGACGCAGTCATGTTGTTCTGTTCCAGTCTAATAAACTCTACCTCCTTCATATGACGAATACTTTCAGGAAAGTACTTGTCATTGAACAATTTCTGAAATGTTTCCTAAGACATATTGAGTGCGGCTGTCTGGGTACGCTTCACAGATTTTCACTAGTATTCTGCTTCACCACGGAACATAAATGTGGCGAATAGAACCTTCTGTTCGTCCGTGCATCCCAAGACATCAAATATCTTGGTAATTTACTTAACCCACGTTTCCGCCCTAATCGGATCCGGCTTTCCCAAAAACTCTGGTGGTCCCAACTCTTTGAACTGGTTAGCTGTGACAAGCCACGTGTTGCTATTATTTCCAACCGTATTTTGTACACGAGTCTCCCTCGTCTGATTTTGCATTAACTGCAAAAGCTTCTAAACATCACATCATTCATCGTTTGATCGGTGGTGTTGTTTACAGGAGGAACATTGTCGTCCTGTTGTACGTTCTTCTGGTTGGTGATTAAAGGTATCTCCACGGTCTCATTCACTCCATTGTTAACATTTTCAGCTGCCATTCTTAAATACTGCCATAAAACAAGGGTTAATTGACATTCCACACATTATCTGTAAGACCCCGAATTTTATGAAATAAAAATTATTCAATTTTTCTATTTTGTAAATAGTTAAATTGATAAAAATTTAAAGTTATGGGTGAAATGTGTAAATTTTTCAAAATAAGCAAGTGGTTATAAAATATTCATTTTTGTCGGAGAATATTCGTTTGGTCGTGGAATATTCTTGTTGTCGGAGAATATTTATACGACGGCACAGCCATTTGTGGGCCCCATAACAGAATAATTGTCAGATGAAGAAAACGACAAATTTGAGTTTTTACAAATAACGGCGTAGTTGTTACCGTTAACACTGTTAGAATATTTGGTGGTTAAAATACAGTAATACGCGTGGTTGCACAGTAACACACGGTATTGCACAATATTTTTGAATTATTGATTCTTACATAAGAAGACACTACTCAATAATTGTTACAGTAATTATTGTTCAATATTTTATTTTATTGATTTAATAATTGCTTCGTTGATATTTTATTTTATTGTTGTTTCTATAATTGTCACTGCACAGCATTTCTCATTATCAGACCAATAATTTATATTATTTGAATAATATTATTAGATAGCATTATTGTCAATGTCTAGAAAGTTTTGTCAAGGAGAGGTTTGGTCACCTAATTGCGCGTCAGTAAGCAGAAATTCTTATCGGAAAGTCCCCTCTTTCCTGGGAACGACCTGGTTGTCATAATTGTGATTCTGTAATATTATTTGTGAATAATTAATTATTGATTTATATGATAAGAAAAATTTATTTTATGTGGATATAAATGATGAATATTTATTTTGTGTGGATATAAATGAAGGAATTAATGCTGATGTGTTTTATCAGTAATTTGTCGGAATGGAGGAATAATTAGAAAAGTGTCAATTGTTGAAAATTGATATTTTATCTTACATTATAAATTTATAATGTGGTTATACAATAATGGTGATATTTTCACACTAAATTCACGGTGCATGAATCAAATGAGAGAAATCTAGAAATTAAAAGAAGAACAAAATATGGGATTTTTAGAAAAAAATTAGTTTATTACTTGATTTTGTAAAATAACTCATTGTGTATAATGAGTTAGGAGATGAGCCATATATCAAAAGAAAGCCCTGTAAGTAAGCTAATCATAGAAATTTGAATCACGTAAATATTCTTTATGTATTTTTCGTAGTGACTGTTTGAGTGAAACTGATACGAGGGACTTATAGTCCGAAAACCAAATTAGTGTTCTTAAAGCTCTATTGCGTGAGTTATAATTTTAATCCGACCGTTGGATCGTTGTGATTTTTAGATATGTTATACATATATAAGTTGAGTTTATGTCCACAAATTTTGAACCATTAAAAATTAACGTATGATTTGTGATGAATTTTAAGAGGTGTTGAAAATCGTCTGTATGTGGATTTCGGTCATTTTTCGTTTGGAATTTGGAAAAACTTAAAGCTACAAAGTTGTAGAGAATTCGATTTCGTGTGGAATGGACATAAAATTCATATTTTTCTGATAAAAGGGTTATTTATTATGAATTATTGAAGTTTCAAAAATTAAAATATTTTTATTAAAAATATGGGTGGGCCCCACTTTTGGTTGTTGGGGAAGATGACTGATTTTTGGTGGGTGGGAATAGTAATAGGTAAAGCCATCAAGTTGCAGGTCAAGTCTGCTTTGGCATTCTAACATTTTCCTATAAATAGGGGGCTTAGTTAGAATTGAAAATCACACCAGAAACAAGTTTTCTCTCTTTCTCTCTCTATATTATCGAGCGTATTTTGTGAGTATTTAGATACTTTGTGAGTTGCTATTCATCAGTGCAAGTTTCCTTCAGCGTCATATCTGATATTCCAGTCAGAAGTACTGCTCTTTTGAGGTAGGGGATTGTAAGGGATAGTAAGGGATGCTATTTTCTTCATAATGATGTTATTATTTCAATATCATTATACTGAAATATTGGTATAGATTTTATTGTGGAATTTCTACCTTTTTCATTTCGGGGTTTCTATTCACGTATACGACACTATTTACGTATACAACACTATTCACGTATACGACACTATTCATGTATATGACACTATTTACGTATATGACATTATTTACGTATACGGTACTATGTACGAATACAGAGTACTATTCATGAGTTACTATTCACGGGTACTATTCACGACAAAATTAGTTTCTTTTTCTGACCAAATTATCGTTGATTTATGAATCTTACTCTTGAAATTAAATGCAGTTGTTGATCATATTATTTTTATTATCATATATAACATTTTTATAATATTGATGATAAAATTTCTCTTTGACTTGAGTGTAAAGATGGGTAGATTATTAGTATGATTGTGACTATGGGTTCTCTTTGACCAGTAGTGCAAAGTTGAATTGTTGACTGGAATGATCATGATCATTGAATTTATAATTGAATATCTTTAGCTTAAGTGCAAATGTAAAACCCCAACTTATTATAAATAAAATTGAATTTTCTTCTATTCATTATTCTATATTAATAAGGTATTAATTTGATATAATGCTTTGGTTATGGGTAAAATGTGCAAAGTTTACAAAATAAGCAAGTGGTTATAAAATAATCATTGTTGTCGGAGAATATTCGTTTGGTCGTAGAATATTCTTATTGTCGGAGAATATTCGTACGACGGCGCAGTCATTTGTGGGCCCCATAACAGATAACGGTCGGATGAAGAAAACGACAAAATTGAATAACTGCGTAGTTGTTACCGTTAACACTGTTGGAATACCCGGTGGTTAAAATATAGTAATACGCGTGGTTGGACAGTAGCACACGGTTTTGCACAGTATTGATGAATTATTGATTCTTACGTAAGAAGGCACTACTCAATAATTGTTACAGTAATTACTGTTCAATATTTTATTTTATTGCTTCAATAATTACTGCGTTGGTATTTTATATTATTGTTGTTTCAATAATTGCCACTGCACAGCATCTCCATTATCAGATCAATAATTCATATTATTTGGAATAATATTATTAGATAACATTATTGGTAATATCTAGAAAGTTCTGTCAAGGAGAGGTTTGGTCACCTAATTGCGCGCCAGTAAGGAGAAATTCTTATTGGAAAGCCCCCTCTTTCCTGGGAACGGCCTGGTTGTCATAAATGTGATTCTTTAATATTATTTGTGAATAATTAATTATTGATTCATATGATAAGAAAATATTTATTTTATGTGGATATAAATAATGGGTATATTTATTTTTATGTGGATAAAAATGAAGGAATTAATACTGATGTGTTTTATCAGTATTTTGTCGTTGTAGAGGTATTAAAAATCATCTATTTGTGGATTTCGGAGATTTTATGTTTGGAATGTGGAAAAACTCAAAGCTACAAAGTTGTAGAGAATTCGATTTCAGGCAGAATGGACATAAAATTCGTATTTTTCTGATAACCGGGCTATTTTCTATGAATTGTTGAAGTTTCGGAAAAATAAAATAATTTTTATTAAATTTATGGGGGGACCCACTTTTGGTTGGTAGAATACACACATGGGCTGCTGAAATCTTCTAACATGGCTGCCCAAAAATTCAAAGCATGCGTAGGAATTGTTAATAATAATAATATTATTTTATTATTTAGTCTCCTATGTCGTTCTAGCATTTTTCTATAAATAGAGGGCTAAGTTAGAATTGAAAATCACACCAGAAACAAGTTTTCTCTCTCTATATTATCGAGCGTATTCTTGTGAGTATACTTTGAGTGTTGCTATACGGTGCAAGTTTCTGTTAGCACTATACCCGAAATTCGGTCAGAAGTACGATTATTTTGAGGTAAGGGATGTTATTTTCTTCCTAATGATATTATTCTTTCAATATCATTATGTCGAAATATTGATCTGAAGTTTTTATCAAATTTAGAACTTTTTGGTGTCGGGGTTACTATTCACGTATACGGCACTATTCACGTATACGACACTATTCACCGAAAAATGAAATTTTCTTCTTTTTATTCAAAATGTCTATTATGGTTACTATCTTTGATTGTATCCATGTTTTGATCGTTATTTTTGAACTCTGCTTCAAAATTGGTTATTATGAAGTATTATTGAACTTGGATAAAACTGTAATACGAATCCCTAATATTTGTTCTATTATCTCACTGGATTCGTTTTCTCTAAAATATTTTTCATCATCCTCAGTCCAAAATGATGATATTACTGAATATTTTTGGCCTGTAGTGCAAAGATGAATGATTAACTGATGAATATCTTTGGCCCATAGTGCAAAGATGAACAGGTGTTGAGATGAACATGACCAACTGGTGATACAAATGAATATCTTTGGCCTGTAGTGCAAAGATGAATATTGATTAAAGATATATATTGATTGTTGTTACAGGGATAAAATATTGATGATGGACTTTTAAATCTTAGAAGTTAGTAGAACTCATTCTCTACTTGACTCTTCTAATGGATTGCTGTTTCCGCTGCAGTTGTTGATCTAAAACTTGTTGTCTATTATAATTTATCAGATTTTTCCCTGTTAAAGACTAATGATAATTTGTTGTATATTATCTTAGTCATAATATTCTTTACTGGGCTAGTTGAGTTCACCCTTTTCCTTTTGTTCCATTTTCTTCTCAGGAGGTGAGAACATAGCAAGATCGAGTCGGGATATGGAGTGATGGTTCTAGAAAGATGTTTTAGCAGTCCTCACAATTTTTATAAAATAGTGTTTGAATAATTATAATGAGGACTTATTTGAGTGTGGATATTGTCTAGAAGACAATATTTGTATTTAAACTCATAGTATGTATTGTCGTATTTCACACGACATTTGTATTATTGAAGTTGTAGTTTACTTTATGTACCATGTATTTGGCGACTCAGAATGGGTGTTGTATACCTATTTTGGGGGCGTCACACAAAGGTGAATTGATCAACAGGGTTATAATTATTGTTCTGAAATGATTATATATTTCTTTGAGATATTAATATATTTGGCTTGTAGTGCAAAGATGATCTGTTGTTGAATATCTTTGGTCTGTAGTGCAAAGATGATATGTTATTGAATATCTTTGGTCTGTAGTGCAAAGATGATATGTTGTTGAATATCTTTGGCCTGTAGTGAAAAGATGACCTGTTGTTGAATATCTTTGGCCAGTAGTGCAAAGATGAACTGTTGACGAATATCTTTGGCCCGTAGTGCAAAGATGAATTTATTAGTATGATTATGAACAGGAACTGTGATTTGGTATAACCATGATCTTTGATGTTTCAGGTAAAGACAGGTGATGAAAATTATCTTCGTCCTGAGTGCGAAAAGGAATTTAGAACCACAATTATGATTATGAGTTATTCACATGATTGTGGACATGAATTATTGATTGATGTTACAGGGATAAAACATTATTGGTGGACTTTTAACATGGAGAAGATAATAGACTTTATGGTCTATTTGACTCTTCTAATGGATTGCTCGTTCCGTTGCAACTATGGTTGAAAAGTTTTATCATCTACCATATGTTCTAAATCTCTAATTTATTACTGACGAAGGCTATTGATAATTTAATTATCTTTAGTCATAATATTCTTTACTAGGCTAGTTGTGCCCACCCTTTTGCTTCACAATTCCTTTCAGGTAATAAGAGTGTAGCTGGGTCGTGTAGGGGTAGCAGGGGAATAGAACGGTGGTCTCTAGCTGTGGAGGTTCTCCCTAAACAATATGGAAATAATTTTATTGAGAACTTTGGAATAGTGTGTTGTATTTTATACATCATTTAGTAGTTATATTTGGTGAATCAAATAGGGTGAGGCGAACCCAACGTTGGAAGGATGTTTTGCCACTATCATACCAGATGTCTAATGACATGCGACTTCGTGTTATCATAAGACATGGTTGTGTACATCCACTTGCTGAGTATATCTACGAGCATTACCTATATAATCTTGGAGTTTGGTTGAAATATAATTCTCAATTGGAGACAATGGAGATAATTATATGTCAAGAGAAGACTCACCATTGGAAAGAATATGATAGTAATCTTCTCGTTTTACTTTGGGGTCTATTGGGTCAACCAAGGATAATTCTGTGGACATATGATATCTATCATAACCTAGACGCATTGCCTCCCATGTACGAAGGTTTACTTGAGTGCTTCCCAAAGATTTTAATTTCTAAAATAGTTATTGACTGTACCTTTATATAAGGTGCCATTGTTACGTGTTATCCAAGGTTGGGACATGAGTCACAGTTGGTATATATTTGTATCAAAACTCACAACATATGTGTTGTTGTATTTTGCACGACAATTGTGATAATGAAGTTGTAGTTGTTTTCTGTACCATGTATTTGGCGACTCAGAATAGGTTGGGTGGAATGGACCTATTTTGGGAGCGTTACATTATCACTATATTCTGACCGACGAATTAAACACAAATAAGCTAAGGTAGGACACACTAACGAAGGATTTACTCGTCACTCCCTTCCTAGTTCTAATCCCAGATCTCCATCAGAGATCATATCCCTAAGCTCTGATACCAACTGTGACGCCCCCAAAATAGGTCCACACATGTGACGCCCCCAAAATAGGTATACATCACCCATTCTGAGTCGCCAAATATATGGTACAGAAACAAATACAACTTCAGTAATACAATTGTCATGCAAAATACGACAACATATATACTGTGAGTTTGAATACAAATATTGTCTACTAGAGAGTATACAAACTCAAAAGAAGTCCTTATTACCATTATTGATACACTATTTTACAAAAATAATGAGGACTGCTAGACAACTATCTTGAATCATCACTCCATACCCCGGCTAGTTCCTGCTAAATTCTCTCCTCCTGAGAAGAACAATGGAACAAAAAGGAAAAGGGTGAGCTCAACTAGCCCAGTAAAGAATATTATGACTAAGATAATATACAACAAATTATCATTAGTCTTCAACAGGGAAAATCTGATAAAATATAATAGACAACAAGTTTTAGATCAACAACTGCAGCGGAAACAACAATCCATTAGAAGAGTCAAGTAGAGAAAGAATTCTACTATCTTCTAAGATTTAAAAGTCTATCATCAATATTTTATCCCTGTAACATCAATCAATATACATCTTGAATCAAATATTCATTTTTGCACTACAGGCCAAAGATATTCATTTGTATCACCAGTTGGTCATGTTCATCTCAACACCTGTTCATCTTTGCACTACGGCCAAAGATATTCATCAATTAATCATTCATCTTTGCACTACAGGCTAAAGATATTCAGTAATATCATCATTTAGGACTGAGGATGATGAAAAATATCTTTAAAAAAATGAATCCATTGGGATAAAAGAACAAATATTAGGGATTCGTATTACAATTTATCCAAGTTCAATAATACTCCATAATAACCTATTTTGAAGCAGAATTCAAAAATAAAGATCAAAACATGGATACAATTAAAGATAGTAACCATAATAGACAACTTAGATAAAAAGAAGAAAATTTTATTTTTCGGTGAATAGTGTCGTATACGTGAATAGTAACCCCGACAGAAAAAAGTTCCAAATTTGATAAAAAGTTCAGACCAATATTTCGGCATAATGATATTGAAGAAATAATATCATTTACGAAGAAAATAACATCCCTTACCTCGCAAAGACAGTACTTCTGACTAGAATACTGGATATAGTGCAAAAGAAACTTGCACTGTATAGCAACACTCAAAGTACTAAAATACTCACAAAATACGCTCGATATTATAGAGAGAGAAAGAGAGAAAACTTTTGAATTCTGGTGTGATTTTCAATTCTAAATAAGCACCCTATTTATAGAAAAATAGTTAGAACGCCATAGCAGACTAACATGCTACCTGATGGCTTTACCTGCTACTATTCAAGCCTACCATATTTGAATAAAAATCTCAGCACATTTTCACCAATCAAAAGTGGGGTCCACCCATGTTTTAATAAAAAATATTTTTTTTGAAACTACAACAATTTATAATAAATAGCCATTTTATCAGAAAAATTCAAATCTCATGTGCTTTCCATAGGAAATTTAATTCTCTACAATTTTGTAGAAGAAGTTTTTCCAAATTCCAATCAGAAAATACCCGAAATCCACAAACGGATGATTTTTAATACCTCTATTCTGATAAAATACTGATAAAACACCTCAGCATTAATTCCTTCAATTATAACCACAATAAAATAAATATATCCAACATTTATATCCACATAAAATAAATATTTTCTTATCATATAAATCAATAATTAATTATTCACAAATAATATTACAGAATCACAATTATGACAACCAGGTCGTTCCTAGGAAAGAGGGGGCTTTCCGATAAGGATTTCTCCTTACTAGCGCGCAATTAGGTGACCAAACCTCTCCTTGACAGAACTTTCTAGACATTGTCAATAATGTTATCTCATAATATTATTCAAATAATATGAATTATTGATCTGATAATGAGAAATACTGTGCAATGACAATTATTGAAACAACAATGTGAAACCCCAGTTTTTATGAATAAATATTTAATTTTTCTCGAAATAATTTTTTTTATATTATTGTGTGGATTTGATATAATAGTTATGGGTAGTATTTATAAATTTTACAAAGTATGCAAGTTGTCATATTATATTCGATTGGTCGGAGAATATTCTTTTTATCGGGGAATATCCGTACGACGGTACAATTATTGGTGGACCCCACAATAAAATTATTGTCGGATTGAGAAAACGACAAAATACTTTATGAAAATAACGGCGGAAGTTTTACCGTTGATACTGTTGAACTACTCGGTAGTAAAAGTACAGTAATACGTGTGGTTGCATAGTAGCACACGGTATTAATTATTAATGCTTATGTGAGAAGTCACTCAGTTTGATTCTATTATTGTCAGTTAATAATATGAATTATTTAGCGATAATGACGTTTTGTTTTATTCGTATTATTAACGTAATAAAACAGAAACATCTTTTTATATAAAACAGAATACTTTATTAAAGTTATTCTATAAATAGAATATATTATATTTTATTTAAAAGATTTTTCTTTAAATATGGACCGTCAGATTAAAGTAATCAATCTGGACCGTTCATGGATTAGTTACTATGCATTCTATTTTCCTATAAATAGAAGCTCATTCCTTCATTATTTTCTTACGAATTCACTGAACTCTAGAGAGAGAAGCTATAAAGAGAGACTATATAGAGATAGAAGAAAAGTTTTCTGCTACTTCACTACTCTTATATCCAGTTCTTTTACGGTAAGGGGTGTTATTCTTTCTTATTCATGAAGAGAACTGTTGTTATTTCATTTTTTTATTATTCTGTTGGAATAACCTGTATACGCGGTCTACCCTATACTTGGTGACATTCTTCTATTATTCTGTCGGAACATCCTGTCTGTGTGTTTTACACCGGACCTGGTTCTGTTTTTATTATTATTCTGGTGGAACATCCTGTCTGTATATTTTACGCCGGACCTGGTTCCATTATTTATTATTCTGTCGGAATATCCTGTCTGTGCGTTTACGCCGGACCTGGTTTCATTATTTATTATTTTGTCGGAATATCCTGTCTGTGCGTTTACGCCGGACCTGGTTCCATTATTTATTATTCTGTCGGAATATCCTGTCTGTGCGTTTACGCCGGACCTGGTTCCATTATTTATTATTCTGTCGGAATATCATGTCTGTGCGGTTACGCCGGACCTGGTTCCATTATTATTATTCTGTTAAGAATAACCTGTTTGTGCGGTCTATCGCATGCATGGTGATTTCTTTTGTTATTCCATTCTTTATTATACTCAGTTGGTTAAGTTTTGACTTCTATACTCCATGAAATTTGTGGAATATCCTTGACATTTGCGCTTCATCTAGTATCTATTCATGAAAATATTCTCCTGATCATTCTTGAATTTTACTCCACAAAGCAGTATCATGTTGACAATTTGGACGTTGTTAATTCTTGGATAAATTAATTCTTGAACTTGTTTTATTGAATTCTTATATCATTGTCATCATCCTCATGTTTATATTCTGTTGAAAGTCATCTGTGGCTTGTAGTGCATAGATGGACTTGGTATGATTATGACCAGGGATTATTCGGTATAATCATGACCGTAATGTTACAAATGATGTGATAAAAGTCCTCATTGGCCCGTAGTGCATTGATGGACAGTTGTTGGCATGATCATGACCATTGATGAATACACAAATATCCTTGGCCCGTAGTGCATGGAATTTATGGTCGTGACCCTAACGAATATCCTTGGCCGTAGTGCAGGGATGATGTGAATTATTTATTAAGCTGAGTCTCAGCGATAGCAGTGTTGAAAAACCTTTTAAATCATAAAAGATAGTAGAGTTTATTTTCTACTTGACTCTTTTAATGGATTGCTTGTTCCGCTGCAGTTAAACTTGATGTCTATTATATTTTATCAGTTTAACATTGTTGAAGGCTAATGATAATTTATTCTGCATTATCTTAGTCATAATATTTCTTACTGGGCTAGTTGAGCTCACCCTTTCTTTCACTGTTCTCTTCAGGAAATGAGAACGTAGCTGGGGCAAGTCGGGGAACGGAGTGATGGTTCGAATGATAGTATTAGTTAGTAGTCCTCACTACTCTATTTAATAGTGTGTTAATAAATGTAATGAGGACTCCTTTTGAGTATGAATACTCTCTAGAAGATAATATCTGTATTCAA
The DNA here is from genome assembly GCA_016801055.1 of Panax notoginseng. Taxonomy (NCBI): domain Eukaryota; kingdom Viridiplantae; phylum Streptophyta; class Magnoliopsida; order Apiales; family Araliaceae; genus Panax; species Panax notoginseng. The sequence continues at coordinate 137,238,726 of CM029023.1, forward strand.
ACTCACAGTTTATGTTTTGTCGTATTGTACACGACAGTTGTATTAGTAAGTTGTATTTGTATTCTGTACTATGTATCTGACGACCCAAGATGGGTGATGTATACCTAATTTTGGGGGCGTCACAGTTGGTATCAGAGCTTAGGGATATGATCCCTGGCTAAGATGTGAGAATAGAACTAGGAGGGGAGAGACGGGGAATTCCTTCGCTAGTATGACATACCTAAGTTTATTTGCATGGTATTTAATTGGTCGGTCATAATATAAGGATAATATATGACATATCAATTAATTTTTATTTTGTGGCAGTATCTGAAAATGGCATCCGAGAATGTTGAGAATAGCAATGGAGCACAGACGACTGTTGATTCACCACATATCAATAATCAGGATAATGTGCATCAGGAAGGTGTCAATCCTCATGCAAACAACAACACTGACCAAATGATGAATGATCAAATGTTCAGAGGCTTTATGCAATTCATGCAACAACAGGTGAAAGCGGCTCCTGTCCACAACGTAGGTGGAAATATTGGAAACTCTCAGGCGGTCACCGCTAAACAGTTTAAGGAGTTGGGACCACCGGAGTTTAAGGGAGAACCCAAACCACTTGTAGCTGAAACATGGATAAAGCAGATCACCAAGATATTTGATGTCTTGGGTTGCTCCGAGGAGCAAAAGGTTCCCTTTGCCGCCTTTATGTTGCGAGGAGAGGCAGATTACTGGTGGAAATCGATAAAGCGTACTCAACCTGCCGCACTGAAGATGTCTTGGGAGAAGTTCCAAGATCTGTTTAAGGACAAATACTTTCCCGAGAGTATTCGTCACATGAAGGAGGTGGAGTTCATCAAATTGGAGCAGAATAATATGACCGTGTACGAGGCAAAATTTGCGGAGTTATCCCGGTTTGCGTCCCACCTGGTGGATAATGAAGAAAGAATGACGCGGATGTTTTTAAGAGGTTTGAAACCGGAGATACGTCAATATCTTATTTCTCATAAACTGTATTTATATTCAGATGTTGTGAATATGGCTCAGTTAGTGGAGCGCGATAACGAGTCAACGCAACCAAAAGAGAGCAGCCGGAAAAATGATAATACTGGTGATAACAGTTATCAAAGCGGTGACAATAAACATGGAGGGAATCAACATGCCAGAAATGGTAACCACTTCAATGGTAATCATGGTCAAAATAATAAAAATGGACATTTCAAGAAGAGGAAATTTAACAATGATGGAAAGACGTCAGCACCAGCACCCGTTGTTAAGGAAGGAGAACGACCACCTATCATATGCTTCAAATGCGGAGGGGAGGGACACATCAGTCCAAACTGCGCGATGCCATCCAAAGCATGCTATAATTATGGAAGAGAAGGTCACTTAGCCCGATTTTGTCGTTCACAGAAGACAAGTTCAGATAGGATGGAGGCACCAAAGACCGTCCCAGAAAAGCCAAAGCCAGTAGTTTAAGAGAGAGCGTTTTTTTCGTGCCGAGGAACCTGAATAAAATTATCACGGGTATGTTAGTCATAAACTCTTGCGAAGTCTATACCGTGTTAGATACCGGTTCTACTCACTCTTTTATTTCACCTAGTTGTGTTCAATATTTGAACTTAACTCCGGAGAAATTAGACTTTGATTTCTCTGTTGAAATTCCGTTGGGAGAAACCTTTGTTACCTCCACTATTTATAAATCTTGTTCAAATCAACACTTTCACATTACCTGTTGATCTTATCTCTTTGAAAATACTTGCATTGATGTGATTTTTGAAAACGATTGGTTAACTGTTCATCATTCTTTTCGTAAAGTTGTTAGCTTTCATATTCCTAACCAATATGTTATGCAAATTCAAAGTAACCAAACCACTAAAGTCAATCATTGTCATATCAAGCCATAAGTAAAAATTCCCGTTCCTTTCGCTGTTGACTTTCTGGTGTGGAATGCACCGAAGCTAGACTTTCCGTAGGAGACGTTGTAAATGACGATGGCAAGTTGATAGGTATCAATGTGACGTGTTATCCAAGTCTTGGATGAGGGTCACAGTTTTGAACGATATTTCTATTGTTAATAAATTTCTTGACGTATTCTTGAAGACTTCTTAGCCTACCCCAGAGCGTAAAATTGAATTTTGTATTGACCCCAGTATAAAACCTATTTCTTAAACCCTCAAATATTTCTTCAACTAAAACGAACGTATTATGCGCCAAAGACGTTGGCTCGAGCTGTTGAAGATTACGATCGTACCATTCAATAACATCGTGGAAAAGTGAACGTGGTAGCTGACGCGTTGTGTAGAAGATCGTATACGGTTACAAGTACGAATATTCGAACCCACGTGAAGATAACGAATATACGATTAAAATCGACTTTAATCGATAAAGTTAAAGCCGCTCAAGCTACATACTAAGAGCTGATAAATGTGAAGAAGAAGGTTCAAGAGGGCGTTATTCTAGAAGCAAGAATCGACGAAGAGAGGAAATCTCAACTCTCGATTTAATTGGCCCATTTAAAATCCTAGATGAAGTAGGAACTGTGGCCTATAGACTCGTTTTACCGCCAAGTATGTTGCGTGTTCAGAACATTTTTTTTTCGTATCGATGTTACGTAAATATGTGGATGACCCGAACCGCATTATTAATTTAGAACCGGACGAAATAGCGAAAGATTTAACGTATGAGGAGATACGTGTTAACATCTTGGATAAGAAGGATCATATTCGATGCTTCAAGGTTATACCTCAAGAGTTAGAATTTGAAGTGAAGTCAAGGTATCCTCACATGTTTGGCATACCAAGTACGTACGTAAATTTCTATGTTCGGCATACCAAGTACGTACGTAAATTTTGAGGGCGAAATTCCATAAGGAGGGGAGATTGTGAAACCCTAGTTTTTATGAATAAATATTTAATTTTTCTCGAAATAATTTTTTTTATATTATTGTGTGGATTTGATATAATAGTTATGGGTAGTATTTATAAATTTTGCAAAGTATGCAAGTTGTCATATTATATTCGATTGGTCGGAGAATATTCTTTTTGTCGGGGAATATCCGTACGACGGTACAATTATTGGTGGACCCCACAATAGAATTATTGTCGGATTGAGAAAACGACAAAAATACTTTATGAAAATAACGGCGGAAGTTTTACCGTTGATACTGTTGAACTACTCGGTAGTAAAAGTACAGTAATACGTGTGGTTGCATAGTAGCACACGGTATTAATTATTAATGCTTATGTGAGAAGTCACTCAGTTTGATTCCATTATTGTCAGTTAATAATATGAATTATTTAGCGATAATGACGTTTTGTTTTATTCGTATTATTAACGTAATAAAACAGAAACATCTTTTTATATAAAACAGAATACTTTATTAAAGTTATTCTATAAATAGAATATATTATATTTTATTTAAAAGATTTTTCTTTAAATATGGACCGTCAGATTAAAGTAATCAATCTGGACCGTTCATGGATTAGTTACTATGCATTCTATTTTCCTATAAATAGAAGCTCATTTCTTCATTATTTTCTTACGAATTCACTGAACTCTAGAGAGAGAAGCTATAAAAAGAGACTATATAGAGATAGAAGAAAATTTTTCTGCTACTTCACTACTCTTATATCCAGTTCTTTTACGGTAAGGGGTGTTATTCTTTCTTATTCATGAAGAGAACTGTTGTTATTTCATTTCTTATTATTCTGTTGGAATAACCTGTATACGCGGTCTACCCTATACTTGGTGACATTCTTCTATTATTCTGTCGGAACATCCTGTCTGTGTGTTTTACACCGGACCTGGTTCCGTTTTTATTATTATTCTGTTGGAACATCCTGTCTGTGTATTTTACGCCGGACCTGGTTCCATTATTTATTATTCTGTCGGAATATCCTGTCTGTGCGTTTACGCCGGACCTGGTTCCATAATTTATTATTTTGTCGGAATATCCTGTCTATGCGTTTACGCCGGACCTGGTTCCATTATTTATTATTCTGTCGGAATATCCTGTCTGTGCGTTTACGCCGAACCTGGTTCCATTATTTATTATTCTGTCGGAATATCCTGTCTGTGCGGTTACGCCGGACCTGGTTCCATTATTATTATTCTATTAAGAATAACCTGTTTGTGCGGTCTATCGCATGCATGGTGATTTCTTTTGTTATTCCATTCTTTATTATACTCAGTTGGTTAAGTTTTGACTTCTATACTCCATGAAATTTGTGGAATATCCTTGACATTTGCGCTTCATCTAGTATCTATTTATGAAAATATTCTCCTGATCATTCTTGAATTTTACTCCACAAAGCAGTATCATGTTGACAATTTGGACGTTGTTAATTCTTGGATAAATTAATTCTTGAACTTGTTTTATTGAATTCTTATATCATTGTCATCATCCTCATGTTTATATTCTGTTGAAAGTCATCTGTGGCTTGTAGTGCATAGATGGACTTGGTATGATTATGACCAGGGATTATTCGGTATAATCATGACCGTAATGTTACAAATGATGTGATAAAAGTCCTCATTGGCCCGTAGTGCATTGATGGACAGTTGTTGGCATGATCATGACCATTGATGAATACACAAATATCCTTGGCCCGTAGTGCATGGAATTTGTGGTCGTGACCCTAACGAATATCCTTGGCCGTAGTGCAGGGATGATGTGAATTATTTATTAAGCTGAGTCTCAGCGATAGCAGTGTTGAAAAACCTTTTAAATCATAAAAGATAGTAGAGTTTATTTTCTACTTGACTCTTTTAATGGATTGCTTGTTCCGCTGCAGTTAAACTTGATGTCTATTATATTTTATCAGTTTAACATTGTTGAAGGCTAATGATAATTTATTCTGCATTATCTTAGTCATAATATTTCTTACTGGGCTAGTTGAGCTCATCCTTTCTTTCACTGTTCTCTTCAAGAAATGAGAACGTAGCTGGGGCAAGTCGGGGAACGGAGTGATGGTTCGAATGATAGTATTAGTTAGTAGTCCTCACTACTCTATTTAATAGTGTGTTAATAAATGTAATGAGGACTCCTTTTGAGTATGAATACTCTCTAGAAGATAATATCTGTATTCAAACTCATAGTTTATGTTTTGTCGTATTGTACACGACAGTTGTATTAGTAAGTTGTATTTGTATTCTGTACTATGTATCTGACGACCCAAGATGGGTGATGTATACCTAATTTTGGGGGCGTCACAAACAATAATATAAAATATCAACGCATCAATTATTTAACCAATAAAATAAATTATTGAACAGTAATTACTGTAACAATTATTGAGTAGTGCCTTCTGACGTAAGAAACAATAATTCAACAATACTATGCAAAATCGTGTGCTACTGTGCAACCACACCTATTACTGTATTTTAACCACCGGGTATTCCAACAGTGTTAACGGTAACAACTACGTCGTTATTTGTAAAAACTCAAATTTATCATTTTCTTCATCCGACCGTTATCCGTTATAGGGCCCACAAATGGCTGCGCCGTCGTACGAATATTCCCCGATAGAAAGAATATTACACGACCAAACGAATATTCCCCGACAAATGAATATTTTATAACCACTTGCTTATTTTGAAAATTTTGCACATTTCACCCATAACCAAAGTATTATATCAAATTAATACCTTATTATTCACAATAATAAATAGAGAAAATTTGATTTTATTTATAATAAGTCCACAACACAACCCATTCTGAGTCGCCAAATACATGGTACAGAAAACAACTACGTGCAACTTCACTATTACAATTGTCGTGCAAAATAGGACAACACATAAGCGGTGAGTTTAAATACAAATATTGTCTTCTCAACAATATCCAAACTCAAATAAGTTCTCATTATAATTATTGATACAATATTTTATAAAATAGTGAGGACTGCTAAAACAACTGTCCTGAAACATCACTCCACACCCCGACTAGTTCTCGCTATATTCTCGCCTCCTGAGAAGAAAAATGGAACAAAAAAGAAAAAGGATGAGCTCAACTAGCCCAGTAAAGAATATTATGACTAAGATAATGTAGAACAAATTATCGTTAGCCTTCAATAAATAAGATAAAATATAATGGACAACAAATTTTAGATCAATATTCGCAGCGAAAATAATAATTCGTTAGAAGAGTTAAGTAGATAATGAAGTCTACTATCTTCTATGATTTAAAAGTTCATCATCAATATTTTATCCCAGTAACATCAATCAATATACATCTTGAACTAAATATTTATCTTTGCACTACGGGCTAAAGATGTTCATTTGTATCACCAGTTGGTCATGTTCATCTCAACACCTGTCCATCTTTGCACTACGGGCCAAAGATATTCATCAGGTAATCATTCATCTTTACACTACAGGCCAAAGATATTTAGTTATATCATCATTTAGGACTGAGGATGATGAAAAATATCTTAAAGAAACGAATCTAGTGAGATAAAAGGACAAAGATTAGGGATTCGTACTTCAGTTTATCCAAGTTCAAAAATACTCTATAATAATCAATTATGGAGCAAAATTCAAAAATGAAGATCAAAACATGGATACAATCAAATATAATAACCATAATAGACAACTTGGACAAAGAAAAGAAAATTTAATTTTTCTGTGAATAGTGTCGTATTCGTGAATAGTGTCGTATACGTGAATAGTGTTGTATAGATGAATAGTAACCCCGACACAAAAGGTAATAATTTCATAAGAAAAATCATACTTCGTGAATAGTATCGTATCCGTGAATAGTGTCGTATACGTGAATAGTGTCGTATATGTGAATAGTAACCTCGACATAAAAAGGTAAAAATTTTATAATAAAATTCATACTAATATTTCTGCATAATGATATTGAACGAAATAACATCATTTACGAAGAAAATAACCTCTCTTACCTCAAAAGAATAGTACTTCTGACTGGAATATCAGATATAATGCTGAAAAAAACTTGCACTGCTTAACAATTCTCAAAATATCTAAATACTCACAAAAATACGCTCGATATTATAGAGAAAGAAATTTCTAATTCTGGTGTGATTTTTATTTCTAACTAAGCACCTTATTTATAGGAAAATGACAAAACGCCATAGTTGACAAAATTACATACAGAAGCTTTTTCCTTTTTCCTCTGCAGCACTCCATCTTTGAAGTATACCACTTTTGAAAAAAAATCTCAGCATATTTTTTCACAAAAAAACAAAAGTAGGGCCCACCCATGTTTTCAAAAATATTTATTTTCGAAACTTCAATAATTCATAATAAATTGCCCTTTTATCAGAAAAATATGAATTCTATGTCCATTCCATATAAAATTTAATTCTCTACAACTTTGTAGAAGAAAATTTTTCCAAATTTCAAACAGAAAATGATCGAAATCCACATACGGATGATTTTTAATACCTCAATTCTAACAAAATACTGATAAAACATCACAACATTAATTCCTTCATTAATATATACATAAAATAAATATTTTCTTATCATATAAATCAATAATTAATTATTCACAAATAATATTACATAACTACAATATTGACAACCAGGTCGTTCTCAAGAAAGAGGGGGCTTTCCGACAAGGATTTCTTCTTACTGGCGCGCAATTAGGTGACCAAACCCCTTTGCTAGACAGAACTTTCTTAATCATTGCCAATAATGATATCTAATAATATTATTCAAATAATATGAATTATTAATCTGATAATGGGAAATACTGTGCAGTAACAATTATTGAAACAATAATAATATAAAATATCAATGTATCAATTATTGAATCAATAAAATAAAATATTGAACAGTAATTACTGTATCAATTATTGAGTAGTGCCTTCTTACATAAGAATCAATAATTCAAAAATACTATGCAATACCGTGTGCTACTGTGCAACAACGTGTATTACTGTACTTTAACCACCGGGTATTTCAACTGTATTAATGATAACAACTACGCCGTTATTTATAAAAAAATCTCATACTTGTCATTTTCTTCATCGTACAGTTTTTCGTTATGAGGCCAACAAATGGTTGCGTCATCGTACGAATATTCCACAACAGCAAGAATATTCCACGGACAAACGAATATTCCTCACTAACAATGAATATTTTATAACCACTTGCTTATTTTGTAAAATTTGTACATTTCACACATAACCAAAGTAATATATCAAATTAACACTTTTTTTATTCAAAATAATAATTAGAGGAAATTTAATTTTATTTAAAAAAAGTTGGGGTCTTACATACATACCATCATGAAAGGAATTCGGATTCTATCCTGACATTTTTTTTAGGAATTAGAAACCAAATATAATTAAGAATCTTGGATTCCTTAATGTTCTCTAATTGTCCAAACAGGTTCTACGTGGACCATGACCCACCGAATCATCTAGGCCTAAATAATCATGCTCCAATGCTTGTTTTATACATTCTTTTAATCCAAACGCAACACAAGAGATATAAGTATAAAAGAAATAAAAGTAATTTATTAGAGAGGGTAAAAGAGAATAATTAAAAGGAGACATTTGGGAAAATTAGTAAAAGTAGAAAAAGAGGAGGATGAGGAATCTCAAAATAAAGATGGTGGCGGGAGTGGGGAAATTGGGGAAGAAAAAAAGGCTGACTTTGATACTAAGAATCTACGGCACGAGGACGAGGGTTGGCTCAAGTATTAGATTCCAAACCCTAATTAATAATTGTTATTACTTTATTAGTAGCCTCTCTTTCTCTCTCCTGTATACATATTATATTATTAAAAAAACTTAAAAATATAAAAAAGGGGTAGGTATCTTTGACCTACACTTGCCGACTTTCCATTTTTAAAATAGAAAGTACTAGGGAGAGCTGATGTTGACTCAAGCATCTAGGGAACCTTATTGATTTGTACTATACATTTTGCGGTGGGTTAGGTAGGTCCCATCCATTAAACATATTATATATATATATATATATATATATATATATATATATATATATATATTAGATGTGTCATGTGTTTCCGGCACTACATAGACGGTGAGATTTATCCCAAATTTTAGACGATTCAGATGATTTATTAAGGTGAGCGGGAAACTCAAAATCAATTGTATTTATTTTATTAGATAGATTTTTCAATATAATTGATATTTATATATTTAGACTAAATATGATAATCTAATAGTAAATGATTTTTCTTTTATTGTATAAGATTACATATTTAAATTAATTTTTTTATTAAAAATTAATTTATATAAGTAGACTGAAGACTCTCTCTCTCTCAACTCAATAGAGTGATATGAGAAGATTCTTTTAGAAAGATTGATGACAAATTTAAGATAATTGAGTATTACTATGTTTTTATAATAATTTAATCATAAATTTTGTATTTTTGTCAAAAGTATTATAATTAAAAGAGTAAATTTTCTACTTTAATCTCTACGCTTTAAAAAATATCAAATATTAATTTATATTTTTTATTCAAAAATATCTTTACGTGTTTGTGAGTTTTAATTTGGAGAGAAACTTTCTGGTTAAAAAAAAAGAACTTTCTCAATCTCTTTTCATCCTTTCTATTCAAATTAAAACTCACAAACACGAGTATCCAAAAATATTTCTTCCAAAAAACTCTACATAAAGTCGCACAATTTACAGATTCAACGTTTGATCTTTGCATACCGACCATGTAAATAATTCAAACCAGTAGGGGCTTTCAAGACAATCAACATCATCAACTTCATTTTTAGGGTTCCAACATTTACAGCTAAACAATTAACGAAAAAGTCATTATTAAAAGAAAAGGAACCATCGGTGTACGTACCAATTAATATTGACTTTAATAGCCTATTTTTATTTTATAAATACAGTAAAACCCCTATTTAAGAATACTCTATATAAAAATAACCTCTACAATATTATAAAAAAATTTAATCTCAATTTGGGCCAGTTATAAATAGGAATAACCTCTAAATTGTAATATGTTATATACTTTTTAAGTCCCGTATTAAGAAACTATACCTCTATATAGTAATTATTTCATATATATATATATATATATATATATGAGAGAGAAATAATATTAATTTTAAAAGACTACATTTTTTATAAAAGACTATATTTCTTATAAAGAACTACATTTTTCTATAAAAGACTACATTTCCTATAAATAACTACATTTACTATAAAAGACCACATTTTTCTATAAAAGACTATTTTGCATAAATATTTTTTGAATAATAATTATTAGGGAGTTCTTATTGATATTTTTTATTAAAGTGGATATTTTTGGGTGTTCGAAAATTTTTTTGTACCAATACCTCTATTTAGTAATAACCTCTCAATTAGAATACAAATAGTTTGGTCTCAAGTCTATTCTTAAATAGAGGTTTTACTGTAGTGAGTAGATTTCACTTCTATATAAAAAAATTTAATATAAAAATATCATTTTAATAACATGTAAAAATATCAATTTCCTTTTATTAATTGTTCCCCATGTCAAAAAACTTCACAAATACTATAAAGTCTATTTCTTATTCTTGTAAAAAGAAAAAAAAATTAAAGGTAACTTTAATTAGTCAAAATCTTCAAATTTTTAGGGGAGCGTTATTTTTACATGATTTCTTCTCACATGAATGTGTAATTTACTGTAGAAATATCAGTTCTCAATTTTTATTCAACTTTCAAGAACAACGATAAATATTCAAATTTGAATTTCTATTAAACTTTTTATTCGATAACTTTTTTTTTAATCTTTGAATATTGTCTAGACTCACTTTTTTAACATGTCGAGTTTGATACACGGGGTTCAAGACTCGTAGATTCCTAAAATTGTGTCCAAGTTTAATTCGTATATCAAAGCATGTTCCATCATTCTAGCATATATATACATTTTTTTGGATCAAAACACAAAGGTTGATGTATCGATATCACATGCTAATGAGCTTGAACATCGTGTTAACTACTACTTAATCACGTAGTTAAATGACCTTTAAATAGTGACACCACACATCTGAGGGGTATTTATTTAGAGCTGAATGAAGCCGAATGATTAAATTGATTAGTCATCCAGTGCGTTTGTTTTGAATAAAAATCGTCTGAATGACTGATTCGGTTAGACTTTTGGGCTGAATGACCAAATGTAATTTTTTGGGCTGAATGAAGTATTTTATATTTATATTTTTAAAAGGGTAAAATAATAAAAATTATTTATTCAGATGTTTCAGACATGTCAATTATCAAATAATTTTTTTGATTCATTATTCAGAATTATGCTTCATTCAGCTCATTCAAATATTCAAAACTATTTCATTTAGTTTTATCAAACACTCCCTAACGGGCTGTTTGATTAGCACTGAATGGCTGAATCGGTCAGCCATTCAGTGCATTTGTTTTAAAAAATTCGTCTGAATGGCTGAATCGGTCAGCCATTCAAACGATTTGGGCTGAATCGTTTAGTGTCATTTTTTTGGCTGAATGAGCTATTGAATGAAGTATTTTTTTTACAATCTTAACTATTATATTAAATAATATTAAATAAACTTATAACAATTTTGAATTTTTCAGAGGGGTAAAATCATAAAAAGTTATTATTCAGATGTTTCAGACATGTCAATTATCAAACAACTTTTTTTATTTAATACTCACTCAGATTAAGAACTATTTCATTCAATTTTTATCAAATAGCCCGGAAGTGTCCTTATGAATCTTAAACTAATAAGATTTTACATGGAAGATTTGATTCTATATAGAAAATTTGAATCTGTATCAATAGTGGAGTATTTGTAATGGTTTCATTTTCAAAGATTACAACCCTAAACACTATAATAACACTACAAAATTATAAAACGCCATTTTGTACATAAGATATATAGGAGAAGGTGTATTTAATTATACAAAATAATGTCATTTTTGTATGATAGCCTCACACAATTATATTAGTGTCCCTCACCTTCTTTTTTGCCTAATTATTTAAAAAATATTACTCATCGTAAGATTTATTTTTATTTTTTATAATTTTTAATAAATTATTTCAATTTTATATTTGAAAATGTCTCAATAGACTTTTAAAAATCAATAATGAAATCTTATAATTACATAACAAATGTACTTTTTTTCATTGTGAAATTATTGTTTAAAAAATTAGTTTAACAATAATATATATATATGGGGGATAAAAGCATGATTATAATTGTCACAATGAGATCATTGTAACAAATAGTTAAATTTGATTAATGAAATTACAAATTTAAAAAATTGTCATTCGTAAAATTGGTAAAATGACAAAATGGCCCCGTGATTGCGTATAGAATATTCAATATATAAATACTTATTTTTCCCTATCAAGCAATATAATGTTTTAGTTTAGTCTCATTCACGGAAACAGCACATTACCATTCATGCAAGCGTGTGAATATATATAGAATTTGATTAGAGATGACTAAGATGCTTAATGATATTAAATTATCTCAAGAGTAGAGGCAAGTAATTTTCATTATTCACAACTATTAACATTAATATATACGGGAAATGTAATTTAAAGGATAACTTAGTCAAACTTGACTAAAATTATTTAGTAAAATCTTAGTAAATTAAACCACGTAATTTTGAATAAAAATTATAATTAAAGATTATTTTATATAAAACCCAAAAATAAAAAAACTTAACCTTAAATAAATGGTAAAACTAAGTCATTTTACTAAGATTTTACCAAATAGCGTTAGTCAGATTCATGTCTCTGATTACATTTTCTCATATATATATATATATATATATATATATATATATATATATATATATATATAATAAAGATCAAGAGCAGAATCCTTAAATAGCAGAACGCTTTAAATAGCAGAATTTTATCAAAATGACGTCGTTTTGATAAGACGAGGTGACATTTTTGTAAATATGCGGTGGCATGGTATTTACAAAAATGCCACCGCATCCTTATAAAACGGCGTCGTTTGGATAAAATTATGCTACTTAAGACATTATGCTATTTAAGGATTATGCTCTTGATCCTTCCTATATATATATATATATATATATATATATATATATATAAGATCAAGAGCAGAATCTTTAAATAGCAGAATGCCTTAAATAGCAGAATTTTATCAAAACGACGTCGTTTTGATAAGACGCGGTGGTATTTTTATAAATACGCGGTGGCATGGTATTTACAAAAATGCTACCGCGTCCCTATAAAACGCCGTCGTTTTGATAAAATTATGCTATTTAAGGCATTATGCTATTTAAGGATTATGCTCTTGATCCTTCCTGTATATATATTAAGAAGGATCAAGAGCATAATCCTTAAATAGCATAATGCCTTAAGTAGCATAATTTTATCAAAACGACGCCGTTTTATAGGGACGCGGTGACATTTTTGTAAATACCATGCCACCGCGTATTTACAAAAATGTCACCGCGTCTTATCAAAACGACGTCGTTTTGATAAAATTCTGCTATTTAAGTAAGGCGTTATGCTATTTAAGGATTCTGCTCTTGATCTTTATTTTATATATATATATATATATATATATATATATATATATATATATATATATATATATATATATATATATATATATAAAATAGGGATCTGGTCAGGACTCCGTGATTTTAAGTAAAGTCCGAACTCATAATCTCAGCCATAGGATTATAAGCGGAGCTCTTCATCCCCTCCAGAAAAGCAGCGGTTGCAAAAATTGAAGAGAGAGAAAGCCGTTGCCCTAGAAATAGAAGTCTCCAGACTAGAGGAAGTCCAACTTGCTCAGAGTGGCCCAGAGTTCCTACTATAATCCCGATTCTGACGAAAAGCCCTAGAATCGAAGCCCTACAAAGCTCGTCGTGCCCTAGAATCGGAAGCCCTCTATCCCTCACTTCGATTGTGTTGGTTCCACACTTCGATTCGGTAAGGGCTTTCTCTCTCGGATGACTTCTTTTCATTTTCCGATTTGAAAATTATATATTTCATCTTTGTTTGAAGTTTAGGAATGGGTTTTGTTTTATCTCTGTTTCTAAACTTCTAAAAGGGCTGGTTTCTTAATTTTTTGTTCTTTTTGTTTCTGTTTTTCTCCTCTCTGTTAAAATTGTTTGTGAGACTGAGGTGTTAATCAAATTTTTGCTAAGCTATTATTTTTCTGTGATTGATGATGAGTGGAAATTGGTAAGTATCTCTCAATTTTTTTAGCAGGACAACACTTTTGATGGTAGGATATTAGGAAATCATGCTTTTCATCTCTTTTGTTGTTGTTGCTGTTATTGAAAGGAGTTATAGTGTACATGGTTGGCTTCTGAGTATGATTATGGTAGGATATTAGGAAATCACCCCTTTGTGTTTAATTGTTTTATCATACTGAATATGAAAATCAACTTGGTTCTCTAAGCAAACAATCACAAAATTGAGTTCCTTTATTCTCATATGCATATGGTCCATTGAACTCGTTCAACTTGGTGATTTCAAACTGGAGCATGAGTTTTGGTTTTAAGTTTATTTCTCAATATAGCTATTATCTCAATAATTCTTTTAATTGGTGATTTCACAGGTTCAAGTAAATTTCTATTTGTCCAGGTGTAAATATATGGGGCACCAAAATATGGGTCTCTCATTGGGAAAGAAAAGTCTGTAGAGTTGATCTTATCTATATTATACGGTCACTGGTACATGTCTAGATTAGTTGATTTCTTTCTCATAATACTATTTTAGAGATAGACAGGTTGAATCTTCTTTCTGCCCCCCTATTGTTCTTAGCAGTATTTTTCTGTGTAATTCATTGTTGTCAGAACTTCATTTTTGGTATCATGACTGATTTATGACTCATTTTATTAGATGGAGTGGCCCTTGCTGGAGTCTTCCTGTAATCAAGGGTGAAGTGCATAAAGCCAAAGCCAGCTGGAAATTCTCTTGATGTAAAGTTTGCTGGGAAACAGTTTGTTGGTAGCGAGGACATAAATTGTTTTAGAAATTGGTTGGTTGTCAGGCAGGGAATTCATTGTGTTTTTCTATTTCGTTTCCCCATTTTATTTTTCTCATCTTTTCTTTTTGGGACAGTTTGTACTTTTGCTAGATCCTGTGATCTTGTAATCATGTTGTTTGCACTTGGTTAAATTGTTGTAGTTCTAAATGCATAATGTACTTTTGCTACACGTTTTTGACAAAAATGGTAGTGCAAATAGCCAAATTTCTCTCGGCTTTCTTTGAGTTGTCCTTGTAGTCCAACAAGTGAATTGGCATAACCAACTTAAGCCAAGACCAGAGGACCAAACCAAACCACACAAAAAGAAGTTAATAAACCAGTGAGTATTTGATGCATCATCAGAAAAATACTGACAAAGTCTTACTTAACTATATTAGAGATTCAAGAATTGAAATGTTTTAGCAAACAGATTTATTATTCATGTGTTTTAGACAAGGTTACTTTATACCAAAAGAAAACTTCGACAGAACTGCACTTTCGATATAACAGAGAGCAATAAAGATTAACAGCTAAAGAGTTGCACCAAGAAACATGGGGGGAAAATGAGGAATAAAACTTGGGCAAGCATGTCTGGAAAATTGAACTAATGCTCACAGCCTTAGAAACAGCAGACTTCAATTTGTAGTACATGCAATATTTTTGCTTCATTACAATTCTAAAATAATTCTAAAACACTAAACAGAGTTTACAGAGTGCATATTCTTTGCTTCATTACAATCAATTCATTACATTTAAAATAAGGACTTCACACAACCTAACAGTTCCATCTCCCAAATTCTAATTACAAATTTTTTCTATTTAAGTATCTTCTTGCACAGAGATGGTTCATTTTCAAGAGCCCTCAACTTCCTCAACAAACCAGGAATCACTTGAATGGCTCTCGGCTGCATTAGAGGATCATACCACATGAAATACCCGCAACCATGAGGCTGTCAAAAAAGAATTTTGACTCAGAACAAGCTTCATATAAAAGGAATTCGAATAAAAATTACTTACTCTTGCAGTTTGACATCCATAGAATCGACGACCAGGATTCAAATCAGTCCAAGAAGTTATCAACATAGCCGGGCGATGACAATGGCAGTGATTAACTGCGGCCATTTAAATTGACTCTTTCCAATGTTGGGAATGTGGTGCATGCAACATAATCAAAATAAATCAAATGAACAAACAAAAGAATATACACTTGATCATTTATTGCCATTTATTATCAACAAAAGAATATTGACTTGAGTTTCATGGTATGTATCCAAAGTATATATATGGCTTGGTAGTTTCTGTTTCACTAAACACCCTTGGATTTATATGTACAATGTGCCAAAAAATCTCACAGAAAATTCTTAGCTTAAGATAAGATTTTTTGATACCACAGGACACATGATTATGTAAATGTGGATAAAGTGTTTTGGAAGGCACTCTAGGCTTCAAATTCCATACATTCATCACTAATAGTAATTAAAAATTATGTTTCCTTAGTTACTTATTGTTCTAACATATCTTATATTTGAATGACATACTAATGGGAAGTTGCATAACACTTACTCAAACATTTACATTCATGATTGTTATATGTTATCATCAACAAGGAGTAGCTAATTAAATGAAACTGAGATCACTACTCAGGAAGCAGGTATAACACATAAAAATTATATAATAATTTCCTGCAATCACCATAAACAGCTCCACAGTTGAGGGAAATTCAAAGCCTCCACATCCACCACTATTATCTGATCTTAGGCATTTTTCTTATTAAATTATCTCGTCCTTACTTAATTCGATCCTTTTCAAATTGTACTCTAAAAAATTTACATCTACTACATGGTTTATCTGTTGCCTTGAAATCGAAGTAGGTGTCTGTTAAGAAAGTGATATCACATAACTGATTGTCAAAAAGTGGCACCTAAATTTTTTTCCTAAAAAAATTCATTATCAGCATTACATAGTCTCCAGTTATTATTATATCCTTTTACCATACAACAAAGATGAGAAGAGCAGAGGAACGATTTGAGCATAATGTTACGAATTATTGCTATGCGAGGCACAGAGTTTCCCAAATCTCAGTGAATACTTCAATAATAACAACCAAGAAATTAGTAAAGAAGAAATTCCCAAATAACTAACACATAATCTTAAGTTTTGCAGCCGCTGCGTTTCTGGAGGGGCATCGGCTTTCTCTCTCTTCGATTTTTGCAACCGCTGCTTTTCTGGAGGGGATGAAGAGCTCCGCTTTGTCTCTCACCGATTTGCAGCAATCAATTTGAAGGGAATCGATTTTGGCAGCGAGGGGTTTTTTGGCGAGAGAGAGAGCGTAGTCGAGCTATTTCCAACTGAGTGAGGAAAGAGAATGAAAAAACGAGGGCTTTAAATAGGAATGCTCTTTAAGAGCGTAATGCTAGTTAAGCGTAATGCTTCTGATCGGGCCCGTATATATATATATATATAAAATAAAGATCAAGAGCAGAATCTTTAAATAGCAGAATGCCTTAAATAACAGAATTTTATCAAAACGACGTCGTTTTGATAAGACGCGGTGGCATTTTTATAAATACGCGGTGGCATGGTATTTACAAAAATGCTACCGCGTCCCTATAAAACGCCGTCGTTTTGATAAAATTATGCTATTTAAGGCATTATGCTATTTAAGGATTATGCTCTTGATCCTTCCTGTATATATATTAAGAAGGATCAAGAGCATAATCCTTAAATAGCATAATGCCTTAAGTAGCATAATTTTATCAAAACGACGCCGTTTTATAGGGACGCGGTGACATTTTTGTAAATACGCGCGGTGACATTTTTGTAAATACCATGTCACCGCGTATTTACAAAAATGTCACCGCGTCTTATCAAAACGACGTCGTTTTGATAAAATTCTGCTATTTAAGTAAGACGTTATGCTATTTAAGGATTCTGCTCTTGATCTTTATTTTATATATATATATATATATATATATATATATATATATATATATATATATATATAATAGGGATCTGGTCAGGACTCCGTGATTTTAAGTAAAGTCCGAACTCATAATCTCAGCCATAGGATCCCATCCAGCGGTTCAGAAAGAAATTGCTTGGAAAAAAAAACACGCGGATCTTTTTTAGGTTAACTAGTCGGGTCAAAAAATAAATCACTCTCCTTCCCCAATTTCCAATCGCGCCTCTGTCTCCTGGACTCTCTCTTCTACCATTACATATAATAAGAAATTCTTCTGTAACTAAAAGACTAACTTACTGAAATAATAACATTGTGAAGATGAGGTTAAACACAATTTCGGTTTTTCTTGGATTTGGATACAATCTTTGGAACTGACATCACATAAATCAACAGATGCTCTCCAAAACTCTTCATAGATGACAATGGTAAGGTGTAAAGAGCTTTCTTCAAGAAAATACCTACAAACAACTTCTGGAAACAGAAAATGACAGTTATTCGCAGGCGGGTTTAGTATCAAAGCTGCTTAAACATATAGCATGTCACAATATCACACTATTTCTGCTCTTAATCTCAACAAACCCGATCTTTGCATGATTATGCCCATCACACTGAACTAAAGAGAGAGAGCCGAGCTTTATTTTGCGACGATGGTAGAAGAGAGAGTCTAGAAGAGAGAGGCGTGATCGAAAATTGGGGAGGAGAAGTGATTTATTTTTTGACCCGACCGGTTAACCCAAAGAAGATCCGCGGGTTTTTTTTTCCAAGCAATTTCTTTTTGAACCGTTGGATGGGATCCTATGGCTGAGATTGTGAGTTCGGACTTTACTTAAAATCAGGGAGTCCTGACCAGATCCCTACTATATATATATATATATATATATATATATATACACACACACACACAAACATACATACAGAGAACTTCAAGTGCGAGTGGACCACCTATAGCGACGGTTCGGTCCGTCGCTATAATTCAACAACTATCGTCATATCTATAGCGACGGACTGAACCGTCGTCATAACACAGATATACGATTTATTATTCTATAGCGACTGATCGAACCATCGCTATAAGTGGCGGACCACCCGCACCTGAAGCGAATATTCTTATACTTAATGACCTCACAAGTATTAAGTATAAATTTGAAATTCTTTTACTCTATTTTTTTTTACTTTTATTTTTTTAATTTGTGTGAAATTTATACTTTATTTATTTATTTTTAATTTTATAAGAACGGAGGGAATATTATGTAAATAAGTATAAATATATATAAGCAATCAGTGAAAATATAAACCATAACGTTTTTATTGCATCATATATCATCTCTCATATTTATTTATAAGAATATTGTGTAGACCGAAATAACATAACTTGTATTAATTTAGTATATGCAAGTACTTTAATATATTTAAAGAAAATTAATATTTTCATATGAAAAATTTTCGTGAGAGTGAGACATGAAATTTTCGCGAGACTTTCACATAAAATTTTTGTGAGAGTGAGAACTTGTGGAATATTATATTTTTCTTTATAGCAATTGTAATTAACTCCTTATTTAAAAAATAACAATAACATGTTATACTTTTTAAAAACTTTAAAAAGTTACCGTTTAATCTCTTCTTCCTTTTTGAAATGATATGATTATTAATAAACAATATTATAACAATAATAAATGTGCTGGTTGTTTATATTAGTCTGAAAACAATACAAAATTTTTTACTAGTAAGATAATTATGTGCTAGCTGGGTAATTTTTCTAGTCAAATTATGTGCTAGTTGGGTAATTTTCCTGGGTAATTACATTAAAATAACAATAGCATGTTATACTTATTAGCGATGTTAAATTATGATATTATTATTAATAATTAGCTGGGTAATAAATTTAATATCATTAATAATTATGTGCTAGCTGGGTAATAAATTTGACTAGTAAAATTATTATATATAAATTTTAACGTTGTAAATTTATTTTATACAAAAAATAAATTTATTTTCCATTGAAGTCAAAAAATATTAGTTTGAAAACAATACAAAAAAAAGTTCAAAATAAACATAAACATAACGTTTTTGTAAGGAAAATGAAGTAGTATAAAAAAAGTATGAAAATAAAAGAAATGAAGATAGATAGTAAGAGAAGGAAATTGAACTAGGAATTAAATAAACTCACCTATTTAGAAAGGAATGTAAAATAACTTTCAGGTTTGGGAGGAAATAACTAAAGGAATGGAATGATCATTCCAATTGAGTAACCAAACATATTTTTAGACTTAAGTCATTCCATTCCATTCCCGCCAACCAAACATAACATTAGAAATATTTTTGTATGAACTGAGTGAATATTTCTTTTCAGTACATCAGCATTGGGTTTGTTGTTCTGAATCTGGCCTAGGCATATTCATGGGCTGAGTGACGAGTCGAACAGCCCAGTCCAGTCCAGTCTAGTCTTAATACAGAACTGCATGAATAAAGTTAGGCCCATTAAGCAGGGCTAAAAGTCATTATCAAAAGAAAAGGAACCTCCAGTACCGTACGTATCGATTAATATTGACTTGTAACTTTAGTGGGTTGATGAGGTTTGCTTTGATCGGCTCAAGTCTATTTTCTAGGATACAAGCGACTCAAAGTCTTCAAATTTTTATTGAACTTTAAAGAACAACGATAAAGGGCAAAGTTCCAAAAATACTTTTGATATTTATCCCGATATCTCACTTACACTTTAAACTATTTTTTTTTAAAAGTACCCTTAACGTTACAAATATAAGATCAATTATACCCCTCCCGTTAACTGACATGTCACATTGACAAACGAAACTGACACCTAGATATGTTTTACTGACGAGGCAATGCATATATGAAAAATAACTAACAATTCAAATATTTATCCCAATACATGTGCCCATTATCAATATAACTTCCTCATCTTATTATTATTAATATTATTGTTATTATTTATTATTATTATTATTATTTGTTATTATTATTATTATTATTTTGTCTTTTTCATTTCGAAATATAAAATTAGCGTTAGAGTTTTAAATTCAATATAAATATTTTTAACAAAAAATAATGTAATTAATGATACTTTTTATATAATTTATAATTAATATAATTTACTAAATAAAATTAGTCAAAATTTATTTTTAAAATACCTTAAATAATAATAATACTATTCTCTAATTTCCCCCCTCTCCCAAATTCATCAAATTGGGAAGAATGGTTGTGTTTGGAAATAATGTTATCCTCTCTCTCTCCTTGTCGGATGAACAAATCACGAGGATCGCCTGAAATGGGTTTGTGAAATGGGTTTTTGTTGCCGGTTTGAAGGATTATCAAATATATACATCAGATCTGAAAAAAGGATATTCAAGCATCAAATTAATTAATACTTTCGTATGCCTCACGAACAAATACATCAGATCTGAAAAAGGAGCTGTGTGTATACATACAAAAAACATACATCAGATCTATAGCATATTAGCATATGTGACGAGGGAGGTATACTCCACTGCTAAATTGACTAATTCATTAGTAAGTTGCCTTTTTCCTAAAAAATAAATAAAGAATAAGTGCGAGTTACTGAGAGACAAAAAAACAGAGGATGAGATACAAGATTTGGACTTGTGTTTGTATTTGTAATTTTCTTTACCATGCATCGAATTCCGAAAGGAGCAAAGAAACTTTTGAGAGGGTAAGATCCAACAAAAGCCCGCCCCAGTTTGGTTTCCCATCTGCCACTCAATCTCTCTCTTTCTCTCATAATTTGTTATGTGGATCTACTTGAAAAAGGAGTTGTGTGTATGTATACATAATACATACATCAGATTCAGATCTAAAACTTTCTCTCGTTATATGTTATCTGAATCTAAAGCTTTCCCTCTCATAATATATTTATAACATTTAAAATAACAAATTTTTGAGAACCCAGGTGAAAATACATACCTATCCAGCAAAAAATACCTCAGTTTCGTTTGTCAAGGTGGCATGTCAGTTAACGGGAGGTGTGACGCCCAAAACAGGTATACATCACATATTTTGGGTCGCTAGATACATGGTACATAAATTCAAATATAACTTCATTATATAACAGTCATGTAAGATTAGCTGAGAGTTTTAATACAAATATTATCTTCTAGACAATATCCACACTTAAAATAAGTCCTCTATAAATTTATTATCACACTATTTCACAGAATAGTAAGGACTACTAATGCACCATCTATGACCATCACTCTGTTCCCCGACTAGTCCCAGCTACGTTCTCATATCCTGAAGAGAACAATGAAAGCAAAAAAGGGTGAGCTCAACTAGCCCAGTAAGAAATATTATGACTAAGATAATGCAGAATAAATTATCGTTAGCCTTCAACGGTGTTAAATTGATAAAATATAACAAACATCAAGTTTAACTATAGCGGAACAAACAATCCATTAGAAAAGTCAAGTAGAGAATAAAATCTACTATCTTCTATGATTTAAAATATTTTTCATCACTTTTATCGCTGAGACTCAGTTTAATAAATAATCCACATCATCAAATCATCCCTGCACTACAGCCAAGGATATTCTTTCATATCACAACCACGAATTATCCATGCACTACGGGCCAAAGATAATCATATTTTCATCAATAGTCCTGATCATACCGTAAAATAATTTATCTTTGCACCCTTGGCCGAAGAGAATCCATAGCCATAATCATACCAAAAACTGTCCATCAATGCACTACGGGCCAATGAGGACTTTTTCCACATCATTTATAACATTACGGTCATGATTATACCGAATAATCCCTGGTCATAATCATACCAAGTCCATCTATGTACTACAGGCCACATATGACTTTCAACATAATATAAACATGAGGATGATGACAATTGTGAGGCCCCGAATTTTATGAAATAAAAGTATTCAATTTTTCTATTTTGGTAAATAGTTAAATTGATAAAAGTTTAAAGTTAAGGGTAATATTTATAAATTTTGCAAAGTATGCAAGTTGTTATATAATATTCGATTGGTCGGGGAATATTCTTTTTGTCGGAAAATATCCGTACGACGGCACTATCATTGGTGGATCCCACAACGGAAGTACTGTCGTAGTTAGAAAACGACAAAGATATTTTATGAAAATAATAGCGGATGTTTTACCGTTAATACTGTTGAACTACCCGGTAGTAAAAGTACAGTAATACGCGTGGTTGCATAGTAGCACAAGGTATTGATTATTGATGCTTACGTGATAAGTCACTCAGTTATACTGCATTATTGCTATAGTAATTGCTGCATTATATCTCTCATATTATTGATTCAATTATTGTCATAGTATCATGTGCATAGTATGTTATTTTATTAAATCAATAATTGAGACGACAAAGTTATTCATATTATTAAATTGTAATATTTATAATGTCTAGAAGTTCTGTCAAGGAGAGGTTTGGTCACCTAATTGCGCGTCAATAGAGAGAAATCCTTATTGGAAAGCCCCCTATTTCCTGGGAACGACCTGGTTATTAAATATTATGAGTTATAATATTAATGATGAATAAGTTCGTGTTGATTAAAGATAAATTTGATAGTTCAATTGTGTTGAAATTATTTGTGTTAGTGAGAATCGACATTTATTTTGATAATAATTGATATCTGGAGGTTATATTGTTCAATCGGGTATTCGGGGCACTTTTTGTGTCGGAGTTATTATTCACGAGTTACTATTCATGAGTTACTATTTATGAGTTACTATTCATAAATTACTATTCATGAGTTATTATTCACGAGTTACTATTCACGAGTTAGTATCCACCTGATTACTATTCACTCTAGTATTGTGCATTCGAGTATTTGGGTACAATATTATTCCATGAGAAGATGTGCTAATTTTTCAGATCGTTGGTTGAAATTATAATAGTAAATCAATATGGATCGTTGATTTAAAGTCTTAATAGTAACTTGTCCCTTCAATATTACCAAGAGTTATTTGTCTCTTCGGTGTTCCAAGGGTTAATTGCCCCTTCATAAATAGTAGTTGTCCCTTCAATATTACCAAGAGTTATTTGCCTCTTCGGTGTTCCAAGGGTTAATTACCCCTTCGCAAATAGTAGTTGTCTCTTCAATATTACCAAGAGTCATTTTGACCATTCGTTAAGACCAAGAGCCACTCTCAGTTTTTTTATAAATAGAAGCTCATTCCTTCATTATTTCTTACGAATTCACTGAAACTCTAGAGAGAGAAACTATAGAGAGAAAAAAGAAAAGTATTATGCTACTTCACTTTTTCAATATCCAGTTTCTTCTAAGGTAGGGAATATTATTTGTTGTACTCGTAAGGGGTATTATTTCTTTTGTATTCATGAATAGAACTTCTGTTATTCCATTATTTATTATTCTGCTGGAATAACCAGTATACGCGGGCTACCCTATACTTGGTGAAATTATTCTAATATTTCGTTCTATATTATTCTGTCAGAATATCCTGTCTGTGCGTTTACGCCGGACCTGGTTCCAATATTTATTATTTTGTCGGAATATCCTGTTTGTGCGTTTTACGCCGAACCTGATTCCATCCTTTATTATTCTGTTGGAATATCCTGTCTGTGCGTTTTACGCCGGACCTGGTTCCGTTATTTATTATTCTGTTGGAATAACCTGACTGTGCGGTCTATCGCATGCATGGTGATTTCTTTTGTTATTCCATTCTTTATTATACTTAGTTGGTTAAAACTTTGACTTCTATACTCTATGAAATTAGTGGAATATCCTTGATATTTGCGCTTCATCTAGTATCTTTTCATGGAAATATTCTTCTGAATATTCTTGAATTTTACTCTACAAAGAAGTATCATGTTGACAATTTGAACGTTATTAGTTCCTGGATAAATTAATTCTTGAACTTGTTTTATTGAATTCTTATATCATTGTCATCATCCTCATGTTTATATTATGTTGAAAGTCATATGTGACCTATAGTGCATAGATGGACTTGGTATGATTATGACCAGGGATTATTCGGTGTAATCATGACCGTAATGTTACAAATGATGTGGAAAAAGTCCTCATTGGCCCGTAGTACAATGATGGACAGTTTTTAGTATGATTATGACTATGGATTCTCTTTAGCCGTAGTGCAAAGATGAATTATTTTATGGCATGATCAAGACCGTTGATGAAAACATGATTATCTTTGGTCATAGTGCATGGATAATTCGTGGTCGTGATACTAAAGAATATCCTTGGCCGTAGTGCATGGATGATTCGATGATGTGGATTAATTATTGAGCTGAGTCACATCGATGAAATATTAATTCATGGATGTGATAATAATGAATATCCTTGGCCGTAGTGCAGGGATAATTCATGGATGTGATACTAACGACTATCCTTGGCCGTAGTGCATGGATGATTCGATGATGTGGATTAATTATTTAGCTGAGTCTCAGCAATGCAATATTAATTCATGGATGTGATAATAATGAATATCTTTGGCCGTAGTGCAAAGATGAATTAATGATTACGAGTAGGAATTGTGATTTGGTATAACCATTATTTTTGATGTTTCAGGTGAAGACATGTGATAAAAATTATCTTCGTCCTGGGTGCGAAGAGGAATTTAGAATCACAATTGTGATTATGAGTTATTCACATGATCGTGGACGGGAATTGTTGATTGATGTTACAGGGATAAAATATTATTGGTGGACTTTTAACATAGAGAAGATAATAGACCTTATAGTCCATTTGACTCTTCTAATGAATTGCTCGTTCCGCTGCAACTATGGTTGAAAAGTTTTATCATCTACCATATGTTCTAAATCTCTGATTTATTAGTGATGAAAACTATTGATAAATTTAATTATCTTTAGTTATGATATTCTTTACTGAGCTAGTTGTGCTCACCCTTTTGCTTCACAATTCTTTTCAGGTAATAAGAGTGTTGCCGGGTCAAGCGGGGATAACAGGAGAATAGAACGGTGGTCTCTAGCTGTAGAGGTTCTCCCTAAACAGTATAAAAAAGTGTTTTGTATTCTATACATCATTTAGTAGTAATAGTTGTTGAATCAAATAGGGTAAGGTGAACCCAACTTTGGAAGGGTGTTTTGCCACTATCATGCAAGATGTCTAATGACATACAACCTCGTGTTCTCATAAGACATGGTTGTGCACATCCACTTACTGAATATATCTACGCGCACTATCTATATGATCTTGGAGTATATTTGAAATATAATTTTCACTTGGAGACAACGGAGATATTTATATGTCAAGAGAAGACTCACCATTGGAAAGAAGATGATAGTAATCTTCTTGTTTTTCTTTGGGGACTGTTGGGTCAACCAAGGATAATTATGTGGACATATGATATCTATCATAACCTAGACGCATGGCCTCCCATGTACGAAGATTTCATTGAGCACTTCCCAAAGATTTTAATTCCTAAAACAGTGTTTGACTATACTTTTATGTAAAGTATCATTGTAAGGTTGTGGTCGAGGTACCCTGGTGAGGTGCTGACACAAGTTGGTGTCCAAAGTCACAGTTGGTATCAGAGCCATAAGTGTGAAGAGCCCCGAGCCTCTCGCTGGTGACTTTCAAGTCCTGGAATGCACCGAAGCCAGACTCTCCGTAGGGAGTTACATACATTTGTATTAAAACTCACAGTTAACTGTGGTCATATTCTATACGACAGTTTAACAGTTGTATAAATGAAGTTGTATTTGAATTTTATACCATGTATCTGGCGACTCAGAATGGGTGATGTATACCTAATTTTGGGGGTGTCACATTTGGTATCAGAGCTTAGGGATATGGTCGCTGGTGGAGATAAGAGTCTAGAATTATGAGGGGAGAGACGAGTTATATACTTCGCTAGTGTGTGATTTACCTAAGCTGAAATTGTTTACTTGATAAGTTGACAAATTGTGATATGTGAATTAACCTTTGTTTTGAAGCTATATTCTAGAATGATATCTGAAATACAGGAGATGAGAAATTAGAAAATCATGATAGCGAGAAAATTACCGGGAAGGTACAATCTGAAGAGAAAGCAAGGTATTCTCATTTCTTTGAATATCAGGTACGTACGTAAATTTCGAGGGCGAAATTTCATAAGGAGGGGTGATTGTGAGACCCCAAATTTTATGAAATAAAAGTATTCAATTTTTCTATTTTGGTAAATAGTTAAATTGATAAAAGTTTAAAGTTAAGGGTAATATTTATAAATTTTGCGAAGTATGCAAGTTGTTATATAATATTTGATTGGTCGGAAAATATTCTTTTTGTCGGAGAATATCCGTACGACGGCACAATCATTGGTGGATCCCACAATGGAAGTACTGTCGTAGTTAGAAAACGACAAAGATATTTTATGAAAATAACGACGGAGGTTTTACCGTTAATACTGTTGAACTACCCGGTAGTAAAAGTACAGTAATACGCATGGTTGCATAGTAGCACACGGTATTGATTATTGATGCTTACGTGATAAGTCACTCAGTTATACTGCATTATTGCTATAGTAATTGCTGCATCATATCTCTCATATTATTGATTTAATTATTGTCACAGTATCATGTGAATAGTATGTTATTTTATTAAATCAATAATTGAGACGACAAAGTTATTCATATTATTAAATTACAATATTTACAATGTCTAGAAGTTCTGTCAAGGAGAGGTTTGGTCACCTAATTGCGCGCCAATAGGAAGAAATCCTTATTGAAAAGCCCCCTCTTTCCTGGGAACGACCTAGTTATTAAATATTGTGAGTTATAATATTAATGATGAATAAGTTCGTGTTGATTAAAGATGAATTTGATAGTTCAACTGTGTTAAAATTATTTATGTTCGTGAGAATCGACATTTATTTCGATAATAATTGATGTATGGAGGCTATATTGTTCAATCGGGTATTCGGGACACTTTTTGTGTCGGAGTTACTATTCACGAGTTACTATTCATGAGTTAATATTCATGAGTTACTATTCACGAGTAACTATTCACGAGTTACTATTCACGAGTTACTATTTACAAGTTACTATTCACGAGTTACTATTCACTCTAGTATTGTGCATTCGGGTATTTTAGTATAATATTATTCCATGAGGAGATGTGCTAATTTTTTAGACCGTTGGTTGAAATTATAATAGTAAATCAATATAGATCGTTGATTTAAAGTCTTAATAGTAATGTAATGTGAAACCCCAGATTTTATGAATAAATATTTAATTTTTCTCGAAATAATTTTTTAATATTATGGTGTGGATTTGATATAATAGTTATGGGTAGTATTTATAAATTTTGTAAAGTATGCAAGTTGTCATATAATATTCGATTGGTCGGGGAATATTCGTTTTAACAGGGAATATTCGTACAACGACACAATCATTGGTGGACCCCACAACGGAATTATTTTCGGATTGAGAAAACGATAAAAATATTTTATTAAAAATAACGGCGGAAGTTTTACTATTGTTACTATTGAACTACTCGGTAGTAAAAGTACAGTAATACGTGTGGTTGCATAGTAGCACACGGTATTGATTATTAATGCTTATGTGAGAAGTCACTCAGTTTGATTCAATTATTGTCAGTTAATAATATGAATTATTTAGCGATAGTGACGTTTTGTTTTATTCGTATTATTAATGTAATAAAACAGAAACATCTTTTTATATAAAACAGAATACTTTATTAAAGTTATTCTATAAATAGAATATATTATATTTTATTTAAAAGATTTTTCTTTAAATATGGACCGTCAGATTAAAGTAATCAATCTGGACCGTTCATGGATTAGTTACTATGCATTCAATTTTTCTATAAATAGCAGCTCATTCCTTCATTATTTCTTACGAATTCACTGAACTCTAGAGAGAGAAACTATAGAGAGAAACTATAGAGAGAGAGAAGAAGAGTATTCTGCTACTTAACTACTTCCTTATTTCAGCTCTTCTTTAAAACGGTAAGGGGTGTTATTCTTTCTTATTCATGAAGAGAACTGTTGTTATTCCATTTCTTATTATTCTGTTGGAATAACCTGTATACGCGGTCTACCCTATACTTGGTGACATTCTTCTATTATTCTGTTGGAACATCCTGTCTATGTGTTTTACACCGGACCTGGTTCCGTTTTTGTTATTATTCTGTTGGAACATCCTGTCTGTGTGTTTTACACCGGACCTGGTTCCGTCTTGTTATTATTCTGTTGGAACATCCTGTCTGTGTGTTTTACACCGGACCTGGTTCCATTATTTATTATTCTGTCGGAATATCCTGTCTGTGCGTTTACGCCGGACCTGGTTCTATTATTTATTATTCTGTCGGAATATCTTGTCTGTGCGTTTACGCCGGACCTGGTTCCATTATTTATTATTCTGTTGGAATAACCTGTTTGTGCGGTCTATCGCATGCATGGTGATTTTTTTTGTTATTCCATTCTTTATTGTACTCAGTTGGTTAAGTTTTAACTTCTATACTCCATGAAATTTGTGGAATATCCTTGATAATTACGTTTCATCCAGTATCTTTTCATGAAAATATTCTTCTAAGCATTCTTGAATTTTACTCCACAAAGCAGTATCATGTTGACAATTTGGACGTTATTAATTCTTGGATAAATTAATTCTTGAACTTGTTTTATTGAATTCTTATATCATTGTCATCATCCTCATGTTTATAAAATGTTGAAAGTTATCTGTGGCATGTAGTGCATAGATGGACTTGGTATGATTATGACCAGGGATTATTCGGTATAATCATGACCGTAATGTTATAAATGATGTGGTAAAAGTCATCATTGGCCCGTAGTGCATTGATGAACAGTTGTTGGCATGATCATGACCATTAATGAATACACGAATATCCTTGACCGTAGTGCAGGGGTGATTCGATGATGTGGATTATTTTATTAAGCTGAGTCACAGCGATAACAGTGTTGAAAAACCTTTTAAATCATAAAAGATAGTAGAGTTTATTTTTTACTTGACTCTTTTAATGGATTGCTTGTTCCACTGCAGTTAAACTTGATGTCAATTATATTTTATCAGTTTAACATTGTTGAAGGCTAATGATAATTTATTCTGCATTATCTTAGTCATAATATTTCTTACTAGGCTAGTTGAGCTCACCCTTTCTTTCACTGTTCTCTTCAGGAAATGAGAACGTAGCTGGGGCAAGTCGGGGAACGGAGTGATGGTTTGAATGATAGTATTAGTTAGTAGTCCTCACTATTCTATATAATAGTGTGTTAATAAATGTAATGAGGACTCCTTTTGAGTATGAATACTCTCTAGAAGATAATATTTGTATTCAAACTCACAGTTTATGTTTTGTCGTATTGTACACGACAGTTGTATTAGTAAGTTGTATTTGTATTCTGTACTATATATTTGACGACCCAAGATGGGTGATGTATACCTAATTTTGGGGGCGTCACAGTTGGTATCAGAGCTTAGGGATATGATCCCTGGCTAAGATGTGAGAATAGAACTAGGAGGGGAGAGACGGGAAATTCCTTCGCTAGTATGACCTACCTAAGTTTATTTGGTATTTAATTGGTCGGTCAAAGTATATGGATAATATGTTATATGTTAATTAACCCTTATTTTTTTGCAGTATTTGCAAATGACATCCGAAAATGTTGAGATAATCAATGAAGCACATGAGACTATTGAATCACCAACGATTAATGCTCAGGGTAATGTGCAACCAGAGGACAATAATTCTCATGAAAACAATAACACCGATGAAATGGTGAATGATGGAATGTTCAGAGGTTTTATGCAATTCATGCAACAACAGGTGAAATCGGCTCCTGTCCACAACGTAGGTGGAAATATTAGAAACTCTCAGGCGGTCACCGCTAAACAGTTCAAGGAGCTGGGACCACCAGAGTTTAAGGGAGAACCCAAACCACTTGTAGCTGAAACATGGATAAAGCAGATCACCAAGATATTTGATGTCTTGGGTTGCTCCGAGGAGCAAAAGGTTCCCTTTGCCTCCTTTATGTTGCGAGAAGAGGCAGATTACTGGTGGGAATCGATAAAGCGTACTCAACCTGCCGTACTGAAGATGTCTTGGGAGAAGTTCCAAGAGCTGTTCAATGACAAATACTTTCCCGAAAGTGTTCGTCACATGAAGGAGGTGGAGTTCATCAAATTGGAGCAGAATAATATGACCGTGTCGCAGTATGAGGCTAAATTTGCTGAGTTGTCCCGGTTTGCATCCCACTTGGTGGATAATGAAGAGAGAATGACACGGATGTTTTTAAGAGGTTTGAAACCGGAGATACGTCAATACCTTGTTTCTCATAAACTGTGTTTGTATTCAGATGTTATAAATAGGGCTCAGTCGGTGGAGCGCGATAACGAGACAACGCAACCAAAAGAGAGCAGCCGGCAAAATGATAATACTAGTGAAAGCAGTCATCGAAGCGGTGACAACAAGCGTGGAGGGAATCAACAGGCCAGAAATGGTAACCACTTCGGTGGTAATCATGGTCAAAACAATAAAAATGGACATTTTAAGAAGAGAAAATTCAACAATGATGGAAAGACGTCAACACCAGCACCCGTTGTTAAGGAAGGAGAACGACCACCTATCATATGCTTCAAATGCGGAGGGGAGGGACACATCAGTCCAAACTGCGCGATGCCATCCAAAGCATGCTATAATTGTGGAAGAGAAGGTCACTTAGCCCGATTTTGTCGTTCACCGAAGACACGTTCAGATAGGATGGAGGCACCAAAGACCGTCCCAGAAAAGCCAAAGCCAGTAGTTTAAGAGAAAGCGTTTTTTTTCGTGACGAGGAACCTGAATAAAATTATCACGGGTATGTTAGTCATAAACTCTTGCGAAGTCTATACCGTGTTAGATACCGGTTCTACTCACTCTTTTATTTCACCTAGTTGTGTTCAATGTTTGAAGTTAACTCCGGAGAACTTAGACTTTGATATGTCTGTTTAAAGTCAGTTGGGAGAAATCTTCATTACCTCCACTATTTATAAATCTTGTTCAAATCAACACTTTCACGTTACCTGTCGATCTTATCTCTTTGAAAATACTTGCCTTTGATGTGATTTTTTTGAAACGATTGGTTCACTACTTATCATGCTTCTCGTAAGGTTGTTAGCTTTCATACTCCTAACCACCCTGTTATGCGGATTCAAAGTAACCAAACCACTAAAGTCAATCATTGTCATATCAAGCTATAAATAAAGAGCCCCGATCCTTTCGTTATTGACTTTCTTGTGTGGAATGTACCGAAGCCAAACTTTCGGTAGGGGATGTTGTGAATAACGGTGACAAGTTAATAGATATCAATGTGACGTGTTATCCAAGTCTTGGACGAGAGTCACAGCTTTGAATGATATTTCTATTGTTAATACATTTCCTGACGTATTCTTGAAGACTTCTTAGCTTACCCTTAGAGCGTGAAATCGAATTTTGTATTGACCCCAGTATAAAACCCATTTCTTAAACCCTCAAATATTTATTCAACTAAAGCGAACGTAACATGCGCCAAAGACGTTGGCTCGAGCTGTTAAAGATTATGATCATACCATACCATCGTGGAAAAGCGAACGTGGTAGCTGATGCGTTGAGTAGAAGATTGTATGCGGTTACAAGTGCGAATATACGAACCCACGTGAAGATAACGAATATATGATTAGAATCGATTTTAATCGATAAAGTTAAAGCCGCTCAAGCTACATACTCAGAGCTGATAAATGTGAAGAAGAAGGTTCAAGAGGGCGTTATTCTAGAAGTAAGAATCGACGAAGAGAGGAAATCTCAACTCTCGATTTAATTGGCCCATTTGAAATCCTCGATGAAGTAGGAACTGTGGCCTATAGACTCGTTTTACCGCCAAGTATGTTGCGTGTTCAGAACATTTTTTTTACGTATCGATGTTACGTAAATATGTGGACGACCCGAACCACATTATTAATTTAGAACTGGATGAGATAGCAAAAGATTTAACGTATGAGGAGATACGTGTTAACATCTTGGATAAGAAGGATCATATTCGATGCTTAAAGGTTATGCCTCAAGAGTTAAAATTTGAAGTGAAGTCAAGGTATCCTCACATGTTCGGCATACCAAGTACGTACGTAAATTTCTAGGGCGAAATTCTATAAGGAGGGGAGATTGTGAAACCCCAGATTTTATGAATAAATATTTAATTTTTCTCGAAATAAATTTTTTATATTATGGTGTGGATTTGATATAATAGTTATGGGTAGTATTTATAAATTTTGCAAAGTATGCAAGTTGTCATATAATATTCGATTGGTCGGAGAATATTCGTTTTAACAGGGAATATTCGTACAACGACACAATCATTGGTGGACCCCACAACGGAATTATTGTCGGATTGAAAAAACGACAAAAATATTTTATTAAAAATAACGGCAGAAGTTTTACCATTGTTACTATTGAACTACTCGGTAGTAAAAGTACAGTAATACGTGTGGTTGCATAGTAGCACACGGTATTGATTATTAATGCTTATGTGAGAAGTCACTCAGTTTGATTCAATTATTGTCAGTTAATAATATGAATTATTTAGCGATAGTGACGTTTTGTTTTATTCGTATTATTAATGTAATAAAACAGAAACATCTTTTTATATAAAACAGAATACTTTATTAAAGTTATTCTATAAATATAATATATTATATTTTATTTAAAAGATTTTTCTTTAAATATGGACCGTCAGATTAAAGTAATCAATCTGGACCGTTCATGAATTAGTTACTATGCATTCAATTTTTCTATAAATAGCAGCTCATTCCTTCATTATTTCTTACGAATTCACTGAACTCTAGAGAGAGAAACTATAGAGAGAAACTATAGAGAGAGAGAGAAGAAGAGTATTCTGCTACTTAACTACTTCCTTATTTCAGCTCTTCTTTAAAACGGTAAGGGGTGTTATTCTTTCTTATTCATGAAGAGAACTGTTGTTATTCCATTTCTTATTATTCTGTTGGAATAACCTGTATACGCGGTCTACCCTATACTTGGTGACATTCTTCTATTATTCTGTTGGAACATCCTGTCTGTGTGTTTTACACCGGACCTGGTTCCGTTTTTGTTATTATTCTGTTGGAACATCCTGTCTGTGTGTTTTACACCGGACCTGGTTCCGTCTTGTTATTATTCTGTTGGAACATCCTGTCTGTGTGTTTTACACCGGACCTGGTTCCATTATTTATTATTCTGTCGGAATATCCTGTCTGTGCGTTTTCGCCGGACCTGGTTCCATTATTTATTATTCTGTCGGAATATCCTGTCTGTGCGTTTACGCCGGACCTGGTTCCATTATTTATTATTCTGTTAGAATAACCTGTTTGTGCGGTCTATCGCATGCATGGTGATTTCTTTTGTTATTCCATTCTTTATTGTACTCAGTTGGTTAAGTTTTAACTTCTATACTCCATGAAATTTGTGGAATATCCTTGATAATTGCGTTTCATCCAGTATCTTTTCATGAAAATATTCTTCTAAGCATTCTTGAATTTTACTCCACAAAGCAGTATCATGTTGACAATTTGGACGTTATTAATTCTTGGATAAATTAATTCTTGAACTTGTTTTATTGAATTCTTATATCATTGTCATCATCCTCATGTTTATAAAATGTTGAAAGTCATCTGTGGCATGTAGTGCATAGATGGACTTGGTATGATTATGACCAGAGATTATTCGGTATAATCATGACCGTAATGTTATAAATGATGTGGTAAAAGTCATCATTGGCCCGTAGTGCATTGTTGAACAGTTGTTGGCATGATCATGACCATTAATGAATACACGAATATCCTTGGCCGTAGTGCAGGGGTGATTCGATGATGTGGATTATTTTATTAAGCTGAGTCACAGCGATAACAGTGTTGAAAAACCTTTTAAATCATAAAAGATAGTAGAGTTTATTTTTTACTTGACTCTTTTAATGGATTGCTTGTTCCACTGCAGTTAAACTTGATGTCAATTATATTTTATCAGTTTAACATTGTTGAAGGCTAATGATAATTTATTCTGCATTATCTTAGTCATAATATTTCTTACTGGGCTAGTTGAGCTCACCCTTTCTTTCACTGTTCTCTTCAGGAAATGAGAACGTAGCTGGGGCAAGTCGGGAAACGGAGTGATGGTTCGAATGATAGTATTAGTTAGTAGTCCTCACTATTCTATGTAATAGTGTGTTAATAAATGTAATGAGGACTCCTTTTGAGTATGAATACTCTCTAGAAGATAATATTTGTATTCAAACTCACAGTTTATGTTTTGTCGTATTGTACACGACAGTTGTATTAGTAAGTTGTATTTGTATTCAGTTTATGTATCTGACGACCCAAGATGGGTGATGTATACCTAATTTTGGGGGCGTCACATGTAAGACCCCAATTTATTATAAATGAAATTTAATTTCCTCTATTTTATATTTTTGAAATAGTAAGGGTTTATTTGATTAATGTGGTTAGTTATGGGTAAAATGCGTGAATATTTTAAAAATAAGCAAGTGGTTATAAAATATTCATTGTTGTCGGGGAATATTCGTTTGGTCGTGGAATATTCTTGCTGTCGGGGAATATTCGTACGACGACGCAGTCTTTTGTGGGCCCCATAACGAAAATCGATTGGATGAAGAAAACGACAAGTATGAGTTGTTTATAAATAACGGCGTAGTTGTTACCGTTAATACTGTTGAAATATCCGGTGGTTAAAACACAGTAATACGCGTTGTTGCACAGTAGCACACGGTATTGCACCAATTATTGATTCTTACGAAGGCACTACTCAATAATTGTTACAGTAATTACTGTTCAGTATTTTATTTTATTGATTCAATAATTGTTGCGTTGATATTTTATATTAATGTTGTTTCAATAATTGTCACTACACAATATTTTCTATTATCGGAGCAATAATTCATATTATCTGAATAATATTATTAGATAACATTATTGGCAATGTCTAGAAAGTTCTGTCTAAGGAAATATTTGGTCACC
This sequence comes from Panax notoginseng, assembly GCA_016801055.1. Lineage (NCBI taxonomy): Eukaryota > Viridiplantae > Streptophyta > Magnoliopsida > Apiales > Araliaceae > Panax > Panax notoginseng. The sequence continues at coordinate 137,274,613 of CM029023.1, forward strand.
TAATTGCGCGCCAGTAAGAAGAGAACCTTATTGGAAAGCCCCCTCTTTTCTGGGAACGGTCTGGTTGCCAGTATTGTGATTCTGTAATATTATTTGTGAATAATTAATTATTGATTTATATGATGAGGAAAATATTGATTTTATGTGAATATAGATGGAGAAATTTTTAAAGTGACAATTGTTAAAAATTTATATTTTATCTTTTTTGATAAAATAATATTTTATTATTATAATATAATAATGGTGATATTTTTACAATGAATATGGGATATATGAGTATATGAGTAAGAAGAGTATTTTTGTTGTATTAAATGATTAACATATATTTTGTGTGTCGGTGGACCCCATTTCTTAACTGAAATTTGATTATAGCCTGTAAAATCGTCCGTTTATGGATTTCGGTCAATTTCTGTTTGAAATTTGGAAAAACTTTCTTCTGCAAAGTTGTAGAGAATTGAATTTTCTATAAAAAATTGTGAGATTCGAATTTTCTGATAAAAGGACTATTTATTATGAATTATTGAAGTTCCGAAATAATTAATTTTTGGAAGTTTTAATTATTTATATCAACAAAAACGTTTTTGGTGGGCTCATTTTGTGTTAAACATGTGGGATTCCAGCATTCAAAGGTTGGCGTAGGAATATATATAGATATATATATATATATATATATATATATATATATATATATATATATATATATATTAATATTATATTAAATTTTCTGCTTTGGTGTTCTAAGCATTTTCCTATAAATATGATGCTTAGGTTAGAATTAAAAATCACACCAGAAACTGAAGTTTTCTCTCTCTATATATCGAGCGTATTTTATGAGTATTCTAGTAATTTAAGTATTGCTATACGGTGCAAGTTCTTTTAGCACTATATCCAGTATTCCAGTCAGAAGTACTATTCTTTCTGAGGTAAGAGAGATTATTTTCTTCATAAATGATATTATTTCTTCAATATCATTATGCCAAAATGTTGGTTGAAATTTTTTATCAAATTTGGAACTTTTTCATGTCGGGGTTACTATTTATGAGTTACTATTCATGAGCTACTATTCATGAGTAACTATTCACGAATACTATTCATGAAGCGTGATGATATTTTTTGTGAAATTTCTATCTTTTAGTGTCGGAGTTACTATTCACGTATACAGTACTATTCACGTATACGGTACTATTCACGAATACGACACTATTCACCGAAAAATAAAATTTTCTTCTTTTTGTCCAAAATATATATTCTGAATACTAGCTTTGATTGTATCCATGTTTTGATCATTCTTGAATTTTACTCCACTATGATTATTTATGAGGTATTTTTGGACATGGAATAGCTGAAATACGAATCCTTAATATTTATTCTTTTGTTTCACTGGATTCGTTTTCTTTAAAATATTTTTCATCATCCTCAGTCCTAAATGATGATGTTACTGAATATCTTTGGCATGTACTGCAAAGATGAATAATTTTCTAATGAATATCTTTGGCCCGTAGTGCAAAGATGGACAGGTGTTTAGATGAACATGACCAACTGGTGAATATCTTTGGCCTGTAGTGCAAAGATAAATATTTAATTCCAGATATATATTGATTGATGTTACAGGGATAAAATATCGACGACGAACTTTTAAATTCATATATAGAATATAGTAGTTTGCATTCTCTACTTAACTCTTCTAATGAATTATTATTTCCGTGCGAATATTGATTTAAAACTTGTTGTCTATTGTATTCTATTAGATTTTTTCCTGTTGAAGACTAACGATAATTTGTTCTGTATTATCTTAGTCATGATGTTCTTTACTGGGCTAGTTGAGCTCACCCTTTTCCTTGTTGTTCCATTTTTCTTCTTAGGAGGCGAGAATGTAGCGAGTACTAGTCGGAGTGTGGAATAATGGTTCTAGAAGTTGTTCTAGTAGTTCTCACTATTCTGTAAAATAGTGTATTAATAATTGTAATGAGAACTTTATTCGAGTGTGAATATTGTCTATAAGGCAATATTTGTATTTAAACTCACAGTTTATGTGTTGTCGTATTTTGCACGACAATTGTATTAATAAAGTTGTAGTTGTTACTGTACCATGTATTTGGCGACTCAGAATGGGTGATGTATACCTATTTTGGGGGCGTCACAAGTAACTTGTCCCTTCAATATTACCAAGAGTTATTTGTCTCTTCGGTGTTCCAAGGGTTAATTGCCCCTTCATAAATAGTAGTTGTCCCTTCAATATTACCAAGAGTTATTTGCCTCTTCGGTGTTCCAAGGGTTAATTACCCCTTCGCAAATAGTAGTTGTCTCTTCAATATTACCAAGAGTCATTTTTATAAATAGAAGCTCATTCCTTCATTATTTCTTACGAATTCACTAAAACTCTAGAGAGAGAAACTATAGAGATAAAAAAGAAAAGTATTTTGCTACTTCACTTTTCCAATATCCAGTTTCTTCTAAGGTAGGGAATATTATTTGTTGTACTCGTAAGGGGTATTATTTCTTTTGTATTCATGAAGAAAACTTCTGTTATTTCATTATTTATTATTCTGCTGGAATAACCAGTATACGCGGGCTACCCTATACTTGGTGAAATTATTCTAATATTTCGTTCTTTATTATTCTGTCGAAATATCCTGTTTGTGCGTTTTACGCCGAACCTGATTCCATCCTTTATTATTTTGTAAAAATATCCTATCTGTGCGTTTTACGCCGGACCTGGTTCCGTTATTTATTATTCTGTTGGAATAACCTGACTGTGCGGTCTATCGCATGCATGATGATTTCTTTTGTTATTCCATTCTTTATTATACTCAGTTGGTTAAAACTTTGACTTCTATACTCTATGAAATTAGTGGAATATCCTTGATATTTGCGCTTCATCCAGTATCTTTTCATGAAAATATTCTTCTGAACATTCTTGAATTTTACTCTACAAAGAAGTATCATGTTGACAATTTGAACGTTATTAGTTCCTGGATAAATTAATTCTTGAACTTGTTTTATTGAATTCTTATATCATTGTCATCATCCTCCTGTTATATTATGTTGAAAGTCATCTGTGGTCTGTAGTGCATAGATGGACTTGGTATGATTATGACCAGGGATTATTCAGTGTAATCATGACCGTAATATTACAAATGATGTGGAAAAAATCTTCATTGGCCCGTAGTACATTGATGGACAGTTTTTGATATGATTATGACTATGGATTCTCTGTAGCCGTAGTGCAAAGATGAATTATTTTATGGCATGATCAGGACCGTTGATGAAAATACGATTATCTTTGGCCGTAGTGCATGGATAATTCGTGGTCGTGATACTAAAGAATATCATTGGCCGTAGTGCATGGATGATTCGATGATGTGGATTAATTATTGAGCTGAGTCCCAGCGATAAAATATTAATTCATGGATGTGATAATAATGAATATCCTTGGCCGTAGTGCAGGGATAATTCATGGATGTGATACTAACGAATATCCTTGGCCGTAGTGCATGGATGATTTGATGATGTGGATTAATTATTGAGCTGAGTCTCAGCAATGCAATATTAATTCATGGATGTGATAATAATGAATATCTTTGGCCGTAGTGCAAAGCTGAATTAATGATTACGAGCAAGAATTGTGATTTGGTATAACCATGATTTTTGATGTTTCAGGTGAAGACAGGTGATGAAAATTATCTTCGTCCTGGGTGCGAAGAGGAATTTAGAATCACAATTGTGATTATGAGTTATTCACATTATCGTGGACGGAAATTGTTGATTGATGTTACAGGGATAAAATATTATTGGTGGACTTTTAACATAGAGAAGATAATAGACCTTATGGTCCATTTGACTCTTCTAATGGATTGCTCGTTCCGCTGCAACTATGGTTGAAAAGTTTTATCATCTACCATATGTTCTAAATCTCTGATTTATTAGTGATGAAAACTATTGATAAATTTAATTATCTTTAGTCATGATATTCTTTACTGAGCAAGTTGTGCTCACCCTTTTGCTTCACAATTCCTTTCAGGTAAAAGAGTGTTGCCGTAAGAGTGTTGCCGGGTCGAGCGGGGATAACAGGAGAATAGAACGGTGGTCTCTAGCTGTAGAGGTTCTCCCTAAACAGTATAAAAAAGTGTGTTGTATTCTATACATCATTTAGTAGTTATATTTGTTGAATCAAATAGGGTAAGGTGAACCCAACTTTGGAAGGGTGTTTTGCCACTATCATACAAGATGTCTAATGACATACAACCTCGTGTTCTAATAAGACATGGTTGTGCACATCCACTTACTGAATATATCTACGCGCACTATCTATATGATCTTGGAGTATACTTGAAATATAATTTTCATTTGGAGACAACGGATATATTTATATGTCAAGAGAAGACTCACAATTGGAAAGAAGATGATAGTAATCTTCTTATTTTTCTTTGGGGACTGTTGAGTCAACCAAGGATAATTCTGTGGACATATGATATCTATCATAACCTAGACGCATGGCCTCCCATGTACGAAGGTTTCATTGAGCACTTCCCAAAGATTTTAATTCCTAAAACAGTGTTTGACTATACTTTTATGTAAAGTATCATTGTAAGGTTGTGGTCGAGGTACCCTGGTGAGGTGCTGACACAAGTTGGTGTCCAAAGTCACAGTTGGTATCAGAGTCATAAGTGTGAAGAGCCCTGAGCCTCTCGCTGGTGACTTGCAAGTCCTGGAATGCACCGAAACCAGACTCTCCGTAGGGAGTTACATACATTTGTATTAAAACTCACAGTTAACTGTGGTTGTATTCTATACGACAGTTCAACAGTTATATAAATGAAGTTGTATTTGAATTTTATACCATGTATCTGGCGACTCAGAATGGGTGATGTATACCTAATTTTGGGGGCGTCACAACAATGACATAATAATTCAATAAAACAAGTTCAAGAATTAATTTATCCAGGAACGTCCAAATTGTCAACATGATACTTGTAAGACCCCAACTTTTGTGAATAAAGATGAATGTTCTATAAATATCATTTTTAAATATTATGGAATGAATTTGATATAAGTTTATAGTTGTGGGTAATATTTATAAATTTTACAAAGTACGCAAGTTGTTATATAATATTCGATTGGTCGGGAAATATTCGTTTTAACAGGGAATATTCATACAATGGCACAATCATTGGTGGACCCCACAACGGAATTATTGTCGGATTGAGAAAACGACAAAAATACTTTATGAAAATAACGACGGAAATTTTACCGTTAACTGTTGAAACACCCGGTGTTAAAAGTACAGTAATACGCGTAGTTGCACAGTAGCACACGGTATTGATTATTGATGCTTATGTGATAAGTCACTCAGTTTTGTTTTATTGGTATTATTAATGTAATAAAACAGAAAAGTTTTTTATATAAAACAGAATACTTTTATAAAGTTATTCGTTTTATTAGTCTAATAGTAAAATCTTTTTATATAAATCAGAATACTTTTATAAAGTTATCTGTTTTATTAGACAATAATTAGAATATATTATATTTTATTATGCATAGTATTTGCATAATGTCGGCATAGTGTTTGCATAGTAAAATCTTTTATAAAGTTTTTCGTTTTATTACATTATAAATAGAATATATTATATTTTATTTAAAAGATTTTGCTTTAAATATGGACAGTCAAATTAAAGTAAATCTGTAACGACCCCAAAATAGGTCCATTCTATCCAACCCATTCTGAGTCGCCAAATACATGGTACAGAAAATAACTATAACTTTATTACCACAATTGTCGTGCAAAATACAACAATAGATATGCCGTGAGTTTGGATACAAATATATACCAAATGTGACATTGGACACCATCATGTGTCAGCACCTCACAAAGGTACCTTACATAAAGGTACAGTCAAAAACTGTTTTAGAAATTAGAATCTTTGGGAAGTACTCAAGAAAACCTTCGTACATGGGAGGCCACACATCTAGGTTATGATAGATATCATATAGCCACAAAATTATCCTTGGTTGACCCAATAGACCCCAAAGAAAAACGAGAAGATTACTATCATATTCTTCCCAATGGTGAGTCTTCTCTTGACTTATCATTATCTCCACTGTCTCTAATTGAGAATTATACTTCAAACAAACACCAAGATTATATAGGTAGTGCCCATAGATATACTCAGCAAATGGATGAGCACATCCCTGTCTTATGATGACACGAGGTTGTATGTCGTTAGACATCTTGTATGATAGTGGCAAACCACCCTTCCAATGTTGGGTACACCTTACCCTATTGGATTCACCAAATAAAACTACTAAATGAACTTTTCTATACTGCTTCGGGAGAACATCCACAGCTAGAGACCACCGTTATATTTCCCCGTTACCCCCGCTCGACCCAGCTACACTCTTATTACCTGAAAGGAATTGTGAAGCAAAAGGGTGAGCACAACTAGCTCAGTAAAGAATATCATGACTAAAGATAATTAAATTATCAATAGCCTTCATCAATAATAAATCAGAGATTTAAAACATATGGTAAATGATAAAAATTTCAACCATAGTTGCAGCGGAACGAGCAATCCATTAGAAGAGTCAAATAGACTATAAAGTCTATTATCTTCTCCATGTTAAAAATTCACCAACAATGTTTTATCCATGTAACATCACTCAACAGTTCCTTTCCACAATCATATGAATAACTCATAATCATAATTGTGACTATAAATTTTTCTTCGCACCCAGGACGAAGAATATTTTCATCACCTGTCTTTACCTGAAACATCAAAGATCATGGTTATACCAAATCACAGTTCCTGTTTATAATCATACTAACAAATCCATCTTTGCACTACGGGCCAAAGATATTCATCAACAAACCATCTTTGCACTACGGGCCAAAGATATTCATCAACAAACCATCTTTGCACTACGGGCCAAAGATATTCAACAACAGTTCATCTTTGCACTACAGGCCAAAGATATTCATCAACAGGCCATCTTTGCACTACATGCCAAAGATATTCATCAACAATTTATATTTGCACTACAGGCCAAATATATTCATATCTCAAAGAAATATATAATCATTTCAGAATTTATATAAACAATAATTATAACCATGTTGATCAATTCACCTTTGCACTTAAGCTTAAGATATTCAATTATAAATTCAATGGTCATGATCATACCAGTCACAATTCAACTTTGCACTACAGGCCAAAGAGAACCCTAGTCATGATCATACCAATAATCTACCCATCTTTACACTCCAGTGAAAGAGAATTTCAACATCAAGGTTATAAAAATGTTATATATGATTATAAAAATAATATGGTCAAAACATGGATTTAATTTCAAGAGCAATATTCATAAATCAACTATAATTTGGTTAGAAAAAGAAACCAATTTTGTCGTGAATAGTAACTCGTGAATAGTAACTTATGAATAGTAACTCATGAATAGTAACCCCGACACAAAAAGATAAAAATTCTACAATAAAATTCATACCAATATTTTGGTATAATGATATTGAAAGAATAACATTTCTTAAGCTTATAAACAATTTATTTTAATTGTTTACACTTTACTAAATAATGCATTTAATCATCTTAAAATGCCAAACTCATAATATTTCATCACCAATAACCAAAAACCCTCATCAAAAATCTGCATATACCTCATATAGGATTCTCAAGCCATAAAATCCTATTTTCCAATTTTCTTTCCTCACAAAACATATTTAATTCATTTACTCATAACTAGACCATTTTCATAAAAAAATACCAAATCAGTTCCAAAAATATTTCTTTTTTGGGATTTAGCATAATATAGTCCCATAGTGAACATATATTTTTCTCAGAATTTTTAAAAGTCATTTACTATTTTTCATATGGCCAAAATAGCCGAATATTTAGATATTTATCAAAAATTGTACTTTTGTCTAAAAATTCTGAAATTTACAGAGTATACTTCTATCATATACATGTACTCCCAATAAAAATTTTATCAATTTTGGAGTTAACCACAAGGAATTATAAGCTGTTACTTTTAAAATAGTCTTTTCTCATAAAATTCATAACTCTCAATCTATACATCCAAAAATCACCATTTTTGGACACAATCAAGAAAACTCATCAAAATATCATTTCAAATTTTTCCAGAATTTTTGAAGATCAGAAAAATTACGACACTGAAAATCATAACAACCCTTAAAATCCCTTAATATCCCTTACTATCCCTTACCTCAAAAGAGCAGTACTTCTGACTGGATATCGGATATGATGCTGAAGGAAACTTGCACTGATGAATAGCAACTCACCAAGTATCTAAAAACTCACAAAATATGCTTAATAATCTAGAGAGAGAAAGAGAGAAAGCTTATGTTTCTGGTGTGATTTTTAATTCTAACTTAGCCCTCTATTTATAGAAAAATTTTGGTAGGTTTGACCTGCAACCTGATGGCTTTACCTGCTACTATTCCCACCTACCACATTTGAAATATAATTCAGCACATTTCTTCACCAACCACAAGTGGGGCCCACCAATTCTAGAATTTTCCACCAAAATGATAAACTCCGAAAATTCAACAATTTCTGAGCTAGTCATCTCGTAAAATTCATAATAAATCATACGTTCATTTTTAACGGTTCAAAATTTGTGGACATATACTCAAATTATATATGTATAACATATCCAAAAATTACCACGATCCAACGGTCGGATTAAAAATTATAACCCCCGCAAAATATCTCAAAAACCCTGATTTTTAATACCTCCATTCCGACAAAAATACGGATAAAAATCTCAACATTAACTCCTTCATTTTTAACCACAAAAATATATCCCTCGTTTATATCCACATAAAATAAATATTTCCTTATCATATGAATCAATAATTAATTATTCACAAATAATATTACAGAATCACATTTATGACAACCAGGCCGTTCCCAGGAAAGAGGGGGCTTTCCAATAAGAATTTCTCCTTACTGGCGCGCAATTAGATGACTAAACCTCTCCTTAGACAGAACTTTCTAGACATTGCCAATAATGTTATCTAATAATATTATTCAAATAATATGAATTATTGATATGATAATGGAAAATACTGTGCAGCAATAATTATTGAAACAACAATAATATAAAATATCAACGCAGCAATTATTGAATCAATAAAATAAAATATTGAACAGTAATTACTGTAACAATTATTGAGTAGTGCCTTCTTACGTAAGAATCAATAATTTTAAAAATACTATGCAATACCGTGTGCTACTGTGCAATAACGCGTATTACTGTATTTTAACCACCGGGTATTCTAACAGTGTTAACGGTAACAACTACGCCGTTATTTGTAAAAACTCAAATTTATCGTTTTCCTTCACCCGACAGTTATTCGTTATGGGGCCCACAAATAGCTGCGCCGTCGTACGAATATTCTCCGACAGAAAGAATATTCCACGACCAAACGAATATTCCCCGACAACAATGATTATTTTATAACCACTTGCTTATTTTAAAAAAAATTCATATTTCACCCATAACTTTAAACTTTTATCAATTTAACCATTTACTGAATAGTAATTATAAGAAAATTGAATACTTTTATTTCATAAAATTCGGGGTCTTACAAAATCAATCTGGACCGTTCATGAATTAGTTACTATGCAGTCCATTCTTCTATAAATAGAAGCTCATTCCTTCATTATTTCTTACGAATTCACTGAAACCCTTTAGAGAGAGAAATTATAGAGAAACTATAGAAAAATATTCTGCTACTTCCCTACTCTTATATCCAATTTCTTTTATGGTAAGGGGTATTATTTCTTTTGTATACACGAAGAGAACTTCTGTTATTCTATTCTTTATTATTCTGCTAGAATAACCAGTATACGCGGACTACCCTATACTTGGTGACATTATTCTATTATTCTGTCTTTATTATTATTCTGTTGGAATATCCTGTCTGTGCGTTTTACGCCGGACCTGGTTCCGTCTTTATTATTATTCTGTTGGAATATCCTGTCTGTGCGTTTTACGCCGGACCTGGTTCCGTCTGTATTATTCTGTTGGAACATCCTGTCGGTGCGAATTTCACCTGACCTGGTTCCGTTACTTATTATTCTGTTGGAATAATCTGTCTATGCGAAGTACCGCATGCATGGTGATTTTTTTTGTTATTCCATTCGTTATTATACTCAGTTGATTAAAGTTTTGACTTCTATACTCTATGAAATTAGTGGAATATCCTTGATATTTACGCTTCATCCAGTATCTTTTCATGAAAATATTCTTCTGAGCATTCTTGAATTTTACTCTACAAAGCAGTATCATGTTGACAATTTGAACGTTATTATTTCCAAGATAAATTAATTCTTGAACTTGTTTTATTGAATTCTTATATCATTGTCATCATCCTCATGTTTATATTATGTTGAAAGTCATCTGTAGCATGTAGTGCATAGATGGACTTGGTATGATTATGACCAGGGATTATTCGGTATAATCTTGACCGTAATATTACAAATGATGTGGTAAAAGTCCTCATTGGCCCGTAGTGCATTAATGAACAGTTGTTGGCATGATCATGACCATTAATGAATACACACATATTCTTGGTCGGTAGTGCATGGATAATTTGTGGTCGTGATACTAAAGAATATCCTGGGCCGTAGTGCAGGGGTGATTCGATGATGTGAATTATTTATTAAGCTGAGTCCCAGAGATAAAAGTCATGAAAAACCTTTTAAATCATAGAAGATAATAGATTTTATTCTCTACTTGACTCTTCTAATGGATTGCTTGTTCCGCTGCAGTTAAACTTGATATTTGTTATATTTTATCAGTTTAACACTATTGAAGGCTAATGATAATTTATTCTGCATTATCTTAGTCATAATATTTCTTACTGGGCTAGTTGAGCTCACCCTTTCTTTCACTGTTCTCTTCAGAAAATGAGAATATAGCTGGGACGAGTCGGGAAACGGAGTGATGGACCAGATGATATTATTAGTAGTCCTCACTATTATGTTAAATAGTGTGACAATAAATGTAATGAGGACTTATTCTGAGAGTGGATATTATCTAGAAGACAGTATTTGTATTAAAACTCACAGCTCTTATAATACCCGGTAAAAATTAATTAATAAATAAAATTGATTAATAAAAAAATTATTTTTGTTTTAAAGCATATTAATTGGACTTTGTCATTTATTTTGGGTCAAACTAGTTATTTAATTTGTGTGGGCTAATAAGTATTAATAAATGATAAATAAATTGAGTCTTTAAAATTGGGCCATAAAATTTATTTGATTTATTTTGTATATGTGTAAGTGCCCAACTTATTATAAATGAAATTTAATTTTCTCTATTTTATATTTTTGAAATAGTAAGGGTTTATTTGATTAATGTGGTTAGTTATGAGTAAAATGCGCGAATATTTTAAAAATAAGCATGTGGTTATAAAATATTCATTGTTGTCTGAGAATATTCGTTTGGTCGTGGAATATTCTTGCTGTCCGGGAATATTTGTACGACGACGCAGTCTTTTGTGGGCCCCATAACGGAAAGCGATTGGATGAAGAAAACGACAAGTATGAGTTGTTTATAAATAACGGCGTAGTTGTTACCGTTAATACTGTTGAAATATCCGGTGGTTAAAACACAGTAATACGCGTTATTGTACAGTAGCACACGGTATTGCACCAATTATTGATTCTTACGAATGCACTACTCAATAATTATTACAGTAATTACTGTTCAGTATTTTATTTTATTGATTCAATAATTGCAGCGTTGATATTTTATATTAATGTTGTTTTAATAATTGTCACTACACAGTATTTTCTATTATCGGAGCAATAATTCATATTATCTGAATAATATTATTAGATAACATTATTGGCAATGTCTAGAAAGTTCTGTCTAAGGAGAGGTTTGGTCACCTAATTGCGCGCCAGTAAGGAGAGATCCTTATTGGAAAGCCCCCTCTTTCCTGGAAGCGGCCTGGTTGCCACTATTGTGATTCTGTAATATTATTTGTGAATAATTAATTATTGATTTATATGATGAGGAAAATATTGATTTTATGTGGATATAGATGGAAATTTTTTTTTAAAGTGACAATTGTTGAAAATCGATATTTTATCTTTTTTGATAAAATAATATTTTATTATTATAATATAATAATGATGATATTTTTACAATGAATATGGGATATATGAGTATATGAGGAAGAAGAGTATTTTCGTTGCATTAAATGATTAACATATGTTTTGTGTGTCGGTGGACTCCATTTCTTGACTGAAATTTGATTATATCCTGTAAAATCGCCCGTTTGTGGATTTCGGCCAATTTCTGTTTGGAATTTGGAAAAACTTTCTTCTGTAAAGTTGTAGAGAATTAAATTTCCTATAAAAATTTGCAAGATTCGAATTTTCTGATAAAAGGGCTATTTATTATGAATTATTGAAGTTCTGAAGTTCTGAAATAATTGATTTTTGGAAGTTTTAATTATTTATATCAACAAAAACGTTTTTGGTGGGCTCATTTTGTGTTAAACATGTGGGATTCCAGCATTCAAAGGTTGGCGTAGGAATATATATATATAATATATTAATATTATATTAAATTTTTTACTTTGGTGTTCCAAGCATTTTCCTATAAATAGGGTGCTTAGGTTAGAATTGAAAATCACACCAGAAACTGAAGTTTTCTCTCTCTATATATCGAGCGTATTTTGTGAGTATTCTAGTACTTTGAGTATTGCTATACGGTGCAAGTTCTTTCAGCACTATATCCAGTATTCCAGTCAGAAGTACTATTCTTTCTGAGGTAAGGGAAATTATTTTCTTCATAAATGATATTATTTCTTTAATATCATTATGCCAAAATGTTGGTTGAAATTTTTTATCAAATTTAGAACTTTTTCATGTCGAGGTTACTATTCATGAGCTACTATTCACGAGTTACTATTCACGAGTTACTATTCATGAAGCGTGATGATGTTTTTTGTGAAATTTCTATCTTTTAGTGTCGGAGTTACTATTCACGTATACAGTACTATTCACTATGATTATTTTTGATGTATTTTTGGACATGGAATAGCTGAAATACGAATCCTTAATATTTATTCTTTTGTTTCACTGGATTCGTTTTCTTTAAAATATTTTTCATCATCCTCAGTCCTAAATGATGATGTTACTGAATATCTTTGGTATGTACTGCAAAGATGAATGATTTTCTGATAAATATCTTTGTCCCGTAGTGCAAAAATGAACATGTGTTTAGATGAACATGACCAACTGGTGAATATCTTTGGCCTGTAGTGCAAAGATAAATATTTAATTCCAGATATATATTGATTAATGTTACAGGGATAAAATATCGACGACGAACTTTTAAATTCATATATAGAAGATAGTAGTTTGCATTCTCTACTTAACTCTTCTAATGAATTATTATTTCCGTGCGAATATTGATTTAAAACTTGTTGTCTATTGTATTCTATTAAATTTTTCCCTGTTGAAGACTAACGATAATTTGTTCTGTATTATCTTAGTCATGATGTTCTTTACTGGGCTAGTTGAGCTCACCCTTTTCCTTGTTGTTCCATTTTTCTTCTTAGGAGGCGAGAATGTAGCGAGTACTAGTCGGGGTGTGGAATGATGGTTCTAGAAGTTGTTCTAGTAGTCCTCACTATTCTGTAAAATAGTGTATTAATAATTGTAATGAGGACTTTATTTGAGTGTGGATATTGTCTAGAAGACAATATTTGTATTTAAACTCACAGTTTATGTGTTGTCGTATTTTGCACGACAATTGTATTAATAAAGTTGTAGTTATTTCTGTACCATGTATTTGGCGACTCAGAATGGGTGATGTATACCTGTTTTGGGGGCGTCACAATATGGGTAATAATAAGTCCTACTAAAATTAGGAGAATTAATAAGATAGGTTAATAAATATATATATAAAACCTACTCATATCTCATCACGTCAGACAAAAATTGTGGAGAAGGAACGACGCGAAGAGGCGAGATTGTGAAGACCGAAATCAGGAATTGAATTTTCTATCATACATATGAGTCTATCTAAGATTTCTTATTGAAAGCATGTGGAGATTTTTTTTTCTTTTTGTTTCAGTTGATCTTGTCTTAGAGCGGAGGGTTTCAAACTTAATTATATATATATATATATAAGGAGTGACCGGTGTGTTCAGTGAATATACATGCCAACAATCATGATTTGAAAAAAAAAAAATTGCTATCCTGAAGTTATTATTTCATTTTTGAATATAATGATTATATATATACTTTGATGCTGAGAGTTGAAGTAATATTAATAATATATTACCATGTTGGCTAATTTAGTTAACATATTTTAACTTAACTGAATGTTCTTGTTTAACAATAATTGACCAGTATAAATATTATGAAATAATTTTGAAATATAATAATAAGGTAACATAATTAGTTAATTGAAATGCGGTAGCAATAACTATAAAATTTTGAAAACCTTGATGATTAGCAGAATTATAAAATTTGATGACTATTAATTTATTTTTATTTTTTTAGATCGAACGGAAGGGTCTAACGAGTTGTAATTGGAGTATAAATTTTGGGTATTATATTGCTTAATCCAGGTACGGACTCCGTACTCTTTCAGCGAGATTCTTTTATTTTTGATTTGTTTGTTTCGTTATTCGTTTCGAAATTTAGTATTGCCTCTCATAATTATTCCTTGTCAATTCATTGTGATAGTTTCGTTTGGCGTTCATAGTTGGAACTCATATTTGTACTCTTTAGACTAGTGTGTCATGTCTAAATTGTATTTTGATATTTATAGTGATGTACATGTTAATATATTTTGGAGACTTGTGTTGACGATTCGTTCGATTTAACATGTACATGTTAGAACCCCTTTGTGTTGATATTTTATCGCATGTGTTGTGACATTATATTTTGTTAGAATACCGTAGGGTATACCTGAGCTATAACCACCTGTGGGGGTACCACATGCATGT
The DNA here is from genome assembly GCA_016801055.1 of Panax notoginseng. NCBI lineage: Eukaryota > Viridiplantae > Streptophyta > Magnoliopsida > Apiales > Araliaceae > Panax > Panax notoginseng. The sequence continues at coordinate 137,289,626 of CM029023.1, forward strand.
CCTCTTGGCACCGAGGCATGACACTTTTCGTGGCGATGTGATAAGTCCACGACGTCTCCGTTTTGTGCTCCATTGGGAGTTGGCCATTTGGTGATTTGTTGTGGGAGGCGTATGGGTCGACCCTAGTTTTCTGTTATGTTCTGTTCTGCGGAGTGGTGATGTTTGTGCCAAACACGCCATCCAATTTTGCACGCATCTAGATTGCGCAGTCCGATGTGTGATTGCCTGTGTAACATTATTTTACTTGCCTGTGTGGCAAGGTATATTATTATTTATTTTGAGCTCGGTATGAAATAACATCCAGCCATTTGATTCAGCCTGTTATTTCGTTGTGTTAGTCTTGTTCGTTTAGTTTCAGTTCGTTTAGTCTCTTTTCATTTAATTGAGTTAGTTAATTAGGTTCATTAATTGTATTCTATATCTGTACTGTGCATTTGGCTCATGCTGTGTTTTCCTTTCGGCAGGTAATCAGGGGAATCAAGGGCAAGTGTGATGAGAGCTCCATTCATTCCAATGATTTAAAAATATTCTGTTTAGACTTGATGTGTCAGTTTACTTGGAATTGTAATAATTATTTTAGATTGTGGTTTGAGACAATTGGAGATTTATTATGGTTGACTTGTGGTATTTATCAGTTATTAAGACTATTCCTTTGTGGCTTTGAGCCTTGCTATTAAATTCCTCAGTTTTGTTTTATTTTGAGTAACCTCTCTTTCTATTTCGGAAAGGGGGTGTTACAGAGTTGGTATCAGAGCCAGGTTCTTTCTTAAAGAAAACCTATTTAGGTTTGACCTGTGAGTTATGGGTAGACTTCTGGGTTAGGTTTCTGTTTCGTTTGATTTTTTGTTCAGGTATTATATCAGTTATATTTGCATTTACCCCTAATCTGTTTTGTTTATAATCGTTATCTCTTTCTTAGATGGTTCGTAGATCCGCCAGAGTTGTTGGGAGGCGAGGTAACATTAGGGGAAGAGGTGAGGGTCAGCCCAATGAGCAACCTAATGATCAGATGAATTCTCAATTGGCTACCTTGGCGAATCAGGCGGTGAATCAGGCTTTACCTTAGTTGGTGGCACAGGTTGTACAGGCAATGCAGCAGTCGCCACCAGAAATTCCTGAGCAGGGGAATCCGGGAAATAATGGTCAACAAACAAATGTCGAGGAAGGGAATACAGATGGTCTTGAACAACAGGTGGTTCCGATGTATGTATGGTTGGAGAGGTTTCAAAAGCAGAAACCACAGGCATTCAGTTCAGCTCCAACTCTAATTGATGCAAAGAATTGGATTGCCCACTTAGAGAAGATTTTCGATGTGTTGGGGTGCTCAGATAATCAGAAAGTGTTACTTGCTGCTTACAAGCTGGAAGGGGATGCACAGAGGTGGTGGAAGGCAGTGAAAGTAACGAAGGGTGATGGATATGTTGGAACACTTAGCTGGGCAGAATTTTGTGGGGTCTTTTATCAACAGTATTTTCCTGCTGCTGATAAAGAGGCCTATGCTAGAGAATATCTTTCTATTAGGCAGAAAGATGATGAGTCCATCACGGATTTCATGACGAGGTTCACTAGGTTGGCAGGCTTTGCGTGAACCTCAGCAGGGACTGCAGCAGAACAGGCATAGAAGTTTAAGTGTAGGATCCATTACAGGTATCGGCAGCATCTCATTAACAACAAGTTTGCAGACGTGTCAGCAGTGGCAAATACAGCCAAAAATATTGAGATGGAGCGACAGGACTTTTGGTCTTCTAAATCGGATGGGAGTCGAAAGAGGGACAGAGATGACCAGCAGGGTCAAACTTCAGTTCAGCATGGGAGAAATCAGGGTGGTCAGTTGAATAGGAATCGTGGTGGCCAACAGGGGCAGTGGCGTGGTCAGAATCAAAACAGGGGTTATCACCAGATGCCTCAGCAAGGGTAGAATCGTCAGCTGCAGCTACCTTCGAATGGTCAGAATCGTCAGCAATGGCAGAATCAGGGTCGTTATCCAGGACCAACTGGTGGGGGTAACCCAAATCTTATTCCGATAGCTCTTTGTGCTACTTGTGGGGCTATTCATACGGGGAGGCAGTTCCACAGACTCACAGGTGCATGCTTCTTGTGTGGACAGATGGGTCATATGGCTAAAGATTGTACCGGGCCACGTGGAAATGGTGGAGGTGGAGATAATGGTGGTAATGGAGGTCAGCGTCAGGGTGGTCGAGTGTTTGCCTTGACATATAACCAGGCAACAGGTGCACCAGGTACTGTTTCTGGCACTCTTTTAGTTGGCAATCGTGAGGCGTCTATTTTATTTGATACGGGTTCTACTCATTTCGTTGTTGCTCAGTCTTTTGTTCGGCACCTGGATATGCCATCTCAGTCTTTAGATTCTGTTATATCTATTGCTACCCCGATGGGGACTTCTGTCGTTATTTCTGATTTGTATCGAGGGTGTCCGATCAGTTTTGGGGATAAGATCCGTAGCGTTAATCTTCTTCCGATGTGTATGCACGATTTTGATGTCATTCTTGGGATGGACTGGTTGGATAAACACCAGGCCACTATCGACTGTCAGGCGAAGAAGGTTATATTTGGAGATGTGAAGTCTCCGGAGTTCGTGTTTTAGGGTTCACAACCGAGTAGGGTGTTGAAGTTGATTTCAGCTTTGAAGGCTGGGAAGTTGGTAGCAAAGGGTTGTGAGGGGTATTTGGCGTTTGTGAAAGATACCTCTAAGGGTGAGTCCCGTATTGAGGATGTTCCAATTGTTCGTGATTTTTCCGATGTGTTTCCTGAGGAATTGTCAGGGTTGCCATCGCAGCGGGAAGTGGAGTTTACTATTGAGGTTGTTCCTGGTGCGGAGCCTATCTCTAAGGCACCGTATCGGATGGCACCATTGGAGTTGCAGGAGTTAAAGGAACAGTTGCAGGAACTGTTAGATCGTGGTGTGATTCGGCCGAGTGTTTCACCGTGGGGTGCTCTGGTCTTGTTTGTAAAGAAGAAGGATGGGTCTATGAGGCTTTGTATAGACTACAGAGAGTTAAACAAGATCACCATCAGGAATCGGTATCCATTGCCGAGGATTGATGTCTTGTTTGACCAACTTCAAGGGGCAAAATATTTTTCGAAGATAGACTTGAGGTCGGGCTATCATCAGTTGAGGGTGAGGGATGAGGATATCCCTAAGACGGCTTTTCACACTCCATATGGGCATTACGAGTTTCTGGTGATGCCATTCGGGTTGACTAACGCTCCGGCGGTGTTCGTGGATTTAATGAATCGGGTGTTCAGAGAGTACTTAGACCAATTTGTTATTGTCTTTATTGATGACATTTTGGTTTACTCCAAGTCTAAGGAAGAGCATGAGGAGCATCTTCGCACAGTGTTGGGGATTTTGCAGAAAGAGAAGTTGTATGCTAAATTCTCTAAATGCGAGTTTTGGTTGGAGCAGGTGGCATTTTTGGGTCACGTTGTTTCTGCTGAGGGAATTAAGGTGGATCATGCGAAGGTTGAGGCTATCACTAAATGGCCGAGACCTACTACAGTGACAGAGATTAGGAGTTTCTTGGGTTTGGCAGGGTACTATAGGCGATTTGTGGAAGGATTCTCTTTGCCTACCTTACCATTGACTCAGTTGATGAGAAAGGGCGTGAAGTTTGTGTGGAATGAGGAGCGTGAGAAGAGTTTTGAGGAGTTGAAGAAACGACTTGTGACAGCTCCTATACTTGCATTGTCGTCGGGGACAGGAGGCTACCAGATTTATAGTGATGCTTCTAAGAAGGGTTTGGGGTGTGTTTTTTGCTTATGCTTTTAGGCAGCTTAAATCTTACGAGGTGAATTACCCCACACATGATTTGGAGTTGGCAGCGGTGATCTTTGCCTTAAAGATTTGGAGGCATTATTTGTATGGAGAGACTTGTGATATCTTCACCGATCACAAAAGTCTTAAATACATCTTCACTCAAAAAGAGCTCAACATGAGGCAAAGGCGTTGGTTGGAGCTTCTAAAAGATTATGATGCTAGAATTCAGTATCACTCAGGGAAGGCAAACGTGGTTGCAGATGCTCTTAGCCGGAAGAGTTTAGGGAGTGTAGCAGCCCTTATTACACAACCTCAGCTTATTTCGGATATGGATCGGCTAGAGTTGGAGTTGTATGTACGAGGTTCAGATGGGCATTTGGCGGGTATGAGAGTTGAGCCCTCTCTTATCTCGCGGGTCAAAGAAGCTCAAAAGGAAGATGGGGAGTTGTGGAGTATGGCGCAGAATCTAGAGGAGGGCAAGCAATCCGAGTTTCGTATTGATGACCATGGTGTGATTTGGTTGGGTGAACGATTGTGTGTACCGTCGGATCCAATCATTTGAGAGGCTGTGTTGGCGGAGGCTCATAGTTCGCCATTTTCTATTCATCTTGGTTCTACAAAGATGTATAGGGATTTGAAGAAGAATTTTTAGTGGAATGGGATGAAACGAGATGTGGCTGAATATGTTGGGAAGTGTCTTACTTGTCAACAAGTGAAGATAGAACATCAACGAGCTAGTGGTTTGCTGCAACAGTTAGACATTCCAGTGTGGAAGTGGGAGGATATCTCGATGGATTTTGTGACTGGTTTGCCGAAGACTTTCAGGAAGAATGATGCCATATGGGTAGTGGTGGACCGGTTGACCATATCGGCACACTTTTTGGTTATTCGTGAGGGTTACTCAGTGGATAGGTTGGCCACATATCTTTCAGCAGGAGATTGTTAGACTTCATGGTACTCCGATGTCTATTGTTTCAGATTGGGACCCACAGTTTACTTCACGATTCTGGAAAGGGTTTCAACGAGCTTGGGGTACTCGGCTCAACTTCAGTACTTCTTTCCATCCGCAAACTGATGGGCAATCCGAGAGGACTATTCAGACATTAGAGGACATGTTGAGGTCTTGTGTACTTGAATGGTAGGGTAATTAGGATGATTACTTGAGCCTAGTTGAGTTTGCTTATAACAACAGCTGGCACACAAGTATTGGGATGGCTCCGTTTGAGGCATTGTATGGTAGGAAGTGCCGGGCACCAACTTGTTGGGATGAGGTTGGCGAAAGGGCCATAGAAGGGTCTGAGTTAGTTCAAATCACTACGGAGAAGGTAGCGGTGGCTAAGGAGAAATTGAAGTCAGCTCGATCACGGCAGAAGTGTTATGCTGATAAGCATAGGAGGACTTTAGAATTTGAACCTGGTGAGCATGTGTTTCTAAAAGTTTCTCCTTGGAAGGGCGTTCGGCGATTTGGGTTGAAAGGAAAGCTTAGTCTGCGATATATCGGTCCATTTGAGGTTTTAGAGATGGTTGGTGAAGTTGCATATCGGTTAGTTTTGCCTCCACAGCTAGCTCATGTGCACAATGTGTTTCATGTGTCGGTGTTGAGGAGTTACCAATATCATCCATTGCATGTGGTGCAATATCCTTTCGATAAGATTCGGGAGGATCTTACTTATGAGGAGCAACCCGAGGCGATTCTAGATCGTCAAGAAAGGATTATGAGGAGGAAGACTATTCCGTTTGTTAAGGTTCTGTGGAGGAACCATTCGTAGCGAGAAGCCACTTGGGAGCATGATGAGTCTATTCGAGCGGAATATCCGCATCTTTTTGATAATTAGGTACGTTCTATTCTTTTGATTCCGGGGACGGAATTCTTTTAAGGGGTAGGTGATATAATACCCGGTAAAAATTAATTAATAAATAAAATTGATTAATAAAAAAAAATTATTTTTGTTTTAAAACATATTAATTGGTCTTTGTTATTTATTTTGGGTCAAACTAGTTATTTAATTTGTATGGGCTAATAAGTATTAATAAATGATAAATAAATTGAGTCTTTAAAATTGGGCCATAAAATTTATTTGATTTAATTTGTATATGGGTAATAATAAGTCCTACTAAAATTAGGAGAATTAATAAGATAGGTTAATAAATATATATATAAAACCTACTCATATCTCATCACGTCAGACAAAAATTGTGGAGAAGGAACGACGCGAGGAGGCGAGATTGTGAAGACCGAAATCAGGAATTGAATTTTCTATTATACATGTGAGTCTATCTATGATTTCTTATTGAAAGCATGTGGAGATTTTTTTTTTCTTTTTGTTTCAGTTGATCTTGTCTTAGAGTGGAGGGATTTAAACTTATATATATATATATATATATATAAGGAGTGACCGGAGTGTTCAGTGAATATACAGGCCAACAATCATGATTTGAAAAAAACAATAAATAAATAAAATTTTGTTATCCTGAAGTTATTATTTCATTTTTGAATATACTGATTATATAAATACTTTGATGCTGAGAGTTGAAGTAATATTAATAATATATTACAATGTTGGCTAATTTAGTTAACAGATTTTAACTTAACTGAATGTTCTTGTTTAACAATATTTGACCAGTATAAATATTATGAAATAATTTTTAAATATAATAATAAGGTAACATAATTAGTTAATTGAAATGCGGTAGCAATAACTATAAAATTTTGAAAACCTTGATGATTAGCAGAATTATAAAATTTGATGACTATTAATTTATTTTTATTTTTTTTAGATCGAACGGAAGGGTCTAACGAGTTGTAATTGGAGTATAAATTTTGGGTATTATATTGCTTAATTCAGGTACGGATTCCGTACTCTTTCAGCGAGATTCTTTTGTTTTTGATTTGTTCGTTTCGTTATTCGTTTTGAAATTTAGTATTGCCTCTCATAATTATTCCTTGTCAATTCATTGTGATAGTTTCGTTTGGCGTTCATAGTTGGAACTCATATTTGTACTCTTTAAACTAGTGTGTCATGTCTAAATTGTATTTTGATATTTATAGTGATGTACATGTTAGTATATTTTGGAGACTTGTGTTGCCGATTCATTCGATTTAACATGTACATGTTAGAACCCCTTTGTGTTGATATTTTGTCGCATGTGTTGTGACATTATATTTTGTTAGAATACCGTAGGGTATACCTGAGCTATATCCTCTTGGCACCGAGGCATGACACTTTCCGTGGCGGTGTGATAAGTCCACGGCGTCTCCGTTTTGTACTCCATTGGGAGTTGGCCATTTGGTGATTTGTTGTGGGAGGCGTATGGGTCGACCCTAGTTTTCTGTTCTGTTCTGTTCTGCGGAGTGGTGATGTTTGTGCCAAACACGCCTTCCGATTTTGCACGCATCTGGATTGCGCAGTCCGATGTGTGATTACCTGTGTAGCATTATTTGACTTGCCTGTGTGGCAAGGTATATTATTATTTATTTTGAGCTCGATATGAAATAACATCCAGCCATTTGATTCAGCATGTTATTTCGTTGTGTTAGTCTTGTTCGTTTAGTTTCAGTTCGTTTAGTCTCTTTTCATTTAATTGAGTTAGTTAATTAGGTTCATTAATTGTATTCTATATCTGTACTGTGCATTTGGCTCATGCTGTGTTTTCCTTTCGGCAGGTAATCAGGGGAATCAAGGGCAAGTGTGATGAGAGCTCCATTCATTCCAATGATTTAAAAATATTCTGTTTAGACTTGATGTGTCAGTTTACTTGGAATTGTAATAATTATTTTAGATTATGGTTTGAGACAATTGGAGATTTATTATGGTTGACTTGTGGTATTTATCAGTTATTAAGACTATTCCTTTGTGGCTTTGAGCCTTGCTATTAAATTCATCAGCTTTGTTATATTTTGAGTAACCTCTCTTTCTATTTCGGAAAGGGGGTGTTACAGCTCTCTTGTTGTATATTAAAGATTGTATGTGTATTCTGTACCATGTATTTGGCGACTCAGAATAGGTGATGTATACCTATTTTGGGGGTGTCACAGTTGGTATCAGAGCTTAGGGATATGATCCCTGGCTAAGATGTGAGAATAGAACTAGGAGGGGAGAGACGGGGAATTCCTTCGTTAGTATGACCTGCCTAAGTTTATTTGGTATTTAATTGGTCGGTCAGAATATAGGGATAATATGTTACATGTCAATTAACCTTTTGTTTTGTGGCAGTATTCGAAAATGACATCCGAGAATGTTTAGAATAGCAATGGAGCACAGGCGACCGTTGATTCACCACATATCAATAATCAGGATAATGTGCATCAGGAAGGCGACAATCCTCATGCAAACAACAACACTGACCAAATGATGAATAATGGAATGTTCAGAAGCTTTATGCAGTTCATGCAACAGCAGGCGAGAGCGGGTCCTGTCCAAAATGTATGTGGAAACACTGAAAACTCTCGGACGGTCACCGCTAAACAGTTCAAGGAGCTGGGACCACTGGAGTTTATTAGAGAGCTAAAACCATTTAAGGCGGAAGCATGGATAAAGCAGATCACCAAGATATTTGATGTCTTGGGATGCTCCGAGGAGAAAAAGGTTCTCTTTGCCACCTTTATGTTGTGAGGAGAGGCAGATTACTGGTGGGAATCGGTAAAGCGTACTCAACCTGCCGCACTGAAAATGTCTTGGGAGAAGTTCCAAGATCTATTCAACGACAAGTACTTTCCCGAAAGTATTCGTCACATAAAGGAGGTGGAGTTCATCAAGTTGGAGCAGAATAATATGACCGTGTCGCAGTACGAAGCCAAGTTTGCCGAGTTGTCCCGGTTTGCGTCCCACTTGGTGGATAATGAAGAGAGAATGACGCGGATGTTTTTAAGAGGTTTGAAGCTGGAGATACGTCAACATCTTATTTCTCATAAACTGTGTTTGTATTCAGATGTTGTAAATAGGGCTCAGTTAGTGGAGCGCGATAACGAGTCAACGCAACCAAAAGAGAGCAGCCGACAAAATGATAATACCAATGAGAGCAGTCATCGAAGCAGTGACAACAAGCGTGGAGGGAATCAACAGGCCAGAAGTGGTAACCGCTTCGGTGGTAATCAGGGCCAAAACAATAAGAATAGACATTTCAAGAAGAGGAGATTCAACAATGATGGAAAGACGTCATCACCAGCACCCGTTGTTAAGGAAGGAGAAAGACCACCTATCATATGCTTCAAATGCAGAGGGGATGGACACATCAGTCCAAACTGCATGATGCCGTCAAAAGCATGTTATAATTGTGGAAGAGAAGGTCACTTAGCCCGATTTTTTCGTTCACCGAAGACAAGTTCAGTCAGGATGGAGACACCAAAGGTCGTCCCAGAAAAGTCAAAGCCGGTAGTGCAAGGGAGAGTGTTTGTTGTGACCTCCCAGAAAGCAAGGAACCCGAATGAGGTCATCACGGGTAAGCTTATCATAAACTCTAGCGAAGTCTATACTTTATTTGATACCGGTTATACCCATTCTTTTATTTCTCCTACTTGCGCTCAACGATTAAATTTGACTCCGGAGAAATTAGACTTTGACTTATCTGTGGAAACTCTATTGGGAGAAACCTTCATTACATGCACTGTTTATAAATCTTGTTTGGTTCAAATCGGTACCTTCATATTACCTGTCGATCTTATTTAATTGAAAATACTTGTATTTGACGTGATTCTAGGGATTGATTGGTTAACTACTCATTATGCTAAAATTAATTATTTTCGTAAAGTTGTTAGCTTTCATATTCCTAATCAACCTATTATGCGAATTCAAGAGACTAAACCATTAAAATCAATCACGGTAATCTCAAGCCATAAAGCTATTCGTTTATTGAAAAACGGATGTCAAGCTTTCTTAGCCCACGTCACAGATCTAAACAAAAATACGTCAGTTTTGAATGATATTTCTATTGTTAATAAATTCCCTGACGTATTCCCTGAAGAACTTCCTGGCCTACCCCCAGAGCGTGAAATTGAATTTTGTATCGACCTTGAACCCGGTGCAAAACCCATTTCCAAAGCCCCATATTGAATGGCTCCTATTGAACTTCAGGAATTAAAGACCCAACTGCAGGAATTGTTAGACATTGGCTTTATTCGTCCTAGTACTTCTCCTTGGGGTGCTCCTGTTCTATTCGTGAAGAAGAAAGATGGGAGTATGCGACTTTACATTGATTATCGGGAGTTGAATCATGTCACCATAAAAAATAGGTACCCATTGCCACGTATTAATGACCTGTTTGACCAATTGCAAGGAGCCAAATTCTTTTCAAAGATTGATCTTCGTTCCGGAAATCACCAATTGAAGATTAGAACAGATGACATTCCAAAGACGGCTTTCAGAACTCGGTATGGGCATTATGAATTCCTAGTCATGTCCTTTGGATTGACTAATGCTCCTGCTCCCTTCATGGATATGATGAACCGAGTATTCAAGGAATATTTGGATCACTTTGTGGTCATCTTTATTGATGATGTCCTTATTTATTCCAAAAGCCGTGAAGATCATGAGCAACACTTGAGGCTGACACTCCAAAAGCTTCGTGAATACAAGCTTTGTGCCAAGTTGAAGAAATACGAGTTCTGGCTTGAGGAAGTAGCATTCCTTGGGCACGTAGTATCAAGTCATAGAATATCTGTTGACCCGGCAAAGATTGAAGCAATTCAAAGCTGGGAGCAACCTAAATCAGTGACCGAAGTACGTAGCTTTCTCGGTTTAACTGGTTATTATCGGAGATTTGTGGAAGGATTTTATCGAATAGCTACTCCATTAACTCAGCTGACTCGGAAAGATACAAAGTTCGGTTGGAGCGAAGAATGTGAGAAGAATTTTTAAGAACTCAAGAGGAGACTCATTTCAGCACCTGTTCTGACAATACCATCTGGCTCGGAGGGATTTGTAATCTACAGTGATGCTTCGGGCAAAGGGTTGGGATGTGTTATCATGCAACATGGGAAAGTCATAGCCTATGCCTCAAGACAACTCAAAGAATATGAGAGGAATTATCCTACTCATGATCTAGAGTTAACAGTTGTTGTCTTCGCACTTAAAATTTGGAGGCATTACTTGTGTGGGGAGAAAGTGGAGATCTTTACGGATCATAAAAGCCTCAAATACTTCTTCACTCAAAAGGAACTCAACATGCGACAACGACGTTGGCTTGAACTGTTGAAAGATTATGATCATACCATCCAATACCATCCTGGAAAAGCGAACGTAGTAGTTGACGCATTGAGTAGAAGATCATATACAAGTACGAGTACGATATTGTCAACGCAAAGGCCCATTTTGTGTGACTTGCAAAGGATGGAGATAGAGTTAAAGACTCCAGGGACCCATGTGATGATGGTGAATATACGAGTAGAACCGACTTTAATTGATAAAGTTAAAGTTGCTGAAGCTACAGACCTGGAGCTGATGCGTATGAGGAAGAAAGTGCAAGAAGGTGCTATGCCGGAAGCAAGAATCGATGAAGAAGGAATACTTCGAGTCAACTCTAGACTTTGTGTTCCTAACGACCCTGATTTAAAGTATAAAATCATGATGGAGGCGCACAACACACCGTTTGCAATCCATCCTGGGAGTACCAAAATATATCATAATATTTGTCATACATTTTGGTGGAGCAATATGAAGAGAGAGATAGCACTGTTTATCTCAAGGTGTCTAACTTGTCAACGAGTTAAAGCGGAGCATCAAGTACCAAAAGGTCAATTGCAACCACTTGAAATTCCAGAGTAGAAGTGGGAGCACATTACCATGGATTTCGTTACCGGTCTTCCTAAGGTTTCTCAAGGTATAGATGCGATTTGGGTCATTGTTGATAGATTGACCAAGTCTGCTCATTTCTTATCGATACGAGAAACTTATACACTTGAATGTCTTGCTCGTATGTACATAAACGAGATTGTAAGACTGCATGGTATGCCAGTATCCATACTTTCTGATCGAGACCCAAGATTCACTTCACGATTTTGGGTTAGTTTGCAGAAATCTATGGGCACAGATTTACGATTTAGCTCGGCATATCATCCTCAGACGGACGGACAGTCGGAGAGAACAATTTAAACTCTTGAAGATCTATTAAGACTCTGTGTCCTTGACTTCAAGGGAAGTTGGGATAAGTTCTTACCATTGGTGGAGTTTTCCTACAACAACAGTTATTAAGCAAGTATTGGCTTAGCTCTATTTTAGGCGTTGTACGGAAGAAAGTGTCGTTCTCCAGTATGCTGAGATGAGGTGGGAGAAGCAATATTGTTGGAACCGGAGTTGGTACGTATGACTACAGAAAAGATTCAAACGATCCGGCAACGTATAAAAACCTCAAAAGATCGACAAAAGAGTTATGCTGACCTTCATCGAAAGGATGTGGAGTTCGATATAGGAGATCATGTGTTGTTACGTGTTGCTCCATGGAAAGGAGTTACGAGATTTGAAAAGAGAGGAAAACTCAATCCTCGATTCATCGGCCCATTTTTAATCCTCGATCGAGCAGGAACTGTGGCCTATAGACTCGCTTTACCGCCAAGTATGTCTCGTGTTCATAACATTTTTCACATATCCATGTTACGCGGGCTACCCTATACTTGGTGAAATTCTTCTGTTATTCCATTCTTTATTATTCTGCTGGAATAACCAGTATACACGGACTACCCTATACTTCGTATATACAGGTTATTCCAACATAATGATAAAGAATGGAATAACAGAAGAATTTCACCAAGTATAGGGTAGCCCGCGTATACAGGTTATTCCAACAGAATAATAAAGAATGGAATAACAGAAGTTCTCTTCATGAATAAGAAAGAAATAATACCCCTTACGAGTACAACAAATAATATCCCTTACCTTAGAATAAAACTGGATACTAGAATAGAGAGGTAGTAGACTTCTCTTCTTCTTTCTCTCTATAATAAGTGATTTATAGCTTTAGTGAATTGGTGAGAAATGAAGGAAGAATGAGCTTCTATTTATAGGAAAATATAGTTTCGATAATTGCACGTTTTGGGGCTCAAAATATTACAGTATAATACCTTCCTCTTTTTCTTCATTTTTAATTTAGTCCTGCAAGTATTATCAAACTTGCACCACCTCCCCTAATAGTAAATCATGTGAATCAATAGTAAAATCATGTGACTCAATAGTATAATCATGTGAAAAAACTAATTACAGTATAGTACTTCCATCTATACCTCCATTTTTAACTTAGTCATGCAAGTATTATCAATCTTGCACCACCTGTAAGACCCCAACTTATTAATGAATAAAATCAAATTTTCTCTAAATATTATTGTGAATAATAAGGGGTTAATTTGATATAATACTTTGGTTATGGGTGAAATGTGCAAATTTTGCAAAATAAGCAAGTGGTTATAAAATATTCATTTTGTCGGGAAATATTCGTTTGGTCGTGGAATATTCTTGCTGTCGGGGAATATTCGTACGACGGCGCAGCCTTGTGTGGGCCCCATAACGGAAAGCGATAGGATGAAGAAAACGACAAGTATAAGTTGTTTATAAATAACGGCGTAGTTGTTACCGTTAATACTGTTGGAATACCCGGTGGTTAAAATACAGTAGCACACGGTATTGCACCAATTATTGATTCTTACGTAAGAAGGCACTACTCAATAATTGTTACAGTAGTTATTATTCAATATTTTATTTTATTGATTCAATAATTGCTGCGTTGATATTTTATATTATTGTTGTTTCAATAATTGTTGTTGCACAGTATTTTCATTTATTAGATCAATAATTCATATTATTTGAATAATATTATTAGATAACATTATTGGCAATGTCTAGAAAGTTCTGTCTAAGGAGAGGTTTGGTCATCTAATTGCGCGCCAGTAAGGAGAAATCCTTATTGGAAAGCCCCCTCTTTCCTGGGAACGGCCTGGTTGTCATAAATGTGATTCTGTAATATTATTTGTGAATAATTAATTATTGATTCATATGATAAGAAAATATTTATTTTATGTGGATATAAATGAGGGATATATTTTTGTGGTTAAAAATAAAGGAGTTAATGCTGAGATTTTTATCCGTATTTTTGTCGGAATGGAGGTATTAAAAATCAGGGTTTTTGAGATAGTTTGCGGGGGTTATAATTTTTAATCCGACCGTTGGATCGTGGTAATTTTTGGATATGTTATACATATATAAGTTGAGTATATGTCCACAAATTTTGAACCGTTAAAAATGAACGTATGATTTATTACGAATTTTACAAGATGACTGGTTCAGAAATTGTTGAATTTTCGGAGTTTATCATTTTGATGGAAAATTCTAGAATTGGTGGGCCCCACTTGTGGTTGGTGAAGAAATGTGCTGAATTATATTTCAAATGTGGTAGGTGGGAATAGTAGCAGGTAAAGCCATCAGGTTGCAGGTCAAACCTACCAAAATTTTCCTATAAATAGAGGGCTAAGTTAGAATTGAAAATCACACCAGAAACATAAGCTTTCTCTCTTTCTCTCTCTAGATTATTGAGCATATTTTGTGAGTTTTTAGATACTCTGTGAGTTTCTATTCATCAGTGCAAGTTTTCTTCAGCCTTATACCGATCAGAAGTACTGCTCTTTTGAGGTAAGGGATAGTAAGGGATAGTAAGGGATATTAAGGGATTTTAAGGGTTGTTATGATTTTCAGTTTCGTAATTTTTCTGAACTTCAAAAATTCTGGAAAAATTTGAAATGATATTTTGATGAGTTTTCTTGATTGTGTCCAAAAATGGTGATTTTTGGATGTATAGATTGAGAGTTATGAATTTTATGAGAAAAGACTATTTTAAATGTAACCGCTTATAATTCCTTGTGGTTAACTCCAAAATTGATGAAATTTTTATTGGGAGTACATGTATATGATAGAGGTATACTCTGTAAATTTCAGAATTTTTAGACAAAAGTACAATTTTTGATAAATGTCTAAATATTCGGCTATTTTGGCCATATGAAAAATAGTAAATGACTTTTAAAAATTCTGAGAAAAATATATGTTCACTATGAGACTATATTATGCTAAATCCCAGAAAAGAAATATTTTTGGAACTGATTTGGTATTTTTCATGAAAATAGTCTAACTATGAGTAAATGAATTAAATATGTTTTGTGAAGAAAGAAAATTGGAAAATAGAATTTTATGGCTTGAGAATCCTATATGAGGTATATGCAGATTTTTGATGAGGGTTTTGGTTATTGATGATGAAATTGTAAGAGTTGGCATTTTATGATGATTAAATGCATTAATTAGTAAAGTGTAAACAATTAAAATAAATTGTTTATAAATTTAAGTAATGTTATTCTTTCAATATCATTATACCGAAATATTGGTATGAATTTTATTGTAAAATTTCTATTTTTGTGTCGGGGTTACTATTCATGAGTTACGAATATTACTCTTGAGATTAAAACTATATGTTGATCATATTATTTTTATCATCATATATAACATTTTTATAACCCTGATGTTGAAATTCTGTTTCCCTGGAGTGTAAAGATGGGTAGATTATTGGTATGATCATGACTAGGGTTCTCTTTGGCCTGTAGTGCAAAGTTGAATTGTGACTGGTATGATCATGACCATTGAATTTATAATTGAATATCTTAAGCTTAAGTGCAAAGGTGAATTGATCAACATGGTTATAATTATTGTTTATATAAATTCTGAAATGATTATATATTTCTTTGAGATGTGAATATCTTTGGCCTGTAGTGCAAAGATGAACTGTTGTTGAATATCTTTGGCCGTAGTGCAAAGATGGTTTGTTGATGAATATCTTTGGCCTGTAGTGCAAAGATGAACTGTTGTTGAATATCTTTGGCCTGTAGTGCAAAGATGAGCTGTTGTTGAATATCTTTGGCCCGTAGTGCAAAGATGGTTTGTTGATGAATATCTTTGGCCCGTAGTGCAAAGATGGATTTGTTAGTATGATTATAAACAGGAATTGTGATTTGGTATAACCATGATCTTTGATGTTTCAGGTAAAGACAGGTGATGAAAATATTCTTCGTCTTGGGTGCGAAGAAAAATTTAGAGTCACAATTATGATTATGAGTTATTCATATAATTGTGAAAAGGAACTGTTGATTAATGTTACAGGGATAAAACATTATTGGTGGACTTTTAATGTGGAGAAGATAATAGACTTTATGGTCTATTTGACTCTTCTAATGGATTGCTCGTTCCGCTGCAACTATGGTTGAAATTTTTTATCATCTACCATATGTTCTAAATCTCTGATTTATTATTGATGAAGACTATTGATAATTTATTTATCTTTAGTCACGATATTCTTTACTGAGCTAGTTGTGCTCACCCTTTTGCTTCACAATTCCTTTCAGGTAATAAGAGTGTAGCTGGGTCGAGCGAGGGTAACAAGGTAATAGAACGGTGGTCATCATTTAGTAGTTATATTTGGTGAAGAAAATAGGGTGAGGCGAACCCAACGTTGGAAGGGTGTTTTGTCACTATCATACAAGATGTCTAATGACATACAACCTCGTGTCATCATAAGACAGGGTTGTGCTCATCCACTTGCTGAGTATATCTATGAGCACTACTTATATAATCTTGGTGTTTGTTTGAAGTATAATTCTCAATTAGAGACAGTGGAGATAATGATAAGTCAAGAGAAGACTCACCATTGGGAAGAATATGATAGTAATCTTCTCGTTTTTCTTTGGGGTCTATTGGGTCAACCAAGGATAATTCTGTGGCCATATGATATCTATCATAACCTAGACGCGTGGCCTCCCATGTACGAAGGTTTCCTTGAGCACTTCCCAAAGATTCTAATTTCTAGAACAGTTTTTGACTATACCTTTATGTAAGGTACCTTTGTGAAGTGCTGATACATGATGGTGTCCAACGTCACAGTTGGTATATATTTGTGTCCAAACTCACAGCATATGTGTTGTTGTATTTTGCACGATAATTGTTGTAATAAAATTGTAGTTGTTTTCTGTACCATGTATTTGGCGACTCAGAATGGGTTGGATGGAATGGACCTATTTTGGGATCGTTACATTTTCTGTACCATGTATTTGGCGACTCAGAATAGGTTGGATGGAATGGACCTATTTTGGGGTTGTCACAACAGCAGTACGAGATGTTTGCTCATATGCAAGGAGAGAATGTAACTGCCACTTATGAAAGATTCAACATTCTGCTCAACTCTCTACGAGCATATGGAAAGGTCTACCCAAATAAAGATCTGACCATAAAGTTCATGAGAGCACTACCGAGCAAGTGGAATGCCAAGACCACTGCAATAAGAGAGTCAAAGAATCTTAATGAGATGACAGTTCAACAACTATATGGCAATCTCCTGACATATGAGCTGGAGCTGACCCAACGTGCTGAAACCTTATCAGAAGGAAGAAGGAAGAAAAAGGGTGTTGCTCTCAAAGCAGCTGAGAATGTTTCTAAAGTCATCACTGAAAATGAATCTGACGATGATGAAGATGATGATGACGATCTTGCCATGATGGTAAGAAAACTAAGAAGATTTATGCGTCAAGGCAAAGCTGGCAAGCAAAAGAGGGTCAGCAACAACCCAAGCCAGGAGCAAATAAATGACCTATGCTACAACTGCAAAAAGCCTGGCCATTTCATTACCAACTGCAACAAACCTTTAAGAGAAGAACTAAAGAAGAAGCAGCATGGAAAGAAAGAATACAAAGGAAACAAGAGGCCTCAGAGAATAGACAAAGGCCTAGTAGCTGGAGGATCATGGAGTGATTCAGACAATGACTCAAATGCTGAGTATGGAGATGAGGAAGAACCACAAATGGCCAATCTGTGCTTAATGGCCAAACATGCAAAGGAACAAAGCCTCAACACTCACAATGTAGATCTCGATGAGGTATTTGACTTCAACTCACCTGATGTAGATATGAATGACTTAAGAATTGCACTACGTGGCATAACCAATGATCTACATCAATATATGAAGTGGTTCAGACTGTTATCTAAGGATCATTCACTCCTTCAAGAGGAGAAGAAGAAAGTTCAAGAAGAGCTTGAAACAGCCCTTCTAAGTTCTAATCTTCTCTCCAAGCTTGAAGTTGAGAATGAAACTTTAAAGCAGATAAACACACATCACACACAAAGAGAGTCTAAGCTAACCTCTAAAATTGAGGATCTAGAAAAGACTATCTCTGCATGGAACAAATCCTCATCATCCATGGACTGCCTGTTATCTAGTCAAAGAAGCACATTCGACAGAACAGGCTTAGGCTTTGGGGAATCGATCCCAGAGCCAAGTGTGGAAAAGACAATGGAAACTAACTCAAGTAATGTCTCAGGTTTTAGTAGAGGCATTGCTTTTGTTAAAGCCTCAAAGTTGGAAGAACAAGGTCAACCATGTTCCACTGATTCTAGTTATACTCAAAGAAGTAAGGGATCACACGCTGGTCTAGGCTTCATAAAGGAGAAGAGTAACCCAACCTCTACTTATCAACCTCGAAGAATCGTAGAGTCAAGAAAAACTAACTCTACGAATCAACTAGGAAGATACAGTAGAAGTAAGGTACACTCATCACTATTTATGAAACCAAAGAACACATGGAAGAGAGAGAATCAGTTTAACAGAAGACCAACTAAGGAACCACACAAGTCCAAGTGGAAGATGAATCACCACACACACACATGCATGCATCATAATAGATGCTTCATATGTGATAAACATGGTCATAGAGCTACAAAATGTTATTATAACTCCATGCATGTGAGACCCAAGACTAGACAAGTTTGGGTCCCCAAAGGAACTAACAAAGAAGGACCCATGAGAAAATGGGTACCAAAATGAAGGTTCAAATGTTTTGACAGGAAAAGAGATCCATGACCTCAACATGGTATTTAGATAGTGGATGCTCAAGGCATATGACAGGGAACAAAGCTCTACTATCCAACTATATAGAAAAGGAGGGTCCCTCAGTCATTTTTGGAGATAATGGCTCGGGCAAGACAAGAGGCTATGGCTCTGCTGGCAATGGTGCAATATCTTTTAGCAAAGTAGCCTATGTGGAAGGACTTCAACACAACCTTCTAAGCATCAGCCAACTCTGCGACAAGGGCCATCAAGTAACATTTCTCAACAATCAATGTCAAGTCAGAGATCTGAAGACATCTGCTATAAAGCTGACCGGAACAAGAGAAGGAAATGTTTACACTATAGACCTTGGTCAACTTAGCTCTGAAGAAACAATATGTTTTCTGGCAAAAGCATCCGAGGAATTGAGCTGGCTATGGCATAGAAGGCTGTCCCACTTAAACTTCAAGAACATGTCCAAACTGGCATCAAAAGATCTTGTAGCTGGTCTACCCAAGTTCAACTTTGTGAAAGAAAGGCCATGCAACGCCAGCCAGCTTGGAAAGCAAACCAAAAGCTCATTTAAAAGCAAGACTGCTAACTCCATTGACAAACCCCTGCAGTTGCTTCACATGGATCTCTTCGGGCCAATCCCAACAACCAGTCTTGGAGGAAAAAGATACTCTCTAGTTGTAGTTGATGACTACACTAGATTCACATGGGTATTTTTCCTAACTTCTAAAGATGAAACGAGCTCCGAGTTAATCAAGATGTTCAGACTGGTAATGAATGAAAAAGGAGAGAAAATTAAGGCCATAAGGAGTGATCATGGTAGAGAATTCGATTTCTCAGAAATGGATCAGTTCTGCACAGAAAATGGCATCAGTCACAACTTCTCAGCTCCACGAACTCCTCAACAAAATGGAGTTGTTGAACGAAAGAACAGAACCCTGATAGAGGCTGGAAAGACTCTACTAGCAGCAGCTCATCTGCCTGAATACTTCTGGGCAGAAGCTATCAACACTGCATACTACACTCAGAACAGATCATTAATTCACTCTACGATCAAGAAGACACCCTACGAACTGTGGAAAGGAAGAAAGCCAAGTGTCAACTATTTCCATGTCTTTGGCTGTGCATGCTATATTCTCAACAATGGAAAGCAGTATCTGACAAAATTCCAGCCCAAGTCAGACGAAGGAATCTTTCTTGGATATGCCACAGACAGCAAAGCTTACAGGGTGTTCAACAAGAAGATACTGAGCGTCGAAGTCTTAATACACATCATCTTTGATGAAACTGACTTAGACAAATCAGTGCCTTTAAACACTACGACCGATAGTGCAGACACCACGTGTGACGACCCCAAAACAGGTCCATTCCATCCAACCCATTCTGAGTCGCCAGAAACACGGTACAGAAAACAACTACAACTTTATTACTACAATTGTCGTGCAAAATACAACAACACATATACTGTGAGTTTTAATACCAACTGCGACTCATGTCCCAACTATAGACATCACCTCACATTGATACATTACATAAAGGTGCAGTCAAAAACTGTTTTAGAAATTAAAACCCTTGGGAAGTGCTCAAGGAAACCTTCGTACATGGGAGGCCATGCTTCTAGGTTATGATAGATATCATATGGCCACAAAATTATCCTTGGTTGACCCAATAGACCCCAAATAAAAATGAGAAGATTACTATCATATTCTTCCCAATAGTGAGTCTTCTCTTGACATATCATTATCTCCACTGTCTCTAATTGGAAATTATACTTCAACCAAACTCCAAGATTATATAGGTAGTGCTCGTATATATACTCAGCAAGTGGATGAGCACATCCCTGTCTTATGATAATACGAGGTTGTATGTCATTAGACATCTTGTATGATAGTGGCAAAACACCCTCACCCTCAACAACTATAGACCACCGTTCTATTCCCCTGTTATCCCCTGCTCGACCCAGCTACACTTTTATTACCTGAAAGGAATTGTGAAGCAAAAGGGTGAGCACAACTAGCTCAGTAAAGAATATCATGACTAAAGATAAATAAATTATCAATAGTCTTCATCAATAATAAATCAGAGATTTAGAACATATGGTAGATGATAAAATTTCAACCATAGTTACAGCGGAACGAGCAATTCATTAGAAGAGTTAAATACACCATAAAGTCTATTATCTTCTCCATGTT
The DNA here is from genome assembly GCA_016801055.1 of Panax notoginseng. Lineage (NCBI taxonomy): Eukaryota > Viridiplantae > Streptophyta > Magnoliopsida > Apiales > Araliaceae > Panax > Panax notoginseng. The sequence continues at coordinate 137,310,443 of CM029023.1, forward strand.
AAAAGTCCACCAACAATGTTTTATCTCTGTAACATCAATCAACAATTCATGTCCACAATCATATGAATAACTCATAATCATAATTGTGATTCTAAATTCCTTTTCTCATCTAGGACGAAGATAATTTTTATCACCTGTCTTTACCTGAAACATAAAAGATCATGGTTATACCAAATCACAGTTCATTTTCATAATCATACTAACAAATTCATCTTTGCACTACGAGCCAAAGATATTCATCAACAGTTCATCTTTGCACTACAGACCAAAGATATTCAACAACAGGTCATCTTTACACTACAGGCCAAAGATATTCATATCTCAAAGAAATACATAATCATTTCAGAATTTATATAAACAATAATTATAATCATGTTGATCAATTCACCTTTGCACTTAGGCTAAAGATATTCAATTATAAATTCAATGGTCATGATCTTACCAATCACAATTCAACTTTTCACTACTGGCCAAAGAGAACCCTAGTCATGATCATACCAATAATCTACCCATCTTTACACTCCAGTGAAAGAGAATTTCAACATCAGAGTTATAAAAATGTTATATATGATAATAAAATCCATATAATCAATACATAGTTTTAATCTCCAGAGTAATATTCATAAATCAACGATAATTTGGTTAGAAAAGAAACCAATTTTGTAGTGAATAGTACCCGTGAATAGTAACTCGTGAATAGTAACTCATGAATAGTAACCCGTCGTGAATAGTAACTCGTGAATAGCAAATCATGAATAGTAACTCGTGAATAGTAACTCATGAATAGTAACTCGTGAATAGTAACTCGTGAATAGTAACCCCCAACATGAAAAAGTTCTAAATTTGATAAAAATTACCACAAATATTTCAGCATAATGATATTGAAGAAATAATATCATTTATGAAGAAAATAATCTCCCTTACCATCCCTTACCTCAAAAGAGCAGTACTTCTGACTGGAATAACGCTGAACGAACTTGCACCGTATATCAACACTCAAAGTATCAAAATACTCACAAGAATACGCTCAATATATCGAGAGAGAAATAGAGAGAAAACTTCAGTTTCTGGTGTGTTTTTCAATTCTAACCTAAGCACCCTATTTATAGGAAAATGCTTAGAACACCAAAATAGAAAATTGAATATAATATTAATATAATTATACAAATTTTCCTTAGCCCACCTTTTGGTCAAAACACCAGCCACACATTTTAATGATGTCCAAAAAAAATACAAAAAATGTTTTTCTCAAAATAATTAACTAAAACTCCCAAAAATCAATTATTTCAGAACTTCGGAACTTTATTAATTCATAATAAATAGCCCTTTTATCAGAAAATTCGAATCTCCCGACTTTTTTATAGGAAATTCAATTCTCTACAACTTTGCAGAAGAAAGTTTTTCTAAATTCCAAACAGAAATTGACCGAAATCCATAAACGGGCGATTTTACAATCTATAATAAATTTTCGGTCAAGAATTGTGTCCACCAACACACAAAATATGTGTTAAACATTTAATCCAACAAAAATACTCTTCCTCCTCATATACTCATATATTCCACATTTATTGTAAAAAATATCACTATTATTATATTATTAAAATATAATAATATATTAAAATGAATTATTTTATCAGAAAAAGATAAAATATTAATTTTCAACAATTGTCACATTAAAAATTTTCTCTATCTATATCCACATAAAATCAATATTTTTCTCATCATATAAATCAATAATTAATTATTCACAAATAATATTACAGAATCACAATAATGACAACCAGGCCGTTCCCAGGAAAGAGGGGGCTTTCCAATAAGAATTTCTCCTTACTGGCGCGCAATTAGGTGACCAAACCTCTCCTTGACAGAATTTTCTAGACATTGCCGACAATGTTATCTAGTAATGTTATTGAAATAATATGAATTATTGATCTGACAATGGAAATACTGTTTAGTGACAATTATTGAAACAACAGTAATATAAAATATCAACGCAGCAATTATTGAATCAATAAAATAAAATATTGAACAGTAATTACTGTAACAATTATTGAGTAGTGCCTTCTTACGTAAGAATCAATAATTTAAAAATAATGTGTAATACCGTGTGCTACTGTGCAACAACGCGTATTACTTTACTTTACCCACCGGGTATTCCAACAGTGTTAACGGTAACGATTACGCCGTTATTTATAAAAACTCAATTTTGTCGTTTTCTTCATCCGACAGTTATTCTGTTATGGGGCCCACAAAATACTGCGCCGTCGTACGAATATTCCCCGACAACAAGAATATTCCACGACCAAACGAATATTCCCCGACAACAATGAATATTTTATAACCACTTGCTTATTTTTGAAAAAAAATTCATATATCACCCTTAATTTTAAACTTTTATCAATTTAACCATTTGCTAAATAGAAAAATTGAATACTTTTGTTTCATAAAATTCGGGGTCTTACACCACGAATGAAGTCGTAGAGTTCAATACTACGATCGTAGTGCCAGATAGTGAAATAATCGTAGAGCATGATAATGAGATCGTAGAGAGGTCCATTCAAGACAATGAGCCTCCACTTCAAAAAGAAGAGATAGACCTTGAAGGTCTAAGACAGGAAGGCATCAGGACAGATGTCCCAACTGGGAACAGATGGGCAAGAGATCACACTCAGGATCTAATCATTGGAGATCCAAGCGCAAGAGTCAAGACAAGGGCTGCTACTCAGAATGAGTGCTTCTACCTAAGCTTCTTATCACAGATAGAGCCAAAGAAGATAGAGGATGCTATGGAAGACTCCAGTTGGATAGAAGCCATGCAGGAAGAACTCAACCAATTTGAACGAAGCAAAGTATGGAGATTGGTACCAAGACCAAAGAGTCATCCTGTCATAGGAACCAAGTGGGTCTTCAGGAACAAAATGGATGAAGATGGGGTCATTACAATAAACAAGGCAAGACTAGTGGCAAAGAGCTATTTTCAAGAAGAAGGCATTGACTATGATGAGACATTTGCACCTGTTGCCAGACTTGAATCTATTAAAATCTTCCTTGCCTTTGATGCCCACATGAAGTTCAAAGTCTTTCAGATGGATGTCAAAAGTGCATTCCTAAATGGAGAGCTTCAAGAAGAAGTCTATGTAAAATAACCTCCAAGTTTCATCAATCCATTTCTTTCTAATTATGTCTATAGATTAGATAAAGCCTTATATGGTCTTAAACAAGCACCTAGAGCATGGTATGAAACACTGACTAACTTTTTAATAGAAAATGGGTTCACTAGAGGTAGAGTAGATACCACACTATTTCTTAGAAAGCATAAGGACAAAGTCTTATTAGTTCAAATATATGTTGATGATATCATTTTTGGTTCTACTGACGAAAAGTTATGTAAAAGATTCTCTAAGCTAATGCAGAGCAAGTTTGAAATGAGCATGATGGGTGAGCTGAATTTCTTCCTTGGACTGCAAGTGAAGCAGATTGATGAAGGAATATTCATTAACCAAGCCAAGTACATCAAAGATTTATTAAAGAAGTATGACATGAAATTAGCCTCTCCCATGAAAACACCAATTGCTCCTGCAACCAAGCTTGACAAAGATGAGAATGGTAAATGTATTGATATAACTCAATACAGAGGTATGATAGGTTCTCTTTTATACCTAACTGCCAGTAGACCAGATATAATATTTGCAACATGCATATGTGCTAGATTTCAGGCTAACCCTAAAGAATCACATTTGTCTACTGTAAAGAGGATCTTTAGGTATCTTAAGGGTACACCCTACTTGGGGTTGTGGTATCCCAAGGAATCCTCTTTTGATCTAATAGGATACACAGATGTTGATTATGCAGGATGCAAAATAGACAGAAAAAGTACAAGTGACACTTGTCAACTACTTGGAAACAGACTTGTGTCTTGGTTCAGCAAAAAGCAAAATTCAGTATCCACTTCAACTGCAGAGGCTGAATACATTGTTGCTGGCAGCTGCTGTGCTCAGATTCTTTGGATGAGAAATCAGCTAGCTGACTACGGGTTTGATTTCAAGTCTATACCTATACACTGTGATAATACAAGTGCCATAGCTATAACTCATAATCCTGTTATGCATTCTAGAACCAAGCATATAGAAATAAGGTATCACTTCATTAGGGATCATGTATAAAATGGAACTAATTCTTTACAATATATCCCTACTGAAAATCAACTTGCTGATGTGTTTACAAAACCACTAGATGAATCCAGATTTAATAAGTTAATAAGTGAGCTAGGCATGCTAAATCTATCATCATGAAAATGTGCTCTAGACTGTGCTAACAATGACAGACATAAAGGCTGAACTCAAAATCGTAGACATGACAGAGGAAAGGTCACGATCGTAGAGCTGAACAGAAAACTACCTCAACGACTGCCAGACAGACTCAACTATCGTAGTGCAGACTCGACAATGACCATACAAGCAAAGTGAATCCTGTGATGACAAGATTCATAACAAAGCAATCTCTTCAAGAGGTGTCTCAGGGACAAACCTAACCCTTGAATCACACTAAGAGGTTGGCCCTTCCTGAGTTACCTTTAAAAGAATGCTTGGTCAAAACTCATCACTAGGATCTAGACAGACTCGACGATCGCAGGACAGACTCTACGAATACTGATCAGACTCGACGACTGCCGGACAAACTCAACGATCGCAGGACAGACTCTACGAATGCTGATCAGACTCAACGACCAGAAGACTAACTCTACGATCGTAGTCATACTGAGGACACCTCAACTCTGAAGACTTAAAGGGAAAATCAGTATTTTCCTACACTGACAAGATCGTAGAGCCAAACAAAAGGAGACACCTGTCCCACTAAGTCAAAAAGAGAGAGGGAAGCTACAAGTACAAAATGGAACCTAGTTTTTGAAATACTGAAGTTTAAAAGCTTATCTCTCATTCTCTCTCTCTCAAAAGCAAAACCCTAACTCAGAAGAAAGCTCAGTTCCATCTCTCTTCTCAACTACAGAATCAATGGCTGCTTCCAATGTGATTTCGGGCTTCAGACTCTGTTTTGACGAGTTAAAAACCGCTCCTCCTAAGTTTCACAAGATCTTAGCCTTACTGAAGAAGGCTGGTCTCGAAGAGGCGCTCAACACTGATACGCTCATCTATCCTCAACTGGTGAAGGAGTTCTACAAGAATGGAGTGTATGAAAATAACACCGTCACCACACGAGTTAGAGGAGTTGAACTAAAGGTAAGGGAAGAAAATGTTAATCTGGCCCTAGGTTTCCAAAATGTAGGGCACCCATTTCTGGACAGCATAAGATTTCAAGAGGGTCTGAAGAAGATGAATCACAAGAAGAACCTCTCTGTGAAAGGCTACAAGAAGAAGGAGTTCCCTCAGAGGTATGAATTTCTAGCTGACATTGTTGGAAAATGCATATGCTGCAAAAGCTCGGGACATGACTCGGTTAATGAGGCTCAGCTCAAGCTCATGACTGCCATAGTGCATGGTACTCAACTCAACTATGGGGATGTGCTGCTTGAGTGGATCGGTAAATGGATAGTCAGCTCAAAGAAGTCAAAGAGCACCCCAAAGATGCTGTATGGAAGGTTCATAAGCATCATTCTGCAATCTACATTGGGTAACAAGATTGGGGATAATGAAGGTGAAGCCATCAACCCAAACAGAAGAATGACACAACAATTATTCAAGAACTGGGAGACAAACCCTGTTGATTTCGTTCGAATGATGACAGAATCAAGTGGGAGAACTGAGGAACTAAAGAAAGCAGGTGTTACAGGGGATATGTCTTGTGACGCCCCCAAAACAGGTATACATCACCTATTCTGAGTCGCCAGATACATGGTACAAAATACAAATACAACTTAATTATACAACTGTCTTGTAAAGTACAACAAAACAGAAGCTGTGAGTTTTAATACTAATATTGTCGTCTCGACAATATACAAACTTAAATTCAATATTATTACATTTATTTTCCCACTATTTCACTGAATAGTGAGGACTACTAATGCTATCATCTAATCCTTTACTCCGTTCCCCGACTAGTCCCTGCTACGTTTTCATTTCCTGAAGAGAACAATGAAAGTAAAAGGGTGAGCTCAACTAGCCCAGTAGGAAATATTATGACTAAGATAATGCAGAATATATTATCATTAGCCTTCAACAGTGTTAAACTGATAAAATATAACCAACATCAAGTTTAACTGCGGCGGAACAAGCAATCCATTAAAAGAGTCAAGTAGAAAATAAAATCTACTATCTTTTATGATTTAAAAGGTTTTTCAACACTGTTATCGCTCAGACTCAGCTTAATAAATATTCCACATCATCGAATCACCCTTGCTCTACGACCAAGGATATTCTTTAGTATCATGACCACAATTATCCATGCACTACGGGCTAAGAATATTTGTGTATTCATTAATGGTCATGATCATGCCAACAACTGTCCATCAATGCACTACGGGCCAATGAGGACTTTTACCACATCATTTGTAACATTACGGTCATGATTACACCGAATAATCCCTAGTCATAATCATACCAAGTCCATCTATGCACTACAGGCCACAGATGACTTTTAACAAAATATAAACATGGGGATGATGACAATTGTAAGACCCCAACTTTTTAATGAATAAAATCAAATTTTCCTATAAATATTATTGTGAATAATAAGGTATTAATTTGATATAATAACTTTGGTTATGGGTGAAATGTGAAAATTTTACAAAATAAGCAAGTGGTTATAAAATATTCATTTTGTCGGGGAATATTCGTTTGGTCGTGGAATATTCTTTCTGTCGGAGAATATTCGTACGACGGCGCAGCTATTTGTGGGCCCCATAACGGATAACGGTCAAATAAAGAAAACGACAAAATTGAATAACGACGTAGTTGTTACCGTTAACACTGTTGGAATACCCGGTGGTTAAAATACAGTAAAAACACGTGGTTGCACAGTAGCACACGGATTGCACACTATTTTTGAATTATTGATTCTTACGAAGGAGGGCACTACTCAATAATTGTTACAGTAGTTAATGTTCAATATTTTATTTTATTGATTCAATAATTGCTGTGTTGATATTTTTATATTATTGTTGTTTCAATAATTGTTACTGCACAGTATTTCCCATTATCAGATCAATAATTCATATTATTTGAATAATATTATTAGATAACATTATTGGCAATGTCTAGAAAGTTCTGTCTAAGGAGAGGTTTGGTCACCTAATTGCGCGCCAGTAAGGAGAAATCCTTATTGGAAAGCCCCCTCTTTCCTGGGAACGGTCTGGTTGTCATAAATGTGATTCTGTAATATTATTTGTGAATAATTAATTATTGATTCATATGATAATGAAATATTTATTTTATATGGATATAAATGTTGGATATATTTATTGTGGTTAAAAATGAAGGAGTTAATGTTAAGATTTTTATCAGTATTTTTGTCAGAATGGAGGTATTAAAAATCAGGGTTTTTGAGATATTTTGCGGGGGTTATAATTTTTAATCCGACCGTTGGATCGTGGTAATTTTTGGATATGTTATACATATATAAGTTGAGTATATGTCCACAATTTATGAACCGTTAAAAATGAACGTATGATTTGTTATGAATTTTACGAGATGACTGGTTCAGAAATTATTGAATTTTTGGAGTTTATCATTTTGGTGGAAAATTCTAGAATTGGTGGGCCCCACTATTGGTTGGTGAAGAAATATGCTGAGATTTTTATTCAAATGTGGTGGGTGGGAATAGTAGCAGGTAAAGCCATCAGGTTGCAGGTTAAGTCTGCTCCGGCGTGCTAACATTTTCCTATAAATAGAGGGCTAAGTTAGAATTAAAAATCACACCAGAAACAAGTTTTCTATCTTTCTCTCTCTAGATTATTGAGTGTATTTTGTGAGTATTTATATACTTTGAGAGTTTCTATTCATCAGAGCAAGTTTCTTTCAGCCTTATACCGGTATTCCGACCAGAAGTACGGTTATTTTGAGGTAAGGGGTATTATCTTCTTCTTAAATGATATTTTCTTCAATATCATTATGCCGAAGTGTTGGTATAAACTTTTTATCAAATTTGGAACTTTTTGTGTCGGGGTTACTATTCACGTATACGGCACTATTCACGAATACGGCACTATTCACCGAAAAATAAAATTTTCTTCTTTTTGTCCAAGTTGTCTATTATGGTTACTTTCTTTGATTGTATCCATGTTTTGATCTTTATTTTTGAATTCTACTTCAAAACGGGTTATTCTGGAGTATTATTGAACTTGGATAAAATGTAATACGAATCCCTAATATTTGTCCTTTTGTTTCACTGGATTCGTTTTCTTTAAAATATTTTTCATCATCCTCAGTCCTAAATGATGATATAAATGAATATCTTTGGCCTGTAGTGCAAAGATGAATGATTACCTAATGAATATCTTTGGCCCGTAGTGCAAAGATGAACAGGTGTTGAGATGAACATAACCAACTGGTGATACAAATAAATATCTTTGGCCTGTAGTGTAAAGATGAATATTTGATTCAATATGTATATTGATTGATGTTACAGGGATAAAATATTGATGATGGACTTTTAAATCTTAGAAGATAGTAGAATTCTTTCTTTACTTGACTCTTCTAATGGATTGCTATTTCCGCTGTAGTTGTTGATCTAAAACTTGTTGTCGATTATATTCTATCAGATTTTTCCCTGTTGAATACTAATGATAATTTGTTGTATATTATCTTAGTCATAATATTATTTACTGGGCTAGTTGAGCTCACCCTTTTTGTTCCATATTTCTCAGGAGGCGAGAATATAGCGGGAACTAGTCGGGGTGCGGAGTGAGGTTTTCAGTCAGTGGTGTTAGCAGTCCTCACTATTTTATAAAATAGTGTAATAATAATTGTAATGAGGACTCCTTTTGAGTTTTTATACCCTCTATTTGTATTTAAACTCACAGTTTAATAAAGTTGTATTTGTTTCTGTACCATGTATTTGGCGACTCAGAATGGGTGATGTATACCTATTTTGGGTGCGTCACAGTTGGTATCAAAGCTTAGGGATATGATCCCTGGCTGAGATGTGAGACAAGAACTAGGAGGGGAGAGACGGAGAATTCCTTCGCTAGTATGACCTGACTAAGTTTATTTGGTATTTATTTGGTCAGTCAGAGTATAGGGATAATATGTGACTTGTCAATTAACCCTTGTTTTGTGGCAGTATTTAAGAATGGCAGCTGAGAACGTTAATAATGGAGTAAATCAGACCGTGGAGACACCTTTGATTACCACCCAGGGGAACGTGCAACAGGAAGGCAATATTCCTCCTGTAAATAACACTACCGAACAAATGATGAATGATGGGATGTTTAGAAGCTTTTTGCAGTTCATACAAAACCAGACGAGGGAGACTCGTGCACAAAATACGGGTGGAAGTGATAACAACGCGCGGCTTGTCACAGCCAAGCAGTTCAAAGAGTTGGGACCACCAGAATTTAAGGGAAAGCCGGATCCGATCATGGCGGAAACGTGGGTCAAGCAAATTACCAAGATATTCGATGTCTTGGGATGCACGAAGGAACAGAAGGTTCCATTCGCCACCTTTATGTTCCGCGGTGAGGCAGACTACTGGTGGGAGTCTGTGAAGCGTACCCAGCCTGACGCACTCAACATGTCCTGGGAAACGTTTCAGAAACTGTTTAATGATAAGTACTTTCCTGAAAGTATTCTTCATATGAAGGAGGTAGAGTTTATTAGACTGGAACAAAACAACATGACGGTGTCCCAGTACGAAGCGAAATTCACAGAGTTATCCAGGTTTGCACCTCATTTGGTCGAAAATGAGGAACGAATGACAAGGATATTTCTGAGAGGTCTAAAACCCGAGATTCGATAATATCTTATCTCTCATAAATTTTCTTTATATTCAGATGTTGTAAACAGGGTTCAATTATTAGAGCGAGATAATGAGTATGTTCAACCGAGGGAACACAACCAAGGTAATACCGGTGGCAGCGGTCATCGGAGCAATGAAAACCAGCATGGAGGAAAGCATTCGGACAAAAGCGGTAACCACTCTGGTGGTAATTGTGACCGTGATAATAGAAGAAGCGAGTCAGGAGGAGATTTGAAAAGGAGAAGATACAACAATGATAGCGTGAAGACGTCAGCACCAACATCAACTGTTTCTAGGGGAGGAGAACGACCACCGGTCATATGTTACAACTGCGGGAAAGAGGGACACATCAGCCCAAACTGCCCACAACAGTTCAAGGTATGTTATAACTGTGGAAAGGAAGGTCATATAGCTAAAGATTGTCCTGTAGCGAAATCAAGTCCAGTTGGGACGGTGGCACCAAAGGTGGATACAGACAAAACAAAGTCGGTGGTTTCAAGAAGAGCGTTTTTTGTGACTTCTCAAAGAGCGAGTAACCCGAATGAAGTTAGCACGGGTTAGTTAATTATAAATTCTTTAGAAGTCTATACCTTATTAGATACCGGTTCTACCCACTCTTTTATTTCTCCTACCTGTGCTCAATGTTTAAACTTGACTCTGGAGAAATTAGACTTTGATTTATCTGTGGAGACTCCGTTAGGAGAAACTTTCATCACATCCACTGTTTATAAATCTTGTTTGATCCAAGTTGGCACCATCACATTACCTGTTGATCTTATCTCTTTAAAGATACTTGCTTGTGATGTGAATTTAAAGATTGATTGGTTAACTACTCATTATGCAAAATTGATTGCTTTTGCAAGGTTGTTAGTTTTCATATTCCTAAGCAACCTGTTATACGAATTCAAGTAACCAAACCATTGAAGTCAAACTCTTTCATATCAAGCCGTAAAGTCATTCGTTTATTGAAAAACGGATGTCAAGCTTTCTTAGCCATGTTATGGACTTGAACAAAAATACGTCAGATTTGAATGATATTTCTGTTGTTAGTAAATTTCCTGACGTATTTCTTGAAAAAAAAAATTCATGGCCTACTCCCAGAGCGTGATATTAAATTTTGTATCGACTTTGAACCCGGTACAAAATCCATTTCTAAAATCTCATATCGAATGGCTCCTATTGAACTTCAGGAGTTAAAAACCCAACTATAGAAGTTGATAACTGAGCCTCTATCTGGTGACTTCTTTTGTGGAATACACCGAAGCTAGACTCTCTATATGGGATGTCATATTCATGCGGTGGTAAACTGATAGGCGCCATTGTGACGTGCTATCTAAGATTGGGATATGAGTCACAGTTGAGAGCAACCTAAGTCAGTAATCGAAATATCTAGCTTTCTAGGCTTAGCTGGTTACTATCGGAGATTCGTGGAAGGATTTTCTTGAATCGCTACTCCGTTAACTTAGCTAACTCGGTAAGATACAAAATTCGTATGGAGCGAGGAATGCGAGAAGATTTTTCAAGAGCTCAAGAGACGACTTATTTCGGCACATGTTCTGACCATACTATCCTGGAAAAGCGAACGTGGTAGCTGACGCGTTGAGTAGAAGATCGTACGCGAGTACGAGTGCGATATTGTTGAACACAAATTTACAAACGATAGAGATAGAGTTAAAGACTCTAGGGACCCACGTTATGATGTCAAATATACGAGTAGAATTGACTTTAATCGATAACGTTTAAACCGCTCAAGCTACACACCGGAGCTGATGAATATAAAGAAGAAGGTGCAAGAAGGCGTTATTCTAGAAGTAAGAGTCGATGAAGAGAAGAAAGCTCAAACCTTCGATTTATTTGAAATTCTCAATCGAGTAGGAACTGTGGCCTATAGACTCGCCTTAACGCTAAGTATGTCGCGTATTCATAATGTTTTTCACGTATCGATGTTACGTAAATATATGGAAGACCCAAACCACCTTATTGCGTTACAACCAGACGAGATAGCCGAAGATTTAACGCACGAGGAGGTACCTGTTAAGATCTTGGATAGGAAAGAGCATGTCCTACGCACGAAGGTTATACCACAAGTTAAGATTTTGTGGAGAAACCATGCTATTGAAGAGATGACCTGAGAGTTGGAATCAGAAATGAAAGCGAGGTATCCTCACCTTTTCGAAACACCAGGTACGTACGTCAATTTCGAGGACGAAATTTCATAAGGAGGGGAGGTTGTAAGACCCCAACTTTTTAATGAATAAAATCAAATTTTCCTATAAATATTATTGTGAATAATAAGGTATTAATTTGATATAATAACTTTGGTTATGAGTGAAATGTGAAAATTTTACAAAATAAGCAAGTGGTTATAAAATATTCATTTTGTCGGGGAATATTCGTTTGGTCGTGGAATATTCTTTCTGTCGGGGAATATTCGTACGACGGCGCAGCTATTTGTGGGCCCCATAACGGATAACGGTCGAATGAAGAAAACGACAAAATTGAATAACGACGTAGTTGTTACCGTTAACACTGTTGGAATACCCGGTGGTTAAAATACAGTAAAACGCGTGGTTGCACAGTAGCACACGGATTGCACAGTATTTTTGAATTATTGATTCTTACGAAGGAAGGCACTACTCAATAATTGTTACAGTAGTTAATGTTCAATATTTTATTTTATTGATTCAATAATTGCTGCGTTGATATTTTTATATTATTGTTGTTTCAATAATTGTTACTGCACAGTATTTCCCATTATCAGATCAATAATTCATATTATTTGAATAATATTATTAGATAACATTATTGGCAATGTCTAGAAAGTTCTGTCTAAGGAGAGGTTTGGTCACCTAATTGCGCGCCAGTAAGGAGAAATCCTTATTGGAAAGCCCCCTCTTTCCTGGGAACGGCCTGGTTGTCATAAATGTGATTCTGTAATATTATTTGTGAATAATTAATTATTGATTTATATGATAATAAAATATTTATTTTATGTGGATATAAATGTTGGATATATTTATTGTGGTTAAAAATGAAGGAGTTAATGTTGAAGTTTTTATCAGTATTTTTGTCAGAATTGAGGTATTAAAAATCAGGGTTTTTGAGATATTTTGCGGGGGTTATAATTTTTAATCCGACCGTTGGATCGTGATAATTTTTGGATATGTTATACATATATAAGTTGAGTATATGTCCACAAATTATGAACCGTTAAAAATGAACGTATGATTTGTTATGAATTTTACGAGATGACTGGTTCAGAAATTATTGAATTTTCGGAGTTTATCATTTTGGTAGAAAATTCTAGAATTGGTGGGCCCCACTATTGGTTGGTGAAGAAATATGCTGAGATTTTTATTCAAATGTGGTGGGTGGGAATAGTAGCAGGTAAAGTCATCAGGTTGCAGGTTAAGTCTGCTTCGGCGTGCTAACATTTTCCTATAAATAGAGGGCTAAGTTAGAATTGAAAATCACACCAGAAACAAGTTTTCTATCTTTCTCTCTCTAGATTATTGAGTGTATTTTGTGAGTATTTATATACTTTGAGAGTTTCTATTCATCAGAGCAAGTTTCTTTCAGCCTTATACCGGTATTCCGACCAGAAGTACGGTTATTTTGATGTAAGGGGTATTATCTTCTTCTTAAATGATATTTTCTTCAATATCATTATGCCGAAGTGTTGGTATAAACTTTTTATCAAATTTGGAACTTTTTGTGTCGGGGTTACTATTCACGTATACGGCACTATTCACCGAAAAATAAAATTTTCTTCTTTTTGTCCAAGTTGTCTATTATGGTTACTTTCTTTGATTGTATCCATGTTTTGATCTTTATTTTTGAAATCTACTTCAAAACGGGTTATTCTGGAGTATTATTGAACTTGGATAAAATGTAATACGAATCCCAAATATTTGTCCTTTTATTTCGCTGGATTCGTTTTCTTTAAAATATTTTTCATCATCGTCAGTCCTAAATGATGATATAAATGAATATCTTTGGCCTGTAGTGTAAAGATGAATGATCACCCTTGCACTACGGCCAAGGATATTCTTTACTATCACGACCACAATTATCCATGCACTACGGGCCAAGAATATTTGTGTATTCATTAATGGTCATGATCATGCCAACAACTGTCCATCAATGCACTACGGGCCAATGAGGACTTTTACCACATCATTTGTAACATTACGGTCATGATTACACCGAATAATCCCTGATCATAATCATACCAAGTCCATCTATGCATTACAGGCCACAGATGACTTTTAACAAAATATAAACATGAGGATGATGACAATGATATAAGAATTCAATAAAACAAGTGCAAGAATTAATTTGTCCAGGAACTAATAACGTCCAAATTGTCAACATGATACTGTTTTGTGGAGTAAAATTCAAGAATGATCAGAAGAATATTTTCATGAAAAATACTGGATGAAGCGCAAATATCAAGGATATTCCACTAATTTCATGGAGTATAGAAGTCAAAATCTTAACCAACTGAGAATAATAAGGAATGGAATAACAACAGAAATCACCATGCATGCGGTACTTCGCATAGACAGGTTATTCCAACAGAATAATAATAATGGAACCAGGTCAGGTGAAATCACACTGACAGGATGTTCCAACAGAATAATAAAGACGGAACCAGGTCCGGTGTAAAACACACAGACAGGATATTCCAACAGAATAATAAAGACGGAATCAGGTCCGGCGTAAAGCACAGACAGGATGTTCCAACTGAAAATAAAGACAAAATGATAAAGACGGAACCAGGTCCGGCGTATAGCACAGACAGGATGTTCCAACGGAATAACAAAGACAGAATAATAGAAGAATGTCACCAAGTATAGGGTATTCCGCATATACAGGTTATTCCAACAGAATAATCAAGAAATGGAATAACAGAAGTTTTCTTCTTGAATACAAAAGAATAATATCCCTTACCGTAAAAGAACTGGATATAAGAGTAGTGAAGTAGCAGAAACTTTTCTTCTATCTCTCTATAGTCTCTCTCTATAGTTTCTCTCTCTAGAGTTCAGTGAATTCGTAAGAAAATAATGAAGGAATGAGCTTCTATTTATAGGAAAATAGAATGCATAGTAACTAATCCATGAACGGTCCAGATTGATTTACTTTAATCTGACGGTCCATATTTAAAGAAAAATCTTTTAAATAAAATATAATATATTCTATTTATATAAAAAGATTTTTACTATGCAAACACTATGCGACACTATGCAAAACACTATGCAACACTATGCATAATAAAATATAATATATTATATTTATAGAATAACTTTAATAAAGTATTCTGTTTTATATAAAAAGATGTTTCTGTTTTATTACGTTAATAATACGAATAAAACAAAACGTCATTATCGCTATAATAATTTATATTATTAATCAACAATAATTGAATCAAACTGAGTGACTTCTCACATAAATATCAATAATCAATACCGTGTGCTACTATGCAACAACGCGTATTACTGTACTTTTACTACCGAGTAGTTCAACAGTATCAACGGTAAAACTTCCGCCGTTATTTTCAATAAAATATTTTTGTCGTTTTCTCAATCCGACAATAATTCTGTTGTGGGGTCCACCAATGATTGTACCGTCGTACGAATATTTTCTGTTAAAACGAATATTCCCTGACCAATCGAATATTATATGACAACTTGCATACTTTGCAAAATTTATAACTATTACCCACAACTATAACATTATATCAAATTTATTCCATAATATTCAAAAATGATATTTATAAAAAATTTATTTTTATTTCTAAAAGTTGGGGTTTTACATATAGGCCACAGTTCCTACACTATCGAGGATTTCAAATGGGCCAATTAAATCGAGGGTTGAGATTTTTTCTCTTCGTCGATTCTTGCTTCAAGAAAAATGTAACGCCCCCAAAATAGGTCCATTCCATCCAACCCATTCTGAGTCGCCAAATACATGGTACAGAAAACAACTACAACTTTATTACAACAATTATCGTGCAAAATACAACAACACATATGTTGTGAGTTTTGATACTAAAATATACCACTGTAACTCTGGACACCAACTTTGGATATCACGTCACAATGACACCTTACATAAAGGTATAGTCAAAAACTGTTTTAGAAATTAGAATCTTTGGGAAGTGCTCAAGGAAACCTTCATGCATGGGAGGCCATGCGTCTAGGTTATTATAGATATCATATGGCCACATAATTATCCTTGGTTGACCCAATAGACCCCAAAGAAAAACGAGAAGATTACTATCATATTCTTCCCAATAGTGAGTCTTCTCTTGACATATCATTATCTCCAGTGTGTCTCTAATTGAGAGTTATATTTCAAATAGACTCCAAGATCATATAGATAGTGCTGGTAGATATACTCGGCAAGTGGATGAGCATAACCTTGTCTTATGATGACACGAGGTTGTATGTCATTAGACATCTTGTTTGATAGTGGCAAAACACCATTCCAAGTTAAATTCACCTCACCCTCGACATTTATAGACCACCATTCTATTCCCTTGTTATTCCCCCGCTCGACCCAGCTACACTTTTATTACCTGAAAGGAATTGTGAAGCAAAAGGGTGAGCACAACTAGCTCAGTAAAGAATATCCTGACTAAAGATAAATAAATTATCAATAGTCTTCATCAATAATAAATCAGAGATTTAGAACATATGGTAGATGATAAAATTTCAACCATAGTTGCAGCGGAACGAGCAATTCATTAGAAGAGTTAAATACACCATAAAGTCTATTATCTTCTCCATGTTAAAAGTCCACCAACAATGTTTTATCCTTGTAACATCAATCAACAATTCCTGTCCACAATCATATGAATAACTCATAATCATAATTGTGATTCTAAATTCCTTTTCTCATCCAGGACGAAGATAATTTTCATCACATGTCTTTACCTGAAACATTAAAGATCATGGTTATACCAAATCACAGTTTATGTTCATAATCATACTAATAAATTCATTTTTGCACTACGAGCCAAAGATATTCATCAACAGTTCATCTTTGCACTACAGACCAAAGATATTCAACAACAGGTCATCTTTACACTACAGGCCAAAGATATTCATATCTCAAAGAAATACATAATCATTTCAGAATTTATATAAACAATAATTATAACCATGTTGATCAATTCACCTTTGCACTTAGGCTAAAGATATTCAATTATAAATTCAATGGTCATGATCATACCAATCACAATTCAACTTTTCACTACTGGCCAAAGAGAACCCTAGTCATGATCATACCAATAATCTACCCATCTTTACACTCCAGTGAAAGAGAATTTCAATATCAGGGTTATAAAAATGTTATATGTGATAATAAAATTTATATTATCAATATATAGTTTTAATCTCCAGAGTAATATTCATAAATCAATGATAATTTGGTTAGAAAAGAAACCAATTTTGTAGTGAATAGTACCCGTGAATAGTAACTCGTGAATAGTAACCCGTCGTGAATAGTAACTTGTGAATAGCAAATCATGAAAAGTAACTCGTGAATAGTAACTCGTGAAGAGTAACTCATGAATAGTAACTCGTGAATAGTAACTCGTGAATAGTAACCCCCAACATAAAAAAGTTTTAAATTTGATAAAAATTACCACCATTATTTCAGCATAATGATATTGAAGAAATAATATCATTTATGAAAAAAATAATCTCCCTTACCATCCCTTACCTCGAAATAGCAGTACTTCTGACTGGAATAACGCTGAACGAACTTGCACCGTATATCAACACTCAAAGTATCAAAATACTCACAAGAATACGCTCAATATATCGAGAGAGAAATAGAGAGAAAACTTCAGTTTCTGGTGTATTTTTCAATTCTAACCTAAGCACCCTATTTATAGGAAAATGCTTAGAACACCAAAATAGAAAATTGAATATAATATTAATATAATTATACAAATCTTCCTTTGCCCACCTTTTGGTCAAAACACCAGCCACACATGTTAATGATGTCCAAAAAAAATACAAAAAATGTTTTTCTCAAAATAATTAACTAAAACACCCAAAAATCAATTATTTCGGAACTTCGGAACATCAATAATTCATAATAAATAGCTATTATATCAGAAAATTCGAATCTCGCGACCTTTTATAGAAAATTCAATTCTCTACAACTTTGCAGAAGAAAGATTTTCCAAATTCTAAACAGAAATTGACCGAAATCCACAAACGGGCGATTTTACAGTCTATAATAAATTTTCGGTCAAGAATTGTGTTCACCAACACACAAAACATGTGTTAAACATTTAATCCAACAAAAATACTCTTCCTCCTCATATACTCATATATCCCACATTCATTGCAAAAAATATCACCATTATTATATTATTAAAATATAATAATATATTAAAATGAATTATTTTATCAGAAAAAGATAAAATATTAATTTTTAACAATTGTCACATTAAAAATTTTCTCCATCTATATCCACATAAAATTAATATTTTTCTCATCAAATAAATCAATAATTAATTATTCACAAATAATATTACAGAATCACAATAATGACAACCAGGCCGTTCCCAGGAAAGAGGAGGCTTTCCAATAAGAATTTCTCCTTACTGGCGCGCAATTAGGTGACCAAACCTCTTCTTGACAGAACTTTCTAGACATTGCCAATAATGTTATCTAGTAATGTTATTAAAATAATGTGAATTATTGATCTGATAATAGAAATACTATGTAGTGATAATTATTGAAACAACAGTAATATAAAATATCAACGCAACAATTATTGAATTAATAAAATAAAATATTGAACAGTAATTACTGTAACAATTATTGAGTAGTGCCTTCTTACGTAAGAATCAATAATTCAAAAATACTATGCAATACTGTGTGCTACTGTGCAACAACGCGTATTACTTTATTTTAACCATCGGGTATTCCAACAGTATTAACGGTAACCACTACGCCGTTATTTATAAAAACTCCCTTTTGTCGTTTTCTTCATCCGACAGTTATTCTGTTATGGGTCCCATAAATGGCTACGCCGTCGTACGAATATTTCCCGATAGAAAGAATATTCCACGACCAAACGAATATTTTCCGACAACAATGAATATTTAGTAACCACTTGCGTATTTTTGAAAAAATTCATATATCACCCTTAACTTTAAATTTTTATCAATTTAACCATTTACTGAATAGTAATTATAAGAAAAATTGAATACTTTTTTTTCATAAAATTCGGGGTCTTACAATCTCCCCTCCTTATGAAATTTTGTCCCCGAAATTTACGTACCTGGTATTTCAAAGAGTTGAGAATACCTTGCTTTTATTTCAGATTCCATCTTTCCTGTCATCATGATTTCTCCATTGCTCATCTCCTATATTTCAGATATCATTCTAGAATACAGCTTCTAAAACAAAGGTTAATTTAACAAATTAACATATCACATAATATCCCGATATTATGACCTACCAACAATTAAGCTTTGGTAGGACACATTAGCGAAGAATTTATTCATCTCTCCCCTCCTAGTTCTAATCCCGATCTCCGCCAGAGATCATATCCCTAAGCTCTGAAACCAAATGTGACGACCCCAAAACAGGTCCATTCCATCCAACCCATTCTGAGTCGCCAGAAACACGGTACAGAAAATAACTACAACTTTATTACAACAATTGTCGTGCAAAATACAACAACACATATGTTGTGAGTTTTGATACTAAAATATACCACTGTAACTCTGGACACCAACTTTGGATAGCACGTCACAATGACACCTTACATAAAGGTATAGTCAAAAACTGTTTTAGAAATTAGAATCTTTGGGAAGTGCTCAAGGAAACCTTCATACATGGGAGGCCATGCGTCTAGGTTATTATAGATATCATATGGCCACAGAATTATCCTTGGTTGACCCAATAGACCCCAAAGAAAAACGAGAAGATTACTATCATATTCTTCCCAATAGTGACTCTTCTCTTAACATGTCATTATCTCCACTGTCTCTAATTGAGAGTTATATTTCAAATAAACTCCAAGATCATATAGATAGTGCTGGTAGATATACTCAGCAAGTGGATGAGCACAACCCTGTCTTATGATGACACGAGGTTGTATGTCATTAGACATCTTGTATGATAGTGGCAAAACACCCTCACCCTCAACAGCTATAGACCACCGTTCTATTCCCATGTTATCCCCCGCTCGAGCCAGCTACACTTTTATTACCTGAAAGGAATTGTGAAGCAAAAGGGTGAGCACAACTAGCTCAGTAAAGAATATCCTGACTAAAGATAAATAAATTATCAATAGTCTTCATCAATAATAAATCAGAGATTTAGAACATATGGTAGATGATAAAATTTCAACCATAGTTGCAGCGGAACGAGCAATTCATTAGAAGAGTTAAATACACCATAAAGTCTATTATCTTCTCCATGTTAAAAGTCCACCAACAATGTTTTATCTCTGTAACATCAATCAACAATTCATGTCCACAATCATATGAATAACTCATAATCATAATTGTGATTCTAAATTCCTTTTCTCATCCAGGACGAAGATAATTTTCATCACCTGTCTTTACCTGAAACATCAAAGATCATGGTTATACCAAATCACAGTTCATGTTCATAATCATACTAACAAATTCATCTTTGCACTACGAGCCAAAGATATTCATCAACAGTTCATCTTTGCACTACAGACCAAAGATATTCAACAACAGGTCATCTTTACACTACAGGCCAAAGATATTCATATCTCAAAGAAATACATAATCATTTCAGAATTTATATAAACAATAATTATAACCATGTTGATCAATTCACCTTTGCACTTAGGCTAAAGATATTCAATTATAAATTCAATGGTCATGATCATACCAATCACAATTCAACTTTTCACTACTGGCCAAAGAGAACCCTAGTCATGATCATACCAATAATCTACCCATCTTTACACTCCAGTGAAAGAGAATTTCAACATCAGGGTTATAAAAATGTTATATATGATAATAAAATCCATATAATCAATACATAGTTTTAATCTCCAGAGTAATATTCATAAATCAACGATAATTTGGTTAGAAAAGAAACCAATTTTGTAGTGAATAGTACCCGTGAATAGTAACTCATGAATAGTAACTCATGAATAGTAACCCGTCGTGAATAGTAACTCGTGAATAGCAAATCATAAATAGTAACTCGTGAATAGTAACTCGTGAATAGTAACTCGTGAATAGTAACTCATGAATAGTAACCCCCAACATGAAAAAGTTCTAAATTTGATAAAAATTACCACAAATATTTCAGCATAATGATATTGAAGAAATAATATCATTTATGAAGAAAATAATCTCCCTTACCATCCCTTACCTCAAAAGAGCAGTACTTCTGACTGGAATAACGCTGAACGAACTTGCACCGTATATCAACACTCAAAGTATCAAAATACTCACAAGAATACGCTCAATATATCGAGAGAGAAATAGAGAGAAAACTTCAGTTTCTGGTGTGTTTTTCAATTCTAACCTAAGCACCCTATTTATAGGAAAATGCTTAGAACACCAAAATAGAAAATTGAATATAATATTAATATAATTATACAAATTTTCCTTAGCCCACCTTTTGGTCAAAACACCTTTTATCAGAAAATAGCCCTTTTATCAGAAAATTCTTAGCCCACCTTCGGAACTTTATTAATTCATAATAAATAGCCCTTTTATCAGAAAATTCGAATCTCCCGACTTTTTTATAGGAAATTCAATTCTCTACAACTTTGCAGAAGAAAGATTTTCCAAATTCCAAACAGAAATTGACCGAAATCCACAAACGGGCGATTTTACAGTCTATAATAAATTTTCGGTCAAGAATTGTGTCCACCAACACACAAAATATGTGTTAAACATTTAATCCAACAAAAATACTCTTCCTCCTCATATACTCATATATTCCACATTTATTGTAAAAAATATCACCATTATTATATTATTAAAATATAATAATATATTAAAATGAATTATTTTATCAGAAAAAGATAAAATATTAATTTTCAACAATTGTCACATTAAAAATTTTCTCCATCTATATCCACATAAAATCAATATTTTTCTCATCATATAAATCAATAATTAATTATTCACAAATAATATTACAGAATCACAATAATGACAACCAGGCCGTTCCCAGGAAAGAGGGGGCTTTTCAATAAGAATTTCTCCTTACTGGCGCGCAATTAGGTGACCAAACCTCTCCTTGACAGAATTTTCTAGACATTGCCGACAATGTTATCTAGTAATGTTATTGAAATAATATGAATTATTGATCTGACAATGGAAATACTGTTTAGTGACAATTATTGAAACAACAGTAATATAAAATATCAACGCAGCAATTATTGAATCAATAAAATAAAATATTGAACAGTAATTACTGTAACAATTATTGAGTAGTGCCTTCTTACGTAAGAATCAATAATTTAAAAATACTGTGTAATACCGTGTGCTACTGTGCAACAACGCGTATTACTTTATTTTAACCACCAGGTATTCCAACAGTATTAACGGTAACCACTACGTCGTTATTTATAAAAACTCCCTTTTGTCGTTTTCTTCATCCGACAGTTATTCTGTTATGTGTCCCATAAATGGCTACGCCGTCGTACGAATATTCCCCGACAGAAAGAATATTCCACGACCAAACGAATATTCCCCCGGCAACAATGAATATTTTATAACCACTTGCGTATTTTTGAAAAAAATCATATATCACCCTTAACTTTAAATTTTTATCAATTTAACCATTTACTGAATAGTAATTATAAGAAAAATTGAATACTTTTATTTCATAAAATTTGGGGTCTTACAAATAATGCCCTCTTGAACCTTCGTAATTCTTCACATTCATCAGCTCCAGGTGTGTAGCTTGAACGGCTTTAACTTTATCGATTAAAGTCGATTCTACTCGTATATTCGTTATCTTCACGGGGGTTCGTATATTTGCACTTGTAAACGCATACGATCTTCTACTCAACGCGTCAGCTACCACATTCGCACTTTCACGATGGTATTGAATGGTACGATCGTAATCTTCAACCGCTTGAGTCAACGTCTTTGGCGCATTATACGTTCATTTTGGTTGAAGAAATATTTGAGGGTTTAAGAAATGGGTTTTGTACCGGGTTCAAGATTGATACAAAATTCAACTTCACGCTCTGGGGGTAAGCCAGGAAGTTCTTCAGGGAATACGTCAAGAAATTTATTAACGATACCAATTGTGACTTCTATCCCTTAACCTGGATAGCACCTCATAATGATACCTATCAACTTTCCATCTTCATTCATAATGTTGCCTACAGAAAGTCTGGCTTCGGTGCATTCCACACAAGGAAGTCAACAACGAAAGGATCGGGGCTTTTTACTTATGGCTTGATATGACAATAATTGACTTTAGTGTTTTGATTGCTTGAATTCGCATAACAGGTTGGTTAGGAGTATGAAAGCTAACAACCTTACAAAAAGCATGATGAGTAGTTAACCAATCGTTTCCAAAATCACATCAATGCAAGTATTTTCAAAGAGATAAGATCGACAGGTAACGTGAAAGTGTTTATTTGAATCAAACAAGATTTAAAAACAGTAGAGGTAACGAAGGCTCTTACTAACGAAGTTTCAACCAATAAGTCAAAGTTTAACTTCTCCGGAGTCAAATTTAAATGTTGAACGCAAGCAAGGGAGATAAAATAATAGGTAGAATCGGTATCTTATAAGGTATAGACTTCACAATTTAACTAACCCGTGCTAACTTCGTTCGAGTTACTCGCTTTTTGAGAAGTCACGAAAAACGCTTTCTCTTGCACTACCGGTTTTGACTTTTCTGGAACAGTCTTTAGTGCCTCCATCCTATATGAACTTGTCTTCGGTGAACGACAAAATCGGGCTAGGTGACCTTCTCTTCCATAATTATAACATGCCTTGGACGGCATCACGCAATTTGGACTGATATGTCCCTCTCCTCCGCATTTGAAACATATGATAGGTGGTCGTTCTCCATCCTTAACAACAGTTGCTGGTACTGACGTCTTTCCATCATTGTTGAATTTCTACTTCTTAAAATGTCCATTCTTATTGTTTTGGCCATGATTACCACCGAAGTGGTTACCATTTCTGGCATATTGATTCTCTTCACGCTTATTTTCACCGCTTCGATGACTGCTACCACTGGTATTTTCATGCTGTCGGCTGCTTTCTCGTGGTTGCGTTGACTCATTTCCGCGCTCCAATAACTGAGCCCTATTTACAACATCTAAGTACAAACACAGTTTATGAGAAATAAGATATTGACGTATCTCCGGCTTCAAACCTCTTAAAAACATCTGCGTCATTCTTTCTTCATTATCAACCAAATGGGATGCAAATCGGGACAACTCGGCAAACTTGGCTTCGTACTGCGACACGGTCATGTTGTTTTGCTCTAACTTGATAAATTTCACCTCCTTCATGTGACGAATGCTTTCGGGAAAGTACTTGTCATTGAACAGCTCTTGGAACTTCCCCCAAGACATCTTGAGTGCGTCAGGCTGGGTACGTTTTACAGATTTCCACCAGTGATCTGCCTCTTCACGCAACATAAAGGTGGCAAAGGGAACCTTTTGCTCTTCGGAGCATCCCATGACATCAAATATCTTGGTGATCTGCTTTAACCACGTCTCCGCCTTAAGTGGTTCTGGCTTTCCTAAAAACTCCGGTGGTCCTAGCTCCTTGAATTGCTTAGCGGTGACCAACCGTAGGTTGTCATTGTTTCCTCCTGCATTTTGGATAGGAGCCGCTTTCGCCCGTTGTTGCATGAATTGCTTCTTGAACTGCTTAGCGGTGACTGTCTGAGAGTTATTTTGTTGTTGCATGAATTGCATAAAGCCTCTGACCATCCCATCATTCACCATTTCATCGGTGTTATTGTTTTCATGAGGATTATTGTCCTCTGGTTGCACATTACCCTGAGCACTGATCGTTGGTGACTCAATGGTCTCATGTGCTTCATTGATTATCTCAACATTTTCGGATGACATTTGCAAATACTGCAACAAAACAAGGGTTAATTAACATATAACATATTATCCATATACTTTGACTGACCAATTAAATACCAAGTAAACTTAGGAAGGTCATACTAGCGAAGGAAATTCCCCGTCTCTCCCCTCCTAGTTCTATTCTCACATCCTAGCCATGGATCATATCCCTAAGCTTTGATACCAACTGTGACGCCCCCAAAACAGGTATACATCACCTATTCTGAGTCGCTAGATACATGGTACAGAATACAAATACAACTTAATTATACAACTGTCTTGTAAAGTACAACAAAACATAAGCTGTGAGTTTTAATACAAATATTGTCGTCTCGACAATATACAAACTCAAATTCAATATTATTACATTTATTTTCCCACTATTTCACTGAATAGTGAGGACTACTAATGCTATCATCTGGTCCTTTACTCCGTTCCCCGACTAGTCCCTGCTACGTTCTCATTTCCTGAAGAGAACAATGAAAGTAAAAGGGTGAGCTCAACTAGCCCAGTAGGAAATATTATGACTAAGATAATGCAGAATATATTATCATTAGCCTTCAACAGTGTTAAACTGATAAAATATAACCAACATCAAGTTTAACTGCAGTGGAACAAGCAATCCATTAAAAGAGTCAAGTAGAAAATAAAATCTACTATCTTTTATGATTTGAAAGGTTTTTCAACACTGTTATCGCTGAGACTCAGCTTAATAAATATTCCACATAATCGAATCACCCTTGCTCTACGGCCAAGGATATTCTTTAGTATCATGACCACAATTATCCATGCACTACGGGCCAAGAATATTTGTGTATTCATTAATGGTCTTGATCATGCCAACAACTGTCCATCAATGCACTACGGGCCAATGAGGACTTTTATTACATTATTTGTAACATTACGGTCATGATTACACCGAATAATCCCTGATCATAATCATACCAAGTCCATCTATGCATTACAGGCCACATATGACTTTTAACAAAATATAAACATGAGGATGATGACAATGATATAAGAATTCAATAAAACAAGTTCAAGAATTAATTTGTCCAGGAACCAATAATGTCCAAATTGTCAACATGATACTGCTTTGTAGAGTAAAATTCAAGAATGCTCAGAAGAATATTTTCATGAAAAGATACTGGATGAAGCGCAAATATCAATGATATTCTACTAATTTCATGGAGTATAGAAGTCAAAACTTTAACCAACTGAGTATAATAAGGAATGGAATAACAAAAGAAATCACCAGGCATGCGATAGACCGCACAGGCAGGTTATTCCAACAGAATAATAAATGACGGAACCAGGTCCGGCGTAGAACGCACAGACAGGATGTTCCAACAGAATAATAAAGACGGAACCAGGTCCGGCGTAGAACACACAGACAGGATGTTCCAACAGAATGATAAATAATGGAACAACAGAAGAATATCACCATGTATAGGGTAGCCCGCATATACAGGTTATTCAAACAAAATAATAAAGAATGGAATAACAGAAGTTCTCTTCTTGAAGATGGAAGAAAGAAATAATATCCCCTACCGTAAAAGAAACTGGATATAGGAGTAGTGAAGTAGCAGGCTTCTCTTCTTCTATAGATTTTCTCTCTATAGCTTCTCTCGATAATAAATGCTCTATAGCTTTAGTGAATTGGTGAGAAATGAAGGAAGGATGAGCTTCTATTTATAGGAAAATATAGTTTTGATAATTGCACGTTTTGGGGCTCGAAAATTACAGTGCAATACCTCCAACTTTTCTTTTATTTTTAATTTAATCTTGCAAGCATTATCAAACTTGCACCACCTCCCCTAATAGTAAATAATGTGAATCAATAGTACAATCATGTGAATAAATAGTATAATCATGTGAAAAAATTTAATTACAGTATAGTACCATCAACTATACCTCCATTTTTAACTTAGTCATGCAAGTATTATCAATCTTGCACCAACTCCCCTAATAGTACATGAATGTGATTCAATAGTACACACATGCGAACAAATAGTTATATAAGCATGTGAATTAGTATCAATTAATAGCTCATTTATCCGATGAATTACCCGATTTATCAATATAACCCCTAGACATCAATTATCATCGGAATAAATGTCGATTTTCACTAACACAAACAATTCCAACATAATGAAACTATTTTTATCAAAAATATAAATTTTAAAATTTTGAAGTTTGACTTTTCCTGAAAAAGTCAACTGTTGACTTTTTGACCAAGTAGTGAATTTTAAAAATTTTTGTGTTTATAGACTATTTTTACTAATTTCGTCGTTCCGGACTCAAATATCACGTCCGCGTCTCCAAATTCAACTCCGAACAACATTCATCATTAATATTATAACTCACAATATTTATCAACCAGATTATTCCCAGGAAAGAGGGGGCTTTCCAATAAGGATTTCTCCCTATTGGCGCGCAATTAGGTGACCAAACCTCTCCTTGACAGAACTTCTAGACATTATAAATATTGCAATTTAATAATATAAATAACTTTATCGTCTCAATTATTGATTTAAATAAATAACATATTATGCAGATGATACTGTGACAATAATCGAATCAATAATATGAGAGATATGATGCAACAATTACTGTAGCAATAATTGAGTATAACTGAGTGACTTCTCACGTAAGCATCAATAATCAATACCGTGTGCTACTATGTAACCACGCGTATTACTGTACTTTTACTACAGGGTAGTTCAACAGTTAACGGTAAAACTTCCGCCGTTATTTTCATAAAGTATTTTTATCGTTTTCTCAATCCGACAATAATTCCGTTGTGGGGGGTCCACCAATGATTGTGCCGTTGTACGAATATTCCCTGTTAAAATGAATATTCCCCGACCAATCGAATATTATATAACAACTTGCGTACTTTGTAAAATTTATAAATAATACCCACAACTATAACATTATATCAAATCCACACCATAATATTTAAAAAAATTATTTCGAGAAAATTAAATATTTATTCATAAAATCTGGGGTCTCACATGTCTGTTGTCAGAGAAGTTGAAGAAGAAGAAGAAGAAGAAGAAGAAGCAGATAAGGGAGAACCCTCTGCTCTTGCAAGAAAAAGTAAGGGTAAAAGGAAGCTGAGATCAAGACAAGTTGAAGAGCCTCAAGGATCTGCAACCAACACTCCTGTAGAGCCCTCTGACATAGAGACTCTAAGGAGGCTGAGAAAGATACAACTGCAAGAAGAAGCAGAAGAAGATCAGGCCACCATCTCACAAATCTTAAAGAAGAACAAGATTGGCCATAAGTCCAAAAGACCAACAGTGTCTTCGATCGTAGAGACCCTGCTGTTCTCTGAAGACAGGCCAAGTGTGGCAGAGATGGAGGAAGCTGCTTCAAGGCAAGTGGCTAATCAAGTGGTGACTAAAGCCAGCAAACCAAAGAAAAGGCTGGTCAAGAAGTACATTCTTGAGAATAAGAAAATACTGAAGAAGGAAGCCAAGAGCACGGCAGAAATAGTAGAACTGTCCCAAACAACCGAAGAGGAAGAGGCTCAAGCTGAGGGGGAGAACCCTAAAATACTCATGATTGAGTATACCCCAGCTGAGGGGGAGAAGTCCACAGCCCAAAAGGATGTTCAAGCTGAAGGGGACTTCCTGAATTTAGAAGAAAATGTACAAGCTGAGGGGGAGTTTCTAAACCTCCAAGAAGATGATCATATTGAGGGGGAGCCTCAAGATGTACCAATGGCAGAAGAAGAAGATGACAGTGATGATGAGCTTATGATCACAAGTATAGGGAAAGATGGATACAGAAGCTATCTGTACAACCAGATGTTCTCTTACCTACCCATGATGGCATATCATCAAGCTCTGATCCAGAAATCATGGGATCACATGTTCTGGAGCTTCAAGGAATATCCAGCAATCTCAGTGCTAGCTCATGGATATCCAAGGGAAGTCAATTTTGCCAAAAAGCTACTCACTAATCAATCCTCATCAAAAGCCAAACTTGAGGTATTGACCATCCCTACAAGCTTTAGAGTAAATCACTTGCCATCATCATCATTTGGTTACTTCAACGAATTCCCTAAATGGCTAGAAGTGATTCTGAATCCTGTAAACCAGTTTCCAGTTGCAGAATCCCAAAATTCTGTAGCTGAAGTACCAGAAGAAATCACCCTTGCTCTGCTCCCTCCAATAACCAACTCTACGATTTCAGACTCAAACCAAGTCGTAGAGTCTACCATCGAAATCGTAGAGTCACCTATACAGAATGTCCAAACCCAAGCACCCCCAACTGATATACCATCCTCTTCATCATATGACTATTTCAGTCTGGATCTTGCTGTGTACAACTTGCAAGATCAACCAAGAACCCCTCCAGTAGACAATCCTCAACCAGATAATACCTTCCCTAGCCTACCCACCAAGGATGATCTGAAAGAATCCTCAGAGCAAATGGTCAAATCCATTGAAGCAAGCTTGGAATCTCACTCTGATCTTCTGAACATTCGACTAAATCAGATGATACAAGCTGCTAACAAATTCCCTAGTACAATAAATACTGAGCTCACTACGAAGCTAAGGGAAATCATCAAAGAGATTCTGAAGAGCATATCAGACAGAGATGAGATCCACTTCCAGGTTGCTGCCAAACAAAAAGAGGCTATACTTGAAATACAGAAAAATCAAGATCGTCAACATCAGATTATGCTGGACAATATTCTCAACCTGAAAGCTTCTGTGTACGACTTCCAGAAATCGTATGCAAATCAGGAAAAGTATAATGATACGATTCTGACAGTCCTCCAGAACAAAGAAGCTAGAGCTGAAAAACAGATCAAGGAGAATAGGGAGGACATTGCTCAAACTCAAAGTCAACTCAATGAGCTTGTCCGAGGGGTTAACAGGCTATCTGCAGATATTCGAACCCTTGATGCTGACATAAAGGGGGAGAAAACTAAATAGAAAGGAGATCAAGAAGGGAAATGAGACCAAGGGAAAGGCAGAGGCAGAGGAAGTTATGCAATTCAAGAAAGGAGAAGAAGTCAATTTCATGGTCAATCATCAAGAAGCCCTCCTGCAAGACCATCACATACTCAGACTCAACGATCTGGTCAACAAGCAATTGTAACCGCTATTCCTCTGAGCCATCAGCAGTCAACTCCTAGCTCGCAAAACGTGACTACTGTACACCTTCGAATGCCAACTGGAGATCATGCATTCATGCGCAAACATGGGAGAATCCAGTTCTAAGTCGAAGCGAACTGGAGGAGTTAGCAAGAAATAAAGAAGCTCAAAGGAAGAGAAGGGCTCAAGAATATGCAAATCCACCTCCTCACAAGAGACCAAGAAAACAGAGATAAGTTAAGAGTTTAATGCTTTATTGATATAATGCTATATTGTAATATCTACTGATCATCAATAAATTCATGCTTATTCTCTAGAAATTTTAGCTGCTCACTGAAATACTAAGTCATGTTTAAATTCCTGCAAATGCATCTAGTCACTAATAATCACGACAACAAATCTCCTTGGTTATGTCAACATCAAATAGGGGAAGATTGTTGGGAGAATGCATATTATGATTTGATGTTTTAATAAATGTGTTCATGATTATTTGTAAGGTCCTTTAAAGAATAAATGTACAAAGACTTAGTGATAGATCAAAATTGTTAGGTTGATCTAAGCTTTCAACGTGTATCATTCTGTTTTGGAATGTATAGATAGAAGATCAAATCTGTTAGGTTGATCTTGAGATGTAATAGATTAGTCATGAAGAAATCGTAGTGCATCAAGCTGATCAACATTGCAGAAGTCAAGGCAGAAAACATAGAGCTTGAAGATCGTAGTGTGCCTGCCTTGAAGGAAACTTTTCGGATATCGTAGAGTAGTCCCAACGTTCGCCGAGCCAACTCAACGATCGTAGTGTGCTGAAGGAAACATGAAGTTTACAAGTCAACGATTGTAGTGTGCTCTCGGTAACGTAGAGTGAACTATATGAGCAAGTCGGCAATCGTAGTGTGCTCTCGGGAACGTAGAGTCAACAACACGAGCAAGAGAAGATCGTAGTGCATAAAAGTTTAAGAGAAATCGTAGTGCTCTCAAGTGATAGCATCGTAGTGTGCAAGTCAAGACACTACGATCTAGATCGTAGAACACAGCGATCCAAATCGTAGAGCTTATCTGTCTCTTGTCAAAAAACGTAAAGCCTCATGAGTTGTTAATTCAAGATACGAGGAATGAATCTGAGAAACTGCAGTGCCCATCAGTCCCAGAATATATGCAATATCCTTAGTATACAACAAAGAAGTGTATTGAAGAAGCTAAGGATAGTACTATGGATAAGAGGGACAAAACACATTTTCAGGTGGTAGGTGGGAAAGCAGCCTGCAGTGTCAGTGGTCCAGAATGCAGAATTCAGAGATGTACATAAACGTCTCCATCATAACACAGAAAGTTTAGACGCATTTAATGCCACAATGGATGGATCCAACGGATAGTTTTCAACATCTTATTTATATACAGATCAGACAGATGAAAGAAAAGAAATGAAGAGCAAGCAATAAAACATTCAAAATAAGAAAAGCCAACGTGGGAATGACAAGTATAGGCTATAGCTTCAAAGGGTCCTTTATTATGGCAAAAAGGAAGCATCACCTAATGAAGTAATTAATCATGAAGCAACAGAACCTCTCAAAAAAATAAGATAAGTAAATATTTATTTATTTATTTATTTTTGAAAAAAAATGAAAATAGGGCTCGACATCTCTCTATAGGGTTCGGCCAACATTCAAAAAAAAATAAATATATGGTTACCTCATTTTGTATAGGGTTCGGCCAACAAAAAATAATAATATAAGATTTTATTTTATTTTTTTCGAAAAAATAATAATAATAATAAAATAAGATTTTATTTTATTTAAAAAAAAAGAAAAGAACGCAGCATGGTTCTGCCTGAAGACTATGGCTATCATGATGCATAATCATATGATTTTATTTCATATGATTTTATGATTTTGTTTGTTTTAAAAAAAAATAAAAATAAAATAAAATATCTTTTCAAATTAAGAAATATTTGATTTGATTCCCAAAACAAAGAAAATTTAAATTTCCAAAATAAAATTAAGATTTGATTTTATTTTGGAAATAAAATATTTGATTTGATAAAAAGGAGAAAACATGAGTTTTGTTATTTTATATCACTCAACGGACTTCTATTTAAAATAAGATTTGATCTTGGTTCCAAAAATAAAATAAGAAAAGATTTGATCTTATTTTCTAAAAAAAAAAAATCTGAGACTCACTGTATTGTTTCTATTTATAGAATTTAAATTGCTTAATTACCTATTGTGCAAGTTTAATCATAATCCCAATTTTCTGTCGACAGTCTGTTGCCAATGAGGTAATGCCAGCTTTTTTTAAAGAAAGGAAGATAGCGGCGGGATTGTGGGAAGATGGTTCATATGAATTGAAATTCTTTACTTTTCCGGACTTAGGGGCTGCAAGTCAGAATTTCGTTTTATTATGGATTGTTGTCCAATGAGTTATTTTCAAAGTTAGTCTATGATAGCTTGATCTTGAAAAAAAAAAGAAGGGGAATTCAATTTGGCCAAGGGCACGTTAAACCCTTGCTTCGACTAGGCAACCTCATCGCTGCAAAAGGTCTCCTTGTCACTTTGTCACCTTCTCAACACCACAAAAAAGTCGGAAAAGTACTCTGAAAAGCAAACAAAATGATTGACAAACTCACTCACATCGGCGATATATGGTGGTATGATCAGGATTTGGGAAAGATTTTCAAGAAATCCTAGGAGAGCTTCCTTAGGGGTTCCTTCTCCCAGGATTTTTCATTTTCGACACTTGAAAGATCGAACTCCGTGAATCGTTTAAAAATTTGAAGCATGAATCAAAGACCGAAGTATTTTTTTGCACGATCGTCACCCTGAAGGCGTAACTCACGTGCAGGGGGCAAATGTAGGCTCATGTGCAAAATTAGGATTCACATGACCTAATTAAATTAAATGCACAATTAGGGTTCCACGATCTCATTAAATGCACAAATTAGGGTTCGCATAATCTAATTGAATGAAGACAGGGAAGTCAGAAATAAAGGTGCTAGACCCGGGAGAAGCCTCCACGGGTCCCGAGACAGAAAGCTCGTGGAGGCAGCTCGTTTTGGGAATTGATTGAGGGATTGGATTGGTGGCTAGAAGGACAGGACAATATGGGCATTATTTTAATGATTAAAGGGTATTTCTGAAATTTCCCTGAAAGCATGTGCCTTGCACATGACTACTTTCCAGAGAACCCTATAAATACCCCTTCCATTTCATTGGGAAGGGGACTTCTATTCAGACTCAAGACCTTGGACTCTTGAAAGATCAAATAGACCCTTTTGGTGACTTAAAGGCTTGGAAATTCCACCTAAAAACACTAAAAAGGGTTTGGATACTCGTTCTCAACTCAAATGACTCAACAAGAAGGCTCTTGGAATCCCAATAACCTTAACCCGGTTTCCGGATTCTAGGAGTTCTGTCACGCGTCGTTGGAGTAATCGTCCACCTGTCGTTCTCCCCTCTTCAATCAATCAATCAATTCTGTGCTCTTCGTGGATTTCTCTCCTCCTCAGCCAACACGAAATCCTAAACAAGCAAGGTGCGATTTCCTTGGCCACAATATTTAAATACTTACAGAGTTAAGTTCAAAGATAGAACCTGTACAATTCTTCAAAATGTTGCAAGTGTCGAAAGAGGGAAAATTGTACGTATAAGGCCACAAGCCTTGAATGGTGAAATTATTAATTTGGCGACGACAATCAACACGTTCATAGCAGTACTGTCCTGGAGGCCACTGCTGGGAAAAGATAAATTTATCAAATTTTGGTGGTTGTCGTGGCGGCGGTGGAGGACGTCGTGGCGGCGGCGGAGGATGTCGTGGTGGTGGAGGCGGAGGAAGTGGAGGCGGTGGTGAGGGTGGTGGCGGCGGAGGAGGTGGTGGCGGTGGATGAAGTCTAGGTGGTGGTGGCGAGGGGTAACGTGTTGGTGGTGGAGGACGAAAACTTGGTGTAGCTGGTGGTGAAGGGGGACGCTTTGGTGGTGGCGGACGAAATAAAATTGGCGCTGGCGGAGGGGGACGCCTTGGTGGTGGGCGTCTTCGAGGTGGTGGGGGGGGATGCCTTCGAGGTGGTGGAGAGGGACGCTTTGGTGGTGGCGGACGAAATAAAATTGGCGCTGGCGGAGGGGGACGCCTTGGTGGTGGGCGTCTTTGCGCATGGCCTACCAAAAAGGTAAGGCTCAAACTAAAGAAAATGAGGAGGAAGGGTTTTAACATTTTTGAAATCTGCAATGCAACTAAGTAAGCAATCTACATTGTTGTTTGGGGATTTATAGGCCGTCCAGCCGGATACATGCAATCATGCATGCATTGTTTTTTCAATTTTTTATTTTATTTTTTAAATGAGACACACATAACACGATATTAAAGATTTTAACATTACTAATAATTTATAACATAGCTACCCATAAAATCTATCCAACCAATATTATAGTGACACATCACTTTTTAAGATAAAAAATTTCATACTTTAATTCATACAGCCTTTAATTAGGGGCGAAACTACGTGTTGAGTAGTATGGTCAATTAATCTCACTGAATATTTTATATATATGATGTAATAATTTTTTTATAAGTATAATTTAATAATTTAACCCCAAATAAAATTATTTTTGACTTAGACAATGCTTTAATTCATTTCGTTATTTCTCTTCCATCAAAAGTATGCATGTGTTTTTATAACATATACTCATAATTTACACGTTTTGCAAAACATTTTGTTTTAGAAACTGGGATAGTTAACCAAATACGACGATTTTTTGTCCATGTGATAGCAATAAGATGAGTGGGCCTCCCTCAAAGAACTATAATATATATTGGACCGTTCTAATTAATATTTGCGTGAGCTCCTTATAATAACACTGAAAAATTATAAAAATATCATTTTGTATATAACATAGGAGGAGATGTGTTTAATTTACATAAAATGACGTCTTTCTTAATTGTATGATATAGCTCACATAACTATTTGTAGTGTCCCTCACCTTCCTTTTTGCCTAATTATCTAAAAAGTTACTCATTGTAAGATTAATTTATTTCTTTAATTTTTAATGAATTATTTCAATTTTAAATTTAAAAATGTCTCAAATAGACTTTTAAAAATCAATAACGAGATCGTATAATTTGGAATAAAAGGAGTATTACATAACAAATGTAATTTTTTTCATTGTGAATTTGTGTATATATGACAATAATAAGGTATTAATTATTGTTTAAAAAACTAGCTAGTTTAACAATCCATAATATATATATATATATATATATATATATATATATATATATATATATATATATAGGGGAGTGATCCATAGCATCTATATGCTATGGGATAAATATTGGCATATAGGATCTAATCCGTCCGTTTTATTGATGAATGGCTGAGATCAGATTTGGGTAAATAGAGTCCGCTAGACTTACTAGCGGACGTTTAAATCATAAATTGTGGACGGTTATGCCCCCTTATACACGACACTTAGCCAAGAGAAATTACAGAATATACACATTCCGCTAGTCATAC
The DNA here is from genome assembly GCA_016801055.1 of Panax notoginseng. Lineage (NCBI taxonomy): Eukaryota > Viridiplantae > Streptophyta > Magnoliopsida > Apiales > Araliaceae > Panax > Panax notoginseng. Next base: position 137,346,050 of record CM029023.1, read on the forward strand.
TAGCGGACGTCTTTTAACTATCACAATTGGGGGAAAGGTAACAAAGGTAAAACAATACAGAGGATTCATAAAAACTGAGTGCTGCGAATTGGGCGAAATTCGACGAACCCTAACCCTAGATATCTACTGTGACACTCCCAAAATAGGTATACAACATCCATTCTGAGTCGTCAAAATACATGGTACAGAACAACTATAATTTTATTAATACAACATAAAAACTGTGAGTGTAAATACAAATATTGTCATCTAGACAATATCCACACTCAAATAAGTCCTCAATATACTTATTGGTACAATATTTTACAAAAATGGTGAGGACTACTACTAAAACCTTCATTCTATACCCCGACTAGTACTCGCTACATTCTCGCCTCCTGAGTAGAAAAATGGAACAACAAGGAAAAGGGTGAGCTCAACTAGCCCAGTAAAGAATATTATGACTAAGATAACATAGAACAAATTATCGTTAGTCTTCAACAGGGAAAAATTTAATAGAATACAATAAACAACGAGTTTTAATTCAATATTCGCAGCGAAAATAATAATTCATTAGAAGAGTTAAGTAGAGAATTCAAACTACTATCTTCTATGAATTTAAAAGTTCATCGTCTATTTTTTATCCCTGTAACATCAATCAATATATATCTGGAATCAAATATTCATCTTTGCACTACAGGTCAAAGATATTCATCAGTTGGTCATGTTCATCTAAACACCTGTTCATCTTTGCACTACGGGCCAAAGATATTCATTAGAAATCATTCATCTTTGCAGTACATGCCAAAGATATTCAGTAACATCAACATTTAGGACTGAGGATGATAAAAAATAATTTAAAAAAAACGAGTGAAACAAAAGAAGAAATATTAAGGATTCGTATTTCAGTTATTCCATGTTCAAAAATACCTCATAAATAATAATAATGGAGTAAAATTCAAGAATGATCAAAACATGGATACAATCAAAGCTAGTATCCAGAATAGATATTTTGGACAAAAAGAAAAAAATTTCATTTTTCGGTGAATAGTAACTCGTGAATAGTAATTCATGAATAGTAACTCATGAATATTAACTCCGACATAAAAAAGTTCCAAATTTGATAAAAATTTTGAACCAACATTTTGGCATAATGATATTGAAGAAAATAGCATCCCTTACCTCGAAAGAATATTACTTCTGGCTGGACTACCGGATATAGTGCTGAAGGGAACTTGCACCGTATAACAACACTCAAAGTATACTCACAAGGATACGCTCAATGTATCGAGAGAGAAAGAGAGAGAAGATTTCAGTTTCTGGTGTGATTTTCAATTCTAACCTAAGCACCCTATTTATAGAAAAATGCTTAGAACACCAAAGCAGAAAATTTAATATAATAATAATATACTTATCAAATTTTCCTTAGCCCACTTTAGACAACTGATCTCAGCCCATTTATATCACATGTTAGCCCACTTAAATGCAAAAAAATGTTTTTCTTCAAAATAATAATTAAAACTTTCAAAAATTAATTATTTCGGAACTCCAGAACTTCAACAATTCACAACAAATAGCCCTTTTATCAGAAAATTTGAATCTCGCATTTTTTTTATAGGAAATTCAATTCTCTACAACTTTGCAGAACAAAGTTTTTCTAAATTCTAAACAGAAATTTACCAAAATTTATAAACGGGCGATTTTACATGCTATAATCAAATTTCGGTCAATAATTGGGGTCTACCGACACACAAAATATGTGTTAATCATTTAATGTCACAAAAATACTCTTACTCCTCATATACTCATATATCTCACATTCATTATAAAAATATCATCATCAATATATTATTAAAATAATATATTTAAATGAATTATTTTATCAGGAAAAAAATAAAATATTAATTTTCAACAATTGTCACATTAAAAATTTTCTCCATCTATATCCGCATAAAATTAATATTTTCCTCATCATATAAATCAATAATTAATTATACACAAATAATATTACAGAATCACATTACCGACAACCAGGCAGTTCCCAAGAAAGAGGTGGCTTTCCAATAAGGATCTCTCTTTACTGGGGCGCAATTAGATGATCAAATCTCTCCTTAGACAGAACTTTCTAGACATTGCCAATAATGTTATCTAATAATATTATTCAGATAATATGAATTATTGCTCCGATAATAGAAACTATTGTGCAGTGACAATTATTAAAACAACAGTAATCTAAAATATCAACGCAACAATTATTGAATAAAATAAAATACTGAACAGTAATTACTGTAACAATTATTGAGTAGTGTCTTCTTACGTAAGAATTGATAATTAGTGTAATACCGTGTGCTACTGTGCAACAACGCGTATTACTGTGTTTTAACCACTTGTTATTCCAACAGTATTAACGGTAACAACTACGCCGTTATTTATAAACAACTTATACTGGGCCCACACAAGGCTGCGCCGTCGTACGAATATTCTCCGACAGTAAGAATATTCCACGACCAAACGAATATTTCCCGACAACAATGAATATTTTATAACCACTTGCTTATTTAAAATATTTGCGCATTTTACCCATAACTAACCACATTAATCAAATCAACCCTTACTATTTCATAATAATAAATAGAGGAAATTAAATTTCATTTATTAATAATTTGGGGTCTTACAACCTCCCCTCCTTATGAAATTTCGTCCTCGAAATTGACATACATACCTGGTGTTTCGAAAAGATGAGGATACCTCGCTTTCATTTCCGTTTCTAACTCCCAGGTCATTTCTTCAATAGTATGGTTTCTCCACAAAATTTTAACTTGTGGTATGACCTTCGTGCGTAGGACATGCTCTTTCCTATCCAAGATCTTGACAGGTACCTCTTCGTACGTTAAGTCTTCGGCTATCTCGTCCGGTTCTAACTCAATAACGTGGTTCGGGTCTTTCACATATTTACGAAGCACAGATATATAAAAAACATTATGAACACGAGACATACTTGGAGGTAACGCGAGTCTATAGGCCACATTTTCTACTCGGTCAAGAATCTGAAATTGACCAATAAATCGTGGATTGAGCTTTTCTCTCTTCTCAAATCTTGTAACTCCCTTCCATGGAGCCACACGCAACAATACATGATCTCCAATGTCAAATTCCATGTTTTTTCGATGAAGATCCGCATAACTCTTTTGTCGATCATGTGTCGTTTGTATACGTTGGCGAATCGTTTGGATCTTCTCTGTAGTCATTCGTACCAACTCTGGTCCCAACAATGTTGCTTCTCCCCCACCTCATCCCAACATATTGGAGAGCGACACTTTCGTCCATAAAGTGCTTCAAATGGAGCCACACCTATACTTGCCTGATAACTGTTGTTGTAGGAGAATTCCACCAATGGTAGGTACTTATCCCAACTCCCTTTGAAATCTAGGACACAAAGTCTTAATAAATCTTTAAGAGTTTGAATAGTCCTCTCTGATTGCCCGTCCGTTTGAGGATGGTATGCCGAACTAAACCGTAAATCCGTGCCCATAGCTTTTTGCAAGCTAACCCAAAATCTTGAAGTGAATCTTGGGTCACGATCCGAAACTATGGATATTGGCATGCCATGCAATCTCACAATCTCATCTACGTACATACGAGCAAGACGTTTAAGGGAATAAGTCTCCCGTATCGGCAAAAAATGAGCAGACTTGGTTAATCTATCAATAATAACCCAAATAGCATTTATGCCTTGAGAAACCGTAGGAAGACCCGTAACGAAATCTATGGTAATGTGTTCCCACTTCCATTTCGGAATCTCAAGTGGTTGCAATGGACCCTTAGGCACTTGATGCTCTGCCTTTACACGTTGACAAGTTAAACACCTCGAGATAAACTTTGCAATCTCTCTCTTCATATTGTTCCACCAAAATGTATGTCGAAGATCACGATACATTTTGGTACTTCCAGGATGGATTGCAAATGGTGTATTGTGTGCCTCCATCATGATCTTGTACTTCAAATCAGAATCATTAAGAACACAAAGTCTGGAGTGGACTCGAAGTATTCATTCTTCATCGATTCTTGCTTCTGTAATAGCACCTTCTTACACTTTCTTCATCATACACATCAGCTCCGGGTCTGTGGTTTGAGCAACCTTAACTTTTTCTATTAAAGTTGGCTCTATGCCTATACTTGACATCATCGCACTCATTCCTGCATATAATCTTCTACTCAACGCGTCAGCTACCACGTTTGCTTTTCCAGGATGGTATTGAATAGTGTGGTCGTAATCTTTCAACAGCTCGAGCCAACGTCGTTGCCGCATTTGAGTTCTTTTTGGGTGAAGAAATATTTGAGGCTTTTATGGTATGAATATATCTCCACTTTCTCCCCATATAGATAGTGCCTCCAGATCTTTAGCACGAAAACGACTACTGCCAACTCTAGATCATGAGTAGGATAATTCCTCTCATATTCTTTAAGTTGTCGCAAGGCATAGGCTATGACTTTCCCACGTTGCATGAGAACACATCCTAACCCTTTGCCTGAAGCATCACTGTAGATAACAAATCCATCCGAATCAGATGGTATTGTCAGAATAGGTGCCAAAATGAGTCTCCTCTTAAGCTCTTGGAAACTTTTCTCACATTCCTTGCTCCATACGAATTTTGTATCCTTCTGAGTCAGCTGAGTTAACGGGGTAGTGATTCGAGAAAACTCTTCCACGAATCTCCGATAATAACCAGCTAAGCCTAAAAAGCTACGTACTTCGGTCACCATCTTCGGTTGCTCCCAACTTCGTATTGCTTCAATCTTCACCGGGTCAACAGATACTCCATGTTTTGACACCACGTGCCCTAGGAATGCTACTTCCTCAAGCCAGAACTCGCATTTCTTCAACTTAGCATATAGCTTGTTTTCGCGCAGCCTTTGGAGTACCAGCTTCAAATGGTGCTCATGATCTTCACGGCTTTTGGAATAGATAAGGATGTCATCAATAAAGACAACAACGAACTGATCTAAATATTCCTTGAATACTCGGCTCATCATATCCATGAAAGCCGCAGGAGCATTAGTCAATCCAAAATGACATGACTAAGAATTCATAATGTCCGTACCGAGTTCTAAAGGTAGTCTTTGGAATATCCTCAGTTCTAATCTTCAGCTGATGATATCCAGAACGAAGATCGATTTTTGAAAAGAATTGTGCTCCTTGTAACTGGTCAAACAGGTCATCAATACGAGGTAGCGGATACTTATTATTGATGGTGACATGGTTCAATTCCCGATAGTCAATACAAAGTCGCATACTCCCGTTTTTCTTCTTTACAAATAAAACAGGAGCACCCCAAGGAGATGTACTAGGACGAATGAAACCGATGTCCAACAACTCTTGTAATTGGACCTTTAACTCCTGAAATTCAATAGGAGCCATTCGATATGGGATTTTAGAAATGGGCTTTGTACTAGGTTCAAGATCAATAAAGAATTCAACTTCACGTTCTGGGGGTAGACCGAGAAGTTCTTCAGGAAATACGTCGGGAAAGTCAATAACAACAGGAATATTATTCAAATCTGACGTGTCTTTATTCAAATCCATAACATGGGCTAAGAAAGCTTGACATCCATTTTTCAATAAACGAATAGCTTTATGACTTGATATGACAGCGATTGATTTTAGTGGCTTAGTTGCTTGAATTCGTACAACAGGTTGGTTAGGAATATGAAAACTAACAACCTTACGAAAACAATTAATTTTGGCATGATGAGTAGTTAACCAATTAATCCCTAAAATCAAAAGCAAGTATCTATAAAGAGATAAGGTCAACAGGTAAGGTGATGGTGCCAACTTGGATCAAACAAGATTTATAAACAGTGGATGTGATGAAAGTTTCTCCTGACGGAGTCTCCACAGATAAATCAAAGTCTAATTTCTCCGGAGTCAAGTTTAAACGTTGAGCACAAGAAAGGGAAATAAATGAATGGGTAGCACCGGTATCTAGTAAGGTATAAACTTCGCATAAATTTATGATTAGGTTACCGGTGATCACCTCGTTTGGGTTCCTCACATGTTGACCAGTCACGATAAACGCTCTTCCAGAAATCGTTGACTTTGACTTTTCTAGGACAGCTTTTTGAGTCACCGTCCCCGCTGAACTTGGTTTCGCTACCATACAATCTCGAGCGATATGTCCTTCTTTTCCACAATTTTAACATACCTTAAATTGTTGTGGACAGTTTGGGCTGATATGTCCCTCTTTTCCACATTTATAGCATACGACCGGTGGTCGTTCTCCTCCCTTAGAACCAGTTGCTGCTGGTGCTGACGTCTTCACATTGTCATTGTTGAATCTCCTCTTTTTAAAATCTCCTCCCGACTCGCTTCTTCTATTTTCATGGCCACGATTACCACCAGAGTGGTTGCCGTTCTTATCTGTATTTTTCTTTCTCCGTTGGTTATCATTGTTCTGATGACTGCTATCACCGGTATGATCCTGGTTGTGGTCCCTCGATTGACCGTTCTCGTTATCTCGCTCTAATAATTGAGCCTTGTTGACAACATCTGAATAGAGAGAAAATTTATGAGAAATGAGATATTAACGTATGCCGAGTTTCAAACCTCTCAGAAACATCCGCGTCATACGTTCCTCATTCTCCACCAAATGAGGTGCAAACCTGGACAACTCTGTCAATTTTGCCTCGTACTGGGACACCGTCATGTTATTCTGCTCCAGTCTAATAAGCTCTACCTCCTTCATATGGCGAATACTTTCAGGAAAGTATTTTTCGTTGAAAAGTTTCTGAATCGTTTCCCAAGACATGCTGAGTGCGGTTGGATGGGTACGCTTCACAGACTCCCACCAGTAATCTGCCTCGCCACGGAACATAAAGGTGGCGAATGGAACCTTCTGTTCCTCCGTGCATCCCAAGACATCGAATATCTTGGTAATTTGCTTGACCCACATTTCCGTCATGATCAGATCCGGCTTTCCCTTAAATTCTGGTGGTCCCAACTCCTTGAACTGCTTGGCCGTGACAAACCGTGAATTGCTATCATTTCCTCCTGTATTTTGAACACGAGTCACCTTTGTCTGATTTTGCATGAACTGCAAAAAGCTTCTAAACATCCCATCGTTATCATCTGCTCATTGGTGTTGTTCACAGGAGGAACATTGCCAGCCTGTTGCACGTTCTCCCCGTTGGTGAGTACAGGCGTCTCCACGGTTTCATTTACTCTACTGTTAACATTCTCAGTCGACATTCTCAAATACTGCCATAAAACAAGGGTTAATTAAACAAATTAACAATTCACATAATACCCCTATATAATGACCGACCAACACATAAGCTTAGGTAGGACACACTAGCGAAGGATTTACTCGTCTCTCCCCTTCTAGTTCTATTCCCCGATCTCCGCCAGAGATCATATACCTAAGCTTTGATACCAACTGTGACACCCCCAAAATAGGTATACAACACCCATTCTTAGTCGTCAAAATACATGGTACAGAAACAACTACAACTTTATTAATACAACATAAAAACTATGAGTGTAAATACAAATATTGTCATCTAGACAATATTCACACTCAAATAAGTCCTCAATACAATTACTGGTACAATATTTTACAAAAATGGTGAGGACTACTACTAAAACCTTCATTTCATACCCCGAATAGTACTCGTTACATTCTCGCCTCCTGAGAAGAAAAATGGAACAACAAAGAAAAGGGTGAGCTCAACTAGCCCAGTAAAGAATATTATGACTAAGATAACATAGAACAAATTATCGTTAGTCTTCAACAGGGAAAAATCTAATAGAATACAATTGACAACGAGTTTTAATTCAATATTCGCAGCGGAAATAATAATTCTTTAGAAGAGTTAAGTAGAGAATGCAAACTACTATCTTCTATGAATTTAAAAGTTTATCGTCTATTTTTTATCCCTGTAACATCAATCAATATATATCTGGAATCAAATATTCATCTTTGCACTACAGGCCAAAGATATTCATCAGTTGGTCATGTTCGTCTAAACACTTGTGCATCTTTGCATTACGGGCTAAAGATATTCATTAGAAATCATTCATCTTTGCAGTACATGCCAAAGATATTCAGTAACGTCATCATTTAGGACTGAGGATGATGAAAAATATTTTAAAGAAAACGAATCCAGTGAAACAAAAGAAGAAATATTAAGGATTCGTATTTCAGCTATTCCATGTCCAAAAATACCTCATAAATAATCATAGTAGAGTAAAATTCAAGAATGATCAAAACATAGATACAATCAAAGCTAGTATCCAGAATAGATATTTTGGACAAAAAGAAAAAAAAAATATTTTTGGGTGAATAGTAACTCATGAATAGTAACTCCGACGTGAAAAAGTTCTAAATTTGATAAAAATTTCCAACCAACATTTTGGCATAATGATATTGAAAAAATAATATCATTTACTAAGAAAATAACATCCCTTACCTCGAAAGAATAGTACTTCTGGCTGGACTACCGGATATAGTGCTGAAGGAAACTTGCACCGTATAACAATACTCAAAGTATACTTACAAGGATACACTCAATGTATCGAGAGAGAAAGAGAGAGAAGATTTCAGTTTCCGATGTGATTTTCAATTCTAACCTAAGCACCCTATTTATAGGAAAATGCTTAGAACACCAAAGCAGAAAATTTAATATAATAATAATATAATTATTAAATTTTCCTTAGCCCACTTTAGACAACTGATCTCAGCCCATTTATATCACATGTTAGCCCACTTAAATGCAAAAAAATGTTTTTCTTTAAAATAATAATTAAAACTTCCAAAAATCAATTATTTCGGAACTCCAAAACTTCAACAATTCATAACAAATAGCCCTTTTATCAAAAAATTTAAATCTCGCGAATTTTTATAGGAAATTCAATTCTCTATAACTTTTCAGAAGAAAGTTTTTCTAAATTCTAAACAAAAATTGACCGAAATTCACAAACGGACGATTTTACAAGCTATAATCAAATTTCGGTCAATAATTAGGGTCTACCGACACACAAAACATGTGTTAATCATTTAATGCCACAAAAATACTTTTCCTCCTCATATACTCATATATCCCACATTCATTGTAAAAATATCACCATCAATATATTATTAAAATAATATATTTAAATGAATTATTTTATCAGAAAAAAAATAAAATATTAATTTTCAACAATTGTCACATTAAAAATTTTCTCTATCTATATCCACATAAAATTAATATTTTTCTCATCATATAAATCAATAATTAATTATACACAAATAATATTACAGAATCACATTACCGACAACCAGACAGTTCCCAGGAAAGAGGAGGCTTTTCAATAAGGATCTCTCCTTACTGGCGCGCAATTAGATGACCAAACCTCTCCTTAGACAGAATTTTCTAGACATTGCCAATAATGTTATTTAATAATATTATTCAGATAATATGAATTATTGCTCCGATAATAGAAAATACTGTGCAGTGACAATTATTAAAATAACAGTAATCTAAAATATCAACGCAACAATTATTGAATAAAATAAAATACTGAACAGTAATTACTGTAACAATTATTGAGTAGTGCCTTCTTACGTAAGAATTGATAATTGGTGGAATACCGTGTGCTACTTTGCAACAACGCGTATTACTGTGTTTTAACCACCGGGTATTCCAACAATATTAACGGTAACAACTACGCCGTTATTTATAAACAACTTATACTTGTCGTTTTCTTCATCCAATCGCTTTCCGTTATGGGGTCCACACAAGGCTGCGCCATCGTACGAATATTCTCCGACAGTAAAAATATTTCACGACCAAACGAATATTCCCCGACAACAATGAATATTTTATAACCACTTGCTTATTTAAAATATTTACGCATTTTACCCATAACTAACCACATTAATCAAATCAACCCTTACTATTTCAGAATAATAAATAGAGGAAATTAAATTTCATTTATTAATAATTTGGGGTCTTACATCTACCATTCCCCAAATCCAGAAAAAGAGAAATACAGAGGAATCGTACGTGAAGTGCGAATTGGGCGAAAATCGAAGAACCATAGAAGCAATCCATCCCCCAAATCACCTGCAAGTTCTCGAATTTTGAGTCATCTACAAATCACCTGGAAGTTCTCGCGGATTAAAACATAGGAAGAGTTCATGAAGTGTTCTGCGAATTGGGCGAAAACCGACGAACCCTAGAAGCAATCATCTGCAAATCTCAGTCAAAAACGTGAAGTGTTATATGCCTTTTCACGTTTTTTGAATTGCAATCTACTTCTGCCAGGTACATTTGATTATCTCTTCTTCGATTATTTTTAGCATTTAAGCATGTCATTGGAATTTTCAGTACATTGATTTGGTCTAAAAATTGCATTTTTAGTTTTGTTCACATTTAGCTCTGTTCTAGATTGAAGAATTGAGTTATGTAATATGTTGTTTTCTTCTTCTTTTTTTTCAGGTCAGTTAGATGAACTATTTATTTCCCCCATATTACAACCTAAATATGCTGCATTTCCTCCTATTGTTGCATCACCGACGTTACATGTTTTTAGTAGGTTTTTTAATTTTACTCTAAAATGATTGCATTCATATATTGCGTCTTGCAGTCCTTATAACTCTGGTGTGAGCCCTGATTATAGCCCGAGTTCGTCACAATATAGGTGAGTTAAATCTTTTTAAATCTATAGTCAAAATGTTCTATTTTTGGAGGTTTATTTTTGATCTCCTCGTCTTACTGATGTTTCTTCAAGATGGTTTGATGTGCAACATTACTTGAGTTATGTGATTGTTTAATACTTGACATTGTGTTGAATTTTTAGGACATATATGGATATCAATCCAGGACCTTTTGATCCTATTATCTTATGGGACCAAGAAAATCATGTATCTTCTAACTTATGGCAAAATATTGTAAGTTTATTGTCCCATATATGATATTTCTCTTAGAATTTTGTAAAAAGCTTTCATATTTTGACAATTTATGTATGTATCCTCTTTTTTACTTGTAGGATAGGGGTGTGTTAGAAATTTGTCAGATGTCTGCAAGTAAAAAAGAACGCTGCTGTCCAAAATATCAGCCACAGTCAAATGGGCAGGTTGAAGTGACCAACAGAACGCTGCTGAACGGGATCAAGCGCAGACTGGATGAAGCTAAAGGAAGATGGCCAGAGGAGCTGCTCAGTGTGTTATGGGCATATCGAACTACACCGAGGACCACCACAGGGGATTCACCTTTTCGATTGGCTTATGGCACCGATGCCTTTGTCCCAGTCGAAATTGGATCTCCAAGTCTTCGAGTCAGTCAATTCAAAGAGGTCTACAACGACGAAGGACTGAAGGCCAACTTGGATATGTTAGAAGAAGTCAGAGAGGTAGCTTTCCTCAAACTGGCAGTGTGACACCCCCAAAATTAGGTATACATCACCCATCTTGAGTCGCCAGATACATGGTACAGAATTCAAATACAACTTACTAATACAACTGTCGTGTACAATACGACAAAACATAAACTGTGAGTTTGAATACAAATATTGTCTACTAGATAGTACACAAACTCAAAAGGAGTCCTAATTATAATTATTATCACACTATTTCACAAAATAGTGAGGACTACTAATGCTATCCTCTGGACCATCACTCCGTTCCCCGACTCGTCCCAGCTATATTCTCATTTCCTGAAGAGAACAGTGAAAGAAAGGGTGAGCTCAACTAGAACAGTAAAAAATATTATGACTAAGATAGTGCAGAATAAATTATCATTAGTCTTCAACAATGTTAAACTGATAAAATACAATAGACATCAAGTTTAACTGCAGCGGAACCAACAATCCATTAAAAGAGTCAAGTAGAGAATAAAATCTACTATCTTTTATGATTTAAAAGGTTTTTCATGACTTTTATCGCTGGGACTCAGCTTAATAAATAATCCACATCATCGAATCACCCCTGCACTACGGCCAAGGATATTCTTTAGTATCACGACCACGAATTATCCATGCACTACGGCTAAAGATAATCATGTTTTCATCAACGGTCCTGATCATGCCATAAAATAATTCATCTCTGCACTACGACCAAAGAGAATCCATAGCCATAATCATACCAAAAACTGTCCATCAATGCACTACGGCCAGTGAGGACTTTTTCCACATCATTTGTAATATTACGGTCATGATTACACCGAATAATCCCTGGTCATAATCATACGAAGTCCATCTATGCACTACAGGCCACAGATGACTTTCAACATAATATAAACATAAGGATGATGACAATGATATAAGAATTTAATAAAACAAGTTCAAGAATTAATTTGTTCAGGAACCAATAACGTCCAAATTGTCAACATGATACTTTAGTGTAGAGTAAAGTTCAAGAATGCTCAGAAGAATATTTCCATGAAAAGATACTAGATGAAGCGCAAATATCAAGGATATTCTACTAATTTCATGGAGTATAGAAGTCAAAACTTTAACCAACTAAGTATAATAAAGAATGGAATAACAAAAGAAATCACCATGCATGCGATAGACCGCACAGACAGGTTATTCTAACAGAATAATAAATAATGGAACCAGGTCCGGCGTAAAATGCACAGACAGGATATTCCAATAGAATAATAATAAAGACGGAACCAGGTCCGGTGTAAAACACACAGACAGGATGTTCTAACAGAATAATAATAAAGACGGAACCAGGTCCGGTGTAAAAAACACAGACATGATATTCTAACAGAATAATAATAAAGACGGAACCAGGTCTGGTGTAAAACACACAGACAGGATGTTCCAACAGAATAATAGAAAAATGTCACCAAGTATAGGGTAGACCGCGTATACAGGTTATTCCAACAGAATAATAAATAATGGAATAACAGAAGTTCTCTTCATGAATACAAAAGAAATAATACCCCTTACGAGTACAACAAATAATATCACTTACCGTTTTAAAAAAGAACTGAAATAAAGAAGTAGTTAAGTAGCAGAATACTTTTCTTCTTTCTCTATATAGTTTCTCTCTCTAGAGTTCAGTGAATTCGTAAGAAAATAATGAAGGAATGAGCTTCTATGTATAGGAAAATAGAATGCATAGTAACTAATCCATGAACGGTCCAGATTGATTTACTTTAACCTGACGGTCCATATTTAAAGAAAAATCTTTTAAATAAAATATAATATATTCTATTTATAGAATAACTTTAATAAAGTATTCTGTTTTATATAAAAAGATGTTTCTATTTTATTACATTAATAATACGAATAAAACAAAACTTCATTATCGCTAAATAATTCATATTATTAATTGACAATAATTGAATCAAACTGAGTGACTTCTCACATAAGCATTAATAATCAATATCGTGTGCTACTGTGCAACCACACGTATTACTGTACTTTTACTATCGAGTAGTTCAACAGTATCAATGGTAAAACTTCCGCCGTTATTTTTAATAAAATATTTTTGTCATTTTTTCAATCCGACAATAATTCCGTTGTGGGGTCTACTAATAATTGTGCCGTCGTACGAATATTCCCCGACCAATCGAATATAATACAATAACTTGCATACTTTGTAAAATTTATAAATACTACCCACAACTATAACATTATCTCAAATTCACACCATAATATTTAAAAAAATATTTCGAAAAAATTAAATCTTTATTCATAAAATCTGGGGCTTCACAATCTCCCCTCCTTATGAAATTTCGCCCTCAAAATTTTCGTACGTACCTGGTATGCCGAACAGATGAGGACACTTCGTCAGATTCTAACTCTTGAGGTATAACCTTTGAGTGTTGAATACATTCCAGAATTTTAACAGGTACATCTTCATACGTTAAATTATCCGCTATCTCGTCCGGTTCTAAATCAATAATGTGGTTCGGGTCGTCCACATATTTACATAACATCAATACGTTAAAAAATATTATGAACACGTGACATACTTGACGGTAAAACGAGTCTATAAGCCACAGTTGCTACTTGATCGAGAATTTCAAATGGGCCAATTAAATCGAGGGTTGAGATTTCCTCTCTTCATCGATTCTTGCTTCTAGAATAACGCCCTCTTAAACCTTCTCCTTAGTATTCATCAGCTCCGGGTCTGTAGCTTGCACGACTTTAACTTTATCGATTAAAGTCGATTCTAATCGTATATTCGTTATCTTCACGTGGGTCCCTAGAGTCTTTAACTCTATCTTCATCATTTGTAGGTTATACGAAATGGGTCTTTGTGTTAACAACATTTCACTCGCATACGATCTTCTACTCAACGCGTCAGCTACCACGTTTGCACTTCTACGATGATATTAAATGGTTCGATCGTAATCTTCAACAGCTCGAGCCAACGTCTTTGGCGCATAATACGTTCGTTTTAGTTGAAAAAAAATATTTGAAGGTTTAAGAAATGAGTTTTGTACTGGGGTCAATACAAAATTCGATTTCACGCTCTGGGGTAGGCTAAGAAGTCTTCAAGAATACGTCAGGAAATTTATTAACAATAGAAATATCGTTTAAAACTGTGACCCTCATCCAAGACTTGGATAACACGTCACATTGATACCTATCAACTTGTCATCGTCATTCACAACATCTTCTACGGGAAGTCTGGCTTCGGTGCATTCCACACAAGGAAGTCAACAACGAAAGGATCGGGGCTCTTTACTTATGGCTTGATATGACAATGATTGACTTTATTGGTTTGGTTACTTTGAATTCGCATAACAGGTTGGTTAGGAGTATGAAAGCTAACAACCTTACGAAAAGCATGATGAGTAGTTAACCAATCATTTCTAAAAATCACATCAAAGGCAAGTATTTTCAAAGAGATAAGATCAACAGGTAACGTGAAAGTGTTGATTTGAACAAGATTTATAAATAGTAGAGGTAACGAAGGTTTCTCCCAACTGAGTTTAAACAGATATATCAAAGTCTAACTTCTCCGGAGTTAACTTCAAACATTGAACACAACTAGGTGAAATAAAAGAGTGAGTAGAACCGGTATCTAACACGGTATAGACTTCGCAAGAGTTTATGACTAACATACCCGTGATAATTTTATTCAGGTTCCTCATCACGAAAAAAAACGCTCTCTCTTAAACAACCGGCTTTGGCTTGTCTGGGACATCCTTTGGCATCACTATCCCAGCTGGACTTGACTTTACCATACGACAAAATCGAGCTAGGTGACCTTCTCTTCCGTAATTAAAACACGCTTTGGATTGTTGCGTACAGTTTGGACGGATGTGTCCCTCCTGTCTGCATTTGAAACATACGATCGGTGGTCGTTCTTCTTCCTTTGAAACGAGTGCTGGTACCGACGTCTTCACGTCATTGTTGAACCTTCTCTTCTTGAAATGTCCATTCTTATTATTTTGGCCATGATTACCACCGAAGTGGTTACCATTTCTGGCATGTTGATTCCCTCTATTCTTATTGTCACATCTTTGATGACTGTTATCACCGATATTATCATTTTGTCAGCTACTCTCTTTTAGTTGGGTTGACTCGTTATCGCGCTCCAATAACTGAGCCCTATTAGCAACATCTGAATACAAAAACAGTTTATGAGAGATAAGATATTGACGTATCTCAGGTATCAAATCTCTTAGAAACATTTACGTCATTCTCTCCTCATTATCAACCAAATGGGATGCAAATCGGGACAACTCGGCAAACTTAGCTTCGTACTGCGACACGGTCATGTTGTTTTGCTCTAACTTAATAAATTTCACCTCCTTCATGTGACGAATGCTTTTGGGAAAGTACTTGTCGTTGAACAGCTCCTGGAACTTCTCCCAAGACATCTTGAGTGCGTCAAGCTGGGTACGTTTTATAGATTTCCACCAGTGATCTGCCTCTTCACGCAACATAAAGGTGGCAAAGGGAACCTTTTGCTCCTCGAAGCATCCCAAGACATCAAATATCTTGGTGATCTACTTTAACCACGTCTCCGCCTTAAGTGGTTCTGGCTTTCCCAAAAACTCCGGTGGTCCCAGCTCCTTGAATTGCTTAGCGATGACCAACCGTGGGTTGCCATTGTCTCCTCCTGCATTATGAACAGGAGTCGCCTTCGCCTGATGTTGCATGAATTCTAAAAAGCTCTTAAACGTACCGTCGTTCGTCAATTGATCAATGTTGTTGTTTACAGGAGGATTATCGCCATCCTGTTGCACATTGTTCTGATTACTGATCTGTAGAGACTCAACGGTCTCCTGTGCTCCATTACTTATCTCAACATTTTCAGATACCATTTTTAAATAATGGTACAAAATAAGGGTTAATTAACGTATCACAAATTATCTCTATACTCTGACCGACCAATTAAATAACAAGTAATATTAGGTAGGTCATACTAGCGAAGGAATTCCCCGTCTCTCCCCTCCTAGTTCTATTCTCACATCCTAGCCAGGGATCATATTCCTAAGCTCTGATACCAATTGTGACGCCCCCAAAATTAGGTATACATCACCCATCTTGAGTCGCCAGATACATGGTACAGAATTTAAATACAACTTACTAATACAACTGTCGTGTACAATACGACAAAACATAAACTGTGAGTTTGAATACAAATATTGTCTACTAGAAAGTATACAAACTCAAAAGGAGTCCTCATTACAATTATTATCACACTATTTCACAGAATAGTGAGGACTACTAATGCTATCCTCTGGACCATCACTCCATTCCTCGACTCGTCCCAGCTATATTCCCATTTCCTGAAGAGAACAGTGAAAGAAAGGGTGAGCTCAACTAGCCCAGTAAAAAATATTATGACTAAGATAATGCAGAATTAATTATCATTAGTCTTCAACAATGTTAAACTAATAAAATACAATAGACATCAAGTTTAACTGCAGCGGAACCAACAATCCATTAAAAGAGTCAAGTAGAGAATAAAATCTACTATCTTTTATGATTTAAAAGGTTTTTTATGACTTTTATCGCTGGGACTCAGCTTAATAAATAATCCACATCATCGAATCATCCTTGCACTACGGCCAAGGATATTCTTTAGTATCACGACCACGAATTATCCATGCACTACGGCTAAAGATAATCATATTTTCATCAACGGTCCTGATCATGCCATAAAACAATTCATCTCTGCACTACGGCCAAAGAGAATCCATAGTCATAATCATACCAAAAACTGTCCATCAGTGCACTACGGCCAGTGAAGACTTTTTTCACATCATTTGTAATATTACGGTCATGATTACACCGAATAATCCCTGGTCATAATCATACCAATAACGTCTAAATTGTCAACATGATACTTTAGTGTAGAGTAAAATTCAAGAATGCTCAGAAGAATATTTCCATGAAAAGATACTGGATGAAGCGCAAATATCAAGGATATTCTACTAATTTCATGGAGTATAGAAGTCAAAAACTTTAACCAACTGAGTATAATAAAGAATGGAATAACAAAAAAAATCACCATGTATGCGATAGACCGCACAGACAGGTTATTCTAACAGAATAATAAATAATGGAACCAGGTCCGGCGTAAAACGCACAAACAGGATATTCCAACAGAATAATAATAAAGACAGAACCAGGTCTGGTGTAAAACACATAGACAGGATGTTCCAACAGAATAATAATAAAGACGAAACCAGATTCGGTGTAAAACACACAGACAGGATGTTCCAACAGAATAATAGAAAAATGTCACCAAGTATAGGGTAGACCGCGCATACAAGTTATTCCAACAGAATAATAAATAATGGAATAAGAGAAGTTCTCTTCATGAATACAAAAGAAATAATACCCCTTACGAGTACAACAAATAATATCCCTTACCGTTTTAAAGAAGAACTAAAATAAAGAAGTAATTAAGTAGCAGAATACTTTTCTTCTTTCTCTCTATAGTTTCTCTCTCTAGAGTTCAGTGAATTCGTAAGAAAATAATGAAGGAATGAGCTTCTATTTACAAGGAAAATGGAATGCATAGTAACTAATTCATGAACGGTCCAGATTGATTTACTTTAATCTGACGGTCCATATTTAAAGAAAAATCTTTTAAATAAAATATAATATATTCTATTTATAGAATAACTTTAATAAAGTATTCTGTTTTATATAAAAAGATGTTTCTGTTTTATTACGTTAATAATACGAATAAAACAAAACATCATTATCGCTAAATAATTCATATTATTAATTGACAATAATTGAATCAAACTGAGTGACTTCTCACATAAACATTAATAATCAATACTGTGTGCTACTGTGCAACCACACGTATTACTGTACTTTTACTATCAAGTAGTTCAACAGTATCAACGGTAAAACTTCCGCCATTATTTTTAATAAAATATTTTTGTCGTTTTTTCAATCCGACAATAATTCCGTTGTGGGGTCCACCAATAATTGTGCCGTCGTACGAATATTTCCCGACAAAAATAATATTCCCCAACCAATAGAATATAATACAACAACTTGTATAGTTTGCAAAATTTATAAATACTACCCACAACTATAACATTATCTCAAATTCACACCATAATATTTAAAAAAATATTTCAAAAAAAATTAAAACTTTATTCATAAAATCTGGGGTTTCACAGGCAGCTTATCAACGAAGAGTAGCTAAGCATTACAACAAGGGGGTCAAGCTCCGCAGATTTGAAGTAGGAGATTTCGTCCTCAGAGAAACCGAAGCATCTACGCCTCAGAACACGGGAAAGCTAATGCCGAAATGGGAAGGGCCGTATGAGGTGATCGAAGTACCAAAGCCAGGGACTTATCGATTAAAGGCATTAGATGGGTCCGAGATCAAGAATACCTGGCATGCCGGAAGACTTCGGAAGTATTTCCAATAGAGATCGAGTCGGTTTACCGAAAGTCTGTACATGATTGTCCATTATCAATAAAAAGTCACTTTTTCACATTCGATCTTCTTCCTATTTGTCCTAAGTTCATAATGGTGTAAGGAGGTATGGTCGGACTCGCTGACCATTCGATGGTAGCCTACTCATTTGTTACCCCGTGTGGTAGACAAATCCTATGGTCCATTTTATATTGTTTTTACCGAGGGCGGTTAATCAATAGGCACCGAAGTAAGGACGGGGTGGACTCGCTGACCATTCGATGGTAGCCTCTTCGGCAGGAGTGTCCTTATGGTTTTATTATACCCTGCGTGGTAGACAAAGTCCATGGTCCTTTTAAGTTTGTTACCCCGCATGGTAAACAAAAGTCACCGAAGTAAGGAGGTACGGTCGGACTCGCTGGCCATTCGATGGCAGCCTTATTGTCAGGAGTGTCCTTATGAATTTGTTACCCCATGTGGTAGACAAATTCCATGGCCCTTGTAATAACCGTGAACTTTAAGTCACCATATATGTATGTACATTATCGATTTTTTTTTAACTTTGTGTTATATAAGGATTTAATATGTGACCACATATGTGAAGTGGTGCATGTGACAATTAACATATATACTATACTTATGGATACATACATTTATAGATTTCATTAAAAATGAAAGCTTTGTAACCTAATTATACATTAGGTAAGACTATTAAATAACCTAAGGGTTATGGTAATACGAAAAAGTTAGTATTTAATATGTATACTAACTTAAGTGGGTAAACATAGTATTTCAAGTGACTAATAATTTTAAACCTAATTCTTGTAAATCTAATTAGGTTATGAGATAAAGTCACATGTATAAGTAATTAAACTTCATATGATTGGAAATGAAAGCCCTAAATAATCAAATTGGGTAACATTATTAAAATTGCTAGACTATGTTTAGTATATAGCCCAAAATAATTAAAGGAGAAGCCCAAAAGAAATAAAACACAATCCAATACTTAACCCACTTGATTAGGGGTATTCTAGACATTTGATTAATCAAAATTGGGCATTTAAAATAAAAGCTAAATGGAGGATATTATGGGCTAGAGGATCCTAAGTGGAATAATTAAGCTAACTTGTCCATTAGTAGAAATTATTAAACACAAGGACAATGTTGTCAAGCTCCCATTGGTTGCCACTCCATTATGCACATTTAATCATGTCTAGCCTAATGGAAATAATAATACAAATTTTTTACCCAATGGACAACAAAATAGTTATGGGAGGAATATTAGTGAATTGCCCATTTCATTCTTCCAACATCTCATTTTCTCTCCATCTTCTTCTTCTATCTTTTGCTCTCAAGCTAGCCAACTTCATAGAGAGAAAAGAGAGAGAGGGTTTTGGTTATAGAGAGAAGAGATAAGAGTGCTAGTTGTTCATGCCTCCTAAGTATATTACTTACTTTGGAAAATCAAGAAAGGTAGCAACTAAGTCAAGGTATAACTTACCTTCATCTTATTCTTTTACTTTATTTTGCTAGCTTGAGTTTTGATTGGGTTATGTACAAATAATCAAGATACACTAGTTCTACATATCATCATGTATGGAACTAAGTAACTAGAGTGTTAGATCAAAGACTTAGAGGAAGAAAATGAGCATATGTCCTCCAAGGGTGAAAACTCTTGTTTTTCTTCCACTAAATCTTGAGTAACTCAAGTTTTACAACTTGGAATTATGATCCGTCGAAGGGGGGTACTAGATATATGAGTTATGTAGTAAACCTAAGTGGTAGAACACAAATCTAGCAAATTTTGAAACTTTTGAGACTATTTTTCCCAAAACAGTCCGCTTTGCATGTTGAGGCTTTGAAAACCCTAAATTAGCTAGTGATCCGTTTTTCATGAGGCTGTTTCAGTCAGTTGCTTGTCTTTTAAAAATCTGGAAAAAATCACAGAGGTACCTTGAGAAGTTATGTACATGTAGGAAAAAGAACGAATACGTTTCGAGTTATGTATTGTGCGTAATGACTATTTCCGTAAAGGACTCCGAAATATTAACCTTCGAATGTCTCACTGTGTATACACTGGAAAATTCCAAAATTTTTACAGTAGCTTCATATATGTTACGAGAGCATACCCTGAAAATTTTAGAGTTTTCTGAGCAAAACTCAATTTATGAAAAATGGGGCAAGATTCGAGTGTTTTAGACACTTTAAAAATAGTAAATCATTTTCTAAAATTCCAAAAAAATTAGGAGATAATTGTGGGTTTATATTCTGTCAAAATCCAGAAGTTGAGAATTTTTGGAATCAGTTTGTTATTTTTCCTAAAAATGGTTAAATTATGAATAAAAAGAAATAAATAGTTAAATGATGTCTTTAATGAGAAAAATATGATTTTTATGCTTAAAGGCTCATAATATATTATATCATGACTATCTTAGGGCATGTTGGTAATTTATAATAATAAATATTATTTATGACCTTTTGTGGATATTAAATAAGGGGTTAATAAAGGATGAACAATTAGAATAAATTATTTATTAATTTAGTAAATCATTGAAATATTATTATAATATTAATAATATTATAATATGATGTTGTTAAGTAAATAAAAATATTAAGATTAAAATTTTATTAAAATATTATTAAATAATTAATAATATTAGATTAAGATATTAATCCTAGATTAAAATATTATTAAAAGATTAATAATATTAGATTAAAGTATTATTATTAAATGATTAAAATATTATTAAATAATAATATTCGAGATTTAATAAAATGTTATTAAATATAATAACATTAGTAAAGGAATAAAATATTATTAAATGATTAATAATATTAGTAGGTGAATAAAATATTAGTAAATGATTGAAAGTATTATTAATTTATTAATGATGTTAAAGCATAAGTAAGATATTATTATGGTAATAATATTAATGCATGATTAAAATATTATTAAGAGGATTAATAATATTAGTAAGGTATTGAAATATTACTAAGATAATAATAATATTAGTAAGTGAATGAAAGTATTATTAGTAAACCAATAATACTAGAAGGTGAATTAAATATTATCTAAGTTAATAATATTATGTGAATTAAAGGTAGTCGTTAATTAATAGTAACACTATCTAGACATGATAATGTTTATAAGAACTAAATGTAATGTATAATATCTATGTGATTACATAATCTAATGTTATGCTTTGACTAATTGAAAGATTAATTTATAGGTCTCTCAAAGGAAGATAATTTAACTGCATAGTGGATAGAAATTTAATTTCGTAACCGTAACCTACGATCGAGGCAAGTTTCCTAACTCAAGCTCGAGTTATTATTTTCAAAGCATGTTAGTGAATAATTATTGATGATTATTCACGTCTATATTGATTATTGAAATTCGCACTTTGTGCAATTGAATTCCGTCCTACTGTTATTGAACTGTGAATTAAATTAAAGTTCTTCATTTATGAACTGTTTATGAAATAGATCTATGCTAATTGTATCAGCTAGATCAAGCATGTCTAAATTTGTTAAATTAAATGTGTTTTAAATAACTGTTCTTATTAAATTGATATAGTAAGAACTCTTGACTGAGAAAAGGACGAATTTGATTAAGGCATGATATCAATGCCGGATTATTAAGTGTTTGTGCATAAATCACGATGTATGAAAGGCTGATCCCCTTGAATACCAAAACTTATTAAGAGGTCCAGTTTAATCACTGAGCACCTTAGCAAATGTTCATGGTTATTCAAAACCATTCAGTTCATGTTATTCAATTATCGAATATTCAATTGTTGATTATTAATTCATGTTCATTCACAATCTTATATTATTGTTGAACATTGAACGCAATATTTCTTTCTAAGTCATGATATATCTCCCTTGTCTATATAAACTTGTGAAGCAAATTAGTTGCTTACTCTTGCTATATCATGACATCTATTTCAGTTAAGCCCGAAGGATCCAACACGAAGGACAAGGGCAAGGGCAAGATCCAGGAGTAATTTAGACTGAATGTCAATTTAGTTATTATCTGATGGAATTTCTTAAGTAAACTATTTGTATGATAAATGGTGTATTTAAAGTTAAGGTTATGGAGACCTTGGGACCGTGTTATGAGACTTTATTATAATGAACAATGTATGTTTATTATTTCGTAATAATTATAGAATACTTATGATGATGATAGATCGTGAGCACCGAATCTGAGGTTAGAGAACCTGGATTTGGGGGTGTCACAGGTTGGTATCAAAGCTGTAGGTTATAAACATTAGGAATACGAAACCTAGGTTATAACCTTAGTAGAAAACTCTTACAGAGTATGTTAGGAGATGGATTATGAAAATTCATCGAGTATGTGTTGTACTTAATAAAATATTGTTTCATTTCATCAATGAATATATTTTATTGTAGTACTGATGTTGTATCCTTGTTTTATAGGATGCCAGGTGATAGTCAGGGGAGCCATTCTGTAAACCAGGAGGAGGTCGTTCCAGAGGAGGTGTCGAACACCTCAAAGGATGTGATGATCAGTAACCTGTTAGAGAAAAACCATGCTCAGGAGCAAAGGATTTTGCAGTTGGAGGCGGAGAATATGAACCATCAGCACATAGATCAGCAGTATAAGGATGCTGCTCATCAGGCACTGATGGAGTTAGCAGAGATGCGAGTCCAGCTAGAGCATGAGAAGGCAAAGTTCGGAGCACTGAGCGTAGAGCATCTGTCGATGCGAAGTGAGTTTGACGTGGAGATTGCCGATAAGATACGGGTGGAGGAGGCATTTCATGAGTCGGCCAAGCGGGTGGACCTATTAGAGATTGCACTAGATGCCATGAAGGTCAGGGTAGAGACTTTAGGACTGGCATTAGACGCAGCGTATGAGGGCCAGCGCAGTGGGGCTAGGAGGGTCCACTCTGAGATAGGAGAGTCTAGTCGATCCGTTCGACGTAGAGTTCTGGAGCAGTTGCTTCCTTAGGAGCCTGTGCAGGTGACCCGGCAGGGCCACCAGTGGTGATGATGTGATGACCCAGTTGTAGATAGATGTATTAGTACCTTTCTTTTTGTGTAATAAGGTTTTATGATGATGTAAACCTCAGCAGGTGTGAGGTAGTAAGTAGTTAGGTACTACCCCTATTTGTGTTGTAGGGAGGTATCATTATGAGTTAATCCCATCTTTTGTGTTTAAAATGGGATAGTAGCATTTATAAAATATACCTATATTAATCATGTAAGTCACTGAAGATTGGTGTATGAATATAAATGCAGTATTATTATGATATGTGTTGGAAAATTTTAAATAGTAAATTGTCTATTTAATGTTATGTGAATCCAGTAGATTGATTTGGGAAAATGTTCTTTAAAAACAAACTTAACCCACTAATAAGGGAGAAAGACTTCCAAATCTTGGTAATTTAAAACTCTCACATAATGATCATCTGATTGTTTAAATAAAATAGCGTGTTACATGCTAAGTAATCATATGATAATAAACCCGAGTAACGTGTTAGAATTTTGTTTCACTAGATAATGCCGCCTAGACGTGGACTGAGGAACCAAGAGATTGAAGAGTCAGTTAATAATGCAGCGGGAGCTCAACAAAACCCAATGCAAGATTTTATCAACATGATGGCTGAAGCCATGAGGAATCAAGCTCAACCTGCAGGAAATCAGGCGGGCAACCAACTAGTCAACTTTAAGGACTTCAAGGCAGTAGGACCGCCAGAGTTTAGAGGAACAACAGACCCGATAGAGGCCCAGACATGGGTAAAGGAGATCGAGAAGGCCTTCGTTATTGCTAGAGTAGCAGAAGAGCAGAAGATAATTTTTGCTACCTACTTAATGAAGGATGAGGCTAACTATTGGTGGGAGGCCAACCAGAACAAAGCCGGAACTGGAATCGTGACTTGGGAAGCATTCAAAAAGTTGTTCTTTGAGAACTACTTCCCTGAGAGTACTCAAGCAAGAATGGAGATCAAGTTTTTGGAACTGAAACAGGAGAATATGTCAGTATCAGAGTATGCTGCGAAGTTCAATGAATTGGCCAGATTCGCTCCACATCAGGTGGACACAGAGGTGAGGAAAGCGAAAAGGTTTGAAAATGGACTAAAGCCATGGATTTATAGTACGGTAGCGGTTTTACAAATCACATCATTCTCAACTCTGTTGGAGAAAGCTCTTATAGCGGAAGGAGGAAGCGAAGCTGTCTCAAAATACAATCGGGAGAAGAACAAAAAGAAAGCAGAAGGTGGGAATCAGAATGTTAGCAGTGGCGGTAGCATCAACAAGAAGCAGAAATGGAGCAGTGGGGGTAGTAATCTGGAGATGCAGCACGGAAGTGTGCAACAAAAGAAGTCGGTGTGTGGGAACTGTGGAAAGGGTCACTCGGGGGAGTGCTTGAAAGGAAAAACGGTATGTTATACATGTGGGCAAGAAGGGCATACCTCACCCAATTGTCCTAAGGTGAAGAAGGGAGGTTGCTTTAACTGTGGTGACGTGGGACATCGAATCAAGGATTGCCCGAAGAAGAAAAGCACGGATGGCGGAAATGGCAACAGGGGCAATAACACTAAGACAACCAGTAGAGGACCAGCCCAGCCAAACAAGCCTACAGCACGAACATTCAATATGACAGTGCAAGATGTCGTGGCATCCAGGGAGGTGGTGTCAGGTATAATTCCGATCAATGATATAAATGCCTATGTGTTATTCGATTCGGGAGCGTCATGTTCTTTCGTATCTGATGAATTTGCTCAAAGATTAAGTTTACCTCATGAACTATTAGAACGCCCAATGAATGTAGAAGTAGCAAACAAAGAAATTATCCCTGTAGACTGCATCTATAGGAACTGTTGTGCTAATGTAAGAGGGTTTAAGCTTAACGTGGATTTGATACCGATTCATCTTGGAGAGTTTGATGTAATCCTCGGGATGGATTGGTTATCAAGTCATGGAGCGGTAATTGTCTGTAAGAAAAAGTGTGTTCACCTAAAGACTCCGAATAAGTCAAAGGTGGTATTTCATGGCAGTAAATCACCGAGACAATCTTGTTGTCTGACGATGATGCAAGCAACTAAGTTGCTTAGGAAGGGTTGTATAGGTTATTTGGCTCACGTTGTGGATACCCACCGAGTCGAGGGTGAACTGGGTCAGATACCTATTGTAAGAGAATTCGTTAACGTTTTCCGAGATGAGATTTCGGGATTGCCACCAGATAGAGAGATAGAGTTTGTTATCGATTTGGCACCAGGGACATCACCGGTATCCAAAGCGCCGTATCGTATGGCTCCGGTAGAAATAAAGGAATTGATGGTTCAACTACAAGAGTTGTTAGATAAAGGATACATTCGACCAAGCGTATCACCGTGGGGAGCACCAGTCTTATTCGTAAAGAAGAAGGATGGGTCATTAAGGCTTTGTATCGACTACCGGGAGTTGAACAAGGTCACCATTAAGAACAAGTACCCGTTGCCCAGGATCGACGATTTGTTTGATCAGTCGAAGGGGGCAAAATACTTTTCAAAAATCGACTTGAGGACTGGTTATCACCAACTGAAGGTGAGACAGGAGGATGTTCCAAAGACGGCATTCAGAACTCGGTATGGACACTTTGAGTTTCTGGTAATGTCTTTTGGATTGACGAATGCACCAGCAGCATTCATGGACTTGATGAACAGAGTGTTTAAACAGTATTTGGATAAGTTTGTTGTCGTGTTCATAGATGACATCCTGGTATATTCAGAGACAGAGGAAGATCACGTTGAACATCTAAGGAAAGTGTTGGAGACGTTGAGGAGGGAGAAGTTGTATGCAAAGTTCTCCAAGTGTGAATTTTGGTTACGGAGAGTGCGGTTTTTGGGTCACGTTATCGACAAGGATGGTGTTTCGGTAGATCCAGCAAAAGTAGAAGCGGTTATCAACTGGGAACAACCAAAGACACTGACAGAAATTAGGAGTTTCTTGGGATTAGCAGGATACTATCGAAGATTCATCCAAGATTTTTCAAAGATAGCATCGCCGTTGACCAACCTTACTAGAAAGACAGTGAAGTTCGTTTGGACAGAAAAATGTGAACAGAGTTTCATGGAATTGAAGAAGAGGCTCAGTCAAGCACCTGTGTTGGCTTTACCGGACAACACGGGAGGATATGTAGTGTATAGTGATGCGTCACACAAGGGTCTTGGCTGTGTACTGATGCAACATGGTAAGGTCATTGCGTACGCTTCACGTCAGCTGAAGGACTATGAGAAGGGTTATCCGACTCATGACCTGGAATTAGCAGCAGTAGTTTTTGTCTTGAAGATTTGGAGGCACTATTTGTATGGTGAGAAGTGTGAGATATATACGGATCACAAGAGTCTGAAGTATATCTTCACACAGAAAGAGCTAAATATGAGACAGCGTCGATGGCTAGAATTGATCAAGGATTATGATTGTGAGATTCTGTACCATCCAGGCAAAGCAAATGTAGTGGCAGATGCCCTGAGCGGAAAAGACAGAGAGAAATTACTGAAGTTGGCCATTCAAGAGGAATTAGTGAAAGATTTCGAATGACTTAACTTAGAGGTTAAGTATCCGATAGAGAGCAACGAGAAATTATTTACAGTGGCAATGAGCCCAACTTTACTAGATAAGATTAAAGGGGCTCAAGAGAAGGATGATGATTGCGACAACATCAAGAAGCAGTTAGCTGAAGGGGATGAATTGAAATACAAGATTGATGGCACCGGACTGCTGAGATTTGAAGGACAAATTTGGGTACCGTTAGTACCAGAACTAAGAGAATAGATTCTGCAAGAAGCGCATAGTACGAGGTACTCGATACACCCAGGAAGCACAAAGATGTATCAAGACTTACGTCAACACTTTTGGTGGCCAAACATGAAGAGAGAGGTTGCAGAATGCGTCAGCAGATGTCTAACTTGTCAGAGAGTCAAGGCAGAGCATCAACGACCGAGTGGATTACTACAGGCTTTAGAGATTCCAGAGTGAAAGTGGGGAGCACATCACGATGGATTTTGTGGTGGGACTTCCAGCAACGCAAAAGGGACACGACGCCATATGGGTGATCGTAGATCGTCTTACGAAGTCGGCTCACTTTTTGCCGATCAAGATCAGGTATAGTCTGGACCAGCTAGCCAAAGTATATATCAAGGAAATTATCTCGAGACATGGCGTACCAGTATCTATTATGTCGGATAGGGATCCGCGTTTCACATCAAACTTCTGGAAGAGTCTTCAAGAAAGAATGAGGACGCAGCTACGGATGAGCACCGCGTATCATCCGCAGACCGATGGGCAAAGCGAGAGAACGATTCAAACACTTGAAGACATGCTCAGAGCTTGTGTGATGGACTTCAAGGGTAGCTGGGAGGATCATCTTCCATTAGTAGAGTTCGCATACAACAATAGCTATCACGCCAGCATCGGGATGCCGCCGTACGAAGCCCTGTATGGAAGAAAATGTAGAACGCCCTTATATTGGGATGAAGTAGGTGAACGTCGACTGTTGGGACCAGAACTGGTGCAGCAGACCGTAGAGACCATCAAGGTGATTAGAGCCCGACTCGTAGCAGCTCAAGATTGCCAGAAGAAGTATGCAGACTTACATCGCCAGAAGAGAGATTTTGAGGTGGGAAGTTATGCATTTTTGAAAGTATCTCCCTGGAAAGGGAAGATAAGGTTTGGAAAGAAAAGTAAACTAAGTTCGAGATTTATTGGACCTTTCGAGATCTTGAAGAAGATAGGCGAAGTGGCGTATGAGGTAGCTCTACCTCCTGAACTGGAACATATTCATAATGTGTTTCATGTGTCAGTACTACGACCATATAAGCCTGATTGCAAGCACGTGATATCGTACGAGCCAATTCAGGTCGAAAGGAATTTGTCGTACGAGGAAATTCCGGTCAAAATTTTAGATAGAAAGGAACAGAAATTACGAAATAAGGTTATACATTCTGTAAAAGTTCTTTGGAGGAACCACAATGCTGAAGAAGCCACGTGGAAACTCGAAGAAAAGATAAGAGAAAATTATCCACACCTTTTTGAGTAACCTTATATGAAATTCCGGGGACGGAATTCTTATAAGGGGGGGAGGATGTAATAACCGTGAACTTTAAGTCACCATATATGTATGTACATTATCGATTTTTTTTTTAACTTTGTGTTATATAAGGATTTAATATGTGACCACATATGTGAAGTGGTGCACGTGACAATTAACATATATACTATACTTATGGATACATACATTTATAGATTTCATTAAAAATGAAAGCTTTGTAACCTAATTATACATTAGGTAAGACTATTAAATAACCTAAGGGTTATGGTAATACGAAAAAGTTAGTATTTAATATGTATACTAACTTAAGTGGGTAAACATAGTATTTCAAGTGACTAATAATTTTAAACCTAATTCTTGTAAATCTAATTAGGTTATGAGATAAAGTCACATGTATAAGTAATTAAACTTCATATGATTGGAAATGGAAGCCCTAAATAATCAAATTGGGTAACATTATTAAAATTGCTAGACTATGTTTAGTATATAGCCCAAAACAATTAAAGGAGAAGCCCAAAAGAAATAAAACACAATCCAATACTTAGCCCACTTGATTAGGGGTATTCTAGACATTTGATTAATCAAAATTGGGCATTTAAAATAAAAGCTAAATGGAGGATATTATGGGCTAGAGGATCCTAAGTGGAATAATTAAGCTAACTTGTCCATTAGTAGAAATTATTAAACACAAGGATAATGTTGTCAAGCTCTCATTGGTTGCCACTCCATTATGCACATTTAATCATGTCTAGCCTAATGAAAATAATAATACAAAGTTTTTAACCAATGGACAAAAAAATAGTTATGGGAGGATTATTAGTGAATTGCCCATTTCATTTTGTAATCACATTTCATTCTTCCAACATCTCATTTTCTCTCCATCTTCTTCTTCTATCTTTTGCTCCCAAGCTAGCCAACTTCATAGAGAGAAAAGAGAGAGAGGGTTTTGGTTATAGAGAGAAGAGATAAGAGTGCTAGTTGTTCATGTCTCCTAAGTATATTACTTACTTTGGAAAATCAAGAAAGGTAGCAACTAAGTCAAGGTATAACTTACCTTCATCTTATTCTTTTACTTTGTTTTGCTAGCTTGAGTTTTGATGGGGTTATGTACAAATAATCAAGATACACTAGTTCTACATATCATCATGTATGGAACTAAGTAACTAGAGTGTTAGATCAAAGACTTAGAGGAAGAAAATGAGCATATGTCCTCCAAGGGTGAAAACTCTTGTTTTTCTTCCACTAAATCTTGAGTAACTCAAGTTTTACAACTTGGAATTATGATCCGTCGAAGGGGGGTACTAGATATATGAGTTATGTAGTAAACCCAAGTGGTAGAACACAAATCTAGCAAATTTTGAAACTTTTGAGACTATTTTTCCCAAAACAGTCTGCTTTGCATGTTGAGGCTTTGAAAACCCTAAATTAGCTAGTGATCCGTTTTTCATGAGGCTGTTTCAGTCAGTTGCTTGTCTTTTAAAAATCTGGAAAAAATCACAGAGGTACCTTGAGAAGTTATGTACATGCAGGAAAAAGAACGGACACGTTTCGAGTTATGTATTGTGCGTAATGACTATTTCCGTAAAGGACTCCGAAATATTAACCTTCGAATGTCTCACTGTGTATACACTGGAAAATTCCGAAATTTTTATAGTAGCTTCATATATGTTACGAGAGCATACCCTGAAAATTTCAGAATTTTCTGAGCAAAACTCAATTTATGAAAAATGGGGCAAGATTCGTGTGTTTTAGACACTTTAGTTCTTAACTTCTTCACTCGAAGAAGCTGGTTCTGGGCATTTACAAGCAGATCTAATAAACTTTTTCCAGTTGGAGGTGCCGGGTCGACAATGGGTGGCGTTGGGTCAACGGTTGGTGGTATTGGATCGATAGTTGGGGATATTGGTTTGACAGTTGGTTCAGATTCTGGAAAGGCTTCAGAATTTGATGAGACGGAAATTGGGCGAGGTCTTCGGATGGCTCTCTTCTTTCGGCGAGGTCGGAGGACTTCTTCCGGGAGAATGGGTTCATCATCTTCGGGTATATGGGTTTGAGTTTCGGTAGTTGGTATCTCAGCAGCTGGTTTGAGTTTGGAAGAGGCTTTCGGCTGTGAAGGTCCAACAATGACCTCTGCAAATTTCCCGGCTACGTTGTCTTTGGGTGGGATCTCCTGTTGAGAAGAGTCGGCAGTAGCTTCCACTGATTTTTCAGCTAGAAAGTCCTCTAAGTCTTTCACCTCCGAAGAAGGTGGTTTGATCAAAGTCACTATAGAAGATCCACAATTCAACATCAGAATCCATACCACACAAATTTTCAAATATTCATAAAATAAATCCGCACTTACGTTTGTGGTTATATAACCATGCCTGCTTGGAGAGAAGCCCATAGTTCCACTCCTCCCTCGGGAAATTGTCAAAAAGCTCTATCATTTCGGCCTCATGTTCTTCAGAAATATCTCCGAAGTCAGTAGAAGTCTTCTCATCAGTGGTCCAATTCGGTAAAGAGGTGATTTCAGGTCCCTTGACGAAAAACCACCTCTCATGCCACCCTCTGTTGCTCGAAGGAGTGTTTACCAACGACCGCCTCTCGAACTTTTCTCCTGATTTTGAAGATTGCTTGCTTATGGTCTTGAATCCTTTCTCTCTGGACTGGCCAACCTTGTACACAGTAAAGAAGAAGTCAAGTGTAGGTTCGACACCCAGCTCGTGGCAGAAGGCTATGAATGCCAGAATATGAATATAAGAGTTCGGCATTAATTGGGCAAACCCCACACCCAGAAACCCTAAGATAGTTACTATGAAAACATAGAGAGGGAATCAAACCCCCTTCTCCAAGATAGTCGTTGTAACAGCCATCCATCCTTCGGGGTGTTGATACATCCTTTCCTCAGCCCTAGGAGCTCTCACTAAGTGGGTATCCGGAACATGGCATCGATCGAATCTTTCGTAACTCCTTTTCAGTGATGATTGACGGAGTGTTGGCATGGGTAAAAAATTCCTTATTCCTAAAAAATTCAAAAGGGGTAAGTCGAGGTTTAGGGGGCATCTTCTTTTTATCTGGAACGACAGTTTGGGGGTTAGAACTCGAAGCTTCTTTGCGGGGGTTTGGGTTAGGCGGAACGGTCGTAATGGGGGTCACCCGAATTGGAGAGCTTTGATTGGCGTCAGGGGTTGCCATTGATCGTATTTTGCAGAGAAGCTAAGAAAAGCTATAGAAGGAAGAAGAAAGCTCTAAGGTCTGAAATTCAAATTGGCATGTAAAACTGTCAAATTTGGTAAAGTTTGTCTTTTATACTGACGGTTACACAGTAATCGAGGGCGGCACATTTAATTGATAGTCATTATCACGAATTTGAAAGGTTGCATTCGGATTAAATTCTAAACCTTTAGCAGAATGGGCCCTCCAGTTGGGTTTCTGGTTTTAATCCATCCTCTCAGTTCCCTTTTCAATTTCGTCTTTCAGCAATTGGGCTTTAGTAAGTTTCATTTTGGGGCCTATTTCAATCTCACCAAATCCTATAATATCGGGGACCACTTATAGTTTTCCATTAAATATCCTATTTGATAGAAAACTAGGGGGCAATGTTGGGACATGATATTTCCCCTGTTGGGCCTTATGGATCAGGCTTAGTTATTTAATTAGTCCATTGGCTCTCCACTATTGGGTCTTAAAGTTATTGGGCCTAATCCTTACATTATATCTCCTTAATATTGGACCAGGTCCATGGGTTGGTCCATTAGATCTTTTAATATCTAAGTCTTTGACTTGTAATGATGAAAAAGGAAGGATGTTGACCAAAAGTCTGCAGATCATTAATGTAGATGGGATTATATCCGGCCGGCGACGTGTACAGTGAAAAAAAGGTGACAACCTGCATACATCCGGCTTAGATCATGTAGGAGTAGGGGGCTGGGTCAGATAAGAGTTGGTGGCACGGTAAACCAGGCAAAAGAGTATAACCTAACAAGGAAATCTTAAAGGGAAGGTACGCATACACACAACCCACAATTTTTATCTCTCTAGAGACACTAGATATTTTATCCTCCATTGTTAAACCTTGAACGGCCTGTACTGACTCTCACGCCTGAGCTATCCCCCGACGGTCCAGCCGTCAAGCATTTGGTATTGACTGTGTTTACTGTGCAGAATTAGGGCGTCTTACGTGATTGAGACGTCACCGAAGATCTTGGCGTTAACAGCTAACGTGGAAGCAGAGTATGGGATGGGAGAAAATTTAGAGCGGGAAAAAGGGGGGAATGTAGACTTATCAATGATATTTTCATTATAGAGTTTTCAACTAACATTTTGTTCTTCATTTCAGGATGAGATTTTGCTGTAGTTGAGATGGACCGCATTCTGTATGCTGTTGTTTTTCATTGTAGGATGAGATTTTGGAATGGACTGCATTCTGTATGATGTTCAAATGTTCTGCTGAATATTTTGCTGAGATGTTGGAATGGACTGCATTCTGCATTCTGAATATTCTGCTGAAATGTTGGAATGGACTGCATTCTGCATTCTGAATATTCTGCTGAGATGTTGAGATTTTCAAATGTTGCTGGGCTACATTTTCAGTTTCTGCCTTTCATTTTGTCTTTGTGCAGAGTAGTGGAGTTGGTTGGCATTGAGATAATATAAAATCAAGTGTGTGCTTTCTTATGTATAAGACCTATATTAGGATGGTGATGTTATGTTCTGCACAATGATATGTTATGTTCAATTTCTAGTATGTGTTCTGCAGTGGAGTTAGTTGGCTACATTTTCAGTTTCTTATCAGTCATGTTATGTTCAGTCATGTTATGTTATGTTCTTCACAATGTTATGTTGGTGATTTTCGTATCAGTCATGTTATGTTCTGCACAAGCTTGTTGGAGCTCATCGACTGTGATATAACCACAAATCTTGGCAGGAGAAACTTATAGACTGAATTTTAGTTACGATTGGATTTATGTGACTCTGTTTCGCCAAAACCGGAGTATTTTTTCTATTGGCCAAAGTTTTTTTTTTCCTTTAAGTTCTTCTTCTGTTTTTTATACAATTTGTTAAATTCTGGCTCCTTCTTTTACACAAAAAAGTCATATTTTACTTTTTTTAAATACAAATATAAGTTTTTTTTGTGGAACAGACCGAGTATATATTTGAGTGGCTACTCCATTTAGTATTTTCTGCTCTCCCCAATATAGACATAAGGACCTCGGGGAGAGAGAATCTTTTTCAGTCACTGCATGTGTGCTTACCCGGGTCTTCCCCTTTTTTGCAATGACCCGCGTTTCTATTTTTTTTTTAAGTAGTCCGTTGCTTGGTCCGCTTAAGTAGTTCATTTCTGAACGTGACTATATATATATATATATATATATATATATGGGAATAATTCATAGCATTTCACACATTTACACGTACATGAATGGTAACGTGCTGGTTCCGTGAATGAGACTAAACTAAAACAATATATTTTTTGATAGAAAAATAAATATTTATATATTGAATATTCTATACGCAATCACGGGGCTATTTTGTCATTTCATTAATCAAATTTAACTATTTGTTACAATGATCTCATTGTGACAATTATAATCACGCTTTTATCCCTTATATATATATGTATATATATGGGGAATGATCTATAAAATCTATTTGCTATGGATCAAAAAGTGGCATAGAACATCTTAATCATTCATTAGAAACATGAAAAGCTGTGATTTAATATTAATATATTACATTAATCCAGTCCGCTAGTACTTCTAGCGGACGGCGTATATTAATATTAAATCACAGCCCTTCATGTTTCTAATGGATGATTAAGATGTTATATGCCACTTTTTGATCCATAGCAAATAGATGCTATAGATCATTCCCCATATATATATATATATATATATATATATATATATATATATATATATATATATATATATATATGGGGGATAAAAGCGTGATTATAATTGTCACAATGAGATCATTGTAACAACTAAGAAATAGTTAAATTTGATTAATGAAATGACAAAATGGCCCCTTGATTGCGTATAGAATATTCAGTATATAAATATTTATTTTTCCATCAAAAAATATATTGTTTTAGTGTAGTCTCATTCACGGAACCAGCACGTTACCATTCATGTATGTGTAAATGTGTGAATATATAAATAGAATTTGATTAGAGATGACTAAGATGCTTAATGATATAAAATTACCTCAAGAGTAGAGGCTAGTAATTTTCATTATTCACTACTATACACAAGCTAGTGGACCATCAACAAGCAATGAATAAGTAGCTAAACACAATAACATCAATATATATATATATACATACATATATATATATATATATATATATATATATATATATATATATACAGTGGGGTTCTTAGGCGGACCAAACAGACGGGCCAAGCAACGGACTAGAAACACGCGGGTAAAATTAGCATCTATTCGGGTCTAAAAAAAACTATTCACAGAACTCTTGCTGCTCTCCAGACCAAACCCTTCATCTCGCTGCTCTCCACAGAGCTGAATCCACCAGAAATTTATCTGCTCTCCGTCTAACCAGAACAAAATGGGCGCGATTCTTGAGGATTGAACCCGAATACTCCCTCGCAAAGGGGCGATTGCTCAGAGGTGAAGCAAAGGGGCTATTTTTGCACAACAATTCTCGCTGAAGCCACCAAAACTCTCGCTGCTCTCCGTCTAACCATAACTCGCGAATCTCCGTCTCAACAGAGCTCTCGCGACTCAGGCGAACTCTCACCCAACTAATTTTCAACAAAAATATCTGAAGCAGACGAGGTAAACTTATGTGCTTACCTTGCTCTTACCCTGCTTTTACCCTGCTTTGTGCTTACCCTGCTTTGTGCTTACCTTGCTTTGTGCTTCTGCTTTGTGATTTGTGCTTACCCAAATTTGATCATTATAGGTTTTAATAAAAATGGATAATGTTGAAGCAGAGTATGGTATGAGAGAAAATTTAGAGCGTGAAGAAGGGGGGAATGTAGACTTTGAATTAGAGAGTGAGCTAAATGAGGAGCAATATGTTGATTTACATCCTAATTTTTCAGATAATATGTATAATCCTCAAGTAGCACCAGAGTTGAAACCAAAAATAGGTCAAGAATTTTAAACAATAGATGATGCTTTTAGTTTCTACAATGCATATGCAAAAGCGAGTGGCTTTAGTGTTCGAAATTGGTTTGAAAAAAAGAGACGGGGAAGTAATGAGATCATAAGGAAAGAGTTTGTTTGTTGGAAACAGGGGAATGCTACAACAGTAGTGAACAATGAGGTAACAAGGCGTAGGGGATCAATCAAAGAGGGTTGTAAAGCAAAACTTGCTATCGTGATGACACCTTCAGACTTATATGTTGTTAGTATATTTGTTGAGGGTCATTGTCACCCATTAACAACTCCACGAAAAACACATTTGCTGCGATCTCACCGCAATATATCAACTGCCCAAAAGGCCCTGAGTCAACAGCTTCAGATGGTAAATATACGATCGCATCAACAATTTAATTTGCTTGGAGTGCAATCGGAGGGGTTTGAGAATATTGGTTGTACGCAAAGAGGTTTGTATAATCTCGAAAGAGATAAGCGCAATGAGATGAAAGGACATGATGGGCATATAAATGAGGATGAAGATCACTGTGTGTACAACATTTCAAGAAAAAGTGGCGGTAATTATCCATTGCGACAAATTCATTATGACAAGGTTAAGGATTTTGCTTCATGTACTTGCAAAAAATTTGAGAGCATGGGAATTCCTTGTAGACACGTGTTGGGATATTTGCACAAAATGCATGATTATGAAATATTGCCAAGTCAATACATTTTGAGTAGATGGACAAAAACAGTTAAATCTGGGGTAGTCGTTGATGGTAGTGGCATTGAGATAACTGATAACAGGTCATATCTACTGAAGCGGAGTCAATTAATGCAACTAGCCTTAGATATGGTTGACAAGACCCTTACTAGCAAAGAAGCAACTAAGGTCTATATTGATGCTTTGAGTGGTGCACATGATAAAATTAATCAAATGATTAGTTGTGGTACAAGTTTTGTTGATACTGTAGAAAGAAGTCAAATTCCAAGTGTAGTTGCTTCAGGGAGTGGGGGTAGCAACTACTACAACGAACCGAGTCAAGTGCGTGCAAAGGGTTGTGGTAAAAGGCTTAAGGGAGGGAAAGAGAAAGCATTAGGGGGACCAAAAAAATCTAAAGTTAGACGGTGTAATGGGTGTGGTTTGGTTGGCCAAACGCACGACAAAAGAAATTGTCCCATGCTTACAAATCGGTAAGAAATTTGAAAATTTTGCATTAGTTTTCATATATATTGTTGTATCTAATTGTGCTTATTAGATGTAATTTTTGTTACAGGAATTCACCTTGTCATAACGGCGCAACTCCCAACCCAAGTGTAGATGTTGATAGTTATTCATCTCTAGGTGATTGTATTTTGTCAACTAACATTGTATTTTGTTACTGGAATTATGTACTGATTATGTACTGCAATTATGTAATGTTTTCAAATGCAAATATGTACTGATTTGAACTGGAACTGGAACAGGAGCAGTATGAGGGAATGAACTGGAACTGCAATTATGTACTGCCTGTGCTTCGACCGTAAAATCAATTCTGAAGATTTACTGAGGGAATGAACTGCAATTATGAGGGAATGAACTACAATTATGTACTGATTTACAACTGTAGAAACTGTATTTTTTTACTTTTGGATATTAGACTATGTATGAATACATTGGTTTTATGACAGGGTCTCTGTTTTCTTTGTGCTTGAAGTAATTTTTTACTTGTTTTTCCTATGTTGAGGCAGGGAGTTCTTGTTTCCATTGAGTCATCATGTTGGTTGTGCATGTTCAAATTGGTATCTTGGTGGACAATAGCTGTTTTGACAATAGCTGAGAATTTCTCTGTCTCGTCTCTTGTCTACTTATCCCAACGTTGTTGGCTATGGCGTCACATTTTTTGGTTACTTGTCGGTTGCGTCTCTGGCATCAATTCTCTTCTCAGACTTGGTTCAGTCGTTTCTTTTTCTGCTCTTGTCGTTGTTTTTAGCTGGGTTGCTGCTACATTTAGTTCAGAAGAGATTAATGGGTGAAATTGGAGGATTCAACAACCTAAGCAGGCGCATCAAAAGATTTTTTTACTAGTGTTTTTATGGACAACAGAGATATTCTTCCGATGTCCACCAATTTATAACAGTCATGGTCTAGTGTCAAAATTATGTATCCATTTCATGTGTAGCAAGTAATAGTTTTGTTTTGGCAAAATAATTTGCAGGTTAAGGATTTCGGAGTTTAAAATTAGTGCATGAGTCCCTATGGAGTGGTTATCATGTTAATCCATTGTTGTGAATTTGTGATGTGTTTTAATACTAGTTTGCAGAGATGGAAGAATTCTCTTATTAGCACAAAATAACATTGAGATTTTTAGGCCAAAAGCAAAAGCAGGTTAATTGGTAAAATAGTAACAATTTTAAAGATAAATCCATGAGAAATGTATTTATTTATTTATTTAAAAAGGGAACCAGTTGTTTGATAAACATTTGTTTTCAGCTCCACGAAGTAAAAGAGAAACTTTTTTGCTCTAGGTACAGATTTAGTGACATTGTAGCCAACTGGGCATGCCATCAGCCAAAGGAACTAGAGCTAAACAAGCAACAAGACTTTGGAGCTATGCGTTATTGGAAAAGTAGTAGCAGACCACAAAACAATTTTAGAACAATTATCCAAATGAATTAGGAAGAATAATACAATTACTCGCAATATTTCAATACAGCCAGTAAGAGCAATATAATAATACTAGTCTAGTCGCAGTTTGATGTACAGACCAATAAAATATTTCTAAATTTTGGGCCAAATTTATTAGCCTCACTTAAATGTAAGAGTTACTCTCTTTCCCTCCACTGCAAACTTCTGACTGCCTTCAAGCTGCATCAATAAAACAAAACTATCAAGGCTGACTAAATAAGGATTTTTTTTTAATTAAGATCGAGTATTATGGTTCATCTTCGTAATGCAGAATACCAAAACTATAGCATGAGCTGACAAAATTGTTCCACTAGTAGCAATGCAGTAACTTCTGTTTCAAGAAAGTAAGAGCCTCTCTTCTTGAAGAGAAAATGGAAAAAATAGAAGATTGTTCATCCATAAGAGCTTTTAGCTGTTTCAGCTTTAATGACTCTCCGGGAACCTATAAACAAGAAATTAATCAGGGGAAGAGAAAGAAAAGATAAATTTTAGAGAAGCTCACAAGATCAGAGAATGCACTTGACCAAGAACTGAAGAAGCTGTCTACACAGTTTTTTTAGCTTTACTTTTGGTTCATCTCTCTTGCACTTCTCTGACGTGAATTGTCGTACATCTTATTTAGAAAAATAAAAAATGCATTAAAAACTGGAATAAGAAATAGTGAAATACACAAGAAGAGATTCAGAAACTTAGAAGTGTAGGAAGCACAGATCTGAGATCTTCGTCCCCGAAAAAAAAGTAATACAAATACTACAATACGAAAATGGATATAAAAAATGTAAATGCCTTACTAATGGAGTGTAGAGTCCCATCACAATGCACTGATAAAATTGTTTCCCCACAAAAGGGGCAAAGAACACAAAAAGAAAATCCCAATGCCAGAAATACAGAAACAGCAACTACTCCAAGCACTTGGTGGGAAAAGGAAAGCATAAAAAAGAAGTCTCTTGGTGGTGCAAGTACTCCAAGGTTCTTTCATCAGAACCTGAACGTCAGTACAATAAAAACTTTAGTGATGTACACACCTTCTAGCTTCTTCATCCCGTAGTTTAGCATCCATCTCTTTGTTGGGAGGATATTTTGGAAGGCTTGAAGGGTCACAAGCAAAAGGTATGGTTGTAAAAAACTGAAAAAACATACAGATAAAGATATGGTCACAAAGTATTAATATACTACTAAACTCTGGGATCAAGAAAGAAACAATATGCAGGCAAGATGTTTTGATGTATCAAGTTCTACTACAAACTGTTACAAGTGTAAAACAGGGCATGTCCTTACTAGTTCTGCAATATCCATGTAAAACAGGGCATGTCCTTACCAGTTCTGCAATATATACTGCAGATTCAAAATAGATGCCCAAATTAACAATACGAACATACCAAAAAATAGGAGCATACCAAAAAATTCCAAAACAATCAAACACAAAATAACATAAAAAACGAGAAAAAAAATAAGAGCCAAAAGCAGGGATTAAAGAACTATAACTTCCAAATCAAATTCACATAATAATATCAAAAACTAAGAAAATTATGATTGGAATTAGAAATACAAACCTAATCCAAGATAGCTAAATATATAGAGCAATTGCAATTATGCAATTTCACAATATATGCGTATCACGTACAGTACATACAAGCTAGATAAGGAAGAAAAGACTTTTTCAAATTTCTTGCATGTGGCTACTACCGCTTTGTGTGGTGGGGCTTGTAAATAGAGCACAAAATCAACAATACACTTCCCCCAAAAACAAACC
This sequence comes from Panax notoginseng, assembly GCA_016801055.1. Lineage (NCBI taxonomy): Eukaryota > Viridiplantae > Streptophyta > Magnoliopsida > Apiales > Araliaceae > Panax > Panax notoginseng. The sequence continues at coordinate 137,386,441 of CM029023.1, forward strand.
CTAGATCTTTGTAGCAAAACAAACCCCAAAACAGAAATTACAAAATTAAGTAGCAATCTTTACCTTCCGATTCTCTGTAGAAACCTTTCGCTTCCAATTTGCAACAGAACCTATTCGAATACCTTCTTGCCTTCCGATTTGCTTTAGGCTTGCTTTGAGAGATGGGGAGGGAAAGGTCGCTTTGAGAGAGAATCGGAAGATTGGGTTTGCGAGAGGGAGTCTTCTGAATCGATTATTTTGAAACGCGGGTGAGGGAGTCTTCTGCTCGCTTGGAGAAAGGGGGAGGGAAAGGTTGCTTTGAGAGAGAGAGAGAGGGGGAAGAGAGAGAGAGAGAAAGCGATTCTTTTTGTGACCCGGGTCTTTGCTTCATCCCCTTTTTAACTCGCGTGTTTCTTTTTTCCTTTAGTCCGTTTGGCAGTCCGTTAATTTGGTCCGCGGCAGATCCGGACTGTATATATATATATATATATATATATATATATATATATATATATATATATATATATATATATATATATATATATATATATGAAATGTAATTTAATTCTTTGTTATCATGTGACATATAGATTTTCTGATAACAAATAATTAAATTAATTAATTATAAAATATATTAATTAATGAATAATTTTGCAAATGTATTTATATAAAATTAATGAATTCATATTATTTCTTTACTTTTTAAATATTTTAAGTTCACTTTAAATATATAAAATTATCTAATATTTTGAAATTATTATTATTATTTTGAAATTATTAGTATTAGTCTTATTATTATTATTATTTTAAAATTATTATTATTTAAAATTCATTATTATTATTATTATTTTGAAATTATTATTATTATTTCGTAATATTATTTTTTTGCCGTTAGAGTCAACTGATTTGGACAGATTTTGTAACGGTTTGTAAAAAAATTACAGTTCAATGAGTTAATCGTAAAAAATTCAGTTCAGTGATGCATTTGTAGACCGAAGTGGAGTAGAGTGGAAACAAAAATATTTAACCTTTTAATTTTTTAATTTGTGTGATTTAGTGTTTGAGTTTTGAATGCACCTTTTCTGACCATTAGTTGATTTCATTTCAGTATTATCAGAATTTTAATGGCTTAAGATGTTGCACGAAAGGCATTTATACTGGTATTTATTATGTATATTCATGTATAATTAGTGCAGTGTCCAACATTTTGAGTCTCACCTAACTTCTCGCTCTATTAAATTTAACAGTAAGAATGATAATGTAACATTCATGATCATTATCATTATCAATCTTACTGTTTTCATGAATGTTATCGGAGAGAGAAATATTATCTTGATTTGGAGAAAACTCTTTAAAGAACTTATCTCTATTATTTGGTATCCATAGTTTAATATTATAGAGCCTAAAAAATTAAAAAAATAAATTTGGATCATACCTAGCATCCATTACTGCGGACGACACTTATTTAAAAATTACGTCGTTTTTCAATTGGTCAGTCATACCTAGCGTCTGCGATTTAATATTGTGGACGACACCTCTTTTAAAACGGCGTCGTTTCCCAATTGGTCAGTCATACTTAGCATTCACAGTTTAATACTGCGGACGATAGACTTTTATAAGTAATGGTATTTTGGACATTTATCTCGTCCGCAGTATTAAACTGCAGAATACTGTAAACTAAATTGCGGACGTGGTTAATTCTCTTAACCATTCGATATACGGATAGACGGTCACGATGTGTTGTAAGGATAGCTTTAAGTTGATAACGTTAGTTATGAATCAGTTCCTATATATATATAGGTAAATGATTCATATCATGTATTTGTTATGTATGAAAAATGGACAAATAACATCATAATCATACATTAAATAAAATAAGTGCTGAGATTTAAAAGGCAAATTTGTCATCAGCTAGTTGAACTAGCGAACGCATAAAAAATAATTTTCGGACCAAATTACCCCCGAGTCTCAGTAACGCTTCGGATATGTTTTCAGCCCATCCGCTAGTTCAACTAGCGGAACTCGAAAAGTGCAAATATTACACACGCGAATATTAAGCAGCAAATCTCAGATCCAAAGCAATCCCAAATATTATGCTAGAAATATCAGATCTGAAAATCTCAAATCCAAGGCAATCCCAAATATTACGCTAGAAATATCAGATATGATTCAAATTATCTTCAAGCACATAGAATGCCCTAAAATCCTAAACCCCTCTACCTCGTTCTCTTCACCGCCACTTTCTCCCTCCTTTTCGTTCTCCTCCGTCAGCCGCTCAATCAATTGTAGGGGAATTGAAGGCACTGATTTCGAGTCAATCTGGAACGCGATTGAGTCGTCGAAACGATGAGAGAGAAAACCTAGAGAGAGATTCGGTTGGGAGTGCGTCAAATCCATGAGATACAATAAATCTTCAAAAATGAAATCCAAGTACCCTAGGAAAGAGAATCGCTTATAGCTTCGACAACAGTAACAACGACAAAATCGTTTAAAGTAATTACAGTAGCAATACTTGTGGTGCATCAATTGGATTAAAGCAGAAGCAGCTTCCATCAGAATTCTTCAAAACCCTATCTCTAAACAATTCAACCTATAGAAATATACTTATATAATGAGATATTTGGATATGAAATTTTGAGTATTCTATCCTTTTGTTATTCCCAATAAGACTGCTTGGGCAATTTGATCCGAAAATTATTTTTTATGCATCCGCTAGTTGAGCTAGCGGATGGCGAATTAGCCTTTTAAATCTCAGCTCTTAATTTATATAACGTATGATTATAATGCTATTTGTTCATTTTTCATCTATAGCAAATATATGCTACGGATCATTTCCCTATATATATATATATATAAAAGAAAGATTTATAACATGTATTTGTTATGGATAAAAAATAAATATGCACCATCTCTATCGTCCACTGCAAGAACCAACGGGGCCGAAATTAGTATTGGATTTGTTGTTCTGAATCTGGCCTAAGCATATTTATGGGTTTGGTGGCCAGTCGAACCAGCCCAGCCTAGCCCAATCTTAATACAAAACTGAGATTATTTTGAAAAATTTATTCAGCCCGCCTTTTAGATGCTTTTATTTTTCTCAAATTATTTGACGTTTTATATAATTTAGGAGAATTAGCTACAATCTTTTCAAAATTAACCTTTATGACATAAGAGTATCTTTAACAGTAGTAGCATAAAAACTTTTTAAATTAAAATTTGTTGACCTCCGTGGCAATTTGAAGAGTATTATTTACTACTTTCACATTTTGTGTCTCATTAGTCTTTTTAATTTAATGAGTTGTACATCAAACCCATCAAGCAAAATAAATATTTTTAGTATTTTTTAAATGATTTTGATTCTCTCAAAAATAAAATAAATATTTTGAAGAGAGAGAATGATGTTGTAGATTTGAAGAGAGATGATGACCAAGGTTGATGAGTCTATTGGAGATAATTTTTCTGATGTGACCCACCTATTTGAGTATCCCAAAGTAATTGAAGAAACAGTTGAAAATTCTCTAAGTATATGGTAAATGATAATATAGATAATTAATACTATATTTAATGCTACATAATTATTTTTTTAATTTTTGAGCACATCTTTAAAACGTTATATACAAAAACTAGACATGAATATATTTGAATTTTATTTATTTATATTTTGATCCCAACGATTGATAAAAATATAAATAAGTAAAATTCAAATACATTTATACCAAATTTTTATGTCTAGTTTCTATATTCACTTAAAAACGTTCCGGTCATATATAATATATGAGACAAGGAGTAAAGATTATGCGTTTAATAATTTGTAAAGGTAATTATTTTTAATTTGTCACTCAAATATAGTGCCACTAATTAATGCACATATAATGATTGTTATGAATATTCACGTTAACGTCACCGTGTGAGGGAACGTATATTGATTAAAATTTGATAAAGATTAAATATAGTTTTAAACTAGATACAAACCCGTACTTTGCGGCGGGATTATTCATTTTGTTAATAATAAATTTATACATGCAATTAATAAATTAAAATATAATAAGAAGATGATAGATTGTTGTGCGATTATCAAATTTTAATAGCATATGCTATATAGTGTTGCATAAAAATTTTGTGCTCAAATACATATCTAAGTATATAATTAATCTGATCACTAAATCTTAGAACATTACATAACAGTTGTTTGTGTGTGTTGTGTGTGTGTGTGTGTGTGTGTGTGTGTGTGTGTGTGTGTATATATATATATATATATATTAATGTCTTGATAAAAATGTTTATAATGTAACCAATATGGTTAAAAATGGGTAACTCTTTCATTCTAAAGCACTAATAAATATTTAGAAAGTGTCATGCACAATGTCATCGAATTGTTATATTGATATGATTGCTAGTGGTATATTTGAAGTCTATTACACATTACACAAACCTCACCAAGCCTCAAATATCTTACACATGTACTTGATGCATTTTGAAGATCCATGTCTCGTATACGCTTACTTGCACCAGAATTCTAACATCCAAACGAATGGGAAAACAGCGAAATAATGTCTCAGTTTCGGTCCTCAGACATGAAGGGAAAGCACATGTTACATGCAAAAACTGAAAAGCACGAGAATTAATAATTATGTTGGATCTTCATGTCAAACAAACACCATATCTAAAAATATAGTAGTATAGCATCGTGTCATCCATAACACAAAGTTATAGTTAAAGAACGAATACATTGCCTCATTAGTTTTTTTGTCAATTTTTGACAATTGTATAGGCACTCACAGTATTACCATAATGCCAAAAAAATATATTAATGACGATTAAAAAGATTTACCGGATGCTAGTACTTAACAAATCATGCAAAGCTACAATCCATATAATAGAATGCAATAAATGAAGAAGTCATAAATATAAACACCATGGGATATAGTCCCCAAAATGAAGCCATAGCCCCTCCCATTGAATGCATTGTCCCATAATCTGAAAGTTTTCATATAAACCCTTTGCACTTTCAACAGTATTTAGAATTGTAGGGCGCAAAATTTTGTTGTGCTAAGCAGGATAAAATCCATGATGCACCTGAAATAATGCAAGAAGCATGACAACAAAAATTTAACTCTGCCAAGAACTGCATACACCAAATTCATTGTCACATTACCATTGAACTATAGGTACCAGGATTATCATATTTAAGCTTCTTCCAGTTTTGATCTTTTTAACAATCATTGCAATCTTATAAATATTTACGACAAGAATCTGGACAATAGTGAGATATAAGAATTTGGACATACTTAATAGTTGATTTCAACATTGCCTAAACTATCAACCAAATAAATAATTATCTTTTCATAACTCTTTTATAGGAAATAATATTGTCCGAGATAAAAAAAAGTCTCACACTTAGCTAAAAATTCATGTGTTTGTCGGATTGAAAACTAACAGAACATAAAAGAATTTAGCTCCTATATTAAATAAAAATGAAAAGAATTAGTGTAAAACACATACGAAATGGACTTACATAGAATTTCAAATACTATCATCCAAAAAGTAAAAGACAAACCTATTATACTCTTATTTAAAAAAAATTCAATGGTTATACATGAATATATATACACATACAAAAAAATGAATATACATAAACTCTACTCAGTACATGTATTAACAAAATTTTGAGTTGAATGTATAATAAAAACTAAACAATTTTGTAAGGGGTAGTATTGAGAGTTTGTCGGTTTATTTTTGTCTTTGCAACTGGAATTTGGCTCGATCGAGATAGCTTTGTAAATGCATATCATAGATTTACCTAAAAAGATTCAAATAGATTATAGTAAAAATTTCATGAGATATAATAATAAAATAATCAGGATTTACACTAATAATGAGCAGTAAAAAGATAATAGCCAGAAACAGTCAAACATTTCTATATTAAATTGTGAAAAACTTTCTGAAAAACTACATTCTTTGTAGTATTATATGTTTGTCCATCTTTGTCACAAATTAGTATTTTTACTCCACTCTTGCTTGTAACTCTTGATACTGCTACATACAATTGATTATGGCTAAAAATTGGACGTGACAGATATAGTCCAACATGTGAGAGAGATTGTCTCTGACTCTTATTAATTGTCATAAAAAAGCAAACAACCAAAAGAAATTGTCTTTGTTAAAATTTTAAAGGTAATCTAATGTTTGATGGTGTTAAGACCAAGCGAGGTATGAAAACTTTATGTCCAAAATTGCTGACTGAAATTATTTTTGCTTCTATCAGATATTTTTCCAATTGAGTTTACTATTAATCTCGTGACATTGCACAAACCAGATCACTGATCTATATTTCGGAGTAACATTACAGGAACCCCAATATTCAACGTTATCTTGTGGTTTGACATTCTAGAAGATGTAATGCTATTCAAAAATTATAGGGTGTAAATGCCTTCATAGCTGTTTGAGTTTTCATCAACCTACATAGGACATCTTAGATATGGTACTTCATCACCTGGTCATAAATACATAACATATTCGTTCACCTTATTTATAGCATCAAGTGTAGGAGCTTGGTCTTGGAAATAAAAGACGTTCTCAAAATTTTCCAATAAATTAGGATATGTGATATCAACAATTGCTGCAAGGGGATTGATCGGATATTTGATAAGAAAATTAGGATAAATAACGGAGAGTAATGATAATAGCTCAGTAATGATAATATCATAAAATAGTGATTTTAGAAGATAATAATTAAATTAAAAAATATAATATCAAAACAGTTTACATTACCAAAATAGTTTAGATTTGTAGTGATTTAGAGGATTATACATTTAAAATATTAATTTGGGATTAAAAAAAGTAGTGATTTTAGTAGATAATAATTAATTTAGTAATGATAATATTACAACAGTTAACATTATTAGAACAGTTTAGATGTATAGTGATTTAAGAGATTATAAAATCAAAATAATAATGTAGGATTAAAAAGTAATGATTTTAGAAGATAATAATTACGTTATGATAATATAAAAATCGTTTAGATCGAAAAAGTAGTGATTTAGTGGATTATAAAGTCAATTTAGTAACTTATGATTTGTATTATTTGTTATTTTAATTTTGTTTTAAATGTTTTAAATTGTATAATATTATTTTGTAATATAATTATAAATGGTATAATATTATGTTGTAATATAATTAAATTAGTAATGATAATATCTGCACAGTTTAGATAAATAGTGATTTTATTATATACGTATATTATAATATTATACCATATATGTATGATATAATGTATGGTATAATTATGAATTTTACAATATTAGAAAAGTAATTATTTTAGGATATAATAATTATGTTTTAACATAATTAAATTAGTAACAGTTTAGAAAAGTAGTGGATTTTAGGGTTTATAAAATAAACATATTAGTGCAGGATTATATATATATACGGTGGATCTTAAGCTCACTCCTTATTCAACTCACCCGAGCACACCCCCCTTTTAGTGATGGACTTGGTGACGGTTCGAACCGTCGTCTATATTTTTAGCGACGCTATATGTTGTCCGTCGCTAAAAGTATAGATGACGATTGTATGACTGAACCGTAGCCGAGTCCGTCGCTAAAGAAGGGTGAGCTCTGGTGAGTTGGATAAGGGGTGAGCTTAAGATCCTAACTCTATATATATGTATGATAATGTATGGTATAAGATTATAAATGGTATATAATACTGTAAAATTCTAAAAATTGAATTTATTAGGTTGTCACTGTTAGTAATGTTGGAACTTATATATATGCATGATATAATATTATAAAATTCAAAAACCAGTGTAATTATGTAACAGTTGACATTACCAAAACAGTTTAGATTTATAGTGATTTAGTAGATTATAAATTCAAAATATTAATTTGGGATTAAAAAAATAGTGATTTTAAGAGATAATAATTAAATTAGAAAGGATAATATCAGAAAAGTTGACATTATCAAAACAGTTTAGATTTGCAGTGATTTAGGGAATTATAAAATAAAAATATTAATTTGGGATTAAAAAATAGCGATTTTAGGATATAATAATTAAATTAAAAAGGATAATATCAGAACAGCTGACATTACCAAAACAGTTTAGATTTGTAGTGATTTAGTGGATTATAAATTCAAAATATTAATCTTTCAAAATTAATATGAAAATATAATGAAAAATCTGAACCTTAATGGTTCATAATATGGAATTATTTAATTGGTATATTAAAATAAATATGGAAATATCGAAATCTTAATTAAGCCTAAGCTTACTTTCAAACTGTCCGATTCAATTTGCAATTGGTCTAATTAATTAATAGAGATCATATTTCATGATTTAAGAAGTGATCAATGAAATGGTAATGAGTTGTCTATCCGAGTTGTTAAAAGAGATTAATTTTTTATTCATTTCGTTCCATATTAAAAGTTCCTATTATTTAGTGAATTCTGTTTGAATTATTTCCTTAAGAACCATGACTTCTTTATTGGAATAAATCAATTTGTAATAAGTTAATTGAATGTTATATTCCATAAAAATTATAAAAAGTTGTCGATTACTTTGTTGATTGAATCCTTCAAGGATTTATTTTTTAAGTAGCATGATTCAATTGGATGAAAAAGTGTTGGTCGCGTAATTGGCACAAAGAATAAAATAATAAATATGAAAATGTTTTAAAATGTTGATTTTTAGTACTTCCAGTAATTGATGGAGTTGGTTAGAAAATAAATTTTTAAAAGATTTATTATCTTTCATATATCTAACAAATATTGTTTTCATAAATCTTGGGATAAGTTTTATATCATTTAAGTATTCCATAATTTATTAATTGATTGAGTTTTCTATAAATTGGTTAAGCAAATAAATTTTAATATCATTAGAATCAATTAGTGTGGTTCAAATAATTGGAAGAATTTTTGGAAGCTAATAGATTGAAGTTTTAAAATGAATATGGAAATAATTTTTAATTTTATGGAACTATGAAAGTAATTAATTAATCATGGAATAAATTTATTAGGCACATGAAAAGTACGTAAAATAAATAAAAGTCTAATATTAAAGGAAATTTACTTTTCAAATAAGTAAAACTAATTTTTCATAAAAAACAAGTTGGCCCTATCGTGTTTAAATTGATCCAATCTGGTTGTTGTCTAAGAGAGTTATCTAATTAATGGATCCTAAAATAATGTGGCTGTTGATAATATCCATGAAATAAGGTGATCAATATATAATAGCCTAAGTAATTGTCAAGGGTATTTTTGTCAAAGGCAATAAGAAGCATTAATTAGGATGGACATGTGTTAAATTTATAGAAGGACATGTGTCAATATATTGTGCCATGTACTGTGATTTAGTATATATAATAGATTTATTATATATATGTGAAAGCTCTTCAATTATCGACAATTAATTTTAAATTAAATATTTTAATATAATTAAATACATGATGTGAGATTCACTGTATACTCATGTAAGAGAGGACCATGTAAAAATATCAATTCTCAATTTTTATTAAACTTTCAAGAACAACGATAAATATTCAAATTTGAATTTCTATTTAAGCTTTTCATTCGAGAACTTTTTCTTTTTTTTTAATATTTGAATATTGTCTAGACTCACTTTCTTAACATGAGTTTTATATCAGAGATTAGAATCTGTATCAATAGTGGAGTATTTGTAATGGTTTCATTTTTAAAGATTACAACGGTAATAACCCAGATTTTTGTTAATAATTAAATATTAATTAATTTTATTTTATAAAATTATAATTGAATTATAAAAAGTTAAGTTATTTTTTTTATTTCCTTGTTTCGATTGAAAAGTTAAAGTTTATTTTATACTTCCGCGATTTATAAGAGTATTATTGATTATTTAAAATTAACTTAATGTATTTATAAATTTAAAATTAATATGAGTTGATATAATTTTAATTAATATAATAATAAATATTTTAAATATATAGAAACTATTATATATTATAAATTTATAAATAAAAATATTTTAAATTGACTTTTAAAAGTTATTAACGATCTTATGATACAGAAGAAAGAAAATATTATTTTGCATGCAGATGAGCAATGAGGTTGATAGTTTCTCCAATTGATAAATATGCTAAGTAAAATTTAAATTTTAAAAATGAATAAGACCAGAAAGTGAAGACAGAAAATAAGAATATGTTTTAAATTGTTTAATCAGATGGAGCGTATATAATCACGTCCTTTGCTAAATTTTATTTATTTATTTTGACTTATTATAAGGTGCTTTTATGATTTACGAGTTACGACAACTATATTAACATCTGTAATTACAGTAAATCATTAAAATCAAGTTTTAGTTTCTACTTAAAAATTTGATGCAAGTAACTAATTAATTAATTGTATATAGCTTAGCATGTTTGATTAGTGGGCCACCCATTTTTTTATTTTTTTATTTGCTTTTTTTTTTAAACAACTAAATTTTTTTTTAATATTTTATGGAACTGAAATTTTTTCATAACACAATGTTTTGGACGTGTTTTGAATACCTATACCAAAAAATGGTGGTACAGTCTGCACAGACTATATATACATGTTTTGTTATATGTACCCAAATCACACCCAAAACACTGTATTATGAAAAAATTTCAATTCCATAATTTTTTTTTATTTATTTTTAGTTGTTTTAAAAAAAAAAGCAAAAAAAAAAAGTCCGGATTTTGGTCCGGTCCAGGAGTCCGAACTTGATCCGGCCTATATATATATATGTATCAACTACCAAGATCAAATGGGAAAATATTTTTTTATCCTTTAAATTGGTTAGAGATTAAGAATTTAAAATCTAAATAATACTTTATCCGTTTTACAAATATAGTAAAAACAAAATCCTCTTTTGCAAGATTTACAAATTAATTTTAAGGATAACTTTTTGCTTAATAATTATTCATCTATTATCAAGTGTTTTATAGTGATGATATGATGATCATAAAATTATTATTTTAAATTTGAGAATATTGTCTTACTTCATGATATCACCGTGGATGGTGAATGATGAGATTTTTCTAGAATAAAAAACTATTCCCTCCGTGCTTTTGTACGTGTCGTTTTAGAAAAAAATTCTAATATTAATAAAAACAATTAATATTTTATCTGATTGACAAAAATAATTATGAAATTTCAACACTATCCTTCTAAAATTCTTTGAAAAAGATGAAAGAGAAACAAGTTTGTAGTCCCTCGTTCCTATGATAAAAGTCTTTATTACTATTTTAGGTAGTCCCATGTTAAATGTCCACTTTCCTTTAATAACCAAACTTTTATACATTTTTTCCTATTATGCCCGTAACATTAAATATCTCATACTTTTCTTATTTTAATTCTCTCTCTATATTTAATAAGTATGTAGAGAAAATATTTTGAATTGAATAGCTAGAAAGTCACTCTCTCACCTACATTGAAAGTAATTAATGACATATTATTATGAGCAATTTTGTCATTTCATTCGTCTTCTTAATATGCGTGAAAAATTCATCATGACTTTTATCCTAAGACGGAAGGACTATTTAATACAGAGATAATATGAGAAATTAAATCATTAATACTTTCTTCAAATCTACAAAATGACAACGGAAAATAAACAAATTTCACTCTCTAAGATAACATGTAAAAAAGAACAACAGACAACAGACGATCTTCTTTCTTGTGGTGTACTTGTCTCATGAATAGTGGCCTTTGAATCTTATAATGGACGGCTAGATCACAATTGAATTGATAGGGCTCTCATTCAATTTTGCATATGGATCACTCCTCTCTCTCTCTCTCTCACTCTCCCTCTCTCTCTCTCTCTCTCTCTATATATATATATATGAACGCGGTCCTTATTTATTAGAGGCAAAGTATAGATAGCATATATCCTAGCATTGGCGGTCATTGAATTCCAATTGCGGCGGAGGTGGTGGTGGCGTTAGAGCTAATTAGTACTGAATTTTTATGCTGAGCCTGAGGAGGTGGGTCAAATCTGACTATATCGCTTTCGAAACCACAAAGTAAGTAGCTTGGAGGTAGGCATGGCACAAAAGATTGACCATATTTATCCAGGCAGAAATATATACCTCGAAGCACATACTTGTGACCAAGACTGTAACCTATATATTCGCATTCGATAAGTGGACGGAGATTTACGACTTTTGTGATCGCTTCAACTATCTTACCACGTTCATAAAACTTGCCATTCGGAACAATTCCTGCATGCATTCACGTTCATTCATTCGTTCATTATTTTTTTAATTTGCATAATTCATTTTATGTTAATTAATTATAAAAATAGTTAAACAAGATAGATCAATATCAGACCAAAAAAATTAAACATAGACTGGTCGTGACTAGGGAATCAAAGTTTTTTGAAAAAATTTGAAGAGATCGAAAAAAGGCAATCTCCCTACACTCACATTAATTATGTTTAGTAAAATATTTTTAAGATATATAAATCAAAACATGCATGCAGAATTTACAGAGACAGACGTTCATATATATATAATTAATATTAGAAAATTAGCTAGCTAGCTAGCTAGCTAGCGAGCGAGCTCTAATAATTATAGCAAGTTAACTACACATATTATTATTATTAAGTGTTGAGTTGCGTTGAGGTTTTTTTCTTTAATTAATTATTTATTCTGTTTAATTTAAAATATTTTGAGATAAAATAATAGTTAATTCCTCCTCAACAAATTAAATTAACAAATCACCTGATCGGGCAAGTATACTCAATAGGTCAAATTGATTCTTGAGAACAAGAGCAGTTTGAAAGAAAGTGGTCTGATCCATAACACCTTCGGAGCATCTCCCATATGTATTCCACTGCCTCTCCCATAGTTGGTCATTAGTAACCCCACCACGAAGAGAAGGCCATGCAAGGCCTAGATCTTCTCGGAACTCCGAAACCTATTTAGTTTTAATTATTTCCAATAATTAATTAAGATCAAGACATGCACGAGAGAATTAATTTGTGAACGAACAACACGTGCGTGTGTGTGTGTGTGTACATATATATATATATATATATATATATATATATATATATATATATATATGCTCATACTTGCATTGTGGCATTTTGAACTGGCATTGTGGCATTACTAGCTAGATCCATCGATCTTATCAGAAATATATATATATATATATATATACTTACAGAGTTAAGTTCAAAGATAGATCCTGTACAATTCGTCAAAATGTTGTAATCGTTGAAAGTGCTAAAACCGTACTTATAAGGCCACAAGCCAAGAATGGTGAAATTATTAATTTGGCGAGGACGATCAACATGTCCATAGTAGTAATGTCCCGGAGGCCACAGCTGGGAAAAGATAAATATATCCAATTTTGGTGGTTGTCGTGGCGGCGGAGGACGTCGTGGCGGCGGAGGACGTCGTGGTGGTGGTGGCGGTGGTGAGGGTGGTGGCGGCGGTGGCGGTGGTGAGGGTGGTGGCGGTGGTGAGGCTGGAGGCGGTGGTGAGGGTGGTGGCGGCGGAGGAGGTGGAGGCGGTGGTGAGGGTGGTGGCGGTGGAGGAAGTCTAGGTGTTGGTGGTGGTGGGTAACGTCTTGGTGGTGGAGGACGAAAACTTGGCGGTGGTGACGGGGGACGCTTTGGTGGTGGCGGACGAAGAAAAATTGGAGCTGGCGGAGGGGGGACGCCTTGGTGGTGGGCGCCTTGGATTTGGTGGAGGGGGACGCCTTCGAGGTGGTGGCGGACGTAGAAAAATTGGCGCTGGGGGGCGCCTTGGTGGTGGGCGTCTTTGCGCATGGCCTACCAAAAAGGCAAGGCTCAAACTAAAGAAAATGAGGAGGAAGGGTTTTAACATTTTTGAATTCTGCAATGCAACTAAGGAAGCAAGCTACATTGTTGTATCGGGATTTATAGGCAGTCCAGCCGGATACATGCATGCATTGTTTTTTCAATTTTTTATTTTATTTTTTAAATGAAACACACATAACACGATATTAAATATTAAAATTTATCCGACTATTATTACGATGACATACATCACTTTTTAAGATAAAAAATTTATTTCTTCATATATGTATGTGTTTTTATAACATATATTCATAATTTACATTTTGTTTTAGAAGGTGGGAGACTACATTGAAATAATTTATTGATTAATATGATGATAAATAATTTATAAAATATTTATAAAATAATTTGTCTACGTAACATTACTCTTTACTATTTTTTGGCTTTCAAGTCATGTGTGAACCCGAGACCAATGAATATAACAAGTTTCCCGGCGTACCAATAATAATATGCCAACTAACTCAATAAGTAATTTCACTTTCACATTAAACTGGGTTTGACGATAGCAGAAAGGTATGTGTGTGGTCTGTTGCAGAACCCGGCCCATGTGATACCATAAGAGGATAGCAGAAAGGTATGTGTGTGGTCTATTGGACCATTTTAGTTAAGACGAAAAGACATGTGGCAAACTCTATAAATTTTCTATTTTAGAGCTGAACTGTTTTACGATAAGGTGAGGGACATCTCACGTTTTTGGCGTGAATAACTTTGCAAAATTATAAAATATTATTTTATACATAACATAATATAGAAGGAAGTGTATTTAATTATACAAAATAACGTCATTCTTGTATGATATAGCTCACAATTATATGTAGTGCATGTCCCTCACCTCCCTTTTTGCTAATTATCATTGTGAATTTGTATATATATGGCAATAATAAGGTATTAATTATTATTTAAAAAACTAGTTTAAAAATCCATAATATATATATATATATATATATATATATATATATATATATATATATATATATATACTTCTCCAGCGAACTGGAGGGAGCGAACTAAGAACGAATCGGCTATATCGATGATTTTTTTCCGTCGCTATAGTATAGAAAACCGATTTTTTATGCTATAGCGACGAAAAAACCGTCATTATAGCCAGTTCGTTCTTAATTCGCTTACTCCGGTTCGTTGGAGAAAACCGAGCTTGAATATATATAGTTTGGCTTTCTCCAACGAACCGGAGGGAAAACATAAAAAATCGGATTTCTATACTATAACGACTGAAAAAATTGTCATTATAGCCAGTTTGTTTTTAGTTCACTCCTTCCAGTTCGTTGGAAAAGCGGACTAATATATTCAATATATAAATACTTATTTTTCCCTATTAAGCAATATAATATTTTAATTTAATCTCATTCACGGAACCAGAACGTTACCATTCATGTATGTGCAAGTGTGTGAATTATCACAACTATAAACAAAGATAACTTAGCCAAACTTCACTAAAACTATTTAGTAAAATTTTAGTAAAACGACATAATTTTGAATAAAAATTATTTTAAATAAAATTTAAAAATAAAAAAAATTAACCTTAAATAAATGGTAAAACTAAGTCATTTTACTAAAATTTTATCAAATACCGTTAATCAGATTCATGTTTCTGAATACATTTTCTCAAATATATATATATATATATATATATATATATATATATATATATAGGGGTTCCATCCACAGCAATCGGTTGCTGTGGAGCAACCCTTTTTTGGCCTGTTGAATTTATTTTTTTTTGCTTCAGCCTAAATTTCAACAGGTCAAAAAAAGGTTGTTCCACAGCAACCGCTTGTTGTGGATGATATTCTCTCCCGCAAACCACTATTCACGGACCAAAGATGAACTTTAAAAAAAACACGCGGGCTGCAATTTGGCCGGAGTGGGTTGTGAAAAATGGGCAGGCTATATAAACACAAAAAACCCATCCCCAACTCAAAGTCCGTGACCTCTTTCTCTCTCAAAGTCTTCTCTGTCGCTCACTACGAACCAACGATATTTCGTACCGAAGCCGGCCCAAATCGACACGGCTTCGGCAAGTTCTGTCTCTCTCTCTACGAAGGTTAATCCTTCCTTCGGTAATATCCAATTTGTATTGCTTCGAATTTTTTCTAGTAAATGTATGAGATACTTATGGATACGTATTTTACGTGTGTGTATATAATACGGTGTCTTTTTTTTTTTACTAAATTTAAACTGCAATAAAAAAGAAAATGTACATAATTAATGGGCATACTCCATACAGTGAACCTCACAGGACAGGCCTTATGATGTCGACATTAACCCAAAGCAGAGACGCATTATCAGATATCCCATTTAGATGAGTTACAAAGGATGACCAACCCAACTAATTCATAGAATATCAAATTTAATTAAAGACATGACCTGGGATCAGCAAAGCATGAGCAGTAGAACAAGTAGGAGCATGAAATGGGATCATTTAGGCCATTAAGCCTTAAGCAACAGGAGCCCAAAACCATCAGCCAAAACCATCATACTGCATGGCATACCCATCCACAACAGACGGCAACAATCAAATTTTGTTGCAAACCAACCAAAACAGATCCATCACACATGAATCATCACAAACGGCATGACAGACCCACCCATAACAGAACTTACTGAACCTACAATGACATACTGCACCAGCTATCCAATGCAGATGTAGAACTAATCAAAGCAGCACCAACCATGGACCCAAAAGCAGTGCAGAAGCAGCAGCGCACACCAGAATCAGCAGGCTACATCAGATCCCCAGATGTTGCAGCAACCACCCAAACCCAAACACGACATTACAGCCAAACACGACTTCATTATACACATTACAGGATAAACAAGCAACAAAAATTACAAGGCTAAATGATTAAATGTAGCTTTAACTTTTTGGAATTTAACATAAGAGTGCAACCTATATTTAATAAAATTCAGTGTGATTTGCACAATAGATCTTGCTGGGATGGAAATATTATCATGCAACCTAGAATTGTGCTCAGTCCATATATTGTATATCTATCCCACATCAATTCATCACTAATGATGCGCAAGAATCATGTGAAATATCCCAACAATCTCCACCTTTCACTTGAATCCTTCAAGATCTCTGCTCGACTCTAATATACTTCACCTTTGAGTTCTTCAAGAGCTTTGCCCGACTCTAATACTACTCTCCACCTTTCACTTGAATCCTTCAAGAGCTCTGCTCGACTATAATATACTTCATCTTTGCTTCGACATTCGTCATATCCATCCGAGAACATTTGGACGATCTCCTCGTTCAACTCAGCTGATTTCTGATATTCTTGTTGAACTTCTCTCCGAAGATTTTCGGTCAGAGGGGGACTCAAATCTCTCAAAGCACGAAGTTCTTGAAGCTCCTCTTCGAGCTTTGCCCGTTCCTTCAGATGTCTCAAGTCCCTAGCTTCGAGTTCATTTACTTGCATCGCCAGGCTCTTGTTGATTTTCACCATTGTTTCATTCTTCCCCACAAGAACTTCATTTCTACTAACCAGATCTACGTTCGTACTAATGGTGATTCGGTGTGTGGCTTCAGCTGTCTCCAATTTTTCTTTTAACTTATTCACATCCTTTTGGAGGCATTCGTTATTGAAGAGAGCGGTACCATGGTCCCTTCTCTCTTTACTCAGAGCCGACGCCAGAATAGCGTTCTCTCGACTGGCTGCGTCTTCTTCGGCTTCGGACTCTTTGTATCGGGGAAGAAGCCTCCCGAAGACAGCATTGGCCTACAGACATTTAAAGACAGCCGGTGAATTATTAGAAGAAACAGATAATTCCCAAATATTTCAATTGAACAAACTAACCTTAGCCTGGTAACTCATGCCTTCCTCGATCAAATCCTTAATCGAGTTGTTTCCGAACCGATGATCATCGATCTCCCGAACAAAGGAATCGAACAGCTGAAAGGGAAAGTTCGCGTTAAACTCCGGCCATACGGTGGGAGAAGATGCGGCTTCTCGCCTGAAGGCGGAGGGGGAAGATCTTGTCGAAGAGGGCATGGATGGTTCGGGGGGCGGTGGTGGTTGATCATCGGAAAGTTGTTTCTTTTTACGAGTCAGAAGCGGAGACTCGGTTGGATTTTCGAACTCGTCTTCGAAAATGTGGATCTCCACTGGAATGATGGTCGGAGGATCAACTTCAGCAGGAGGAACCCGAAGCTCATCAGCAGACAAAGGAGTCACCTTGGTCTTCCTCTTTTTGGTACGAATAGCTTGCATCCGCTCCTCAGCCGGCATATCAATCAGACTGGTGGTAGAGGTTTGTTGAGGAATTGATCGTGGTTTTCGAACAGCCCTCTTCTTCTACTGAGGTCGACTAGATTCCTTCGCAGCTTCTGGTCGACTAGATTCAGCATCATGGGCTTCCGAAGCTGGAATTTCTTCCTGTGGGATGTCGGTTGGGGATGATGACAATTTACCCGAAAGGAATTTCTCCAAATTCCTTCGGTCGATCGATGTAGGTTTTATCAAAGACACTGCAAATTAACAAATCACGTAACCCTTTAGACCAGTTCACTAAAAGAAATTTCAGCAAATTATATTTCAGTAAGAGTTCAGAACTCACGCTTATGGTCATACAACCATGCCTGCTTCCTCAGGAGTCCCAAGCTCCATTCCTTCAGGAGAATTTTCTCGAGAATACCCGCCATTTCTTTTACACGCTCCTCTGGGATGTCCCCGAAGTCTGCAAAAATCCGTTCGGAGGTGGTCCATTCCGAAATAGAAGGGATTTCGGGTCCCTTCACAAAGAACCATTCTCTGTGCCACCCCTTGTTGCTCGAAGGAGTATCCATCAAAGGTCGTTTCTCGAACTTAGCGTTGGGCTTGGGGGACTGTTTGCTCAGCACTTTGAAGCCTCGTTCCCGAGACTTTCCAGCAGAGAAGAGGGTGAGAAAGGAATCGACTGTGGGGGGTATCCCCAGCTCATAATATAATGCTATGAAAGCCAGGATGTGGATATACGAATTCGGCACCAGTTGGGCAAATCTCACTCCGATAAACCCCAGGAGAGTAATAAGGAAAGAGTGAAGAGGGAATCTAACTCCCTTCTCTAAAACAGTTACCGGTACGGCAGTCCACCCATCCGGTCGTTGGTACATTCGTTCGTGTGATACTGGAGCTCTCACCAGATGGGTGTCCGGAATCTGATAACGACTTTTGATGGCACGCAACTCGATCTCAGTGATGATAGAAGGGGTATTGTTCTTCACTCTTAAAAAACTCTGAGGGGTTGGGTAGTAAGTTTGAGGGGTTCCTGGCAGGACTAGCCGTGGTTTGGGGGTTTGGGTTTGAAACCGTCTCGGTAAGGTTGTGACTGGGATGAGTGGTGAAAATCGGAACTGCAGGAATGGGGGTGGTATTGTCAGAATCTTGAGTCGCCATTGCTACTAAGATCTTACAGGTAAGAAAGAAATTGGAGAGAAGGAGAGAACACTGTGTATCAAATTCAAATTAAGCTGGTAAAGCCGTCAAAATTGGGGAAAATTGGCCTTTATAGCGGTCTTTTCAAATTTTTACACGAAAACCAAGGGCGGCGCATTAATTGGAGGTAATGATGTGAGAGAGGAAGGGGTAACGTCCGATTTTGGTTTTAATGGGTTATCCAGAGTGGGTTGGCGTTCATTGGATCTTCATTTTTCGTCCTTAAGGCTGTTGGGCATGTGCCATTTGGGCTTCTGGATCCACTTGAATTAGTGATTGTTACTTATCAGTTGGACCTCGGTGAGATTCCTTTCTACCCCTTTGGTTTATTACAAATCCCTTTCACTATGGACTTACACTATTTACAGTCTTTCACTAAACATCTTGTTTAATAAAAGACTGGGGGGCAATGTTGGGCCATAATACTTTTCATACTGGGCCAGACCGAATGGGCTTGTCCGTTGGACTATGTCACTTTTGTCGCATTGGGTCAAACGGTTTGAGCCCCGCTACTTGACTATGATATTGGGCTTAGTCATTGGATTGGTCCATTATGCAGGCTGTCACTTATTCTATCTTTGACCAGTAATCATCACAAAAGGTAGTAGTTGACTGTTATGTCTGTCACCTTTCTGCATGGCATTAATGAGGATGGGACTCCGATTACCGGCGGAAAGTAACAGTGGTAGCAGGTAGGGAAGTAAACTACATACTTTCGGCTGAGGTGACCGGTGGTGAGGGGAGATGTCAGGAGATAGTGGGTGGCACGGTAAACCGGGTCTAGGGAACGTATGGGGCAAGGATCACAAAAGGAAAAAAGTAACAAAACACAACACACAATCATATTTTTACTCTCACTCAGACACTAGTCGATATTTTTCCTCCATTTTTAACCTTGTGATCGCCTGTACTGACTCTCACGCCGGAGCTATCCCCCGACGGTCAGGCCGTCAAGCTTTTGGTGTTGACCTGTTGAACTGTGCAGGATCAGGGCGTCTTACGTGATTGGGACACGGGAGAAGATCTTGGCGTTAACAGCACCTTTTCTGACCATTAGTTGATTTCATTTCAGTATTATCAGAATTTTAATGGCTTAAGTTGTTGCACGAAAGGCATTTATACCGGTATTTATTATGTATATTCATGTATAATTAGTGCAGTGTCCAACATTTTGAGTCTCACCTAACTTCTCACTCTATTAAATTTAACAGTAAGAATGATAATGTAACATTCATGATCATTATCATTATCAATCTTACTGTTTTCATGAATGTTATTATCGGAGAGAGAAATATTATCTTGATTTGGAGAAAACTCTTTAAAGAACTTATCTTTATTATTTGGTATCCATAGTTTAATACTATGGAGCCTAAAAAATTAAAAAAAAAATGAATTTGGATCATTCCTAGCATCCATTACTGCGGACGACACTTAGTTAAAAATTGCGTCGTTTTCCAATTGGTCAGTCATTCTTAGCGTCTGCAATTTAATATTGTGGACGACACCTCTTTTAAAATGGCGTCGTTTCCCAATTGGTCAGTCATACTTAGCATTCACAGTTTAATACTGCGGACGATAGACTTTTATAAGTAATGGTATTTTGGACATTTGTCCAGTCTGCAGTATTAAACTGTAGAATACTGTAAACTAAATTGCGGACGTGGTTAATTCTCTTAACCATTCGATATACGGATAGACGGTCACGATGTGTTGTAAGGATAACTTTAAGTTGATAACGTTAGTTATGAATCAGTTCATATATATATATATAGGGAAATGATCCATATCATGTATTTGTTATGTATGAAAAATGTACAAATAACATCATAACCATACATTAAATAAATTAAGCGCTGAGATTTAAAAGGCAAATTCGTCATCCGCTAGTTGAACTAGCGAACGCATTAAAAATAATTTTTGGACCAAATTACCCCCAAGTCTCAGTAACGCTTCGGATATGTTTTCAGCCCATCCGCTAGTTCAACTAGCGGAACTCGAAAAGTGCAAATATTACACACGCGAATATTAAGCAGCAAATCTCAGATCCAAAGCAATCCCAAATATTATGCTAGAAATATCATATCTGAAAATCTCAAATCCAAGGCAATCCCAAATATTACGCTAGAAATATCAGATATGATTCAAATTATCTTCAAGCACATAGAATGCCCTAAAATTCTAAACTCCTCTACCTCGTTCTCTTCACCGCCACTTTCTCCCTCCTCCTTTTCGTTCTCCTCCGTCCGCCGCTCAATCAATTGCACTATTTACAGTCTTTCACTAAACATCTTGTTTAATAAAAGACTGGGGGGCAATGTTGGGCCATAATACTTTTCATACTGGGCCAGACCGAATGGGCTTGTCCGTTGGACTATGTCACTTTTGTCACATTGGGTCAAATGGTTTGGGCCCCGCTACTTGACTATGATATTGGGCTTAGTCATTGGATTGGTCCATTATGCAGGCTGTCACTTATTCTATCTTTGACCGGTAATCATCACAAAAGGTAGTAGTTGACTGTTATGTCTGTCACCTTTCTGCATGACATTAATGAGGATGGGACTCCGATTACCGGCGGAAAGTAACAGTGGTAGCAGGTAGGGAAGTAAGCTACATACTTTCGGCTGAGGTGACCGGTGGTGAGGGGAGATGTCAGGAGATAGTGGGTTGCACGGTAAACCGGGTCTAGGGAACGTATGGGGCAAGGATCACAAAAGGAAAAAGGTAACAAAACATGTGACGCCCCCAAAATTAGGTATACATCACCCATCTTGGGTCGTCAGATACATAGTACAGAATACAAATACAACTGATTAATACATCTGTCGTGTACAATACGACAAAACATAAACTGTGAGTTTGAATACAAATATTATCTTCTAGAGAGTATTCATACTCAAAAGGAGTCCTCATTACATTTATTAACACACCATTACATAGAATAGTGAGGACTACTAACTAATACTATTCTTCGGACCATCACTCCGTTCCCCGACTTGCCCCAGCTACGTTCTCATTTCCTGAAGAGAACAGTGAAAGAAAGGGTGAGCTC
Organism: Panax notoginseng; assembly: GCA_016801055.1. Classification (NCBI taxonomy): domain Eukaryota; kingdom Viridiplantae; phylum Streptophyta; class Magnoliopsida; order Apiales; family Araliaceae; genus Panax; species Panax notoginseng. The sequence continues at coordinate 137,408,729 of CM029023.1, forward strand.
AACTAGCCCAGTAAGAAATATTATGACTAAGATAATGCAGAATAAATTATCATTAGCCTTCAACAATGTTAAACTGATAAAATATAATAGACATCAAGTTTAACTGTAGCGGAACAAGCAATCCATTAAAAGAGTCAAGTAGAAAATAAACTCTACTATCTTTTATGATTTAAGAAGCTTTTCAACACTGTAATCGCTGAGACTCAGCTTAATAAAATAATTCACATCATCGAATCACCCCTGCACTACGACCAAGGATATTCGTGTATTCATTAATGGTCATGATCATGCCAACAACTGTCCATCAATGCACTACGGGCCAATGAGGACTTTTACCACATCATTTGTAACATTACGGTCATGATTATACCGAATAATCCCTGGTCATAATCATACCAAGTCCATCTATGCACTACATGCCACAGATGACTTTCAACATTTTATAAACATGAGGATGATGACAATGATATAAGAATTCAATAAAACAAGTTCAAGAATTAATTTATCCAGGAATTAACAACGTCCAAATTGTCAACATGATACTGCATTGTGGAGTAAAATTCAAGAATGCTTAGAAGAATATTTTCTTGAAAAGATACTGGATGAAACGCAACTATCAAGGATATTCCACAAATTTCATGGAGTATAGAAGTCAAAACTTAACCAACTGAGTATAATAAAGAATGGAATAACAAAAGAAATCACCATGCATGCGATAGACCGCACAGACAGGTTATTCCAACAGAATAATAAATAATGGAACCAGGTCCGGCGTAAACGCACAGACAGGATATTCCGACATGATAATAAATAATGGAACCAGGTCCGGTGTAAAACACACAGACAGGATGTTCCAACAGAATAATAACAAGACGGAACCAGGTCCGGTGTAAAACACACAGACAGGATGTTCCAACAGAATAATAACAAGACGGAACCAGGTCCGGTGTAAAACACACAGACAGGATGTTCCAACAGAATAATAATAAAAACGGAACCAGGTCCGGTGTAAAACACACAGACAGGATGTTCCAACAGAATAATAGAAGAATGTCACCAAGTATAGGGTAGACCGCGTATACTGGTTGTTCCAACAGAATAATAACGAATGGAATAACAGAAGTTCTCTTCATGAATATAAAAGAAATAATATTCCCTACCTTAAAAGAACTGGATATTGGAAAAGTGATGTAGCAGAATACTTTTATTCTCTCTCTCTTATTCTCTCTATACTTTCTCTCTTTATAGCTTGAATGAATTCGTGAAAAATAATGAAGCCCTAGGCCTCTATTTATAGAAAAACTGAGGGTGGCTCTTGGTCTTAACGAAGGGTCAAATGACTCTTGGTCTTAACGAAGGGTCAAATGACTCTTGGTAATATTGAAGGGACAACTACTATTGACGAAAGTAATTACTATTGACCAAGGTAAATACTATTGACGAAGGTAATTACTATTGACCAAGGTAAATACTATTGACGAAGGTAATTACTATTGACCAAGGTAAATACTATTGACGACGGTAATTACTATTGACGACGGTAATTACTATTGACGAAGAGACTCTTAGATGATGACATATGGCCCCCCATAAAATAACCAAACTTACCACAACGTCTCAATAATATAACATATTATACAGATGATACTATGACAATAATTTAAGAGATATGATGCAGCAATTACTGTAGCAATAATTGAGTATAGCTGAGTGACTTCTCACGTAAGCATCAATAATCAATACCGTGTGCTACTATGCAACCACGCGTATTACTGTACTTTTACTACCAAGTAGTTCAACAGTTTTAACGATTTTAACGGTAACACCTCAGCTGTTATTTTTATAGAAAGATAATTATGTCGTTTTCTCAATCCGACAATAATTCAGTTGTGGGGTCCACCAATGATTGTGCCGTCGTACGAATATTCCCCGACAAAAAGAATATTCTCCGACCAAACGAATATTTTATAACAACTTGCTTACTTTGCAAAATTTATAAATATTACCCACAACTATAACATTATATCAAATTAACTCCATAATATTCAAAAATGATATTTATAGAAAATTCATCTTTATTTATAAAAGTTGGGGTCTTACAACCTCCCCTTCTTATGAAATTTCGCCCTCGAAATTAGGGTACGTACCTGGTATGTCGAAGAGGTAAGGATACCTTGATTTCATTTCTGATTCTAACTCCCAAGTCATTTCCTCAACATCGTGGTTTCTCCACAAAACTTTAACTTGAGGTATAACCTTGGAGCGTAGAATATGTTCCTTCTTATCCAAGATTTGAACAGGAACTTCTTCATACGTCAAATCCTCCGCTATTTCGTCCGGTTCTAACTCAATAATGTGGTTCGGGTCTTCCACATATTTGCGTAACATGGATATGTGGAAAACGTTATGAACACGAGACATACTTGGCGGTAAAGCGAGTCTATAAGCCACAGTTCCTACTCGATCGAGGATTAAAAATGGACCGATGAATCGAGGATTTAGCTTTCCTCTCTTTCCAAATCTCGTAACTCCTTTCCATGGAGCAACACGTAAGAACACATGATCTCCTACATCAAATTCCACGTCCTTTCGATGAAGATCAGCATAACTCTTTTGTCGATCTTGTGAGGTTTTTATACGTTGTCGGATCGTTTGAATCTTTTCTGTAGTCATACGTACCAACTCCGGTCCCAACAACGTTGCTTCGCCCACCTCATCCCAGCATACTGGAGAACGACATTTTCTTCCATACAATGCTTCGAATGGAGCCATGCCAATACTTGCTTGATAACTGTTGTTGTAGGAAAACTCCACCAATGGTAAGAACTTGTCCCAACTTCCCTTAAAGTCAAAGACACAGAGTCTTAATAGATCTTCAAGAGTTTGAATAGTCCTCTCTGATTGTCCGTCCGTCTGAGGATGATATGCTGAACTAAATCGTAACTCCGTGCCCATAGCTTTTTGTAAACTAACCCAAAATCGTGAAGTAAATCTTGGGTCTCGGTCAGAAACTATGGATACTGGCATACCATGCAGTCTTACAATCTCGTTTATGTACATACGAGCAAGACGTTCAAGTGTATAAGTTTCTCGTATCGGTAAGAAATGAGCAGACTTGGTCAATCTATCAACAATGACCCAAATCGCATCAATACCTTGAGAAATCCTAGGAAGACCGGTAACGAAATCCATGGTAATGTGCTCCCACTTCCATTCTGGAATTTCAAGTGGTTGCAAAGAACCTTTTGGTACTTGATGCTCCGCTTTGACTCGTTGACAAGTTAGACACCTTGAGATAAACAACGCTATCTCTCTCTTCATATTGCTCCACCAAAATGTATGACGAAGATCATGATTGTAAGACCCCGAATTTTATGAAATAAAAGTATTCAATTTTTCTTATAATTACTATTCAGTAAATGGTTAAATTGATAAAAGTTTAAAGTTATGAGTGAAATATGATTTTTTTTCAAAATAAGTAAGTGGTTATAAAATAATCATTGTTGTCGGGGAATATTCGTTTGGTCGTGGAATATTCTTTCTGTCGGGGAATATTCGTACGACGGCGCAGCCATTTGTGGGCCCCATAACAGAATAACTGTCGGATGAAGAAAACGACAAATTTGAGTTTTTACAAATAACGGCGTAGTTGTTACCGTTAACACTGTTGGAATACCCGGTGGTTAAAATACAGTAATACACGTTATTGCACAGTAGCACACGGTATTGCACAGTATTTTTGAAATTATTGATTCTTACGTAAGAAGGCACTACTCAATAATTGTTACAGTAATTACTGTTCAATATTTTATTTTATTGATTCAATAATTGCTGCGTTGATATTTTATATTATTGTTGTTTCAATAATTGTTGCTGCACAGTATTTTCTATTATCAGATCAATAATTCATATTATTTGAATAATATTATTAGATAGCATTATTGGCAATGTCTAGAAAGTTCTGTCTAAGGAGAGGTTTGGTCATCTAATTGCGCGCTAGTAAGGAGAAATCCTTATTGGAAAGCCCCCTCTTTCCTGGGAACGGCCTGGTTGTCATAAATGTGATTCTGTAATATTATTTGTGAATAATTAATTATTGATTCATATGATAAGGAAATATTTATTTTATGTGGATATAAACGAGGGATATATTTTTGTGGTTAAAAATGAAGGAGTTAATGATGAGGTTTTTATCCGTATTTTTGTCAGAATGAAGGTATTAAAAATCAGGGTTTTTGAGATATTTTGCGGGGGTTATAATTTTTAATCCGACCGTTGGATCGTGGTAATTTTTGGATATGTTATACATATATAAGTTGAGTATATGCCCACAAATTTTGAACCGTTAAAAATGAATGTATGATTTATTATGAATTTTACGAGATGACTGGTTCAAAAATTGTTGAATTTTCGGAGTTTATCATTTTTGTGGAAAATTCTAGAATTGGTGGGCCCCACTTGTGGTAGGTGAAAAATGTGCTGAATTATATTTCAAATGTGGTGGGTGAAAATAGTAGCAGGTAAAGCCATCAGGTTGCAGGTCAAACCTACCAAAATTTTCCTATAAATAGAGGGCTAAGTTAGAATTGAAAATCACACCAAAAACATAAGCTTTCTCTCTTTCTCTCTCTATATTATGAAGCATATTTTGTGAGTTTTTAGATACTTGGTGAGTTGCTATTCATCAGTGCAAGTTTCCTTCAGCATCATATCCGATATCCAGTCAGAAGTACTGCTCTTTTGAGGTAAGGGATTGTAAGGGATAGTAAGGGATATTAAGGGATTTTAAGGGTTGTTATGATTTTCAGTTTCGTAATTTTTCTGATCTTCAAAAATTCTGGAAAAATTTGAAATGATATTTTGATGAGTTTTATTGATTGTGTCCAAAAATGGTGATTTTTGGGTGTATAGATTGAGAGTTATGAATTTTATGAGAAAAGACTATTTTAAAAGTAACTGCTTATAATTTCTTGTGGTTAACTCCAAAATTGATAAAATTTTTATTGAGAGTACATGTATATGATGGAAGTATACTCTGTTAATTTCAGAATTTTTGGACAAAAGTATAATTTTTGATAAATGTCTAAATATTCGGCTGTTTTGGCCATATGAAAAATAGTAAATGACTTTTAAAAATTCTGAGAAAAATATATGTTCAATATGGGACTATATTCTGCTAAATTCCAGAAACGAAATATTTTTGGAACTGATTTGGTATTTTTCATGAAAATAGACTTGTTATGAGTAAATGAATTAAATATGTTATTTGAAGTAAGAAAATTGAAAAATAGGATTTTATGACTTGAGAATCCTATATGAGGTATATGCAGATTTTTGATGAGGGTTTTGGTTATTGATGATGAAATCTTAAGAGTTGACATTTTATGATGATTAAATGCATTAATTAGTAAAGTGTAAACAATTTAAATAAATTGTTTATAAGCTTAAGAAATGTTATTCTTTCAATATCATTATACCGAAGTATTGGTATGAATTTTATTGTGGAATTTTTATATTTTTGAGTCGGTGTTACTATTCACGAGTTACTATTTATGAGTTACTATTCACGAGTTACTATTCACGACAAAATTGGTTTCTTTTACTAACCAAATTATAGTTGATTTATGAATATTACTCTTGAGATTAAATCTATATGTTGATTATATTAATTTTATTATCATATATAACATTTTTATAACCCTGATGTTGAATTTCTCTTTGACTTGAGTGTAAAGATGGGTAGATTATTGGTATGATCATGACTAGGGTTCTCTTTGGCCTGTAGTGCAAAGTTGAATTGTGACTGGTATGATCATGACCATTGAATTTACAATTGAATATCTTTAGCTTAAGTGTAAAGATGAATTGATTAACATGGTTATAATTATGGTGTATATAAATTCTGAAATGATTATATATTTCTTTGAGATATGAATATATTTGGCCTGTAGTGCAAATATTAATTGTTGAGGAATATCTTTGGCCTGTAGTGCAAAGATGAATTGTAGATGAATATCTTTGGCCAGTAATGCAAAGATGAACTGTTGATGAATATCTTTGGCCTGTAATGCAAAGATGACTTGTTGATGAATATCTTTGGCCCGTAGTGCAAAGATGAAGTTATTAGTATGATTATGAACAGGAACTGTGATTTGGTATAACCATGATGTTTGATGTTTCAGGTGATGAAAATTATCTTCGTCCTAGATGAGAAGAGGAATTTAGAACTACAGTTATGATTATGAGTTATTCATATGATTGTGGACCAGAATTGTTGATTGATGTTACAGGGATAAAACATTGTTGGAAGATTTTTAACATGGAGAAAATAATAGACTTTATAGTCTATTTGACTCTTCTAATGGATTGCTCGTTCCGCTGCAACTATGGTTGAAATTTTTATCATTTACCATATGTTCTAAATCTCTGATTTATTATTGATGAAGGCTATTGATAATTTAATTATCTTTAGTCATGATATTCTTTACTGAGCTAGTTGTGCTCACCCTTTTGCTTCACAATTCCTTTCAGGTAATAAGAGTGTAGCTGGGTCGAGCGAGGGTAACAAGGAAATAGAACGGTAGTCTCTAGCTGTGGATGTTCTCCCGAAGCAGTATAGAAAAGTTCATTTAGTAGTTATATTTGGTGAATCCAATAGGGTAAGGTGTACCCAACGTTGGAAGGGTGGTTTACCACTATCATACAAGATGTCTAACGACATACAACCTCGTGTCATCATAAGACAGGGATGTGCTCATCCACTTGCTGAGTATATATACGAGCACTACCTATATAATCTTGGTGTTTGTTTGAAGTATAATTCTCAATTAGAGACAGTGGAGATAATGATAAGTCAAGAGAAGACTCACCATTGGGAAGAATATGATAGTAATCTTCTCGTTTTTCTTTGGGGTCTATTGGGTCAACCAAGGATAATTCTGTGGCCATATGATATCTATCATAACCTAGACGCGTGGCCTCCCATGTACGAAGGTTTCCTTGAGCACTTCCCAAAGATTCTAATTTCTAAAACAGTTTTTGACTATACCTTTATGTAAGGTGTTATTGTGAGGTGATGTCCACGGTTGGAACATGAGTCACATTTGGTATATATTTGTATCCAAACTCACAGTATATGTGTTGTTGTATTTTGCACGACAATTGTTGTAATAAAGTTGTAGTTGTTTTCTGTACCATGTATTTGACGACTCAGAATGGGTTGGGTGGAATGGACCTATTTTAGGGTCGTCACAGGTGGTATCAGAGCTATAAGTAAAGAGCCCCGAGCCTCTCGCTGGTGACTTCCTGTTTATGGGGGATGCACCGAAGCCAGACTCTCCGTAGGGGACGCCGTTCTGCGGTGGCAAACTGATAGGTACCACTGTGAGGTGCTGTCCACTGATGGGACATTTGTCACAGGTGGTATCAGAGCTTAGGGATATGATCTCTGGCGGAGATCGGGAAATATAACTAGGAGGGGAGAGATGAGTAAATCCTTCGCTAGTGTGTCCTACCTAAGCTTATTTGTTGGTCAGTCATAATATTGGGATATTATGTGATATGTTAATTTGTTCAATTAACCCTTATTTTGAAGCTGTATTCTAGAATGATATCTGAAATACAGGAGATGAGCAATGGAGAAATCATGATGATAGGGAAGATGGAATCTGAAATGAAAGCAAGGTATTCTCAACTCTTTGAAATACCAGGTACGTAAATTTCGGGGACGAAATTTCATAAGGAGGGGAGATTGTAAGACCCCGAATTTTATGAAATAAAAGTATTCAATTTTTCTTATAATTACTATTCAGTAAATGGTTAAATTGATAAAAGTTTAAAGTTATGAGTGAAATATGATTTTTTTTCAAAATAAGCAAGTGGTTATAAAATAATCATTGTTGTCGGGGAATATTCGTTTGGTCGTGGAATATTCTTTCTGTCGGGGAATATTCGTACGACGGCGCAGCCATTTGTGGGCCCCATAACAGAATAACTGTCGGATGAAGAAAATGACAAATTTGAGTTTTTACAAATAACGGCGTAGTTGTTACCGTTAACACTGTTGGAATACCCGGTGGTTAAAATACAGTAATACGCGTTATTGCACAGTAGCACACGGTATTGCACAGTATTTTTGAAATTATTGATTCTTACGTAAGAAGGCACTACTCAATAATTGTTACAGTAATTACTGTTCAATATTTTATTTTATTGATTCAATAATTGCTGCGTTGATATTTTATATTATTGTTGTTTCAATAATTGTTGCTGCACAGTATTTTCTATTATCAGATCAATAATTCATATTATTTGAATAATATTATTAGATAGCATTATTGGCAATGTCTAGAAAGTTCTGTCTAAGGAGAGGTTTGGTCATCTAATTGCGCGCTAGTAAGGAGAAATCCTTATTGGAAAGCCCCCTCTTTCCTGGGAACGGCCTGGTTGTCATAAATGTGATTCTGTAATATTATTTGTGAATAATTAATTATTGATTCATATGATAAGGAAATATTTATTTTATGTGGATATAAACGAGGGATATATTTTTGTGGTTAAAAATGAAGGAGTTAATGTTGAGGTTTTTATCCGTATTTTTGTCGGAATGGAGGTATTAAAAATCAGGGTTTTTGAGATATTTTGCGGGGGTTATAATTTTTAATCCGACCGTTGGATCGTGGTAATTTTTGGATATGTTATACATATATAAGTTGAGTATATGCCCACAAATTTTGAACCGTTAAAAATGAACGTATGATTTATTATGAATTTTACGAGATGACTGGTTCAAAAATTGTTGAATTTTCGGAGTTTATCATTTTTGTGGAAAATTCTAGAATTGGTGGGCCCCACTTGTGGTTGGTGAAGAAATGTGCTGAATTATATTTCAAATGTGGTGGGTGGGAATAGTAGCAGGTAAAGCCATCAGGTTGCAGGTCAAACCTACCAAAATTTTCCTATAAATAGAGGGCTAAGTTAGAATTGAAAATCACACCAAAAACATAAGCTTTCTCTCTTTCTCTCTCTATATTATGAAGCATATTTTGTGAGTTTTTAGATACTTGGTGAGTTGCTATTCATCAGTGCAAGTTTCCTTCAGCATCATATCCGATATCCAGTCAGAAGTACTGCTCTTTTGAGGTAAGGGATTGTAAGGGATAGTAAGGGATATTAAGGGATTTTAAGGGTTGTTATGATTTTCAGTTTCGTAATTTTTCTGATCTTCAAAAATTCTGGAAAAATTTGAAATGATATTTTGATGAGTTTTATTGATTGTGTCCAAAAATGGTGATTTTTGGATGTATAGATTGAGAGTTATGAATTTTATGAGAAAAGACTATTTTAAAAGTAACTGCTTATAATTTCTTGTGGTTAACTCCAAAATTGATGAAATTTTTATTGGGAGTACATGTATATGATAGAAGTATACTCTGTTAATTTCAGAATTTTTGGACAAAAGTATAATTTTTGATAAATGTCTAAATATTCGGCTGTTTTGGCCATATGAAAAATAGTAAATGACTTTTAAAAATTCTGAGAAAAATATATGTTCACTATGGGACTATATTATGCTAAATTCCAGAAAAGAAATATTTTTGGAACTGATTTGGTATTTTTCATGAAAATAGTCTAGTTATGAGTAAATGAATTAAATATGTTATTTGAAGTAAGAAAATTGAAAAATAGGATTTTATGGCTTGAGAATCCTATATGAGGTATATGCAGATTTTTGATGAGGGTTTTGGTTATTGATGATGAAATCTTAAGAGTTGGCATTTTATGATGATTAAATGCATTAATTAGTAAAGTGTAAACAATTTAAATAAATTGTTTATAAGCTTAAGAAATGTTATTCTTTCAATATCATTATACCGAAATATTGGTATGAATTTTATTGTGGAATTTTTATTTTTGAGTCGGTGTTACTATTCACGAGTTACTATTTATGAGTTACTATTCACGAGTTACTATTCACGACAAAATTGGTTTCTTTTACTAACCAAATTATAGTTGATTTATGAATATTACTCTTGAGATTAAATCTATATGTTGATTATATTGATTTTATTATCATATATAACATTTTTATAACCCTGATGTTGAATTTCTCTTTCACTTGAGTGTAAAGATGGGTAGATTATTGGTATGATCATGACTAGGGTTCTCTTTGGCCTGTAGTGCAAAGTTGAATTGTGACTGGTATGATCATGACCATTGAATTTATAATTGAATATCTTTAGCTTAAGTGCAAAGGTGAATTGATCAACATGGTTATAATTATGGTTTATATAAATTCTGAAATGATTATATATTTCTTTGAGATATGAATATATTTGGCCTGTAGTGCAAATATGAATTGTTGAGGAATATCTTTGGCCTGTAGTGCAAAGATGAATTGTTGATGAATATCTTTGGCCAGTAATGCAAAGATGAACTGTTGATGAATATCTTTGGCCTGTAGTGCAAAGATGACTTGTTGATGAATATCTTTGGCCCGTAGTGCAAAGATGAAGTTATTAGTATGATTATGAACAGGAACTGTGATTTGGTATAACCATGATCTTTGATGTTTCAGGTGATGAAAATTATCTTCGTCCTGGATGAGAAGAGGAATTTAGAACTACAGTTATGATTATGAGTTATTCATATGATTGTGGACCAGAATTGTTGATTGATGTTACAGGGATAAAACATTGTTGGTGGATTTTTAACATGGAGAAGATAATAGACTTTATAGTCTATTTGACTCTTCTAATGGATTGCTCGTTCCGCTGCAACTATGGTTGAAATTTTTATCATTTACCATATGTTCTAAATCTCTGATTTATTATTGATGAAGGCTATTGATAATTTAATTATCTTTAGTCATGATATTCTTTACTGAGCTAGTTGTGCTCACCCTTTTGCTTCACAATTCCTTTCAGGTAATAAGAGTGTAGCTGAGTCGAGCGAGGGTAACAAGGAAATAGAACGGTGGTCTCTAGCTGTGGATGTTCTCCCGAAGCAGTATAGAAAAGTTCATTTAGTAGTTATATTTGGTGAATCCAATAGGGTAAGGTGTACCCAACGTTGGAAGGGTGGTTTGCCACTATCATACAAGATGTCTAACGACATACAACCTCGTGTCATCATAAGACAGGGATGTGCTCATCCACTTGCTGAGTATATATACGAGCACTACCTATATAATCTTGGTGTTTGTTTGAAGTATAATTCTCAATTAGAGACAGTGGAGATAATGATAAGTCAAGAGAAGACTCACCATTGGGAAGAATATGATAGTAATCTTCTCGTTTTTCTTTGGGGTCTATTGGGTCAACCAAGGATAATTCTGTGGCCATATGATATCTATCATAACCTAGACGCGTGGCCTCCCATGTACGAAGGTTTCCTTGAGCACTTCCCAAAGATTCTAATTTCTAAAACAGTTTTTGACTATACCTTTATGTAAGGTGTTATTGTGAGGTGATGTCCACGGTTGGAACATGAGTCACATTTGGTATATATTTGTATCCAAACTCACAGCATATGTGTTGTTGTATTTTGCACGACAATTGTTGTAATAAAGTTGTAGTTGTTTTCTGTACCATGTATTTGACGACTCAGAATGGGTTGGGTGGAATGGACCTATTTTGGGGTCGTCACAGGTGGTATCAGAGCTATAAGTAAAGAGCCCCGAGCCTCTCGCTGGTGACTTCCTGTTTATGGGGATGCACCGAAGCCAGACTCTCCGTAGGGGACGCCGTTCTGCGGTGGCAAACTGATAGGTACCACTGTGAGGTGCTGTCCACTGATGGGACATTTGTCACAGGTGGTATCAGAGCTTAGGGATATGATCTCTGGCGGAGATCGGGAAATATAACTAGGAGGGGAGAGATGAGTAAATCCTTCGCTAGTGTGTCCTACCTAAGCTTATTTGTTGGTCAGTCATAATATCGGGATATTATGTGATATGTTAATTTGTTCAATTAACCCTTGTTTTGAAGCTGTATTCTAGAATGATATCTGAAATACAGGAGATGAGCAATGGAGAAATCATGATGATAGGGAAGATGGAATCTGAAATGAAAGCAAGGTATTCTCAACTCTTTGAAATACCAGGTACGTAAATTTCGGGGACGAAATTTCATAAGGAGGGGAGATTGTAAGACCCCGAATTTTATGAAATAAAAGTATTCAATTTTTCTTATAATTACTATTCAGTAAATGGTTAAATTGATAAAAGTTTAAAGTTATGAGTGAAATATGATTTTTTTTCAAAATAAGCAAGTGGTTATAAAATAATCATTGTTGTCGGGGAATATTCGTTTGGTCGTGGAATATTCTTTCTGTCGGGGAATATTCGTACGACGGCGCAGCTATTTGTGGGCCCCATAACGAATAACTGTCGGATGAAGAAAACGACAAATTTGAGTTTTTACAAATAACGGCGTAGTTGTTACCGTTAACACTGTTGGAATACCCGGTGGTTAAAATACAGTAATACGCGTTATTGCACAGTAGCACACGGTATTGCACAGTATTTTTGAAATTATTGATTCTTACGTAAGAAGGCACTACTCAATAATTGTTACAGTAATTACTGTTCAATATTTTATTTTATTGATTCAATAATTGCTGCGTTGATATTTTATATTATTGTTGTTTCAATAATTGTTGCTGCACAGTATTTTCTATTATCAGATCAATAATTCATATTATTTGAATAATATTATTAGATAGCATTATTGGCAATGTCTAGAAAGTTCTGTCTAAGGAGAGGTTTGGTCATCTAATTGCGCGCCAGTAAGGAGAAATCCTTATTGGAAAGCCCCCTCTTTCCTGGGAACGGCCTGGTTGTCATAAATGTGATTCTGTAATATTATTTGTGAATAATTAATTATTGATTCATATGATAAGGAAATATTTATTTTATGTGGATATAAATGAGGGATATATTTTTGTGGTTAAAAATGAAGGAGTTAATGTTGAGGTTTTTATCCGTATTTTTGTCGGAATGGAGGTATTAAAAATCAGGGTTTTTGAGATATTTTGCGGGGGTTATAATTTTTAATCCGACCGTTGGATCGTGGTAATTTTTGGATATGTTATACATATATAAGTTGAGTATATGCCCACAAATTTTGAACCGTTAAAAATGAACGTATGATTTATTATGAATTTTACGAGATGACTGGTTCAGAAATTGTTGAATTTTCGGAGTTTATCATTTTGGTGGAAAATTCTAGAATTGGTGGGCCCCACTTGTGGTTGGTGAAGAAATGTGCTGAATTATATTTCAAATGTGGTGGGTGGGAATAGTAGCAGGTAAAGCCATCAGGTTGCAGGTCAAACCTACCAAAATTTTCCTATAAATAGAGGGCTAAGTTAGAATTGAAAATCACACCAGAAACATAAGCTTTCTCTCTTTCTCTCTCTATATTATGAAGCATATTTTGTGAGTTTTTAGATACTTGGTGAGTTGCTATTCATCAGTGCAAGTTTCCTTCAGCATCATATCCGATATCCAGTCAGAAATACTGCTCTTTTGAGGTAAGGGATTGTAAGGGATAGTAAGGGATATTAAGGGATTTTAAGGGTTGTTATGATTTTCAGTTTCGTAATTTTTCTGATCTTCAAAAATTCTGGAAAAATTTGAAATGATATTTTGATGAGTTTTATTGATTGTGTCCAAAAATGGTGATTTTTGGATGTATAGATTGAGAGTTATGAATTTTATGAGAAAAGACTATTTTAAAAGTAACTGCTTATAATTTCTTGTGGTTAACTCCAAAATTGATGAAATTTTTATTGGGAGTACATGTATATGATAGAAGTATACTCTGTAAATTTCAGAATTTTTGGACAAAAGTACAATTTTTGATAAATGTCTAAATATTCGGCTATTTTGGCCATATGAAAAATAGTAAATGACTTTTAAAAATTCTGAGAAAAATATATGTTCACTATGGGACTATATTATGCTAAATTCCAGAAAAGAAATATTTTTGGAACTGATTTGGTATTTTTCATGAAAATGGTCTAGTTATGAGTAAATGAATTAAATATGTTATTTGAAGTAAGAAAATTGAAAAATAGGATTTTATGGCTTGAGAATCCTATATGAGGTATATGCAGATTTTTGATGAGGGTTTTGGTTATTGATGATGAAATCTTAAGAGTTGGCATTTTATGATGATTAAATGCATTAATTAGTAAAGTGTAAACAATTTAAATAAATTGTTTATAAGCTTAAGAAATGTTATTCTTTCAATATCATTATACCGAAATATTGGTATGAATTTTATTGTGGAATTTTTATATTTTTGAGTCGGTGTTACTATTCACGAGTTACTATTTATGAGTTACTATTCACGAGTTACTATTCACGACAAAATTGGTTTCTTTTACTAACCAAATTATAGTTGATTTATGAATATTACTCTTGAGATTAAATCTATATGTTGATTATATTGATTTTATTATCATATATAACATTTTTATAACCCTGATGTTGAATTTCTCTTTCACTTGAGTGTAAAGATGGGTAGATTATTGGTATGATCATGACTAGGGTTCTCTTTGGCCTGTAGTGCAAAGTTGAATTGTGACTGGTATGATCATGACCATTGAATTTATAATTGAATATCTTTAGCTTAAGTGCAAAGGTGAATTGATCAACATGGTTATAATTATTGTTTATATAAATTCTGAAATGATTATATATTTCTTTGAGATATGAATATATTTGGCCTGTAGTGCAAATATGAATTGTTGAGGAATATCTTTGGCCTGTAGTGCAAAGATGAATTGTTGATGAATATCTTTGGCCAGTAGTGCAAAGATGAACTGTTGATGAATATCTTTGGCCTGTAGTGCAAAGATGACTTGTTGATGAATATCTTTGGCCCGTAGTGCAAAGATGAAGTTATTAGTATGATTATGAACAGGAACTGTGATTTGGTATAACCATGATGTTTGATGTTTCAGGTGATGAAAATTATCTTCGTCCTGGATGAGAAGAGGAATTTAGAACTACAGTTATGATTATGAGTTATTCATATGATTGTGGACCAGAATTGTTGATTGATGTTACAGGGATAAAACATTGTTGGTGGATTTTTAACATGGAGAAAATAATAGACTTTATAGTCTATTTGACTCTTCTAATGGATTGCTCGTTCCGCTGCAACTATGGTTGAAATTTTTATCATTTACCATATGTTCTAAATCTCTGATTTATTATTGATGAAGGCTATTGATAATTTAATTATCTTTAGTCATGATATTCTTTACTGAGCTAGTTGTGCTCACCCTTTTGCTTCACAATTCCTTTCAGGTAATAAGAGTGTAGCTGGGTCGAGCGGGGGTAACAAGGAAATAGAACGGTGGTCTCTAGCTGTGGATGTTCTCCCGAAGCAGTATAGAAAAGTTCATTTAGTAGTTATATTTGGTGAATCCAATAGGGTAAGGTGTACCCAACGTTGGAAGGGTGGTTTGCCACTATCATACAAGATGTCTAACGACATACAACCTCGTGTCATCATAAGACAGGGATGTGCTCATCCACTTGCTGAGTATATATACGAGCACTACCTATATAATCTTGGTGTTTGTTTGAAGTATAATTCTCAATTAGAGACAGTGGAGATAATGATAAGTCAAGAGAAGACTCACCATTGGGAAGAATATGATAGTAATCTTCTCGTTTTTCTTTGGGGTCTATTGGGTCAACCAAGGATAATTCTGTGGCCATATGATATCTATCATAACCTAGACGCGTGGCCTCCCATGTACGAAGGTTTCCTTGAGCACTTCCCAAAGATTCTAATTTCTAAAACAGTTTTTGACTATACCTTTATGTAAGGTGTCATTGTGAGGTGATGTCCACGGTTGGAACATGAGTCACATTTGGTATATATTTGTATCCAAACTCACAGCATATGTGTTGTTGTATTTTGCACGACAATTGTTGTAATAAAGTTGTAGTTATTTTCTGTACCATGTATTTGACGACTCAGAATGGGTTGGGTGGAATGGACCTATTTTGGGGTCGTCACAGGTGGTATCAGAGCTATAAGTAAAGAGCCCCGAGCCTCTCGCTGGTGACTTCCTGTTTATGGGGGATGCACCGAAGCCAGACTCTCCGTAGGGGACGCCGTTCTGCGGTGGCAAACTGATAGGTACCACTGTGAGGTGCTGTCCACTGATGGGACATTTGTCACAGGTGGTATCAGAGCTTAGGGATATGATCTCTGGCGGAGATCGGGAAATATAACTAGGAGGGGAGAGATGAGTAAATCCTTCGCTAGTGTGTCCTACCTAAGCTTATTTGTTGGTCAGTCATAATATCGGGATATTATGTGATATGTTAATTTGTTCAATTAACCCTTATTTTGAAGCTGTATTCTAGAATGATATCTGAAATACAGGAGATGAGCAATGGAGAAATCATGATGATAGGGAAGATGGAATCTGAAATGAAAGCAAGGTATTCTCAACTCTTTGAAATACCAGGTACGTAAATTTCGGGGACGAAATTTCATAAGGAGGGGAGATTGTAAGACCCCGAATTTTATGAAATAAAAGTATTCAATTTTTCTTATAATTACTATTCAGTAAATGGTTAAATTGATAAAAGTTTAAAGTTATGAGTGAAATATGATTTTTTTTCAAAATAAGCAAGTGGTTATAAAATAATCATTGTTGTCGGGGAATATTCGTTTGGTCGTGGAATATTCTTTCTGTCGGGGAATATTCGTACGACGGCGCAGCTATTTGTGGGCCCCATAACAGAATAACTGTCGGATGAAGAAAATGACAAATTTGAGTTTTTACAAATAACGGCGTAGTTGTTACCGTTAACACTGTTGGAATACCCGGTGGTTAAAATACAGTAATACGCGTTATTGCACAGTAGCACACGGTATTGCACAGTATTTTTGAAATTATTGATTCTTACGTAAGAAGGCACTACTCAATAATTGTTACAGTAATTACTGTTCAATATTTTATTTTATTGATTCAATAATTGCTGCGTTGATATTTTATATTATTGTTGTTTCAATAATTGTTGCTGCACAGTATTTTCTATTATCAAATCAATAATTCATATTATTTGAATAATATTATTAGATAGCATTATTGGCAATGTCTAGAAAGTTCTGTCTAAGGAGAGGTTTGGTCATCTAATTGCGCGCTAGTAAGGAGAAATCCTTATTGGAAAGCCCCCTCTTTCCTGGGAACGGCCTGGTTGTCATAAATGTGATTCTGTAATATTATTTGTGAATAATTAATTATTGATTCATATGATAAGGAAATATTTATTTTATGTGGATATAAACGAGGGATATATTTTTGTGGTTAAAAATGAAGGAGTTAATGTTGAGGTTTTTATCCGTATTTTTGTCGGAATGGAGGTATTAAAAATCAGGGTTTTTGAGATATTTTGCGGGGGTTATAATTTTTAATCCGACCGTTGGATCGTGGTAATTTTTGGATATGTTATACATATATAAGTTGAGTATATGCCCACAAATTTTGAACCGTTAAAAATGAATGTATGATTTATTATGAATTTTACGAGATGACTGGTTCAAAAATTGTTGAATTTTCGGAGTTTATCATTTTTGTGGAAAATTCTAGAATTGGTGGGCCCCACTTGTGGTTGGTGAAAAATGTGCTGAATTATATTTCAAATGTGGTGGGTGGGAATAGTAGCAGGTAAAGCCATCAGGTTGCAGGTCAAACCTACCAAAATTTTCCTATAAATAGAGGGCTAAGTTAGAATTGAAAATCACACCAAAAACATAAGCTTTCTCTCTTTCTCTCTCTATATTATGAAGCATATTTTGTGAGTTTTTAGATACTTGGTGAGTTGCTATTCATCAGTGCAAGTTTCCTTCAGCATCATATCCGATATCCAGTCAGAAGTACTGCTCTTTTGAGGTAAGGGATTGTAAGGGATAGTAAGGGATATTAAGGGATTTTAAGGGTTGTTATGATTTTCAGTTTCGTAATTTTTCTGATCTTCAAAAATTCTGGAAAAATTTGAAATGATATTTTGATGAGTTTTATTGATTGTGTCCAAAAATGGTGATTTTTGGATGTATAGATTGAGAGTTATGAATTTTATGAGAAAAGACTATTTTAAAAGTAACTGCTTATAATTTCTTGTGGTTAACTCCAAAATTGATAAAATTTTTATTGAGAGTACATGTATATGATGGAAGTATACTCTGTTAATTTCAGAATTTTTGGACAAAAGTATAATTTTTGATAAATGTCTAAATATTCGGCTGTTTTGGCCATATGAAAAATAGTAAATGACTTTTAAAAATTCTGAGAAAAATATATGTTCACTATGGGACTATATTATGCTAAATTCCAGAAAAGAAATATTTTTGGAACTGATTTGGTATTTTTCATGAAAATAGACTAGTTATGAGTAAATGAATTAAATATGTTATTTGAAGTAAGAAAATTGAAAAATAGGATTTTATGGCTTGAGAATCCTATATGAGGTATATGCAGATTTTTGATGAGGGTTTTGGTTATTGATGATGAAATCTTAAGAGTTGGCATTTTATGATGATTAAATGCATTAATTAGTAAAGTGTAAACAATTTAAATAAATTGTTTATAAGCTTAAGAAATGTTATTCTTTCAATATCATTATACCGAAATATTGGTATGAATTTTATTGTGGAATTTTTATATTTTTGAGTCGGTGTTACTATTCACGAGTTACTATTTATGAGTTACTATTCACGAGTTACTATTCACGACAAAATTGGTTTCTTTTACTAACCAAATTATAGTTGATTTATGAATATTACTCTTGAGATTAAATCTATATGTTGATTATATTGATTTTATTATCATATATAACATTTTTATAACCCTGATGTTGAATTTCTCTTTGACTTGAGTGTAAAGATGGGTAGATTATTGGTATGATCATGACTAGGGTTCTCTTTGGCCTGTAGTGCAAAGTTGAATTGTGACTGGTATGATCATGACCATTGAATTTACAATTGAATATCTTTAGCTTAAGTGTAAAGATGAATTGATTAACATGGTTATAATTATGGTGTATATAAATTCTGAAATGATTATATATTTCTTTGAGATATGAATATATTTGGCCTGTAGTGCAAATATGAATTGTTGAGGAATATCTTTGGCCTGTAGTGCAAAGATGAATTGTTGATGAATATCTTTGGCCAGTAGTGCAAAGATGAACTGTTGATGAATATCTTTGGCCTGTAGTGCAAAGATGACTTGTTGATGAATATCTTTGGCCCGTAGTGCAAAGATGAAGTTATTAGTATGATTATGAACAGGAACTGTGATTTGGTATAACCATGATGTTTGATGTTTCAGGTGATGAAAATTATCTTCGTCCTAGATGAGAAGAGGAATTTAGAACTACAGTTATGATTATGAGTTATTCATATGATTGTGGACCAGAATTGTTGATTGATGTTACAGGGATAAAACATTGTTGGAAGATTTTTAACATGGAGAAAATAATAGACTTTATAGTCTATTTGACTCTTCTAATGGATTGCTCGTTCCGCTGCAACTATGGTTGAAATTTTTATCATTTACCATATGTTCTAAATCTCTGATTTATTATTGATGAAGGCTATTGATAATTTAATTATCTTTAGTCATGATATTCTTTACTGAGCTAGTTGTGCTTACCCTTTTGCTTCACAATTCCTTTCAGGTAATAAGAGTGTAGCTGGGTCGAGCGAGGGTAACAAGGAAATAGAACGGTAGTCTCTAGCTGTGGATGTTCTCCCGAAGCAGTATAGAAAAGTTCATTTAGTAGTTATATTTGGTGAATCCAATAGGGTAAGGTGTACCCAACGTTGGAAGGGTGGTTTACCACTATCACACAAGATGTCTAACGACATACAACCTCGTGTCATCATAAGACAGGGATGTGCTCATCCACTTGCTGAGTATATATACGAGCACTACCTATATAATCTTGGTGTTTGTTTGAAGTATAATTCTCAATTAGAGACAGTGGAGATAATGATAAGTCAAGAGAAGACTCACCATTGGGAAGAATATGATAGTAATCTTCTCGTTTTTCTTTGGGGTCTATTGGGTCAACCAAGGATAATTCTGTGGCCATATGATATCTATCATAACCTAGACGCGTGGCCTCCCATGTACGAAGGTTTCCTTGAGCACTTCCCAAAGATTCTAATTTCTAAAACAGTTTTTGACTATACCTTTATGTAAGGTGTTATTGTGAGGTGATGTCCACGGTTGGAACATGAGTCACATTTGGTATATATTTGTATCCAAACTCACAGTATATGTGTTGTTGTATTTTGCACGACAATTGTTGTAATAAAGTTGTAGTTGTTTTCTGTACCATGTATTTGACGACTCAGAATGGGTTGGGTGGAATGGACCTATTTTGGGGTCGTCACAGGTGGTATCAGAGCTATAAGTAAAGAGCCCCGAGCCTCTCGCTGGTGACTTCCTGTTTATGGGGGATGCACCGAAGCCAGACTCTCCGTAGGGGACGCCGTTCTGCGGTGGCAAACTGATAGGTACCACTGTGAGGTGCTGTCCACTGATGGGACATTTGTCACAGGTGGTATCAGAGCTTAGGGATATGATCTCTGGCGGAGATCGGGAAATATAACTAGGAGGGGAGAGATGAGTAAATCCTTCGCTAGTGTGTCCTACCTAAGCTTATTTGTTGGTCAGTCATAATATTGGGATATTATGTGATATGTTAATTTGTTCAATTAACCCTTATTTTGAAGCTGTATTCTAGAATGATATCTGAAATACAGGAGATGAGCAATGGAGAAATCATGATGATAGGGAAGATGGAATCTGAAATGAAAGCAAGGTATTCTCAACTCTTTGAAATACCAGGTACGTAAATTTCGGGGACGAAATTTCATAAGGAGGGGAGATTGTAAGACCCCGAATTTTATGAAATAAAAGTATTCAATTTTTCTTATAATTACTATTCAGTAAATGGTTAAATTGATAAAAGTTTAAAGTTATGAGTGAAATATGATTTTTTTTCAAAATAAGTAAGTGGTTATAAAATAATCATTGTTGTCGGGGAATATTCGTTTGGTCGTGGAATATTCTTTCTGTCGGGGAATATTCGTACGACGGCGCAGCCATTTGTGGGCCCCATAACAGAATAACTGTCGGATGAAGAAAACGACAAATTTGAGTTTTTACAAATAACGGCGTAGTTGTTACCGTTAACACTGTTGGAATACCCGGTGGTTAAAATACAGTAATACACGTTATTGCACAGTAGCACACGGTATTGCACTAGTAATCTGCCTCTCCTCGCAACATAAAGGCGGCAAAAGGAACCTTTTGCTCCTCGGAGCAACCCAAGACATCAAATATCTTGGTGATCTGCTTTATCCATGTTTCAGCTACAAGTGGTTTGGGTTCTCCCTTAAACTCCGGTGGTCCCAGCTCCTTAAACTGTTTAGCGGTGACCGCCAGAGAGTTTCCAGTATTTCCACCTACGTTGTGGACAGGAGCCGCTTTCACCTGTTGTTGCATGAATTGCATAAAGCCTCTGAACATTTGATCATTCATCATCTGGTCAGTGTTGTTGTTTGCATGAGGATTGTCACCTTCCTGATGAACATTATCCTGATTATTGATATGTGGTGAATCAATAATCGCCTGGGCTTCATTGCTATTCTCAACATTCTCAGATGCCATTTTCAGATACTGCCACAAAATAAAAGTTAATTGATATGTCATATATTATCCTTATATTATGACCGACCAATTAAATACCATGCAAATAAACTTAGGTATGTCATACTAGCGAAGGAATTCCCCGTCTCTCCCCTCCTAGTTCTATTCTCACATCTTAGCCAGGGATCATATCCCTAAGCTCTGATACCAACTGTGACGCCCCCAAAATTAGGTATACATCACCCATCTTGGGTCGTCAGATACATAGTACAGAATACAAATACAACTGATTAATACATCTGTCGTGTACAATACGACAAAACATAAACTGTGAGTTTGAATACAAATATTATCTTCTAGAGAGTATTCATACTCAAAAGGAGTCCTCATTACATTTATTAACACACCATTACATAGAATAGTGAGGACTACTAACTAATACTATTCTTCGGACCATCACTCCGTTCCCCGACTTGCCCCAGCTACGTTCTCATTTCCTGAAGAGAACAGTGAAAGAAAGGGTGAGCTCAACTAGCCCAGTAAGAAATATTATGACTAAGATAATGCAGAATAAATTATCATTAGCCTTCAACAATGTTAAACTGATAAAATATAATAGACATCAAGTTTAACTGTAGCGGAACAAGCAATCCATTAAAAGAGTCAAGTAGAAAATAAACTCTACTATCTTTTATGATTTAAGAAGCTTTTCAACACTGAAATCGCTGAGACTCAGCTTAATAAAATAATCCACATCATCGAATCACCCCTGCACTACGGCCAAGGATATTCGTGTATTCATTAATGGTCATGATCATGCCAACAACTGTCTATCAATGCACTACGGGCCAATGAGGACTTTTACCACATCATTTGTAACATTACGGTCATGATTATACCGAATAATCCCTGGTCATAATCATACCAAGTCCATCTATGCACTACATGCCACAAATGACTTTCAACATTTTATAAACATGAGGATGATGACAATGATATAAGAATTCAATAAAACAAGTTCAAGAATTAATTTATCCAGGAATTAACAACGTCCAAATTGTCAACATGATACTGCATTGTGGAGTAAAATTCAAGAATGCTTAGAAGAATATTTTCTTGAAAAGATACTGGATGAAACGCAACTATCAAGGATATTCCACAAATTTCATGGAGTATAGAAGTCAAAACTTAACCAACTGAGTATAATAAAGAATGGAATAACAAAAGAAATCACCATGCATGCGATAGACCGCACAGACAGGTTATTCCAACAGAATAATAAATAATGGAACCAGGTCCGGCGTAAACGCACAGACAGGATATTCCGACATGATAATAAATAATGGAACCAGGTCCGGTGTAAAACACACAGACAGGATGTTCCAACAGAATAATAACAAGACGGAACCAGGTCCGGTGTAAAACACACAGACAGGATGTTCCAACAGAATAATAACAAGACGGAACCAGGTCCGGTGTAAAACACACAGACAGGATGTTCCAACAGAATAATAATAAAAACGGAACCAGGTCCGGTGTAAAACACACAGACAGGATGTTCCAACAGAATAATAGAAGAATGTCACCAAGTATAGGGTAGACCGCGTATACTGGTTGTTCCAACAGAATAATAACGAATGGAATAACAGAAGTTCTCTTCATGAATATAAAAGAAATAATATTCCCTACCTTAAAAGAACTGGATATTGGAAAAGTGATGTAGCAGAATACTTTTATTCTCTCTCTCTTATTCTCTCTATACTTTCTCTCTCTATAGCTTGAATGAATTCGTAAAAAATAATGAAGCCCTAGGCCTCTATTTATAGAAAAACTGAGGGTGGCTCTTGGTCTTAACGAAGGGTCAAATGACTCTTGGTCTTAACGAAGGGTCAAATGACTCTTGGTAATATTGAAGGGACAACTACTATTGACGAAAGTAATTACTATTGACCAGGTAAATACTATTGACGAAGGTAATTACTATTGACCAAGGTAAATACTATTGACGAAGGTAATTACTATTGACCAAGGTAAATACTATTGACGACGGTAATTACTATTGACGACGGTAATTACTATTGACGAAGAGACTCTTAGATGATGACATATGGCCCCCCATAAAATAACCAAACTTACCACAACGTCTCAATAATATAACATATTATACAGATGATACTATGACAATAATTTAAGAGATATGATGCAGCAATTACTGTAGCAATAATTGAGTATAGCTGAGTGACTTCTCACGTAAGCATCAATAATCAATACCGTGTGCTACTATGCAACCACGCGTATTACTGTACTTTTACTACCAAGTAGTTCAACAGTTTTAACGATTTTAACGGTAACACCTCAGCTGTTATTTTTATAGAAAGATAATTCTGTCGTTTTCTCAATCTGACAATAATTCCGTTGTGGGGTCCACCAATGATTGTGCCGTCGTACGAATATTCCCCGACAAAAAAAATATTCTCCGACCAAACGAATATTTTATAACAACTTGCTTACTTTGCAAAATTTATAAATATTACCCACAACTATAACATTATATCAAATTAACTCCATAATATTCAAAAATGATATTTATAGAAAATTCATCTTTATTTATAAAAGTTGGGGTCTTACAAAACACAACACACAATCATATTTTTACTCTCACTCAGACACTAGTCGATATTTTTCCTCCATTTTTAACATTGTGATCGCCTGTACTGACTCTCACGCCGGAGCTATCCCCCGACGGTCAGGCCGTCAAGCTTTTGGTGTTGACCTGTTGAACTGTGCAGGATAAGGGCGTCTTACGTGATTGGGACACGGGAGAAGATCTTGGCGTTAACAGCACCTTTTCTGACCATTAGTTGATTTCATTTCAGTATTATCAGAATTTTAATGGCTTAAGTTGTTGCACGAAAGGCATTTATACCGGTATTTATTATGTATATTCATGTATAATTAGTGCAGTGTCCAACATTTTGAGTCTCACCTAACTTCTCACTCTATTAAATTTAACAGTAAGAATGATAATGTAACATTCATGATCATTATCATTATCAATCTTACTGTTTTCATGAATGTTATTATCGGAGAGAGAAATATTATCTTGATTTGGAGAAAACTCTTTAAAGAACTTATCTTTATTATTTGGTATCCATAGTTTAATACTATGGAGCCTAAAAAATTAAAAAAAAATGAATTTGGATCATTCCTAGCATCCATTACTGCGGACAACACTTATTTAAAAATTGCGTCGTTTTCCAATTGGTCAGTCATTCTTAGCGTCTGCAATTTAATATTGTGGATGACACCTCTTTTAAAATGGCGTCGTTTCCCAATTGGTCAGTCATACTTAGCATTCACAGTTTAATACTGCGGACGATAGACTTTTATAAGTAATGGTATTTTGGACATTTGTCCAGTCTGCAGTATTAAACTGTAGAATACTGTAAACTAAATTGCGGACGTGGTTAATTCTCTTAACCATTCGATATACGGATAGACGGCCACGATGTGTTGTAAGGATAACTTTAAGTTGATAACGTTAGTTATGAATCAGTTCATATATATATATATATAGGGAAATGATCCATATCATGTATTTGTTATGTATGAAAAATGTACAAATAACATCATAACCATACATTAAATAAATTAAGCGTTGAGATTTAAAAGGCAAATTCGTCATCCGCTAGTTGAACT
This sequence comes from Panax notoginseng, assembly GCA_016801055.1. Classification (NCBI taxonomy): domain Eukaryota; kingdom Viridiplantae; phylum Streptophyta; class Magnoliopsida; order Apiales; family Araliaceae; genus Panax; species Panax notoginseng. The sequence continues at coordinate 137,434,124 of CM029023.1, forward strand.
AGCGAACGCATTAAAAATAATTTTTGGACCAAATTACCCCCAAGTCTCAGTAACGCTTCGGATATGTTTTCAGCCCATCCGCTAGTTCAACTAGCGGAACTCGAAAAGTGCAAATATTACACACGCGAATATTAAGCAGCAAATCTCAGATCCAAAGCAATCCCAAATATTATGCTAGAAATATCATATCTGAAAATCTCAAATCCAAGGCAAACCCAAATATTACGCTAGAAATATCAGATATGATTCAAATTATCTTCAAGCACATAGAATGCCCTAAAATTCTAAACTCCTCTACCTCGTTCTCTTCACCGCCACTTTCTCCCTCCTCCTTTTCGTTCTCCTCCGTCCGCCGCTCAATCAATTGCAGGGGAATTGAAGGCACTGATTTCGAATCAATCTGGAACGCGATTGAGTCGTCGAATCGATGAGAGAGAAAACCTACAGAGAGATTCGGATGGGAGTGCGTCAAATCCATGAGATACAATAAATCTTCAAAAATGAAATCCAAGTACCCTAGGAAAGAGAATCGCTTATAGCTTCAACAATAGTAACAACGACAAAATCGTTTAAAGTAATTACAGTAGCAATACTTGTGGTGCATCAATTGGATTGAAGCAGAAGCAGCTTCCATCAGAATTCTGCAAAACCCTATCTCTAAACAATTCAACCTATAGAAATATACTTATATAATGAGATATTTGGATATGAAATTTTGAGTATTCTATCCTTTTGTTATTCCCAATAAGACTGCTTGAGCCAGCGGATGGCGAATTAGCCTTTTAAATCTCAGCTCTTAATTTATATAACGTATGATTATGATGCTATTTGTTCATTTTTCATCCATAACAAATATATGCTATGGATCATTTCCCTATATATATATATATATATATATATATATATATATATATATATATATATAAAAGAAAGATTTATAACATGTATTTGTTATGGATAAAAAATAGATATGCACCATCTCTACCGTCCACTACAAGAACCAACGGGCCGAAATTAGTATTGGATTTGTTGTTCTGAATCTGGCCTAAGCATATTTATGGGTTTGGTAGTCAGTCGAACCAGCCCAGCCTAGCCCAATCTTAATACAAAACTGAGATTATTTTGAAAAATTTATTCAGCCCGCCTTTTTGATGCTTTTATTTTTCTCAAATTATTTGACGTTTTATATAATTTAGGAGAATTAGCTACAATCTTTTCAAAATTAACCTTTGTGAAACCCCAGATTTTATGAATAAATATTTAATTTTTTCTCGAAATAATTTTTTTATATTATTGTGTGGATTTGATATAATAGTTATGGGTAGTATTTATAAATTTTACAAAGTATGCAAGTTGTCATATTATATTCGATTGGTCGGAGAATATTCTTTTTGTCGGGAAATATCCGTACGACGGTACAATTATTGGTGGACCCCACAACGGAATTATTGTCGGATTGAGAAAACGACAAAAATACTTTATGAAAATAACGGCGGAAGTTTTACCGTTGACACTGTTGAACTACTCGGTAGTAAAAGTACAGTAATACGTGTGGTTGCATAGTAGCACACAGTATTAATTATTAATGCTTATGTGAGAAGTCACTCAGTTTGATTCCATTATTGTCAGTTAATAATATGAATTATTTAGCGATAATGACGTTTTGTTTTATTCGTATTATTAACGTAATAAAACAGAAACATCTTTTTATATAAAACAGAATACTTTATTAAAGTTATTCTATAAATAGAATATATTATATTTTATTTAAAAGATTTTTCTTTAAATATGGACCGTCAGATTAAACTAATCAATCTGGACCGTTCATGGATTAGTTACTATGCATTCCATTTTCCTATAAATAGCAGCTCATTCCTTCCTTATTTCTTACGAATTCACTGAACTCTAGAGAGAGAAACTATAGAGAGAAACTATAGAGAGAGAGAAGAAGAGTATTCTGCTACTTAACTACTTCCTTACTTCAGCTCTTCTTTAAAACGGTAGGGAATATTATTTCTTTTATATTCATGAAGAGAACTTCTGATATTCCATTTGTTATTATTCTGTTGGAATAACCAGTATACGCGGTCTACCCTATACTTGGTGACATTCTTCTATTATTCTGTTGGAACATCCTGTCTGTGTGTTTTACACCGGACCTGGTTCCGTTTATTATTCTGTTGGAACATCCTGTCTGTGTGTTTTACACCGGACCTGGTTCCGTCTTGTTATTATTCTGTTGGAATATCCTGTCTGTGTGTTTTACACCAGACCTGGTTCCATTATTTATTATTCTGTCGGAATATCCTGTCTGTGCGTTTACGCCGGACCTGGTTCCATTATTTATTATTCTGTCGGAATATCCTGTCTGTGCGTTTACGCCGGACCTGGTTCCATTATTTATTATTCTGTTGGAATAACCTGTCTGTGCGGTCTATCGCATGCATGGTGATTTCTTTTGTTATTCCATTCTTTATTATACTCAGTTGGTTAAGTTTTGACTTCTATACTCCATGAAATTTGTGGAATATCCTTGATAATTGCGTTTCATCCAGTATCTTTTCATGAAAATATTCTTCTAAGTATTCTTGAATTTTACTCCACAAAGCAGTATCATGTTGACAATTTGGACGTTGTTAATTCTTGGATAAATTAATTCTTGAACTTGTTTTATTGAATTCTTATATCATTGTCATCATCCTCATGTTTATAAAATGTTGAAAGTCATCTGTGGCCTGTAGTGCATAGATGGACTTGGTATGATTATGACCAGGGATTATTCGGTATAATCATGACCGTAATGTTACAAATGATGTGGTAAAAGTCCTCATTGGCCCGTAGTGCATTGATGGACAGTTGTTGGCATGATCATGACCATTAATGAATATACGAATATCCTTGGCCGTAGTGCAGGGGTGATTCGATGATGTGAATTATTTTATTAAGCTGAGTCTCAGCGATCACAGTGTTGGAAAATCTTTTAAATCATAAAAGATAGTAGAGTTTATTTTCTACTTGACTCTTTTAATGGATTGCTTGTTCCGCTGCAGTTAAACTTGATGTCTATTATATTTTATCAGTTTAACATTGTTGAAGGCTAATGATAATTTATTCTGCATTATCTTAGTCATGATATTTCTTACTGGGCTAGTTGAGCTCACCCTTTCTTTCACTGTTCTCATCAGGAAATGAGAACGTAGCTGGGGCAAGTCGGGGAACGGAGTGATGGTCCGAATGATAGTATTAGTTAGTAGTCCTCACTATTCTATGTAATGGTGTGTTAATAAATGTAATGAGGACTCCTTTTGAGTATGAATACTTTCTAGAAGATAATATTTGTATTCAAACTCACAGTTTATGTTTTGTCGTATTGTACACGACAGTTGTATTAGTAAGTTGTATTTGTATTATGTACTTTGTATCTGACGACCCAAGATGGGTGATGTATACCTAATTTTGGGGGCGTCACAGTTGGTATCAGAGCTTAGGGATATGATCCCTGGCTAAGATGTGAGAATAGAACTAGGAGGGGAGAGACGGGGAATTCCTTCGCTAGTATGACCTACCTAAGTTTATTTGCATGGTATTTAATTGGTCGGTCATAATATAAGGATAATATATGACATATCAATTAACTTTTATTTTGTGGCAGTATCTGAAAATGGCATCTGAGAATGTTGAGAATAGCAATGAAGCCCAGGCGATTATTGATTCACCACATATCAATAATCAGGATAATGTTCATCAGGAAGGTGACAATCCTCATGCAAACAACAACACTGACCAGATGATGAATGATGCAATGTTTAGAGGTTTTATGCAATTCATGCAACAACAGGTGAAAGCGGCTCCTGTCCACAACGTAGGTGGAAATACTGAAAACTCTCAGGCGGTCACCGCTAAGCAGTTTAAGGAGCTGGGACCACCGGAGTTTAAGGGAGAACCCAAACCACTTGTAGCTGAAACATGGATAAAGCAGATCACCAAGATATTTGATGTCTTGGGTTGCTCCGAGGAGCAAAAGGTTCCCTTTGCCGCCTTTATGTTGCGAGGAGAGGCAGATTACTGGTGGGAATCGATAAAGCGTACTCAACCTGCCGCACTGAAGATGTCCTGGGAGAAGTTCCAAGAGCTGTTTAACGACAAATATTTTCCCGAAAGTATTCGTCACATGAAGGAGGTGGAGTTCATCAAATTGGAGCAGAATAATATGACTGTGTCGCAGTACGAGGCAAAATTTGCGGAGTTATCCCGGTTTGCGTCCCACCTGGTGGATAATGAAGAAAGAATGACGCGGATGTTTTTAAGAGGTTTGAAGCCGGAGATACGTCAACATCTTGTTTCTCATAAATTGTGTTTGTATTCAGATGTTGTAAATAGGGCTCAGTTGGTGGAGCGCGATAACGAGACAACGCAGCCAAAAGAGAGCAGCCGGCAAAATGATAATACTAGTGAAAGCAGTCATCGAAGCGGTGACAACAAGCGTGGAGGGAATCAACAGGCCAGAAATGGTAACCACTTCGGTGGTAATCAGGGCCAAAATAATAAGAATGAGCATTTCAAGAAGAGGAGATTCAACAATGATGGAAAGACGTCAACACCAGCACCTGTCGTTAATGAAGGAGAACGATCACCTATCATATGTTTCAAATGCGGAGGGGAGGGGCACATCAGTCCAAACTGCGCGATACCGTCCAAAGCATGTTATAATTGTGGAAGAGAAGGTCATTTAGCCCGATTTTGTCGTTCACCGAAGACAAGTTCAGATAGGATGGAGGCACCAAAGACCGTCCCAGAAAAGCCAAAGCCAGTAGTTTAAGAGAGAGTATTTTTTTCGTGACGAGGAACCTGAATAAAATTATCACGGGTATGTTAGTCATAAACTCTTGCGAAGTCTATACCGTGTTAGATACCGGTTCTACTCACTCTTTTATTTTACCTAGTTGTGTTAAATGTTTGAAGTTAACTCCGGAGAACTTAGACTTTGATATGTCTGTTTAAACTCAGTTGGGAGAAACCTTCGTTACCTCTACTATTTATAAATCTTGTTCAAATCAACACTTTCACGTTACCTGTCGATCTTATCTCTTTGAAAATACTTGCCTTTGATGTGATTTTTTTGAAACGATTGGTTCACTACTCATCATGCTTCTCGTAAGGTTGTTAGCTTTCATATTCCTAACCAACCTGTTATGCAAATTCAAAGTAACCAAACTACTAAAGTCAATCATTGTCATATCAAGCCATAAGTAAAAATTCCCGTTCCTTTCGCTGTTGACTTCCTGGTGTGGAATGTACCGAAGCTAGACTTTCCGTAGGAGACGTTGTAAATGATGATGGCAAGTTGATAGGTATCAATGTGACGTGTTATCCAAGTCTTGGATGAGGGTCACAGTTTTGAACGATATTTCTATTGTTAATAAATTTCTTGACGTATTCTTGAAGACTTCTTAGCCTACCCCAGAGCGTAAAATTGAATTTTGTATTGACCCCAGTACAAAACCTATTTCTTAAACCCTCAAATATTTCTTCAACTAAAACGAACGTATTATGCGCCAAAGACGTTGGCTCGAGCTGTTGAAGATTACGATCGTACCATTCAATAACATCGTGGAAAAGTGAACGTGGTAGCTGACGCGTTGTGTAGAAGATCGTATACGGTTACAAGTGTGAATATTCGAACCCACGTGAAGATAACGAATATACGATTAAAATCGACTTTAATCGATAAAGTTAAAGCCGCTCAAGCTACATACTAAGAGCTGATAAATGTGAAGAAGAAGGTTCAAGAGGGCGTTATTCTAGAAGCAAGAATCGACGAAGAGAGGAAATCTCAACTCTCGATTTAATTGGCCCATTTGAAATCCTCGATGAAGTAGGAACTGTGGCCTATAGACTCGTTTTACCGCCAAGTATGTTGCGTGTTCAGAACATTTTTTTTTACGTATCGATGTTACGTAAATATGTGGACGACCCGAACCGCATTATTAATTTAGAACCGGACGAAATAGCGAAAGATTTAACGTATGAGGAGATACGTGTTAACATCTTGGATAAGAAGGATCATATTCGATGCTTAAAGGTTATACCTCAAGAGTTAGAGTTTGAAGTGAAGTCAAGGTATCCTCACATGTTCGGCATACCAAGTACGTACGTAAATTTCGAGGGCGAAATTCTATAAGGAGGGGAGATTGTGAAACCCCAGATTTTATGAATAAATATTTAATTTTTTCTCGAAATAATTTTTTTATATTATTGTGTGGATTTGATATAATAGTTATGGGTAGTATTTATAAATTTTACAAAGTATGCAAGTTGTCATATTATATTCGATTGGTCGGAGAATATTCTTTTTGTCGGGGAATATCCGTACGACGGTACAATTATTGGTGGACCCCACAACGGAATTATTGTCGGATTGAGAAAACGACAAAAATACTTTATGAAAATAACGGCGGAAGTTTTACCGTTGACACTGTTGAACTACTCGGTAGTAAAAGTACAGTAATACGTGTGGTTGCATAGTAGCACACAGTATTAATTATTAATGCTTATGTGAGAAGTCACTCAGTTTGATTCCATTATTGTCAGTTAATAATATGAATTATTTAGCGATAATGACGTTTTGTTTTATTCGTATTATTAACGTAATAAAACAGAAACATCTTTTTATATAAAACAGAATACTTTATTAAAGTTATTCTATAAATAGAATATATTATATTTTATTTAAAAGATTTTTCTTTAAATATGGACCGTCAGATTAAAGTAATCAATCTGGACCGTTCATGGATTAGTTACTATGCATTCCATTTTCCTATAAATAGCAGCTCATTCCTTCCTTATTTCTTACGAATTCACTGAACTCTAGAGAGAGAAACTATAGAGAGAAACTATAGAGAGAGAGAAGAAGAGTATTCTGCTACTTAACTACTTCCTTACTTCAGCTCTTCTTTAAAACGGTAGGGAATATTATTTCTTTTATATTCATGAAGAGAACTTCTGTTATTCCATTTGTTATTATTCTGTTGGAATAACCAGTATACGCGGTCTACCCTATACTTGGTGACATTCTTCTATTATTCTGTTGGAACATCCTGTCTGTGTGTTTTACACCGGACCTGGTTCCGTTTATTATTCTGTTGGAACATCCTGTCTGTGTGTTTTACACCGGACCTGGTTCCGTCTTGTTATTATTCTGTTGGAATATCCTGTCTGTGTGTTTTACACCAGACCTGGTTCCATTATTTATTATTCTGTCGGAATATCCTGTCTGTGCGTTTACGCCGGACCTGGTTCCATTATTTATTATTCTGTCGGAATATCCTGTCTGTGCGTTTACGCCGGACCTGGTTCCATTATTTATTATTCTGTTGGAATAACCTGTCTGTGCGGTCTATCGCATGCATGGTGATTTCTTTTGTTATTCCATTCTTTATTATACTCAGTTGGTTAAGTTTTGACTTCTATACTCCATGAAATTTGTGGAATATCCTTGATAATTGCGTTTCATCCAGTATCTTTTCATGAAAATATTCTTCTAAGTATTCTTGAATTTTACTCCACAAAGCAGTATCATGTTGACAATTTGGACGTTGTTAATTCTTGGATAAATTAATTCTTGAACTTGTTTTATTGAATTCTTATATCATTGTCATCATCCTCATGTTTATAAAATGTTGAAAGTCATCTGTGGCCTGTAGTGCATAGATGGACTTGGTATGATTATGACCAGGGATTATTCGGTATAATCATGACCGTAATGTTACAAATGATGTGGTAAAAGTCCTCATTGGCCCGTAGTGCATTGATGGACAGTTGTTGGCATGATCATGACCATTAATGAATATACGAATATCCTTGGCCGTAGTGCAGGGGTGATTCGATGATGTGAATTATTTTATTAAGCTGAGTCTCAGCGATCACAGTGTTGGAAAATCTTTTAAATCATAAAAGATAGTAGAGTTTATTTTCTACTTGACTCTTTTAATGGATTGCTTGTTCCGCTGCAGTTAAACTTGATGTCTATTATATTTTATCAGTTTAACATTGTTGAAGGCTAATGATAATTTATTCTGCATTATCTTAGTCATGATATTTCTTACTGGGCTAGTTGAGCTCACCCTTTCTTTCACTGTTCTCATCAGGAAATGAGAACGTAGCTGGGGCAAGTCGGGGAACGGAGTGATGGTCCGAATGATAGTATTAGTTAGTAGTCCTCACTATTCTATGTAATGGTGTGTTAATAAATGTAATGAGGACTCCTTTTGAGTATGAATACTTTCTAGAAGATAATATTTGTATTCAAACTCACAGTTTATGTTTTGTCGTATTGTACACGACAGTTGTATTAGTAAGTTGTATTTGTATTATGTACTTTGTATCTGACGACCCAAGATGGGTGATGTATACCTAATTTTGGGGGCGTCACAACCTTTATGACATAAGAGTATCTTTAACAGTAGTAGCATAAAAACTTTTTAAATTGAAATTTGTTGACCTCCGTGGCAATTTGAAGAGTATTATTTGCTACTTTCACATTTTGTGCCTCATTAGTCTTTTCAATTTAATGAGTTGTACATCAAACCCATCAAGCAAAATAAATATTTTTAGTATTTTTTAAATGATTTTGATTCTCTCAAAAATAAAATAAATATTTTGAAGAGAGAGAATGATGTTGTAGATTTGAAGAGAGATGATGACCAAGGTTGATGAGTCTATTGGAGATAATTTTTCTGATGTGACCCACCTATTTGAGTATCCCAAAGTAATTGAAGAAACAGTTGAAAATTCTCTAAGTATATGGTAAATGATAATATAGATAATTAATACTATATTTAATGCTACATAATTATTTTCTTAATTTTTGTGCACATCTTTAAAACGTTATATACAAAAACTAGACATGAATGTATTTGAATTTCATTTATTTATATTTTGATCTCAACGATTGATAAAAATATAAATAAATAAAATTCAAATACACTTATATCAAATTTTTATGTCTAATTTCTATATTCACTTACAAACGTTCCGGTCATATATAATATATGAGACAAGGAGTAAAGATTATGCGTTTAATAATTTGTAAAGGTAATTATTTTTAATTTGTCACTCAAATATAGTGCCACTAATTAATGCGCATATAATGATTGTTATGAATATTGATTAAAATTTGATAAAGATTAAATATAGTTGTAAATTTATTATATATATGTGAAAGCTCTTCAATTATCGACAATTAATTTTAAATTAAATATTTTAATATAGTTAAATACATGATGTGAGATTCACTGTATACTCATGCGACAGAGGACCATGTAAAAATATCAATTCTCAATTTTTATTGAACTTTCAAGAACAATGATAAATATTCAATTTTAAATTTCTATTTAAGCTTTTCATTCGAGAACTTTTTTTTTTATTTTAATATTTGAATATTGTCTAGACTCACTTTCGAGTTTTATATCGGAGATTTGAATCTGCATCAATAGTGGAGTATTTGTAATGGTTTCATTTTTAAAGATTACAACGGTAATAACTCAGATTTTTATTAATAATTAAATATTAATTGATTTTATTTTATAAAATTATAATTGAATTATAAAAAGTTAAGTTATTTTTTTATTTCCTTGTTTCGTTTGAAAAGTTAAAATTTATTTTATACTTCCGTGATTTATAAGTATTATTGATTATTTAAAATTAATTTAATGTATTTATAAATTTAAAATTAATATGAGCTGATATAATTTTAATTAATATAATAATAAATATTTTAAATATATAGAAACTATTATATATTGTAAATTTATAAATAAAAATATTTTAAATTGACTTTTAAAAGTTATTAATGATCTTATGATATAGAAGAAAGAAAATATTATTTTGCATGCAGATGAGCAATGAGGTTGATAGTTTCTCCAATTGATAAATATGCTAATTAAAATTTAAAATTTAAAAATGAATAAGACCAGAAAGTGAAGACAGAAAATAAGAATATGTTTTAAATTGTTTGCAATCAGATGGAGCATATACAATTGAATTGATAGGGCTCTCATTCAACTTTGCTTATGGAGGACTCCTCTCTCTCTCTCTCTCTCTCTCTCTCTATATATATATATATATATATATAGTCATGAATTTGTACTTCCATCTATATTAAAACCACTGATTTGCCTACAGATTCCCTCTAATTTTATTCACTACATCATATTTTTATGTTTATAAATATTATAATTGAAATTAGTACATGTTAACTAATTTATTATATTGAATAGCATGATTGTTTTAAAAATAAAATTAATTCAATATTTTTTTAACATTTGATAAATATGTAGATTTTTCATTAAAATTTAAATGGATGAAATTTTTTAAGACTTCTAATAGTAAAAATATTTTTTTGTGATTCTAATTTTTTATAGAATTGATCATAATACTATAAATTATTTCTTAATATATTTTAATTATTTTTAATAAAATTATTAACATCAAATAATTAGCGTATTGAATGAAATTTGAAAAAATATTTTATGGAGGGGGCCAAATCCCAAAACTACATAAAAATACTGAGCTCATTGAACTCCAATAATCTCGGCTCTTCGGCTACCCTTATTTTCTTTACTCCGAGCGCCTTGTTCAAGACTTTATTTACTTCCAGTTGGCTCCAACAATGATCTTTCTCTCACGGATTCGTGCTGGTTTTGCAGCGCAATTAATGCATTTTATCTCTCTACGCAATCGACTGTTTCCCAAAATAATCTATAAAAGGTACGTCCTCTACTCCACATTCAACATTTCTCATCCTATAGCATTCAAGGCCTTTAATCTTTTTAGCTTATTAGTATTTGTTATGCATCTGCATTTTATCAAATCTAAAATACCCATGACACCGAGTGGCCAATAACTTTGTCAAATATTTGTTATTGGTCTTCTTTTTTTTTTGGTCTTTGCATCCCATTTGTTTGATGTATGTTCTGTGTAAGACCCCAAATTATTAATAAATAAAATTTAATTTTCTCTATTTATTATTCTGAAATAGTAAGGGTTGATTTGATTAATGTGGTTAGTTATGGGTAAAATGCGCAAATATTTCAAATAAGCAAGTGGTCATAAAATATTCATTATTTTCGGAGAATATTCGCTTGGTCGTGGAATATTCTTACTGTCGGAGAATATTCATACGACGGCGCAGTCTTTTGTGGCCCATAACGGAAAGCGATTGGATGAAGAAAACGACAAAAATAAGTTGTTTATAAATAACGGCGTAGTTGTTACCGTTAATACTGTTTGAATACCCGGTGGTTAAAACACAGTAATACGCGTTGTTGCACAGTAGCACACGGTATTACACCAATTATTGCTTCTTACGTAAGAAGGCACTACTCAATAATTGTTACAGTAATTACTGTTCAATATTGTATTTTATTGATTCAATAATTGATGCGTTGATATTTTATATTACTGTTGTTTTAATAATTGTCACTACACAGTATTTTCTATTATCGGAACAATAATTTATATTATCTGAATAATATTATTAGATAACATTATTGGCAATGTCTAGAAAGTTCAGTCTAAGGAGAGGTTTGGTCATCTAATTGCACGCCAGTAAGGAGAGATCCTTATTGGAAAGCCCCCTCTTTCCTGGGAACGGCCTGGCTGCCAGTACTGTGATTCTGTAACATTATTTGTGTATAATTAGTTATTGATTTATATGATGAGGAAAATATTTATTTTATGTGGATATAGATGGAGAAAATTTTTAATGTGACAATTGTTGAAAATTAATATTTTATTTTTTTCTGATAAAATAATTCATTTAAATATATTATTTTAATAATATATTGATGGTGATATTTTTACAATGAATGTGAGACATATGAGTATATGAGGAGGAAGAGTATTTTTGTGATATTAAATGATTAACACATGTTTTGTGTGTTGGTGGACACAATTCTTGACCGAAAATTTATTATTGACTGTAAAATCGTCCGTTTGTGGATTTCGGTCAATTTCTGTTTGGAATTTGGGAAAACTTTCTTCTGCAAGTTGTAGAGAATTGAATTTCCTATAAAAACTCGCGAGATTCGAATTTTCTGATAAAATGACTATTTATTATGAATTATTGAAGTTCCGAAGTTCCGAAGTTCCGAAATAATTGATTTTTGGAAGTTTTAATTATTTTTATTAAGAAAAACGTTTTTGACATTTGAGTGGCACATGTTAATGGTGTAAATCAGCTGATGTGGTGTGCTAAGGAAATTAAGAAAATTATATTATTAATTTATTAAATTTTCTGCTTTGGTGTTCTAAGCATTTTCCTATAAATAGGGTACTTAGGTTAGAATTGAAAATCACACCAGAAACACAAGTTTCTCTCTATTTCTCTCTATATCGAGCGTATTCTTGTGAGTATTTGATACTTTGAGTGTTGCTATACGGTGCAAGTTTCCTTCAGCACTATATCTAGTATTCCAGTCAAAAGTACCGTATTTCCGAGGTAAGGGATGTTATTTCTTCTTAAATGATATTATTTTCTTCAATATCATTATGCCGAAGTATTGATCTAATTTTTTTTATCAAATTTGGAACTTTTCATGTCGGGGTTACTATTCATGAGTTACTATTCATGAGTTACTATTCATGAGTTACTATTCACGAGTTACTATTCACCAAAAAATAAAATTTTCTTCTTTTCGTCCAAAATATCTATTCTGGATACTAGCTTTGATTGTATCCATGTTTTGATCATTCTTGAATTTTACTCCACTATGATTATTTATGAGGTATTTTTGGACATGGAATAGCTGAAATACGAATCCGTAATATTTATTATTTTGTTTCACTGGATTCGTTTCCTTTAAAATATTTTTCATCATCCTCAGTCCTAAATGATGATATAATTGAATATCTTTGGCCTGTAGTGCAAAGATGAATGATTTCTGATGAATATCTTTGGCCCGTAGTGCAAAGATGAACAGGTGTTGAGGTGAACATGACCAACTGATGAATATCTTTGACCTGTAGTGCAAAGATGACTATTTGATTCAAGATATTTATTGATTGATGTTACAAGGATAAAATATTGATGATGGGCTTTTAAATTCATAGATAATCGTAGATTTCATTCTCTACGTAACTCTTCTATGAATTATTATTTTCCGCTGCGAATATTGATTTAAAACTTGTTGTCTATTGTATTCTATTAAATTTTTCCCTATTGAAGACTAACGATAATTTGTTGTATATTATCTTAGTCATAATATTCTTTACTGGGCTAGTTGAGCTCACCCTTTTCCTTGTTGTTCCATTTTCTTCTCAGGAGGCGAGAATGTAGCGAGTACTAGTCGGGGTGTGGAATGATGGTTCAAGACAATTGTTTTAGTAGTCCTCACTATTTTGTAAAATAGTGTATCAATAAGTATAATGAGTTCTTAGTTGAGTATGAATACTGTCTAGATGACAATATTTGTATTTAAACTCACAGTATATGTGTTGTCGTATTTTGCACGACAATTGTAATAATAAAGTTGTAGTTGTTTTCTGTACCATGTATTTGGCGACTCAGAATGGGTTGGATGGATTGGACCTGTTTTGGGGGCGTCACATTCTGACTGAATCACAAATAAGGCATTAGTTTCTGTCAAGTGATAGGTCTTTGATCAATGTCTGAAAATATTTTTTACTTGGTATCTAAAGCTTCGATTTTCATTGAACAATATTAAAATATACTAAATCTTTAGAAGAACATTTGTTGCTTTCTGTTAAGTTGTAGAGATTCCTCCTATTCCTCTTCCTTCAATTGTGAAGAAGGGAAAAATTTTCTTTACTTAGTTTTTCCATGCAGATTCTGTGTTGGTAGAGCATACCTAGAACTGTTTTTTCTCTTACACATTGATTGTAATGACTAATCTATCATCTAAAAGAGTTATTGTTGGTGTTGTGCTTCAAGTTTTGACAGTCTTTGTTTGGTTGGGCATTTGGTCAGCAGAAAAAAATTTATGCTAATTTTATTTTTGGAGATTCTTTGGTTGAAGCCGGTAACAATAACTACATTGTGTCTCTGTCCAAGGCTAATTACCCTCCTAATGGTATTGATTTTGGGAAGCCAACAGGCCGATACACAAATGGCAGAACAATATCCGATATTTTAGGTAAGCTTTTGTTCTTCCATATGCAAATCGCAGAACAATACTTGAGTGTATGCCACAAACTTTGACGAAATCTGTTATACATCTGTTTAGCAACAACAAAAAAAACTTTATATGTTTGTTTATAATTTTTTGTTACACCAGGACAACAAGCGGGTTTTAAAGATTTTGCTCCTCCATATTTGGCTCAACTACCAGGGGACTTATAATTCTGCAGGGTGTCAACTATGCTTCTGGTGGAGGAGGAATTGTCAATGAAACTGGAAAGATTTTTGTAAGTTCTTTTCCATGAAATCAACCCTTGATTTTAATGCTATGTCTGGCAACTCGATTCCAAACTCTTGAATTTGAATTGAAAGCACAATTGCAATTCTATAGAACTGAAATTTAGGCTCAATTTCAATCCTAAGACTTGGATTGAGTTGCAAACATAGCTTAAATGATTTCGTTGAAATCTAATTTGACTATTATGTTGTTTACCGTTTCTTATATACGTATTTTAGTAATGCAACAAATTTCTTATGTATAATTCGAGATATTATGTGCTTCATATAATATACAGGTTGGTAGAATCAACTTGGATGCCCAGATTGATAACTTTGCTAATACCAGGCAAGATATAATCTCACAGATAGGTGCTCCTGCGGCAATGCAACTTTTGGGAACCGCTCTTTTCTCAGTTACAATAGGTTCAAATGATTTCTTAAACAACTACCTGGTGCCTGTGGTTACAACTGTTAAGCAAAAATTAATATCTCCAGAGATGTTTGTGGGAACTTTAATTTCAAGATACAGAATTCAACTTACGGTACAACTTTCTTTCTACAACCCCATAATCATTTCTAAAATCTGCAGCTGAATTTAACAGCCTCACTAATTTTATTATATTTTTTTCCCTGTTTCAGAGACTATATAATTTGGGTGTTAGACAAATTGTTGTGTCAAATGTGGGTCCAATTGGGTGCATACCATATCAAAGGGATATAAATCCATTATCTGGGGATAACTGTGTTGTTTTGCCAAATCAGCTTGCCCAGTCATTCAACAGCCAGTTAAGGAGTCTTCTAATGGAGCTTGCTGCCAATCTCAAGGGATCAAAATTTCTTTATGCAGATGTCTACCACATTGTAGCTGATATCCTTCAAAATTATGTTTCATTTGGTAATTAATTCTTGCTCTATTCTACAACTAGAGATACATTTTCTTGTTATATATGTTGAAATAGGACAAATAAATTTCTAATTTTAGACTATAAAGTACATGTTTGGTTTGGCGCTTTTAGGCTTTTGAAGCCGAAACCCACCTAAGAATCTTGTTCATTGAATCCCAAATGCATCTTATAAGCCTCTCAATCGGCCACGCCCAACTCCCCAAATGGTGCATGTAACACCCCAGTCCCACATCGAAAGATAGGGAAAAAATTTGTGTGCATATAAAGAATTAAGTAACTACCAATAGTACCTTCAAGTCATGACCTTTTGGGAGCCTGTGGTGGGCTAAGAATGACCCAAGAAGATACTATTGGGCCAGTAGTTTGAGGCCTTATTTGGATGGATTTGATTCGATTCGGACTTGGGATTTGACCCAAGATTTGTTCCGGACTCGGGATTTGACCCGGGTTGTTTCATATTTAGCAGGTTGTATAATAAAAAAATATGTAAGATCCCGAATTTTATGAAATAAAAGTATTCAATTTTTCTTATAATTACTATTCAGTAAATGGTTAAATTGATAAATGTTAAAGTTAAGGGTGATATGTGAATTTTTTTCAAAATAAGCAAGTGGTTATAAAATAATCATTGTTGTCGGGGAATATTCGTTTGGTCGTGGAATATTCTTTCTGTCGGGGAATATTCGTACGACGGCGCAGCCATTTGTGGGCCCCATAACAGAATAACTGTCGGGTGAAGAAAACGACAAATTTAAGTTTTTACAAATAACGGCGTAGTTGTTACCGTTAACACTGTTGGAATACCCGGTGGTTAAAATACAGTAATACGCGTTATTGCACAGTAGCACACGGTATTGCATAGTATTTTTGAAATTATTGATTCTTACGTAAGAAGGCACTACTCAATAATTGTTACAGTAATTACTGTTCAATATTTTATTTTATTGATTCAATAATTGCTACGTTGAAATTTTGTATTATTGTTGTTCAATAATTGTTGCTGCACAGTATTTCCCATTATCAGATCAATAATTCATATTATTTGAATAATATTATTAGATAACATTATTGGCAATGTCTAGAAAGTTCTGTCTAAGGAGAGGTTTGGTCATCTAATTGCGCGCCAGTAAGGAAAAATTCTTATTGGAAAGCCCCCTCTTTCCTGGGAACGGCCTGGTTGTCATAAATGTGATTCTGTAATATTATTTGTGAATAATTAATTATTGATTCATATGATAAGAAAATATTTATTTTATGTGGATATAAATGAGGGATATATTTTTGTGGTTAAAAAATGAAGGAGTTAATGTTGAGATTTTTATCCGTATTTTTGTCGGAATGGAGGTATTAAAAATCAGGGTTTTTGAGATATTTTGCGGGGGTTATAATTTTTAATCCGACCGTTGGATCGTGGTAATTTTTGGATATGTTATACATATATAAGTTGAGTATATGCCCACAAATTTTGAACCGTTAAAAATGAACGTATGATTTGTTATGAATTTTACGAGATGACTGGTTCAGAAATTGTTGAATTTTCGGAGTTTATCATTTTGGTGGAAAATTCTAGAATTGGTGGGCCCCACTTGTGGTTGGTGAAGAAATGTGCTGAATTATATTTCAAATGTGGTGGGTGGGAATAGTAGCAGGTAAAGCCATCAGGTTGCAGGTCAAACCTACCAAAATTTTCCTATAAATAGAGGGCTAAGTTAGAATTGAAAATCACACCAGAAACATAAGCTTTCTCTCTTTCTCTCTCTATATTATGAAGCATATTTTGTGAGTTTTTAGATACTTGGTGAGTTTCTATTCATCAGTGCAAGTTTCCTTCAGCATCATATCCGATATCCAGTCAGAAGTACTGCTCTTTTGAGGTAAGGGATAGTAAGGGATTTTAAGGGTTATTATGTTTTTCAGTTTCGTAATTTTTCTGAACTTCAGAAAATTCTGAAAAAATTTGAAATGATATTTTGATGAGTTTTATTGATTGTGTCCAAAAATGGTGATTTTTGGATGTATAGATTGAGAGTTATGAATTTTATGAGAAAAGACTATTTTAAAAGTAACCGCTTATAATTCCTTGTGGTTAACTCCAAAATTGATGAAATTTTTATTGGGAGTACATGTATATGATAGAAGTATACTCTGTAAATTTCAGAATTTTTGGACAAAAGTACAATTTTTGATAAATGTCTAAATATTCGGCGGTTTTGGCCATATGAAAAATAGTAAATGACTTTTAAAAATTCTGAGAAAAATATATGTTCACTATGGGACTATATTATGCTAAATCCCAAAAAAAAAATATTTTTGGAACTGATTTGGTATTTTTTATGAAAATAGTCTAGTTATGAGTAAATGAATTAAATATGTTTTGTGAAGTAAGAAAATAAAAAAATAGGATTTTATGGCTTGAGAATCCTATATGAGGTATATGCAGATTTTTGATGAGGGTTTTGGTTATTGGTGATGAAATCTTATGAGTTTGGCATTTTAGGATGATTAAATGCATTATTTAGTAAAGTGTAAACAATTAAAATAAATTGTTTATAAGCTTAAGAAATATTATTCTTTCAATATCATTATACCGAAATATTGGTATATATTTTATTGTTGAATTTCTAACTTTTTGTGTTGAGTTTACTATTCATGAGTTACTATTCATGAGTTACTATTCACGAGTTACTATTCATGAGTTACTATTCACGAGTTACTATTCTCTTTTTCTGACCAAATTATAGTTGGTTTATGAATATTACTCTTGAGATTAAATCTATATGTTGATTATATTGATTTTATTATCTTATATAACATTTTTATAACCCTAATGATGATATTTCTCTTTCACTTGAGTGTAAAGATGGGTAGATTTTTGGTATGATCATGACTATGGGTTCTCTTTGGCCTGTAGTGCAAAGTTGAATTGTTGACTGGTATGATCATGACCATTGAATTTATAAGTGAATATCTTTAGCTTAAGTGCAAAGGTGAATTGATCAACATGGTTATAATTATTGTTTATATAAATTCTGAAATGATTATATATTTCTTTGAGATATTAATATCTTTGGCCTGTAGTGCAAAGATGAAATATTGATGAATATCTTTGGCCTGTAGTGCAAAGATGAATTGTTGATGAATATCTTTGGCCCGTAGTGCAAAGATGACATGTTGTTGAATATCTTTGGCCAGTAGTGCAAAGATGAACAGATGTTGTGATAAACATGACCAACTGGTGATACAAATGAATATCTTTGGCCGTAGTGCAAAGATGAAGTTATTAGTATGATTATGAACAGGAAATGTGATTTGGTGTAACCATGATCTTTGATGTTTCAGGTAAAGATAGGTGATGAAAATTATCTTCGTCCTGGATGAGAAGAGGAATTTAGAACTACAGTTATGATTATGAGTTATTCATATGATTGTGGACCAGAATGTTGATTGATGTTACAGGGATAAAACATTGTTGGTGGATTTTTAACATGGAGAAGATAATAGACTTTATAGTCTATTTGACTCTTCTAATGGATTGCTCGTTCCGCTGCAACTATGGTTGAAATTTTTATCATTTACCATATGTTCTAAATCTCTGATTTATTGTTGATGAAGGCTATTGATAATTGAATTATCTTTAGTCATGATATTCTTTACTGAGCTAGTTGTGCTCACCCTTTTGCTTCACAATTCCTTTCAGGTAATAAGAGTGTAGCTGGGTCGAGTTGGGTTACAAGGGAATAGAACGGTGGTCATCATTTAGTAGTTATATTTGGTGAAGAAAATAGGGTGAGGCGAACCCAACGTTGGAAGGGTGTTTTGTCACTATCATACAAGATGTCTAATGACATACAACCTCGTGTCATCATAAGACAGGGTTGTGTTCATCCACTTGCTGAGTATATCTATGGGCACTACCTATATAATCTTGGTGTTTGTTTGAAGTATAATTCTCAATTAGAGATAGTGGAGATAATGATAAGTCAAGAGAAGACTCACCATTAGGAAGAATATGATAGTAATCTTCTCGTTTTTCTTTGGGGTCTATTGGGTCAACCAAGGATAATTCTGTGGCCATATGATATCTATCATAACCTAGACGCGTGGCCTCCCATGTACGAAGGTTTCCTTGAGCACTTCCCAAAGATTCTAATTTCTAAAACAGTTTTTGACTATACCTTTATGTAAGGTGTCATTGTGAGGTGATGTCCACGGTTGGAACATGAGTCACATTTGGTATATATTTGTATCCAAACTTATAGCATATGTGTTGTTGTATTTTGCACGACAATTGTTGTAATAAAGTTACAGTTTTTTTCTATACCATGTATTTGGCGACTCAGAATAGGTTGGATGGAATGGACCTATTTTGGGGTCGTTACATTTGGTATCAGAGCTATAAGTAAAGAGCCCCGAGCCTCTATCTGGTGACATCCTGTTGATGGGGAATGCACCGAAGCCAGACTCTCCGTAGGGGACGCCGTTCTGCGGTGGCAAGCTGATAGGTACCTTTGTGAGGTGCTGACACATGATGGTGTCCAATGTCACAGGTGGTATCAGAGCTTAGGGATATGATCTCTGGCGGAGATCGGGAAATATAACTAGGAGGGGAGAGATGAGTAAATCCTTCGCTAGTGTGTCCTATCTAAGCTTATTTGTTGGTCAGTCATAATATCGGGATATTATGTGATATGTTAATTTGTTCAATTAACCCTTGTTTTGAAGCTGTATTCTAGAATGATATCCGAAATACAGGAGATGAGCAATGGAGAAATCATGATGACAGGAAAGATGGAATCTGAAATGAAAGCAAGGTATTCTCAACTCTTTGAAATACCATGTACGTAAATTTCGAGGACTAAATTTCATAAAGAGGGGAGATTGTAAGACCCCGAATTTTATGAAATAAAAGTATTCAATTTTTCTTATAATTACTATTCAGTAAATGGTTAAATTGATAAAAGTTAAAGTTAAGGGTGATATATGAATTTTTTTCAAAATAAGCAAGTGGTTATAAAATAATCATTGTTGTCGGGGAATATTCGTTTGGTCGTGGAATATTCTTTCTGTCGGGGAATATTCGTACGACGGCGCAGCTATTTGTGGGCCCCATAACAGAATAACTGTCGGGTGAAGAAAACGACAAATTTGAGTTTTTACAAATAACGGCGTAGTTGTTACCGTTAACACTGTTGGAATACCCGGTGGTTAAAATACAGTAATACGCGTTATTGCACAGTAGCACACGGTATTGCATAGTATTTTTGAAATTATTGATTCTTACGTAAGAAGGCACTACTCAATAATTGTTACAGTAATTACTGTTCAATATTTTATTTTATTGATTCAATAATTGCTACGTTGAAATTTTATATTATTGTTGTTCAATAATTGTTGCTGCACAGTATTTCCCATTATCAGATCAATAATTCATATTATTTGAATAATATTATTAGATAACATTATTGGCAATGTCTAGAAAGTTCTGTCTAAGGAGAGGTTTGGTCATCTAATTGCGCGCCAGTAAGGAAAAATTCTTATTGGAAAGCCCCCTCTTTCCTGGGAACGGCCTGGTTGTCATAAATGTGATTCTGTAATATTATTTGTGAATAATTAATTATTGATTCATATGATAAGAAAATATTTATTTTATGTGGATATAAATGAGGGATATATTTTTGTGGTTAAAAAATGAAGGAGTTAATGTTGAGATTTTTATCCGTATTTTTGTCGGAATGGAGGTATTAAAAATCAGGGTTTTTGAGATATTTTGCGGGGGTTATAATTTTTAATCCGACCGTTGGATCGTGGTAATTTTTGGATATGTTATACATATATAAGTTGAGTATATGCCCACAAATTTTGAACCGTTAAAAATGAACGTATGATTTGTTATGAATTTTACGAGATGACTGGTTCAGAAATTGTTGAATTTTCGGAGTTTATCATTTTGGTGGAAAATTCTAGAATTGGTGGGCCCCACTTGTGGTTGGTGAAGAAATGTGCTGAATTATATTTCAAATGTGGTGGGTGGGAATAGTAGCAGGTAAAGCCATCAGGTTGCAGGTCAAACCTACCAAAATTTTCCTATAAATAGAGGGCTAAGTTAGAATTGAAAATCACACCAGAAACATAAGCTTTCTCTCTTTCTCTCTCTATATTATGAAGCATATTTTGTGAGTTTTTAGATACTTGGTGAGTTGCTATTCATCAGTGCAAGTTTCCTTCAGCATCATATCCGATATCCAGTCAGAAGTACTGCTCTTTTGAGGTAAGGGATAGTAAGGGATTTTAAGGGTTGTTATGTTTTTCAGTTTCGTAATTTTTCTGAACTTCAAAAATTCTGGAAAAATTTGAAATGATATTTTGATGAGTTTTATTGATTGTGTCCAAAAATGGTGATTTTTGGATGTATAGATTGAGAGTTATGAATTTTATGAGAAAAGACTATTTTAAAAGTAACCGCTTATAATTCCTTGTGGTTAACTCCAAAATTGATGAAATTTTTATTGGGAGTACATGTATATGATAGAAGTATACTCTGTAAATTTCAGAATTTTTGGACAAAAGTACAATTTTTGATAAATGTCTAAATATTCGGCTATTTTGGCCATATGAAAAATAGTAAATGACTTTTAAAAATTCTGAGAAAAATATATGTTCACTATGGGACTATATTATGCTAAATCCCAGAAAAGAAATATTTTTGGAACTGATTTGGTATTTTTCATGAAAATAGTCTAGTTATGAGTAAATGAATTAAATATGTTTTGTGAAGTAAGAAAATTGAAAAATAGGATTTTATGGCTTGAGAATCCTATATGAGGTATATGCAGATTTTTGATGAGGGTTTTGGTTATTGATGATGAAATCTTATGAGTTTGGCATTTTATGATGATTAAATGCATTATTTAGTAAAGTGTAAACAATTAAAATAAATTGTTTATAAGCTTAAGAAATATTATTCTTTCAATATCATTATACCGAAATATTGGTATATATTTTATTGTTGAATTTCTACCTTTTGTGTCGAGTTTACTATTCATGAGTTACTATTCATGAGTTACTATTCACGAGTTACTATTCATGAGTTACTATTCACGAGTTACTATTCTCTTTTTCTGACCAAATTATAGTTGGTTTATGAATATTACTCTTGAGATTAAATCTATATGTTGATTATATTATTTTATTATCATATATAACATTTTTATAACCCTAATGATAAATTTCTCTTTCACTTGAGTGTAAAGATGGGTAGATTTTTGGTATGATCATGACTAGGGTTCTCTTTGGCCAGTAGTGCAAAGTTGAATTGTTGACTGGTATGATCATGACCATTGAATTTATAAGTGAATATCTTTAGCTTAAGTGCAAAGGTGAATTGATCAACATGGTTATAATTATTGTTTATATAAATTCTGAAATGATTATATATTTCTTTGAGATATTAATATATTTGGCCTGTAGTGCAAAGATGAAATATTGATGAATATCTTTGGCCTGTAGTGCAAAGATGAATTGTTGATGAATATCTTTGGCCCGTAGTGCAAAGATGACATGTTGTTGAATATCTTTGGCCAGTAGTGCAAAGATGAACAGATGTTGAGATAAACATGACCAACTGGTGATACAAATGAATATCTTTGGCCGTAGTGCAAAGATGAAGTTATTAGTATGATTATGAACAGGAAATGTGATTTGGTGTAACCATGATCTTTGATGTTTCAGGTAAAGATAGGTGATGAAAATTATCTTCGTCCTGGATGAGAAGAGGAATTTAGAACTACAGTTATGATTATGAGTTATTCATATGATTGTGGACCAGAATGTTGATTGATGTTACAGGGATAAAACATTGTTGGTGGATTTTTAACATGGAGAAGATAATAGACTTTATAGTCTATTTGACTCTTCTAATGGATTGCTCGTTCCGCTGCAACTATGGTTGAAATTTTTATCATTTACCATATGTTCTAAATCTCTGATTTATTGTTGATGAAGGCTATTGATAATTGAATTATCTTTAGTCATGATATTCTTTACTGAGCTAGTTGTGCTCACCCTTTTGCTTCACAATTCCTTTCAGGTAATAAGAGTGTAGCTGGGTCGAGCGGGGGTAACAAGGGAATAGAACGGTGGTCATCATTTAGTAGTTATATTTGGTGAAGAAAATAGGGTGAGGCGAACCCAACGTTGGAAGGGTGTTTTGTCACTATCATACAAGATGTCTAATGACATACAACCTCGTGTCATCATAAGACAGGGTTGTGCTCATCCACTTGCTGAGTATATCTATGGGCACTACCTATATAATCTTGGTGTTTGTTTGAAGTATAATTCTCAATTAGAGACAGTGGAGATAATGATAAGTCAAGAGAAGACTCACCATTGGGAAGAATATGATAGTAATCTTCTCGTTTTTCTTTGGGGTCTATTGGGTCAACCAAGGATAATTCTGTGGCCATATGATATCTATCATAACCTAGACGCGTGGCCTCCCATGTACGAAGGTTTCCTTGAGCACTTCCCAAAGATTCTAATTTCTAAAACAGTTTTTGACTATACCTTTATGTAAGGTGTCATTGTGAGGTGATGTCCACGGTTGGAACATGAGTCACATTTGGTATATATTTGTATCCAAACTTATAGCATATGTGTTGTTGTATTTTGCACGACAATTGTTGTAATAAAGTTGTAGTTTTTTTCTGTACCATGTATTTGGCGACTCAGAATAGGTTGGATGGAATGGACCTATTTTGGGGTCGTTACATTTGGTATCAGAGCTATAAGTAAAGAGCCCCGAGCCTCTATCTGGTGGCATCCTGTTGATGGGGAATGCACCGAAGCCAGACTCTCCGTAGGGGACGCCGTTCTGCGGTGGCAAGCTGATAGGTACCTTTGTGAGGTGCTGACACATGATGGTGTCCAATGTCACAGG
This sequence comes from Panax notoginseng, assembly GCA_016801055.1. Classification (NCBI taxonomy): domain Eukaryota; kingdom Viridiplantae; phylum Streptophyta; class Magnoliopsida; order Apiales; family Araliaceae; genus Panax; species Panax notoginseng. The sequence goes on from CM029023.1 coordinate 137,458,383, forward strand.
TGGTATCAGAGCTTAGGGATATGATCTCTGGCGGAGATCGGGAAATATAACTAGGAGGGGAGAGATGAGTAAATCCTTCGCTAGTGTGTCCTATCTAAGCTTATTTGTTGGTCAGTCATAATATCGGGATATTATGTGATATGTTAATTTGTTCAATTAACCCTTGTTTTGAAGCTGTATTCTAGAATGATATCCGAAATACAGGAGATGAGCAATGGAGAAATCATGATGACAGGAAAGATGGAATCTGAAATGAAAGCAAGGTATTCTCAACTCTTTGAAATATCAGGTACGTAAATTTCGAGGACTAAATTTCATAAGGAGGGGAGATTGTAAGACCCCGAATTTTATGAAATAAAAGTATTCAATTTTTCTTATAATTACTATTCAGTAAATGGTTAAATTGATAAATGTTAAAGTTAAGGATGATATGTGAATTTTTTTCAAAATAAGCAAGTGGTTATAAAATAATCATTGTTGTCGGAGAATATTCGTTTGGTCGTGGAATATTCTTTCTGTCGGGGAATATTCGTACGACGGCGCAGCCATTTGTGGGCCCCATAACAGAATAACTGTCGGGTGAAGAAAACGACAAATTTAAGTTTTTACAAATAACGGCGTAGTTGTTACCGTTAACACTGTTGGAATACCCGATGGTTAAAATACAGTAATACGCGTTATTGCACAGTAGCACACGGTATTGCATAGTATTTTTGAAATTATTGATTCTTACGTAAGAAGGCACTACTCAATAATTGTTACAGTAATTACTGTTCAATATTTTATTTTATTGATTCAATAATTGCTACGTTGAAATTTTGTATTATTGTTGTTCAATAATTGTTGCTGCACAGTATTTCCCATTATCAGATCAATAATTCATATTATTTGAATAATATTATTAGATAACATTATTGGCAATGTCTAGAAAGTTCTGTCTAAGGAGAGGTTTGGTCACCTAATTGCGCGCCAGTAAGGAAAAATTCTTATTGGAAAGCCCCCTCTTTCCTGGGAACGGCCTGGTTGTCATAAATGTGATTCTGTAATATTATTTGTGAATAATTAATTATTGATTCATATGATAAGAAAATATTTATTTTATGTGGATATAAATGAGGGATATATTTTTGTGGTTAAAAAATGAAGGAGTTAATGTTGAGATTTTTATCCGTATTTTTGTCGGAATGGAGGTATTAAAAATTAGGGTTTTTGAGATATTTTGCGGGGGTTATAATTTTTAATCCGACCGTTGGATCGTGGTAATTTTTGGATATGTTATACATATATAAGTTGAGTATATGCCCACAAATTTTGAACCGTTAAAAATGAACGTATGATTTGTTATGAATTTTACGAGATGACTGGTTCAGAAATTGTTGAATTTTCGGAGTTTATCATTTTGGTAGAAAATTCTAGAATTGGTGGGCCCCACTTGTGGTTGGTGAAGAAATGTGCTGAATTATATTTCAAATGTGGTGGGTGGGAATAGTAGCAGGTAAAGCCATCAGGTTGCAGGTCAAACCTACCAAAATTTTCCTATAAATAGAGGGCTAAGTTAGAATTGAAAATCACACCAGAAACATAAGCTTTCTCTCTTTCTCTCTCTATATTATGAAGCATATTTTGTGAGTTTTTAGATACTTGGTGAGTTTCTATTCATCAGTGCAAGTTTCCTTCAGCATCATATCCGATATCCAGTCAGAAGTACTGCTCTTTTGAGGTAAGGGATAGTAAGGGATTTTAAGGGTTATTATGTTTTTCAGTTTCGTAATTTTTCTGAACTTCAGAAAATTCTGAAAAAATTTGAAATGATATTTTGATGAGTTTTATTGATTGTGTCCAAAAATGGTGATTTTTGGATGTATAGATTGAGAGTTATGAATTTTATGAGAAAAGACTATTTTAAAAGTAACCGCTTATAATTCCTTGTGGTTAACTCCAAAATTGATGAAATTTTTATTGGGAGTACATGTATATGATAGAAGTATACTCTGTAAATTTCGGAATTTTTGGATAAAAGTACAATTTATGATAAATGTCTAAATATTCGGCGGTTTTGGCCATATGAAAAATAGTAAATGAATTTTAAAAATTCTGAGAAAAATATATGTTCAATATGGGACTATATTCTGCTAAATCCCAAAAAAAAAATATTTTTGGAACTGATTTGGTATTTTTTATGAAAATAGTCTAGTTATGAGTAAATGAATTAAATATGTTTTGTGAAGTAAGAAAATAAAAAAAATAGGATTTTATGGCTTGAGAATCCTATATGAGGTATATGCAGATTTTTGATGAGGGTTTTTGGTTATTGGTGATGAAATCTTATGAGTTTGGCATTTTAGGATAATTAAATGCATTATTTAGTAAAGTATAAACAATTAAAATAAATTGTTTATAAGTTTAAAAATATTATTCTTTCAATATCATTATACCGAAATATTGGTATATATTTTATTGTTGAATTTCTACCTTTTTGTGTTGAGTTTACTATTCATGAGTTACTATTCATGAGTTACTATTCACGAGTTACTATTCATGAGTTACTATTCACGAGTTACTATTCTCTTTTTCTGACCAAATTATAGTTGGTTTATGAATATTACTCTTGAGATTAAATCTATATGTTGATTATATTGATTTTATTATCTTATATAACATTTTTATAACTCTAATGATGATATTTCTCTTTGACTTGAGTGTAAAGATGGGTAGATTTTTGGTATGATCATGACTATGGGTTCTCTTTGGCCAGTAGTGCAAAGTTGAATTGTTGACTGGTATGATCATGACCATTAAATTTATAAGTGAATATCTTTAGCTTAAGTGCAAAGGTGAATTGATCAACATGGTTATAATTATTGTTTATATAAATTCTGAAATGATTATATATTTCTTTGAGATATTAATATCTTTGGCCTGTAGTGCAAAGATGAAATATTGATGAATATCTTTGGCCTGTAGTGCAAAGATGAATTGTTGATGAATATCTTTGGCCCGTAGTGCAAAGATGACATGTTGTTGAATATCTTTGGCCAATAGTGCAAAGATGAACAGATGTTGAGATAAACATGACCAACTGGTGATACAAATGAATATCTTTGGCCGTAGTGCAAAGATGAAGTTATTAGTATGATTATGAACAGGAAATGTGATTTGGTGTAACCATGATCTTTGATGTTTCAGGTAAAGATAGGTGATGAAAATTATCTTCGTCCTGGATGAGAAGAGGAATTTAGAACTACAGTTATGATTATGAGTTATTCATATGATTGTGGACCAGAATGGTTGATTGATGTTACAGGGATAAAATATTGTTGGTGGATTTTTAACATGGAGGAGATAATAGACTTTATGGTCTATTTGACTCTTCTAATGGATTGCTCGTTCCGCTGCAACTATGGTTGAAATTTTTATCATTTACCATATGTTCTAAATCTCTGATTTATTGTTGATGAAGGCTATTGATAATTGAATTATCTTTAGTCATGATATTCTTTACTGAGCTAGTTGTGCTCACCCTTTTGCTTCACAATTCCTTTCAGGTAATAAGAGTGTAGCTGGGTCGAGCGGGGGTAACAAGGGAATAGAACGGTGGTGTAACGACCCTAAAATAGATCAATTCCATCCAACCTATTCTGAGTCGCCAAATACATGGTACAGAAAACAACTATAACTTTATTACAACAATTGTCGTGCAAAATACAACAACACATATGCTATGAGTTTGGATACAAATATATACCAAATGTGACTCATGTTCCAACCGTGGACATCACCTCACAATAACACCTTACATAAAGGTATAGTCAAAAACTGTTTTAGAAATTAGAATCTTTGGAAAGTGCTCAAGGAAACCTTCGTACATGGGAGGCCACGCGTCTAGGTTATGATAGATATCATATGGCCACAGAATTATCCTTGGTTGACCCAATAGACCCCAAAGAAAAATGAGAAGATTACTATCATATTCTTCCCAATGGTGAGTCTTCTCTTGACTTATCATTATCTCCACTGTCTCTAATTGAGAATTATACTTCAAACAAACACCAAGATTATATAGGTAGTGCCCATAGATATACTCAGCAAGTGGATGAGCACAACCCTGTCCTATGATGACACGAGGTTGTATGTCATTAGACATCTTGTATGATAGTGACAAAACACCCTTCCAACGTTGGGTTCGCCTCACCCTATTTTCTTCACCAAATATAACTACTAAATGATGACCACCGTTCTATTCCCTTGTTACCCCCGCTCGACCCAGCTACACTCTTATTACCTGAAAGGAATTGTGAAGCAAAAGGGTGAGCACAACTAGCTCAGTAAAGAATATCATGACTAAAGATAATTAAATTATCAATAGCCTTCATCAATAATAAATCAGAGATTTAGAACATATGGTAAATGATAAAAATTTCAACCATAGTTGCAGCGGAACGAGCAATCCATTAGAAGAGTCAAATAGACTATAAAGTCTATTATCTTCTCCATGTTAAAAATCCACCAACAATATTTTATCCATGTAACATCACTCAACAGTTCCTTTCCACAATCATATGAATAACTCATAATCATAATTGTGACTATAAATTTTTCTTCGCACCCAGGACGAAGAATATTTTCATCACCTGTCTTTACCTGAAACATCAAAGATCATGGTTATACCAAATCACAATTCCTGTTTATAATCATACTAACAAATCCATCTTTGCACTACGGGCCAAAGATATTCATCAACAAACCATCTTTGCACTACGGGCCAAAGATATTCATCAACAAACTATCTTTGCACTACGGGCCAAAGATATTCAACAACAGTTCATCTTTGCACTACAGGCCAAAGATATTCATCAACAGGCCATCTTTGCACTACATGCCAAAGATATTCATCAACAATTCATATTTGCACTACAGGCCAAATATATTCATATCTCAAAGAAATATATAATCATTTCAGAATTTATATAAACAATAATTATAACCATGTTGATCAATTCACCTTTGCACTTAAGCTTAAGATATTCAATTATAAATTCAATGGTCATGATCATACCAGTCACAATTCAACTTTGCACTACAGGCCAAAGAGAACCCTAGTCATGATCATACCAATAATCTACCCATCTTTACACTCCAGTGAAAGAGAATTTCAACATCAGGGTTATAAAAATGTTATATATGATGATAAAAATAATATGATCAACATATAGTTTTAATCTCAAGAGTAATATTCGTAACTCATGAATAGTAACCCCGACACAAAAGATAGAAATTCTACAATAAAATTCATACCAATATTTCGGTATAATGATATTGAAAGAATAACATTACTTAAATTTATAAACAATTTATTTTAATTGTTTACACTTTACTAATTAATGCATTTAATCATCATAAAATGCCAACTCTTACAATTTCATCATCAATAACCAAAACCCTCATCAAAAATCTGCATATACCTCATATAGGATTCTCAAGCCATAAAATCCTATTTTCCAATTTTCTTACTTCACATAACATATTTAATTCATTTACTCATAACTAGACCATTTTCATGAAAAATACCAAATCAGTTCCAAAAATATTTCTTTTCTGGGATTTAGCATAATATAGTCCCATAGTGAACATATATTTTTCTCAGAATTTTTAAAAGTCATTTACTATTTTTCATATGGCCAAAATAGCCGAATATTTAGACATTTATCAAAAATTGTACTTTTGTCCAAAAATTCTGAAATTTACAGAGTATACTTCTATCATATACATGTACTCCCAATAAAAATTTCATCAATTTTGGAGTTAACCACAAGGAATTATAAGCGGTTACTTTTAAAATAGTCTTTTCTCATAAAATTCATAACTCTCAATCTATACATCCAAAAATCACCATTTTTGGACACAATCAAGAAAACTCATCAAAATATCATTTCAAATTTTTCCAGAATTTTTGAAATCAGAAAAATTACGAAACTGAAAATATAACAACCCTTAAAATTCCTTACTATCCCTTACAATCTCTTACTATCCCTTACCATCCCTTACCTCAAAAGAGCAGTACTTCTGACTGGATATCGGATATGATGCTGAAGGAAACTTGCACTGATGAATAGCAACTCACCAAGTATCTAAAAACTCACAAAATATGCTTCATAATATAGAGAGAGAAAGAGAGAAAGCTTATGTTTCTGGTGTGATTTTCAATTCTAACTTAGCCCTCTATTTATAGGAAAATTTTGGTAGGTTTGACCTGCAACCTGATGGCTTTACCTGCTACTATTCCCACCCACCACATTTGAAATATAATTCAGCACATTTCTTCACCAACCACAAGTGGGGCCCACCAATTCTAGAATTTTCCACCAAAAATGATTTATAACCTGATTTCTGAATCAGTCATCTCTTAAAATTCATAACAAATCATACGTTCATTTTTAACGGTTCAAAATTTGTGGGCATATACTCAACTTATATATGTATAACATATCCAAAAATTACCACGATCCAACGGTCGGATTAAAAATTATAACCCCCGCAAAATATCTCAAAAACCCTGATTTTTAATACCTCCATTCCGACAAAAATACGGATAAAAACCTCAACATTAACTCCTTCATTTTTAACCACAAAAATATATCCCTCATTTATATCCACATAAAATAAATATTTCCTTATCATATGAATCAATAATTAATTATTCACAAATAATATTACAGAATCACATTTATGACAACCAGGCCGTTCCCAGGAAAGAGGGGGCTTTCCAATAAGGATTTCTCCTTACTGGCGCGCAATTAGATGACCAAACCTCTCCTTAGACAGAACTTTCTAGACATTGCCAATAATGCTATCTAATAATACTATTCAAATAATATGAATTATTGATCTGATAATGGGAAATACTGTGCAGCAACAATTATTGAACAACAATAATATAAAATTTCAACGTAGCAATTATTGAATCAATAAAATAAAATATTGAACAGTAATTACTGTAACAATTATTGAGTAGTGCCTTCTTACGTAAGAATCAATAATTTCAAAAATACTATGCAATACCGTGTGCTACTGTGCAATAACGCGTATTACTGTATTTTAACCACCGGGTATTCCAACAGTGTTAACGGTAACAACTACGCCGTTATTTGTAAAAACTCAAATTTGTCGTTTTCTTCACCCGACAGTTATTCGTTATGGGGCCCACAAATAGCTGCGCCGTCGTACGAATATTCCCCGACAGAAAGAATATTCCACGACCAAACGAATATTCCCCGACAACAATGATTATTTTATAACCACTTGCTTATTTTGAAAAAAATTTTATATATCACCCTTAACTTTAAATTTTTATCAATTTAACCATTTACTAAATAGAAAAATTGAATACTTTTATTTCATAAAATTCGGGGTCTTACAATCTCCCCTCCTTATGAAATTTCGTCCTCGAAATTTACGTACCTGGTATTTCAAAGAGTTGAGAATACCTTCCTTTCATTTCAGATTCCATCTTCCCTGTCATCATAATTTCTCCATTGCTCATCTCCTGTATTTCAAATATCATTCTAGAATACAGCTTCAAAACAAGGGTTAATTTAACAAATTAACATATCACATAATATCCCGATATTATGACTGACCAACAAATAAGCTTAGGTAGGACACACTAGCGAAGGATTTACTCATCTCTCCCCTCCTAGTTATATTCCTCGATCTCCGCCAGAGATCATATCCCTAAGCTCTGATACCAACTGTAACTCTGGACACCAACCTATGTCAGCACCTTACATTGATACCTATCAGTTTGCCACCGCAGAACGGCGTCCCCTACGGAGAGTCTGGCTTCGGTGCATCCCCCATCAACAGGAAGTCACCAGCGAGAGGCTCGGGGCTCTTTACTTATAGCTCTGATACCAAATGTAACGACCCTAAAATAGATCAATTCCATCCAACCTATTCTGAGTCGCCAAATACATGGTACAGAAAACAACTATAACTTTATTACAACAATTGTCGTGCAAAATACAACAACACATATGCTATGAGTTTGGATACAAATATATACCAAATGTGACTCATGTTCCAACCGTGGACATCACCTCACAATAACACCTTACATAAAGGTATAGTCAAAAACTGTTTTAGAAATTAGAATCTTTGGAAAGTGCTCAAGGAAACCTTCGTACATGGGAGGCCACGCGTCTAGGTTATGATAGATATCATATGGCCACAGAATTATCCTTGGTTGACCCAATAGACCCCAAAGAAAAACGAGAAGATTACTATCATATTCTTCCCAATGGTGAGTCTTCTCTTGACTTATCATTATCTCCACTGTCTCTAATTGAGAATTATACTTCAAACAAACACCAAGATTATATAGGTAGTGCCCATAGATATACTCAGCAAGTGGATGAGCACAACCCTGTCCTATGATGACACGAGGTTGTATGTCATTAGACATCTTGTATGATAGTGACAAAACACCCTTCCAACGTTGGGTTCGCCTCACCCTATTTTCTTCACCAAATATAACTACTAAATGATGACCACCGTTCTATTCCCTTGTTACCCCCGCTCGACCCAGCTACACTCTTATTACCTGAAAGGAATTGTGAAGCAAAAGGGTGAGCACAACTAGCTCAGTAAAGAATATCATGACTAAAGATAATTAAATTATCAATAGCCTTCATCAATAATAAATCAGAGATTTAGAACATATGGTAAATGATAAAATTTCAACCATAGTTGCAGCGGAACGAGCAATCCATTAGAAGAGTCAAATAGACTATAAAGTCTATTATCTTCTCCATGTTAAAAATCCACCAACAATATTTTATCCATGTAACATCACTCAACATTTCCTTTCCACAATCATATGAATAACTCATAATCATAATTGTGACTATAAATTTTTCTTCGCACCCAGGACGAAGAATATTTTCATCACCTGTCTTTACCTGAAACATCAAAGATCATGGTTATACCAAATCACAATTCCTGTTTATAATCATACTAACAAATCCATCTTTGCACTACGGGCCAAAGATATTCATCAACAAACCATCTTTGCACTACGGGCCAAAGATATTCATCAACAAACTATCTTTGCACTACGGGCTAAAGATATTCAACAACAGTTCATCTTTGCACTACAGGCCAAAGATATTCATCAACAGGCCATCTTTGCACTACATGCCAAAGATATTCATCAACAATTCATATTTGCACTACAGGCCAAATATATTCATATCTCAAAGAAATATATAATCATTTCAGAATTTATATAAACAATAATTATAACCATGTTGATCAATTCACCTTTGCACTTAAGCTTAAGATATTCAATTATAAATTCAATGGTCATGATCATACCAGTCACAATTCAACTTTGCACTACAGGCCAAAGAGAACCCTAGTCATGATCATACCAATAATCTACCCATCTTTACACTCCAGTGAAAGAGAATTTCAACATCAGGGTTATAAAAATGTTATATATGATGATAAAAATAATATGATCAACATATAGTTTTAATCTCAAGAGTAATATTCGTAACTCATGAATAGTAACCCCGACACAAAAGATAGAAATTCTACAATAAAATTCATACCAATATTTCGGTATAATGATATTGAAAGAATAACATTACTTAAATTTATAAACAATTTATTTTAATTGTTTACACTTTACTAATTAATGCATTTAATCATCATAAAATGCCAACTCTTACAATTTCATCATCAATAACCAAAACCCTCATCAAAAATCTGCATATACCTCATATAGGATTCTCAAGCCATAAAATCCTATTTTTCAATTTTCTTACTTCACATAACATATTTAATTCATTTACTCATAACTAGACCATTTTCATAAAAAATACCAAATCAGTTCCAAAAATATTTCTTTTCTGAGATTTAGCATAATATAGTCCCATAGTGAACATATATTTTTCTCAGAATTTTTAAAAGTCATTTACTATTTTTCATATGGCCAAAACCACCGAATATTTAGACATTTATCAAAAATTATACTTTTATCCAAAAATTCTGAAATTTACAGAGTATACTTCTATCATACACATGTACTCCCAATAAAAATTTCATCAATTTTGGAGTTAACCACAAGGAATTATAAGCGGTTACTTTTAAAATAGTCTTTTCTCATAAAATTCATAACTCTCAATCTATACATCCAAAAATCACCATTTTTGGACACAATCAAGAAAACTCATCAAAATATCATTTCAAATTTTTCCAGAATTTTTGAAATTCAGAAAAATTACGAAACTGGAAAATATAACAACCCTTAAAATTCCTTACTATCCCTTACAATCTCTTACTATCCCTTACCATCCCTTACCTCAAAAGAGCAGTACTTCTGACTGGATATCGGATATGATGCTGAAGGAAACTTGCACTGATGAATAGCAACTCATCAAGTATCTAAAAACTCACAAAATATGCTTCATAATATAGAGAGAGAAAGAGAGAAAGCTTATGTTTCTGGTGTGATTTTCCATTCTAACTTAGCCCTCTATTTATAGGAAAATTTTGGTAGGTTTGACCTGCAACCTGATGGCTTTACCTGCTACTATTCCTACCCACCACATTTGAAATATAATTCAGCACATTTCTTCACCAACCACAAGTGGGGCCCACCAATTCTAGAATTTTCCACCAAAAATGATTTATAACCTGATTTCTAAATCAGTCACCTCTTAAAATTCATAACAAATCATACGTTCATTTTTAACGGTTCAAAATTTGTGGGCATATACTCAACTTATATATGTATAACATATCCAAAAATTACCACGATCCAACGGTCGGATTAAAAATTATAACCCCCGCAAAATATCTCAAAAACCCTGATTTTTAATACCTCCATTCCGACAAAAATACGGATAAAAACCTCAACATTAACTCCTTCATTTTTAACCACAAAAATATATCCCTCGTTTATATCCACATAAAATAAATATTTCCTTATCATATGAATCAATAATTAATTATTCACAAATAATATTACAGAATCACATTTATGACAACCAGGCCGTTCCCAGGAAAGAGGGGGCTTTCCAATAAGGATTTCTCCTTACTGGCGCGCAATTAGATGACCAAACCTCTCCTTAGACAGAACTTTCTAGACATTGCCAATAATGCTATCTAATAATACTATTCAAATAATATGAATTATTGATCTGATAATGGGAAATACTGTGCAGCAACAATTATTGAACAACAATAATACAAAATTTCAACGTAGCAATTATTGAATCAATAAAATAAAATATTGAACAGTAATTACTGTAACAATTATTGAGTAGTGCCTTCTTACGTAAGAATCAATAATTTCAAAAATACTATGCAATACCGTGTGCTACTGTGCAATAACGCGTATTACTGTATTTTAACCACCGGGTATTCCAACAGTGTTAACGGTAACAACTACGTCGTTATTTGTAAAAACTCAAATTTGTCGTTTTCTTCACCCGACAGTTATTCGTTATGGGGCCCACAAATAGCTGCGCCGTCGTACGAATATTTCTCGACGGAAAGAATATTCCACGACCAAACGAATATTCCCCGACAACAATGAATATTTTATAACCACTTGCGTAGTTTGAAAAAAATTTTATATATCACCCTTAACTTTAAATTTTTGTCAATTTAACCATTTACTAAATAGAAAAATTGAATACTTTTATTTCATAAAATTTGGGGTCTTACAGGTGGTCATCATTTAGTAGTTATATTTGGTGAAGAAAATAGGGTGAGGCGAACCCAACGTTGGAAGGGTGTTTTGTCACTATCATACAAGATGTCTAATGACATACAACCTCGTGTCATCATAAGACAGGGTTGTGCTCATCCACTTGCTGAGTATATCTATGGGCACTACCTATATAATCTTGGTGTTTGTTTGAAGTATAATTCTCAATTAGAGACAGTGGAGATAATGATAAGTCAAGGGAAGACTCACCATTGGGAAAAATATGATAGTAATCTTCTCGTTTTTCTTTGGGGTCTATTGGGTCAACCAAGGATAATTCTGTGGCCATATGATATCTATCATAACCTAGACGCGTGGCCTCCCATGTACGAAGGTTTCCTTGAGCACTTCCCAAAGATTCTAATTTCTAAAACAGTTTTTGACTATACCTTTATGTAAGGTGTCATTGTGAGGTGATGTCCACGGTTGGAACATGAGTCACATTTGGTATATATTTGTATCCAAACTCACAGCGTATGTGTTATTGTATTTTGCACGACAATTGTTGTAATAAAGTTGTAGTTATTTTCTGTACCATGTATTTGACGACTCAGAATGGGTTGGGTGGAATGGACCTATTTTGGGGTCGTTACAAAATAAGATTAGGTTTAGTTATTTATTTACTTAAAAACAGATTTTATTAATTAATATATTTATTAACTCTCCAATTTTAATAGAATTTTAAAATTACACAATTATAAATTTGACCCACTAAATTTTAAAGCCCAATTTTATCAATTAATTTACTCAACACTTATTAATATTTATTAGCCACACAAATTAAATAACTAGTTTGACCCAAAATAAATGACAAAGTCCAATTAATATGTTTTAAAACAAAATAAAATTAATTATTCAATATTTATTTATTTATTTATTTTTACCTGGTATTACAGTGCAAATTTAACAAGCCATTATTTATACTATAGGTTGATTAAGTAGTATCATGTCACCCAAAAAATATTTCTTAGAAGTTGCCGTTTTCGAAATCTATCTTTAGTTTTGAAACGGAAAGAGTAGTAATTGTTTGATATTTATATTAAATGGTTTGAATTTGGTTGGTGTATACAGTGAGAAACTAATTTGTATATTTTTTAACAGGTTTCAGCAATGCCAATTCAGCATGTTGCTCTTCAGCCGGGCGGCACGGGGGAATAATCCCCTGTGGCCCTGCTCCAACAATAGTTTGTTTAGACAGATCAAAGTATGTTTTCTGGGATGCATACCATCCAAGTGATGCCGCCAATGCCATCATCGCACAGCGTCTAATGGACGGTGGATCTGATGATATTTCACCCATAAATCTTAGACAGCTTATTGAATCTTGACCTGACAAATACTGGAACAATATATATATATATATATATATATATATATATATATATATATATATATATATATATATATATATGGATTCAGAGGAAAATTATCTAGTTAAAATGTTCAACGGATAAGGAATTGCATTATTTCTTCGAATATAGATAGATGCCATATTTATACAATGTGTATTTAATTATTTATAATTTGGAAAGAATTATATATGTGTACTCATTTGGTCTTATATAAGTGAATAAAATCACAAAATTACCTTTATTTAGGGATGCTGTGGAACATGTGATTGATCAATACAAACTGAAATGTTAGGTTTGGATTGGATTGGATTGGAGTAATAAAATGTGGAAATATAATAATTCATTCCTGTGAAATAAAAAAAATTGTGTTTGGTTGTAATTAGAATGAAAAAAATTGTGTTTGGTTACTTGAAAGGAGGGAGATTTTGGATGGATGAAAAAGTATAGAAAAGTGAGATACTACTACAACTCTCAATCACGTAGTATATTTTTTTATCATAGTTTTAAAATTCAGATTGTATCAATTTTTTTTATATTAAAATTTATCACATTTAATAATTTTATAACTCAATTTATTATATTTTAATTTATGAAAAATATTTTTAATTATTAATAATATATATTTTTATATATTAATGAGTCAATAACTGTTGCACCACTAGTTACTGACCCATTCCACCTAGTTGTACAGGGATCCATGCACCTGGATGGATCGGCCCGGCTCTGAGGAAGCTTGTTCTTTAGGTTTTGAAAGTATCATTTTCTCTCTGTTGGCTCTGCCGAGATCCTCCGTGCTTGCTCCGCCGCTGTGGTTCTCTTATCCGCTGTCAATTTTGCGGATTTCCTTCTTTCCGTTCAAATCTCTGGTAAGATCCCCAAATCATGTACCCTTATTTTTTCAAATTTGCTTCTGTGATTGACTTCGTTTATGGTGAATCCGGGTAATTCTTCTTCTTCCTCTTTCACTCTACTTTTTATTTTTTGGGCATATTAGAATTGAGATACATCAAAGTCTTCTGAAATAATTGAATTTGAATGATTTAATTGCTTGAATGAAATTACTGTTTCTGCATACAATATTTATATTTGATTTTCTCGTTTATTTTGGTTTTTTGTTTGGTATCTAACTTATGTTAGATGCAATTGGAAGATTATTATTGAATATTGGTACCTTGTCTCTTATTCGTGTAATTGTATAGCCTCCTGAGCCAGTCCAGAGTCTTTACTAATAAGGATAACTATATAGACTCTTATCAGTTATCTGGGAGAATTGTGTTGCTTAGGACACAATTGCACATATTTTTTCCAAGTTACAAATTTTATTCTTTAATTTACTAATTACTACTAAAGAAATTTGAAAAAAAATACTTAAGACGTGTGCCAGTTTGTACTTCATGAAATCCATAAATGTGAGGGACTATGACTTTCCTGTAGATGTAGGTGGACATTGTTACATTGACTGTATAATAATACTTGGATTCCCTATTGATTTTGTTTAATTTTTTAGGGAAATGTGTTTTCTAGTGGTCAGCTTTGACTTGGAAAGGTGTAATCGGCTTAGATGGCGAGACCTATAATATTTAGAATGTAAGTGTAAACTGTATGAATACGAACATGTAAAGCAGTTGAGAGGTTTCTTGGGTTGCCTTTTACTGAAATTTGTCTGCACTTGTGCTGTGCGGTCATTTTACTTTAGACTGCCCCGGTACTTTTTATGCAAGCCATAACCCATGATATCACATTATTTCTGAAAAGTCTCTTCAAATTTATTTTGTTTTTGAACTTCAAAACTTGTGTTTGAAATTGTAATGGATTGAGAAATTACTAGGAGTTACATTTGATGTTTTTTGTACTTTCATATATTTATAATGTATATTGTTGATACTCACTGTTTTGTCTCATTAGAAGTATGTTGATAATTACTATATTGCTGATGATCACCATTAAAGCATCATAGTCGAGTAGTTTGAAAGCTAGAGCTTCAACTGGAGAATTTAAGGTATTCTTGTGACCAGAATTGAATGATCTTGTAAGGACCATTCTTGATTTAGGGACAGGCTAAGAGAATTAATAATTAGTAGTTTTGGTATGTTTAGTGATTGTGCTAATATTGTCTTTAATTTAATCTTTATTGGCTGATAAATGGTTGATATGATCTCATCTCATTAACACTACCTCATTCCCATATTGGGTTGCATTTGACTTTTGACAATTCCATTTCTTGAATTTAATTTGTTTATCACACAAACATATATATAATGACCTTTTGTCGTCAAGAAATCTGGAACAGATGAAGTTTGAATATGTACAATTTGCAGCAATAAAATTTTAATAGGTCAAGTGAGCCTCTCATTTCAGGACTGGGTCAATATAGAAGTTATGTATGTATGGGCATAATTGATAAAACCAAGCACAAAAGAAGCCTATGGCTTACAGCCAAGCTGTTTTGGCTAATGGCTTATGTTTTGTTGCCTTAGTTGGTATGAGCTATGTTTACCTATTTTTTTAGGTCAAGCGCTAATCGTGTGCCTACACTTCAAATGAGATTTTTAAGGAGTTGATGTTATTGGAGCTTGAGGAGCTCTTCACATCCCATCCCTCCAAACTCACAAACGCAGCATTAGGGTAGGCCGGATCTAGGTCTTTTTCAGGGCGGGGCAAGGCGAGCATTGGGGCCAAAATCATGGTCTTTTTGCAGCCTTCAGGCTAGGCCTTGACCTGACTAGGTTATTTTTAGACTTGGCACAAGCCAGACTTCGAGTTTCAAACTTTTTATGTATCACTATATAAGGTGTACTATATGGGTTTTAGATTATGTTTGCATTGTAGGAATGTGAGACAGATAAACTAATCAAATTTTGAGGTAAGATTTTTTTAAATTACAGACACCAATTTTATTATTTATGAAACGAAGTGGTACTGCTACATTTTGGGGTCAGTGAGATTCAAACTATACTAAAAAAACATAATTATGATTTACTAATCAATTAAACTACACTAAATGCTTCAAATATACGTTCAATATTGATTTTTAAAGCTATTTTTAAATATTTTTAAATTTAAAATTAATAAGAATTCATTTAGTTTAAAAAATACATTTATAAAAAATTGTAAATGATATAAAAGTACTATTATTTACAAGTTTTTCAAAAAATTAAATGAATCGCAACAATTGAATTTAAATATTTTTCATTATGATCTTGAAAAGTCAATCATATTCTTATAATTTGGAAGAGTATATAAGATCAAATTCCTTGGACCTAGCTTTAGGTCTTCTGGTACTAATTATTCTTTTCCAAAAAGGAGAGTTTTATTTGATAAATTTTTTACTTTTACAAAAAACCCTAATTTTTAATAATACAATGGTACAAAATTCCCAAGATTTCATTATCGTATCACATTAAAAAAATTAATAACTTATTATTAATATACATTAAGCAAAAATAAATATGCTCTTAACATTCACATTTTTTAAAAATATACAATGAGTATTTTTTTTGGGTACGGGTGGAATATTAAATAATAGGGCTGATCCTTGAAGCATACAACTTACAGGCCGACCCATAATCAGGCTGTTAAGACCCAGCCGAACAATCCCACGCTGCCCAGGTCATTGCTATATAATTGGTTCGGTCAAACGCCCTTCCCTCATTCCCTTCGTGCTCTCAATCGCATTCACTCGGTCAAGAGCTTTATATTTCGGATTGCTCGGAGAAGTTTCAAATTGGTAGCTATTCAATTACAAGGTATAAAATGGATTTGATAAGTGATTTTATTTATCTTCATATATCATGTGTTTATATGTCATGAATTTTGATGTGTGAACTGGAAGGCGGTGTGGAATTAATTTGTACTAATCTTGTATTTTGACTCATAGTGTTAGTTTTGCAAATTGTAATTAAATATTAGTGCTGTTTCTCCTATTTTACAAATCAATTTACATAACTTTCTCATTCCTAAATTTTGTAAGTGAAGACCCCAGTTTGCGATTAGGGCACTTTGCATAATGTATATAGTAAAATACTCCATCAGTTCCAAAAAAAGGTCTAATTTTTTACCTTTTGGAGTCCATTTGTAAATTTCCTTAAAAAAATTATATGATTTTATTTATTTTTTAATTTGTAAATCGTAGCCATTGTATATCTGCGACAGGATCATTTCATCCTGGTGGATGAGTGCCTTAAAGACATGCAAGACTAGAATGTCTCTCCTGCATTATCTTGAATGTGTTATAGTCACCATCCAAAAGATAAATGGCGTGCCCCTTGTATGTCCATCCAGTTTGTGCTTAAGATAATTTATTTTATTTATTTATATTTTGTAAATTACAAAATTTGTTGTTTTTAAAATTACATGAATCACAACAGTTTTAAATTTTAGGATTTTGCTAGTTGACTTCAAAATATTGAAATGGGACTCTTTTTGTGGAACGATTGGAAAATATTTTTGCATATTTCCATTTAACTGAATTTCTTATATGTGAATGTCATTGATTTTGGAATAGATCAGAGAAGGTTGTTGCTGTGTAGATAATGAACAACTCTGTTGCAGGATCCTCGTCAAAAATGAAAGTGGGGTTATCCCAGCAATCAGAGCCTACATTTAAGCGTAAGAGAGCTGTTTTCCAGAAAGATTGTAAGCATCTTGTACTTTTTCACTTGTTATTAAGTTTTTTACTTGCAGAAATTTTGATTTTGTTCCTCCTGAATGCAACAGTGCAGCACATGATGTATGGTTTTGGAGATGATCCCAATGTAAGTGTTATTTTTCAAATTTATTTTCCATTGATGAAATAATTACTGAGTTTGGTACTTTAAGTATGCACAAGTTTATCCTTGTGTGTTTCTTTGTGTGGATGGGGGCCTTGATTATTATCTTTGTGGTCATAGGATTAATTTAAAGTGTTTCTTGCACAAGCTATCTTAAAGTACTCTTTTAGTAGTTCAGCTCTCACGAACCATGTTTCACCTTCTATGCCTGTATTTGAGTCAGTTTAGGGTTAGCTTTTTGTATTTTAAAAATTAAAATAGATCAGAACCGTTTTTAATATATGTTTATTTTTCAATATCCATTTATCAGTTTTGATATATAAATTTTGTGATCCAAACTGTGTTCCTTAGAGCTCTGTGGCATAATTGATTGACGTTTTAAGGTTGAATTTTGTATCAGTAAAGTAAGAATGTTTCTACTTTCTAATTAGTTTCTCTTTGTTTTGTTCATATTTGAACCAGTTGATATCTTATAATAATATTAGTATTAGGTTACTTGGTGTATCATACTATCATGAAGTAACTTACAGATGAAGTTGGTTTCATCTCCCCACCATTGTACGCAGGCACCATTGTACAAATTGCGTGCTATTTTTTAATTTTTTTGTTCTTGTAAAACAAAGAACACTTTAAAACATTGGTATATCCACACACAAAAAAAAAAGAAGTTTCATATACTATAATATGTATTTTAGATAGAAATATGAAAAAAAAAAAGAAACTGTAACATAGTTTAAAGGTGACAATATTTATAATTTTTTAGTTGTTGGCTTTGTTTTTCCTGAATTCGTGAATTTCTTATGTTGCACTATCAGCCCCTTCCAGAAACTGTGGCGCTTTTGGAGGACATTGTCGTTGAGTATGTCACAGACTTGGTAAGCTTAAATTACTTCCATTTGCCTGCTTTATGAACTACTACTCTCTCCGTCCCACTTAAGAGAAAAATTTGACTTTTTCCGGAACTTATTTAAAGATGTTCCAAAAACCCATTTATACATTTAAAAAATATATATGTGTGTGTGTGTGTTCTTAATATATTTGTATGTTATATTTTCTGTTTATATTTAAGGTATATAAAAAAATATAACATATAGATGGATTTTGAAACATCTTAAAATATGTATAAAAACAGTCAAATATCTTTGCCTTGTAAAGTGAGACGAAGGTAGTAAATCAATAGCGAAGCTTCTTCCTCCCAACCCCACCAATGACCACTTCGCGGAGTTGAGGGAAGAAGAGTTGGAACTATGTAGGATATATTTAATCCACTTAGGCTCCTACCAGTTGGACCCCTTGCAGGATGGCTGTGCAGTTTCTCTGCTTATACTAGTCAGTACTATTGATCATGTGGAATGATTCTGACATTAGATTTGAAATATGCAGGTTCATAAAGCACAAGATGTTGCATCAAAGCGGGGAAAGCTTTTGACCGAGGATTTTCTATACTTAATGCGGAAGGTACCTTTTCTTGAATTTTTACCTCCGCTGTTGAAGATTCTTAATTTCTTTATCTGTTTCCCCCCTCTTTATCCTCTGTCTCTATATATATATATATATATATATATATATATATATATATAGTTATCTTCATTGGTGTTTACTATCAAGCAAAAGCATATTTAAGAAATGGTTCTCCTAAGATTTGGTTGTATAATTTTTGTTACTCGAGTACATTGTCATTGACTTGTTAGTTGATAGCTTTCTTGTCATCATATAGTTTGAGTTCAAATTTTAAGAATACTTTGTGGATGCTGTGGTGGCACTCTTGGTGATGATTATCTAGTAGATCAATAGGATCTTCTGTTTTTCAATCTAAATAAAAAAAATATTAAATTGTAAAATCCTCTGGAACTTTTTAAGCAGAAGTTATTTCAGAAAGGAAGCTTTCGTTATAGCATTTTCATTTTTGATAGTCTTTATCAAGAGCAAAATGAGGGATTGATCACTTGTCTGTTATTACTATTTTTCTTATTCACCCGCCTACACTACAGCTACAAGTTATTTTCCATAAAAGAGGCTGGCTATGCTGAATTTACTTGTGTCTAACGCTAAACATTTCTTGTCACTTAAAGATGGCGAGGAGAAATTTATCTTGTTTGAGAATTGAAGCAATAAAACCATAAAGCTTAGTGGACAAATGTTTCTTGCTTGTAATATGGAGCACTTGTTATGCAAATTTATATTTTTTTCAGGTTGAAATATGATGGGAGGTAGAAAGAGAGAGATTCATATATTTAGAGTCATGCTTGTTAATATGTATTGAGAATTATTTAGTATTTGTTTATTCAATGACTGTAGCCTAATGATATCCTCCTGTAGGATGCTCCAAAATTTAACCGGTGTACTGAACTTTTGTCCATGAATGAGGAGCTGAAACAAGCCAGGAAGGCTTTTGAGGTAGACGAAGAGAAGCTGGCAACAATTGAATGAAAGAGTGGAATATGACATGACCATTTTGTTTTATACTCTGTCTGAAGATTAGGCGGGTTGTCTGTAAATAACATTGCTATTCAGTTTCAATGTATTCTCACCGAACAGTTTTTAGGCATTAACTATTAGGTCACTGGGATACTTTGTTTCGTGTACTAGTATTTTGTATTTTAGGTAAAAATAAAATAATCTGTCACCTTTATTCCTTATCTCTCGATCAATTTCGTATGACCATAATTCTTGTGTTTTAACTTTATCAGGAACTTGTGCGAGTACCTGTTAATGTGACACGTGTATATGATTATTATTAATAAAAAATAATACTTTTTTTACTTTCAAAAATAGATATAAAACCCTGTTTGTTACGTGTATCCAAACGGACGCCTAAATCACTGCATTTTATAAAAATTTCAGTTCCAATAAATCACATTAATTATTTTGTAGTCAAAAGCAAAAAAAATAAAAATAAAATAAAAATCTGGCCTGTATAATCTTGTTTGTTACGTGTATCCAAACGGACGCCTAAATCACTGCATTTTATAAAAATTTCAGTTTCAATAAATCACATTAATTATTTTATAGTTAAAAGCAAAAAAAAAAAAAAAAAAAAAAATTCCGACCGGTCACTATTCTGGTCGGAAAAAGCCGGTCGGCGTAGACTTTTCTTAAAATTAATGGAACTATTAACTTTACTTGCTAAAATAGATTTTTTTTTCAAAATTAAAATTTGAGTATGAATACCAAACAAACAAACAAAAAAAAGTGACTTAATTCCATTTATCTTTTCCACTCAACCACACAATATAAATTAAATTTCATTCTCCGTTATTTTTCTAATTTCCCAATTTTAACAACACAAGATAAGATGGAGAAATAGTTTGACTAATTTTACCTAGGGTCCTTAACACTAATATATAACAATTAGAAAGTAATTATAAAAATAAAACACACACAACATAATTACAAAAATAAAATAACACAATATAAAGTTGCTAAAATCACGTATATACATCAGTTACGGACTCTCCTATATGCAACTAACCGCTCCTACATTCAAGCAACTGAACAGAACATGCAACTTTGATATCGGAGAAATCCAAATCTTCTGGCGCGACACACCACTGAGATCGGAGAAGATGAAACTTTTCGTCTCGACGGCACGCTGAGATCGCAAAATAACATACAAAATCAACAGCAACTTCAAGTTTAGTAACCAAAAACAATCGTACTGCAGTGATTGTTGAAGTTCAGTAACAAAATCGCAGCAACTTCTATACAAATATGAATACTGAGGTATGTGAGTTTAAAATTCATATGCATATAGTTACCTATGTTTTTTACGAATTCCTATATTGATAACATTTCTTAAGTTTTTCACATTTAAAATGGTTACTACAAATTCTTATAACGATTGGTTGATTCATTGATATGTTTTATACACTTTATATTATGGTTACTAAATATATATAAATTGGTTACTGTTTATTGTGTATTTGTTTGCTAAATAATATTTATTTGATGGCTTTATAATTTTTAAATGAGTTCTCCTGATTTTTTTATATTAATGGTTACTCATCAAAGGTTACCTTCCTGCAACTGTTGGTAACTCTCTAATGTTGTCTTGGTTACTGTATAACATTATACTGTCTAATGATGTCTTAGTTACTGTCTAATGTTGTCTTGGTTACTATCTAATGATGTCTTGGTTACTGTCTAATGCTGTCATGGTTAATATTTTATATTCTGGTTACTAAGTACATATAAATTGGTTAATGTTTATTATTGATTTGGTTACTGTATAATATTTATTTGGTTGATGTATACTTTAAATGTTTATTTGGTTACCACATAGTTACTATATACTCGTATATTGGTTACATTTCTTAAGTTTTTCGCTCTTTGATTGGTCACAAAGTCAGTATACTGACTGTTTTGATTGCAAAATGAATGTAAAAATATATTTTATATTCTGGTTACTAAGAACATAGAAATTGGTTACTGTTTATTATTGTTTTGGTTACTGTATAATGTTTATTTGGTTGTTGTATACTTTAAATATATTCTACAGATATTTTTTATATTGATAGTTACTTATAAAATACATTGGTTACCTTCATGCAACTGTTGGATCTTTAAGTACATATTGATGTTTTTTATAATATTGATGTTTTTATATTATTTGTTTTTGCTATAAAATGCATGTCAAATATGTTTTATATATGTTATGGATACTAAGTAAATATATGTTAGTTACTGTCTAATTTGGATTTGGTTAGTATATAATGCTAACTTGTTTACTGTGTAATATTATCACGGTTACTACATAATATTAGTGTGTTTTATACTGGTTTATTTTATATTGGTGGTTAATTGTTGACTACATTGGTTAACTTCATACAACTGTTAATCTTTAGTTGGTGACAAATTGATGCGGTTGAAGAGAAGGCGTGTCAGTTTATGGAAAGATTTGATCCAGTTTATGGAATGATTTGATAGATTATGGAAAGATTTGATCCAGTGACCATTTGGCAATTTCTGTCAAGTTTGGAGTGTCGGAATTTGGAGTTTTTGGAGCCTAATTTCATTGGAAACGGGTCAACGATCAAAAGTCACCAGCTTTGCTGGTGAACTGCAGGGTTTTTTGGTCTAATTCCATCATTTAGGCCTTCAAAATTGCATGTAAAACTGTGGTTTATATTCTGGTTACTAAGATTATGTAATTTAGTTACTGTCTAATATTGATTTGGTTACTTTACAATGTTTATTCAGTTGTTAGGCAATAAAAACTGACAGTAACCAATACAACAAATTTAATTGTTTACAGGAATATATAATTGTTTACTGTTAGTAACCATTAACCACATGGTCGGTAACATTTTTGATGGTGTACAGTAACTAAAATTGATGTTTATTAATATTTTAATTTTTGATTCCATCATGAGTTGTCAATATAAAGTAAACATATACATTGAACAATTGGTAACTGTTCTGAAACATTTTTATGTAAATGTGGTTACCCATCTAAAATAAAATGGTTACCTCTATATTCATATTTAGTTACCAACTGGCATGGACCATTTCTAAATAACTTTTATAACTACGTAATTTAAAAGTATCCATCAGCTAGATAAATGGGAACCCTCACATGTACATTAAGCACTTGATAATTGTTCTGATATAAGTTTTTAATTATTTGGTTACTAACAAAAATTAAAATGGTTACCCTTATATGCATGTTTAGTTACCAACTGCACCTCTTAAACTATTTTTATTTTAATATGAGATCTATAAGTGACTATCATATATATAAATGAGAAATCTTAATTGGAGTTTCTTATTCTATCATGATGACATGGTATAAATAAAACATATACATTTAACACTTTATAACAGTCTTGATACAAGCTTATAACTATCTGGTTATTAACAAGCTTGTAGATAAATAGGACACTCACACATGTACATTTAACAATTGATGTTTGTCCTGATACAAACTTGTAACTATCTGGTTACTAATAACAGTAACCATAATGTAACATAATAAAACAGTAACCACATAATTATATGATAGTAACCAAAACAGGTTTTAATGGTAACCAAAACAGAAACATCATGTAATGAACCCCAATTTAGACAATCCATGTATACTAAATAATTACATATTAATCATAATAAGAAATAAAAATAACCAGAATCTCACATTGAGTGCACAATAATAGTTGTCAAACCATAAGGTAACAGTAACCAAAACATAATAACAAAGTAACCAAATAGTTATATAAAAGTAACCAGAACATGTTTTAATGGTAACCAAAACAGAAATAACCTGTATATCCAACCCAGTTTAGGCAACCCATGTATACTCTCACATGTACATTTAACACTTGATATATGTCCTGATACAAGTTTGTAACTATCTGGTTACTACCAAAAAAAAAAATGGTTACCCTTCTATGCATGTTTGGTTACCCACTGCACCTTTCAAACAATGTATCTCACACAACTTAGAAGTAACAAATACGAACCAATAAACAATGTCAAATCACTGGTAATATAATCAAATATGTAATCTCATTTACATAAGTTCCAATAAACATTACATACTCACTAACCATAACAAATGGCTATGGATATCCAACAAAAACTAAAGTATGAAACACAATTCAGAATGACAGTACAACGACATCCGAACTAATCAAAATCTGGTACAAATCTTCGTAAAAATTCTCTGAAGTTGTTAAAAAGCCAACTGTGGAGGCGCATCTCGTCTGGAGAGAAATCTCTAGTTCCATGTCACACCAATATATAACTTTTTCAGTGAATTTTCTGTTACATTCCTCATAGTAAAGATCCCATAACTGCAAATAAACAAAATCAGATTTACACAGCCATTAGTAACCAGATATAAACAATATTTATATCATAAACAGTTACGTAGTGACCAACAAATAAGAGCATACTAACCAAAACATAATATAACAATTACACATTAGCCAAAACAGAGTATAACAAATAACCAAAACATAATTTAAAGGTCACCAAAACAAAAACATGTATACCAAAAAATATACTAAAGAAGTAACCAAATAGTTATATGATAGTAATCAAACTATGTTTTAATGGTAACCAACACATAAACAACATGTAGACAAATACATTGTAACCAAAACAACATATAAAAGTAACCAAAATCTCAATTGAGAGAAAAGTAATGGAATCCAAATCAGAAACAGTAACCAAAATCCCAACTCAAGGAAACAAAAATAAAATCCAAATTAGAAACTAACAGTAACCAAAAACATACTAAAGATGTAACTAAATATTTATATGATAGTAACCAAAACATGTTTTAATGGTAACCAATACATAAACAACATGTACACCAAAATCAGTTTAGACAACCATGTAAACTAAGCAAATACATGGTAACCATTACAACATAAAAAAGTAACCAAAATATCAAATCGAGGGAATAAAAATGGTATCCAAAGCACAAGTTAACAGTAAACAAAACATAATGCAGAAGTAACCAAACAGTTATATGAAATGCTTCAGCAACTGCAAGGCAGCAGCCTCATCACCTTAGTCAGATCATGCAACACTTCGCTTCAACAACAGCTTTGTATAAAAAAATATTGTATGCCAAATAATGAAAGAATTTCAGGAATGTCAATGGATTACAGGATTGACAAACATTTAACACTTAACACCCATACCAATTCCGTTTAGAATAGACGTGGAAGGGGGGGAACAATAGTACTACGGTGGAGTAGCAATAAAAAATACAGTATTTCATACAATAAATTCCGGGAAACCATGAACCATGACTTTTTTACAAACTTAATTTTGTTTTCATCACTAAAACTAGTAAGAGGAAATGCTGAAACAAAGTTTCTTACTCAATCATGCCTAAAGACTTATTTGCATAAGAATTGAATAGGTTATCAATACGCTCCACCTCCTTCGTTGTAGCTTTCTTCGAGGCTGAACAACATAATTGTGACGCCCCCAAAATAGGTCCATTCCACCCAACCCATTCTGAGTCGTCAAATACATGGTACAGAAAATAACTACAACTTTATTACAACAATTGTCGTGTAAAATACAACAACACATATGCTGTGAGTTTGGATACAAATATATACCAAATGTGACTCATGTTTCAACCGTGGACATCACCTCACAATAACACCTTACATAAAGGTATAGTCAAAAACTGTTTTAGAAATTAGAATCTTTGGGAAGTGCTCAAGGAAACCTTCGTACATGGGAGGCCACGCATCTAGGTTATGATAGATATCATATGGCCACAGAATTATCCTTGGTTGACCCAATAGACCCCAAAGAAAAACAAGAAGATTACTATCATATTCTTCCCAATGGTGAGTCTTCTCTTGACTTATCATTATCTCCACTGTCTCTAATTGAGAATTATACTTCAAACAAACACCAAGATTATATAGGTAGTGCCCATAGATATACTCAGCAAGTGGATGAGCACAACCCTGTCTTATGATGACACGAGGTTGTATGTCATTAGACATCTTGTATGATAGTGACAAAACACCCTTCCAACGTTGGGTTCGCCTCACCCTATTTTCTTCATCAAATATAACTACTAAATGATGACCACCGTTCTATTCCCTTGTTACCCCCGCTCGACCCAGCTACACTCTTATTACCTGAAAGGAATTGTGAAGCAAAAGGGTGAGCACAACTAGCTCAGTAAAGAATATCATGACTAAAGATAATTCAATTATCAATAGCCTTCATCAACAATAAATCAGAGATTTAGAACATATGGTAAATGATAAAAATTTCAACCATAGTTGCAGCGGAACGAGCAATCCATTAGAAGAGTCAAATAGACTATAAAGTCTATTATCTTCTCCATGTTAAAAATCCACCAACAATATTTTATCCATGTAACATCACTCAACAGTTCCTTTCCACAATCATATGAATAACTCATAATCATAATTGTGACTATAAATTTTTCTTCGCACCCAGGACGAAGAATATTTTCATCACCTGTCTTTACCTGAAACATCAAAGATCATGGTTATACCAAATCACAGTTCCTGTTTATAATCATACTAACAAATCCATCTTTGCACTACGGGCCAAAGATATTCATCAACAAACCATCTTTGCACTACGGGCCAAAGATATTCAACAACAGTTCATCTTTGTACTACAGGCCAAAGATATTCATCAACAGGCCATCTTTGCACTACATGCCAAAGATATTCAACAACAGTTCATCTTTGCACTACAGGACAAAGATATTCATCAACAGGCCATCTTTGCACTACATGCCAAAGATATTCATCAACAATTCATATTTGCACTACAGGCCAAATATATTCATATCTCAAAGAAATATATAATCATTTCAGAATTTATATAAACAATAATTATAACCATGTTGATCAATTCACCTTTGCACTTAAGCTTAAGATATTCAATTATAAATTCAATGGTCATGATCATACCAGTCACAATTCAACTTTGCACTACAGGCCAAAGAGAACCCTAGTCATGATCATACCAATAATCTACCCATCTTTACACTCCAGTGAAAGAGAATTTCAACATCAGGGTTATAAAAATGTTATATATGATGATAAAAATAATATGATCAACATATAGTTTTAATCTCAAGAGTAATATTCGTAACTCATGAATAGTAACCCCGACACAAAAGATAGAAATTTGACAATAAAATTCATACCAATATTTCGGTATAATGATATTGAAAGAATAACATTACTTAAATTTATAAACAATTTATTTTAATTGTTTACACTTTACTAATTAATGCATTTAATCATCATAAAATGTCAACTCTTACAATTTCATCATCAATAACCAAAACCCTCATCAAAAATATGCATATACCTCATATAGGATTCTCAAGCCATAAAATCCTATTTTCCAATTTTCTTTCTTCACAAAACATATTTAATTCATTTACTCATAACTAGACCATTTTCATAAAAAATACCAAATCAGTTCTAAAAATATTTCTTTTCTGGGATTTAGCATAATATAGTCCAATATTGAACATATATTTTTCTCAGAATTTTTAAAACTCATTTACTATTTTTCATATGGCCAAAACCACCGAATATTTAGACATTTATCAAAAATTATACTTTTGTCTAAAAATTTTGAAATTTACAGAGTATACTTCTATCATATACATGTACTCCCAATAAAAATTTCATCAATTTTGGAGTTAACCACAAGGAATTATAAGCTGTTACTTTTAAAATAGTCTTTTCTCATAAAATTCATAACTCTCAATCTATACATCCAAAAATCACCATTTTTGGACACAATCAAGAAAACTCATCAAAATATCATTTCAAATTTTTTCAGAATTTTTGAAGATCAGAAAAATTACGAAACTGAAAATCATAACAACCCTTAAAATCCCTTAATATCCCTTACTATCCCTTACCTCAAAAGAGCAGTACTTCTGACTGGATATCGGATATGATGCTGAAGGAAACTTGCACTGATGAATAGCAACTCACCAAGTATCTAAAAACTCACAAAATATGCTTCATAATATAGAGAGAGAAAGAGAGAAAGCTTATGTTTCTGGTGTGATTTTCAATTCTAACTTAGCCCTCTATTTATAGGAAAATTTTGGTAGGTTTGACCTGCAACCTGATGGCTTTACCTGCTACTATTCTCACCCACCACATTTGAAATATAATTCAGCACATTTCTTCACCAACCACAAGTGGGGCCCACCAATTCTAGAATTTTCTACCAAAATGATAAACTCCGAAAATTCAACAATTTCTGAACCAGTCATCTCGTAAAATTCATAATAAATCATACGTTCATTTTTAACGGTTCAAAATTTGTGGGCATATACTCAACTTATATATGTATAACATATCCAAAAATTACCACGATCCAACGGTCGGATTAAAAATTATAACCCCCGCAAAATATCTCAAAAACTCTGATTTTTAATACCTCCATTCCGACAAAAATATGGATAAAAATCTCAACATTAACTCCTTCATTTTTTAACCACAAAAATATATCCCTCATTTATATCCACATAAAATAAATATTTTCTTATCATATGAATCAATAATTAATTATTCACAAATAATATTACAGAATCACATTTATGACAACCAGGCCGTTCCCAGGAAAGAGGGGGCTTTCCAATAAGGATTTCTCCTTACTGGCGCGCAATTAGATGACCAAACCTCTCCTTAGACAGAACTTTCTAGACATTGCCAATAATGCTATCTAATAATACTATTCAAATAATATGAATTATTGATCTGATAATGGGAAATACTGTGCAGCAACAATTATTGAACAACAATAATATAAAATTTCAACGTAGCAATTATTGAATCAATAAAATAAAATATTGAACAGTAATTACTGTAACAATTATTGAGTAGTGCCTTCTTACGTAAGAATCAATAATTTCAAAAATACTATGCAATACCGTGTGCTACTGTGCAATAACGCGTATTACTGTATTTTAACCACCGGGTATTCTAACAGTGTTAACGGTAACAACTACGCCGTTATTTGTAAAAACTCAAATTTGTCATTTTCTTCACCCGACAGTTATTCTGTTATGGGGCCCACAAATGGCTGCGCCGTCGTACGAATATTCCCCGACAGAAAGAATATTCCACGACCAAACGAATATTCCCCGACAACAATGATTATTTTATAACCACTTGCTTATTTTGAAAAAAAATCATATTTCACTCATAACTTTAAATTTTTATCAATTTAACCATTTACTGAATAGTAATTATAAGAAAAATTGAATACTTTTATTTCATAAAATTCGGGGTCTTACAATCTCCCCTCCTTATGAAATTTCGTCCCCGAAATTTACGTACCTGGTATTTCAAAGAGTTGAGAATACCTTGCTTTCATTTCAGATTCCATCTTCCCTATCATCATGATTTCTCCATTGCTCATCTCCTGTATTTCAGATATCATTCTAGAATACAGCTTCAAAATAAGGGTTAATTGAACAAATTAACATATCACATAATATCCCAATATTATGACTGACCAACAAATAAGCTTAGGTAGGACACACTAGCGAAGGATTTACTCATCTCTCCCCTCCTAGTTATATTTCCCGATCTCCGCCAGAGATCATATCCCTAAGCTCTGATACCACCTGTGACGCCCCCAAAATAGGTCCATTCCACCCAACCCATTCTGAGTCGTCAAATACATGGTACAGAAAATAACTACAACTTTATTACAACAATTATCGTGTAAAATACAACAACACATATGCTGTGAGTTTGGATACAAATATATACCAAATGTGACTCATGTTCCAACCGTGGACATCACCTCACAATAACACCTTACATAAAGGTATAGTCAAAAACTGTTTTAGAAATTAGAATCTTTGGGAAGTGCTCAAGGAAACCTTCGTACATGGGAGGCCACGCATCTAGGTTATGATAGATATCATATGGCCACAGAATTATCCTTGGTTGACCCAATAGACCCCAAAGAAAAACAAGAAGATTACTATCATATTCTTCCCAATGGTGAGTCTTCTCTTGACTTATCATTATCTCCACTGTCTCTAATTGAGAATTATACTTCAAACAAACACCAAGATTATATAGGTAGTGCCCATAGATATACTCAGCAAGTGGATGAGCACAACCCTGTCTTATGATGACACGAGGTTGTATGTCATTAGACATCTTGTATGATAGTGACAAAACACCCTTCCAACGTTGGGTTCGCCTCACCCTATTTTCTTCACCAAATATAACTACTAAATGATGACCACCGTTCTATTCCCTTGTTACCCCCGCTCGACCCAGCTACACTCTTATTACCTGAAAGGAATTGTGAAGCAAAAGGGTGAGCACAACTAGCTCAGTAAAGAATATCATGACTAAAGATAATTCAATTATCAATAGCCTTCATCAACAATAAATCAGAGATTTAGAACATATGGTAAATGATAAAAATTTCAACATTAACTCCTTCATTTTTTAACCACAAAAATATATCCCTCATTTATATCCACATAAAATAAATATTTTCTTATCATATGAATCAATAATTAATTATTCACAAATAATATTACAGAATCACATTTATGACAACCAGGCCGTTCCCAGGAAAGAGGGGGCTTTCCAATAAGGATTTCTCCTTACTGGCGCGCAATTAGATGACCAAACCTCTCCTTAGACAGAACTTTCTAGACATTGCCAATAATGCTATCTAATAATACTATTCAAATAATATGAATTATTGATCTGATAATGGAAAATACTGTGCAGCAACAATTATTGAACAACAATAATATAAAATTTCAACGTAGCAATTATTGAATCAATAAAATAAAATATTGAACAGTAATTACTGTAACAATTATTGAGTAGTGCCTTCTTACGTAAGAATCAATAATTTCAAAAATACTATGCAATACCGTGTGCTATTGTGCAATAACGCGTATTACTGTATTTTAACCACCGGGTATTTCAACAGTGTTAACGGTAACAACTACGCCGTTATTTGTAAAAACTCAAATTTGTCATTTTCTTCACCCGACAGTTATTCTGTTATTGGGGCCCACAAATGGCTGCGCCGTCGTACGAATATTCCCCGACAGAAAGAATATTCCACGATCAAACGAATATTCCCCGACAACAATGATTATTTTATAACCACTTGCTTATTTTGAAAAAAAATCATATTTCACTCATAACTTTAAATATTTATCAATTTAACCATTTACTGAATAGTAATTATAAGAAAAATTGAATACTTTTATTTCATAAAATTCGGGGTCTTACAATAATTATCAAATGATATATTCAAAATTAAAACAGCATAATCTGAAAGGAGTTTTGCATTATGTTTTGTTAACAGAAGATAAAAAAAGATTTCATACAGAAGAGAGAGAAAAAGATTTCAAGCAGAACATAGAAAAAAAGATTTCAGCATGCAAACAAGGATGAAGAACGACAATGACGAACAACTAAACGAATATGATAACGAGTAAAGATCACGAACGAACAGAGGAGATGAAGAACGAACAAATTAAATCACCGAAAATAATCGATAAAGATGAATAATGAACGAAAAGAGGAGAGAAACAAGGGTTTCAGTATGCAGAATAGTTTGGTAACTGAAGACTCCCAAACAAATGATAGATGGCGGTTATCACGCGTTTCAAAAAAATCCAACTCTAATCCCTTAAATTAAGGACTCCTAATTATATTAGTATTGTAAATATATATGATGAAATGTCATATTTTTGTAATTATTTTATAAATATATGATTTTTGTAATTACTTTTATAAATGTACTATAATATATAATTGTTCCTTTTACCTATATGCTATTTCCATCTTGTAGGAAACCTTAAATAGTGACCCAGGCCAGGCCAGGCCCAGGCCCAGCCAAAGGCAGGCCGCGATTTCTTTTAGCCATCTGTTACTAAAATTTCCAACACTAACTGTAACTTTAGTGCCATCACTATGCATAATACCAGACTGATGGGCCAACGTCCAAAGTAACCAACCCTCACCCCAAGACAGCACACACTTCAACACGCAAAACTTCATATTCATATAGATAGATATATATAATCCGATCATTTCATTACAATAAAATAAATTATATATTGTGAGGCAGGAATTATATATTATATATCTATTTAACAAAATATAATTAATTTTAAATTTTACCAATATATATATTAGTACTTGATAGTACAAAATAAATTGAAATCTCAAATATGTGAATCCAAAATGAAAACTCCTCGCTGGAAAAGTTGATACTAGTAAGCCGGGAATCGAACGGGGTGGCGTATGTGACAATTAATCGTCCCAAGTCGCTGAACTCGCTAACGAGGGGCATGATGGTGGATCTGGCCCAGAGCCTTCAAGAGCTTCGACGCTGACGATTCCGTGCGAGTCGTGATTCTCTCCGGGTCGGGTTCATCGTTCTGCTCCGGCGTGGATTTGACGGCGGCTGAGGACGTGTTTAAGGGGGACGTGAAGGATGCGGAGACCGACCCGGTGTTCCAGATGGAGCGGTGTCGTAAACCTATTATCGGAGCAATTAACGGCTTTGCCGTCACGGCAGGGTTCGAGATTGCGCTAGCTTGTGATGCTTTAGTAGCTTCGAAAACTGCCAAGTTTATGGATACTCATGCCAGGTATGTAATTTTAGCTCATCTTTTATTACTGCTATTAATTCTTGTGGTATTTATTTGCATATCCTTAGCTCAATGCTCTGTTCAAGTTGGTTGCATATCCCTAGCTCAATACTCTGTTCAAATTGGTTTTATTTTATGCTACTCTGCAGTGAACTAGTCATTTTGAGTTAAAAATGTTTAATTTTTGGTGTTTGTACGCTTATTTCGCTAACAATTTGTTTGATACGGTTATTTATGTGTTCTGAACATTAAAAAAAGTTGTGAATAACAAATACAGTACATGTTCATAGGCTTCTGGAATTAATTTACATGCAAAAATGGACATGTTTTCTTGAGGGATAGAAGGGACATGTTTACTGATTTGGAACAATTGGTATCCATTACTCTTTATGAATATTAGCATATTTATATCCTCTCATAAATGTCTCCAACAGTTGGGAGTTGAGAAGCTAGGAGATTACCACATCATTTCATCTCTACAAGGATGGAAAATATTCATTTACATCTAACAAGCTAAATAATTTAGCAAATGGTAACCTTATATTAGGAGGGCTATAACCAGGTTACTTTTTTGAAACATTGGTCATTACCCTCCTGCCGCAGAAGCTGAATACAGGGCAATATAGGGCAATGGCCAACATCTGCTGTGAAGTAACTTGTTTGTCTGCCCTCATAAGGAATTTTGGTATTACAAGTCTCACATGAGTTTCTTTTGCAACTACTTTGACATTCAATCTTTCTAGTTCAACGATTGATTATTTTTCTCTCACAAGCAATCATAATCCTTTTGCAACGACTTTGACATTGAAGTTGTATATTTTAACCCATTGACAGAAACCTAGTCACCGATTTACTGTTGTAGTGTGGTTGAAAGTTGGACTTATTTCTGTAAGCGCAATAGGTTCTAAAGCATTTCTTGAAAATTGTAAGACGATAATAGTGGATTTTCAAGGTTGGCGGATGCCCTCCTCTCAATTATATGTTACTGATCCAGTAAGAGGCATTAGACTGTGATCACACCAAATAAATTTTCAACTAGCAAAGTGGTGTATTGCAATTTGCTTGTTGATTAACCCCTCTGGAGCAGATGAATAAAATTTGCCAAATTGTAATATGTTACTTGTATGAGATTGTGATGCTACATTTGGCCAGATGTGCAAGGAGAATTGAACATCAAAGAAAGGAATAAAAACACAGCAAAATGGACTTCTTACTTTAGTTAGTTCATCTCTTACTGAATATATGTTTAAGTCGCATGAGACAAAACAGCTAAATAAATTCATGAACTTATTTTGCATTTTGAGCTGCGACCAAGTCATTTGAATGCATGGTAGTTTCTTGTGCAGTCTTTCAACTTGGTATTAAACCTTTTCAAATTCTTGTAAGCTATTATGTTTCTAGTCACGATGATTGTTAGTTTCATATTATTATCTATAAGTCTATTTCTTAATTACTATTTTTTTTTTCATTTATTTATATGCTTTATCAATTCCCATTGTCTATGATAAAGTGGTAATTTTATCTTCAACTTGCAGGTTTGGGATATTCCCTTCATGGGGTCTGTCTCAAAAGCTTTCCCGAATTATAGGGCCTAACAGAGCTCGTGAAGTGTCTCTAACAGCCATGCCCATAGCTGCAGAACAAGCTGAGAGATGGGGCTTGGTGAATCATGTTGAAGGAAATGAATTACTGAAAAAAGCACGGGAAGTTGCAGAGGCCATACTAAAGAACAATCAAGACTTGGTGTTGAGGTACAAGGCAGTTATAAATGATGGCCTGAAGCAGGATCTGGGTCATGCACTTGCATTAGAGAAGGTAATAGTTTTGGAGTCTTTTGTTTGATATCTTTTGGAACGTATACCTTCAAGTGATATTGATTGGTGATCCTATTAATTGGGATCAGTAATGAGCTGACAAGATTCTAACAATCAAACTGCAGCTTATAAATACTGTTCATGTTAGGATCCTCTTGATGTGCGCCTTCCCACGTACACGTATCTTCCAACTTTAGCAGATGATTTAAATAACATAATTGTTAAACTCTTAGTGAATTTGTTTACTAAGCTTATTATTTCACCCAAATCTTAGAGGTTCTAAAACATCTTGTGGTCCTTGTTCCTATCATCAGTGATGTAGTATGGACATATTATTGGTAGAAGCTTGTTTTAGTAATTAGAAAATCTAATTCTGCTGCAGAGGAAGTTCCGATCATAAATTTCTCCCGAGAATGTAGAAATTACTGGTTTATATGCTTAATCATCATTATTGTTATTATTTGGGGGTGTTAGATTTTGTTTTTATAAAAACTCTGCTACAACTCACTCACTTTTTGTGCTTGTAATTGAAATTTTCAGAAGAGGGCTCATGAGTATTACAGTGGAATGACAAAGGAGCAGTTCAAGAAAATGCAGGAGTTTATAGCAGGTCGGAGCTCGAAAAAACCTCCTTCCAAGTTGTAGACATTTGTGCATCTTACTACTCTTGTAACAATAAGTTTGTTGGGCTGCCAAAAGCTAGGAAGGGGAAAATAATAAATTAGCTCTGGTAAACACTTGACATACCACAATGTCCCTGTTTGTGCAACTTATAAAAATTTAAATAAAGATGCTCTGTGTTCTATCTCAGTACATGAAATCTGTGGGTTGGTCTGTCTATACCTGATCTGAAGTGTTCTATCTCAGTGCAAGATAATAAACTATGTGAAACAACCCAGAAAGGAAAGTTGCAAACATCCATTTCTGTTGTCCGAAAGTAAATACAAGTCCGACAGTATTCTAATTTAAAACAGAAAAAGATGTTGATTGATTATGAGGCCAGTAGTCATATCATGTCGGTTGCATTATTTTATTGATTGTACAACTGTTTGTTGATGGGGTAGTGTTGGATTTCGATTGGACTTGGGGTTTTAAAGTTATGGCTGCCGGAACCACCATCTGGAAAACATCTTCATTATTCCCTTTTATTATTATTATTATTATTATTATTATGTGTTTACTATCAAACTAAACTACTCCATTAGGAGGATTAATTACTCTATTTGAATGAATCTTTTCCAATTTTATTTTCTAAAGAAATTTGCGGGGATGATTTCAATCGCTATTGTTGGATTTATGGGGCAGATCAATGGTCCGTCCATTATATCATTGATCCATTTGATAATTCATATTGCATCATAATATAATTTCATTTGATAATTCATATTGATCCATTGGAACGAGTGAGTGAACGAATGGAATAGAGAGTGGAATGATTTATTTCATTTCGCCTTTAGACCGAGTCATTCCATACCATACCTTCACTCATAGAATAAAATTCATAAATTTGACAGAAATAAGAATGATTCATTCCATTCGAATAGAACAATTAAATATTATAAATTTTACCTTTATTCTTCCGATCCAAACATAACATCAACTTCTAAAAACTAGAGTTTCTAAATGGTTCGTGACGTGAACTTGAACAAAAACATTTTCTACCAAACTTAAAAAACAAATCTTAACTAGGATGCAATTTTTGTCACGACACGATAAGTCGATAACACGATTCATAAATAAATTAATGTCATAAACACATTTTATAAACGAGTTCGTGTTATAAATACTATTTTAAATACCTATCAATTTTTGATATAAACACAATTTATATTATAAACACGAGTGAGTATACACGAATTCGACACAACATGAATTTTACATAATAAAAAAAAAGAAAAAGAAATAGAATGCCACCCGCACTAATAAGCAAATGGGGTTGGTCACGGTCACAAATGCAGACATATTGACAGCTGACATTATTTGTGTCCTCACTCCTCCGGAAACATCACGGGTGACAAAACAAAATGTTCTTGTGTCAAATCAGTTTCTTGTTCATATGACTGTAGGCAATTGGAATTCAGTAAAATAGTAAAATCCAGACTTTTTATCTCTACAATTAAGTACGTGGACAGTTGAACGTACCAAGTATTCTTCAAGACCTCTCAAATTTTGTCTTGAATAACACAAATTATATTTTATTACATATCAATCGCAAAGAATATACATATATATATATATATATATAAAACTAATAAAATAATACTATTTGAGACAAAAAGTAAGATATCTATCTTTATCCTACCGAAAAAAAATCAAGTTATCAAGTTGTCTTGTACTTTTTTCAACAAGTATACAATAGGTCCAAGTTGTCTTGATATTTTTTTTTACTATATATATTGCAAATATTTCATTAATTCTAAAATATAAAAATAATTTATCAAAAATATAAATGTTGAGAAACTACTATCAAATGCACTCATTTGTATATTTTTTTAATTGAAAAAAGAGTTTTATCTTATATTTTGAAACAAACATAAAAAATTATATATAGAGAGAGTTGATTATTGCCCCTATAATTTGAGATTTTTTTTTATTTTTTGATAATTATGACATTATCAGTTATAAGTAAAGAAATTTTTAAGTGGGCTTATCCACATAAATAGAAAAACTGAGGACGTTGAAAATAAGAGCCAACGAAAATGTTCTCCCACGCGAGAGCAGATCCTCTGTCCCTAAATTTTTAATCTCTTTGTATCCCTCCACTTAAAACTTGACGTCTAATCTTTTACTTAACGGAATGAACACGTTCTTGTTCCTCCGCAACCCAACACCCCCACCTCCCTTCTCCTCTCTCTTCCTCTAAATATATTTATATTTATATCTGTATTTCAATATCCCAATTTTAAAGGAGGACAAAATAACAAGATAATAATAATAATATAATAAAAAATCCCAACTGCAAATTTGTCGTATGGGAGGGAAGGGATTATTGAAGGGGAATTAGGCCTTTGAGGGTGATATAAGTAAGACATGTGGGATGCTTGGGTTAATGAAACTCGTCTCGTTTCTTTCGAAGCCATTTGGGGCCCGTACGGACAATAACAACAATTTAAATGGCGATTTTTGCAAGGATGGTTTGCTGTGGTTTCGGGATATGGTCCGGTATGCTGGTGGAGAATTGTCGATGGCGGTGATTCAGGCGAACATGGTTCTTGAAGACCAGAGCCAGATCGAGTCCGGTCTGTTTGGGACCTTTGTTGGTGTTTATGATGGTCATGGTGGCCCTGAGACTGCCCGATACGTGTGTGATCACTTGTTCCGGAATTTCCAAGGTTTGTGGTTTCAATATTTTGATCCGGTAAAGTTAATTTTATTCTGTGACATTGTAAATGTTATAAAAAGTTATGAAATTTTGGTGGTAAGTCATCTTGTTTAAAATTGGGGATTGTTAGATCTGCTTAGCTGATAAGGAAGTTTTAGTTAGAAATGGTGTTTGAGTTTTGGATGTTGATTGGTGGTTTATTGATCGGACAATAGCTAGTGAGCTTAGGTTACTAAATTTTTGATATTGAATAGAGTCTCAAAGTAGAAAGTTCATAATTTGGTATTTTTTATATCCTTATTTGCATAAAATATAATGAGTGATCCTTATAGGCCCAAATTCTTAATGCTATTGTAGTTAAGTCCTTGCATGACTTTCAGAAGGAGGGTTGGATTAGGTGTTCTAATTCTCTCTCTCTCTCTCTCTCTCTCTCTCTCTTTCCCTACACCCCCTTCACTC
Organism: Panax notoginseng; assembly: GCA_016801055.1. NCBI lineage: Eukaryota > Viridiplantae > Streptophyta > Magnoliopsida > Apiales > Araliaceae > Panax > Panax notoginseng. The sequence goes on from CM029023.1 coordinate 137,497,014, forward strand.
CTTCAAATCCCAGAATTTGATGGGGGCCTTAGTATGGTTTTGGGGCATGTTGATATTTCATTATTTTTTTGGGTTTGAGAATGAAGAAGGAAAGCTTCTTATGTTGGTGTTTTATTAGGTTTGGTATTTATGCAGCAATATCAGCTGAGAACAATGGTGTTGTGACGCCTGATACAATCAACAGAGCTTTTCTTGAAACAGAGAGAGGGTTTACTGCTCTTGTGACAGAAATGTGGAACACTCGCCCCAAAATTGCAACGGTCGGAGCATGTTGTTTAGTTGGAATTGTATATCAGCAGACTCTGTTTGTGGCAAATCTTGGAGATTCCCGTGTTGTTTTGGGGAAGAAAGTTGGCAACACTGGAGTTATGGCTGCTATACAGTTGTCAACAGAACACAATGCCAATGTTGAGGAGACTAGGCAGGAGCTTAAAAAATTACATCCAGATGATCCTCAAATTGTTGTCCTCAAGCATGGTGTTTGGAGAGTAAAAGGCATTATTCAGGTTATTCTCTGTACTATACTGCTTTAATGATATTTTGTGGTTTATAAAGTTCTGTTGAGAAGCTTCTAAAATTGTTAATTTCTTTTCTTTGGTATTCAATTCCTCTCTATGTTTTTGTATGCACAAAACCCGTTCTTTGACTATTCAGACAGCCTCCTGATGTTCACCTATTTTAAAATTTTTCTTTTTTAAGGACAGTCTCCTGAACAACAAGGCTAAAGGAAAAAAGGGGAGTAACCTGGACTAAATATCATAGAGACGTAAACTTATTGGTCGTCCATAGTGCTATTATGTCGATCAGAATTGTCTTGGGAAACTAGGCGTAGATGCCATTAGCACCAGCTGATGCATTAAATTTGTAGCAGCAGTCTGTTCTTGGTGCTTTGTTGTGAATTGGTGGACTATGTAAACAAAAAATAAATATAAAATTTGAACCAATAGATAAGCAGAAGTGCTGTGTCTTTGCATATTTTTTATTTTTAATTATATAAGAGATGGAATAAGTGTTCGACTTTTCTTCCAAAAAATTGTGTGAACCTTTTCGGCGTCACTATTTTATGTCATGTGCCTTGTAAAAGCATTGATGATATGTATATGATGCATTATTGACGTCAGTATTTGATGCAGGTTTCTAGATCTATGGGCGATGTGTATATGAAGCATGCACAGTTTAATAGGGAACCAATTAATGGGAAATTCCGACTTCCTGAACCAATGAACATGCCTATCATGAGTGCCACTCCGTCAATTATTTCTCATCCTCTTCAACCAAATGACTCTTTCCTTATATTTGCTTCTGATGGTTTATGGGAGCAACTGAGTAATGAAAAAGCTGTGGATATTGTCCACAATAATCCTCGCGCAGTAAGAGTTTTTCCTCTCTTTTTTGCGCTATTTTCTTTATGTGCAGTGGAGTGGCAGTTTATGGTTTTGTCTTCTTATTTTATCTTCTTAATTTTAAATTGATTTGTTAATCCCTATGTATTTTGAAGCTTTTTTTGCGGAAGACCATAATGCATCATTTTTGTTGTTGATCTTGTAATGCCAATTCCTAAAAATTCGTCTGCCAATTTTCCTAGAAAGTGATGATATAGAAATCTCAATACCATAGGTTTTATTGTATACTATTAATAGTTTTTCTACATATTTTTACTATTTGATTTTCTTTCTATATAATTGATACTGTTTAACATGCTGATTGCACTTGGGAAAAAGTTAATTTCCATTGTATCTTCTTCTAACAGCATCATTCCCCAACAAATAAAAGAATGAAGGAAAAAATTCATATACATACGAGCATGCACATGTGTGCATGCGCGCACACAAAAAAAAAAAGTACTAGGTACAAACAAATTAAACTTCATTTCTAAGTGGTTGTTTGTTTTGTTGTAATCTAGTACATTGATCAACACATAGGCTTATCAGTGTCAATTTTTTTGTCCTCGTTTTGATGCTCTTCGTCCTCAAAAATTGCAAACTTGCGGTTATTGATAGTCATGCTTTCTCTTGAATTTATTCAACTCTGATGTTATGCTGGTTGGTAGCCACAAATGATATATTTATTAGATGTTATATAATCTTCTTGCTGATAAATGATAATTCATTGGTATGATCCGGCAATACTGCATCTCTTAGCTTACCCCCCCCCTCCCTCCCGCTGCTTATCATCTGTCTGCCAATACAGGGAAGTGCCAAGAGGCTTGTCAAGGCTGCCCTCAAGGAAGCGGCTAGAAAACGAGAGATGCGATATGCAGATCTTCGGAAGATTGACAAGAGGGTGCGGCGTCATTTTCATGATGATATAACCGTCATTGTTTTGTTCTTAAACCATGACCTAATATCCAAAGGCATGGCACAAGATACTCCAGTCTCAGTTAGAAGTGCTCTAGAACACTGATCGTTTGTTTCTCCATACATATTTCTGCAACATCTAATTTCCGCCAATTCCTGAAAACCCATATCATGGTGGCAAGATACTTCAACGTGTACGGCTATTGAGCAGTGTTGTTGCAGAGTCTTTAATTATTTAGCTTAAGATTTGTAGAATGCCCCTCCCCACTCCACCCCACCTATTCTTTCGTACTTTTTTCTCTTTTTCCCGCGATAGGTCAGTGAAGCGTAAGCGGCCTCCCTCCCCGCCCCAGCGCCCCTCACTATTTTTCTTGTTTAATAATTGTTCAAGTTCTTTGTAATGAAAAACCATGATGAACTCTAGTTTGATGGAGAGCTTGTTACAAGTTTTCGGCTTTCCAGTTGTTCAATTTATTCAATTGGTATACAATCCTTTCTATTTTTCTAAGAAAAACTTGATTTGTCTTGACATGAGCAGTTAGTTCCTGTCAACTGTTAAAGGGGAAACAGAATAGAACTCCCATTGTAGGCAGCTCAACTCTCCTTTGAAATTGCCTGTGCCTCCATGCTGCATTTGCAACAATATTATGGAACCTGGAAGCAAATGAGCCGTTCTGCTTCAGGAAATTAAAGGGAGTATGTAATGTGGTTTGGTTGGATTTTAAGTTCTGGATTTGGCATATAACATGGTTAGGATTCCAAATTATTCTACTTTTCTTCCTCTACCGTCTCTCTCTTGCTATCAAAATGACTGCAAATACTATTGGGAGTCCACCCAATAACTACTACTACTATACTATAAGCAGTAACTAACTGAGAAATACTTTTTGACTTGTGGACATTTTTCACTAGTAAAGTCTAAAAATATGATAATAATATATGTATATGATCATATTTAATTTTAAAATTTGTACCTTGTGAAAATCAAAAGATTAAAGGGGAAAAAGAAGGAGGAGTTTCTCATGTACTACTAGCAAGTAGCAATTGACAAATTACTACTCATCCAAAATTTTCAAGTGGAACTGAAGATTTCATTTCAGCAATAAAAAAGGGGGGAAAAGGGACTATTTTTTTCAAGTCTTTTTTTTTAATATTATTTTCTTAAAACTTTTAATTTTTTTTGGGGGACAAATTTGACCATTTGAAATCTAAAATGTATCTGAAAAATTGCAAATCAGAGTAATTTTCATGGAAGGGGGACCGGGAAAATATATATTTTTTTGCTTAGACTCTCAAAAAATGTATAATATTTTTTTTAATTGAAATTTTTATAAAATCAAGTGATTTTGATATAATTTGGATACATATAAAAAATAGTATTGTGTTGTCTACGGTCTGTATATGTATCCAAATTATACATAAATCATTAAATTATGTAAAAATGTCAATTAAAAAAAATACTATATATTTTTTGGGAGTAAAAAAATAAAGAGTAAATCTATACATACATCTATTCTCCATTTTTTTTTCCCGAAACGCAACAAATTTAGTCGTTTTACTTTCTTTATTTTTGTAAAATTATTTGGCCCGTTCTCCTTTCTCTTTCCACTTGTTTTGCCTTTTTTCTTTTTAAAAATAATTTGCCCCATTCTCCCCTCTCTTTCTACTCGTTTTGTCTTATTTTTTTTAAAATTATTTACCCCATTCTCCTCTCTCTTTCTACTCGTTTATGAATCTGCCCTACCGACACCTTCCGTTTGATTATTTCATTGTCCAGTTTAAGTTTATTGCAAGGGAGGCCAAACCAAAGATCTATATCACAGTGCAAAATGTTCTTGTCTCAGCCAATTGAATGTAGCAGGTTTAAATGCGTTCCACATGTTCCTTCTCTTCCTCCTAAGCCTCCAATTAGTATTTCGCCACCTCCACCACATCCTTCATCACCACCACCATCTCCACCACCGCCTTCAACGCCTCCACCTTCACTGCCCCCAACATCTCCACCATCTCCAGCCCCACCTTCATTGCCCCCACCTCCCCATGAAGCATCATCGCCCACCCCACCACCTCCGCCACCTCCTTCACCAACTCCATACTACCGTTCATCGCCTCCACCGCCAAACTTGTCACCACCTGCACCACCCACTAATTGTTGAGAAAATAAGTAATTTGCATGTTTTGAGTTGTCCTAGTCTTAAGGATTGTCAATTAGTGGTAGGACTGTAGGAGTTTATTTTGTGAATGTTGGGTAGTGGTAGGAGTTTATTTTGTGAACGTGGGTAGTTGTAAGAGTTTATTGGGTAGTGCCTATTTTCATGTTATAAGTTATGTATTGGCCTATATAAAGGCTGTTTGGTTAAGGAATATATATCCACTCTAATCCTCTGTCTTCTAGCCTTTTGTTTTACCTCAGTTATTTGTCTATTGTTTTCAACAGTGGTATCAGAGCCAGAAATAGGAGAGAAAAGCGAGAGAGTTCCAAAATACTATGAAAGTCCCCAAACAGTCCATTTTCTAAAATAACAGTAGCTCTACTTACTAATCTGTTTTCTTTTGCAGAAGCAATAAAACAATGGCTTTAGATTCCAATTTTGTGCAGGCAACGATCCCACGTTTTGATGGTCACTATGACCATTGGAGCATGCTAATGGAGAATTTCTTACGGTCAAAAGAATTTTGGCAGATTATTGAATCTGGAATTGGACAACCAGAAAAAGATGCAGTGTTGACAGATGCTCAGAAAACAGAGTTGGAAGGGAGAAAGCTAAAAGATTTAAAGGCAAAAAACTACCTTTTTCAGGCAATTGATCGTCCCATTTTGGAAACAATTCTCAGCAAAGACACTTCCAAGGATATTTGGGATTCCATGAAGAAGAAGTACCAAGGTACAACACGGGCTAAGAGGCAGCAGCTTCAAGCACTTCGTTCGGAGTTCGAAATGCTTCGAATGAAATCAGGAGAGTCAGTTTCAGACTATTTTTCAAGAACGATGGCAATCGTTAATCAGATGTGAATCCATGGCGACAAGACAGATGATGTTACTATTGTTGAGAAGATTCTTCGATCCTTGACACCAAAATTTAATTTTGTTGTCTGTTCTATAGAAGAGGCTAATGATGTTGATAAACTTTCAATTGATGAATTACAAAGTTCTCTGGTGGTTCATGAGAAAAAAAATAACCAACAGGAGAAAGAAGAACAAGCATTGAAGGCCTTTTCAGAAAATAACTCTACACCTAATAGAGCTGATAGTGGACGGGGTAGAGGCAATGGACGTGGTAGAGGAGGCAGATTTAACAATGATCGACGGTTCCACTAACAAAACCATCAGCATCATGAGAAACAATTTCAAGGAAAAAGCAGAGGACGTGGCGGCTACCACTCAACAAATTATAGACCAAAGTCAGCAGACAAGTCCAATGTTGAGTGTTACAAATGTCACAGGTAAGGCCATTATAAGTCAGAGTGTACTACTAGTTTGAATAGACAAAGTGGAGAACAAATTAACTTTGCAGAAAAGGAAGAAGAAGTGTCTCTTTTGATGGTGTGTCATGTGAAGGAAGAAGTTCAACAAAACATGTGGTATTTAGACACCGGCTGCAGCAATCACATGTGTGGAGACAAAAAGGCGTTTTCTGAGTTGGACGAATCGTTCCGTGATACTGTCAAGTTTGGTGACAACTCCATAGTTTCTGTCATGGGAAAAGGAAAGGTAAATGTTCAAATTAAAGGAAATTCTACCCATATCTCTAATGTTCTTTTTGTCCCAGACTTAAAGACCAACTTGCTCAGTGTGGGTCAGCTACAAGTGAAAGGGTACAAGATTATTATCAAAAATGGAGTATGTCGTATTCAAGATGCAAATTTGGGCTTAATTGCTCAAGTTAACATGACAGAAAATCGCATGTTCCCGTTGTTTCTTCACAACACCAATCATACGTGTTTTTCAGCAAAATTGAAGGATGAATCATGGCTATGGCATTTTCGTTATGGTCACCTAAACTTTGGTGGTTTAGAGGTTCTACAACAGAAAAACATGGTGATTGGTCTTCCTCAAATTACAGCTCCCGCTGAAGTTTGTGAAGAATGCGTTGTTAGTAAACAACATCGTAATCAATTCATGCAAGGAAAATCATTGAGAACAAAAAGGCCATTGGAACTTATTCACTCTGATCTGTGTGGGCCAATAAGTCCATCTTCTAATGGAGGTAAAAGATACATAATTACCTTTATTGATGATTATAGTAGAAAATTTTGGATTTATTTTTTGCAAGAGAAATGTGAAGCTTTTGCAGCCTTTAAAAAATATAAAGTGCTTGTTGAGAAGGAAGTTGGCAGCCCCATCAAAGTTCTTCGTACTGATCATGGTGGAGAATACAACTCACATGAATTTGCAAGTTTTTGTGAGGCTCATGGAATCAAGAGGCAACTTACAACAGCTTACACTCCCCAACAGAACGGTGTGTGCGAAAGAAAAAAGCGCACTATTATGAATATGGTGCGAAGTCTTTTGACAAGCAGTGGTATTCAAAAAACTTTCTGGCCAGAAGCAGTCAATTGGAGCATTCACATTTTGAACAGAAGCCCCATACTTGTTGTTCAAAATATGACGCCGGAAGAAGCCTGGAGCGGACGGAAACTAGCAGTGGATCATTTCGTCAGAATTTTTGGGTGTATTGTGTGACGCCCCCAAAATTAGGTATACATCACCCATCTTGGGTCGTCAGATACATAGTACAGAATACAAATACAACTGATTAATACATCTGTCGTGTACAATACGACAAAACATAATCTGTGAGTTTGAATACAAATATTATCTTCTAGAGAGTATTCATACTCAAAAGGAGTCCTCATTACATTTATTAACACACCATTACATAGAATAGTGAGGACTACTAACTAATACTATCATTCGGACCATCACTCCGTACCCCGACTTGTCCCAGCTACGTTCTCATTTCCTGAAGAGAACAGTGAAAGAAAGGGTGAGCTCAACTAGCCCAGTAAGAAATATTATGACTAAGATAATGCAGAATAAATTATCATTAGCCTTCAACAATGTTAAACTGATAAAATATAATAGACATCAAGTTTAACTGTAGCGGAATAAGCAATCCATTAAAAGAGTCAAGTAGAAAATAAACTCTACTATCTTTTATGATTTAAAAGGTTTTTCAACACTGTGTTCGCTGAGACTCAGCTTAATAAAATAATTCACATTATCGAATCACCCCTGCACTACGGCCAAGGATATTCGTGTATTCATTAATGGTCATGATCATGCCAACAACTGTCCATCAATGCACTACGGGCCAATGAGGACATTTACCACATCATTCGTAACATTACGGTCATGATTATACCGAATAATCCCTGGTCATAATCATACCAAGTCCATCTATGCACTACATGCCACAGATGACTTTCAACATTTTATAATCATGAGGATGATGACAATGATATAAGAATTCAATAAAACAAGTTCAAGAATTAATTTATCCAGGAATTAACAACGTCCAAATTGTCAACATGATACTGCATTGTGGAGTAAAATTCAAGAATGCTTAGAAGAATATTTTCTTGAAAAGATACTGGATGAAACGCAACTATCAAGGATATTCCACAAATTTCATGGAGTATAGACGTCAAAACTTAACCAACTGAGTACAATAAAGAATTGAATAACAAAAGAAATCACCATGCATGCGATAGACCGCACAGACAGGTTATTCCAATAGATTAATAAATAATGGAACCAGGTCCGGCGTAAACGCACAGACAGGATATTCCGACAGAATAATAAATAATGGAACCAAGTCCGGTGTAGAACACACAGACAGGATATTCCAACAGAATAATAATAAAACGGAACCAGGTCCGGTGTAAAACACACAGACAGGATGTTCCAACAGAATAATAAACGGAACCAGGTCCGGTGTAAAACACACAGACAGGATGTTCCAACAGAATAATAGAAGAATGTCACCAAGTATAGGGTAGACCGCGTATACTGGTTATTCCAACAGAATAATAACAAATGGAATAACAGAAGTTCTCTTCATGAATATAAAAGAAATAATATTCCCTACCGTTTTAAAGAAGAGCTGAAGTAAAGAAGTAGTTAAGTAGCAGAATACTCTTCTTCTCTCTCTCTATAGTTTCTCTCTATAGTTTCTCTCTCTAGAGTTCAGTGAATTCGTAAGAAATAATGAAGGAATGAGCTTCTATTTATAGGAAAATGGAATGCATAGTAACTAATCCATGAACGGTCCAGATTGATTACTTTAATCTGATGGTCCATATTTAAAGAAAAATCTTTTAAATAAAATATAATATATTCTATTTATAGAATAACTTTAATAAAGTATTCTGTTTTATATAAAAAGATGTTTCTGTTTTATTACGTTAATAATACGAATAAAACAAAACGTCATTATCGCTAAATAATTCATATTATTAACTGACAATAATGGAATCAAACTGAGTGACTTCTCACATAAGCATTAATAATTAATACCGTGTGCTACTATGCAACCACACGTATTACTGTACTTTTACTACCGAGTAGTTCAACAGTATCAACGGTAAAACTTCCGCCGTTATTTTCATAAAGTATTTTTGTCGTTTTCTCAATCCGACAATAATTCCGTTGTGGGGTCCACCAATAATTGTACCGTCGTACGGATATTCCCCGACAAAAAGAATATTCTCCGACCAATTGAATATAATATGACAACTTACATACTTTGCAAAATTTATAAATACTACCCATAACTATTATATCAAATCCACACATTAATATAAAAAAAATTATTTCGAGAAAAATTAAATATTTATTCATAAAATCTGGGGTTTCACAATCTCCCCTCCTTATAGAATTTCGCCCTCGAAATTTACGTACGTACTTGGTATGCCGAACATGTGAGGATACCTTGACTTCACTTCAAATTCTAACTCTTGAGGTATAACCTTTAAGCATCGAATATGATCCTTCTTATCCAAGATGTTAACACGTATCTCCTCATACGTTAAATCTTTCGCTATTTCGTCCGGTTCTAAATTAATAATGCGGTTCGGGTCGTCCACATATTTACGTAACATCGATACGTAAAAAAAAATATATTCTGAACACGCAACATACTTGGCGGTAAAACGAGTCTATAGGCCACAGTTCCTACTTCATCGAGGATTTCAAATGGGCCAATTAAATCGAGAGTTGAGATTTCCTCTCTTCGTCGATTCTTGCTTCTAGAATAACGCCCTCTTGAACCTTCTTCTTCACATTTATCAGCTCTTAGTATGTAGCTTGAGCGGCTTTAACTTTATCGATTAAAGTCGATTTTAATCGTATATTCGTTATCTTCACGTGGGTTCGAATATTCACACTTGTAACCGTATACGATCTTCTACACAACGCGTCAGCTACCACGTTCACTTTTCCACGATGTTATTGAATGGTACGATCGTAATCTTCAACAGCTCGAGCCAACGTCTTTGGCGCATAATACGTTCGTTTTAGTTGAAGAAATATTTGAGGGTTTAAGAAATAGGTTTTGTACTGGGGTCAATACAAAATTTAATTTTTACGCTCTGGGGTAGGCTAAGAAGTCTTCAAGAATACGTCAAGAAATTTATTAACAATAGAAATATCGTTCAAAACTGTGACCCTCATCCAAGACTTGGATAACACGTCACATTAATACCTATCAACTTGCCATCATCATTTACAACGTCTCCTACGGAAAGTCTAGCTTCGGTGCATTCCACACCAGGAAGTCAACAGCGAAAGGAACGGGGATTTTTACTTATGGCTCGATATGACAATGATTGACTTTAGTGGTTTGGTTACTTTGAATTTGCATAACAGGTTGGTTAGGAATATGAAAGCTAACAACCTTACGAGAAGCATGATGAGTAGTGAACCAATCGTTTCAAAAAAATCACATCAAAGGCAAGTATTTTCAAAGAGATAAGATCGACAGGTAACGTGAAAGTGTTGATTTGAACAAGATTTATAAATAGTAGAGGTAACGAAGGTTTCTCCCAACTGAGTTTAAATAGACATATCAAAGTCTAAGTTCTCCGGAGTTAACTTCAAACATTTAACACAACTAGGTGAAATAAAAGAGTGAGTAGAACTGGTATCTAACACGGTATAGACTTCGCAAGAGTTTATGACTAACATACCCGTGATAATTTTATTCAGGTTCCTCGTCACGAAAAAAAAATACTCTCTCTTAAACTACTGGCTTTGGCTTTTCTGGGACGGTCTTTGGTGCCTCCATCCTATCTGAACTTGTCTTCGGTGAACGACAAAATCGGGCTAAATGACCTTCTCTTCCACAATTATAACATGCTTTGGACGGCATCGCGCAGTTTGGACTGATGTGCCCCTCCCCTCCGCATTTGAAACATATGATAGGTGATCGTTCTCCTTCCTTAACGACAGGTGCTGGTGCTGACATCTTTCCATCATTGTTGAATCTCCTCTTCTTAAAATGTTCATTCTTATTGTTTTGGCCCTGATTACCACCGAAGTGGTTACCATTTCTGGCCTGTTGATTCCCTCCACGCTTGTTGTCACCGCTTCGATGACCGCTCTCACTGGTATTATCATTTTGCCGGCTGCTCTCTTTTGATTGCGTTATCTCGTTATCGCGCTCCACCAACTGAGCCCTATTTACAACATCTGAATACAAACACAGTTTATGAGAAACAAGATGTTGACGTATCTCCGGCTTCAAACCTCTTAAAAACATCCGCGTCATTCTTTCTTCATTATCCACCAGGTGGGACGCAAACCGGGATAACTCCGCAAATTTTGCCTCGTACTGCGACACGGTCATATTATTCTGCTCCAATTTGATGAACTCCACCTCCTTCATGTGACGAATACTCTCGGGAAAGTATTTGTCGTTAAACAGATCTTGGAACTTCTCCCAAGACATCTTCAGTGCGGCAGGTTGAGTACGCTTTATCGATTCCCACCAGTAATCTGCCTCTCCTCGCAACATAAAGGCGGCAAAGGGAACCTTTTGCTCCTCGGAGCAACCCAAGACATCAAATATCTTGGTGATCTGCTTTATCCATGTTTCAGCTACAAGTGGTTTGGGTTCTCCCTTAAACTCCGGTGGTCCCAGCTCCTTAAACTGTTTAGCGGTGACCGCCTGAGAGTTTTCAGTATTTCCACCTACGTTGTGGACAGGAGCCGCTTTCACCTGTTGTTGCATGAATTGCATAAAGCCTCTGACCATTTGATCATTCATCATTTGGTCAGTGTTGTTGTTTGCATGAGGATTGTCACCTTCCTGATGCACATTATCCTGATTAGTGATATGTGGTGAATCATCAGTCGTCTGTGCTCCATTGCTATTCTCAACATTCTCGGATGCCATATTCAGATACTGCCACAAAATAAAAATTAATTGATATGTCATATATTATCCTTATGTTATGACCGACCAATTAAATACCATGCAAATAAACTTAGGTAGGTCATACTAGCGAATGAATTCCCCGTCTCTCCCCTCCTAGTTCTATTCTCACATCCTAGCCAGGGATCATATCCCTAAGCTTTGATACCAACTGTGACGCCCCCAAAATTAGGTATACATCACCCATCTTGGGTCGTCAGATACATAGTACAGAATACAATTACAACTGATTAATACATCTGTCGTGTACAATACGACAAAACATAATCTGTGAGTTTGAATACAAATATTATCTTCTAGAGAGTATTCATACTCAAAAGGAGTCCTCATTACATTTATTAACACACCATTACATAGAATAGTGAGGACTACTAACTAATACTATCATTCGGACCATCACTCCGTACCCCGACTTGTCCCAGCTACGTTCTCATTTCCTGAAGAGAACAGTGAAAGAAAGGGTGAGCTCAACTAGCCCAGTAAGAAATATTATGACTAAGATAATGCAGAATAAATTATCATTAGCCTTCAACAATGTTAAACTGATAAAATATAATAGACATCAAGTTTAACTGTAGCGGAATAAGCAATCCATTAAAAGAGTCAAGTAGAAAATAAACTCTACTATCTTTTATGATTTAAAAGGTTTTTCAACACTGTGTTCGCTGAGACTCAGCTTAATAAAATAATTCACATTATCGAATCACCCCTGCACTACGGCCAAGGATATTCGTGTATTCATTAATGGTCATGATCATGCCAACAACTGTCCATCAATGCACTACGGGCCAATGAGGACATTTACCACATCATTCGTAACATTACGGTCATGATTATACCGAATAATCCCTGGTCATAATCATACCAAGTCCATCTATGCACTACATGCCACAGATGACTTTCAACATTTTATAATCATGAGGATGATGACAATGATATAAGAATTCAATAAAACAAGTTCAAGAATTAATTTATCCAGGAATTAACAACGTCCAAATTGTCAACATGATACTGCATTGTGGAGTAAAATTCAAGAATGCTTAGAAGAATATTTTCTTGAAAAGATACTGGATGAAACGCAACTATCAAGGATATTCCACAAATTTCATGGAGTATAGACGTCAAAACTTAACCAACTGAGTACAATAAAGAATTGAATAACAAAAGAAATCACCATGCATGCGATAGACCGCACAGACAGGTTATTCCAATAGATTAATAAATAATGGAACCAGGTCCGGCGTAAACGCACAGACAGGATATTCCGACAGAATAATAAATAATGGAACCAGGTCCGGTGTAGAACACACAGACAGGATATTCCAACAGAATAATAATAAAACGGAACCAGGTCCGGTGTAAAACACACAGACAGGATGTTCCAACAGAATAATAAACGGAACCAGGTCCGGTGTAAAACACACAGACAGGATGTTCCAACAGAATAATAGAAGAATGTCACCAAGTATAGGGTAGACCGCGTATACTGGTTATTCCAACAGAATAATAACAAATGGAATAACAGAAGTTCTCTTCATGAATATAAAAGAAATAATATTCCCTACCGTTTTAAAGAAGAGCTGAAGTAAAGAAGTAGTTAAGTAGCAGAATACTCTTCTTCTCTCTCTCTATAGTTTCTCTCTATAGTTTCTCTCTCTAGAGTTCAGTGAATTCGTAAGAAATAATGAAGGAATGAGCTTCTATTTATAGGAAAATGGAATGCATAGTAACTAATCCATGAACGGTCCAGATTGATTACTTTAATCTGATGGTCCATATTTAAAGAAAAATCTTTTAAATAAAATATAATATATTCTATTTATAGAATAACTTTAATAAAGTATTCTGTTTTATATAAAAAGATGTTTCTGTTTTATTACGTTAATAATACGAATAAAACAAAACGTCATTATCGCTAAATAATTCATATTATTAACTGACAATAATGGAATCAAACTGAGTGACTTCTCACATAAGCATTAATAATTAATACCGTGTGCTACTATGCAACCACACGTATTACTGTACTTTTACTACCGAGTAGTTCAACAGTATCAACGGTAAAACTTCCGCCGTTATTTTCATAAAGTATTTTTGTCGTTTTCTCAATCCGACAATAATTCCGTTGTGGGGTCCACCAATAATTGTACCGTCGTACGGATATTCCCCGACAAAAAGAATATTCTCCGACCAATTGAATATAATATGACAACTTACATACTTTGCAAAATTTATAAATACTACCCATAACTATTATATCAAATCCACACATTAATATAAAAAAAATTATTTCGAGAAAAATTAAATATTTATTCATAAAATCTGGGGTTTCACATATTGCTTATGCCCATATTCCAGATGAGAAGAGAAAGAAGCTGGACAACAAAGGAGAAAAATGTGTTTTTCTTGGTGTTAGTGATCAATCAAAGGCCTATAAACTGTACAATCCTAGCACCATGAAAATAATTATTAGTCGTGATGTGGTTTTTGATGAAAATGGCACATGGTTGTGGAGTGAAAATGGTGTTAAGCAAAGCATTCCAGCAGATTTAGATGATGACGAGACAATGCAGCAACCTATAGAGACAGTACAACAACCAGAACCAATCACTCAAGATCAACCTCAAAGTCCATTTGTTAATGAAGCTGCAGAACAAAGACCTCAACGATAGAGAAAAAGGCCTGCTTGGATGACAGAGTATGAGGTAGATGATTCTGACAAGTCTGAAGAAGATATACTTACACATTTGGCGTTATTTTCAGATTGTGATCCTGTCACTTTCGAAGTGGCTGTCAAAGAATCAAAATGGAGAAAGGCTATGGATGCTGAAATTACAGCCATAAAAAGAAATAATACTTGGGAGCTTTGTGGTCTTCCCAAAGGGCAGAAAATAATTGGTGTAAAATGGGTTTACAAGACAAAGCTGAAGGAGAATGGTGAAGTTGATAAGCACAAGGCACGTTTGGTGGCTAAGGGATACAAGCAAGAGTTTGGTGTTGATTATAAAGAAGTCTTCGCTCTGGTTGCAAGGCATGACACAATCAGATTGGTGATTGCATTGGCAGCTCAATACTCATGGCCTATCTTCCAATTGGACGTGAAATCAGCTTTCCTTCATGGAGATTTGAAAGAAAAGGTATTTATCTATCAACCTCCTGGTTATGTGAAACTTGGCAATGAGCATAAAGTGTATAAATTAAAAAAAACTCTATACGGATTAAAACAAGCGCCACGTGCTTGGTATAATCGTATAGAAACTTATTTTTTAAAGAAAGGATTCAAAAATGCCATTATGAACATACACTTTTCATAAAGATGGAAGATGGAGGAAAAATGCTCATTATCTGTTTATATGTAGATGATCTAATCTACACTGGTAATAACACAACAGTGTTTGAAAGTTTTAAGAAATCCATGATGACTGAATTTGAGATGTCTGATGTGACGCCCCAAAATAGGTATACAACACCCATTATGAGTCGCCAAAAACTTGGTACAGAAATAACTACAACTTCATTAATATAATTGTTGTGTAAAATACAACAACCCAAAACTCTGAGTTTGAATACAAATATTCTCTACTAGAGATTATACAAACTCAAAAGGAGTCCTTATTACAATTATTATCACACTATTTTATAAAATAGTGAGGACTGCTAACACCACTGACTAAAAATATCACTCCGCACCCCGACTCGTTCCCGCTGTATTCTCGCCTCATGAGAAAAATGGAACAAAAAGGGAGAGCTCAACTAGCCCAATAAAGAATATTATGACTAAGATAATATACAACAAATTATCATTAGTATTCAACAGGAAAAAATCTGATAGAATATATTCGACAACAAGTTTTAGATCAACAACTGCAGCGGAAACAGCAATCCATTAGAAGAGTCAAGTAGAGAAAGAATTCTACTATCTTCTAAGATTTAAAAATCCATCATCAATATTTTATCCCTGTAACATCAATCAATATTCATCTTGAATCAAATATTCACCTTTGCACTACAGGCCAAAGATATTCATTTGTATCACCAGTTGGTCATGTTCATCTCAACACATGTTCATCTTTGCACTACGGGCCAAAGATATTCATCAGGTAATCATTCATCTTTGCACTACAGGCCAAAAATATTCATTTGTATCATCATTTAGGACTGAGGATGATAAAAAATATTTTAAAGAAAACGAATCCAGTGAGATAAAAGAACAAATATTAAGGATTCGTATTACAGTTTATCCAAATTCAATAATATTCCGAAATAACCAATTTTGAAGCAGAATTCAAAAATAAAGACCAAAATATGGATACAATCAAAGAAAGTAACCATAATAGACAACTTGGACAAAAAGAAGAAAATTTTATTTTTCGGTGAATAGTGCCGTATTCGTGAATAGTGCCGTATACGTGAATAGTGCCATATACGTGAATAGTAACCCCGACACAAAAAGTTTCAAATTTGATAAAAAGTTTATACCAACATTTCGGGATAATGATGTTGAGAGAATAACATCATTAGGAAGAAAATAATATCCCTTACCTCAAAATATCAGCACTTCTGATCGAAATATCGGTATAAGGCTGAAGGAAACTTGTACTGATGACTAGAAACTCACAAAGTATCTAAATACTCACAAAATACACTCAATAATCTAGAGAGAAAGAGAGAAAACTTATTTCTGGTGTGATTTTCAATTCTAACTTAGCCCTCTATTTATAGGAAATTGTTAGCACGCCGAAGCAGACTTAACCTGCAACCTGATGGCTTTACCTGCTACTATTCAAGCCTACCACATTTGAATAAAAATCTCAGCACATTTCTTTACCAACCAAGAGTGGGGCCCACCAATTCTAGAATTTTCCACCAAAATGATTAACTCCGAAAATTCAATAATTTCTGAACCAGTCAACTCGTAAAATTCATAATAAATCATACGTTCATTTTTAACGGTTCAAAATTTGTGGACATATACTCAACTTATATATGTATAACAAATCCAAAAATTACCACGATCCAACGGTCGGATTAAAAATTATAAGCCCCGCAAAATATCTCAAAAACCCTAATTTTTAATACCTCCATTCCGACAAAAATACTGATAAAAACCTCAACATTAACTCCTTCATTTTTAACCACAATAAATATATCCCAAATTTATATCCACATAAAATAAATATTTCCTTATCATATGAATCAATAATTAATTATTCACAAATAATATTACAGAATCACATTTATGACAACTAGGCCGTTCCCAAGAAAGAGGGGGCTTTCCAATAAGGATTTCTCCTTACTGGCGCGCAATTAGGTGACCAAACCTCTCCTTGACAGAACTTTCTAGACATTACCAATAATGTTATGTAATAATATTATTCCAAATAATATGAATTATTGATCTGATAATGGAGATACTGTGCAATGACAATAATTGAAACAATAATAATATAAAATATCAATGCAGCAATTATTGAATCAATAAAATATTGAACAGTAACTACTGTAACAATTATTGAGTAGTGTCTTCCTTCGTAAGAATCAATAATTCAAAAATACTGTGCAATCCGTGTGCTACTGTGCAACCACGCGTATTACTGTATTTTTAACCACCGGGTATTCCAACAGTGTTAATGGTAACAACTACGCCGTTATTCAATTTTGTCGTTTTCTTCATCCAACAATTTTATGTTATGGGGCCCACAAATAGCTGCGCCGTCGTACGAATATTCCCCGACATAAAGAATATTCCACCAACAAAATGAATATTTTATAACCACTTGCTTATTTTGCAAAATTTTCATATTTCACCCATAACCAAAAATATTATATCAAATTAACACCTTATTATTCACAATAATAACTAGAGGAAAATTTGATTTTATTCATTAATAAGTTGGGGTCTTACAACCTCCCCTCCTTATGAAATTTCGTCCTCGAAATTGACGTACGTACCTGGTGTTTCGAAAAGGTGAGGATACCTCGCTTTCATTTCTGATTCTAACTCCCAGGTCATTTCTTCAATAGCATGGTTTCTCCACAAAATCTTAACTTGTGGTATAACCTTCGTGCGTAGGACATGCTCTTTCCTATCCAATATCTTGACAGATACCTCCTCGTACGTTAAATCTTCAGCTATCTCGTCTGGTTCTAACTCAATAATGTGGTTCGGGTCTTTAACATATTTACGAATCATAGATATGTGAAAAATATTATGAACACGAGACATACTTGGAGGTAATGCGAGTCTATAGGCCACATTTCCTATTCGGTCAAGAATCTCAAATGGACCAACAAATCTTGGATTGAGCTTTTCTCTCTTCCCAAATCTTGTAACTCCCTTCCATGGTGCAACACGTAACAATACATGATCCCCAATATTAAATTCCATGTCCTTCCGATGAAGATCCGCATAACTCTTTTGTCGATCCTATGCCGTTTGTATACGTTGTCGAATCGTTTGGATCTTTTCTGTAGTCATGCGTACCAACTCTGGTCCCAACAATGTTGCTTCGCCCACCTCATCCCAGCATACTAGAGAACGACATTTTCTTTCATACAACGCCTCGAATGGAGCCACACCTATGCTCGCCTGATAACTGTTGTTGTAGGAGAATTCCACCAATGGTAGGTACTTATCCCAACTCCCTTTGAGATCTAGGACACAGAGTCTTAATAGATCTTCAAGAGTTTTAATAGTCCTCTCTGATTGTCCGTCCGTTTGAGGATGGTATGCCGAACTGAATCGTAAATCCGTGCCCATAACTTTCTGTAAGCTAACCCAAAATCGTGAAGTGAATCTTGGGTAACGTACATACTAGCAAGACGTTCAAGGGAATAAGTCTCACGTATGACAAGAAATGGGCAGACTTGGTTAATCTATCAACAATAACACAAATCGCATCTATGCCTTGAGAAACCTTGGGAAGACCCGTAACGAAATCCATAGTAATGTGTTCCCACTTCCATTTCGGAATCTCAAGTGGTTGTAATAGACCCTTTGGCATTTGATGCTCCGCCTTTACACGTTGACAAGTTAAACACCTCGAGATAAACTCCGCGATCTCTCTTTTCATATTGCTCCACCAAAATGTATGTCGAAGATCGTGATACATTTTGGTACTCCCAGGATGGATTGCAAACGGTGTGTTGTGTGCCTCCATCATGATTCTATGCTTCAAGTCAAAATCGTTAGGAACACAAAGTCTGGAGTTGACTCGAAGTATTCCTTCTTCATAGATTCTTGCTTCTGGAATAGCACCTTCTTGCACTTTCTTCTTCATACGCATCAGCTCCATGTCCGTAGCTTGAGCAGCTTTAACTTTATCGATTAAAGTCGGTTCTACTCGCATGTTTGATATCATCACGTGGGTACTTGGAGCCTTCATCTCTATCTCCATCATTTGCAAGTCATACAAAATTGACCTTTGTGTTAACAACATTGCACTCGTACCCGCATATGATCTTCTACTTAATACGTCAGCTACCACGTTTGCTTTTCCAAGATGATATTGGATGGTGTGATCGTAATCTTTCAACAGCTCGAGCCAACTTCGTTGCCGCATGTTGAGTTCCTTTTGGGTGAAGAAATATTTGAGGCTTTTATGATCTGTATAGATCTCCACTTTCTCCCCATACAGGTAGTGTCTCCAAATCTTCAACGCGAAAACGACTGCTGCCAACTCCAAATCGTGAGTAGGATAATTCCTCTCATATTCTTTGAGTTGCCGCGAGGCATAGGCTATGACTTTCCCATGTTGCATGAGAACACATCCTAACCCTTTGCCTGAAGCATCACTGTAGATAACAAATCCATCCGAACCAGATGGTATTGTCAGAACAGGTGCCGAAATGCGTCTTCTCTTGAGTTCTTGAAAACTCTTCTCGCAATCCTCGTTCCAACCGAATTTTATATCTTTACGAGTCAGCTGAGTTAACGGAGTAGCGATTCGAGAAAATCCTTCCACGAATCTCCGATAGTAACCAGCTAAGCCCAGAAAGCTACGTACTTCGGTCACCGACTTTGGTTGCTCCCAACTTTGTATGGCTTCAATCTTTGCCGGGTCGACAGATACTCCATGTTTTGACACCACGTGCCCAAGGAATGCTACTTCCTCAAGCCAGAACTCGCATTTCTTCAGCTTGGCATATAGCTTGTTATCACGAAGCCTTTGCAGTACCAGCTTCAAATGGTGCTCATGATCTTCACGGCTTTTGGAATAGATGAGGATGTCATCAATAAAGACAACAACGAATTGATCCAAATATTCTTTGAACACACGGTTCATCATATCCATGAAAGCAGCATGAGCATTAGTCAATCCGAAAGACATGACTAAGAATTCATAATGCCCGTACCGAGTTCTGAAGGCAGTCTTTGGAATATCCTCAGTTTTAATCTTTAGCTAATGATATCCAGAACGAAGATCGATCTTTGAAAAGAATTGTGCTCCTTGCAACTGGTTAAACAGGTCATCAATGCGAGGTAGTGGATACCTATTCTTGATAGTGACATGGTTCAATTCCCGATAGTCGATACAAAGTCGCATACTACCATCTTTCTTCTTTACGAATAACACCGGAGCACCCCAAGGAGATGTACTAGGACGAATAAAACCGATGTCCAACAACTCCTGTAGTTGGACCTTTAACTCCTGAAGTTCAATTGGAGCATTCGATATGGGGTTTTAGAAATGGGCTTTGTACCAGGTTCAAGGTCAATAAAGAAATCAACTTCACGTTCTGGGGGTAGACCGGGAAGTTCCTCAGGAAATACGTCAGGAAATTCATTAACAACATAAATTTTATTCAAATCTGACGTGTTTTTGTTCAAGTCCGTGACATGGGCTAAGAAAGCTTGGCATCCGTTTTTCACTAAACGAATAGCTTTATAGCTTGATATGACAGTGACTGATTTTAGTGGTTTAGTAGTTTGAATTCGTATGATAGGTTGGTTAGGAATATGAAAACTAACAACCTTACGAAAACAATCAATTTTAGCATGATGCGTGGTTAACCAATCAATCCCTAAAATCACATCAAATGCAAGAATTTTCAACGAAATAAGGTCGGCATGTAATGTGATGGTACCAACTTGAATCATGCAAGATTTAAAAATAGTAGATGTAACGAAAGTTTCTCCTAACGGAGTCTCAACAGATAAGTCAAAGTCTAATTTCTCCGGAGTCAAGTTTAAACGTTGAGCACAAGCAGGAGAGATAAAAGAATGGGTAGAACCGGTATCTAGTAAGGTATAAACTTCGCAAGAGTTTATGATAAGCTTACCCGTGATCACCTCGTTTGGGTTCCTCGCGTGTTGTGCAGTCACGACAAACGCCCTTCCAGGAACCACCGACTTTGACTTGTCCGGGACAGCCTTTGGAGTCACTATCCCCGTTGAACTTGATTTCGCAACAAGACAATCTTTAGCTATATGACCTTCCTTTCCACAGTTATAACATATCTTGAACTGTTATGGGCAGTTTGGGCTGATGTGTCCCTCTTTCCCGCATTTGTAACATACGACCGGTGGTCGTTCTCCTCCCCTAGAAACAGTTGATGTTGGTGCTGACGTCTTTGCGCTATCATTGTTGTACCTTCTCCTTTTGAAATCTCCTCCCGACTCGGTCCTTCTATTATCACGGCCACGATTACCACCAGAGTGGTTACCGCTTTTGTCCGAATGCTTTCCTTCCTTCTAGTTGTCATTGCTCCGATGACCGCTGCCACCGGTATGACCCTGGTTGTGTTCCCTCGGTTGAACATACTCATTATCACGCTCTAATAATTGAGCCCTGTTTACAACATCTGAATATAAAGAAAATTTATGAGAGATAAGATATTGTCGAATCTCAGGCTTTAGACCTCTCAGAAACATCCTTGTTATTCGTTCCTCATTTTCAACCAAATGAGGTGCAAACCTGGATAACTCTGCGAATTTTGCTTCGTACTGGGACACCGTCATGTTGTTTTGTTCCAGCCTAATAAACTCTACCTCCTTCATATGACGAATACTTTCAGGAAAGTACTTGTCATTAAACAGTTTCTGAAATGTTTCTCAGGACATGTTGAGTGCGTCAGTCTGGGTACGCTTCACAGACTCCCACCAGTAGTCTGCCTCACCGCGGAACATAAAGGTGGCGAATGGAACCTTCTGGTCGTCCGTGCATCCCAAGACATCGAATATCTTGGTAATTTGTTTGACCCACGTTTCCGCCATGATCGGATCCGGCTTTCCCTTAAATTCTAGTGGTCCCAACTCTTTGAACTGCTTGGTTGTGACCAGCCGCGCATTGCTAGCATTTCCACCTGTATTTTGTGCACGAGTCTCCCTCGTCTGGTTTTGCATGAACTGTTAAAAGCTTCTAAACATCCCATCATTCATCATTTGTTCGGTAGCGTTGTTTACAGGAGGAATATTGCCTTCCTGTTGCACGTTCCCCTGGGTAGTGATCAAAGGTGTCTCCACGGTCTGATTTACTCCATTATTAACGTTCTCAGCTGCCATTTTTAAATACTGCCATAAAACAAGAGTTAATAGTCATGTCATATATTATCCCTATACTCTGATCGACTAAATAAGCACCAAATAAACTTAGTCAGGTCATACTAGCGAAGGAAATTCCCCGTCTCTCCCCTCCTAGTTCTTGTCTCACAACTCAGCCAGGGATCATATCCCTAAGCTCTGATACCAACTGTGACGCCCCCAAAATAGGTATACAACACCCATTATGAGTCGCCAAAAACTTGGTATAGAAATAACTACAACTTCATTAATACAATTATTGTGTAAAATACAACAACCCAAAACTCTGAGTTTGAATACAAATATTCTCTACTAGAGATTGTACAAACTCAAAAGGAGTCCTTATTACAATTATTATCACACTATTTTATAAAATAGTGAGGACTGCTAACACCACTGACTAAAAATATCACTCCGCACACCGACTCGTTCCCGCTATATTCTCGCCTCCTGAGAAAAATGGAACAAAAAGGGAGAGCTCAACTAGCCCAATAAAGAATATTATGACTAAGATAATATACAACAAATTATCATTAGTATTCAACAGGGAAAAATCTGATAGAATATATTCGACAACAAGTTTTAGATCAACAACTACAGCGGAAACAGCAATCCATTAGAAGAGTCAAGTAGAGAAAGAATTCTACTATCTTCTAAGATTTAAAAATCCATCATCAATATTTTATCCCTGTAACATCAATCAATATTCATCTTGAATCAAATATTCATCTTTGCACTACAGGCCAAAGATATTCATTTGTATCACCAGTTGGTCATGTTCATCTCAACACATGTTCATCTTTGCACTACGGGCCAAAGATATTCATCAGGTAATCATTCATCTTTGCACTACAGGCCAAAAATATTCATTTGTATCATCATTTAGGACTGAGGATGATAAAAAATATTTTAAAGAAAACGAATCCAGTGAGATAAAAGAACAAATATTAAGGATTCGTATTACAGTTTATCCAAATTCAATAATATTCCGAAATAACCAATTTTGAAGCAGAATTCAAAAATAAAGACCAAAATATGGATACAATCAAAGAAAGTAACCATAATAGACAACTTGGACAAAAAGAAGAAAATTTTATTTTTCGGTGAATAGTGCCGTATTCGTGAATAGTGCCGTAGCATAATGATGTTGAGAGAATAACATCATTAGGAAGAAAATAATATCCCTTACCTCAAAATATCAGCACTTCTGATCGAAATATCGGTATAAGGCTGAAGGAAACTTGTACTGATGACTAGAAACTCACAAAGTATCTAAATACTCACAAAATACACTCAATAATCTAGAGAGAGAAAGAGAGAAAACTTGTTTCTGGTGTGATTTTCAATTCTAACTTAGCCCTCTATTTATAGGAAATTGTTAGCACGCCGAAGCAGACTTAAACTGCAACCTGATGGCTTTACCTGCTACTATTCAAGCCTACCACATTTGAATAAAAATCTCAGCACATTTCTTTACCAACCAAGAGTGGGGCCCACCAATTCTAGAATTTTCCACCAAAATGATTAACTCCGAAAATTCAATAATTTCTGAACCAGTCAACTCGTAAAATTCATAATAAATCATACGTTCATTTTTAACGGTTCAAAATTTGTAGACATATACTCAACTTATATATGTATAACAAATTCAAAAGTTACCACGATCCAACGGTCGGATTAAAAATTATAAGCCCCGCAAAATATCTCAAAAATCCTAATTTTTAATACCTCCATTCCGACAAAAATACTGATAAAAACCTCAACATTAACTCCTTCATTTTTAACCACAATAAATATATCCCAAATTTATATCCACATAAAATAAATATTTCCTTATCATATGAATCAATAATTAATTATTCACAAATAATATTACAGAATCACATTTATGACAACTAGGCCGTTCCCAAGAAAGAGGGGGCTTTCCAATAAGGATTTCTCCTTACTGGCGCGCAATTAGGTGACCAAACCTCTCCTTGACAGAACTTTCTAGACATTACCAATAATGTTATGTAATAATATTATTCCAAATAATATGAATTATTGATCTGATAATGGAGATACTGTGCAATGACAATAATTGAAACAATAATAATATAAAATATCAATGCAGCAATTATTGAATCAATAAAATATTGAACAGTAACTACTGTAACAATTATTGAGTAGTGTCTTCCTTCGTAAGAATCAATAATTTAAAAATACTGTGCAATCCGTGTGCTACTGTGCAACCACGCGTATTACTGTATTTTTAACCACCGGGTATTCCAACAGTGTTAATGGTAACAACTACGCCGTTATTCAATTTTGTCGTTTTCTTCATCCAACCGTTTTATGTTATGTGGCCCACAAATAGCTGCACCGTCGTACGAATATTCTCCGACAGAAAGAATATTCCACCAACAAAATGAATATTTTATAACCACTTGCTTATTTTGCAAAATTTTCATATTTCACCCATAACCAAAAATATTATATCAAATTAACACCTTATTATTCACAATAATAACTAGAGGAAAATTTGATTTTATTCATTAATAAGTTGGGGTCTTACATCTGATCTTGGTATGATCCATTACTTTCTTGGGATTGAAGTGGTGCAGTCCCCTACTGGTATTTTTATTTCTCAAAAGAAATATGTGAGAGAACTTTTAGACAGATTTCAAATGAAGAATTGCAATTCTGTTTGTACACCAACTGAAATTGGTTTGAAACTTATCAAAGATCCTGGAGGAAGGAGGGTTGATAGCACCAGGTTCAAAAAAATAGTCGGAAGCTTGATGTATTTGACAACTACAAGGCCCGATATAATGCATGTTGTAAATCTTATTAGCAGGTTCATGGAAAAACCAATGGAGATGCATCTTCTAGCTGCAAAGAGGATTTTTCGTTACTTGCAAGGTACATTTGATTATGGGTTGTTCTACAAGAAGGGAGAAATGTCAGGCTTAATTGGCTTCACAGACAGTGATTATGCTGGAGATAAAGATGACATGAAAAGCACTTCGGGTTATGCTTTTATGCTGGGTTCAGGGGTTATCTCTTGGTCTTCGAAGAAACAACCTATTGTCACGTTATCAACAACAGAAGCTGAGTTTGTTGCTGCCACTTCATGTGCTACTCAAGCTATTTGGTTTAGAAGAATTCTTAAAGAGTTGCATTGCAAATAGGATGGGCCTACTCAGATTTATTGTGACAACAGTTTAACAATAAAGCTTTCAAAAAATATTTTTCTTCATGGTCGAAGCAAACATATAGATGTGAAGTATCATTTCTTGAGAGATCTCACGAATGATGGAGTCATTGATCTTATTTACTGCAGGAGTGAAGATCAGGTTGCTGATATATTTACTAAGCCCCTCAAATTGCCCACATTTCAGAAGCTCAGGAAGCTACTTGGTGTTTGCACTTCAAATGATCCAGTTTGAGAGATGGAGGTTCAAAGTTTGACTCTTATTAAACTGAATGTTATGTCTTGAACATCAGTTTAAGGGAGGGATTGTTGAGAAAATAAGTAATTTGCATGTTTTGAGTTGTCCTAGTCTTAAGGATTGTCAATTAATGGTAGGACTGTAGGAGTTAATTTTGTGAATGTTGGGTAGTGGTAGGAGTTTATTTTGTGAACGTGGGTAGTGGTAGGAGTTTATTGGGTAGTGCCTATTTTCATGTTATCAGTTATGTATTGGCCTATATAAAGGCTTTTTGGTTAAGGAATATATATCCACTCTAATCCTCTGTCTTCTAGCCTTTTGTTTTACCTCAGTTATTTGTCTATTGTTTTCAACACTAATACCAACCCCTCGCCGCCCCCACCACCAATTTTTTCTTCTACTCCGCCACCAAATTTACAGCATCCACCTCCATCTCCTCTACCATGTTTTCACTCACCTCCACCTCCACCTCCTCTACCATGTGAGCAACCGCCATCACCACCACCACCACCACTGTGACGCCCCCAAAATTAGGTATACGTCACCCATTTTGGGTCGCCACTTACATGGTACAAAATTCAAATACAACTTATTAATACAACTGTCGTGTACAATACGACAAAACATAAACTGTGAGATTGAATACAAATACTGTCCTCTAGAAATTATACAAACCCAAAAGGAGTCCTCATTACAATTATTGTCACACTATTTCACAGAATAGTGAGGACTACTAATTCTATCATCTGGTCCATCACTCCGTTCCCCGACTCGTCCCAGCTATATTCTCATTTCCTGAAGAGAACAGTGAAAGAAAGGGTGAGCTCAACTAGCCCAGCAAAAAATATTATGACTAAGATAATGCAGAATAAATTATCATTAGCCTTCAACAGTGTTAAACTGATAAAATAATATAAATGTCAAGTTTAACTGCAGCGGAACAAGCAATCCATTAAAAGAGTAAAGTAGAAAATAAAATCTACTATCTTTTATGATTTAAAAGGTTTTTCAACACTGTTATTGCTGAGACTCAGCTTAATAATCAATCCACATCATCGAATCACCCCTGCACTATGACCAATGATATTCTTTAGTATCACGACCACAATTATCCATGCACTACAGCCAAGAATAATTGTGTATTCATTAATGGTCATGATCATGCCAACAACTGTCCATCACTGCACTATGGCCAATGAGACTTTACCATATCATTTGTAACATTACGGTTATGATTACACCGAATAATTCCTGGTCATAATCATACCAAGTCCATCTATGCACTACAGGCCACAGATGACTTTCAACAGAATATAAACATGAGGATGATGACAATGATATAAGAATTCAATAAAACAAGTTCAAGAATTAATTTATCCAGGAATTAATAACGTCCAAATTGTCAACATGATACTCTTTGTGGAGTAAACTTTAAGAATGATCAGGAGAATATTTTCATGAATAGATACTAGATGAAGCGCAAATATCAAGGATATTCCACTAATTTTATGGAGTATAGAAGTCAAAGTTTTAATCAACTGAGTATAATAAAGAATGGAATAACAAAAGAAATCACCATGAATGCGATAGACCGCACAGACAGGTTATTCTCAACAGAATAATAATAATGGAACCAGGTCCGGCGTAAACGCACAGACAGGATATTCTGACAGAATAATAAATAATGGAACCAGGTCCGGCGTAAACGCACAGACAGGATATTCCGACAGAATAATAAAGAACAACATAATAAATAATGGAACCAGGTCCGGTGTAAAACACACAGACATGATATTCCAACAGAATAATAGAAGAAGATCACCAAGTATAGGGTAGACCGCGTATACTGGTTATTCCAACAGAATAATAAAGAATGGAATAACAGAAGTTATCTTCATGAATATAAAAGAAATAATATTCCCTACCTTAAAAGAACTGGATATTGGAAAAGTGAAGTAGCATAATACTTTTATTCTCTCTCTCTTATTCTCTCTATACTTTCTCTCTCTATAGCTTGAATGAATGCGTGAAAAATAATGAAGTTTTAGGCCTTTATTTATAGAAAAACTGAGGGTGGCTCTTAGTTTTAACGAAGGGTCAAATGACTCTTGGTCTTAACGAAGGGTCAAATGACTCTTGGTAATATTGAAGGGACAACTACTATTGACGAAAGTAATTACTATTGACCAAGGTAAATACTATTGACGAAGGTAATTACTATGGACCAAGGTAAATACTATTGACGAAGGTAATTACTATTGACCAAGGTAAATACTATTAACGAAGGTAATTACAATTGACGACGGTAATTACTATTGACGACGGTAATTACTATTGACGAAGACTCTTAGATGATGACATATGGGCCCCCCCATAAAAATAATCAAACTTACCACAACGTCTCAATTATTGATTTAATAATATAACATATTATACAGATGCTACTGTGATAATAATTTAAGAGATATGATGCAGCAATTACTGTAGCAATAATTGAGTATAGCTGGGTGACTTCTCACGTAAGCATCAATAATCAATACCGTGTGCTACTATGCAACCACGCGTATTACTATACTTTTACTACCGAGTAGTTCAACAGTTTTAACGGTAACACCTCAGCTGTTATTTTTATAGAAAGATAATTTTGTCGTTTTCTAACTACGACAATATTTCTGTTGTGGGGTCCACCAATGATTGTGCCGTCGTACCAATATTCTCCGACAAAAAGAATATTTACCGACCAAACGAATATTTTATAACAACTTGCTTACTTTGTAAAATTTATAAATATTACCCACAACTATAACATTATATCAAAATTACTCCATAATATTCAAAAATAATAATTTTAGAAAACTTCATCTTTATTTATAAAGGTTGGGGTCTTACAACCTCCCCTTCTTATGAAATTTCGCCCTCGAAATTAGGGTACGTACCTGGTATATCGAAGAGGTAAGGATACCTTGACTTCATTTCAGATTCTAACTCCCAGGTCATCTCCTCAACATCGTGGTTTCTCCACAAAACTTTGACTTGAGGTATAACCTTGGAGCGTAGAATATGCTCCTTCTTATCCAAGATTTAAACATGAACTTCTTCATACGTCAAATCTTCTGCTATTTCGTCCGGTTCTAACTCAATAATGTGATTCGGGTCTTTCACATATTTACGTAACATAGATATGTGAAAAACGTTATGAACACGAGACATACTTGACGGTAAAGCAAGTCTATAGGCCACAGTTCCTACCCGATCGAGGATTAAAAATGGGCCGATGAATCGAGGATTGAGCTTTCCTTTCTTTCCAAATCTCGTAACTCCTTTCCATGGAGCAACACGTAAGAACACATGATCTCCTATATCCAATTCCACGTCCTTTCGATAAAGATCAGCATAACTCTTTTGTCGATCTTGTGAGGTTTTTATACGTTGTCGGATCGTTTGAATCTTCTCCGTAGTCAAACGTACCAACTCCGGTCCCAACAACGTTGTTTCTCCCACCTTATCCCAACATACTGGAGAACGACACTTTCTTCCATACAACGCTTCGAATGGAGCCATGCCAATACTTGCTTGATAACTGTTGTTGTAGGAAAACTTCACCAATGATAAGAACTTATCCCAACTTTCCTTGAAATCAAGGATACAAAGTCTTAATAGATCTTCCAGAGTTTGAATAGTCCTCTCCGACTGTGCGTCTGTCTGAGGATGATATGCCGAGCTAAATCGTAAGTCTGTGCCCATAGCTTTTTGCAAACTAACCCAAAATCGTGAAGTGAATCTTGGGTATCGATCAGAAACAATGGATACCGGCATAACATGCAGTCTTACAATCTCGTTTATGTACATACGAGCAAGACGTTCAAGTGTATAAGTTTCTCGTATCGGTAAGAAATGAGCAGACTTGGTCAATCTATCAACAATGACCCAAATCGCATCTATGCCTTGAGAAACCTTAGGAAGACCGGTAATAAAATCCATGGTAATGTGCTCCCACTTCCATTCTGGAATTTCAAGTGGTTGCAATGGACCTTTTGGTACTTGATGCTCCACTTTAACTCGTTGACAAGTTAAATACCTTGAGATAAACAGCGCTATCTCTCGTTTCATATTGCTCCACCAAAATGTATGACGAAGGTCACGATACATTTTGGTACTCCCAGGATGGATTGCAAACGGTGTGTTGTGCGCCGTCATCATAATTTCATACTTTAAATTAGGGTCGTTAGGAACACAAAGTCTGGAGTTGACTCGAAGTATTCCTTCTTCATCGATTCTTGCTTCCGGCATAGCACCTTCTTGCACTTTCTTCCTCATACGCATCAGCTCCAGGTCCGTAGCTTGAGCAGCTTTAACCTTATCGATTAAAGTTGGTTCTACTCGTATATTCGCCATCATCACCTGGGTCCCTGGAGTCTTTAACTCTATCTCCATCCTTTGCAAGTCACACAAAATAGGCCTTTGCGTTGTCCATATTGCACTTGTACCCGCATATGATCTTCTACTCAATGCGTCAGCTACCACGTTCGCTTTTCCAGGATGGTATGATCATAATCTTTCAACAGTTCAAGCCAACGTCGTTGTCGCATGTTGAGTTCCTTTTGAGTGAAGAAATATTTGAGGCTTTTATGATCCGTAAAGATCTCCACCTTCTCCCCATACAAGTAATGCCTCCAAATTTTAAGTGCAAAGACAACAGCTGACAACTCTAGATCAAGAGTAGGATAATTTCTCTCATATTCTTTGAGTTATCTTGAGGCATAGCCTATGACTTTTCCATGTTGCATGAGAACACATCCCAATCCTTTGCTCGAAGCATCACTGTAGACGACAAATCCCTCCGAGCCAGATGGTATTGTCAGAACAGGTGCTGAAATGAGTCTCCTCTTGAGTTCTTGAAAGCTCTTCTCACAGTTTTCGCTCCAACCGAACTTTGTATCTTTCCGAGTCAGCTGAGTTAATGGAGTAGCGATTCGAGGAAATCCTTCCACGAATCTCTGATAATAACCAGCTAGACAGAGAAAGCTACGTACTTCGATTACTGATTTAGGTTGCTCCTAGCTTTGAATTGCTTCAATCTTTGCCGGGTCAACAGATATTCCATGACTTGATACTACGTGCCCAAGGAATGCTACCTTTTCCAGCCAGAACTCGCATTTTTTCAACTTGGCATAAAGTTTGTATTCACGAAGCTTTTGGAGTACCAGCCTCAAGTGTTGCTCATGATCTTCACGGCTTTTGGAATAAACAAGGATGTCATCGATAAAGACGACCACAAAGTGATCCAAATATTCCTTGAATACCCTGTTCATCATATCCATGAAGGCAGCAGGAGCATTAGTCAATCCAAAAGACATAACTAAGAATTCATAATGCCCATACCGAGTTCTGAAGGCAGTCTTTGGAATATCCTCAGTTCTAACCTTCAGCTGATGATATCCAGAACGAAGATCGATCTTTGAAAAGAATTGTGCTCCTTGCAACTGGTCAAACAGGTCATCAATACGTGACAATGGGTACCTATTTTTGATGGTGACATGATTCAACTCCCGATAATCAATACAAAGTCGCATACTCCCATCTTTCTTCTTCACGAACAGAACAGGAGCACCCCAAGCAGAAGTACTAGGATGAATAAAACCAATGTCTAACAATTCCTACAGTTGGGTCTTTAACTCCTGAAGTTCAATAGGAGCCATTCGATATGGGGCTTTGGAAATGGGTTTTGTACCGGGTTCAAGATCGATACAAAATTCAATTTCACGCTCTGGGGGTAGGCCAGGAAGTTCTTCGGGAAATACGTCAGGAAATTTATTAACAACAGAAATATCATTCAAAGCTGACGTATTTTTGTTTAGATCTGTGACATGAGCTAAGAAAGCTTGACATCCGTTTTTCAATAAACGAATAGCTTTATGGCTTGAGATGACCGTGATTGATTCTAATGGTTTGGTCGCTTGAATTCGTATAATAGGTTTATTAGGAATATGAAAGCTAACAACCTTACGAAAATAATCAATTTTTGCATGATGAGTAGTTAACCAATCAATCCCTAGAATCACATCAAATGCAAGTATTTTCAATGAAATAAGATTGATAGGTAATGTGAGGGTACCGATTTGAACCAAACAAGACTTATAAACAGTGGAGGTAATGAAGGTTTCTCCCAACAGAGTTTCCACAGATAAGTCAAAGTCTAATTTCACCGGAGTCAAATTTAATCGATAAGCTCAAGTAGGAGAAATAAAAGAATGGGTAGAACCGATATCAAATAAAGTATAGACTTCGTTAGAGTTTATGATAAGCTTACCCGTGATGACCTCATTCGGGTTCCTTGCTCTCTGGGAGTTCATAACAAACGCTCTCCCTTACACTACCGGCTTTGACATTTCTGGGACGGCCTTTGGCGCCTCCATCCTAGCTGAATTTGTCTTCGGTAAACGACAAAATCGGGCTAACTGACCTTCTCTTCCACAATTATAACATGCTTTGGACGGCATCACGCAGTTTGGACTGATGTGCCCCTCCCCTCCGCATTTGAAACATATGATAGGTGGTCGTTCTCCTTCTTTAACGACAGGTGCTGGTGCTGACGTCTTTCCATCATTGTTGAATCTCCTCTTCTTGAAATGCCCATTCTTATTGTTTTGGCCCTGATTACCACCGAAGTGGTTACCATTTCTGGCCTGTTGATTCCCTCCACGCTTGTTGTCACCGCTTCGATGACTGCTCTCACTGGTATTATCATTTTGCCGGCTGCTCTCTTTTGGTTGCGTTGTCTCGTTATCGCGCTCCACCAACTGAGCCCTATTTACAACATCTGAATACAAACACAGTTTATGAGAAACAAGATGTTGACGTATCTCCGGCTTCAAACCTCTTAAAAACATCCGCGTCATTCTTTCTTCATTATCCACCAGGTGGGACGCAAACCGGTATAACTCCGCAAATTTTACCTCGTACTGCGACACGGTCATATTATTCTGTTCCAATTTGATGAACTCCACCTCCTTCATGTGACGAATACTCTCGGGAAAGTATTTGTCGTTAAACAGCTCTTGGAACTTCTCCCAAGACATCTTCAGTGCGGCAGGTTGAGTACGCTTTACCGATTCCCACCAGTAATCTGCCTCTCCTCGCAACATAAAGGTGGCAAAGGAAACCTTTTGCTCCTCGGAGCAACCCAAGACATCAAATATCTTGGTGATCTGCTTTATCCATGTTTCAGCTACAAGTGGTTTGGGTTTTCCCTTAAACTCCGGTGGTCCCAGCTCCTTGAACTGTTTAGCGGTGACCGCCCGAGAGTTTCCAGTATTTCCACCTACGTTGTGGATAGGAGCCGCTTTCGCCTGTTGTTGCATAAATTGCATAAAACCTCTGAACATTTGATCATTCATCATTTGGTCAGTGTTGTTGTTTGCATGAGGATTGTCGCCTTCCTGATGCACATTATCCTGATTATTTATATGTAGTGAATCAACGGTCGCCTGTGCTCCATTGCTATTCTCAACATTCTCGGATGCCATTCTCAGATACTGCCACAAAATAAAAGGTTAATTGATATGTAACATACTATATTCTGACCGACCAATTTAATATCAAAAAAAAAACTTAAGTAGGTCATACTGGTAGGTCATACTAGCGAAGGAATTCCCCGTCTCTCCCCTCCTAGTTCTATTCTCACATCTTAGCTAGGGATCATATCCCTAAGTTTTGATACCAACTGTGACGCCCCCAAAATTAGGTATACGTCACCCATTTTGGGTCGCCACTTACATGGTACAAAATTCAAATACAACTTATTAATACAACTATCGTGTACAATACGACAAAATATAAACTGTGAGATTGAATACAAATACTATCCTCTAGAAATTATACAAACTCAAAAGGAGTCCTCATTACAATTATTGTTACACTATTTCACAGAATAGTGAGGACTACTAATTCTATCATCTGGTCCATCACTCCGTTCTCCGACTCGTCCCAGCTATATTCTCATTTCTTGAAGAGAACAGTGAAAGAAAGGGTGAGCTCAACTAGCCCAGCAAAAAATATTATGACTAAGATAATTCAGAATAAATTATCATTAGCCTTCAACAGTGTTAAACTGATAAAATAATATAAATGTCAAGTTTAACTGCAGCGGAACAAGCAATCCATTAAAAGAGTCAAGTAGAAAATAAAATCTACTATCTTTTATGATTTAAAAGGTTTTTCAACACTATTATTGCTGAGACTCAGCTTAATATTCAATCCACATCATCGAATCACCCCTGCACTACGGCCAAGGATATTCTTTAGTATCACGACCAAAATTATCCATGCACTACAGCCAAGAATAATTGTGTATTCATTAATGGTCATGATCATGCCAACAACTGTCCATCACTGCACTACGGCCAATGAGACTTTACCATATCATTTGTAACATTACGGTCATGATTACACCGAATAATCCCTGGTCATAATCATACCAAGTCCATCTATGCACTACAGGCCACAGATGACTTTCAACAGAATATAAACATGAGGATGATGACAATGATATAAGAATTCAATAAAACAAGTTCAAGAATTAATTTATCCAGGAATTAATAACGTCCAAATTGTCAACATGATACTGCTTTGTGGAGTAAACTTCAAGAATGATCAGGAGAATATTTTCATGAATAGATACTAGATGAAGCGCAAATATCAAGGATATTCCACTAATTTCATGGAGTATAGAAGTCAAAGTTTTAATCAACTGAGTATAATAAAGAATGGAATAACAAAAGAAATCACCATGCATGCGATAGACCGCACAGACAGGTTATTCTCAACAGAATAATAATAATGGAACCAGGTCCGGCGTAAACGCACAGACAGGATATTTTGACAGAATAATAAATAATGGAACCAGGTCCGGCGTAAACGCACAGACAGGATATTTCGACAGAATAATAACGAACAACATAATAAATAATGGAACCAGGTCCGGTGTAAAACACACAGACATGATATTCCAACAGAATAATAGAAGAAGATCACCAAGTATAGGGTAGACCGCGTATACTGGTTATTCCAACAGAATAATAAAGAATGGAATAACAGAAGTTATCTTCATGAATATAAAAGAAATAATATTCCCTACCTTAAAAGAACTGGATATTGGAAAAGTGAAGTAGCATAATACTTTTATTCTCTCTCTCTTATTCTCTCTATACTTTCTCTCTCTATAGCTTGAATGAATTCGTGAAAAATAATGAAGCCCTAGGCCTCTATTTATAGAAAAACTGAGGGTGGCTCTTGATTTTAACGAAGGGTCAAATGACTCTTGGTCTTAACGAAGGGTCAAATGACTCTTGGTAATATTGAAGGGACAACTACTATTGACGAAAGTAATTACTATTGACCAAGGTAAATACTATTGACGAAGGTAATTACTATTGACCAAGATAAATACTATTGACGAAGGTAATTACTATTGACGACGGTAATTGCTATTGACGACGGTAATTACTATTGACGAAGAAACTCTTAGATGATGACATATGGGCCCCCCCATAAAAATAACCAAACTTACCACGACGTCTCAATTATTGATTTAATAATATAACATATTATACAGATAATAATTTAAGAGATATGATGCAGCAATTACTGTAGCAATAATTGAGTATAGCTGAGTGACTTCTCACGTAAGCATCAATAATCAATACCGTGTGCTACTATGCAACCACGCGTATTACTGTACTTTTACTACCGAGTAGTTCAACAGTTTTAACGGTTTTAACGGTAACACCTCAGCTGTTATTTTTATAGAAAGATAATTTTGTCGTTTTCTAACTACGACAATATTTCTGTTGTGGGGTCCACCAATGATTGTGCCGTCGTACCAATATTCTCCGACAAAAAGAATATTTACCGACCAAACGAATATTTTATAACAACTTGCTTACTTTGTAAAATTTATAAATATTACCCACAACTATAACATTATATCAAAATTACTCCATAATATTCAAAAATAATAATTATAGAAACTTCATCTTTATTTATAAAAGTTGGGGTCTTACAACCACCACCACC
The DNA here is from genome assembly GCA_016801055.1 of Panax notoginseng. NCBI lineage: Eukaryota > Viridiplantae > Streptophyta > Magnoliopsida > Apiales > Araliaceae > Panax > Panax notoginseng. Next base: position 137,532,775 of record CM029023.1, read on the forward strand.
ACCCAAAGATCAAAATTTCTCACCCCCTTCAGCTTTACCCCCACCTTCACAAGTTTATGAATCTGCCCTACCGACACCTTCCGTAAATAAACTATAAGACCCAATTAAACCTAAATTAGACAAGAAACACAAAGAAAAAACTCAAATTGATATAAAATTGTGGAAGAAACCCAAAGTAAAAAGTACCATCAACTGAAAGTAGAAATTACTCACAAAAAAAAGACAATACCTCTTCTTCTTTTAGGTAGCTCAGTGATCGATTATGGAAGATAACCCAGTCTTCACTCTCTCCCTCTTCATACTTTCTCTCTCTAAATGTCTTTCTCTTCAATTTAACTGCGTTCTCTATACTCTCTAAACAATGAAATACCTTAAACTGGACAGAGAGAGGAGAATGGGGCAAATAATTTTAAAAAAAATGAGACAAAACGAGCAGAAAGAGAGGAGAATGGGGCAAATTATTTTTAAAAAGAAAAAAGGCAAAACAAGTGGAAAGAGAAAGGAGAACCGGGTAAATAATTTTAAAAAAATAAAGAAAGTAAAACGACTAAATTTGTTGCGTTTGGGGAAAAAAAATGGAGAATAGATGTATGTATAGATTTACTCAAAAATAAAATAAAATTTAGACCGGTCGGAATTCCCCGTCAGCATAGAATGACTCGATTTTCATATATATGAGGGCATTTTTGGCATTTGCCTAGTACAATCAGTCAAGTTTTCCAGTTCACCTGCTCGCTTTCGCGATGACGTAAGAAACAACAGCAGCAGCAGTGAGCAGGACCTTATACATCAACGATCGAATTCTTACCGGTGGATATATGTATATGCATATATAGAGGGAGAAAATCGGAGGTGTGAGATAGGCGTCAGTCATGCTATCTGTTCGGAGCTTATTGATAATAGTAATCGTAATAGTGAGTGGGATTCTAGTGCTGCAATCGGAATAAGCACCGGAAGCTTACCGGAGAGATCCAGGTCACCCTCAGTGGCATCATGGAGCCTTTCATGACGTCAAAGATAGCGTCCGATCCGACGTCAGCCGGATGCTTCATTCCCGAGCTGAGGTCTCTCTTTGTACACTACATAAACACTTATCGCAAAGGCATTTCATCCCTCACCATTTTATTGATTATTAATATATTTCCTTTATATAATAAGCAAGCTCACATTTAGATTAGCCTGAATTGTCATTTGCATATTTTTTTCCACTATTTGTCGTTACAAATTCCCGTTGTTTAAAGTTCTTTCGAATTAACTAGATTGTTCAGTTACTATCTCTTATTAATGTTGTAAACCATGATATGTATGGATATCAGTTGTACTAGTCATTACAACTCGCATCTATTGCTCTAGCTGTTAAAATATGATTAGTTTTCTGCAGTAAAATATTACTGCATTTTAATGTGATTACTATCTGAATATGTAGCACTAGATTCTATTTGAATTTTGCTTGGCATATTATTTTCCAAATTTTGCATATTCAATTTTCTCAGCTAGGATTTGGGTGAATGATTATAGAAATGGGGAAAGAAGTTATTGCTTCAACTTCCTATTTGACTGAACCAATCATTTTAGGCATAAGGGTTCCAAGCCCATGAGACTAGTTTATTGAACTTGGGGCTGAAATTGCTGTCTTCTGGCCTAAAACGTTATTTACTTGTTCAATCATATTTGTTTGGTTTGTGTGTTTACTCTGATATACCAATGGTGTACGGTACAAGAAAATGAAAAAGTATATCCTTTTTTATTTGGATGGCTTGCCGTATGGGTATATCGCCACCTTCATTTTTTCTAAAGTTAGTCCATAGCCTTCTTTGATAAGTCGAAATAAAGGCATTTGATTATGATTCATATGTATATTTCCCATGTATCAAGATAGTTTTTGATTTCCTTTCTTACTCTTCAACTGCTACTATTGCATGTTATATAATATTAATGGTGTCATATTGCATCTTCATTCCTTGTTTGAAGTTGTTAGATGATTGAACGGAAGGTCGGTTTTCATTTTGTGTATTATATGAATTTTGTTGAAGTACCTCAAATAATTTTGACATAATAATCATGCAGGTTCCGTTCCAAGTCCCACTTGAAGTAAATATTGTCCTAATTGGTTTCAATGGTGATGGAGGCTATCGATACTCAATAGATTCCCAAAAATTGGAAGAGTTTCTGAGAGTTGGCTTCCCAACTCACAGGCCATCATGCCTAGAAACAAAAGAGCTCCTTGACATCGAGCATCACATTGTCTATAATGCATTTCCGGTAAGCTTCTTTGATGTTCTTGTTATTACTTATTAACTTAAACTTTTGATTAGCTTGATTGGTACAGTATGAAGTTTCATTATATTTTTGGCATGTTATTACCTACCTTGTCAATAACACAACGTGAAACGTTGTTTCAAAGTTGATATTGGTACATTTTCTGTTTTTTTTTACTTTGTGCTGACTTACTTGATTAATTGAAACTAATAAGCTAAAGTAGAGCTTATGTAAAGATCCCTACACACATTACTTTAGTTAGTTAGTGAGATGAAACATTTCCCTTAAATGTTTCCACATCATGTTGTTTAGGATGAGGTTCACAAATATCAGAATTAGGTTGTAGTTGATTGTTGTGTTCCACTTGAGCGCGCTGTCCAAGACTACATGGGAATGGTAGCACTATGTGCGGACTGCGGATGAGATGGGCTTTGCAGAAATGTATCTCTTAACCTCTAGTGTCATATCAAAACATGCAACATCTTGGATTTAGCGAAGCTTAGTCTTCTTGCATAAAAGTAGTATTTTTTGTACGCGAGAGAGAGAGAGAGAGAGGATGCAAGAAAACATGTAACATCTTGGATTTAGCGAAACTTGTCTTCTTGCATAAAAGTAGTATTTTTTGTACGAGAGAGAGAGAGAGCGTTATAGTATGCAAGTTGTCCAACTTTCTTTAATGATATTAGGTTGATTATACTGAAAAACTGTTAAGGAAAACAAAGGTGAAAATTAGATCGCCAAGTCATTTGTATCTGTTTATTATTGCTCATATCATATACTTGTCCCCAACTCTCACCACAGGCTGGACAGCCAGAACTGATAGCACTTGAGAAGGCACTGAAATTTGCCATGGTTCCTGCCGGGACTGCTAGAGAGGTGACGACAATTGCTTAATATAAATGCTGTTTTTGACTGTCCTTTTGAGACTTGCTAATGTTTTGAGATAAATTTTTTAATTTACTAGCGTAATATGTAGGCTGATTATGGAAAGGAGGTTCCCTTGTTTGAGGTGGATGCAACAACAGTGGAGCCAGAATTTAAGAAGTTGTACTCCTTCTTATTTGACATGGAGAGCGGAGGCTATTCTACAGAAGAGATGGACAGACCAGTGCCGAGTGCAATATTTATTGTTAATTTTGATAAGGTATTGTGTACCAAGTATTGATTTTCCACAACTATGCATTTCCTAATAGAGGTAGCTGCAATTAAGATTGCTATTCCATATTTAATTTGGAGATTGAAGATCACAATCAATATTCCCCATAAATTGTTTATTCAGTATTAGTTACAATGCATGTTATTCTCCACTTCATTTATCAATCTTCTGTTTATTTCATCATTGTGAAATTTTACCAACAGCTGGTTCTTCTTTTATACAGGTGAGAATGGATCCTAGGAATAAGGATATTGATCTCGACAGTTTAATGTATGGCAGAGTTAATCCCTTGAGTGAGGAGGAAATAAAGAAACAAGAGGGAGATTACATTTATCACTATCGTTATAATGGAGGAGGAGCATCTCAAGTTTGGCTTGGCTCTGGCAGGTATAGTTATAGATGCTGTGTAAAACTATTCTCTTTTTCTCAGGTCTTAAGTTATTGAAGAATTCTGCTGGCTTGGAACTCTAATATGCAATTTCATAATCTTACTTAATTGTAGAATTTTTCTTCCTTATTCTTGGGAACCTATATTATTACATTTTAATCCGAGGGGCTTAGGGGCCTAGGGGAAACCTTGGAGGAGGGGCCAGGAGGCGAACTAGGGAAAACTTAGAGGAAACATACCTTTACTATGTGGAGCCTGTGTTGACTTTTCTTGGATTTGTTTCACACAACTTGCCTACTTGGTATCTGGATTAGGTTATTTTGAGTTTTTGATGATGGGATTACCTTTTAGAAGTATGGCTTACATATAACCAAGCATGAACCTATCTGATCGAAAGTGGTTTGATTTGTGTAGGTTAAAGCTTTTTCAAAAGCTTGGATTAGCTTGGATGTTTTGTTAAGGGATTAGAAATGGTTCAGCTAGTGGCTATTGGGGTAGTCAAACGAATCCAATCGACATTAGTGTGATAGAAGCTTTTGACGCTGTTAGTCTTTGACCTCAGTAACAAAAATTCTGGCTTCACCCGTCTACAATGACATGTCAATGCACTGTTAGCTGAGGTGGTACTGATTTCCCAAGAACAAAGTCATTTGTGCAATATTCATATACTTGAAACCATGTTGTGGACTGACTAATAGTAGTATACTAGTATCATATTATCTGTTGTTTTCTCAAGGAGTTGAATGTGATGACCTTTGAATATCTCTTTCTCGTTATGGATTCAGGTTTGTTGTAATCGACCTCTCAGCAGGCCCTTGCACATATGGAAAGATTGAAACTGAAGAAGGAAGCGTCAGTATCAAAACGCTCCCTCGTTTACAAAATGTGATGTATCCAAAAGGCTCAGGTGCAGTTAGTGATTCTTCCAGCATTGACATATTTTTTGGTCGGCTTGCTGCTCTGGTTGCAACCACAATTGAGCATGTTGTAGCTCCAGATGTGAGGTATATTTTGCCACCTTACAATGATAAACATAAATGTTATGTTTCCTTGATTTACAATTTTTCACTTGTTAATAGATGCTTCATTTCCCAGGCAATGTTTTGACTTTAGGTATAGTTGACAAATTTCATAACTTAGTGTCTAAGATAATCCATGTAAAAGAGAATAATGTAATCTACAATATTAAGTCAGTCATATGAGCTTCTGAAGGTGGCATTTGGTGGTACTAATTTATTAACTACCATATTACTGCTTTACTGAGAGAATCCTTCATTATCAGCTACTAGTATAGTCAAGTACAAGCAGCATACTTCTTTAATTGAAGCCCTAACTATTAGACGGCTACCTAAATCCTGCCTTGGAATAGTCTGAAATATGCTATATTTTAGAGTTCACAAGAAGAATTAACGGACAAGACAAGGTGTTGAAGGATAATTTATAATCCAAGATTAATATATTAAAGAAAATAATGAAAATCCAAAAAAATCTTAGGCTGCAATAAGCTAGACTTGTGCTTCATGGCTACATCAGGGTCTGCGCGTGTGAAGCAGTTACATCTTTATAACCCATCCAAAGAAAATCTTAGGATGCAATAATCTAGACTTGTGCTTCATGGCTACATCGGGGTCTGCACACGCATGAATCAGTTACATCCTTACAACCAAGTACCTTTTTAAAACTTAATGACAATACCTCTAAATGATTTTGTATCAGATTGATGTTCTAGACATGCTTATCTGTCCAGTACCCTGTTTTTCCTTTATTATCAGCTCATCTTCTGAAGAATATTTTGATTTCGGTTTCATAAAACTTCCGTTACTTTTTTATTTTTTTCTTTCTTATATTTTTTATGTAATTAAATGTTTATTGTCCTTAGATGAATATGCTTGTTTGATTCTTTATTTTTATGCAATACCAGTATGTCTTATATATATATGCTTTGTTAATGTTGTAGTTGGTCTTTATTGTCTTTATTGATTTATGGGTTACAAAGTTAGGTTCTTATAAAATTTATAAATAGAGATATGCAGTTTGTCCAGAGTATGATTTTGTTTCTGTAATATGTTGAATTAGGTTTGAGACTGTTGATCTGACCACAAGGTTGCTGATACCAATTATTGTCCTTCAAAATCATAATCGATACAATATCATGGAAAAAGGCCATAACTACAGTATAAATATTGAAGCTATTGAGGCCGAGGTGAGTTGTTTCTTCATGATAAATTGTTCACTTCTTTAAGCTTTCCTTGATGTTTTTAGGAGATAAGCTTATCCTTCATCATCGAATTTTAAGATGGTTGCTAGAAACCGTCCTTTTTTCATGTTTTTTGTATGTATGTTGGATAGCAAACAAGATAAATCCTGATTCTACCAATCATGATTCCACCTTGTCAGATAACTAATATTGTGGGCTTGTTAGGGCAACAGGACTTTAGTCACTATTCCTGTTTTAAGAGGTTTTCAACATAAAGTTCATAAATTATGCTGTCTTTGAAACTTGGATTTACAGAGTCAGCAATTTTGACGAGTGGGTAAAAAGATTTTGGAAACTTAGGGTCCTTTGAGGTTGGCATGCTATAAATTAAGAATAAATTCTGGTCGAGTGTTGATGTTGTTCCACAATTCTGAGATCATCATAACAGATGAGATAACATTGATGTATACTTTATTTGTGCTCTATTTTGTTCTTTTCAGGTTAAGAAGATGGTACACTATGAGCAAGAAGTAGTGATTGTAGGTGGTGCACATGCATTGCATCACCATGAGAAGTTGGCGATTGCTGTTTCAAAAGCAATGCGAAGTCATTCCCTTCAAGAAACAAAGAAAGATGGGCGTTTCCATGTTCATACTAAGACATATCTGGATGGTGCTATTCTTAAAGAGGTTTGCGTCCCTTTTTGCTATTCTACTTAACTTTCAATTTGAATTGTCTGGGCTTGAAGTCTTAATAACGATGCACTTACCAATCATACATGTAAAAAAAGCGACAGTGTTAATAATGTTTAAACTGTTGTATTAACCTTCTACTATCGTTATAGGCTGCAATTTCTGTTTTTATTTTTATAAAGTATTTGGGGAATATGAAATTCGTTACAATCACTCATCATATAAAGATAGTTCATTTCTTGTTGAATAGCTTAACCTTGGAGTATTGATGATGACAATCATGCCCTGGGTGAATTGGGAGCCTAAGTGTGATAATGTTTCAATATCCTTCTATCGTCTTTATTGGCTGCAAATTTTTTTCTTGATAATTTTTTCTTGTTACAAGCATTAGGGGAATATGATTTGCATCACTTGGAATAAAAGGAAAAATTCATTTTGTTTACTATGTCTTATTGCTCAAGTTATGTTTATGATATTTGTGTCCTTAGAGGGGTAAATTCTTAAACTATCTCGAAATGCTCATTTCAGGAGATGGAACGGTCCGCTGATGTACTTGCTGCAGGTTTACTTGAGGTGTCTGACCCTTCCCTTTCGAGTAAATTTTTCCTCCGCCAGGTTGGTTTGAGTAACTATGCCTACTTGTTAGTTTTGCAATGTGATACATGGATGCTTAGCATATCCTTCATGAAGTACAATTTCTCTTTTTAACATTATTGTTTGGATGTGTGTTTGTGTTCTTCATTTCATTATTGCATACTAACCCTGAAAGTAATTTTTTTGTTTACACCAGCACTGGGCTGATGAGACTGATGGTTCAAGTGATTCAATTCTAAAACATAAACCTCTTTGGGCTACTTATAACCCCAAAAGAGGCAAGGATAAGAAGAAAAAGAGAGCGAAACAAGGGGATGTATACCGGACTTATGGAACAAGAGTGGTTCCTGTGTGAGTGCACCACCTGTCTTACTGATTTTATGAACATCTTATATGATACTTGAATACTTTTAAGAGATAGGTACTCCAGTTACTAATAAACATAATTATACTCTACTATGTCTTGGTGATTACTAGTTATGAGCAAATACAGTTTCCCTGCATCTATTTGTGTGTTTACAACTAATTTTGTGGCTACTAAAAAACCTAAAACTTGAAGTTTGAATCCCAAGAATGCTATATGCCCCTTGACAAATGTTGGGTTGGAGAAAAGACTAGAATATATGTTTATGTTGACACATTTAGAGTAACTGTTCAATTTTAAACTATGCAGCAGGTTCCTAGGTGAACAGAATTTTAAAAGCCCTAAAGTTTGAATCCCGTGAATTCTATAGGTCCCTTAAAAATTTCGGGTTGGAAAAAAGACTAAGAATACAGTTTCATGTTGACACATTTAAACTAATTGTTCAGTTTAAAGTATGCAGTAAGCAGGCATCTGATATCTAGTAAGCTGTAGGCCGCATATCTCATTGTCAACATGTGGTTGTATATAGATATCCTATAGAGTATTATTTATTCAAGTGTCTTTCCAGTCCTCTATATCTTTTGTCTTGGTTATGGATTGAACTGCTCATGCTTTTACCTAATTCCTTGTTTAGTTGGCTATAGTGAACAAAATTAGAAGACTGTAATATTAGTACTTGCTCATTACTTAATCCTAAATATAGCCATTTTAATTTTAGAGGCCTATTATTATTTTTATTTATTTTTTAAATCTTTTTCTGCTGCTGTGCTGCCCAAGAAGGGGCAGCATTGCAATTGCAGTTGTTGGCACTTTTGTTTCAAAGAATTAGAAATATACTATGTTACACTGACTCTTCACTTTACCCTAAAGTACCCATGTCCGATACTTGACACTCTGATAAGTGTATGGGTACTGGACACTTCATTTTAGTGTAAAAAATTGGCAAAATTGAGGAGTATCCATGCCGGACTCTTCAAAATACCGTGTCCAACCGGACACTATTCGAGTCCGTGTAATATAGGAAATATATAATGATGAAACAGGTTGTATTATTGGCCAATCCTTGAAAATAGCTGCTTCAATATTACAATAGTGGTCAATCTTTGAGAACTCATGTTCAGTGCAACCAATGGTTGTAACGCAACAAATACTGTCGTGGCTTGTTACTTGATGAATATCTTACTTTCAATTTTCTTTTCGAGATTGCCTAGTCAATATAACAAATTAACAAACTAATTTCTTGTAAACTATAAGAATAGTGATTGTAATAGGTATTTATATGCAATCAACCTTTTTTGCAGCTTTGTTCTATCATTAGCTGACGTGGATGCACACCTTATGATGGAAGATGAAAGTCTTGTATGGATGAGTAATGATGTTGTTATTGTACTTCAGCATCAAAATGAAAAGATACCTCTGAGGTATGTGGACATGATATTCTTCTTTGCTCATTACTTCGTACCAGTTTAAACATAAGTTTGGTTAGCATTCAAGGAAGTACAACATAAATTCACAGCTTTTGTTAACTTGTATTTCCTAATGGGTCACTGATGAACGACAGAAGGCTTCATGCTGAATGAACTACTACTTTACTAAATGCAAAGTTGGTTTTTCCACATTTCTCATAACATCAATCCCTGGTGATGTGTTTGGTCAAATTTTTTTTTTTTAATTTCTTAAAACTTCTCAATAGATCGCTACTTTTAAACATCTGCAGTTACCTTAAGGCATTCATGACATGGTAAACTTTCTGTTCTCTCCCTCTTAACCTTTTTTCCCCCTGATTCAAATTGGTATCATCATGCATGCAATCGTTATTCTTGTGTTACAGACTTTTCTCCTTTCCCTTGTTGGTAACCTGCTGTCGTATATTAGCACGACCCAATTTGAAACAAAAGTTTACAGTTTGGACTCTGTGTTTAACATCCTTAAATGCTCACCTACTTAGCATTTCTGTTGTATAGTTCTTATTATTTTACACTTTAGTATGTGCGTCCATCAAACTTGTTTTGACTCTCCACTCTGTAAGTGAATTTTAGGACAATAAAAGAAATTTCTGAAACTTTGTTCCTAATAATAATCAGTGTAGTACAGCATCCCCGTATTTTAGTTTTGCTCTACACGACAACCTTGTGTTATTCCATTGGCATCTTATGTTATCTCACATTGGCAATCACATTATTGAAGTTTCTCTCATCCTTGTGTGTTTCTGAATTTTTGTGCTCGTCTTGATTGCTTTATATCTGCTGTTAGTTGTATGTGGTGGTATGATAAGACTTTTGTATTTGAATCTTTTTGTCGTATATTTGAACTCAAGATGTACATGTAACTTTTCTCTGCCATATAGACTACATGACAAATTTATTGGCTAAACTCATTTCCATAGTTAACTTCTATTAAGTCATTCAGATGGATCCTTGTCTTGTGTGTTCTTTATATACCAGCTGCTAGTTTTAATTTTATTGCTCAAAGACTTCTTGTTGGCATTTCTAGCAATAAATCTTAGCTCTTGTCATGTGCTGTTATTGTTTGTGTTTCTCTTTCCATTACATTCGACTGAATATGTTCATAAACTTTTTAGTTGGACGGATCATTTTAGGGCGGAATAGAGAGATGGTTGGAATTGGACCTGAATGTAATTGAAATTGAGCATTCCATTCACGCGTTTGGAAGGCGCCTTGGTACTGTGTTTTAAATGGAATCATCATTCCAATAACTAGTTTGGTAGGTGGGAAAATAAAATGAAATGAAATGATTTTTATGAAAAATTACCAAAAACACTCCTGGAAATGAATCCTTTTTAGTTTTATGGAGAGAGAAAGTGAGTAGAGGGAAAAATAATTAGAGAGAAAATCGAGAAAATTTAAAGTGAACTTTTAGAATTTTTCTTAGAGGACCAAATTTTTTTTGACCCATTCCGACCGATGGCTGAATCCCTTTTCCTTACCTCCCTAAGGAATACTATTTAAAATGCATAGGTGAAATTGGCATTCTGACGGATGCGCATTCCAATCATTTCTAGGATACCAAATGCTCAAATGGAATGCTTGGTTGGAATCAGCATTCCATTCCGCCCCCATTTCCGTCCGGCCAAACGCCCCACAACTGTTTCACCAAGCAGTCACTATGAAACCTTTTGTAACGATTTAAGATCAATCATGCTAGTTAGTGTTCGGTTTCTTTCATGGGAAATAGTGTGGTTTCTAGAATATGGTTTCACAGTATAAGGATTAAAAACATGTAATTTTTAAAGTTTTTTCTCCAATTTCTTGCTGGACAGTTATGTTTCGGAAACAGTAAGAAGACATGCTATTCCATCACAAGTGCAGCGCCATATATTAGCTGGGTTAGCTTCCGTTGTGGGAGGAGTAAGTGCACCGTATGAAAAGGCTTCACATGTGCATGAGAGGCCAGTTGTAAATTGGCTCTTGGCAACTGGTTGTCATCCATTTGGACCATTCTCTAATACTTCCCAATTAAGTCAAATGCTTCAGGATGTTGCTTTGGTAAGGCCAATCCTAATTGCCCTCGTATTTGCATAATTTGAAAAATGATATTATATATAATATGTCATCCTCTTTGTGAATCACTGGCGAAGCATTGAAAGTGATTTATCTACCGACTTTAATGAGTGATTTATCTACCGACTTTAATGAGTATGATGTTTATTGCCCTGTTATCTAATCAGAATGCCTGCTCATATTTTCATAATGTAATTTCTCATAATCTACCCTTGTTTACAGAGGAACACAATATATGCACGTGTAGATTCTGCCCTTCATCGAATACGGGATACCTCAGAGGTGAATTGCATTTCATTTGGTCATTCTGTACATACATGCGAAGATGCTCATTAATTGGTTTCATACTACAGGCTGTCCAAGCTTTTACGGCTGAGTATCTGAAAACTCCCCTCGGTGAACCGGTGAAGGGTAAAAAGAATAAGTCAAGCACTGAGCTATGGTTGGAAAAGTTCTACAAGAAAACGACTAACCTGCCTGAACCATTCCCGCATGAATTAGTTGAACGGTTGGAGAAATACTTAGATGTAAGTCTATAAAATTTGAATTACTACTGCATGGAGCTATCTTGACCTCATTTCAAGAATAAAATATTTTTTTTTGTAAATTAAAATAGGGTCTCGAGGAACAACTCGTAGATCTATCTTCCCTGCTATATGATCACCGGTTGCAAGATGCACACTTGAACAGTTCTGAAATTCTTCAGAGTTCCATCTTTACCCAGCAGTAAGTTCTCCTGGACTATGTTTCTCACAGTGATTGAATTTCCTTTCTTTTTTCTTATTAACCCCCCCCCCCACCCCACCCCACCCCACCCCACCCTCAGAAGCTTAGCTAGCTATTTAATTACTAATGTGGCCATCCATTTGTTGTACAGGTACGTGGAGCATGTTTTGATCAGTGAGAAGGACAAAATGAGATGTTGCAGTATTGAATACAAATTGCCTGTGCAATCTTCTCAAAATTACATTTATGCAGGAATCCTTCTAGCTGGATTTTTTGTGTATTTTGTTGTCATTTTCTTTTCTTCTCCTGTTCGCTGATGTAATAAAGTTTTCAAACCCAAAAGTTGCATCTATTTTCAAGGTGGTTGCAAATTAATATTTTTGGGCTACTTTAAATATTTAATTAGATTTGACCGACTATGAAGTTGTTCCAGTAAATGAGCTGAACAGATGTATTAGAAATAGGATCGCATATAATGCAATAGGAAAAATTGTGAAGTCTATACTTGATTAACAAGCTGTAAGTTATTCTCTCCATTTTACAATTATTTGAGATACATTTTGGTTTCTGATTAAGAAAGTATCATTTATCAAGTAAAATTTGTTTGAAATTTTATCAATACCCTTTTATGGGAGGTTGAAAATTATTAATACAAGAGAGAATTTTTTGAGACAATGAGAGAAGGTAAGGGTAATATAGGAAAGTAAATAATTTATTCTCTCCAAAAGTAGTAAACGATAAATATTTTGGAATAAATTTTTTTTTTAAAACGATAATCTTTTAGGAAAGAAGGGAATATCAAATTAGCGTGTACTTGTAATAATAAAAAGAAAGAAAGAAAGAAGTCTGGCCTCTAAAAAGTTTATTTCAAAATAAGCATTGAGCTGAGCATCATATGGGGTATCCTCACTCAGCCCAGGTGAAGGAGGTGTGCCCGGTGACCACCACAAAAATGAAAAGATAGTTGGGGAAACAGAAATTTAAGAAGAAAAATACAAATTTACCACTCATGTCATGTTGTATGTTTGTTAGTGAGACTTGCAATCAACTTTCAACTGTCAACAACTTGGTCTATACGTACCCTTTTCGTATGATGTCATCCCATGCGTATATTATATTTATTATTGGCTGGCCATTTTACTAGTATTCTCCATTGCCATTGACCTTGCTACTTGCTAACCAAGCCACACTATGAATACCAAATTTAATGGACCCCACATTTCCAATTCTATATATATCCCTCCTATTTTCTCTCAACCCCTTACTAAATCCAATTAAACCTCCTCTTCTTCTTCGCTTCTCATTTGAGTTTCTCGTTCAGGCATAAACACAAACATCATGTGTCCAACCGGAAGCGGCAGCAGCAGCAGCGACTTTACCACCAAAAAGCCAGGGCTGCAATCGGCTTTTGAAGTTCTCGATGTCGATCGCGACGGAAAAATCAGCCGGGACGATCTCCGGACGTTTTACGGCGATAAATTAGCGGCCGCGGATGAGGATGATGCTATTGGGTCAATGATGACGGTGGCTGATTCGAATAAAGATGGGTTTGTGGAGTATGATGAATTCGAGAAGGTTCTTCTGGATGGCGGCGGCAGGAGGAGAGAGAAAAATGGTGTTATGGAGGAGGTGTTTAGGGTGATGGACAGAGATGGAGATGGAAAGGTGGGCCATGGAGATCTCAAGAGTTACCTTGGTTGGGCTGGTTTTGATGCTTCAGATGATGATATTAAGGCTATGATTCGATTGGGCGGTGGAGATGAAAGTAGCGGAGTTACATATGATGGGCTTCTCAAGATTTTGGCAGTTTGATTATCAAGTTTATTTCTTTGGATTTTGGGGATATTTGTACAAGTATCCTTTGATTGATTGAGAAATTTTTTTGTTATTGAATTCTTGATAAATGTAAGTTTAATTTTGCAGGATGCTTTTTACAAATTAATTCCAAATTGTTACTACGATTCATTGTTTGTTTGTGTGATATTCGTAGTTTCATACCATATCAAAAGAGAGATGCTGACGTTCCAAATAAGAAAATCTCATTTTTTTTATGCTCAGCTTTATTATCACAATTTCGTTAATACATTATCAATATATCCGAAATTCTAAATTAATTTCTCGCATTATTATACTCCCTCCATCTCAAATTAAAAGCTTCATTAATTTTGCCTCTTTTTTTGAGGTTAAAATTATAGAAATTGGAGTTGATGGCAGATTGTATCTAACCTTTTATGATTATAATCTATTAACCTATTCTTTATGACAAAAAATAATTTTTAAAATGATCAATTTAATTAAAAAAATCAAAACGTGATTATTAATTTGAGACGGAGGGACTACTAAGCATCCAACAAAATTATAGACAACAAGACAAACATGGAACAAAACAAATAAACAATGTATACTTAAATTTGTCCTCAAATTTGTAATAATTTTAAATAAGATCTTGGTGAATTTGTTATTTTTTTATTTATAAAAAATTGAAAGGAATGAATCTTAACCGTTTTCTCCTCCTCTATCTCTGTTTCAACAATCTAAAAATTAAAATAAATCTTAATTATTTTTATATTTTCTCGCTCAAATTTAAATTGAGTTTCATTTTATTAGTATTATATTATTATAGATTTGTGGAGTTAGACTTGTGACAAATTTCTGCTAGGTTGGTCCTTTCGTCCTTTTCTTATTGACCTTTTGTATGTGCGTGAACTTCAAAATTTTGAGCCACTCACGGTTTCACCAAAGACAAAACAACTCTCCAATTAATCCCACCCGAAACTTTTTGATTCTGGGGCTACCGGTATATGGCGACCGGTGGACCGGGTAATTTTTTTGAATTAGTCTTGGCAGACATGAAAGTTGGACGGGTTTATTGGACATTTTGTAAATTTTTTTTTTTTTACTAGTGACCCTTAAAAAATGTATAGTATTTATTTCAACAGAAATTTTTACAAAATATAGTATTTTAGGTATAATTTGGATACATATACAAATTCAAGGTTATACAGACTACAATTATTTTGAGAGTAAAAAAAAAATACCTGGTCACTATTTGCCGGTCCCCTAGATTAATTCTTAGCCCCTTTTCATTTAATTTGCGACAACTTGGAATATATTGAATAATTGAAATATGGTTAGTTATTCAATATGTTAAATATTATACTAAAAAAAATTAGATGACTATTTTTGCTAAGGTCGGACTGAATGAAAGAAGGAGAACAATTGTACGTTGAATATGGACGGGACGGTCTGTATATACTTGGGTAGAAAAAGTATTTCAACTTTCACCGTAACCAAATCAGTAGAAAAAGGCCAACTGGGGGTGTACTCGTTTTCCCAGCTTATGAGCTGGTGGAAACACTTGTTAACCAAAATACTAATAAAAGTCCTCATAATTCATACAATATCTATTCCCTTTAATTTCGTTCTAATAATAATATTTTTAATTTATTATTATTTTACCATCATATTTAACATCACAACACCATTATTAAATTCTTAATTAATATTAATGGTACATATAAAACCATAAATCATTCTTTAAAAAACAATTATTTTGAAACACATTTCTATACGGACATGATAATTAAACTGAAAAAACAAAATAAATTTGTTCTACTTGCATAACACATCTTTAACGTCGGAAAGAGTAGGTCCAACAGAGCAGCCAGATCAATTGTTGGGTGGGTGGATTCGGAAGCCTTAGATATGACAACAGTATAAAATAAAGAAAATTATAGGAGATCCATATGCTGAAATTATATTCCACTTTGATATCCCTTTCAAGAAAATGACAAGCAGCATACAGAATATATTCCCATTTTCAAATTAGAAACTATTTGATCTCATACAACAAGCAGCAAAAAACTCAAACCATATCAATTTGCCCGCTTTCAACAAGCGGCTTTATTGATTTATAACGCAAGGCATATAGATCATCAGCTTCCAGATCCACTGGCTTCTCTACCCCACTGCCAGATGGAAGATAACACTTGGTTAGCAAATAGATGAAATGTTAAGGAACCCATTAAAAGTACAGTAAATTACTTCTCATCAAGCTGAAAAGCTCCTAAGAATCTCTTGCATCTGCAAATGACAAACCTCTCCAGCTGTGCTTCAGGTACTGAAATGCATAAAAACAGATGAATGCAAAATTTATTGAAGAACTTGTACTAAGATACCCAATCATCAGAAAAGTTGAGACATTAAATGTTATATTGAGCTGAAACAAATCAATAAACTTCTGCAAGCCAAGCTTTCTCAGTTCTGCATAATAAGATGCAGAGGGTAGCCTTGTTGAATCAGTTATCATATGTTAATAGATTTGTTTGCTTTAAGTTTTGGTCCTTTCCCATTAGTTTATAATTAGCTTGATCCCTTGTAAACAGTAGGGAAGGTGAAGCCTCCTCCATCTCAAGGTGTTCCCAACAGTGCTAACATAATAATGAAGTAGGTGAGAAAGCTACTAAAATATTCAACATATACATTTGTAATAATTATAGCCATTGCCAAGGAAAATACTTTTGTAAATCAATAAGGAAATCCATGATTTAAATAATGCAGGCATAAGTTTATACAAGTAGGAAAATATTACCCATGTCATCCTCTTCACTTATTACAGATTGCTTCAAATGGGACTTGTAGCGATCAGGCAATTTTGACAAAACAGATTGTTCAAAATGTTGTTCCATATCCTCGGTACACCTAAAACCATAATATGAAGTACAAAAAGTAAGATATACTTGATGCTTGAAATCATAAGAAATGAAATAATTGTCATTACCTTTTGGCAAACTTCTGCTCTTGTTTAGACAGCTTATTCCAAAGTTCAGAAGTTTTTTGAATGTGAAATACATAATTCTCAATCTGCAAACGAAAATTAATTACAAAACATGCAAGTGAACAATGCGAGATAATAACAGATTGGCAAGCCATCGTAAAGGTACCAAGTCTCTTTGTTCTACAGGTAGTTTGATCAATCTTTTGAGCTTAGCTAGGGCCAGTAAGTTTGGTTTTTCTTTTTTGGCTGCTGTTCATCATTGCATTTGAACATCTGACAGCATGTCAAAAAGACATTTATGTTCTCTGAAAATTCATTGTTATTTAGTTCTAGAATATTGATTAGAAGGGCGCGTTTCAGATAAAGCTGAGATGACTTTCTGTCGACTTGCTTCTCTTACATATGGTCTGGGACCTTCACTTTATGCAATAGCTCCATTCAATATTACATATTGACTCACTTAATTTTAATCCTTCCTATCCAGATTAAATGACGTTTTAGAGTTAAGCACACTTATTAAGAAATAACACAAAATGTATTTTGTATCCCTAATTAATTATTTCTCTCTCCACAATGAATAAAAAAGGTAATGGTCAAAGATGAAGAAAATTAATGGGTTATTGGAACTTTGGTTGTATATGTGGTAAAATAGTTCATGGAATTGCATTTACTAAGCATATTAAATAGAGGGGTAAATTAGGAAAAATATTGCAATATTACATAAAAATTCCAAAACGACACTTGTATAATAAAATTAAACTTCCTAAAACGTCATTTATTTAGGATAGGAGGGAGTATATAATATTCAGGAACACGTCAAAACACAAAAGAAATTCAGTTCAGTTCCACCTTTTGAAGACGAGTCCGAAGATACGATCTCAACAAAAACAAAGTCCTATCCAAGTCCATTTGATAGAGTGATACACTGAGCGGCTCCACCCCATTTTTTGTGAATTCCTCCACAGTTTCTTCCTGAACATTAATGCAAATGAAGTAGCACAATCATCACAATCACAAATTTGAAATACATGCAAGTATACAAGAATCTAAATGTCTAACGAACTAAAGGCAGCACTGCAATAAATTTGGAAAATTTGCTAGTGGAGGTTGTGATTAACACACCCATGACTGCTAGTTTTGTGCCTCTAACATCCTGAGAAAGGCCTACAGTCCAAGGCAAAAAAAAAGGGTTTAAAGATACATCTTCCATGAGGACAGTTGAGATGTAACTAGACTAAACAAAGTGCTGCATTATGATATTGTAATGTGTATAAAGATTTTTCTTCACTCTATCCATACAAAATTACTATCTAGATATTTCTTCAAATGTTTGTTGAATAAAAGGGTAGAGGCCGGCTTAGCATGGTTAACTGTACTAACATGACAAATTCAATTAGTCCATCAAGTCCATATAGGATACACAGATGCTACTTTTACCAGCTTACAACTAGTATACAACCCCCCCCCCCTAATACGTATATGATATATCCCATCAATTAGGGATTAGGTGGTATTTGTTTACCTCTTAATAGCTCCACATCTTATTCGATAAGAGGGTAAGATTGTTTGGTAAAATTTAATTTGCCTCTTATTGTCTATTAATCGTTAATTGGTAAGAGAAAGATATAAATCCAAATTATTAAGAGTCGCCTCTTAATAAAAAATTTAAATTTATGGAGGCTCTATAAATATTGTACTCCCTCCATTCCAAAATTTAAGATTATTATTGATTTTTGAAAAGTCAATTTGACATATTTTTAAATTTAAAAGTCATTCGGATATTTTATACTTTTTAATTACCGAACAACTTTTTAAGTTCAGATGCTATTTCATATGATCTAATTTATTAAGATATACTAGATCTTAATTACTCAGCTTTATCAAAACACACCACCTTAGTCTGAATGAACGATTGCTTATACTATGAAATACATGGTCAGTCAAAAACATTAAAGAGTTGTATGACAATTCAGGCTATATCAAAACAGTAATAACACAATTCAGCCTATGTCAAAGAGTTGTAGTTCCTTACACTTAAATCCCATACAAACCCAACAAAGATGTGCAGATATCATACAGTAGGAGCAACTATGCAATACTTCCAATCTAAAGATACAATTTGACTTTTTGAAGTCAATTTGCAAAATTCTAAAAATCAAAGATACATGTTGTCCTTTTGAAGTCAATTTGCTTAGTATAATCACCCACTTCAGACAAATAAAGGCTGAAAATTTTACACAAAGAAATAGCAAAAAATCTAAATATCTTTGCTAAAAAATAAATCAAAGCCTATAAAAACTACAAATAATACAAATCAATAAAAGCTAAAACTTTTTCAAAATTGCCACAAACAAAAAAAAACCCAACAATTTAAGGAATCGATATGTATATATACTAGAAGCTAGAACGGGAATTGGGATTTGTAAGGAGTGATACCATCAATTGGATCTGTTCTCTAGAACGCTGAACCAAATCGGCCTCAAAGCCTAGGATTTCAGGAGCTGCCTTCTCGTTTCGCCATGCCCGTTTCAAGAGCTCCGCATCGGTCGTTGAAATCAACGACTCATAGTCGTCCATACCCGAAAACCCAGATCCATCCCCTGTACCCGACGCCATCAGATCTCCAGAGAAAATCTGTTAGTTTCTTCCACAACTGTATCATTCAAATATTCAAATCATCAATCAAAGAGAAAATGGGGAGGGAAAATGAAATCCCAAAGAAAAATTTATAAAACTGGCGGCAAAAGAGCAGTGTTTATATGTATGTTGCTTTCATAGGATAAAATGTTATCACTAGTTTGTGCGTGAATCTAACACCATTACATATGAGGAAAGTCGAAATGGACGGTTGGGATTGACGGGGTTGAATTCACGCACAAACTTGAGATAAATGTATCCTCAGTCTTCTCTTGTGGAGGTCCTAGAGAACAAGTGACCATGTAGCAAATATTAAATTGATACTTCCTATACTAAATTGCAAGGTTTTTAAACTCGGACCGGTCATCGAACCGAAAAAGTTACTGGGTGGATGGGTCACTGGTCCAACCAGTGGTCGGACCGTTATTGACCCAGTGACGTCATTAATATGTAATAAATAATAAATAATTAATTACATTAATTATTATTATATATTGTATATAATATTTAGTAAATATGTAAAATTAATCAATTTATCTACAAAAAAAAACTAAACATCTCTAAGATACATTCAAATTCCGAAATTTAACCACAAGTTCAAATGTTTGATTAAATGAATGCAAAAATATGTAAAATACCAAACAAAGTCTCAACTAAATTACTAAAATAAAATCCATGACACTTGATTCACAAAAAACATAAATTATTCTAAGGTCGAGAAGGTGATGCTTCTTGCCAATTGTCATCATCATCTTCATCTATTAATCCATGACCACGAGTACCACTTCCACTTGCTCCTCCAAGTCCTCCAAGTCTTCCATGTCCTTCAAGTCTTCCATGTCCTCGAAGTTCTTCAAATGACGGGTTACTCAACGACAAATTTGTGAATGACGTAAAGTCTACATCATCATCATTAACATCTAAATTCACAATATCTTCTTCCTCGTTCACTTCTACATAAAAAAAATAAACACACGGGCTCAATGTATTTAATCTAATATTGATAATGTAAATATTTCTCACCTTCACGAGGACGACGTCGTTGCCTTTCAAAATGAGGCATCGCTCCTTCATCATAAACTATTTTCTCTAGTTCATCATAATCAAGAAATGGTTCTTCCTCCTCTTCAACAATCCAAAACTCTGTTTTGTCAATTGACTCATAATCAATTGGATCATAATTCCATCTTTTATAGCAATGCCTAAAATTACAATTTCATATAATGTTATGTGATTTTTTTCCATCAAACTAATGTCATATAATATTAATTATTAAAAATTCATACAAAGAATTTCTAGCAATGGAGGGTCTCTCATCCATATCAACAATTCTCATACAAATATTCAATGGAGGGTCTCTCATCCATATCAACAATTCTCAACAATTTCTAGCATTTCTAGCTCTAAACATGCCATCATACAAATATGCAATGGAGGGTCTCTCATCCATATCAACAATTCTCAATACACGCATCAAAGGCTCCACAATTTGGGTTACAATCAAACAATCATTCCAAAAAGATTTCTCCAATATGTAAGAAACCACAACCTTACCTTGTGCATCCTTAGCATATCTAGACTCCTTAAAATCCTTACTAGTCACCAAAGCCTGCAAATCATGCATATGATCATAAACATTATGCAATGCAATGAAAGTCGTGGCAAAACGAGTAGGCCCCGGACGAATGATTTCAATCCAATCCTTTCTCTTCCTTAAGCAAGCCAATAACCAACCATGATTATAAATGTACTTGGTTATCTTCGATGCCTTCTTAGCTAATTCAACAATATGCTTTATCTTAGCTATGTCCCCTAAAATCAAGTTTAAACAATGAGTAGCCTCTGTTTTTTTTTCTGCTACTGGCAACCTCACAACAATATGGCATCCATTGGTTGAGAATTAACAAAAGAAGTGGACATGAAAGGCTACCCTATAAAACTTAGGCTGCCTCTATAAGTGATTCAAAAATATTCAGATTGATATCAACAGTGATTCCCCTTGCCAGATCTGTGCAGACTGCAGAGGAAGGAAGGGACAACAGTATAGACTATAGAGCCAAGCTTAAATTTTTCATTTTTCAGCATCAGTTAAGTGATCCATCATTTACCTTCATTATTTATTTTCTTATTTGGCTCATAGTCTTACCAAAACAATTTTAGTTGTAAACCAAGAATGCGTAGCTACAACATGAAATTCAGAAAATATTTCCCTAATATTATTTTCAGAAACCTTAATTTAATTACCCGATTGAACATATAACCCAATAAAAATTATAACTTTATCATTTTCACAAACTAGTTTAACAAAACAATATCACAATTAAAAAAAAATGAACTAAAACATATTCTATAGTTGGAATATATAGATGAAACTAGTTTATCGTCTTTGCCCTTGTATTATCATAAATTCAAAACATAATTGAAAAGTGAAAAGTCTATGATTAATTGATTACCGTGTATTGTCAATACTCAATTGTGTGTACTGGTTGAGGCCTCGACGAGCACATGCGCGCAACAAAGGTAAGGACTGAGAACAGGGGAAGGGGCTTTGGGCACGGATGGGAACAGGGGAAGGGTTGAGAGCACTGGGATTTGGGAGGAGCGGCGAGCTGAGAGACCGAGAGAAGAAAGAAACGAAGAAGGAGAAATCAAATTAGAAAAGTAGCTGCAGAAGCCCTAGCCCCTAAATGCATCATGGGTAATTTTTTTTAAATCTTTAAGGAGAGAACCGGTCAAATCCGTGAACCGGTCACCGGTTCACTGGGTCAACCAGTTCAACCGCCGATTCACCGGTTCTAAACGATTTTTAAACAAAAATAGTTTAGTTGTCCAAACCGGACCGTTGAGTGAACCGGGTCCGATTTTTTTCGGTTCGACCGGCGGTCCGGTCCGGGTTTGAAAACCTTGCTAAATTGTATACTATGAGTTATGACTCCTCATATATATATATATGTATATATATATATATATTAGTTTAAATTTATGTTGAATTATAATGGTAAATTTTATTAATATATTATCTATAATTAAAAATGTATATCTAATTAAGGAGTAATTAAAGACAAATGTATCTCGATCGGAATGGAGCTAGGGAGTATAAGATTAAACAATAGTTGATT
This sequence comes from Panax notoginseng, assembly GCA_016801055.1. Taxonomy (NCBI): domain Eukaryota; kingdom Viridiplantae; phylum Streptophyta; class Magnoliopsida; order Apiales; family Araliaceae; genus Panax; species Panax notoginseng. The sequence continues at coordinate 137,555,205 of CM029023.1, forward strand.
TAAAATGGAAAATGTTTATTTTAAACAAATAAAATGAAATAATGGGTATTATAATGTCTTTTATTCTTTTCTATTAATTTATTTGCAAAGAAATATGGTAGAGAGGAAAAGAGCTAAATAAGCTGTCCTGTAGAAGTAATAATGTTTTCTTCTTTGCCAAACCAAAACTGCTTAAGGTTAAAAATAATTAATTATACGCACTTTAAAATTAGATTGTATATATATTCACCTGTAATTAAAACAAATAGGTATATAGTATATAATTGGTCAAGGTTCTTAATTCAAGTTTAGGGCTGGGGCAATAAAGAAAACACAAAATTTTAAATTCTAGTAGTATTAATATTTTGGTTAGATATATGCCTAATATTGGATCTGGACTTAATTACAATTCATGTCAATCCTCCTCTCGAAATAAACAAATTTGAATCGGATGAATTGAATTAACTTAAATAACCGTCTTTTATTGTCAAGTTTCCACAAATTAATGCTAATCTATTAGTAGTAAATTCTTGGATCATTAAATTTTATACTAAGAAATTATTTATAAGAATTATATTCTAGATATATATTAGGACTTTTAACAAGTTAAATTTAATTTCCATGGAGAGTATTAATTTCACATTAATTAGAAACTGGATATAAATCTTTCACTAATAATTAACTAGGAAAACTTAAGTTGTACTAGTCCTTGATCATATCTCGTCACTCAGTACTGCCGCTAGGTGTATAATTAATTTATATACACTGTTTGGGTGTTTAGGGTTGATGAAAATTTAAATAGTACTCTCTCCATTTTTTTAATATAAGTTGTTTTAGAGAAATATTTTTGTTCCTTAATAGTATAAATTGTTTGAGAATTTCAAGTAAGCATTAATTGCTTAGTTTTTAATATTATCCGAAATATTAAATGTAACTTAATTTGGTTCTCTCACTATTTTCTGTTCAATAAATAATAATTTCTTCTTCCAATACAAGGACAATATAGATAATTAATATTATATAATAATTTCTTTAATATTTGTTCATAATTTTAAAACGACCTAAAAAACGGAGAGAGTACTGTGAAGAAGCAATTAACTTATGCATGCCGCATGACAGCCATATTATTTTATTTGAAGACGTGTAAATTTACAGTACATAGGAAGGCTGCCAAAGCCAGCGAGGCATCCTTTAATTTGCAGTCTCACACACACACACACACACACACACATATATATATATATTTACATCAACAAACTTGTACATCTCATAACGTGCTAAACATACGTTGTTGTTAACGCCAAGATCTTCTGCCACGTCCTAATCACGTAAGACGTCCCGATCTTGCACAGTAAACACGATCAGCACACAAAGCTTGACGGCTGGACCGTCGAGGGATAGCTCCGGCGTGAGAGTAAGTATAGGCGGTCACAAGGATTAACAATGGAGGATGTAAAATGTCTAGTGTCTAGAGAGAGAAAATGTATGCGTACCTTTTGGTAGAAAACTCCTTTGATAGGTTATACTCTCATGCTCGGTTTTTCGTGCCACCAACCCTGATCTGACACAATCCCCCAGTGCTCTATAGCCCCAGCCGGATGCATGCAGGTTGTCACCTTTTTCCTACTATTCCTACTGTGACGCCCCCAAAATAGGTATACATCACCCATTATGAGTCGCCAAAAACTTGGTACAGAAACAACTACAACTTCATTAATACAATTGTTGTGTAAAATACAACAACCCAAAACTCTGAGTTTGAATACAAATATTCTCTACTAGAGATTATACAAACTCAAAAGGAGCCCTTATTACAATTATTATCTCACTATTTTATAAAATAGTGAGGACTGCTACCACCATTGACTGAAAACGTCATTACGCACCCCGACTCGTTCCCGTTATATTCTCGCCTTCTGAGAAAAATGGAACAAAAAGGGTGAGCTCAACTAGTCCAGTAAAGAATATTATGACTAAGATAATATACAACAAATTATCATTAGTATTCAACAGGGAAAAATCTGATAGAATATAATCGACAACAAGTTTTAGATCAACAACTGCAGCGGAAACAGCAAACCATTAGAAGAGTCAAGTAGAGAAAGAATTCTATTATCTTCTAAGATTTAAAAGTCCATCATCAATATTTTATCCATGTAACATCAATCAATATTCATCTTGAATCAAATATTCATCTTTGCACTACAGGCCAAAGATATTCATTTGTATCACCAGTAGGTCATGTTCATCTCAATACCTGTTCATCTTTGCACTACGGGCCAAAAATATTCATCAGGTAATCATTCATCTTTGCACTACAGGCCAAAGATATTCATTTGTATCATCATTTAGGACTGAGGATGATAAAAAATATTTTAAAGAAAACGAATCCAGTGAGATAAAAGAACAAATATTAAGGATTCGTATTACAGTTTATTCAAATTCAATAATATTCCGAAATAACCAATTTTGAAGCAGAATTCAAAAATAAAGACCAAAATATGGATACAATCAAAGAAAATAACCATAATAGACAACTTGGACAAAAAGAATAAAATTTAATTTTTCGGTGAATAGTGCCGTATTCGTGAATAGTGTCGTATTTGTGAATAGTGCCATATACGTGAATAGTAATCCCGACACAAAAAGTTCCAAATTTGATAAAAAGTTTATACCAATATTTCGGCATAATGATGTTGAGAGAATAACATCATTAGGAAGAAAATAATATCCCTTACCTTAAAATACCCGTACTTCTGATCGGAATTTCGGTGTAAGGCTGAAGGAAACTTGTACTGATGACTAGAAACTCACAAAGTATCTAAATACTGACAAAATACACTCAATAATCTAGAGAGAGAAAGAGAGAAAATTTGTTTCTGGTGTGATTTTCAATTCTAACTTAGCCCTCTATTTATAGGAAATTGTTAGCACACCGAAGCAGACTTAACCTGTAACCTGATGGCTTTACCTGCTACTATTCAAGCCTACCACATTTGAATAAAAATCTCAGCGCATTTCTTTACCAACCAAGAGTGGGGCCCACCAATTCTAGAATTTTCTACCAAAATGATTAACTCCAAAAATTTAATAATTTCTGAACCAGTCAACTCGTAAAATTCATAATAAATCATACGTTCATTTTTAACGGTTCAAAATTTGTGGACATATACTCAACTTATATATGTATAACATATTCAAAAATTACCACGATCCAACGATCGGATTAAAAATTATAAGCCCCGCAAAATATCTCAAAAACCCTAATTTTTAATACCTTTATTCCGACAAAAAATACTGATAAAAACCTCAACATTAACCCCTTCATTTTTAACCACAATAAATATATCCCACATTTATATCCACATAAAATAAATATTTCCTTATCATATGAATCAATAATTAATTATTCACAAATAATATTACAGAATCACATTTATGACAACCAGGCCGTTCCCAGGAAAGAAGGGGCTTTCCAATAAGGATTTCTCCTTACTGGCGCGCAATTAGGTGACCAAACCTCTCCTTCACAGAACTTTCTAGACATTGCCAATAATGTTATCTAATAATATTATTCCAAATAATATGAATTATTGATCTGATAATGGAGATACTGTGCAATATAAAATATCAATGCAGCAATTATTGAATCAATAAAATAAAATATTGAACAGTAACTACTGTAACCATTATTGAGTAGTGTCTTCCTTCGTAAGAATCAATAATTCAAAAATACTGTGCAACCACGCGTATTACTGTATTTTACCCACCGGATATTCCAACAGTGTTAACGGTAACAACTACGCCGTTATTTAATTTTGTCGTTTTCTTCATCCAACCGTTTTCTGTTATGGGGCCCACAAATAGCTGCGCCGTCGTACGAATATTTCCCGACCGAAAGAATATTCCACCGACAAAATGAATATTTTATAACCACTTGCTTATTTTGCAAAATTTTCACATTTCACCCATAACCAAAGTTATATATCAAATTAATACCTTATTATTCACAATAATAATTAGAAAAAATTTGATTTTATTCATTAATAAGTTGGGGTCTTACAACCTCCCCTCCTTATGAAATTTCGTCCTCGAAATTGACGTACGTACCTGGTGTTTCGAAAAGGTGAGGATACCTCGCTTTCATTTCTGATTCTAACTCCCAGGTCATTTCTTCAATAGCATGGTTTCTCCACAAAACCTTAACTTGTGGTATAACCTTCGTGCGTAGGACATGCTCTTTCCTATCCAATATCTTGACAGGTACCTCCTCGTACGTTAAATCTTCAGCTATCTCGTCTGGTTCTAACTCAATAATGTGGTTCGGGTCTTTAACATATTTACGAATCATAGATATGTGAAAAACATTATGAGCACGAGACATACTTGGAGGTAATGCGAGTCTATAGGCCACATTTCCTATTCGGTCAAGAATCTTAAATGGACCAACAAATCTTGGATTGAGCTTTCCTCTCTTCCCAAATCTTGTAACTCCCTTCCATGGTGCAACACATAACAATACATGATCCCCAATATTAAATTCCACGTCCTTCCGATGAAGATCCGCATAACTCTTTTGTCGATCCTGTGCCGTTTGTATACGTTGTCGAATCGTTTGGATCTTTTCTGTAGTCATGCGTACCAACTCTGGTCCTAACAATATTGCTTCGCCCACCTCGTCCCAGCATACTAGAGAACGACATTTTCTTTCATACAACGCCTCGAATGGAGCCACACCTATGCTCGCCTGATAACTATTGTTGTAGGAGAATTCCACCAATGGTAGGTACTTATCCCAACTCCATTTGAGATCTTGGACACAGAGTCTTAATAGATCTTCAAGAGTTTGAATAGTCCTCTCTGATTGTCCGTCCGTTTGAGGATGGTATGCCGAACTGAATCGTAAGTCCGTGCCCATAGCTTTCTGTAAGCTAACCCAAAATCGTGAAGTAAATCTTGGGTCACGATCCGAAACTATGGATACTGGCATGCCGTGCAATCTCACAATCTCGTTCACGTACATACTAGCAAGACGTTCAAGGGAATAAGTCTCACGTATGGGCAAGAAATGGGCAGACTTGGTTAATCTATCAACAATAACACAAATTGCATCTATGCCTTGAGAAATCTTGGGAAGACCCGTAACGAAATCCATAGTAATGTGTTCCCACTTCCATTTCGGAATCTCAAGTGGTTGTAATAGACTCTTTGGCATTTGATGCTCCGCCTTTACACGTTGACAAGTTAAACACCTCGAGATAAACTCCGCGATCTCTCTTTTCATATTGCTCCACCAAAATATATGTCGAAGATCGTGATACATTTTGGTACTCCCAAGATGGATTACAAACGGTGTGTTGTGTGCCTCCATCATGATTCTATGCTTCAAGTCAAAATCGTTAGGAACACAAAGTCTGGAGTTGACTCGAAGTATTCCTTCTTCATCGATTCTTGCTTCTGGAATAGCACCTTCTTGCACTTTCTTCTTCATACGCATCAGCTCCATGTCCGTAGCTTGAGTAGCTTTAATTTTATCGATTAAAGTCGGTTCTACTCGCATGTTTGATATTATCACGTGGGTACTTGGAGCCTTCATCTCTATCTCAATCTTTTGCAAGTCATATAAAATTGACCTTTGAGTTAACAACATTGCACTCGTACCCGCATATGATCTTCTACTTAATGCGTCAGCTACCACGTTTGCTTTTCCAGGATGATATTGGATGGTGTGATCGTAATCTTTCAATAGCTCGAGCCAACGTCGTTGCCGCATGTTGAGTTCCTTTTGGGTGAAGAAATATTTGAGGCTTTTATGATCTGTATAGATATCCACTTTCTCCCCATACAGGTAGTGTCTCCAAATCTTCAACGCGAAAACAACTGCTGCCAATTCCAAATCGTGAGTAGGATAATTCCTCTCATATTCTTTGAGTTGCCGTGAGGCATAGGCTATGACTTTCCCATGTTGCATGAGAACATATCCTAACCCTTTGCCTAAAGCATCACTGTAGATAACAAATCCATCCGAACCAGATGATATTGTCAGAACAGGTGCCGAAATGAGTTTTCTCTTGAGTTCTTGAAAACTTTTCTCGCAATCCTCGTTCCAACCGAATTTTATATCTTTACGAGTCAGCTGAGTTAACGGAGTATCGATTCGAGAAAATCCTTCCACGAATCTCCGATAGTAACCAGCTAAGCCCAGAAAGCTACGTACTTCGGTCACCGACTTTGGTTGCTCCCAACTTTGTATGGCTTTAATCTTCGTCGGGTCGACAGATACTCCATGTTTTGACACCACGTGCCTAAGGAACGCTACTTCCTCAAGCCAGAACTCACATTTCTTCAGCTTGGCATAAAGCTTGTTGTCACGAAGTCTTTGAAGTACCAGCTTCAAATGGTGCTCATGATCTTCACGGCTTTTGAAATAGATGAGGATGTCATCAATAAAGACAACAACGAACCGATCCAAATATTCTTTGAACACACGGTTCATCATATCCATGAAAGCAGTAGGAGCATTAGTCAATCCGAAAGACATGACTAAGAATTCATAATGTTCGTACCGAGTTCTGAAGGCAGTCTTTGGAATATCCTCAGTTTTAATCTTCAGCTGATGATATCCAGAACGAAGATCGATCTTTGAAAAGAATTGTGCTCCTTGCAACTGGTCAAACAGGTCATCAATGCGAGGTAGTGGATACCTATTCTTGATAGTGACATGGTTCAATTCTCGGTAGTCAATACAAAGTCGCATACTCCCGTCTTTCTTCTTTACGAATAACACAGGAGCACCCCAAGGAGATGTACTAGGACGAATAAAACCGATGTCCAACAACTCCTGTAGTTGGACCTTTAACTCCTGAAGTTCAATAGGAGCCATTCGATATGGGATTTTAGAAATGGGCCTTGTACCAGGTTCAAGGTCAATAAAGAATTCAACTTCACGTTCTGGGGTAGACCGGGAAGTTCTTCAGGAAATACATCAGGAAATTCTTTAACAACAAAAATATTATCTAAATCTGACTTGTCTCTGTTCAAATCCATAACATGGGCTAAGAAAGCTTGGCATCCGTTTTTCAATAAACGAATAGCTTTGTGGCTTGATATGACAGTGACTGATTTTAGTGGTTTAGTAGTTTGAATTCGTATGATAGGTTGGTTAGGAATATGAAAACTAACAACCTTACGAAAACAATCAATTTTAGCATGGTGAGTGGTTAACCAATCAATTCCTAAAATCACATCAAAAGCAAGTATCTTTAAAGAGATAAGATCAATAGGTAATGTGATAGTGCCAACTTGGATCATCCAAGATTTATAAACTGTAGATGTAATGAAGGTTTCACCTAACGGAGTTTCAACAGATAAGTCAAAGTCCAATTTCTCTGGAGTCAAGTTTAAACGTTGAGCACAAGCAGGAGAGATAAAAGAATGGGTAGAACCGGTATCTTGTAAGGTATAAACTTCTCAAGAGTTTATGATAAGCTTACCCGTGATCACCTCGTTTGGGTTCCTCGCGTATTGTGCAGTCACGACAAACGCCCTTCCAGGAACCACCGACTTTGACTTGTCCGGGACAGCCTTTGGAGTCACTATCCTCGTTGAACTTGGTTTCGCAACAAGACAATCTTTAGCTATATGACCTTCATTTCCATAGTTATAACATATCTTGAACTGTTGTGGGCAGTTTGGGCTGATGTGTCCCTCTTTCCCGCATTTGTAACATACGACCGGTGGTCGTTCTCCTCCCCTAGAAACAGTTGATGTTGGTGCTGACGTCTTTGCGCTATCATTGTTGTACCTTCTCCTTTTGAAATCTCCTCCTGACTCGGTCCTTCTATTATCACGGCCACGATTACCACCAGAGTGGTTACCGCTTTTGTCCGAATGCTTTCCTTCCTTCTGGTTGTCATTGCTCCGATGACCGCTGCCACCGATATGACCCCCTGGTTGTGTTCCCTCGGTTGAACATACTCATTATCACGCTCTAATAATTGAGCCCTGTTTACAACATCTGAATATAAAGAAAATTTATGAGAGATAAGATATTGCCGAATCTCGGGTTTTAAACCTCTCAGAAACATCCTTGTCATTCAATCCTCATTTTCGACCAAATGAGGTGCAAACCTGGATAACTCTGCAAACTTCGCCTCGTACTAGGATACCGTCATGTTGTTTTGTTCCAGTCTAATAAACTCTACCTCCTTCATATGACGAATACTTTCAGGAAAGTACTTGTCATTAAATAGTTTCTGAAATGTTTCCCAGGACATGTTGAGTGCGTCAGTCTGGGTACGCTTCACAGACTCCCACCAGTAGTCTGCCTCACCGCGGAACATAAAGGTGGCGAATGGAACCTTCTGTTCCTCCGTGCATCCCAAGACATCGAATATCTTGGTAATTTGTTTGACCCACGTTTCCGCCATAATCGGATCCGGCTTTCCCTTAAATTCTGGTGGTCCCAACTCTTTGAACTGCTTGGCTGTGACCAGCCGCGCATTGCTAGCATTTCCACCCGTATTTTGTGCACGAGTCTCCCTCGTCTGGTTTTGCATGAACTGCAAAAAGCTTCTAAACATCCCATCATTCATCATTTGTTCGGTAGCGTTGTTTACAGGAGGAATATTGCCTTCCTGTTGCACGTTCTTCTGGACAGTGATCAAAGGTGTCTCCACGGTCTGATTTACTCCATTATTAACGTTCTCAGCTGCCATTCTTAAACACTGCCATAAAACAAGGGTTAATAGTCATGTCATATATTATCCCTATACTCTGACCGACCAAATAAACACCAAATAAACTTAGTAAGGTCATACTAGCGAAGAAAATTCTCCATCTCTCCCCTCCTAGTTCTTGTCTCACATCTCAGCCAGGGATCATATCCCTAAGCTCTGATACCAACTGTGACGCCCCCAAAATAAGTATACATCACCCATTATGAGTCGCCAAAAACTTGGTACAGAAACAACTACAACTTCATTAATACAATTGTTGTGTAAAATACAACAACCCAAAACTCTGAGTTTGAATACAAATATTCTCTACTAGAGATTATACAAACTCAAAAGGAGTCCTTATTACAATTATTATCACACTATTTTATAAAATAGTGAGGACTGCTACCACCATTGACTGAAAACCTCATTACGCACCCCGACTCGTTCCCGCTATATTCTCGCCTCCTGAGAAAAATGGAACAAAAAGGGTGAACTCAACTAGCCCAGTAAAGAATATTATGACTTAGATAATATACAACAAATTATCATTAGTATTCAATAGGAAAAAATCTGATAGAATATAATCGACAACAAGTTTTAGATCAACAACTGCAGCGGAAACAGCAAACCATTAGAAGAGTCAAGTAGAGAAAGAATTCTATTATCTTCTTAGATTTAAAAGTCCATCATCAATATTTTATCCCTGTAACATCAATCAATATTCATCTTGAATCAAATATTCATCTTTGCACTATAGGCCAAAGATATTCATTTGTATCACCAGTTGGTTATGTTCATCTCAACACATGTTCATCTTTGCACTACGGGCCAAAGATATTCATCAGGTAATCATTCATCTTTGCACTACAGGCCAAAGATATTCATTTGTATCATCATTTAGGACTGAGGATGATGAAAAATATTTTAAAAAAAACGAATCCAGTGAGATAAAAGAACAAATATTAAGGATTCGTATTCCAGTTTATTCAAATTCAATAATATTCTGAAATAACCAATTTTGAAGCAGAATTCAAAAATAAAGCCAAAACATGGATACAATCAAAGAAAGTAACCATAATAGACAACTTGGACAAAAAGAAGAAAATTTTATTTTTTTGGTGAATAGTGTCGTATTTGTGAATAGTGCCATATACGTGAATAGTAACCCCGACACAAAAAGTTCTAAATTTGATAAAAAGTTTATACCAATATTTCGGCATAATGATGTTGAGAGAATAACATCATTAGGAAGAAAATAATATCTCTTACCTTAAAATACCCGTACTTCTGATCGGAATATCGGTGTAAGGCTGAAGGAAACTTGTACTGATGACTAGAAACTCACAAAGTATCTAAATACTCACAAAATACACTCAATAATCTTGAGAGAGAAAGAGAGAAAACTTGTTTCTGGTATGATTTTCAATTCTAACTTAGCCCTCTATTTATAGGAAATTGTTAGCACGCCGAAGCAGACTTAACCTGCAACCTGATGGCTTTACCTGCTACTATTCAAGCCTACCACATTTGAATAAAAATCTCAACACATTTCTTTACCAACCAAGAGTGGGGCCCACCAATTCTAAAATTTTTCACCAAAATGATTAACTCCGAAAATTCAATAATTTCTGAACCAGTCAACTCGTAAAATTCATAATAAATCATACGTTCATTTTTAACGGTTCAAAATTTGTGGACATATACTCAACTTATATATGTATAACATATCCAAAAATTACCACGATCCAACGGTCGGATTAAAAATTATAACCCCGCAAAATATCTCAAAACCCTAATTTTTAATACCTTCATTCCGACAAAAAATACTGATAAAAACCTCAACATTAACTCCTTCATTTTTAACCACAATAAATATATCCCACATTTATATCCACATAAAATAAATATTTCCTTATCATATGAATCAATAATTAATTATTCACAAATAATATTACAGAATCATATTTATGACAACCAGACCGTTCCAAGGAAAGAGGGGGCTTTCCAATAAAGATTTCTCCTTACTGGCGCACAATTAGGTGACCAAACCTCTCCTTCACAGAACTTTCTAGACATTGCCAATAATGTTATCTAATAATATTATTCCAAATAATATGAATTATTGATCTGATAATGGAGATACTGTGCAATATAAAATATCAATGCAGCAATTATTGAATCAATAAAATAAAATATTGAACAGTAACTACTGTAACCATTATTGAGTAGTGTCTTCCTTCGTAAGAATCAATAATTCAAAAATACTGTGCAACCACGCGTATTACTGTATTTTACCCACCGGATATTCCAACAGTGTTAACGGTAACAACTACGCCGTTATTTAATTTTGTCGTTTTCTTCATCCAACCGTTTTCTGTTATGGGGCCCACAAATAGCTGCGCCGTCGTACGAATATTTTCCGACCGAAAGAATATTCCACCGACAAAATGAATATTTTATAACCACTTGCTTATTTTGCAAAATTTTCACATTTCACCCATAACCAAAGTTATATATCAAATTAATACCTTATTATTCACAATAATAATTAGAGGAAATTTGATTTTATTCATTAATAAGTTGGGGTCTTACACCTACCGCCGGCTGGATAAAATCTCATCCACATTAATGATATGCAGACTTTTGGTCAACTGCTCTCCTTTTTCATCATTACAAGTCAAAGGTCTAGATATTAAAAGATTTAATGGACCGGCCGCTTGACCCAGTCCATTATTAAGGAGATACAATAAAGGTAATATAAATGTTAAGCCCAATGACTATAAGACTTAATAGTAAAGGCCCACTAGGCTAATTAAATGGATGAGCCAAATCTGTCCGGCCCAGTAGAGGAAATATCATGACCCAACATTGCCCCCTAATTTTTTATTAAATAGAATATTTAATGAAAAACTATAAGCAGTCCATGATGTTATGAGATCCAACAGGGTTGACATAGGCCCAAAGAATAACTTACCAAGATCCAGCTGGTGAAGGACGAAAATGGACTGAAAAGATGGATTAAAACCGGAAGCCCAAAAGGAAAGTCCAAAGTGCTAAATATCTAAAGCTTAAACCGGACGCAACCTTTCAAATTCACCATCATGACTGTCAACTTAATGTGCCGCCCTCGGATTATGTGTAACCGTCAGTATAAAAAGAAAACTTTACCAAATTTGACAGTTTTACCTGCTAATTCAAATTTTCGGACTTTTGAGTTTTCTTCTTCCCTTCCGAGCTTTCTTTCTTCTCTTTGCAAATCGTCAACAATGGCTTCTCAAAATCTTGGACGAAGTTCTCCAATCCGAGCGGATCCCATAACAACCGTCCCACCTAAACCAAGTCCTAGCAAAGAGGCTTCAAGCTCCAACCCCCAAACCACTGCTCCCAACAAAAAGAACATGCCTCCTAAGCCCCGCCTTACCCCTTCCGAATTATTCAGGAGTAAGGAATTCTTTACCCATGCCAATACTCCATCGACCATTACTGAAAAGGAATTACAGAGGATTCGGGATCAGGGCCATATTCCGGATACTCATCTGGTGAGGGTTCCTAGGGCTGAGGAAAAGATGTTTCAAAGACCAGAGGGATGGATGGCAGTCGCTGCGACCATTCTCAAGAAAGGGGTCAGATTTCCTCTTCATCCATTTCTGCTAACCATTCTAGGGTTCGTCGGAGTCGGGTTCGCCCAATTGGTGCCGAACTCTTATATACACATCCTAGCCTTCATTGCATTCTGTCATGAAGGCGGAGTCAAACCTACTCTCGATTTCTTCTTCACTGTATACAAGATCAGTCAAAGTCGCGAGAAGGGGTTCAAGGTTATAGGTAAGCAGGCGTCGAAGCGGGTGAAAAATTTGAAAGGCGTTCGCTGGTAACTACCCCCTCTAGCAACAGAGGATGGAATGAGAAGTGGTTTTACGTCAAAGGACCCAAAATTGCTACTGTTCCGGACTGGGCCACTGATGAGAAAATATCTGCTGACTTCGATGACATTTCAGAAGAACGGATAGTTGAAATGGTAAATCTCTTCGATAATTTTCCGAAGGAGGAATGGAAATTCGGACGTCTGTCTAAACAAGCGTGGTTATACGACCACAAATGTAAGTACGGATTTACTTTATCATTATTTTGAAAATTGTTGTGGTATAGAATCTGATGTAAAACTGTTAATCTTCTGCAGTAACTTTGATCAAACCATCGTCTTCGGAGGTGAAGGAGTTGGAAGATTTTTTAGCTGGCAAATCTGTAGAAGTTACTGCCGAATCCTCCCAACAGGAAGTTCCACCCGAAGATGATGCGGTTGGAAAATCTACAAAGGTTGGTGCTGGACCTTCACAGCCGGAGGCCTCCTCCAAATTCAAATCACCCACTGAGACACCTCCAACCGAAGCTCCTCCAACCAATGCTGAAACTCAGACCTTTGGGCCAGAAGCCGAAGAGCCCGTTTTACCGGAAATACAACTCAGGCCACGTCGAAGGAAGCATGCTGCTGCCCGAAAGCTCAAACAGATCTCCATGCCATCAGATTCCGAAGGCTTTTCTGAATCTGAACCAAATGTCAATCCAATCCCCCTACCTGTCACCGAATCGATACCGCCAACTGTGGACTTACCACCACCGGTCACTGAACCAACACCGCCGGCCGCTGACCCGACACCATCAGCTGCAGAAACAATAACCAGTCGAAGGACCCTACTTGATCTTCCTGCAGGCGATCGCAGACAGGCCCTTCGAATAAAAAAGCTGACAACCAAGGTCATCCCCTTAACTCCCGATGAGCTCAGGGTATCTCTTTCCTAGGTTCTTCCCCCGAAACTCCCAGTGAATATTTAATCAGTTAATGAGGAAGGACCAACTGATGTCACTGCAACATCATCTCGAAAAAGAAAGCAGCCTTCTGATAGCCCTCCTATCTCGGTGCCCGTGCCTTTGCCAGTTCATGATCCTTCCCCAGCTCAGTCATCCTCTACCGAGAAAGTCTATATGGATCCTTCTCCCGTTCGTGATCAGCCGAGGCCTTCCCCTCCCAGGCCTTCGTCACAAAAATTCCATGATGAGGCTATTGGAGTGCCGACTTTGTGGCCTCGATATAATACCAACTTTCCTTTTCAACTCTTTGACGCCTTCGTTCGGGAAAATGATGATCATCGATTCGTTGATCATACGAACGGGAATTTTCTTGATGAAGGCATGAGTTATCTGGCAAAGGTATGTTGTAATTTTCTTGGTTAAATGTTTCTTTTCTTGTTTAAGTACCTGAACTTGACTGGAGACTATTGAATATGTGCAGGCAAATACAATCTTCGGGCGTTTACGTCCCAGGCATATAAATGCTGCATCTGATGACGAGTCCATGAAAAGGGAGATCTTCATGCTGAAGGCCACGTTGGATCGGGAGAGAGAGGAGCACGAATCGATTTTTCAGACCAATGAAGATCTGCAAATGGAGTTGGCCCAAACTAGGAGTGATCTGAGGGAAACTCACGAAGTATTGGTCTCGACCAGAGAAGAGCTGAAGATGTCCAAAGCCAGTGAACAGAAACTGGTCGATATGAACGTTCGATTTGCTGCAGAGACTGAATCTCTGAAGAATAAGAATGAAGAGGTCATCACAGCACATCAAGATCTGGCAACACATCTAAACGAAGTCCAAGCAAAGGCCAGGGATGACCGGAAAGCGCATAAGGCTAAGCGTCATAAACTCCGAGGCGAGATCAAGGCACTTCAAGAACGGGACCCTCCTCTGACCGAAGAAGTGCGCAAGCAAATTCGGGAGGACTATCGGACTTCTGACGAGCTGGGTGCAAAAATTCTGAAGGTGTATTATGAAGGGTTCGAGGATTGCCGAGGTCAGTGCAAGGAAAAGCTGGTGGCAGCTCAATTAGATCCGGCCTTGCTCGAATTTGACAATGATATATAAATGGCCTTGTTTAAATATTTAATGAAATTTTAATTTTCTTTAATATGACTTTTGTTTATTTCGTTCCTTGTCAATAATTCAGCATCAGTTATCTCGAATGAACATAACTTAACTACCAATCAAATAAAGTGTATCGCAGTTAAGTTAAGAAATGAAATGATTTGAATGAACTGAACTGAACTTAACATTTGCATAAAATAAAGCAATGTATACTTATCGTTTTCGAAGTGTGAGACAGGTCATGTGTGAGGTGAATTCGACTGATCCTCCTTGCACCATTAAGATCTTGTTTACCACTCGGGGTAGAACAAGTATATAAGGATCCAGGATTTGTCTACCACACGAGGCAACAAATAATTTGGCTGCCATCGAATAGCCAGCGAGTCCTACCATACTTCCTTACTTCGGTGACCATTGATTTACCACCCTTGATAAAAACAAAATAGGATCCAGGATTTGACTACCACACGGGGCATCAAATAAATTGGCTGCCATCGAATGGCCAGCGAGTCCTACCATACCTCCTTACTTCGGTGACCATTGATTTACCACCCTTGGTAAAAATAATATAGGATCCAGGATTTGACTACCACACGGGACATCAAATAAATTGGCTGCTATCGAATGGCCAGCGAGTCCTACCATACCACCTTACTTCGGTGACCATTGATTTACCACCCTTAGTAAAAACAATATAGGATCCAGGATTTGACTACCACACGGGGCATCAAATAAATTGGCTGTCATCGAATGGCCAGCGAGTTCTACCATACCTCCTTACTCCATTGTGACCTTAGGACAAGTAAGAAGAGGATCAGTTGTGAAAAAGTGACTTTTTATTGATGATGAACGGTCATGTATAGACTTCCGGTAAACTGACTCGATCTCTACTGAAAGTATTTTCGGAGTCTGCCAGCGTGCCAAGTGTTCTTTATTTCGGATCCATCCAATGCCTTTAGTCGGTATGTCCTAGGCTTTGGTACTTCAGTTACTTCATACGATCCTTCCCAATTCGGCATTAGCTTCCCCGTGTTCTGCGGTGTAGATGCTTCGGATTCTCTGAGGACGAAGTCTCCCACCTCGAATCTTCGGAGCTTTACCCCTTTGTTGTAATGCTTGGCAACTCTCCTCTGGTAGGCTGCTAATTTGATCAAAGCCACTTCTCTGACTTTTTCTAACAGATCCAAGTTGGCCTTCAGTCCTTCGTCATTGTAGATCTCTCTGAATTGACTAACGCGAAGACTTGGAGATCTAATTTCGACTGGGACTAAGGCATCAGTACCATAGGCCAATTGAAAAGGTGAATCCCCTGTTGTAGTCCTCGGTGTAGTTCGGTAGGCCCACAATACACTGAGCAGCTCTTCCGACCATCTTCCTTTGGCTTCGTCCAATCTGCGCTTGATCCCGTTCAGCAGTGTTCTGTTAGTCACCTCAACCTGTCCATTTGATTGTGGATGAGCCACCGAAGTCTTCCTGTGTTGGACTCCCAATTCTTTCAAAAATCCTTCGAATTTTGACCCCACAAACTGGCGCCCGCTGTCTGTTATCACTGCCTTTGGAATTTCGAAGCGGGATACTACGGACTCCTTCATGAACTTCAGGCACTCTTGTTCCGTTATCAGCCGAAATGGTTTCGCCTCGACCTATTTGGTCATGTAATCAATAGCAACTATGACGAAACTGACCTGCCATTTAGCTTTTGGTAACGGACCCAGTATATTAACCCCCCAGACAGCAAAGGGTACAGGAGATAGAATCGAGTATAGCTCTTCTGGTGGCTGATGTGGGATCGGACTGTTGAGCTGACACTTCTCACACTTCTTCAAGTACTCTGTAGCTTCCTTGAAGATCATTGGCCAATAGTACCCCTGCCGAAGAACTTTGTAGGCTAGTGACTTAGCTGTCATGTGATCGCCGCAGATGCCCTCGTGAACTTCCCGAAGGGCGTACTCAGCTTCGGACGGAACCAGACACTTTAGTAATGGTGACGAAAATGCCCTTCGATAAAGATCCCCATCAATAAGAACGAAGTTGACACTTTTGTACTTGATCTTTTTTGCTAGCATCTGATCCGAAGAAAGGACGTCATCTGTCAGATAATTGATGTATGGAGTCATCCATCAGTTTGATTGCTCGATCAGATTAGGTCTAGTTATTTGTTTACTTATTAATATATTTTGTTAATTCTTTTAAAATAAAATTATAATAAATCCAATTATTTTTATGGCCCAAATTTTACCAAATTATTTATTCATCACATATTAATATTTATTAGCCCATATAAAATAAATAACTAATTTGACCCAATAAAAAATGAAGTCCAATTAATAACTAGTTTTATCAACTTTTGTGTTTATTTGAAAGTCTTTAGAAATCTTTAGAGACGAGGCAAGACTTTGGATATGGGTTGATAGTTATAATTCTTCTTCTAAAGTCTGTCAAACTCTACCATTTGATAGAAATCTTTAAAATCTATGACTTTTTGAATATCAAAATACTTTTATAGACTTTGTAAAAATCTTAATTCAATACCACCTAACTTTTAAAGACATTAAAAAAGTTGTAATTGAATACCACTAAACTTTTGTAAACTCTTTAAATGTCTTGATTGAATACAACCAAACTTTTAAAGTCTTTAAAAGTCTTTAAAAATTTTAATTGAATACATTAATTGAGAGAGGAGAAATCAACTGAGTCAATTTTTAATTAAGGATCGACTCAGTGAGTTTTCTAATTTAAAGTATCGCTTTTGCTGTCTTTATATATAAAGATTGATAATAATTGACTGAGTTAACTCTTAATTAATCAAGAGTTAACTCACTGATTTTCAATTGATCGAAATCAATTGCTTGTGCTGTATTTATATATATAAAGTAATTGAGAAAATATATGTAAATGTTTAATACACATAATAAGATTAGCTGAGGCATAATTCACTTAAATTCATTGTTTAATATATATTAATAGTCAGCAAGTCAAGTTAGACTCTAATTTTGGGACAGGAGGATCATGTTTAAAGTTATCACACCTAAAACAATGTTTAAAAATAAACTTACGTCCAGTCTCATGGATAGCATGAGCAAAGAAAGCAGCAATCTCACGCTTAGAATCATCTTTTGAACCAACCCTACCAAATTGAGAGTACGAATTAAGAGCTTCAAAGAACTTTAATCTCGAGTAAAACCCCTTACCAGCACAACTCGCCTCGGCTTTATCGATAATCCCATTAAAAAAACTATACGTAATAACATCTACAACCGAAACACCATTTTGTGCTGGAGCTGCGTAGCGAGGACCACTTTGACAGCCTGTGCCACAATATCCCCACCGGCTGCAACATAGGTCGGCGGCGCAACCGTAATTTTGGGCCACTATAAATTGCGGCAGAGCTCCGGCGAGCAGTAGTCCGGCCAGGATTATGTTTGATAGTAGTAGATTTTTTGTCATGTTAGAGGATAACATTTTGATAAAAGGGTGTGGAAAATAAGGTGGGGGAATGGAGATATTTATAGTGCATCCAATCAGGGACGGAGCTACATGCATATCGGAGGGGTCACGGCCCTTCCAAGGTTTGAAATTTTTGTAAGATTTACCCTTAAAGTTTGAAAATTTTATAAAACTCACTTGTATATTTTGTTTGGTTTAAAAATTTTGTAAGGCTAGCCCCTAAGTTTTGACGAAGTTTTGATATGTTTTAAAAGACTTTTTTTTGTTATGTTTTAGTATCTTTGTTAAAATAAATTCTATTACTATATTATTTTTGTTTTATTAAAAATATATTTTGTAATAGTGAAATTTTACTTTTTAGTGATGAATATATTTTATGCTTTTAAAAATTTTTTGGCCCCCCCACCCAAATAAGAAATCCTGGCTCCGTCCCGGCATCCAATAGATAGGAATGTTTGCTTTAAGTGTGGGAAGCGTGCATTCACATTACAAAATTTTTTGAGTACAATTACTAGTTTGTAATTTTTTTTACTTCGGGTACCAAATTGTAAGTCGCTTCCCTAATGTTTAACGGAGTATAATATTTTTCGAGTACAATCATCAGTTTGTAACTTTTTTCACTTCGGGTACTAAATTGTAAGTCGTGTCCCAGTATCGGTACCAAAAATTGATTTATCCCCCAAAAAATGTATAATATTTATTCCAACAGGAATTTTTACAAAATAGTATTTTAAGTATAATTTAGATACATATACAAGAACATACATATGTATCTAAATTACACCTAAAACACTATATTTTGTAAAAATTTATGTTAAAATTAATACTATACATTTTTTAGAATCACAAGCAATAAAAAATAAATATATTAAAAATATTCAATATTCATATCCAATAAACATGTCTGCCGAGACTTATTGGTCAATTAAATAGCATAGACTCCAATGTGTTTGGTTATGTAAGAGTTTCTCTCAGACTAACCAACTTCACGCTATTGACTTTTTCCTGTAGTTGAAAAAAAATCATGTCCAAAAGTACGTAGAGGGTAAAAATGTCCACAAAATGTCAAATACATTTGAAAATCTACAAACATTACAATTTATTCACAATTATGATAAGTTGTATATAGAGCCTGTGTGAGAAGCTTTTGGGCGGACTAAAAACCCTCCTAAATTATTAGCTCATTTATTTTAGTGGAGATTGATTAACATGAAGATAACTTTAATTAATTGATTAATATAGACACACAAGCAGGGATATGATCTCTATATGTATTAATACTGTATTAGTCAATTGACCAACTTAAAGTTAACTTTATAATAACCAGGTCCATTTTGGTGATTTTATGTGATGGTCATGAAACCTCAAAGAATAAGATATATTAGTACTCAAAAATAAATAAACAGACTATAATTCAGAAGTTGGTACTAATTTATGGAGCCCAGATAAAAAAGAAGAGAATTCTTCCATATCAGTTTCCATCAAATGTTCAGAATGTCATTATCAAATCGACTGAATTTTTCAAAAACAGAAGCAACTTTCAAATCAAATCTCTCTTCTGTCTCTGCTACTTGCTCCATAGATTTTGCCATTTTGGTGCTGGGAAATGAGAACTGTAAATTCCTAGGTATATATAACCAAAGAAAATATAAATCTAAAAAAAATAGAAACAAGAAACAAAAGCGTTCAAGTTAAGCCTTGGAAGGCCGCTTCTTTGCGCCATTCTGTTTCTTGTCAACCTCCTCCATAGCTTTCCTCTTTTCCTTCCTTTCCCTCTTCTTCAAAGCAGTCATGCGTGCCTTTAGAATAGTTGCATAAGAAGCTTGAAAGCGTTGGTGATCCTTTGTCCCCACCTATTCATCCAAGCAATCCAGATATAAACACGAAAAGAGCAGAATTACATTTCATGCTATTTGATCGTTTGACTGACGGAAGAATGACGACAAATCTCACCTTGGTTTTCCTATAGCGGTTTCAATTGTTAAATTTCAAGTACCCAGTGGCGGAACCAGAACCATTTCATAGGGGAGTCAAAATACATCAGTAATTTTTTTTTATTTTATTGACGCTTGAAGTGCTTCTTTCAAACATTTCATCATAATTTCATCAATTAACCTAATTTAATAATTTCAATTAACCTAATGAAATTATGAAAAATAAATTAAACACCAACACTCCAACAGTAACAATACAAGTATATCTCCAGAAAATTCTGAAAATTAAATTACTAAAAGATTAAAGATGTAAACATTAAATTATTAAAATTCATCAAAATTCTTTCTCTTAGGATTCTCAAAAGCCAAACAAAGGTAAAAGAAAAGAAAAATTAATTTGAAATAATTGAAAAAATTAAAACAAACCTAAGTTAAAGAAAAAAATTTGAGCAATTAGAATTTGAGCAAAGGAAGGCCCAAGTAGGATTTTGATGAATTTTGAAATTAAAAGACATAAATAAGCAGGAGCAAAGGAAGGCCCAAGCAATTAGAATTAGAATTGTAGCAATTAAACTTTGAAAGACAAAACCTCCTCTGTTGCAGACAAGCCACGGAAGACCGAAGAAGAAGTCGCCGGAAAGCCCAGAGCAGTGGCCCCCTCCCCCTCCCCCTCCTAATTCTTCTGCCTGTACCACCTCTGCTACCAGGGGCAGATGCCCCCCGCCGCCCCCGCCCCCGCCCCCGCCCCCGCCCCCCCCGCCCCGTCCCCGTCCCCCCCGTCCCCGTCCCCTAGTTCCGTCTCTGCAAGTACCTACTGAAAATACTAAATAAATCGTAAAACAACATAGATTTCATATTTCTCTACCCAAGAAACCTTTACCGTGAAACATTGAGTTCTAAGTCTCCTTTACACAATCCTCCACCCAAAGGAGAATCGCATGTAATATTAATTGAACCTTTTCTTTTTTTAGAAAAACACTACACTGAGTATAAAGCTTATTAGGTTTGCACACATAATATTTAGTAGCAGAAGTGTACCACCTAAAAGTAAAATAATTACTTCAATGCATGATCCTTAACCACTACCACACAGGATCGAATGCTTACAGGATAGCAATGCACAATGTATCCGTTGAGTTCAAAACATGTAAAACCAAAATAATATGGACAAGCCTAGGGTAGATTCATCTATGGAGTATGGACAGGCAGAGGGTGGATTCATATAGGCAAACACTATCAAAATAATACAACCAACGAGTTACAAGAAAGTAATTTCTATGAGCATACCATGCAAAATAGGAAGCAATATAGAACTTCACCGTCCAACAAAAAATAAACAGGCGAAAAGAAAGGGTTGTTTTAGGGTATACCAAGGTGGAAATAGTCTTCTTTCCATCAGATGCTCTAACAAGACACTTATACTCAATTGTTTCTCCTGCCGTTGTCATTTTATTCCGCTGAACCTTAGATTTATCAGATGCTATAAACACGGCATGGAAAAAATGACTATTGAGAGGATACAAAAGGAGAGAGGGAGAGGGAAAAAAATAGAAAGGATATAATTACATCGTTTCAAAGTAACCCAAACAGATCCCTTCTCTGTACTGCGCTCAAACATGTTAGTAAGCTCATTGAGAAATGGATCTAGCTGCAAACGACCCTACCAAAACCGACCAGAAAAAACATACAGAGAAGTTTGGTAAGATCTCGGGCATAAATGCAATCAATTACAATAAAAAACAAATCTAAGTGGAAGGGCAGCATGCCACATAGCTGAGGATAAGACACAGAGAAATGTAAAAGCAGTTTTTTTTATGAGAAGAAATGTGAAAAAACAAAAATAATCAAAAATGCATGATCAAACTGGTAATCTGACTCCATAATATAACTAAAACTATTTGCCCTCATTTTTGTGCTCCAGATCGTGAAAGCTAAAGAAATTTAAAGGCAAATAAAAAACCAAAGGGGCAGCACATAATCTCTTGTGAATCAATATATGTTCTATATAAAAAAGCATATGTAAACATACAACACACACAATTGGCCACGCGTATAGAATCCAACAATATGTAGATATACATATGGACAAGGTCAAATTAGATCTGCTGTAAATTTTAAGAAGTTTTACACCATTCCTTAGCTTCATGTCCGTCTATTATATCCTATTAAAAGCACTTCCAACTCCAAATTGGTGAGGCACATGTTTTGGTGTTATCTCCTCAACATATATCACCTTCTGACAACTGTGTTAACCTCACATCATTTTTCAGCTATGGCCTAAAAGCTTATACATGCTTCCATAAGAAAGGTTAAAAGGGAAAGACAGTGACCATCCACCCACTTCCCCCCCCCCCCCATCAAAAAACAAAAAAACCAACAACCTGGAATCACTCCTCACTCAACTGCAAGTTGTGTTCCAATTTCATGTTCTTCACTCCAAACTAGGTTCCCATTCCATATATGTTGTTGAGTAACTACAAGTTACACGTTCAAATTATTTGGCTTAAAATACTTGTTTTTATCAGTCAATATAACAAGTTCAAAACGTTGGACTCTATTGTCGCTCATTTCAAATAAATGTTTCACTCATATTAATCTTTCCCCCGGATTTTAATTACTGAAATTCTCCTTTTGAGGCTTTTGCAAACTGTAGGCCCGAGTCAACTAGCAATGATTCGAAACACTTCTTTATTACAGGGCATGATTGTTTTAAAGGACATGACTTATATTATGGATTGTTGTGATGATAATCCTATTAAAGTCTATGTTATAATAAGATATAATATTAAAGAACCTATTTTAACTTGCTTAGTCCGTCAATGGCATAATTCATATCCTTCACTGTCTTCTACTTGTATGTTGATTAACGTGGAAAATTG